>CM053142.1:128186795-129436795 GCA_028571685.1 Heterohyrax brucei
AGTTTGTTTATCCATTCACCCGCTGATGGACACCTTGGTTGATCTGATCTTTTGCTACTATGGACAGTGCAGCAATAAACATCAGTTTGCATGTGTCTGTTCAAGTGGCAGTCTTTATTTCTGTAGGATATATTCCAAGCAATGGGATTGCTGGATCATACAGTATTTCTATTTCTAGTTTTTAAGAAATCACCAAATCACTTTCCAAATTGTTATCAGTCTTTATGGATGTTATTATTTGTGGATTTGCTGTTTTCTTACCAATTTACTTGAATTTTTTCTGTTCTATGTTTTTGTCTTCTACATGTTTTCCTGAAATGGCTATTTTGCCTTGAAAATCCCTTATTATTTACTTAGTACTTTCTCTGTAGTACAATCTTCTGATCTTTTCCTTTGCACTTACTTTTTTTTTAAAAATCGTACTTTAGGTTGAAGTTTACAGAGCAAATTAGTTTCCCAGTCAATAACTTACAAGCAAAGTGTCCTGCAATGTTAGTTGCAATTCCCGCCATGTATCAAGGCCCTCTCCACTTCCACCCCAAGTTACCATTTCCATTCCTCCAGCTTTCCTTCTACGTCCCAGCTTCTTAGCTTAGCTTTTGAGCAGATGTTGCTGTTTTGGTCTCATATAGCTGATTGTTCTAAAGAGCACTTTCTTACAGGTATTTTTTTATTTTATAGGGCTGTCTGTTATTTGGCACCTTGTTGATGCAGTGGTTAAGAGCTATGGCTGCTACCCAGAAGAGCAGCAATTTGAATCCATCAGCTGCTCCTTGGAAACTCTATGGGGCAGTTCTACTCTGTCCTATAGGGTTGCTATGAGTTGGAATTGACTCAACAGTGATATGTTTTGGTTTTGATTTGATCTGCTATTTGGCTGTAAGTTGATCTCTAGGGGTGGCTACAGATCCAAGTTAGAAGGATGATGAGGGGCTGTAGCTTTAGGAGTTCCTCTAATCTGTATAACACCATTAACTCTGATCTTCATATGAATTTAGATTTTGTTCTACTTTGGTCTGCTGCTTCCTCCAGGATCCTCTATTGTGTAATGGTAGCTAGGCACCATCTAGTTCTTCTGGTCTCATGATAGTGAAGGCTATGGTTCACGTGGGCCATTAGTCCTTTGGACAAATTGCTTTCTGAGTCTTCAGGTTTCTTTCACTCTCTTTTGCTCCGGTTGGGAAAAACATCAACTGTTTTGTCTTAGACGGCTGCTCGCAAGCTTCTAAGACCCCTGATGCTACTAACCAAATAGGAGGCAGAACACTGATTTCATGAGGTCAATTGATCTAGATGTCTCCTCAGACTAAGATCCCCATCTCCAAAATGTAGCAACTCAGCCCCACTAAGAAACTCACCTGACAGTGTTCCCTGTGTTCTCCATGGTATACATGACCATGTATGCAGCACATATGTATATATATGTAGTAATATCCACAACTTAGTCTACATATGCATGAGACTGTACTTCTGTATGCCTTCCCATACCAATTCAATATGTCTCTGCCTATGTATCCACTCCTAAACTGTTGTTTTTTGTTACTATTGTTGGAGCCCTGGTAGCATAGTTAAGAGTTACAGCTGCTGACAAAAAGGTCAGCAGTTTGAATTTACCAGCCGCTCCTTGGAAACCCCATGGGGCAGCTCAACTCTATCCTATAGGGTCACTATGAGTGTGAATCAACTGGATAGCAATGAACTTTTTGTTATTGCTATTGGTGCAGGGCTGTACATGTTGCAGTATTTAACATAGTTGCTTTTTGTTCTTGTACGCCTCTCAGTGTCTTTTGTGTGTTGTGCTGACTTTACTCACATTGTGTATCGACTTTCCCTTCAACAGAGTTAACATGAGTCTGCTATCTAGTTGGTGCTGTTTTTCTCCCTCCCTCTCCCACCCCTAGTAACCATCAAAGAATGTTACTTTCTGCATGTAAACGTTTTCAAACTTTTATAATAGGAGTCTCATGTAACAGTCATCCTTTTGCGAGTGACTGACTTCACTCAGCATAATGTCCTCCAGATTCACCCACGTTGTGAGACGTGCAATGGATTTGTCATTGTTCTTCATCACTGTGTAGTCCTTTGCCTGTTTCTTAATGTGAGGCCCGATAGTATTACAATGCCATTTTTCCCCCTACTGTAAATCAAGGGACAGCTGTCTTTTGAATAAATTCCAAATAGTTGGTCTGGAAATGAACTTGGCAGTGGGTGCCTCCTCCATTCTGGCTGACATTTCCCCATTAATTTCTTTTTCTCTTTCATCCATTCATTGGCTGATGAGTCTATAAATACACCTCATCTGCTTTTACTTTGCTTTTTAAGAATAAACTGATACCAAACACACTGTCTTAATTACAACCACAGGCAAAAGCATAACAAGTTTAAATGTTGTCATAATATAGTTTAAAAACTTGACATTACTAATTATGCCAGCTGCAATAAAACTGGGAAATGAAAATCTTAATTGGAATGTGTAAATAAGTCAATCATCTGAGAAGGCATTTTTATCATTAATAAAGGAAAATGCTCGGAAACCTGCTAAGCAAAGGAAGAGAGTGGGTCAGGAAAGGGACATGTGCACTGGCGAGGAAACAGGGAAGCCTGGCCGCCGTGCTTCTAAGTCACAACACCTCTCAAACTGAGTAAGTCACATTCCCAAATTCAAATCAGACCAGGAAGAATACTGTTCCTTTTCTATTCTTGAGGAGGCTGCTGATTCATAAGGAGCTGAAGCCTTATGAAGCTTATTAGGAAAGAAAGTCCAGGACAAATTCAAATTTATTCCCAGAAGATAGTAGATTCTGGAAAGTTCTGCTTTTGTGATGCAGACCAGATTGCAGAAAAGGATAAAATGAAAATGCTTAGACAGTATTCCCAGTGGGTTTGCCCTGTTCCCAAATCAGTGTCCCAACCCACCTTCTTTCTATGGTTAAATTTCTTGTCTATCCTTTTTTTCTTGTTTAAGTGCCTTTCATAAATGCACTTTTGACTCGTGAAATCAGTCTCTTCCTTTTCTCTCCACCAGGTGCAGAAATGGGAAATATCACTACCAACAGGGAAGAAAAACTACTCATCTTCAAGCTGGTTAAATAACTCTGATTTGTAGCATGATTCTGATATTGAACACTCAAGTCAAATACTTTAAAAGGTTATAAAACTCATTAGGATTTGTTTTTAAAATGTTCTGATATGAATATTTATCACAGTAGCTAACATCACTTATATGTTTGTGAGAGAAAATTACTTTTACATTTCTTAAAAAAAAATCACTTCTTTTAAAAATTGTTGGTTACAACGATATGGCCAACAAATTTCAGAGAACAGTCTACTAAGATAAATCAACATTATGAAATTTTGTCCCGAGAGCCTGGCTTTCCTGAGGTATTCTCACATAGTACATGTTCTTAGTCGACAAAGAACAGTGGAGAAATGAAAAGACGTTTTTGAATGGGAAATAAAAGTAAATGGAACCATTCTCAGGAAACTGTCATAATACCCTGTTTTTCATGCACAAAGAGCCACAATAAAATAGCAGCTAATATACCTTGAGTTATGCATGAAAACTGGTATAGAGATCAAGAAAGTTCTAAGACAGCCGGAAGGAGAAAAGACTCGCAGATGGCCAAATGGCTTTGAGAGTGATGAAGAAGAATTATAGGAAGAGTGACAATCAGATGCTTCACAACTTCTGTGAGAACAGTTCAAAATGAATATGATTAAACTGTGGGAAAATTAACTTTGGCAATGTATAAGAAAGTTCAGACTCTAGCTAAAAACCTGTTCATCAGTAGAAAGGTTTACTAAAGAGGATTATGAAAGAAACTCTTTGAAAAAAGCATTGCCCTTCGTTGAAAAAAAAAAAAAGAAAACCAATTTAATACCAATAGGTCTCAAACCTGAGTGCATCAGAATTACCTGGAAATATTTTTTTAAATATAGATTGCTTGCTCACCCTACTCTGATTCAGTCTGTGTGGGGTGAAACCCAAGAGTTTGTGTTTCAGACAAGTTTTCAGGGGATGCCGTTTTGCTACTCTGGACGCCAAACTTTGAGAACCGTTGATCTATGCTACAGGTATCTTACTGACTCATGTAATAACTCAGGGATAGATGCAACTCTATGAGATAAACACAGTCCTCAGCTTCCATACATTCAGCTTTAGTATGTCATGTATGAACACTTATGAACTGCTTACTCTATACCAAAAACACTCTTTTATACATTAATTAATGAGAAAACCTTTTTTGAGCGATCAGCTAGAAGCTGCTCAACAGCCGATAGTTAAGGTTGAGCGGCAATGGCATCAGGCAGAGACAAGATTATGAACTCACCAGTCCATGTTGTTGCCCTCACGAACACCCAGGAAAACAACATTTCCCAGTTCCGTTGCATCTAGATGGCATCTTGTAACAATTTATGGCCAGTAAAATGGGAGGAGATGCATGTAGTTCTAGACCTGGTTGCGGAGGAGACCTGCGAGATTTTCCGCCTTCTCTTTGCTCATCAGCTAGCTGAACAGAGCAGATCGAGCAGAGTGCTCCCAGGGACGTCCTATAGATGACAGCGCCACTTAGGAACGACGCCGGGACCTCATCTGGAGAAGTGCAGCTCAAGCAAGATCAGCTGTACTGGATGAGAAAAAAACAGTTAAACAAGTCATTGAACTCTGAAGTTTGTCTATAACAACAGCTACCACTAATTAATCAACAATTTCTATGGACAGAGCAATCCAAACAAAGCTCAATGTTTGTGCAGTTATTTGAATATTTTAGTGTAATTTGACATTATTATTCTATTAAAATGGTGAAAATAGAAAAAGGAAGGTGTAAGGATTACTAAAAGTATCACAAACTTCTACTAACGCTACCCAGACAAAGATGAAAATGACTAGACACGGTGAAAATGACAAATCTTTGACCTCAGACAGATCTTCACTGGAACAGGTTGCCTACATACATACTCAGCTGTAAAGAAAAGTAAAACTATAGAATATGTGTGAGGTGCTAGAACTTCAATCATTCAAATACTGTGTATGAAAAGCAAAAGACATCTGTGAATTTTACAACATTGAAGCATGATTTGGCAACAGGATCTCCTGCGTCCTTTGTATGGTAAACTCGTTGCTTTGCTATCTTCCAATCAATCTGCAAGCATGCTTTTAGGATCAAAAGTACACAAAGTGCCCATTTCCTCATTTTTAAATATGAGAAATCTAAAAAGCAGAGAAGTTGAACAATTTCCCCAAAGTCATGTTAATAAGTAATGGAACTAGGATTCAGTCCAAGATTTGCAGCAGCCTAAAGCTTTGTCCTTCTCACTGTACCTCACAGCTTCTCATCTGCAAAATTTGGACATCTGCCTATCTTTGAAGAAGAAAATATATAAAGTGATCTTACAGTACCCACTTTGAGCACTTTGATTACTTGATAAATTTATTCCTTCTAACCTTGTGAATGCAGGAGCCCTGTGAAAAATGTCCCTTTGCTAACCAGGCGAATGAATGAACGCCCAGAGATCAAGGTTTGGTCTGCCATGCTGTGCTACCTCTACTAAATAACATTGTTACTATGAAGTGTTTCTGTCAATTTAATGTGGAAAATAAAGTTACAAACATTAGGAGTACACTATAGCTTCATGCTATGGACAGAGATCTTGGCTTCTCTCCCAGCATTCTGCCCCACAAGCTGGCCAAGTCTCAGGAGGAAAGAATTCTTCCCATCAGTGCATAGCAGCCTGTCTGCTTAACTCAGACTCCCACAGACAGGTGGTGATGAAGACAAAAGATTTCCAAAGAGACAACTGGCAAGCAAAAGCTTATGGACACACAGTGGCAATGGGTTGTTTTTGTGTTCCTAAGCTTCTGCAGTGTTTTGAGAGGCCACTTTTACAAAAAATAGGTTTCACAGTCTTGTGGACCCAATAAATATATGTGTGTGGTAGGTAGCTAGACTTCTGCTTGTGAGTGATGTTGTCCCTAGGTGCCACAGAGTCAGTTCTGACTCATAGTGACCTATGTACCACAGAATGAAATGATTCCTGATCCTGCGCCACGCCCACAGTCCTTATGCTGGAGCCCATCATTGCAGCCACCGTGTTAATCCATCTTGTAGAAGGTCTTCCTCTCTTTCACGGACCCTCTGCTAAGCACGATGTCCTTCTCCAGAGACTGCTCCCTGCTGATAATGTGTCCGAAGTATGTGAGACCTAATCTCACCACCCTTGCTTCTAAGAAGCACTCTGGCTGTGCTTCGTCCCAGACAGATACGTTCATTCTTCTGACAGTCCATGGTGCACTCATTGCCCTTTACCAAGAACGTAATTCAAAGGCATCCGTTCTTCTTTGGTTGTCCTTACACAGTGTTCAGCTTACACGTGCACATGAGGTGACTGAAAACACCATGACTTGGATCAAGTGCATTTTAATCCTTAAAATGACATCTTCGATGGCACTTGGCTTGGCTTGCTTTTCAAACTCTGAAGAGGTCTTTTTTGGCACATTTGCCTAATGCAATATGTCGTTTGATTTTTTGGCTGCTGCTTCCCTGGGCATTGATTGTGGATCCAAGTAAAATGAAATCCCTGACAACTTCGGTCTTTTCTCTGTTTATCGTAATGTTGCTTATTGGTTCAGTTGTGAGGATATTTGTTTTATGTTGAGGCACAATCCAGACTGAAAGCTGTGTTCTTTGATCTTTATCAGCAGGTGCTTCAAGTCCTCTTCACTTGCAGCAAGCAAGGTTTTAGAATCTGATTATTACAGGTTATAGTGAGTTTTTCTGTAATCTGACCCCACATTCTTCTTCATATAGTCCAAATTCTCAGATTTCTTTTTCTCCACCTGCATATTGAATTAGTATGGTGAAAGAATACAACCCTGACACACACCTTCTCAGGTTTAAAAATACACAGCATCCTCTTGTTTTGTTCAAATGATTGCCTCTTGGTCTGTGTACAGGTTCCATGTGAGCACAATGAAGTGTTCTGGAATTCCCATTCTTCTCACTGTTATTCATAATTTCTTATGTTCCACACAGTCAAATGCCTTTGCATAGTCAATAAAACCCAGATAAACATCTTCCTGGTATTCTTTGCTTTCAGACAAGACCCATCTGATATCAGCAATGATATACATCATTCGTCATCCTTGCCTGAATGTGGCCTGAATTTCTAGCAGTTTCCTGTCAGTGTACTGCTACAACCATATTTTGGATTGTCTTCAGCAATATCAGTGATACCAAATTTATGTCCTGCAAAAATAATAAGTGATACCGTTAGAAAAAACAAGCTTTCATCAAGTTACTAGGGTCATGCACTTCTGTACCCATACCACTTCCATGGCTCTGCCTCTGCCAAGATACTTGCTTGATGGGTGTTCCCTGTGAGGGTTCCCTTGTCCTCCCATCTACAATACTGCTCTATGGCCTTCACGGGCAGAAGCCCACACTTGGAGAAACTATTAGTCAGGTGCCTGGAGAGCTGATCAGAAGCTAAGGCCATAAAAACGGTTACCAGCACAAGTACCGAAAGCAAGTCTCCTGGCTCGTGCACTTCTCTGCAAGCTCTCAGCCCTCTCTGTTCACATTCCTGCCTGGGAATGTGAGACACGATAATGGGTTGAGCGTAGGAGGAAGGGAGTTTTCTGTGTGTCAACACAATGAGCAAAATCTTGTGGGTGAAGTCACTTCTGAAGAGAAATTCATACATACTGGGAAGCATGTTGGGGCTTGTAGGCTACCGAGAGTATGAACACTATCGGGAAGACGTATAACCAACAGGAGAGGTTATAATGTAGCTTAGTACTTCTCCAACTTGAATGTGCATATGATGCACATAGTGATTGTGCTAAAATTTATGGTCCATCTCAGAAGGTCTGGGATGGAGTCTGAGATAATAACTTTTGAGATGACGCTTTAAGTAGCAAGGGTATTGAAAGTAAAAAAACAAAGTCCGATTTTAGAACATCTGAGCCATAAAAACTTGGGCTTTAATCTTTTTAACCATGAAATGTAGACTAAGTATTCTCATGCAAGGTTACTATGAGCATGAGGTGACACAATGTCATTTACCTGGTGTATAAACTCTTTTTGTGTGTCACTGAGTCAGTTCTGATTAATGGCAACTCTAAAAGACAGAGTAGATCTGCCCGATAGGGTTTCCTAGGCTGTAAGCGTTATAAGAAGGAGATCTGTTTTCACGGTGGGTACGTACTCATTTGCTAACTGAAAGGCTGAGCATTCAAAGTCACCTACCACTCCTTGGAGAAGGGATGTGGCAGTCTACTCCCGTAAAGACTTAGCCTCGGAAACCCTATGGGGCAGTTCTACTCTGTCCTGTAGAGTAACCATGAGTTAGAATCAACTCAGTGGCAATGGACTTTTTGTTTTTTAACCTTTACAAGGGCAGATTGCCAAGTCTTTTCTCCCATAAAGCAGCTGGTGGGTTCAAACTACCAACCTTTAGGTTAGCAGTGAAGTACTTAACCACTGAGCCACCAGTGCTCCTCTGGCATACACTAAGTACTCCAGATATTGACTACCATCAATGCTGTAGTTTTACTGCTATGACTGCTGAGGCAGCTTCCATAAAATGACACTGTTTGTTAATATGTTTTTTTAATGGTGACCAAAGTGTGCAGGATGAGGTGAAGTGTGTGAGGAAGAGGGGAGTGGGCAAGAAGGAAACCAGGGGCTGTGGGGGGAGAACTCTTATCTGTACTTTCATTCACGCTCAGATAGAAACTTGCTCGGTGACATATGCATCCCTGTGAAATTACATTACAAGTGGTATTTCCTGGAGAAGATGAGGAACACGTTGTGTGGTTTTCTCTTTTATTCCAAAAATAAAAGCACTGAAATAAGACTGTAACTACCCAAACACCACATTGCTTTAGCCCTCATACTTGGGATTATCACAGACCAGTTCCACCACAGGAATAACATATGCTTATCAACTGAATAAAGGAAAGTTAATTAAGTTATTTTGATGCATTCCCAGAGTGCTCCAGTTCCTAAGCCTTTCTCCAGTTCCTTGATACGTAGACAGCATGAGCTTATCTGTGAAGATGACAGATGAAAATGAACTCCAATTTATCAAGTATTTGCTGAGTGCATGCCAGGCCATGTACTGCAGATATAAAGGTAAGACATGGTTCTTCTCCCATGAAGAGTTCTAGTCTAGTTGGATCTGTTTCTGTTGATTAATTCTTTTGATGCAACTCACATTTTCACACTTTTTATCGTGACTAGATGTCTTACTGAATATGAGATATTGTGATTCAATTTTGTTGGATTCTGAATTTTATTCTCTTCCTCTAAAAAGGAATGGTTTCAGTGACAGATCAGTTTTACTCATGTGAGCCTGGTTTTCAAGTTTTGTTCTATCACCAGTCCAGAGTGGCTTTACTCTAGGGCTAATTGAACTCCATGCAACAGCAGTGGGTTTGGTTTGGGGGTTTGTACTATCCTTCTGAGGCATGATGCTTTTCAGGACTTTGTTTATTTTGAGGTGTCTACACTCATCCCTAATATAAAGAAAACAAAAATCCTCACAACTCAACCAATAAGCAACATCATAAAAAACAGAGAAACTACTGAAGTTGTCAAGAATTTCATTTTACTTGGATCCACAGTCAACACTCATGGAAAGAGCAGTCAAAAAGTCAAACAACATATTGCATTGAACAAATCTATTTCAAAAGACCTCTTTAAAGTGTTAAAATAAATAGATAATTGGATAGAGAGACAGAAAGATAGATGAGATATTACTTTGATGACTAAGGTGTGTCTGACCCAAGCCATGGTGTTTACAATTGCCTCATGTGTATGTAAAAGCTGGACAATAGAGAAGGAAGATGAAAGAATAATGGATGATTTTGAATTGTAGTGTTGATAAAGAATATTGAATATACCACCAACTTCCAGAAGAATGAACTAACTCATACTGGAAGAAGTCCAGCCAGAACTATCCTTAAAAGTGAAGACAGCATGGTGTACTTTGGACAATTTCTCAAGGGAAACTGATGCTCGGTGAAATAGAGGGTTAGAGAAAAAGATGAAGGCCCTCAGTGATACAGACAGACACAGTGGCCGCAACGACAGGATCAAGCATACCTACTGTTGTGAGGATGCCACAGGATGAGGCAGTGAACATTTTATTCTGTAGCACATAAGATTCCTATGAACTGAAGTGAACTCAAGGGCACCTAACAACAACAGCCTTCAATCCAGTGGTAACACAAAATCTTCTCAGCCTTGTGTGAGCTCCAGGTATTGTTCAACCTAGTGCTTTGTGGTGGTTCTTTCCCTGCCCTTGGTAGCTTCTTCACATACACGTGCAGATCAATTATACTCAACCAAAGACTTGGGGACATTCCCGTTCCACTTAACTCCCTCCTTCTTGATGATCTGTCCTGCAAATTTAGCCTCCTTGGTTGCCCCAGAAGTAGATCCTTGTGTCTCAACGCGGCAAGACCACAGAGCTCTCTTTTGGCTTCCCTGTCTTGAGTAAGACTTGAAAACTGCCTCTAGGTATTATGCTATAGCAATTACTGGGCTTTCTTCATTTGTTCTCTTGCAGAGCTCAAAATCTTCTTGTCCCATGTCCAGTATTTTGTCTGATTACGAATTGTTTACAGTGATAGGCAATTGTTGCAGCAATTAATCATTGGCTGAAGCAGAAGTTAGAATAGCAAGTTAGCAAAGGAAGGCATGCAGGTCATTTCAAGCAGGCACCAAGTAACACAGAGGAGAAATAGCTGCCCCCTGAAACTAATGGCAGAAGGGGATCCATAAGATATGAGACCAGGGATAAGGTCCAGGACCAGACTTGGGGGCCTTGCCTGACATGTGGTTGAAAAGTAACAATGGAATAGGAGGAAAAGCTATGGACTCAGGTCTAGGACATCTGAGTTCAAATTCTAGTCCAGTCTTAGTTGTGTAAACTTGACCAATTTTTTTTGTACTTCAATTTTCTCATTTACTGAGGAGGCTGAGTGGCACCGGCAGTTTGTGATCAGCTACTAACCAAAGGTGGGTGGTGGCTCAAATGCATCCCGTGGCTCCATGGAAGAAATTCCTAGTGTGCTGTTTCTGGAAAACTTAGAGCCAAGAAGACATTCTGCAGCATGTCTACTCTGTAATTCTGAGTCAGGGGCCAACTGGACAGCAGCCAACAAAACAACCTGAACTGTTATTTTCTTTACTTGATTTTCTCATTTGTAAAATAAGAGACCTTTACCAGTTTGTAGAGAAACCCCGGTGGTACAGTGGTTAAAGCACTTGGCTGCCAATTGAGGGGTCAATGGTTCGATTCTGCCAGCCACTTCACAGGAGAAAGGTGTGACATTCTACTTCTATAAAGATTTACAGCCTTGGAAACAATATGGGGCACTTCCATTCTGTTCCACAGGGTTGCTACGAGTAACTCACTAGAGGGCAATAGGTGTTTTGTACCAGTTAGTATCTAAAAGGATCTTTCAGGACAAATATTACGAAAGTGAGTTCAGCTCAAGAACATTTCAGGCTGGGATCTTCAGAGAAAATAAATTATCAATGAATAGTATTTATTGGTCACTACTACCTGCCCAGATTTGTGTTAAGAGCTTTAAATACCACATTTCTGATTCATAGAACAACCCTCATTTCACAAATTAAAAAATGGATTGATAACTAGTACAAGATTTAAATCTAAAAATAGAGACAGAATCTGATCCCTCATCGGGGTGACTACGTTTTGCGGCATCTGTCCTGGAACTATGTAGCACTGGTGGTTCAGTGATAGATTCTCTTCCTCCGTACAGGTTAGGTGCCTGGCCAATGGACCTCGTGTACAGCCTCCACCTGTCGATGGAGGCTTGAGGGTTGCCACGATTCTCAATATGTTTCCAAAGCACCTCCAAGCTAACACCGGAACAAAAGGCCTGGAAATTCTACTTTTGAAAATCAGCCAATGAAAAACACTAAGGATCACAACAGTCCAATCCGTGGTGCAGGACCAGGCAGTGTTTCATCCCACACCGTTGTGTACGGGATCACAGTGAGTTGCAGGCTGCCCTGCAGGCAGCTAGTGACCATCCTAGGACTAGACGTCAGTATGTCTTCAAAGCTCTTCAGGTGATTAAAATGTTGATCCAGGGTCAAGAGCTACCCAGCAGATAGACAGCTTGAGAGCAGGTTTCCTTGTGCCCCTTCATAATCATGAGGAATACCTTCCAAAATTCTACTCCTGCATTGCATTAATTCAGGCATGCTGTGATTTTACATATACGACACCCCAGCTCCTAAAACAGGGGAGTGTGAAGCGAAACTGTAACTGTCTAGGAGGGTTTGCAGTCACAAGTTGCCTCCTCAAGGAGTTGCTTAGCTCAATGGCCAGTTGTATCATGCAGTTTCTTTGTGTTTTGTGCAACACAGCTTGACTGAGAATATGTTATCTTTATTAATTTTTGCAATAAAGAAGTCTGTAATTTACGCAGACTCAATTTAATTTTTGCAATTGCAAACAGCTGAAACCTCCCTGAGGACCAGTTAGTCCCGAAGTACTCCCTTACTAATGGAAAGGGCAGCAGTTCAAACTTACCCAGAGGCACCTTAGAACTAAGTCCTGGCAATCTGCTTCCCAAAGGCCACAGCCTTGGAAGTCCTAGGGGGCATTTCTACTCCATATACATGGTGTCACTAAAAGTTAGAAAGGACTTTCTAGCAACTGCCAGCTACAGGGACCAGGTATTGTGCTCAGTGTGTCATGTGTATTATCTCAGTGAATGCCCACCACAGCCTCATGAGGTAGGCACAATTATGACCCCTGTTTGACAAGAAACTGAGCCACAGGCAAGATACATAAGCTGCCCCAAATTCTACAAACAGTAATCCAGAGATGAGCTGAGGTGGAGCCAGAGCTGCAGGTATGTGCTGTGTGGCCTTCTTCTTCTAGTAGTTGCTGACAGGAGGGAAAAGATGTCTCTTTTTTGTGTTTCAATTTTAAATCATAAAACAAGAACTGTCAACTGGGTTGTTCTCTCGTCCTTTCACAAGGCGGACTAGAGCAGAAAAGGAAACTCTTGATTCCGTGAGACAGAATTCTTATATTTTTATGGTCTATTGTAGGTGAAACCTCATTTCTGGCACACGGGTCATTGCTCAAAAGCAATGCATGCCTTTATCTTTTTGATCTGTGTGTGGTCTCAGAAATGTACGTGTGTTACGGGCCATGCCACAGATTGGGTGCTCCCCTCCCTGGCAGAGATTTTACTACACAGACCACATTAACATGAAAAAGCTGGAACAAAGAGAAACTTTGACTAGCAGCATTATTTTCACTGCTAAATGGCCTACGTGATATATCACTGACTGATAAGAAAAACAATTTTAAAACATTTTCTTTCAGTATGGGAATCACCAACATCTAAAGCAGAGATGAGTACTAAAAAGATCCAGGGAGGTAAGAAGCCGATGAACCCAAGAGTGTCATATGTAGGTCTCTGATATGAAACAAAACGTTTTATAGAAGCCACTTTGCCATAGACCAGTCTTGATTATGCGGTAGATAGCAGCCTTTGGTGGGCTTCTCGAAGAAAAAAAAAAGACATTTTTTTCCACCACCATGGGAAGTGATTTTTCACATTTCTAGAAGAAAATGTTAAGGGAAGAAGTGGCTTGTCAATCAGAAAAGGTTTTCTAGGAGCCTCTAATCATAGACTTTCTTGCCGGTAAAGTTGGCAGTGAAAATAACGGGCATGAGAAAAATGCATAGATGACGTTTGTTTCATTGATGTATTAGCTCAATTTCCTTCAAGCAAATGAACGAAATCCTGTGATCCAACCCACTACAAAGTATTAAAGTGAATGTAAATGTCCTTCCACACATCCCACAGCCCCAAGAGGAGCAGCCGACAAAAAAAGGAGAAAGGGAAACCCAACTCAACATAATGACAGTTTGGGTATCAGCACCAGATTTATAGCGGATCAGTTTTACAACTGTATCTTTTTTTCTTCATTTAAGCCAGAACTGACTGGACGGCACACCACAACAACAGAATATTTATTCTGCCCTTGACTATCATAGGGTGTTCAATGTCAGAATGATTGTAGAAAAACTTTCTTCATTGGATGGGAATTTGGACAAAATGATTCTAGGTGTTGGTTGCACCTGTTGAATTTGCAGATAAACAAGTCCATTCAAAGACCAGGAAGGTCTACACCTGAGTGACAGGCACAGAAACAGTTCAGCAAGTCTTCCCTGTAGCAACTGGAGACAAAGGGGCATCGTCTGACATAAAAATACTGTGCAATGCTTGGGTGTTCTCACTGAGCAATCACTAGTGGAGGATGGGTAGGTCCAAGCCAGTTGCCATTCAACTCTACCTCACGGTGGCCTCCGTGTACATGAGGGTAAAACTAAGCTTCACAGATTCTCCATAGCTGGTTTTTCAGAAGTAGATTTGCAAGGTCTTTCTTCCAAGACATCTTGGAATAGACTTGAACCTTCAACCTTTCAGCTAGCAACCAAGCATTTAATGTATCACAAGGGGACTCTGGCAGGCCACAATAAGGCCTGAATACCCCCTGGAGACAGTTCTGCAGGTTCTTGGTGCTTTCTGTGGTCCACAAGCAAAGGCTAAGTTCCTGGATTCCAGCGAGGCATCAATTCTTTGGGCAAAGTTGCCCGAAAGTTTGGGTTTTCCACCCAGCATGCGGGAAGTGTCTGCCAGGTCAATAGTCCACACAGGCAAAACGATGTCTGCCTGCAACATAACCACACGAGGCTTTCAGAACCGGAGACGTCCCAGTGACTGGGGCCGCCTCTGCCTACCCCATCATTTGAACAGCCAAATTCCTGTAGAGTTGTATCTCAGCTCCTTGTGGACATTCAGAGAGCACCTGATCTCAGGCAGGGCCCAGTCAATGCAGATTTCTCAGATTGAAAAATTAAAGCCCTCTGGCTACATTTACGTGTGCACGCAGCTGCTAACCAAAGGCACCAGAGGTGACTCGAAAGAAAATCCTGGTGATCTACTTCTGAAAACTCAGCCATTGGAGACTCTATAGACTCCAAATCTACTCTCACACACACAGGGTCACCATGAGTCACAGTCGATGACCGCTGACAGACATGTGAATAATTTTTTCAGTCTTCAGTTTAAAAAAGTAGTAAACTTATTGCTAAATAATATAAAATTAATAACTGCCTAATTCCTCTAAATTGGTAATGAGAACTTTACAAGCTGCACTTGGCTTTTGGACCCTCCGGATCCTACTTGAAATCTGGTTAAGACATGTAGAGAGAGCCTTGGACTCTGCTGCCACCAGCGCGTGGCTTTCAATTAAAGTCCTGGTGTTGTTGTTGGGGGCCATCGAGTTGATCACAACTCATAGTGACCCCATGCGACACAGCAAAACTTCCCCATAGTATTTTGTTGGCCATAACCTTCATGGGAGCAGATTGCTGACTCCTTCGGCCCCTGAGCCACTGGCTGGGTTCATACCAGCAACTTTGATTTAGCGGCTGAGAGCTTAACGATTTGTACCACCAGGGCTCCTTTCACTGCAGTCCTAAGAGGATGCAACTCATTCTCCGTTCCTGCGCAGACAACACTGCAGGGCAGCAAGGAAAGCAGTATGTGTCCAAGCTGCTGATGAGAGCTTTCCTGCGCATTTCATCAAAACTTAAGCCAAGTCCGAAGGGTTATGTCAAGGAAATCCCATCAGACAACCCTTTCAACATCCAAACACCCATGCCTTTAACACAGTGAACAGAACTGATGATTTTTACCCCCGAAGCTATTTGTTCTAAGTTCATAAGGAACGCCAGAAAACCCATATTTCTTTTCTTTTCAAGAAATGGGGATGCAAAGGACAGGCGAGGCTGCAAGGAGGATCCACCGCTGGCAGACAGCATTAATGAGGCGGTGCAAAAGTAAGCACGAGCTGTTGTGCTTCTCTTATTTTTGGCTCTCAGTGGCAGCAATTGGAAATAATAAAAATAAATACAGTTGTCGTTGGTGAGAGAGAGTCAGGAGTGGAGTGTGGAAGGGATTCTTTTTCTGATGCTTTTCAATTGCTGAGTAGCTAGCAACTGCTTTAGAATGCTGCTTCTGCTTTTCCAGGCCTTTGCTAGGCAGGCAGTACATTGAGACAGTTAAGGGGAAAAGTTGTTGCCCTCAGAGAGACATTGGTTCTGCCACCGTACTGTTCATAGTTGTACTTACAACCTTAAAAAAAATCAACCTGTTGCCATGGAATCAATTTCAACTCATAGCAACCTTATAAGACAGAGTAGAGCTGCCTACGGAGTTTCCAGCGAATGCCTGGTGGATTTGAAATGCTGACCTTTCAGTTAGCAGACAGCACTGAATCACTGGGCCACAGGGGTTTCCACTTATGACCTCAGCCAGTAATAAAATTAAGTAATATTTATTGAGTACCTACTATGTGCTGGGTTCTCTTCCCAGTGCTATTTATGCCCACGAATTGAACCACCACAGTGATGGTAGGTGCTGTCTTCCCACCATTTTATAGATGAGGGAGGCCTTGGGTGGTACAAACTGCCTCGCCGCTGGTTGAAAGGTTAGAGGTTCGCATCCACCAAAAGGTATCCCAGAAGAAAGGCTTGGCCATCTATTTCCGTCATTCAAGACCCAATAGAGCACAGTCCTACACTGAGAGACACGTTGTTGTCTAGTCTCAGAATCAACTCAGTGCCAACTGGCTTTTATAGATGAGACACTTCCTCAGTGTCACGCCAGCTCATAAGTGGGCGTCCCAGGATTCAAATCCAGACAACCTGGCTCTAAAACATAGGCTCTTTCTCTCTCCTATTTCAATCTCAATTTTCTAGTAAGAAAAACACAGATTGCACGCCTCATAGAATTATTGTGTTGACAAACTGAGATAATGCATATATCCCTGGCATAGGCATGAAGTATAGTATTCATTCAAAAACTGTCAGCTGTTAGTGTCTGCATCTTCCTTCTCCCTCCTTTCCCCACAAACTCAGATAGCTGAAAGTAAATGGGTGGACTTGAAGAAACCATGCCAGTTCCTCTTCCTCCTAACCTGAGGATTCCTGTGTCCATAGACCATTGTGCCACATAACCACTAGCCCCAGGAATGCTAATGAGCCCAGTGGGTGCCAACAACGTGTTCAGCATTATACGAAATCCATCATTCTACGAGACCTGCGTGCTTCTCAAGCCTGACTGTTCTCTGAGTGAGTTTAAGATTACTAGCAGTATATCCATTTCAAACCCTTTTAGTCAAGCAAGTCTGCTGCTTTGTTTTTAAGGCTTTGTTTCTGCAAGAATACAGGACTCTTTTATTTCAGCTGCAATGGTGTTTGGGTAGCAGCCAGAGTCTGTAACATTTGAGGTCCTTAAGCCTTTATGCATCTGTTGTTTGGCCATCACAACTGGCTGCATTGGCTTGGTTGGAATTACAACTCAATTTACACCCTATATTTTCCTTTTACTTACTCTGCGTCATACAGGACTTGAGATTTCACAATATTTCTTTGCCTTTCTGGACTCCTTTCAAGACTTTATTTGATTTCTACAAGCCATAACTGTGTTCTCTGCAGCCAGTGATTAGTGTCCAGCTGGCTGCTCCAAGCAGGCTCTTTCCTTGGCAGCAAGCTCTAGCTACCTCCTCTTCTGTCACAGGTAAAGGGAGAAGAGTAGGCTATGACCATCCACCATCATCAGGAGAGGACAAAAGTGAGTTAGACTGGTCAAAGACAGGTGACTATCATGAAAATGGAAAAGGTGCTTGTTCCAAAAAAAAAAGAAAAGAAATTCACTGTTTTTCCTTTCTCAGCAAAAAATAAGGCAAGACTAAATGGTAATGACCCAGGACATCCCCGATGGTCAGTTGTCCCATGACATACAGCAAGCCTGTTTGCTTCTGTGGAACTCAGTGTCCACATATGTAAAATAGTACTATTGGACGTCTTCCTACCAGCTTAAAGCACTTTACGCACCATGTGTTATCCTTGGGCTTTTCACAAGCCTGTAAGAGTCAGGCACAGATACTTTGTTCTTGAACCTGAAGGAAAACAGAAAAGCAAAGAAATTTTGTGACCTTCTGGCAGCCAAACTGTCTAGCTGGGGTAAGAACCCATATCACAGGTGAGAAAAACATCTGGAAACAGGGAGTAGTGACAGTTCTGCAACACGATGAACATAATCACCATCCCTTAATTGTGCCTGTAAGAAAATGCAGAGATAAATGTTTTGTTGTATATGTACATGTATACTTTTTTAAAAGATGGGATTTATCTTAATGTTAAATGGTACTGATTACTAGAAACTGTCACAAAACAGAATTGTCAACATAGAAATAAAGCACTTCACTTGCAAATCACCTGAATTGGGTATTTAAATGAAGCTGGGGGGGTTGGAAAACCAGTCTAACAGAAATCACTAACCTTCAGCTATGAAAACTCAAATGCTCTAACAGAGGTTTCCATTCTAGAAATATTTCATACTCTGGGTTTAACACCTTGAAACACTGACTACTTAATCTTCACTGTTACCTTGTAAAATACATTATTAGTCATTATTAGTTCCATTTTATAGCTGGACGAACTAAGGAAGAGAGTTCAAATGGCTTCTCTGGGGCCACAAAGGAAGTCAGCAGCACACAGGAGAAATGCTTGCTTTTGCTCTCTCTCTTCCTCATGCAAATAGAGAAAACAGGTCCTCTGGAGAAGTTCTCACAGCTGAAACCATTCTTGCATTTAGAAGCACGTTCATATCACATCAGCTTTTGAGTACAGTAGCAGCTCCAAGATTCCTAACACTGAAAAAATAAAAAATAAATTAAAGCTCCATACTGGGGAAACACCCTTGAGGTTGTGTTTCTCTAATTGTGGTCATCGGGCTGCCAGGAATTCGGGAGGACCCTAAATCATTTGCAGACTCTGTCACTTACTTGTTCATAAGTTAATTATATAATGATGGCATTCAATTAAAAGCTAATGTCATTTCACTCATATGTAACCAAGAACAGCACCAAGCTTCTCACTGATTCTCGAGATGGCTGTATGAGTATGTGTCAAGAGTGTACTGAACATTAATTGTATATCAAACATGGTGCCCACTCTTTGTAGAAATACAAGTTAAAATTTAAAATTTAGGAAGGTAAATAAAATACATATATATCAGCCTGGATTTTAAACATATAGCTTCTTTTTACTTTGTTTCGTTTTTCTTTGCCGTTTTTAATCATGGGAAACTTGTCTTCAAGATGCATCTAAAATAATACTACTAAATTAGTCCTTCTACTACATTTGGAAAATTGATCTTTTAATCTCAAAGTCAATACTGAGGTTTAGAATTTCCTAAAAGGCTATTGTCATTGAGTTTCCTTATGAAGCAATTATGCCACTAAAATGGAAATAAAGACTGCTAATTTATGTTCCATTATTTCCTGTGACATGTGGACATCTCGTGTGCCAGAATCTATGCTATGTGCTGAGTGAGTATCTAAAAGAGGATCAAACATGAGTCCTAACTGCGAGTTTAGTCCAGAAGTCACATGTAGACTGATGACTGTGAAGCAGTGAGATCAGCCCTGCTTGGCATCCCCACGGAATACTCTGAGTCCCTCGGAAAGTCCGTGACCACCACGGGGGGCTGGGTGGGGGTGGGCCAAGTGACTGAGGGCGGCTTTGTGGAGGAAGCGGTGTTGGAGCTGTTCGGACAGACCAAAAGAAGGTCCCCAGGGTGAGACGAGGATGAGGACTTTTCCAGGCAAAGGCAGAAGCATGCACGAAGGCAAAAAAAAGGGGGGGGGGGCGGGGGCATGATGATTTGAGAGACTCCTGGGGCTCTCCCCACCGAGAACACACCTTCTAAGAGCATTCAGAAGTGGGGTAGTGTCTGTAGGGGGCTTTGCAGAGTGGACTGAGTTAGATGCCAGGCTGTTTCAGCTAATGAAATTGTATATCAAACATGGTGCCCACTCTTTGTGGAAATACAAGTTAAAATTTAAAATTTAGGAAGGTAAATAAAATACATATATATCAGCCTGGATTTTAAACATAGATCTTCTCACCTGATCTGTGGCCTCTGAGACATCCAGACACCCTCTCTCCTCTTCTTCCTCTGTCAAATAATGATAGCCTCTGCTTCTACCTTCTCAAGTATGTGAAATTATATATATATTGGGCTCCATCAGTGAGATCAGATAAAAAAATAAAGTTATTCATGTTGGGTTCTAAGGGTCCTTGTCAGTCTCATGAATGAGCCTGCTCAAAAATAAGTGATACTTAAAATTCCGAAGTATGGTTGTTTAACACGTGCATGCCCCTTCCTTCTGCTGTTTCTCTTTTGGCTAACTCACTGTTCATTAGCATTTATGCCACAGTTGGTTGTGACATTCCACTCTTTCGGCTACTGCTACTTCTTGCAACCATAAAAGTTAAAACAGTGATGCAAATAGATTTGGGAATAATATATGGAATTTGTTTTTTAAATTTAATTCATCTCACAAAAAATTGAGATGGTTACGATGTGGAAAATTACCATCACTATCAAAATGTTCTTTTACAGTTTTGTGGGAGAGGGAGGTGAAAAAAATTTAAAAGTTGTGTTCACAATTTTGGGGTGGCTATTGCTCGAGCAGAAACCCTGGTGGTGTCATGGTTAAGTGCTATGTGGGCTAACCAAAGTGTTGGCAGGTCAAATTCACCAGGCACTCCTTGGAAACTCAATGGGGCAGTTCTGCTCTGTCCTATAAGGTCACTAGGGGTCAAAATCAACTCCACAGTAGTATGTTTGGGTTGGTTGTTTTTTTTTTTTTAATTGCTCCAGTGAATTTCTTGTGTAGTAGAAGTCACTGTAGCAAGCAGTCTTCTGTTTGGATATTATTTGTAAGGGAAAGTACTATGCAGTGATAATGATGTTGTGGCTAGAGACCTCTCAGGCTCATGTCCTTGAGCAAAGAACAGTTGTGAGTACATCTTTGAAGTTTTTTTTTAGAAAAATCATTGCACACTTACGTAGATAACTAGTCTCTGAACCTGTTCTGTGAAAACATTTTCTAAAGGCTGAACATTTGCTAGGTAATGCAAGATATGAGGAAGGAGAGTGGGTGGAGAGGAAGGGAAAGGAAACAGTTGGGAGGATGAGACATGAATGGAGCAGAGAATAGTATGCTGTCACCGGACGGGGAAGCTGCATATAGGTAGAAGCTGCATATAGGTGGGCATGTAAATTTATATGGGAATGTACATTTTCACTCAGTCATAATAAAAAAAATAATGTTGGTGAAGATTGTGTCTATTCATTCAAGAAATCTCTGCTGAGTATTTCTTCTGCATATACACTGCCTAATGAAAGTACGTGACACATCATTTTTAAAGAAAGCAATGATTACAATTATTAAGGGGAACTTATAGTGCTTACCTCTGCCAAAGACAAAATTGTATCATATTATGTTACCACGCACTGAGCAATCATGAAGTACCAGGCATGATACTGACTGCTCAATACAGATAAACTCACTTTCTTCTATTGAAACTTCTCTGGGTAAATTTATTATTCCCCAGTTTTATAGGTGAGGAATCTGAGACTCAAAATGATTTTTTAAAATATTGTCCAACTTTACTGATCTAATAAGAAGCAGAGTCAGGTCCAAACTCAGAAATGTCTGACTCTGAAGTCTTGTCTCTTCATTGCTGCTTCCCCATTGTCTTAAGTAATGGGAGAGTTGATTATTGCAGGTGCTAACACCTTGTTGGTAGCAGTTTACAAAATATTTTGTATTTTGTATCAGACATACATTAAAACTTGTATGGAATCCAGACTTTCTGGATCCATGGAGGCTAGACGAACCCTGAAGCTATTGCTCTGAGATAATCTTTAAAGCTTAAAGCCAAAATATCCTCTCACATTTTCTTAAAACCAAACAATAACTTAGCTTAACTAACAAAGAATGTCTGCCTTGAGAATTACCCTCTTTTAAGGATTACCTATATGGGATCAAATTGACAAATTGACAGTAGCAACTTGAAAGATGAGGCGAGCAACTTGGGAGGCAGTGAGCTGATGAAGGGAAGGGAGGCCAAGAATGGCTGCACAACTTGAAGGATGTAATCAGTGTCACTGAATTATACATGTAGAGGTTGTTGAATTGGCATATGTTCTGCCATTTATATTCTCAACAACAGTAACAAAATAAAATAAATTGAGAAACAAACAAATAAACTTGTAATTCTTAGTAACAATTCTTGATATAGGTATAATTAATTCCACTGTTTTTTGTTGTTAGCTGCCACTGAGTCAGCTCTGACTCATGACTGTGTACATGAGGTCCAACAAAGTCTACAAAGTTAATTATTCTAAGTGATATGTACCTCATTGCTGAATGTCACTACTGCCACCTTTGAAGTACTCCCTTTGGGAAGCTATACACTGACACCAGCACCTAGTCCACTCCTCAAAGTGATTTTGGAACTCTTTCTGGAATGGCCATTATGCATGGTGGCAAGATGCCAAATTGGTGAATTTAATTGTATAGATGTCTGTGAGGGAGTTTTTAGCCAGTAAAACCCACTGTTGTCGAGTCAAGTCCGACTCAGAAACACCTTCCCTACTCACCTGATCTGACCCCCAGTGACTTTTTTCTTTACTCGAAGATAAAGGAAATATTGAAGACACTTTGATGACATACAATACATCAAGAGTAATACGACAACAGCTCTGATGACCATTCCAAAGAGTTCCAGAATTGCTCTGAAAGGTGAGCTAGGCGTTGGTGCACAGCTTCCTAAGGCAAGTACTTCAAAGATGACTGCAACGATATTCAGCAATGAGGCATGTAGCACTTTTTCTAGGATGAGTTCTTGAACTTAACTGGCAGTCCTCATGTAACAGAAAGAAACACTGACAGTCCTACCACATCTACATGGCAGTCAATACATTTCAGAGCATTAGATTGGGATTCAGACAGACTAGGGAGAAGGGTCTAGCAACTACTTCCAAAAATTAGTCAGTGAAAACCTCATGGATCTCAGAATACTGACCAATGTAGTGCTTAAGGATGAGACTCCTTGGTTGGAAGGCACCAAACAATAGTTGCCGTGATGCACCCCTCTGTTTTAGTGGTGAGGAAACTGAGACACCCCGAAAAATAAGGGCCTTTCCTAAAGCTGAATAACTAGTGGGAGGCAGAATGAAGACTAGAAACCAGGTCTTCTGACTCCAAATCCTATGCGTGCCATTCTGTACTTTAAAGAGGTAAAGAGAAAACTGCCAGAAAGTTTGGCTTACACAAAGGGATGTGAACAGGAAAGAAGTTCTGCTGCATCTCTTTGAACTAAAAAAATGACATGTGCAATTAAACACATCCATTGATGATTTTTGTTTGTAAAAGCCTAGCAATCAAAACTTCTAGCAAGCCCAATAAAGTCCAAAAGAATTAAAAATGTACAAGTCCTTAAGAAATGTCAAGGTTTTACTGAGTATAAGATACATTTTTGTTAGTTTGTCTGTTTAATAACCTTTAAGGCAGTGGTGCCACTAGGATTGGTGTCCCTCAGTGTGATAACTCACGGTGTCAGCCTTCCACCTGGACCTCCTTTTGTATCAGATACACTAAGTAACGATTACTAATAATTTTAATTGCAGAATTCTATGCAATAAGTATAGTTGTAAGTTGCTTACATGTGATATTTCCTAGATTATATGGATATTAACAGTTCAAGGATTCAGAAGACGGCATGGAACCAGGGATATCATTGCTGATGTTAGATGGATCTTGACTGAAAGCAGAGAATATCCAAAAGATGTTTACCTGTGTTTCATTGAGTATGCAAAGGTACTTGGCTGTGTGGATCTTAAGAAATTATGGATAACATTGTGGAGAAAGGAAATTCCAGAACACTTAATTGTGCTGTTAAGGAATCTGTACATGGATCAAAAGGCAGTCATGTGAACAGATGAAGAGGACACTGCACGTTTTAGTCAGGAAAGGTGTGCCTCAGGGCTATATCCTTTCAACATACCTTTTCAGTCTGTATGCTCAGCAAATAATCCGTGAAGCTGGACTATATGAAGAAGAACAAGGGATCGGGATTGGCGGACGACTCCTTAACAATCTGCATTATGCAGATGACACAACCCTGCTTGGTGGAAGTGAAAAGGATTTGAAGCAGTTACTGATGAAAATCAAAGACCACAGCCTTCAGTATGGATTGCACCTCAACATCAGGAAAAGAAAATGCCTCATAACTGGACCAGTAAACAACATTGTGATAAATGGAGAAAGGACTGAGGTTGTCAAGGATTTCATTTTACTGGGTTTTACAATCAGCAGCCATGGAAGCATCAGTCAAAAAATCAAAAGATGCCTTGCTTTGGAAAAATCTTCTACAAAGACCTCCTTAAAGTGCAGAAAAGTAAAGATGTCACCTTGAAGACTAAGGTGTGTGTGACTCAAGCTGAGATATTTTCAATCACATCATATGTATTCAAAAGTTGGAGAACGAATAAGGAAGACAGAAGTATTGACCCCTTTGAATTGCAGTGTTGGAGAAGAATATTGAATGTGCGATGGGCCGCCAAAAGAACCAACAGATCTGTTCCGGAAGAAGTACAACCAGAGTGCTCCTTGGAAGACTTGTGAGACTACATCTTCCATACTTTGGACATATTGTCAGAAGGATCAGTCCCTGGAGAAGGACACCAGGCTTGGTAGAGTGGAGGGTCAGCCAAAAAGAGGAAGACCCTCGACAACACGGATTCACACAGTGGCTGCAACAATGGGCTTAAGCATAAAAACCATTGTGGACACAGCATAAGACAAGGCAGTATTTCCTCCTTTGTGTGCAGGGTCACTGTGATTGAGAACCAGCTCAGTGGCACCTAACAACAACAACAACAAAACTGTCTTATAAAGTCTTCCTGTGCTGAATCCCATCACTGGTTACAACATTATCAATAACTGAGCAGGAGCCTTTTTAAAGATTTTTCTCCCTTCTTTTAATTCCTACTTCACTCTCAAGAGATACTGACAGAAGTTCACCCGTACTAATCACCACAATACTGTGGCTAAAATACCAGAAAAATCTGACAAAATCTGCAACTATAAAAACTCCAGCAGCAATGAAAACAACATAGCATGTGCAAAAGAAACCGCATGATTGGAAGCATCAGCGTCACTTGGTAAAGACGATGGCTCTGCCTGAAACAAAAATAAATTAGCATAAAGCTTTAGCCTTGGAGGTACATATATTGATGTGTTATAAGCCAGGCTTACAAAACTGTTGTAGCTAACTACAGGGATATTTATACAAAAAAAATAACAAATTTCTTCCGAAACACTGCACAAAAATTTTATACACAATCATTTTGGTGTTCACCCCTCTAAGAGTGTCACCCAGTGTGGCTGGCACTCTGCACCCTTCCCCACCCACCCACGCCCCACCCCCCATCCCGTGACACCACTGCTTTCAAGGACTGGACACTTTTTAAAGTTATAAATAATAATTTTAAACATTGGTCATTGTAGGGAAAAAAAGTGTTTCTTTTAATCTGAGAGAAAGGGCAATTTCCAAAACAAATTGTTAATTACAACTCTAAAAAGACAATGAATCAACAGATGTTTGAATTTTGTTAGTTCTCAAAGTTGAAATTGAAAATGGAGAGGAGAGAGCAAAATTAAGCTCTCTGAAGGATGTTTAGAGGATAATGTCATTCAAAAAGTCAGTGCCAACACAATTTACATACAGCATGAAGAGCAACAAATTCTGTTTCTGTGGTTTGTATTTGGCGAGGAAAACAAGTCAAAAGGAAAAATTCCAAAGAAGGTTCAAATTTATGCTCCAACCTCAGAGCCTAGTTCAGGTTGGCCTGTGTGGTTTTATTGCTTAGTTCACACAGACAAATTAGCACTGGAAATCCTAAAAGCCAGTTAAAAAAATCTTTGGCTCCTGGTGCTGATGAAGGAAAACACTCTTTCTCAAATATGTGATTATTTGGTTCCTCACAAGTTCAAGATGTGTGAAGAGAGAGGGGAATACCCTTAAAAAAGAACTTCCTTCTCTCACATTTTCTCTCACATTTTAAAATGTAGCTCTTTCATCCCTGACGGACCATCAGAGGCTTCTAAAAGCAGAGACGCATAATGGTGTCTTTCAAATTAGCCAACAGGGAATTTAGTGTCAAATTATGTATATCACCAGAATGCCACGGAGTTGCCTTCTATAATTATTCCTTTTTGGAAGGAAAAAGCAATGCAATAATCTACTTTTTAAATAATTGGAACTCAACACGGACCTTAACTACAGTAAAACCCCGTTGACAAATTGGTTGCTACAACATGCTCTCAAAAATAGTTTTTGATAGTTATGGCCAGATAAAATACAATTTGTGTGCAAGGTGAAAGCTAGTACGATGCCTCACCGTTTGCACTGCATACTACTTTGAAATTGTATGGAGGTTATGCTGAAATAAGTACTAGGGTAAGGCCAGTTGTCTTAGCAAGGAAAATATCTGCACATCTAATAGTTTAAGAAAGGATATGAGAAACACAAGGCACCAAATGTGCATTTTGTGAAAGCCATGAACAACAAAGACCAAGAGCATGTAAACTGCCCACAGAACTCTAGGAGCTCACTGCCTCTGCCACGTGCTGAGATCTGTAGAATCTTTCCTGTCTCGGCATAACCCTGTGAGCACTTGCAAGTAACGTACGGCAGTGTTTGAACTTTACCTAATACCTTTCAACACTTCAAAGGCCACTACCAAACAAACTAGTTTTTTGGTTGTTTTTTTATGCATTGATTTCTTTTTTTCTTGGTCTACCCGGTTATGCTCTTGGCAACATCCAAGGTGCAGTACAAGTTTGAGATATTTTTTTAAATCTCAGAAGAAACTTGTTTCCTCCTTGAAACAGCTCCCAAACTTGTGTTTTCTTTCAAATTTTCTTATTTTCAATTCAATCAAAAACTGCTTCTTGATTTAACTTTGTAAAGAGATAGGATTTACATTGTCTGTGAGAACTGGAAGCTGGCTCCCAAATTGGAAAGTATTATTTACATCCCCACCCAAATGTATATCCCAAATGTTTTGTAAAGACTAAAAAGTTCAAAAAAACAAGATGCACCAGTTTGTCTACTTTAAATATTTTGAACAACTATAAGTTTTAGATAATTAAAAACCCAAACAAGGTCCATTTGGCTGAACTGCATATGACCATCTACTCTGGGCAGATGAAATGAAGTGGAGGTACTGGGGTACGACATCTGGCAAAGACTTGTGAATTACAATTTTCTTTTACAACTGAAAACCATATCCTGGTCAGGTCTCAGTGGGGCTTAATGCTGTCAGGGCACACAAGGTTTGTTTTGATCTGTTACGGAGTAACACACATAGCTTTCAGCTCACACTAATAACATCCCTGTGTCTGGTATACACCAATCCAGAGGCTACTAATTAAAGGTTAGAATTAACTAAACACAGTTTCACTACAAAACATGTGAAACTTATTAAAACTTAAAAGTAACTGCTGATTCTCAATGCAGGCAAAACTAAAGAATGTGGGAGTCTAGTGAGGTTATTTAAGCAAAAAATTTAAAGCATATTCAAGATGCTTCAAGTCTGCCTGTTTAGGACACAATGTGTTAACACAATAGAAAAATGTGTTAAACTTTTAAGATTACTGAAAGCAAGAGATGAAAAGGATTCGATAAGGAAGCAGCCTATGTCCCTTACCAGGGTCAACTTCTACTTTGAGTCTTTGGTCTAACGAGTAACTCGACATGCCGATGTGGAAACAATTATCTCACCGTATTCTCACCAGAAAAACAGTTTGTTGATTTAGAAAGGAAAGGGAGCTGGGGCTGGCAGAGGATGGCAGAGAGGCGGTAGGCGTCAGCAGCTAAATTAGGTGGTATAAGCGGTTCACAACGCACTTGGCCTATAACCTGAAGGCTGGAGGCTTGAGTCCACCTGGAGATGCCTGGCAGAGAGGCATGGTGGTCTGCTCCTGAATAATCAGCAAGTGGAAACCCCGTGGAGCACGGATCTACTCTGACACACGTGAGGTTGCCATGAGTTGGAATCAACTCCCTGCCAACTAGTTTGTTTTTGTTTGCTTGTTTGTTTTTTTAAATTGATGTGTAATACGAGGTCTGGCAATTAAGTCTGTGAACTGAATTGTTCTAAGGGCTGCATACCTCACTACTCGGTATCACTTTGGTCACCTTCAAAGTTCTACCCTTGGGAAGCTGCTATACACCAATGCCAGCACCCATTCCACCCTTCAAAGCAAATTTGGAACTCCTCCTGGAATGGTAATTATGCACGGTGGCACTGTGGCAAGTTCACAAACTTAATTGTATCATTGTCTGTGAGGGAGTTTTCGGGCTGTAAACAAATAATCGTGTTGGAACACCTGCCCAACTCACCTGACCTGGCCCCCAATGACTTTTTTCTTTACCCGAAGATAAAGGAAATACTGAAGGGAAGATATTTTGATGGTATTCAGGATATCCAGGGTAATATGACAAGTGCTCGGATGGTCATTCCAGAAGAAGAGTTCCAAAATTGCTTCGAAGGGTAGACTAGGTGCTGGCATCAGGGCATAGCTTCCCAAAGGCAACCATTGTGAAATTCGGCAATGAGGTATGTAACACTTTTTCTATGATGGGTTCGCAAACTCAGTTGTCAGTCCTCGTACACATTACAAATACTGTGGTGCAGTAGTCAAAATGCTCGGCTGTTAATAAAAAGGTTAGTGATTTCAAACTCACCAGCCTCTCTGCAAGAGAAAGAAATGGCAGTCTGCTTCGATAAAGATTTGCAGACTTTGAAACCTCTTGAGGAAATTTTACTCTGCAGGATCACTATGAGTTGGCATCAACTTCATGGCAGTAGGTTTTGGTAGGGACTAAAATACATACAGAAGAGTACAAATTCTCACAATCTGAATAAATATACCTATGCAATCACCACTCAGATCAAGAAACTGAACATTCTCAGACCTCTTACAGATTTTTATTTTTATTTTTTAAACTTAGCAATTCATCCCACGCACAGTAGGTATTTAGATCTTGCCCTGTATCTTGACTTGAAAGAACAGCAAGTCACCAAAGCTGGCGGGCAGCAGGGAATGGCAACACCCAGCTGTCAAGTTCTGTCCGCTTGTGAGCTTGACAGGACTACTGGGTGCCAGTGTGGTGTGTGTGATGCCAGCTGCTCAAACTGGATCCAAGGAAGGCAGAGAAGGGAACAGAAAACTTCAGTCAGGGTCACTGCTCCTGGGAAGTGTGCTCCAAGACACGACTTCGGAGCAGTGTCAGTGCACTCTGGTCTAGGAGCTGAGATCCCAGGTCAAGAATCAAACAGCCTTACTGAAGTGCCATCTCCATAACTTAGTAGCAGAAAAACCTGGTCCAAGATTCAGCTCTTTGACCTTCTGTGACCCCATCATTAAAATAAAGATTTTCCCATCTCAGTGGGGTATTGAGAGGATCCAGTGAAAGTCCTTGAATTGTGTATGGAAAAATCCCAAACATAAAGTAATCAATAAATGGCATTTATCATTATTACAACCCTCAGGAAATGGACATTTTTTTTCTTTTTCTTTTTAATATCAGTTTACTTTTCTCTGTAGATTTTACTTTCTGATTTACTTTTTGGAATCTCTAGATACTGCAAATGGTTAATGAGCTCAGCTGCTATTGGAAAGGCTGGAAGTTCAAGCCTACTCAAAGGCACTGTTTGGGTCTGAATTATGACCCCCAAAATATGTCTTGTAAATCCTAACCTCCATGTTGTGGCTATAATTCCCTTTGGGAATGTGGGGGTTTGTTATGCTAATGAAGCAGGGTTAGTGTAGGGTGTCTGGACTCAACCTTTTTAGAAATACAGAAGAGATTAAACAAGTGAGCAGAGCAGAGATGGGGAAGAATGATGCTAACACACATGGAAATCTCTAAGGAACCAGGAAACAAAACCTAAAGAGTTTTAAGGTACCCAACAGAAAAAAAACCTAGATTGCTTTGAAGAGACTCTTAGTAGAATTACGGACTTCAAAGGCAGTTTCTGGTGAGGACTCAGAAAGAAGTGGGGAGAGCTATAGAGAAAGTCTTAGAGACCATACAGTGCCAGCAACAGAATGTTGCTAGAAATGTGGATGTTTAATGTGCTTCTGGTGAGGTTTTAAAAGAAAGTAATGAATGTGTGATTGGACAGCGGAGGAAGGGCGATGCTTTTTACACAGTGGCAAAGAAGTTGTCTGAATTATGTTCAAACATTTGGTGGAAGGTAGGACTTGTAAAGGATGAACTTGGATATCTGGATGATAAGAGCTCCACATAAGATCTTGAAGGATCTGTGTGATTTCTCCTTATTGTTTATAGTAAAATGTGAGATAAAGGAGATGGACTTAAAAATGAGCTGTGTGAAACAAAAATAGAACTTAAGATTTGAAAAATTCTGTCGTGCAAACTAAAGACATGTGTCCCAGAAAGTTCACCAAGGACACGTCTATATACTATCTTTTGTTAAAGACATTAAGATAGTGACTAATGGACCTAAGCAACTATCACAGCAGAAAATCCATCAGCTTAGACTGAAGAGTAAAGAGAAAGAACCAAAGGAAAGAAAGCTGTTTGATGTGTGGAATTCTACAGGCAGGAAACAGGCCAAAGGAGCTAAATTTGTTCTCCAAGGAAAGGAAAGGACCATTCCTGGAGCAGCTCAGGGAGCACAGAACTGTTGGAAGGAGCATGGGAACCAAGGTCTTTTTGGTCTCAAAGAGTAGGGCCACAGTCTCCTGGATCTCAAAGGGCAGTGGCCCACAGTCTTCTAGGTTTCAGATCTTCACCGATACAGTTCTGGAGCATGGGGCTGCCTTTAAAGTGTGCCAGTGGGATGCAGCTGCTGCCCAAAGCTGGGTGGTGGGGAGGACAGAGAGGGTGGAGAGTGACCTACTATTGCCGAAGGGCAGAAGAATGGGGCCTGCCAGGCCCAAAGGAATCAGTTTGCCACACAGATAGACTGGGAGAATGGGGCTGCCTAAAACCAAAAGAGAAGAGTTGCCTTCCCAGTGGTCCTGGAAAACACAGCAGAAGTCAAGGGCCAAGGGACCTCCACGGAGAATCCAGGGGGCATAGTCAACACCCAGAATCTGGAGGGTAGGACCATTGCCCAGATGGTTTCAGAGAAGAGAGGACTGTCTTCAAGACTTGAGAAATAATGTAATTTGTTCTGCTGGGTTTTATAATTGCTTGATGCCTGTGATTCCTTCTTTCCCTCCATTTTCTTCCACCTGCAATGGAAAGGTCTACCTTGTGCCTGTGTCACTACTGTACTTTGGAAATATATACCTTGTATTGCCAGTTCACAGGTTCAGAGATGAATAGGAACTGTGACCCAGGATAGAATGTAAGTAGTCTCACCCACATTTGATTTAGATGATTCAGAAGATAAACTTTGGGACCAAGAATCGATTTAAGACTTTTGGGATTATGTGAGGAGTGAATGAGTTTTACATGTGGCAAGGACATGGACTTGGGGGCCTATAGAATGGAATGTTAGGGATTGAATTATGTCCCCCGAAAATATGTGTTGTAAATCGTAACTTCTACGCTTGTGGTGCAGGAGCCCTAGTGGCACAGTGATTAAGCACTTGGATTCCAACCAAAAGGTAGGCAGTTTGAACCCACCTACCACTCCACAGGAGAAAGATGCTGCAGTCAGCTTCTGTAAGGATTTACAGCCTCAGGAAACCCTATGGAGCAGTTCAAGGATTGCTATGGCAGCAATCAACTCAATGCCAATGGATTTTTTTTGGTTATGCTTGTGGTTGTAATCCTGTTTGGGAATTGTGGTCTTTGTTATGTTAATGAGGTAGGATTAGTGTAGGGCAGGGTTTTCTTCAGTCAATCTCTTTTGTAAAAGAGATTAAACAAGCGAGCAGAGCAGACATGGCGAAGAGAGATGCCAAGTCACATGAATATTGCCCAGGAGCAAAAATTCAAAGAGACAAGGACATTCCACCAGAGCTAAAGAAAGGGAAAGCCTTGCTGTAGGTCTGGCTCCCTGAATTTAGACTTCTGACCTCCTAAATTGTGAGAAAATAAATTTCTCTTTGTTCAGGGCACCCAGTTGTGATATTTTTGTTACAGCAGCACTAGATAACTAAGACAGGCACCTTGGAAGAAAGGTGTGGGGATCTACTTCCCCAAAACCCTGTAAAACACAGTTCTACTCTGACATAAGTTGGAAATGACTCAGCAGCAACTGTGAAAATAAAGGAAAAAAGCAAAGAATTTATTTTTTAAACTTTCAGGACTGAATTCAAGATCATTTTTTAGAGTGAAAGAGTCTTGTCACTGGAAGGCTGTCTGGACCAGTATATCCCATCCTTATAGGGTTGCTATGAGTTGGAATTGACTCAACAGCAGTGGGTTTCGTTTTCTGGTTTCTTCTATCTTCTGGATTTATTTAAACCTGAGGACATTAAACAAATGCCTCCCAGTATTACTTTACAGCAAACTCTGGTGTGCATAAAAATTACCTGGGTTTCTGGGCCCCATACCTAAATACTGTTTTTCAGTAGATCTGGGATCAAACCCCAAACCCCAGACCAAGCCTAGCCACCCTAGAGGTCAGAGTAGAACTGCCCCAGAGTTTCCAAGGAGCACCTGCCAGATTTGAACTGCCAAATTTTCGGTTAGCAGACATAGGACATAACCCAGTATGCCACCATGGTTTCCAGATCTGAGGGAGGGACCTGGAATCTGCATGTTTGAGCAGTGCCCAGGTGATTCTCATATAGGTGCTCTCTTTAGACCTCTTTTTCAGAAATGCAGACCTTCTGAGTCTCAAGACCTCAGAGTTTATAAAGAGCATCTGTTGAAGCAGAGAAAGGCTCACTGATTCCATTCTCTATGCTGAGCAGACAATATCCACCACTAAATCTTTCCAAACATTAAAGGAATTTTCCAAAGAATAAAGAAAAAGAAATGGTCTCCAAACATGTGGGTTGCTGGCCTTCATTTCAGATGGATCATTTGCATATCATTAAAAGTCCTGAACAGTAATGAGATGCTAATGTAACTGGTTGAGCCAAATCAATTTAACTTTAAAATTCGTATAATCAAAACTAAGGCTTCTGCTAATGTATAAGTGTAACTTTTTTCTCATTGTGGTTTTCAATTTCTGGAGCAAAATTCTTGACATCTGACATTCTTTGTTGGCATTTCCAGTTCTTCCTATTTTTCTCTAAAAATAAGACCATCAGCATCACAGCCTAGGGCATTTTTGTAAAAAATATGAAAGCATTTGCTTATACACACATACAGAGACATCTTTACATATATTCAATGAGATAAGCATGATGCTTTGTGGAATGAGTAACTCTTCTTGGCCTTCATCCCACTGTCATTATCGCCTCCCTCAGTGCTTTTGTTGCTATTGTTGTCACATTGGCCCCAATTCATAGCAACCTTCTATACAATGGAACAAAATGTTACCTGAACCTGTGCCATCTTCACAATCACTGATATGTTTGAGTCCGTTGTGTGAGGCTATTGCATCAATATTGTGCCGCATTTGCCTTAAAAATAATCTATTCTTTAACTAAGTTCAGTTAAAGGCTTTTCAAGAGAAAATTTGATACTCCTAAGTGAGACTGAAGTTGGGATTATGATTCAGTTTTACTCACTTGAGCTTCATGAGCATTTATACCAGACCCACTATGTGCAAGGACGGCAAGACTACATCTCACATACCTTAGACATGTTGTCAGGAGGGATCCGTCCCTGGAGGAAGACGTCATGCTTGGTAAAGCAGAGGCTCGAAGGAAAAGACAGACTGACACAGTGGCTGTAATAACAGATTCAGTGTCGCAATGGTTGCGGACCTCGTGTAAGACTGGGCAATGTTTCCTCCTATTGCAGGTAGGGTCACTATGAGTTGGACTCGACTTGAAGGCACCTGGCAACAAATATGTGCCTGGTTCTATTAGGCTGGGCTGGATATTTTCACAAGCTGATAGGGGAATGAAAGCCTGTGGTGTGTGTGTTGGGGATGACAAGTTAGAAAAAAGACAGTGCCACTTCTCCCCTCCAAGGAAGCATTGTTAGATTTGCACTCCAAAAACGCAAATTACTTGGCTCCCAAGACATTTAACTTCACTTTGAAGGAAGAGATCACTTTCAGTTGTCTCACTAGAAGCCCCACTCACAAATTCCTGCCCGAAGAGCACATGGTTGGAAATTCCTCCCTTACACAGTTCTAGCCAGTGGCCTGACACTGTCAAATTTGCCTGACTTTTGAAAAGGGCCTGAGCTAATCCATTTCAAGAATCACATGCTGAAGTAAGAAAAAAAAGCTCTGGGAATAGATGAAAGTATTACCAATGTCTGTGTCTGTCTTGTGGAGAAGCAGAGGTTATTGAACGTAATTTTTCATGCCTCCCAAGTTTTCTGTGATTAAAATGTTACTTTAATAATTAACAAAAGGAGCTTAAAAGAGAAGCACATCTTAAACTGGGGTGTCGTATCATTCAGAAGGGGACAGTGGTAAGGCAGTGGTAGAACTCTCCCCTTCCATGTGGGGGACCAGAGTTTGAGTCTATCCATTGCACCCCTTTCACAGCCACCGTCATCTTTCAGCATCGGCTTCTGGGCTGCTGTGATGCTGAACAAGTTTCAGGGGAGTTTTCACATTATGCGGGACTAGGAGAGAAGGTCCGGCAGTCTGTCTCTAAAACATCAGCCAAAGCCAACTTTGCGGATCGTAATGGTCTGATCCACAAGCCAGCACGTGGATGGTGAGAGACTGGGCACAGTGTCCTTCCTTTGTTCATAGGGTCCAGGGAGTTGGGGCTGACGCCACCGCAGCTAACAGCAACCACTGAAAAATATGGTATAAACTTATGGTAATTTGTGCTATCATCAGATATTCTTACTTGCATTTTTAACTCAAATGCATATTAAATTCAATAATGTAGTCACTTTGAAAAAGGACCCTAAGCAGAATACACAAATGCTTTTTTCTTGGATGTCAAGATTTCAGGCATGAGTAAGATTGAGGATGGTTTTGTTTTCTTCTTTTCTTCCACCAAGTTTTCTAAAATAAGCATGAATAACTTTCATAATCAGAAACATACCGATAAATGTTATTATTGGGAAAGAAGATTTGAGACTTGCTGAAGCCCACAGATATTTAGACTTTGCCCTAATTTATTTCCATGCTACAGGAATTTGCCTAACTGCTTTCAGTGTGGCAGACAATTTCTTAAAATAACAGTCAATGAATTCAATTGCTTTAAAGATTTTATAATTTGATATCTTGTAAATATTCTTGATTTTAAGTCTATCTGGTGTTGGTATGGACACCGTACAATTAACAAAATTCAGCCTCATTTGGACATGGCCTTTCAAATAAGCAAGCATTAGATTTACAATGTGAGACTTGTGAAAATGTCTCATTACCTAGAATTATCATAATCCTGGAAATGACAAATTTTAAAATTTGTAGATTCATTTTAAGACCACAGAGAAGGCTGAAAGAAGGAGCCCATATTTATTGTGACCAGGTGTCCCGGCCCACTACCTTTAATAGCCAAGACCACATTGCTGTATCCCCAGAGCTCTGTTCAGGAAGGCATAAAAGGTATGAACGTTAAGAGGGCCTGGTAAAATCTTCACCTTAACTGCTCAAAGTCTGCCTCATTCCTGGGGTAGGACTTAGCAGCTTCCAACTAAAGGTGAGAAGTGCTGAGATTTCTGAAAACAGATGTTGAAGTCGGTAAACTCAGTCTATGTCTCACACAGCATCTGGCTAGACATTTTAAGAAATTGAATTCATTGAAACAAACAAACATGAAAAGATAAATGACTCAGTTGGCTAATTCTAGGCTCAACCTGAAGTAGACTCATCTAGACATCATTCTCATTCTTACATTTCCTCTTCAGGGCAATATTTAATATTGCAAAAATAATTTAAGACATGCAATATTTTAAAAGAATACTAATCAGAAAATGGAGAAATAGGCACAGAAATCTGATTTTGTTTATAGGATGCATATTTGTAAGCCTAAAAGAGATTATATTTCATAAACACAACTAAGGATAATTTTCTTCTTCAGTGGAACCATCACTGGAAAGAAGGCTTTCTTAACATTTTATTTCACTTACAGCTTTTTGCATAAAGATTTAATTAATCTTTAAAGGTTTGTTACTTTAAGCAACAAAACTAGGTGCAATGAATGGCCTCTAACAAAAGAGCACATGTGCAAACTGTTTTCCATCCTGTGACCCATAGGCAACTGGTTGCCCTTGCAAACTTCACAACCCTTGTACTTGGACTGTATTGGCAATCTCTTCAAATGCCTTCCTTTGAACACGTTGTCAGGAAAGACGAATTGTTAGAAAAGGACATCATGTTTGGTAAAGAAGAAGGTCAATGAAAACAAGAAAAAACCTCAATGAGACCGACTGACACAGTAGCCTGAATAACGGCCCCAGACCTATTAAAGATCGTGGAGACAGGGCAGAACTGAGCAACTTTTCATTCTGTTATATATGAGATCACCTTGATTTGATGGCAAATAACAATAACTCACTTTGCATACAGTAGGACTTTGGATCATTGAGGTATCTTACTGGCTGGGAACTGGTGCTATTCAGGAGCCAGGCTGCTTGGTTCAAATCCTAGCTCTCCCACTTACTGGCTTACAACCTTGGATAACCTGTTTTTTATTCTTCCTGCGTCTGTCACCTTGCTGTGAAATAAGGGTGATAATAATACGGGCAATAGTAATACTGCACTACCGAGAAATCAAGAAATCAAAGGATGCATTGTACTGGGAACGTCTGCTCCAAAGGACCTCTTTAAAGTATTGAAAAGTAAAGATGTCACCTTGAAGATCAAGGTGCCCCTGACCCAAGCCACAGTGTTGTCAGGCTTATCATATGTTAGAAAGCTGGACAATGACCAAAGAAGAACTGATGCCTCTGAATTCTGGTATTGGAGAAGAATGTTGAATATACCATGGACTGTCAAAAGAACACACAGATCCTGGAGGAAGTACCTTAGAAGGAAAGATCAGGTGAGACTACATCTCACATACTTTAGACATGTTATCAGGAGGGATCAGTCCCTGGAGAAACATGCCATGCTTGGTAGAGAAGAGGGTCAGTGAAAAAGAGGAAGGCGCTCAACGAGATGGACTGACACAGTGTCTGCAATACGGGCTTCAACATAAAAACAATTGTGGGGATGGGACAGGGCCAGGCAGTGTTTTGTTCTGTTGTGCACAGAGTCACTATGAGTCAGAACTGACTCAAAGACACCTAAAAACAACAATAACATCATGAGGTTGTTGTATCGATAAAGTTAAGCCACATGAATTTCTTCCATAGTGCCTGCCAGAGTGAATTGTTAAGTATTAGCCATATTCACAAGTACAGTAAATGAGAGAAAAATCAAGAAGGATGAAAAGAACAATTGCCAAATAGGACAGTGCAGATCCTTTTGGTAAAATTAGAAATTATATCTAAATGAATTCTTGGTTCTGAGTTATGCTCTTTCGGAGTTTTCTTCCCGCTTACATCTGGTTGAAAGCCTCCAGAAAATTTGAATGGAGACTGCTACATTATCAATCAAACTTTCTGATAAACAAAAACCAATCTTCCCAAAGCCTGAAATATCTTTTTCTTTTTTAAAGGAACAGCAAGCACTTGTGAACTGTTTTCACCTATGAAAGTAATGGCTAAAACTTGTTCGCAATTTCACTTAGAATCCGTTGTCTTAAGAAGTGACTCTCTTGGGGACCAAACATCACTTGCATGTCTGTGTCCAAAATATTTTTTAATTACACACTGCTAGTGGGGACTAGCAGAGAAGAAGCAGACTATCTAATGAAGAGAAAACACAATGACGAGTCTAATTCAACAGATTTCTCAAAGGCCTTTCCCACTGCTCTTACAGCAGTCAAACAAAGGAGAAGGTAACAGTGGATTATTACCTTTCACTCGACACTTTTCCTTCTGCCAAGAATTTTTTAAATGTCACAGGGATATAATTCACATGCTTCGTAGATTGTGAACAATTTTCTCCAAACCTTCAACCACGTATCCAGCAGCACCCAAGCTCAATATAATCTGAGCACGACAGCAAATGGCCAGCACACCATCTGTCCTGCCATTTTCAATGCTCCAGGGCATGGAGAAGAGTGTTTTGTTCAGCAATTGCCCACGAAGGCAAAGAAATAAGGGCTGTGGGGAGCGCTGCAATATGAACATACCATATCTCTGCCAACACATATGGAAAACTGGGAGCCATCATGCAGATCAGGTGCAATGAGGCCCTCTCATTGCACATTATCAATGTGTTTTGTTGTAGAAAGGGAAAGACATTGTCAAACACTGTGGTGCCAATCACTCAAGAGCATGAACTAAGAGCAAAGAGCACAACTTTTTAATATGAAGATGACCAGAGTTGAGCACACATCCTGACATAAAGTAGTAATAATAATCACTGATATTTTTCAAAACTCCTTGTGTGCCAAGCACTGTGCTAAAAGCTTTCTAAGTTTTATCTAATTGGAAACCACTAGTTATCACTGAGCTGATTCAAAGTCATGTGTGTCAAAATTGAGCTGTGCTCCACAAAGTTTTCAATTGCATGAGTTTTCTAAGTAAACCACCAGGTCTTTCTTCCTCAGCACTTTTGGGTGGACTTGAAACTCCAACCTTTCAGTTAGCAGCCAAGCATGGTAACTGTTTACACCATCCAGGGACTCCAATCTATTCCTAATAACCTCAGTTTACACTTAGGGAAACTGCAGTACATGGAGATTATTTTACCCAAAGTCACCCATAAGCAACTGAGATGTTATATAATCAATGCTCAATACATATTTGAAAGGCAGAGTAAATATGTGAATGCATTTCAAAGGAGTCTAGTTTCCCAACACACAAATACACTGCTTTATACTGACATTTTCCTAGAACTGATGGCAAAGGACACACACACACACAAAGAGGGAGTGAATATCTTTGAAAACTACTGGGAGCACTCAACATAGTTGGCAAGAAGTGTTAATTACATATTTCAGAGGAATAAAGCAAACCTCACATACATCCTTCTGCTTGTTATCTTTCTTGGAGGGGAGGAAGGGGACTGGAATTCCCCTAAGTACACATAAAGAGGCTTCTAACTGTCTGAATAGCCATTATTGCCATGGCTGTTTTGTTTAGAGATAGCAGTTTATTGGTCTCCAGTAAACAGTGGCCAACTGCCTCATAGTAGAAGCCATCGCGTGGCCATCTACATCCTCGTTTGTTCATCTACCCCCCAAATATTCATGGAACATCTAGTGTGCATCAGGCCTTCGCCATACAGTGGTGGACCAGACTCCAGTCTAGCCTTCAACATCTTACTGTCTGTTTTAGTCAGCTAGGGCTGCTCTAACAGAAATACCAGAGTGGATAGCTTTAACAAAGGAAGGTTTATTCTTACATAGTCTGGTAGGCTGCAAGTCCATATTCAGGGTGTCCACTCCAGGGGAAGGCTTTCCCCCTTGTTGGCTCTGGAGGAAAGTCTGATATTGCATCAGTCTTTGTCCAGGGAGCATCTTGGCGCAGGAACCTCAAGTCTGAAGGACATGCTCTTCTCCCGGTGCTGCTTTCTTGATGGTACGAGGTTCCCAATTCTCGGCCTGCTTCTCTGCCCTTTTATCTCTCATAGGGTGAAAGGATTAAGGGTGGCGCAAGCCATACTCCAGGGAAACTCCTTTGACAGTGGAGCAGGGAGGTGGTCTTATAGAGGGAGTTACAGCCTCACTCTAATTCTTTAACATACAGCATAGGAAAACCACAAAACGGAGGACAGTCACAAGATACTGGGAATCACGGGCCGGCCACATGGCTACATATATTTTTGGAGGACATGATTCAGTCCATGACACCGTCTTACAGGGAATCCTAGTGGTAAACCAATGATTACTAAAAAATCCCTTGTCATTGAGTCAACTGTAACTCAGAGAGACCTGTGTGACAGAGTAGAACAGCCTCACAGGTTTTCTGATACTGTAGTCGTCACTGAACCAAACTGTCACATCTTTCTTCCAAAGACCAGCTGGTGAGTTCTAACCACTGACCTTTTGGTTAGTAGCCAAGTACTCAACCACTGCACAACTTAGTTATCGAAGAGTTAATCAATTATAATTGAGACATGTTGTCAAACAGAGGGGTACTGTGCATGACAGATGTAACAATGGGACCTATCCAGCCTCCAGAAGTTAGGGGAGACTTCATTGATATGTTTAAACTGAGACCTGAGTGGAAAATGAATGGAAGTTTGCTGGGAGTGAGGAGAAGGAAGTGGTGTAGATAAAAATGTTTCAAGCAGAGGGGATAGCACATATAAAGATTCTGAGTCAGGAAGAAGCTGGATGCAGTATTGATGTTGGTTATAACTATTAAATAACTAAGTCTTCATTGGTTACCAGTAGAATAGTATCTTCTAGAAACTTCCATGTAAGCCAAGCACTAGAGAATAGTATACTACAAGGCAGGTCTGACCAAAACCAAAATACTGAACCCTAAACAGTTACACCATTAGAAATCCATCAGGTAGGAAATTCTTTGCAATTATGCATCCCAGGAATGTTCTTACTGTCTGTGAGCTCCACTTGCCTATCTCCCACTGTGCGGAATCCAGCATCAGAGAAAGAAAGGGAAAGAGAGAAACAGAGCCTACAGTCTCTGGTATTGAAAAGAACCTCTTCCCAAACATTCGACTGATGATTATTTAGGTCTTCCAGCTAAGCTAAATTTCCATTCTCTTCCCCCACACACTTTCTTCCCTCAGTGCCTCCACCCACCTTTCACTTACACTTAAACATCTGCCAGAGTAAACAAAGATGCCTGAAAAAGTAAAATAGAAGCAAAGGAAGAAATGAAAGAATAAGAAGACAAAAAAGGGGTGGGGGAGAAAATCCCTCTTGCACTTTCTGCACTTTGGGATTCACACCGGCAAATCATCCAAATGACAACTTGACTCCTGTGGCTTTTCAAAGCACACAACGACCCTGTCACCCAGCTTAAGTGGCATAAAAAGCAGACCCACCAACTGATTACATTCAAAGTGTGTGGTCCAGAAAATCAATCCATTTGGAGGACAAAGCCCACACCTCTTCTTTGCAAGTTCACTTGGTTCCCTCACTTACTGTTTTCTCCAGGTGATGTCTGAAACCTAAGTAGACCAGTAAAGTAAGTAGCTCCAGATAAGCACAGGAAATATTGGTGGGAGGGAGTGGGTGGCAGGGGGTACACAGAGGGGAAGCAGGAAAATCTTCCTTATCCTGGAACGTGAAGAAAAGTTCTGATCAGAGCCTTCACATTCTTGAGTGGTCTCTCAAGTTGTGTTGTGCAGCATAGAACTAAGAGTTACTATATTTTACTTAGAAATTATTTTAAAGTTGAATCATAAGCTATTCAACCATTTCCTAATTTTGAATCTCTAGAGACTGCTCCTACTAAAACAATCCCAATTTCTCATGAAAATGGGAGTTAGAATTTCCAAGCATCCACAGGTCTTTCAACAATCTCAAACTCTTTTCAAGGGACCAGGCAGTGGTTTAGTCTTCCCTCCTTCTGCTATATATTATCACTCACAGTTTATGACTGGCTTTTAAAAATGAATTCTGAAAAACTATATACTGTTTAGGCTTATCCCAGGTTCTGTTATCATCTTAATGCAATTTGATTGTTTTAACCAAACAGGAAAGTTTTGACTTCAGCAAAACAAATACACAACAGTTACCTGAAAGAAAATAATATATATAAATTATAGGTAAAAGTCACTCTTCTTCAGGAGACTTCCTCCCTGTCAAATACCAAACTAAACCCACTGTCTTTGAGCCGATTTGGACTCAAAGCAACCCTATAGACAAAGTCAAGTGCTGTTGAGTCAGATCTAACTCATGGAGACCCTATAGCATGGAGTAAAACTGCCTCAAAGAGTTTACAAAGAGCACCTGGCAGATTCGAACTGTCAACCTTTTGGTTTGATGATGTAGCACTTAACCACTGCACTACTAGGATTTCCTCCTCTGTCCATAGCTCTCAAAACAAGAAAAGTTGGAACCTCAAGGGCAGTGTTCTCGTTTTCGTGGTCCCCCTCTCCATTTCCACACGGAATAGTACCAGGTCCCTGCGCTGGCCAACTTCCAGGAGTGCCACCTTGGTAAAGCATAGCACGGACAGGGCCTTGGCAAAGAACTGTTCCGAAAGATTACCATGGCTGGGGACTGTGTGATGCATCTCTACACAGTGTTTCCTCCAACTGCTCTCTTGTCACAAATGCCTTTTCCATGAAGGATGAGTTGAACTACAGGCTGTATTCCCAGGGGAGAAGCAAGTTTACCAGAAACACAAATTCAGTCATCTTTCTGAGCCACTTCAACCCTGAAGCCGTCTAAAATCCTTTTGCTTTCGACTTCTTCAAGTGAGGTCGTTTCCACTGAGCGCTGTTTCAGCCACCCTCGCTTTGAACATAACACAATGATTCACCCAACTTCCAGAACATGTTACCCTTGTTCACCTCACAACTGAGACCTTGAACTTCTTATATCCACTGGTCACTGTTAGCTCTCCCAACTTCTTGCCCTTCAAAGAGGGGTAACTCTGGGTGACAGCATCACTTTTACTGATAAAGTTAAATTGACCCTGGTGTTACAGGGCAATTTGAACTCCACGAAGAATTTACACCAGGCAGAAGAAGGAACCCTGCTTGGAAACTAACGGCGTGGCTTTTCAGTGCTCTGTTTGCAGGCCATACTACCGGGAGTATCAAACTTCTAGAACACTTATATGCTGGTAAGGTACACTGCCTCAGAATTGAGCTGTTTACTGTAGAGGGAATGAGGGAAAAACAATTTTTCCTGAAGGCATTGGGGAATACAAAGATTCATTTAATAATAATATTAGATGAAGGTGGAGAAAGAGCTTTGTTCAAGGAGAACTTTCTTTGGCACCATGAAATTAAAGGATTTTCTGACCCTGTCTTCTTTGTGTCTTTCCCTTAAGAGGAAATTGTACAGGTTGGCCCTTGAAGAATAATATAGTAAACTCTAACTGTATTCCCCTAATCTCTTAATAATGCTGCAGCTGGCCATGATCTATTTAGCATAACACAAAAATAATGTATTTGTACCAAGCAGAATTGAAATGCTTTAAAATAGTGAAAGCTATTTACTTGATTGATTAAGTTAAAGTGTTTACATAAAAGTGTCATATTTTGACATCAGTCATACAACACCACATCTGGTACTTCTAATTAAATTGTGTGAAAAAGACTACATTTTTTATTCAGTCACAACAATATGGCTAATGGGAAGTCACAAACGTATTCGTCATGCCCGGAGCCTGGGATCTGCAGTTATGGCATGCGGCTGCTAAAATCCCCAGATTTGGATTTTGCAAAGCTTTCATATCCTCCAACACATGTTTTGCCTGAACAAAGCCTAAGAAACTGGGCCCCACCTCTGTGAGTCAACGGTTATTATTTTTCCTATTTTGATTTAAACCTCTCCAAGCACCATCAGAGAACTAAAATGTAATGAGAATTAGAATAAAGTTATCTTAAGGAATGGGTGCTCAGAGCCCAGGTAAGGCGCTGTGTTTTGTTAAGCTTTATTCCTGCAGATTAGGAAATAAACTCAAGAAACTCTAATGGGGGATCAGGGGAGTGAAACTCTATTATTCATTCAGAGCAGGAGCTCGTTTGTATCTTCTTTGAAGTGTGGGATTCAAAGTACCTTGAAAAGGGTCTGTTCCAGACTCGAGATTTAAACACTGGATTTAAGCCACTGATAGATATTTTTTCCTTCCAAAATTAAGATGAAATGTTTTAAGTACAGCAAATAAAGGACAAAGTGCCTCAGTTAGGTAAAGCAAACTTACTTCCACCTTTAATATAGACAAATAATACTTTAAAACCTTCCTTTATTTTCTTAAGTTAAATCATGTGCACCCCATGTGCAGATTCAACCTACTGACTGAATACACAACCGAGGCCGCCTCCCTGGGAACCATCCATTTGCTTAAGAAGAAAGAGGAGACACTGCTGTATTTTCTTAAAGAGATTCCTGACATTTTTTTCCTCCTTCGTTTCCCCTTAAAGACTATCTTGAGAAATGTTGCCCAGAAGGAAGAGGAAAATAAGCTCATTCTTCAAAATCAGGAAATTTGAGTAGTAAACATGCACATTATAAAGTCAATGTTCATCAAAAACTAAATAGAGCTCTTTTAAATGAGGTAAGTGTCAGGCCATGAGGAAGAAAGACTGTGTGACTACCTGTAGAGTTATTCATCCTTCCTCAAGCCAATGCTGCCTCCAAAAGGCTCTTTAGCAGCAAAAGGATACACTGGCCCAGGATGGTAGCATTTGAACAGACATATGGAGAATGCATTTATTTACTGTGTACTATGTTCAACTGAAGGAAAATAAACGTGAAGGCAGCAACCATGAACAGAGGGCAGGGTTTTCCATAATTGCAAGGAGGCTTAGGTAATGCTCTATGCGGTGTTTGATTTAAAATGCTAAAATATTAACAGAAGTTTTCTATAGCAGAGTGTTCCTATCACAGTGAAATGACTCATAAGAATGCTAAATTCAAACCAGATGGGCACAAACATTAACTGAAAAAAAAAAATTAGATATTTAGGGGTCAGCATGGGTCTTTATAAAAATGAAGACCTTGTCGGGGTTTATGAACAATGAACTTTGAGTGATAAAAAAGAAAACAAGAGAAAATATTAGTGACTTTATTCTAATTATACAAGCCACCACCAATTAGAAGAACTAACATTTACAAAACTTTACATTGCCTTTTTAATTTGAAAAAGATGACTATGGTAATCTTCAGACTTCAGATAAACAGGGACTTCAATGTCTCCTGAACAGCCAGAGTCAGGGACACATTAGTTCAGCTGTGTGCCGTGGTAATATTCTACAAAAATGTCTTTGCTTCCCACCAAGAAGTTACCCTCATTGAAAATTTGTGTGGTATAGAACCCCCAACCACCAATCCGTGGCACAGTGCCAACCTCTGCTCTTCTTTGAACAGACCACAGAGGAAAATTCTCATTGCTGGGTCAGACACTCCACCAAATCTCCTTCGCTCGCTGTCTTGTTAAAAATATGCTTCCCTGCCTTTCTCCCTTTTTCTTTTTTCCTGCAGAGCTTTTTAACATTTGCAGATTGTCTGCAACATGTGCTGTGCTTAAATGTGTATATACCCTACAAGAAGAAAAAATATGTGGGCTCAGAATTAATATTGTTTTTGACTTATAGGGAAATTCCAGTTGTGTTTAACTTGGACTGTGGGATCCAGGAACTTTACAGAGAGGAGAAATGAATGTGTTTTGAGCAAAAATGTGTATGGGGAGTTCCCTACTGTTTTGTTGCTGGAATCTTGGACAACACAGGGAAAAATGACAGGCACATAATTTAGTCTGGCAGCCACACCGCTTTGTGCTGTGAGCCTGTCAGTTCTTACTAGCTAAGTAAGGGCTGGCCCGCTTTGGTGAGAGGATGAGAGACCTCCCAGGAGCGAGTAGGTACTTCAGGAAACGGTGTTTCTCGTTCAGTAGGTGGCCTCTCCTCTCCGGGTCCATGTGAATCGATGCCCGCGTGGTGTTCAGGGGCACTGTGCTGCACTGAGCTGTTTACCTTTTAGATGAAACCTAAAACCACAGCCCTAACCATTTGTAGTCACCAGAGATCTTATGGCAGACTTTCTAAGAGCGGTTGTGTTAACTCTGGAGTCCTGGACTGAGTCCAGCTAAAGTAATTACATTCTGCCTCTCAAAAATTCCCCCTGCAGTTTCAATTGAATAAGATTGTCTCAACCCTCCATCTCGCAGAGTTGCCAAACAAGCTTAGTGGTTAGCGTTCCCTGCAGGAAGCCTTTAATTCCAGGCTGGGAGTGGTGATTCCCTAGTCCTCACCAAGGTATGATGAAGCTTAATTAACTAGCACTCATAAAAGGCATGAGGAGGACCTCACTTCGAAAGCACCCGTAGGAAGAAGAGTGTTAGCAGCACTCAAATGGCATTTGACTGTAAGAGCCAGTGTCAACAGGAACTTACACCAATTTAACAGAAGAATAAATTCAGCATGATGGAGTTACAGTTCCACTGCCCCTTGACCCAGAGATAGTTTATCTGGTGTAGTATGCTCAAGTTTGAGATACATGTAAAAGAAGCACCTCAACTAAAGACGGTCTGTCCTTAGAGGCCACCAGAATGATGAAGGGTCTAGAAATCATTGTTTTGAGGGGGTATGCTTAAAGGAATTAGGGATGTTTAACTAAAAGGCAGGCAGGACAGGAGGAAGGGCACGATGCTGGGTCAAAATCCCAACTTATGGGAGTGACATGGTTTACCCTGACTACTTGCCTCAGTACCGCCCCACTGTGTGCGACACCCAGAGGAACAGGCCAAAGATTATGAAGCTCAACCCCTCCAGCTCCTGGAGATTCTGTTCCTTTATCTCTCTGCCCCTTTAGCCCATAGTAGAAGCTCAGACTAATAGCTGAGGAATGGCTTCCAAACAGAAACAAGGTGTGTCTTCGGGGAAGAGGAATCCCTCTCCAGTTGCTGGGCCTGCTCCAAGTTTCCTCTCTCCAGTGGAAGACCTCAGCTATGAGTCATTCCACAGGACCATTTCCTTGGGGAAGATTGTGAGGAAAAAATATGATATGCAGGCCATTTAGAAATGGCTGTCGCCACCTTAGAATAAAGAAGTGCACAGGGAGGGATCTAGGGCCTGCAATTCATGCTCCTCATGGGTTGGAGAGACTATTCCTTCATAAACAGTGCAGCTGATACATCTTCGTAGGTAAAAACTTAGCTTTTCACGTCACTTTGAAGTAGACTTTACAGCAGTGTATTTCACCTTCAAGATAAACCCCAAGATTTTACCAGAGTCGTAGTCCTTGTAGTTTGTTTTCACAACCAGGGTTACATATATATATATATATATAAATTGAATGGAATCAACATGATTTTCTACCTTTGGGGCATAACTTATGACTTGTCCTAATAATTTGGAAAATCACTGTCTCCAGATTCAAGGAATGAATTCTTGTCGTTTCCTTGTTTTGAGGTGATTATGGACAGTTATAATGTCACTGCAACAATGGACTCAAGCATCACAACGTTCATTGACGAAGGACCAAGCAGTATTTCATTCTGCTGTATGTAGGGTCGCTACGAGGATCAACTTGACAGCACCTAACAACAAATGTTTATCAACGTAGAGAGGAAGGGTGATGTAGGTTAAGGGTCCTTTCTAGAATGTTCCAGGCAAGAAAGAAAACTAACACGAAGTAGTTTATCTGAGTGGTACAGTACTCAAATATGACCAGGTACAATCTTCCTCTTGGAGAGCCGTGGGAGGCTTGAAATTCCTCTCATGCTAACACTTTCACTTTAGAGGTGAGAAATGTTCAAACTGAAAGAGAAATTTTTTAAGCTTCATTATAAAAAATAAATTTGCCTCAACAGACTTGATACAACATGACTTCTTTTTTTTTCAATTTTTATTTTTTTATTTATTTGAGTAAAAGAATAAAATTTCTATCAATTATCTGATCTATGATAAACCTTCAACCTGCCACCCACCCATATAGTCAACACAGTCATTTTCTTCTGTGGATAATTCTCTTGTTTAGTCCTTATAACAGGGGTCTCATACAAAATTTGTCCTTTTCACACTGATTGATTTCACTTAGAATGATGCCTTCCAAATGAGACCATGTTATGAGATGTTTTCTAAAATTGTCATTGTTTTTTATCCTAGCATAATGTTCCATTGAGTGTATGTACCATAGTTTGTTTATCCATTCATCTGTTGATGGGCATTGGGGTTGGCTCCAACTTTTTGCTATTGTGGGCTGTGCTGCAACAAACATCCACGTACATGTGTCTGTTTGTGTGACAACCTTGTTTCTGAAGAATAAATTACAAGCAGTGGAATTACAGGATCAAATGATGTATCTATTTCCAGCTTTTTAGGGAAGCACCAAATTGTTTTCCAAAGAGACCATACCATTTTGCAATCCCACCAACAGTGTAGGAGAGTTGCACTTTCTCCACAGCCTCTCCAGTATTTGTTGTTTTGTGTTTTTTGGATCATGGCCAACCTTGTCGGGGTGGGATGGGATCTCATTGTAGTTTTGATTTGAATTTCTTTAATAGCTAATGATCATGAGCAATTCTGCATGTGTCTTTCGGCTGCCTGGATATCCTCTTTAGAGAAATGTCTGTCTCCTTCACCCATCGCTTAATTGGATTATTTATCCTTTTCTTGCTGATATTTTGTAATACCTTATAGATTATGGAGATCAAATGTCAGTCTGACATATAGTTGCCAAATATTTTTTCCCATTCTGTAGGTGGTCTTTTAATTCTTTTAATGAAGTCTTTGGATGAGCAAAAGTGTTTGATTCTTAGTAATTCCCATTTATCTATTTTATCTTCTGTTCATCTTGCTTTGTCAGATTTTGAAGTCTGTCTACATTGTGTATTAAAACTTTCATTGTTGATCCTATTTTATCTTGGATGAGCTTTATTGTTTTAGATTTTGTATTTAGATCTTCTACCCCATTTGAGTTGGTTTTTGTATAAGGTGTGAAATATGGGTCTTGCTTCAATTTTCTACAGATGGATATCCAATTTTGCCAGCACCATTTGTTAAAGAGACCGTTCTTACCCCAGTTTAAAATCATGGGGCCTTTGTCAAATATCAACTTTTCATAGGAGGATGGTGGAATTTCTGGGATTTCAACTCTGCTCCACTGGTCTATCTGTCTCTTTTTGTACCAGTACCAGGTTGTTTTGACAACTGTGGCAGTGTAATAGGTTCGAAAGTCAGGTAGTGAGAGGCCTCCCAGTATGTTCTTCTTTTGCAGTAGTGCTTTACTTATCCGAGGTTTCTTCCCTGTCCAAACAAAGTTGGTGATTTGTTTCTCTATCTCATTAAAAAATGTCACTGGAATTTGTATGGGATTGCATTATATAAGTAGATTGCTTTGGGTAAAATAGACATTTTCACAATCTTAAATCTTCCTATCCATCAACAGGGTAGATTACTCCATTCTCAGTTTCTTGTTGTAATGTCTCTTAGTTCTCTTTGTAAAAATCTCTTATTTCTCTAGCTAAATTTATTCCTAGGTATTTTATCTTCTCGGGGGCTACAGTAAATGGAATTGATTTGGTGATTTCTTCCATAATAATCTCACTGTTTGTATAAAAGAATCCCACTGATTTACTTATCTTGTATCCTGTAACATTGGTAAACTCCTCTATGAGTTCCAATAGTTTACTTATGGATTCCTTTGGATTCTCTGTATAAAGAATCATATCATCTGCAAATAGGGAGATTTTTACTTCTTCATTGCCAATATGGATGCCTTTTATTTCTTTGTCTTGTCTAATTGCTCTGGCTAGAACTTCTAGCACAATGTTGAATAGAAGTGGTGAGAGTAAGCATCCTCATCTAGTTCCTGTTCTCAAAGGGAATTCTTTCAGTCTTTCATCATTCAGGATGATGAAGGCAGTTGGCTTTGTGTAGATGCTACTGACTGCATTGAGGACTTTCTTCTCTATTCCTATTTTTCTGTGAGTTCTAAGCATGAATGGGTGTTGAACTTTGTCAAATGCCTTTTCGGCATCAATTGACAAAATCAGGTGATTCCTATCTTTTGTGTTATTAACGTGGTTGATTACATTAATTGTTTTCTGATGCTGAAGCAGCCTTGCATCCCCGGAATGAAGCCAACTTGATCATGATGAATGATTTCTTTTTATATGCTGTTGAATTCTATTGACTAGAATTTTGTTGAAGATTTTTGCATCTAGGTTCATGAGTGATATTTGTCTGTAATTTTCTTTTTTTGTGGGCTCTTTCACTGGCTTTGGCATCAAGGTTATACTGGCTTCATAGAATGTTGGGGAGTATTCCATCCCTTTCTGTGGTATAAAATAGCCTCAACAGTATCAGAGTTAACTCTTTTCTGCAAGTTTGGTAGAATTCTCTGGTGAAGCCATCTGGGCCGGGACTTTTTTTTGGTTGGTAGATTTTTGATGACTTCTTCAATCTCTTCCTTTGTGATAGATTTATTAAGTTGATCTACTTCTCCTTGTGATAATTTTGGTGAGTGACATGAATCTAGAAAATTGTCTATTTCCTCTAAGTTTTCAAATCTGTTAAGAGTACAGCCTTTCATAGTATTCTGTTATGATATTTTTTATTTAGCTGGGCCTGTTGTAACAACTCCCATTTCATTTCTTAATTGGGTTATTTGTATCTTCTGTTGTTTTTCTTCTGCAAGTTTAGTCAATGCTTTATCAATTTTTGTTGATCTTTTCAAAGAACCAGCTTTTGGTTTTGTTCATTTTTTCAATTGTTTTTCTATTCTCTATTTAGTTCTGCTCTAATCCTTATAATCTGTTTTCTTCTGGTACCTGCCAGGTTCTTCTGTTGCTCTCTTTCTACTTGTTCGAGCTGAAGGTTAATTCTTTAATTCAGGCCCTTTCTTCTTTCTGGATGTGTGCAGTTATAAACTGACCTCTGAGCACTGTTTTGGCTGCATTTCATAGGTTTTGGAAGGATGTGTTTTCTTTCTCATTTGATTCCATAAATTTCTTTATTTTGTCCTTGATTTCTTCTATAACTCAAGGCTTTTTGAGCAACATGTTGTTCAGTTTCCATAAGTTTGAATTTCTGCCTATGAATTTTCTGTTATTGATTTCAACTTTTATAGCTGTAGGATCCAAGAAGACACTTTGCAATAAATCAGTGGTTTGGATTTTATAGAAAATTGCTTTATGACCTAACCCATGGTCTATTTTGGAGAATGTTCCATGTACACTGGAGAAGAAGGTGTACTTATCCGTTGATGGATGCAAAGATGTGCATACGTCGATAAGGTCAAGTTGGTTGATTGTTGCAATAAGATCTTCTGCATCTTTACTGAACTTTTTTCTGGATGATCTATCCATAACTGAAAGGGGACTGCTGAAGTCTCTAACTATTACTGTGGAATGATCTATCTCATTTTTCAGTGTTGTCAGTATTTGTTCAATGTATTTAGGTGCTCTGGTATTGGGTGCATAAATATTTAATACTGTTAAGTCTTGCCTGAGTATTGAACCTTTCAGCAACAAATGGTGACCATCCTTGTCCACAATAGTGGACTTTACATTAAAATCTATTTTATCTGAGATTAGTATTGCCACACCTGCTCTTCCTCGTATATTGTTAGCTTGGTCTATATTATTCCATCCTTTAATTTTCAATTTGTTCATATCTTTAAGTCTAAGGTGTGTTTCTTGTAAGCAACATATAGACGGGTCACCTCTTTTGATCCAGGATGTCACTCACTGTCTCTTTACAGGAACATTCAGTCTATTTACATTCAGTGTAATTATTGATAGGTATGTGCTTAGGGCCATCATGTTAATGCAATTACTTTTATGGTGTTGTTTTCTATATTGCTCTAAGGGTCTGTTCTGGGCCATTCTGCTTTATGGGTTTTTGTTTCGGTGTTGGTTTTGTGTCCGTTGAGACTCCTGTATTGCATTTCTTATTTTGATACAATGCATTGTTAATTTGCTTTATGGCTACTTGTATTATCCCCCTTAACATACTAAGATTGAACCCAATCTTAGCTACTGCATAACTCTTAAAACTTCCTCTGTATCCAAAATGAGTATAACTACTGTAGTTTATCCCTCTTTTAATGAGGTGCTAATATAGTTGTCATGATATGATCATAGATTCCCTCATTTTTATATTGTAGCTTTGATTTAGTTTTGTGACTTCCCTAACTGATTAGAATTTTGGATGATGTGTCCTGAATTGTCACCTTATACATTTAATGGCTCTGTTTTTCTAAGGGAAGAGCTTCCTTCAATATGTCATTTTATTTGCATTTAGTTTTTACAAAGTCTCTAAACTTCTCTTTATCTTCAAAAGTCTTAATTTCACCATTATATTTGATATATAGTTTTGCAGGATAAATAATTCTTGGATGGAAGTTTTTTCTCCTTCAGGGCTTTGAATGTGTCAGCCCACTGTTTTCTAGCCAGTATTGTTTCTGCAGAGAAGTCAGACAAAAGCCTACAGGGTTTCCCTCAGAGTGTTAACTTTTCTTTGAGCCTTGCTGCCTTCAGAAACATCTGTTTATGTTTCATCTTATTAAGCTTAATTATAATATGTCTTGGCACTTTTCTTTTTTGGGTCTAGCTTTTGTGGTGTTCAATAAACATCTTGGATACCTATGTTCTCTTTGCTTATAATCTCAGGAAAGTTTTCTGTCAGCATCTCTACAACAATGCTCTCTATATTGTCATTAATCCCCCCTTGTTCAGGAACTCCAATTAAACACAAATTATTCCTCTTAATGGAGTTCCACATGTTTCTTAATGCTTCTTCATTTTTCTTATTTTTTTCTCTGATTTCTCCTCATAAATGCTGGTGTCAGTTACTCTGTCTTCAAGGTCACTGAGTCTAACTTCTATCTGTTAAATCCTAGTCTTTTGGCTTTGGATTTAATTATCTAACTCTGTAATTTTGTTATTGATCTGATGTATTTCAGATCATTGATGTTCCACCGGTTCAAATAGCTTACTGAATTTTTCATTTTGTTCTACTGTATTTTGTTTAATCTCTAGGAGTGTTATATATATAATGCTTTTGTACTTGACCTCTGATAGATTCAGAAAGGCTTCTTCATCTGGGAAATTTTCTGAATCTTTATTTTGGGAATTTTTTGGAATATTTGAAGCCTGCTTCTTTAAATGATTAATTATGGTCCGCTGCCTGACTGCCATCTAGACACTGTTCGATTTCTCTGGTATTGGATCTAAAAGAATTGTTGGTCAACAGCTGTCTCTAATACTCTAGTGAATGGCCCCAGGTGGACTCTCTGGAGTGGAAGTCTCTGCTTATCGGGTGGCAAAGAGGCTGCCCTACTTATAGAGAAACTGGGGGCTGTTGGCCAACCCTACAATGTGGGTCAGAGAAGAGTGGGAGGAAAAGATGCTGGGCCTCTCAACAGACAGATCCCTGGGCAAATATATAGGCCTCTTAGCCTTAAAAGTAAACTTCCCTTCTATGCAGAGAGCTGTCCAGGTGTTGAACTAGGAGCTGTCCAACATGCTTCCCGAAACAGGCAGTCAGGAGCAGCAGATTCTGCATTCCAGCTGATAATGAAGGTATGTTACCTGCCATTTGTGGAAGCTGGAGTTCTCCAATACCATGAAACAGCAGAAGTGGAGATCAGATGGCCACTGACTCATTTTTGAGAGGGGAAGATTAGTCTGATACTGGTGCCTAGTCAAATACGCTAAGTCCTAGGGCTCCCCAAATGTTCACTGCTCCATAGAAATATCATCCAGGCCTTAGTTCTCAGAGGGAACTGAGGAGACATGTGCTACTCCACCATCTTTTAATGGTCTAACACAACTTTTACAGTACTAATGGCTGGTTCGGAAAAAACATCTCACTGCTGTCAATTCCAACTTATAATGACTCCCATAGGGTTTCCAAGACTGTAAATCTTTACAGAAACAGACTGTCACATTTTTCTCCTGCAGAGCTGCTGACAGTTTCAAACCAGCAACCTCTCACTTAGCACACTTGGTTTAACCACTGCACCACCAGGGCTCATAAGGGCTGGCTCATACCCATTACAATTCAATCAACTGCGACTCACAGCAACCCCATAGGACAGAGTAGAACTGTCCCACAGAGTTTTCAAGGAGCTGCTGGTGGATTTGAACTACTGACTTTGGGGCTAGCAGTCAAGTTCTTAACCACTTTGCAACCAGGGCTCCACAATTTGCTGATCTACTAATGCAAGGGAGGATAATACACACAAAATACATTCCTTTCCTGGGTATCTACACATACAAAAGCATTCAGTGCTACTGAATGGAGCAGGATGTTAGAATTTATACAGATTGCAAACAGCTTTTTTTAGTTTGTGTTTTAGTATCCCTATGAAGACGGTATTATCACCTTGTTATAAAATGAGAAAACAAAGTCTCTCCTCTCCAGGTCTGTGTGAACCACTATGTCCTATGTGGTGTTTAGGGGCACTGTGCTGCACTGAGCTGTATGCCTTTTGGATGAAACCTAAAACCACAGCCTTAACCATTTGTGGTCACCCTGGAACTTATGCCAGACTTTCTAATAACAGTTATAATATTTGTCAAATCTCACACAATTTGTAAAATGTTGGATATATTTGGATCCCAACACTAGTTTTGATCAGTTACAACACTTCTTTTTCCTTTGTTTATTCCTTGCAATTACTGGGTTTACATGTTTAAATTTCAGTTATAATTTCCATTTTAAGGATGACCCACAGCTTGGATGGAGTCAAGCTTTTGGGTCCTTCATTTGCTGATGTGTCATGACTCAAAAAGAGAAAAAACAGCTGCAGTTATCTATTAATAACAGGAACACAGAATGTATGCAGTATCAATCCAGGAAAATTGGAAATCATCAAAAATCAAATGAAACACATAAACATTGATATCCTAGGTATCAGTGAGCTGAAATGGATTGGTACTGGCCATTTTAAATTGGACAATCAAATGATCTACTACACTGGGAATGATAACTTGAAGAGGAATGACATCATTGTCATTGTTAAAAAGAATATTCCAAGATTTATCCTGAAGTACATTGTCATCAGTAATAGAATAATACCCACATGTCTGCAAGGAAGGCCGATTAATGTGATTATTATTCAAATTTACATACCAACCACTAAGGCCAAAGATTAAGAAATCGAAGATTTTTACCAACTTCTGCAGTCTGAAATTGACTAAACATGCAATCAGGATTCATGATAATTACTGGTGATTAGCATGTGAAAGTTGGAAACAAAGAAGGATTGGTAGTTGGAAAACATGGCCTTGGTGGTAGAAACTATGCCAGAAATCACATAATAAAATTTTGCAAATACCATTTTTCATAACCAATGACTATACACACAAGCCTCTCCATAACAAATACACAGGAATCGAGGTAACTATATCTGGAAAGAGACAAAGGAAAAGTTGAATATCATCAGTCAAAACAAGGCTGGGGGCCAAGTGGAACAGACAATCAATTGTTTATATGCAATTTCAAGTTGAAACTGAAATAAATTAGAATAAGTCCACAAGAACCAAAGTATGACCTCAAGTATGACCTGAATTTAGAGACCATCTCAAGAATAGATTTGATAAATTAAATACTAATGGCTGAAAACCACAAGAGATGCAGAAAGACATCAAGGATATCATATAGGAAGAAAGCAACAAGTTATTAAAAAGACAGGAAAAAAAGAAAAGATCAACATGGATGTCAGAAGAGACTCTGAAACTTCTCCTTCACTGTCAAGTACCTAATGCAAGTGGAAGAAATTATGAAATAAAAGAGCTGAACAGAAGATTTCAAAGAGTGGCTCAAGAAGACAAAGCCTTGTGACAATTGTGCAATGATCTGGAGATAGAAAACCAAAAGAGAAGAACATTCTTCAGCATTTCTCAAGCTGAAAGAATTGAAGAAAAAGTTAAAGCCTCAAGTTGCAATAGTGAAGGATTCTATGATAGAACTATTAAATAAAAAAGGAAGTATCAAAAGAAGATGGGAGGAATACAAAGTCGCTGTACTAAAAAGAACTGGTCAACCTTCACCCACTTCAGGAGCTAGCATATCATCAGGAATGGACAGCACAGAAGGATGAGGTCCAAGCTGCAATGAAGGCAGTGGCCAAAAAAAAAGGCTCCAGGAATTGATAAAATATCAATTGAGATGATTCAACAAATGGGTGCAGTGCTGGAAGTGCCCACTCTTGTACGCCAAGAAATTTGGAAGACAGCTACTTGACAACCAACTGAAGAGATCCACATTTTATTGCATATTCCAAAAAAAGGTAATCTAATCAAATGCAGCAATTGTCAAACAATATCATTAATATTGCACACAAGTGAAATTTTGAGGAAGATCATTCAAAAGTGTCAGAACTTAACAGGGAACTGCCAGAAATTCTTCGAATTCAGAAGAAGATATGGCACGCTGGCTATAATTGGATCCTAGCTGAAAGCAGAGAATACTAGAAAGATGTTTATCTGCATTTTATCGACTATGTAAAGACTTCTGACTGTGGATCATAACAAATTATGGATAATGGGAATCCTAGAATACTTTATTGTGCACATGAGGAACCTGTACATAGATCAAAAGACATTCAAACAAAACAAGGAGTTGTTGTGTGGCTTAAAGTCAGGACAGATGTGTATAGGGTTGTAAATTTTCACCATATTTATTTTATCTGTGTGTTGAGCAAATAATCAGAGAAGCTGGACTCTGTAAAGAAGAATGGGGGTTCAAGATTAGAGGAAGACTCATTAGCAACCTGCATTATGTAGACAATGCAACTTTGCTTGCTGAAAGTTAAGAGGATGTGAAGCATTTATTGATGAAGATCAAAGGCCACAGCCTTCATGATGGCCTATGTCTCAACATAAAACCAACTAGACCACAAGCAATACTATAATAAATGAAGAAAAGACTCAAATTGTCAAAGATTTCATTTTACTTGGATCCACAGTCATTCCCACGGAAGCAGCAATCAAGAAAGCAAAAGACACATTTCATTGGGCAAATCTGCTGCAAAAGATCTCTTTAAAGTATTCAAAGCAAAAGCATCATTCTGAAGACTAAGGTGTACCTATCCCAAGCCATGATATTTTCAATGACTCATATGCATGGGAAAGTTGGACAACGAATAAGGAAGACAAGAAAAAATTGACACCTTTGATTTATGTTGTTGGCAAACAATGTTGAATATACCATAGACTGCTAAAAGAACAAACAGATCCGTCTTGAAAGAAGTATAACCAGAATGTCTTGCATACTTCGGACAATTTACCAAAAGGGGTCAGTCCTGGACAAGGACAAAATGCTTTGTAAAGTAGAGAGTCAGTGAAAAAGAAGACGAACACAGTGGCTACAACAATGGAACCAAGCAGAACAACTGTAAGGATGGTTCAGAAGCAGATAGCGTTTCCTTCTGTTGTACATAGCATCACTATGAGTCAGAGCCAACTCAAGGACACGTGATAACAGCAACTTAAACACCATAGAGTTTCCTGTGCTTGATAATGGGAGACAATCTTTCTTGTTCACTGAGAGCAGAGTCAATGACAAGGAGTGCAGGAATATTTTCTGTAATTTCATCGTGGTACAAACCATTTTTAATTAAAAGATACTTTGTAATGCATTCTGTAATTAATACATCCATTCATTGTTTTAACACTTACTTAGTAATTGTTATGGAATAGACACCATCAATCTTGTGATTTAGTCTCATCATTAAGATCTGAATAAAACAAAGGTCTAGGAAGCATTACCTCTCTAACCAGAAATAAGATAGTAGCATTAAGGGGTATATTTCCACCTACGTTGTTGTTGTTGTTAGTTGCCAATGAGTCAAATATGATACTTGGCAATCCTATGTGTGTAAAGTAGAGTGGCTCCACCGGCTTTCCTGAGGTGTGACTTTTCAGGGGCATGTCAGTGAGCCTGTCTTCGAAGACTCCTCTGCATGAGCTAAACCACCAAAGTCTTGGCTAGCAGCCCACCCAAAGACTACTGTATTTCCACCTAATTACACAAATCATTAATTAGCCTTTTCACAGAAAAAAAAAAAAGACAAATTTTCCATGGAAGCTGCATGTATTAATAGATGTTGCAAGGAAGAATAAGACAGAACAACTTCTTTTTTTTTTTTTTTTAATCTAACATAACTGAGTGAAAATGTACATTCACGTATAAATTTACATGCCCACCTACATGCAGCTTCTACTGCTCTCCCTGCCCGGTGACTGCACACTGTTCCTTTCTGTTCCATACATGTCTCATCCTCCCAACAGCCTCCTTTCCCCTCCTCTCCATCCACTCCCCTTCCTCCAGCCAGAGGTCAGCAAGATGATATCCTGTAGATGTATAGAACCATAAAGTGCTTCCAATATGTGGTCACTCTGCATTGCCAAGTCCAATCCATTTCTGTCCAAAGAGTGGACCTTTGTTATGATTTATGGGAAAGGGCAGCATCAGGGCCGGGGGCCATGCTCTCAGAGGAACCCCAAAACTGCTGGACCATCAGTTGAGGTCTTTTAGTGGAGATCTCATGATGCACCCCTTTTTATTCTTGTGTTGCCAGTGAGACTTCTCTCTGTGAGCTCCATCGTGGCTATCACTGGTGGTGGCTGGGCACCAGAACAACTTCTAAACTTGATAACAGTTCTATAAGCATGTGTTGCTATCCACACAAACACAGACATTGTCCTCCCACACAGTCCTGGCATTGCAGAGGGAAGGAGGCTTGAAACAAAAAGGTCTCATCTCATAATATCTGTTTCCCAGTTGACATATGGTAACAAGGCCCACTCCGAAGTATTTTAGTGAAAGCTCAAACAACTATCCTTAGATCATATACTTTTAAAGTATGAAAATGGAAAATATACTATGTTTCTAATTTGGTCCTCAAGAAAGTAAATGGATTTTCAGTGTTTTACTATCAGCATTGTGACTCAGCGGCAACTAGTTATGGTTATTGCTGCCTGAATGCAAATAACATCTTTCTTACAAAAAGTTAATGAGTTTCTGACAAAGAAAGTGAAACTCAGATTATCTGACTTTTTTCAATCATGCAGGTTGTTTCTTTTTTTATTGTGATTGAGTGGAAGTATACAGATTAAATTTGCATACGCACCCATCTGCAGCTCCTTCTGCTCTCCTTGATTGGTGACAGCACACTCCTTCTTTCCATTCTATATGTGTCATATCCTCTTAACAGTCTTCTGTCCCCTGCTCTTCATCCTCTCCTCTCCCTTCTAGTAAGAGGCCGGTAGGACAGCATCCTATAGATGCCTAGAACCATGAAGTACACACACTATATGGTCACATTGTCTCTTAGTCCAATCTATTCCTGTCGGAAGAGTTGACATCAGTAGTGTTTTCTGGTCAGGGACAGCAGCAGGCCTAGGGGCCATGCTCCCAAGGGAAATCCAAGGCTTTCAAACCATCATTTGCACTCTTTTACAGGAGTTCTTGAGGTGTACCTCTCTTTTTCTCTTGTTGCCACTGGGACTCAACATTGTGCGGCCTATCATGTCTGTCATTGTTGGTGGCCAGGCACCATCTGGTTCTTCTAGTCACCCATTCACATGGGTCCTTCTGTCTTCTGGGCTCTTTTTCCCTCCTGTCTTTGTTGTCCTTAGTGATCATCTGTTCCCACTGAGCTGGGACCATCTGGTGTACCTCAGACAGCGGCTTGCTAGGTTTTAAGACCCCATCAATCATACAAGTAGTTTCTTAACAGCAAAGGTAAAAATCATAAACTGTTGTTGAAACTGGTACAACTATTTGGGGATGTAGTCATTGCAATATCAACAATTTATCCTATAAATATGCTCACAAGAGTCTGCAAAGTACATGTGCAGTGATGTTCACTGGTGTTCTAACAGAAAAAAAACAAAAATTAGAAACTGTCTGCATAGCCTTCAGCAGGGTATTGGCCAAAAGAATTATGATACATCCATAAAGCGGGTGCTTCTTTTTTTAAAAAAAAAAAAAAAAAAAAAGCTGCTTTAAAACAATCATTTAGGTCAATATGAGCTGACATGAAAAGATGACTGTAATATTTGAAGTTTATTGACTCCACATTTAATGCTCAATATACCAAGTTGCCCATTTCAGACAGCTTTTGATCACAGAAGTCACTCTGTGTATTCCAAGTAGGAAGTGTTTTAATAGAGGAAAGCACAGCTTACACTACCATTGGAAGGGCTGGAGAATGAAGGTCGTGAAAATCATAACCAAGGATCTCAGCCAGGAGTACTCATGCTTATGGTTCTCGAGAACTCTTCTGGAAGCTCTCCTAATCATCTCAGCCTGTGTTCAAGCATGTGAGGGATATATGTTGCCCTACTAATTCCAAGCCCTAGAGTTTCCCTCCCGAGCCCACTGGGACAAACATACCCCAAAATTACTTTCAAAATTTCTATCTTTCCTACACAAAATGCACATACCTCCTGCAATACCCTGAAGAAACAGTAATTTGTGGCACACATCTGTTTTTTTTTCTATTTCAGTCATAAAGGCTGCTGCCTTGCAACAGCATGTGCTGTCAGTAGGAAAGGAGCTTCCCAGTGAGCCTCAGGAGTGGTAAATGTTGATGAGCAACCTGTATTCCATTGGTCTTGAAAAGGTGACAGCATCAAAGTGGGCAATTCATAGCAGCTTATTCAAAGTCCATGGGTGGTACAAGTAGTCACCATGTCTGGCTTCTAACTGTGAGACTGAAGGGTTGTGTCCACCCAGAGGTGCCTCAGAAGAACTACTGATCCACTTCCAAAAGCTCAGTCATTAGAAGCCCTATGGAGCGCACAGTTCTCCCTAATGCACATGAAGTCACCAGGAGTCAGAATCTTCTTTTCAGATTTCACCATGGGCTTCATAATGCCAGACTTAAGTCTGGAACCAAACGGAGAAGGGCATTCTGGGAAATGTGATGCAGAGGAAACTGAAAAGTGGTGACAAAGATGTGGGCTTGATTACAAATAGTCAATCACTCTGCCTTTTACAAGAGGAGTTAACATTAGAATCCTTTGACTAGTGGCCACAAGCATTTGAAAAGATACTTTTATTTCAGAACTTTTATAATATCAGCTTCTCTAAAGTAATATGTTTATGATGTATACCAGTTATCTCTTGAAAGTAGATGTTATATCTCCTACTTAGAACTAAGGAATCCAGGAACACTTCTGAGCTTCCAAACATTCCCTGCCCCTTCAGAGTCTTTGAAGCAGACAGAAGAATCTACAGAAAAGACTGATCTTTTCTTTTGCATGATGATAATACTATTTAACATTTAAATCCATCTAGTAGTCATTTAAGGAGTCTTGTGGCACAGTGGTTAAACTGCTTAGCTACTAAGTGAAAGGTCAGCACTTCAAACCATTCAACTCCCTGTAGAAGACAGATAGGTAGTCTGCTTACTTAAAGACTACAGCCTTAGAAACTCTATAGGGCAATTTTATCATATCCTACAGGGCCACTGTGAGTCAAACTTGACTCAAGAACACGTAACAATGCTTATTTCTGCAAATGCTTAATAAATAATGTTTCATGTGATGCTACAGCACCTCTGAAGAATGTAATCAGTGTCACTAACCTGTAAGTGATGTTTGTAAGAGACAGTTGTAAGTAATAGCAGTCCCATCTCAAAGATGAGGAAAATCAAGGGTATGAAACTTCCTCGAGATCACAAAAAAGTGTGTTTTTCATCAAGAATGATTTGGGAGGTTGGGAGCAGAAAGAGAAAAACTATTTCATAGATGAGTTGGGCAAGTATTTCACAAAACTTTAGGTCTAAATAAAAATACTGAATGCTTTAGAATCCTTTCTAGGATATCTGACTAGTATTAGTTAAGTATCTCTATTGCCTGCAGGACCCAGTCACCTCATCCAAAGAAGACAAATTCATAGTAAAGACAGGTAAATCTGGTTATTTTTCCTTCTAGAAAAAGATCTCTAAAAATCTTTTTCCATATTTTATTTTGTTTCTGTAGTTATCATTGATAAGGTACACAGCAAAACATGTACCAAAATAATTTCTACACATACAATTCAGTGACACCGATTACTTTCTTCAAGTTGTTCAATCGTTCTCACTCTCCTTTGCTGAATTATCCCTCCAACCTTAGCATGAGCTCATTGCCCCTTAAATTTCATCTCTGACCTTTCAATTTGCTGTTGTCAGTTTGATCCCATATAGACAGTTCTTTAAATGAGCACAATCCTAAAGTAGCATAATTTTAGGGGATATTTTTAGTTTAAATTTTTAGGTTTAAAGATTATCTCAAGGTAACAGTTTTGGAGGTTCATCCAGTTCCTTTATGACTCCAGGAAGTCTAGATGCCATTATAATTTGAAATTCTATTCTACATTACCGCCCAATTTTTTACCAAGAGTCTCCTACAGGATCTTTGATCAAAATATTCAGTAATGTTAGCTAGGCATACATCCACACTTACAGCATTCAGTATAACCAAAGTAACACAGTGCTCTGACTGGGTGGGTCTGGATCACTTGCCTGTCACTGAAGCCAGGAGTGGAGTCAGCTCCCCACAAATTACATGGACTAAAAATGGAGATAGGAAAACTAAGGTGTTGTTAACAGAAAAGGGAGAATGGATATTGGTTGGCTAAAAATGAAAACAGACGTCCACTGCAAAAATAAGATGCTCACTCCTGAATTCTGAAATCTTCAAGGGACACACACACAGAGTGAAAACTGCAGTTGTACCATTTTTCTACCACTTGGTATTAGTGGAAAATATTTGAGTTTTCTTCTTGAACAAATTTCCACCTTACACAGATCTAGCTTTCACAGGTTTTACTATTATATATGTAGTATACACAACACAACCATTATTCAAATTTGTGTACCAGACATCAAGGCCAAAAAGATGAACAAACTGAAGTTTTTACCAAATTCTGCAGCCTGAAATTGAATGAACATGCAATCAGGGTGTGTTGATAATCACTGGTGATAGGAACACAAAAGGTGGGGGGGGGAAGATTAGTAGTTAGAAAATATGGCTTTGGTGATAGATAAGATGGAATTTTGTAAGATCCATGACATCTTCACTGCAAATACTTTTTATCAACAACACAAGCAGTGACAATATACATGAACCGTGAAAGACGGAACACACAAGAATCAAATCAATTACATCTGCAGAAAGAGGCAGTGAAGAAGCTCAGTGTCATCACTCAGAACAAAGCCAGGAGCCACCTGCAAAAGAGTATCAATTGCTCATATCTAAGTTTAAGTTGAAGCTGAAGAAAATTAGAACAAATACACAAGAGCCACCTGACCCACCTGAATTTAGTGACCATCTCAAGAATAAATTTGATGCACCGAACACTAGTGACTGTGTCCAGACAAGCTGTGTAATAACATCAAAGACATCATACATGAAGAAAGAAACAGAATTTTAAAAAGACAGGAAAAAAAGAAAAGTCCAAAACTGATGTCAGAAGAGACTCTGAAACTTGCTCTGGAAAGTTGACTTGCTAAAACTAAAGAAATGATGAAGTAAAGAGCTGAACAAAAATTACAAAGGGCATCTCAAGAAAACAAAGTTAAGTATTATAATGATATATGCTAAGATTTAGAGCTAGAAACCCCAAAGAGAAGAATACCCTTGGTATTTCTCAAGCTGAAAGAACTGAAGAGAAAATTCAAGTCTCAAGTTGTAACACTGAAGGATTCTGTGGGCAAAGTACTGAATGTGCAAGAAGCATCAAAAGAAGATGGAAGGAATACAAACAGTCACTGTACCAAAAAGAACTTGTTGACATTCAACAATTTCAGGAGGTAGCATATGACTAGGAACTGACGGAACTGAAGAAAGAATTCCAAGCTGCACAGAAGGCATTGGCAAAAAACAAGATCCCAGGAACTGATGGAATACCAATTAGGATATTTCAACAAATGGCTGTAGCCAAAGAAATGCCCATTCATCTATGCCAAGAAATGGGCATGACAACTACCTAGCCAACCTACTGGAAGAGACCCATATTTATGTCCATTCCAAAGAAGGGTGATCTAATAGAAAGTAATTATTAAACAGTATCACATCGAAATAAAATTTTGCTGAAGAGAATTCAAAAATGGTTGCAGCAGTATATCAACAGAGAACTGCCATAAATTCAAGCTGGATTCAGAAGAGGATGCAGACCCAGTGATATCATTGCTGATGTCAGATAAACCCTGGCTCAAATAGAATACTGGAAAAATGTTTACCTTTGTTTTATTGATGATGCAAATGCACTGGACTCTGTGGGTCATAACAAATTGTGGATAATGTTGTAAAGAATGGAAATTCCAGAACATTTACTTGTGCTCATGAAAGAAACCTGTAAATAGATCAAGAAGCAGTTGCTTGAATAGAATAAGGGGATGCTGTATAAAGTTAAGGAAAGCATGAGTCAGGTTTGTATCTTTTTACAATACTATTCAATCTGTGTGCTCAGCAAATAATTCAAGAAGCTGGACTGTATGACAACAAGGCATCAGGACTGAAGGAAGACTCATTAACAAGCTGCAATATGCAGATGACAAAACTTTATTTGCTGAAAGTGAAGAAGACTTGAAGCACTTGCTGATGAATATTAAAAAAAAAAAAAACCTTTAGTATGAATCACATCTCAACATAAAGAAAACAAAATCTTTGCAAATGGACCAGAAAGCCAATAAGCAACATCATGATAAATGGAGATGAGACTGAATTTGTCGAGAATTTCATTTCACTCGGATCCACAATCAACCCCCATAGAAGCAGCAATCAAGGAATCCAATGAAGCTTGCACCGAGCAAATCTGCTACAAGAGACCTCTTTGAAGTGTTAAAAAGCAAAGATGTCACTTTAAGGACTAAGGTGTGCCTGACTCAAGCCATGATGTTTTCAACACGAAACTCAGATATTGAAGAAGGAAGACCAAAGAATTATGCATAATATTGGCAAAGAATATTGAATATAACATGGACTGCCAAAAGAATGAACAAAGCTGCTTAGAAGTGAGGATGATGAGACTTCATCTCACATACTTTGGACATGATATCAGTAGGGATCAGTCCCTGATGGACATCTTTCTTGGTAAAGTAGAGGGTCAGGGAAATAGAAGAAGACCCTCAACAAGATGAGCTGACACTGTGGCTGCAACAAAGGGCTGAAGCAATAATGACAGTCACGAGGATGGTGCAGGACTGAGTAGTGTTTTGTTCTGTTGTACTAGGGTCAGTACCTAATGATAACAACAATATAGTTGCCCTATAGCTCTAAATGCTTCCCAAGAAAGTACATATGAAGTCTTACAAATCCACGAACTTATTTGTTCTAAGGGCTAGTGGTACTCATTGCTGAGTACCACTAGTCACCTTCAAAGTCCTCCCCTTGGGAAGCTATGCACCAGTGCCAGCACATAGTCCACCCTTCAAGGTAAGTTTGGAACTCCTCCTGGAACTGTCATTGTGTAAACTGGCATGGTGGCAAGTTCACAAACTTAATTGTATTGTTGTCTGTGAGGGAGTTTTTAGGCAGTATACAAATAACTGTATTTAAACATCCTCCCTACACACCTGATCTGGCCCCCAGTGACTTTTTTCTTTACCTGAAGATAAAGGAAATATTGAAAGGAAGACATTTTGATGACATTGAAGATATCAAGGGTAATACAGCAACAGCTCTGATGGCCGTTCCAGAAAAAGAGTTGCAAAACTGTTTTGAAGGGTGGACTAGGTGCTGGCATTGGTACACAGCTTCCCGAGGGGAGCACTTTGAAGGTGACCATATATTCAGCAATGAGGTATGTCGCACCTTTTCTAGGATGAATTTGCAAACTTAATTGGCAGTCCTTGTAGGTGTCATAACTTTTATCAAGAGTTTATTTTACTTGAATTGCTTGCTGGTTGAGACAGAAAAACTGTATCTATGTACATATATACATATGTACACATACATATATCTATACATGTATACCTATATACATATGTGTATATATGTATGTGTGTATATATATATAAACCAAAAAACTCACACTGTAGAGTCAATTTTGACTTATAGCAACCCTATAAGACACAGTAGAACTGCTCCGTAGAGTTTCCAAGGAGTGCCTGGCAGATTTGAACTACTGATCTCTTGGTTAGCAGACATGGCACTACCACTACATCACCAGGGCTTCACATACATACATATATATATATGCACACACATTCACATACATACGTATATATACGTACATGCATATACACAAAAGAAACCCACTGTCGTCAATTCCGACTCATAGTGAGCCCCTGGGATAGAGTAGAGCTACTCCATAGAGTTTCCAAGGAGTGCCTGGTGGATTTGAACTTCAGACCTTTTGGTTAGCAGATATAGCACTTAACGACTACACCACCAGGGTTTCCATATCTATCTATCTATACATCTATATATTTATATATACATACACATACATACATAGATACCAAAAATTATACCAAACTTATTGCCACTGAGTGAATTCCAACCCATAATGATGCTACCGGACGGAGTGGAACTGCTCCATGTGACTCCTAAGCAGCAGCCAGGGGGTTCAAACTGCCAGCCTTGTGGTCAGCAGCCATATAACTTAACCACTGTGCTACCAGGATACGTGTGTGTGTGTGTGTAGAGAGAGAGAGTTACTGGGTGGTACAAATGGTTAACACACTCAGCAGCTGACTGAAAGTTTGGAGATTCATTGTCCAGCCAGAGATGAAAGAAAGGCCTGGAGATACACTTCCTAAAAATCAGTCATTGGAAACCCTCTGGAACACAGTTCTGTCCTGACTTTGGGGTCACTAGGAGATGCCATCAAGCTGATGGTAACTGGTTTTATATACCTACACACATACATATACTCTTGCATGTAATTACCAGTCTTATACAGTCTTGTAGCTCTAAGTAATTCCTAAAGAAGTACATATGTGTCATAACTTTTGACAACAGCTTACTTTACTTTGCTGCTACATTCATAAATTGCTTGCTGGTTGAGGCAGAAAAACTAAAACTGCTTTGTGCGTGTTCACATTCAAGCATATGAATTTCTTTGAACGGACTTAATCCCATGTCTGGTGACTATTTTCTTTTTGTATCTTTAGGTCCTAGTTTTTAGGCACTACAAACATTTTCATAATTGAAACTGGGATGATAAATAACATTCTGCATTCTGTCTTTTAAAAGTAGTAATCATAAGCATGTTTCCATATTTCTAATGACCTGGTTCAGTGATATTGTAATATTCCATTAAACAAATCTACTATAGTTTACTTAACCATTTTCCTATTGTGAAAAATGCAGGTGGCTTCCAAATATTTACTATTATACAATGCACTGTAATAAACCAGTATACATATTTTGCTTTTGCTTACCATCCACTGTAACAAACACCTAGACATATTCTGCTTCTGCTACACTGTTGTTTCCTTAGGCTACATTTCCTAGAGTGGTATTACTGGTACAAAAAGTTAAATATAAACAGCAGGTTAGAAGCATGGTATTTGAAACTAGATATCCCTTTGTTTAAATTAAAGCTCTGTCACTTACTATATGACCTTTGCAATTTACTCAGCTCTTCTGAACTTCTATTCTCTGTCTGCAAAATGGGTGGATAAAGATATTTATTGCTTTAGAGATATTGAGGGGATCATATGGAAAAAATTCACATAAAATATCACACAGCAAACTCCTCCAAAAGTTAATGCTGTCATGGTTATTCTATGACTCTTGGGTCATATGTTGTCATAGTGTTTTCCTAGAAAGCCTTACCGATCTGCAGAGAAATCTACCCAGTTTTATCACATTTGTAAAATATATTTGTAAGTTTTATAATTTTCTAATTTAAAAATGATACTGTAAGACAATTTAAATTGGAGGATTTTTGTTCATTTCAATAAATTAAATCATCTCCATATCTGAAAACCAAGTCATTTTGAACTGAAAGGACACTACCCTCTGAAGCCTCAATAAATGAGATTTTAATAGTTCTGGAGATTTTTTGTAACTTAAAATATCCTAGAGATATAATATAACTCATCAATAACAGTGACATTTTATGTGAGACTTTTTTTCATCTGGAAGAATTGCCCTTAGAGGTTATGTGTAATTGGAAAAGGGATGATTTGAATAAGCCCCCAACCTGGGGGGGCAGACTCAAGATGGCGGACTAAATGCATGTCTCCCTAAATCCCTCTGGAAACCAAGACGTGAGATGATAATTAAACAGAGCCTTCTGAACACCTAGTAAGCCCTGGGATGCAGCATAGGGCTGTTAATTTGGACTTCTTACCACTGGATGCGAAACCCCCGGTTTTTCACTGACTCCACTCTTGGCGAGTACAGGCTTGCACAGACTGAAAGTAACTTACCATTTTGACTTTTTTTTTTTTTCCTCTGTCTTGGCCAGTGGGCAGAACTAGGGACTTGACTAGCTGCTGGTCTTGGACATACTGCTGGTGGAACTGGCAAGCATAATTACCAGGTTCTGAGAGCCTGGCTTTCGATTCTATACACCTCGGCTTCCCTGGCCTATCTTTCTGCCTCCCCATGTGGTAGCCGTACAGATGCGCTTGTATGGGATGCCATCTTGATCCACTGGGAAATGGAGAAGCCCAGGCAGAGGCCCTGGCCGGACTTGGTTCCTAGACTGGGAAGTGGTGCCTGCCAAGGGGAGAATGCTTTTCCAGCAAGGAAGCGGTGTGTTACACAGTGTCGCCTTGGGCTGGGGCTCTGGGCATTTCGGCACTCTTGGCCTCTCTTTCTGCCAGGAACCTGGGCCCGGCTGGCTGGCAAGTTTGTGCGGGATGCGATCTTGTTTTGCTAGCAGTCGGAGTCCTCCATATGGAAGCCTCAGCTAGTCCTAATTCGTGGGCTAGGAGGCAGTGCCTACCCAGAAGAGACCGCTGTTCAGCAGAAAAACAGATTTCTACATAGTATCGCCTACAGCTGGGCCTGACAGCAGAGGCCAACAGGCCAGTAGACATTCTGTATCTTGAGCTAGGGTTCAGTATAGAGGTGCTTCCTTTGCCATCTGGGAAGTGGGACGTATACTCCTGAAAACCTGAATGACTTTGGAAGTTGTCAAATACTTTTTACTTCTCATTTTAAGACAGCCTGGACAAACGACTGTGGTCCAACTTCACAGCAGTTCACCCAGCCTCTATTGACCCACATGAAGCCCAAAAAGCAACAAACATTGGAGAAGACGGTAACTCGGAAATTACTCATGACATAGGAAGGCCCCCAAAAGAAACCACCTCAGAACTTCCCAGACAAAGAAGCTTTTCTGAAACTATCAGAAGGTGAATACAAAAGGATTATATAGAGAGCCCTTCTAGACCTTATACAAAATGCAGCAGAGCAAAATGAAAAATTAAGCAAGCTGCTCAATCTGATGAAACATCAGTACTTGGAAATCCAACAGATCAAGAACAAAATCAAAGACATAGAAACTTCAATTCAAAGCCAAGAAAACAGAATGGAACAAGTGGAAAAGAGACATTCTGATTTGGAAGACAGACCAACTGACTCCAGCTTCTACGAGCAGAACTCAGAAAAAAGAAACAATAAAAATGAAGAAGCATTAAGAAGCATGTGAGACTCTAGTAAGTGGAACAATCTACAATTAATTCGAGTTCCTGAATAGGGCAAGACACCTGAGAACACAGAGAGTATTGCTGCTGAGCTGCTGACAGAAAACTTCCCAGAAACTGTGAAAGAAGAGAATATAGATATCCAAGATACATATAGAACACCATTCAATTTAGATCTCAATAGAAAGACTCCAAGACATATTATAATCAAGCTTAACAAAATGAAACATAAGCAGAAATTCTTAAAGGCAGCAAGACTCAAATCAAAGCTGACATTCAGAGGGAAACCCTACAGGTTTTTGTCAGCTTTCTCAGCACAAATGATGGAGACGTGCCATGACCCATTCAAAGCCTTAAAGGAGAAGAACTTCCAACCAAGAATTATATATCCTGCAAAACTATCTTTCAAATATGAAAATGAAATTAAGACATTTGCAGATAAACACAAACTCAGAGACTTTGTAAAAACCAAACCAAAGCTACAAGAAATACTGAACGAATTTCTTGGCTTGGAAGAACAAAACCACTAACTTTATATTTTAGAAGGACATATTATCCAAAATCCTACTTACTCAGGGAAGGGTCCAAACACAATCAAAGCTATAACAGTGAAAGAAATGATCTAGTGATCATATCATGTAAACTATGATATCATCATGTTAAAAAGAGAGATGTACTACAGTTGTTATAGTCCTTCCAGATGGAGGGGAAGTTGACAAGACCGGTAGCAATCAAAACTGGGTTTATATATAGTTTATTAGGTGGGACCATAGAGACAGCCATAAAGCACAATAAAGACACAACATATCAAATGAAGAAATGTAATACAGGAGTCTCAACAACCACAAAACCAACTCTGAAAAAAGTGAAAAATCAACTCACAAAGAAGAAGGTTGCAGAACAGATTAATAAGAACAACAGAGAAAACATCAACACAAAAATAAACATGTCACAATGGCAGCATCAAACACATACCTATTGATAATTACATTAAATGTTAATGGACTGAATGCTCGAGTAAAGAGACATCAAGTGACATCTTGGATCAAAAGACACGACCCATCTATATGTTGTCTACAAGAAACTCACCTTAGACTTAAAGATAGGAACAAACTGAAATTTAAAGGATGGAAGAATATATATCAAGCTAACAATGAACAAAGAAGAGCAGGTGTGGCAATTCTAATCTCAGATTAAATCGATTTTAATGTAAAACTCACCACCGTGGACAAGGATGGTCACTTTTGCTGAAAGGTTCAGTACACAAGCAGGACCTAACAATATTAAATATTTATGCAGCTAATATTAGAGAATCTAAATATGTCAAAGAAACACTGACTACACTCAAAAAGGAAATAGATCACTCCACAATAATAGTAGGAGACTTCAACACTCCACTCTCAATATTGGACAGATCATCTAGAAAAAAGCTCATTAAAGACAGAAAAACTTATTGCCACAATTAATCTACTAGACCTCACTGACATATACAGAACTTTCTATCAGTGGACCACTACACCTTCTTCTCCAGTGCACATGTAACATTCTCCAGAATAGACCACGTGTTAGGACATAAAGCAATTCTCAACAAAATCCATATATCATCGAATTAATGCAAAGCATCTTTTCAGATCATAAAGCCATAAAAGTCAAAATAAATAGCAGAAAAAACATAGATAGAAAGTGGAACTCATGGATACTGAACAACACCTTGCTCAAAAAATCACTGGTCATAGAAGAAATCAAGGATGAAATAAATAAATTTATGTATTCCAATGAGAACAAAAATACTTCCTACCAGAACCTATGGGATACAGCCAAAGCAGTGCTCAGAGGTTAGTTTATCTACATACATGTGCATATCTGGAAGGAAGAAAGAAACCAAATCAAAGAACTGACCCTACAGCTTGAACAAGTAGAGAGAGAACAACAGAGGAACCCCTCAGGAACCAGAAGAAAACAGATCATAAAGATCAGAGCAGAACTAAATGAATGAGAGAAGAGAAGAACAACTGCAAAAATTGAAAAGACGAAAAACTGGTTTTTTTGAAAAGATCAACAAAATTGACAAGCCACTGACTAAAGTCACTAAAGAAAAACAGGAAAGAAAACAAATAACCGAAATAAGAAATGAGAGGGGAGTTGCCACCACAGATCCAACAGAAATCAAAAGTATCATAGCTGAATACTATGAAAGACTGTATTCTAACAAATTTGAAAACCTAGAGGAAATGGACAGATTCCTTGATTGATATCACCTATGAAAATTATCACAAGGTGAAGCAGAACAACTTAATAAACCTATCACAAAGGAAGAGATTGAAAAAGTCATCAAAAAACTGCCAACCAAAAAAAGCCCGGGCCCAGATGGCTTCACCGCAGAATTCTACCAAGCTTTTAGAGAAGAGTTATCTCCAATACTACCAAGACTATTTCACAGTATAGAAAGGGGTGGAATACTCCCAAATTCATTCTATGAAGCCAGCATAACCCTGATACCAAAGTCAGGGAAAGACCCAACCAAAAAGGAGAACCACAGACAGATGTCACTCATGAATCTAGATGCAAAAATCTTCAACAAAATTCTTGTGAGTAAAATATAACAACATGTCCAAACAATAATCCATCATGACCAAGTTGGATTCATACCAGGGATGCAAGGCTGATTCAACATCAGAAAAACAATTTATGTGACCAACCACATAAATACCACAAAAGATAAGAACCACCTGATCTTGTCTATTGATGCAGAAAAGGAATTTGATAAAGTCCAACACCCATTCATGCTAAAAACTCTCAGCAAAATAGGAATAGATGGCCAATTCCTCAGTGCAGTAAGGGCCGTTATACAAAGCCAACTGCCTACGTCATTCTGAATGGAGAGAGACTGAAATAGTTTCCCTTGAGAACAGGAACTAGACAAGGATGCCCACTCTCACCTCTCTTATTCAGCATTGTACTAGAAGTTCTAGCCAGAGGAGTTAGTCAAGATCAAGAAATAAGGGACATCTGCATCTGCAAAGAAGAACTAAAAATCTCCCTATTTCCTGATGATATGATTGCATATTCAGAGAATTCCAAAGAATCCATGAGGAAACTACTCAAACTGATGGAAGAGTTCTGAAAAGTCTCAGGATACAAGATAAACGTAAGTAAATCAGTAAGATTCCTTTATACCAACAACGAGGTTATTAAGGAAGAAGTAACCAAGTCAATACTATTTACCATAACCCCTAACAAGATAAAGTACCTAGGAATAAATTTAACCAGAGAAATAACAGAAATTTACAAAGAGAACTACAAACTCTTATTACAAGAAACCAAGAGAGACTTACATAAATGGAGAAACCTACCCTGCTCATGGATAGGAAGACTTAACATTGTGAAAATGTCCATTTCACCCAAAGCAATCTACTTATATAATGCAATCCCAATACAAGTTCCAGTGATTTTTTTAATGAGATGGAGGAACAAATTACCAACGTTGTCTGGAAAGGGAAGAAGCCCCAGACAAGTAAAACATTACTAAAGAAGAAGAACACACTGGGAGGCCTCTCACTACCCTTAGAACATATTATACTGCCACAGTAGTCAAAACAGCCTGGTACTGGTACAAAAACAGACAGAGAGATCAGTGGAACAGAATTGAGACTCCAGAAATCACATCATCTGCCTATGAACAGTTGATATTCGACAAAGGCCCTAAGACCATTAACTGGGGTAAAAACAATCTTTTCAACAAATGGTGCTGGCAAAATTGGATATCCATTTGCACTAAATTAAAACAAGACCCGTATCTTACACCTTATACAAAAACCAACTCAAACTGGATAAAAGATCTAAATATCAAATCCAAAACAATAAAGCTCATCCAAGAGAAAGTAGGAATAACAATGGAAGGCTTAATACATATCACAGACAGATTTCAAAATCTGTCAAATAAACCACAATCATCAGAACCACAATCATATAATGGGAACTGCTAACAATCAATCACTTTTGCTCATCCAAAGTCTTTATTAGTAGAATCACAGAATTAAAAGAACACCCACATAATGGGAAAAAATATTTGGCAACTCTATGTCAGACTGACGCCTGATCTCCATAATCTATGAAGTGCTACAAAATATCAATAAGAAAAAGATAAATCATCCAATTAAGTGTTGGGCAGAGGAGATGGACAGACACTTCTCTGAAGAGGAGATCCAGGGAGCCAAAAAACACATGAGGACATGTTCGCAATTATTAGCTGTCAAAGAAATTCAAATCAAAACAACAATGAGATACCATCTCACCCCAACAAAGTTAACCATGATCCAAAAAAACACAAAACAACAAATGCTGGAGAGGCTGTGGGGAGATTGGAACTCTTCTACCCTGTTGGTGGCACTGCAAAATGGTGCAAACTCTTTGGAAAGCTATCTGGTGCTCCCTTAAAAAAATGGATATAGATATACCATTTGACCCAGTAATTCCACTGCTTGGAATATATCTTACAGAATCAAAGCCATTCACACCAGATGATACATGCAGACGAATGCTCATCCCAGCACAGTCCACAATAGCAAAAAGATGGAATCAACCCAGATGCCCAACAACAGAAGAATGGATAGGTAAACTATGGTATATATACTCAGTGGAACATTATGAAATGATAAAGAATAATGACGATAGCAGGAAACATCTCTTAGCCTGGTTTCATCTGGAGGACATTATTTTGCGTGAAAGTAGCAAAAAGATGGAATCAACTCAGATGCCCAACAACAGAGGAGTGGCTAGGTAAACTATGCTATATATACGCAATAGAACACTATGCAATGATAAAGAACAGTAATGATTGCAGAAAACATCTCTTAACCTGGTTTCAACTGGAGGACATCATGCTGACTGAAAGTAGTCAGCGACAAAAAGGCAAATATTGTATGAGACCCCTACAATAAGAACTTAAAAACAGACTTATGCATAGAAGAAAAGACTCTTTGAAGGCTGCAAGGGTGGAGAGAGAGGAAGGCTGAGGGAGGGAGGGTTTAGATTAGATAGTTAATAGAAATTTGGTTGGGTGAAATTAGTGACAGCACACATTAGAAAGAACATCAATAATAACTGGACTTCAACACAATTTGAGTACTCCTCCCATCTTAACCCAATATTGCAAGGACGGAGTAGCTGGGGCAGGGGGCTGGGGATCATGCTATCAGGCGAAATCGAGACCAATTGGCACAGCTAGCATTTTGCTAAGACAGCCTTCTGCACTTCACATTGCTGAGTGGCCTCTGGGGTCTTAAAAGCTGCCAAGCTGCCATCTGAGGGTACAGCAAATGGTCCCAACTCAACAGGAATGAATGGTCACCGAGGACAAGAACGACATGGGGAAAAGAGACCCCAGAAGACAGACGGACCCACTTGAGTGGGTCTCTACATCGACTCGTGACCAGAATAACCAGATGGTGCCCGGCCACCACCAGTGATAGCCATGATGGAGCCCACAAAGTGGAATCTCACTGGCAACAAGAGAATAAATAGGGGTGTACCATGAGATCTTCAATAAAAGACCACAATTGATGGTCCAAGTGCTTCAGGGTTCCCTTGGGAGCATGAGCCCTGGCCTTGATGCTGTCCCTGTCCATAAATCATAATGAAGGTCAACTTTTCTGACAGCAATGAATTGGACCTGGCAACGCAGAGTGACCGTATCTTGTGGGAATTTTATGGTTCTGTGCATATATAGGATGTTATCCTGCTTACCTCTTGCTGGAAGAAGGGGAGTGGGTGGAGAGGAGGGGTAGGAGACTGTTGGGAGGACGGGACATGTATGGAGCAGAGAGGAGGGGTGTACTGTCACCAGGCAGGGAGAGCAGTGGGAGCTGCATATAGGTGAGCATGCAAATTTATATGGGAATATATATTTTCATTCAATCATAGTAAAAAAAAAATTTTTTTTAAAGAATTACCAACCTGAATAAACAGCCATTCCATTGTGTTGAAGTTTAATGTATCAATGCCCACAACTTTTTATCATATGTGTTTTTCTACCTATGGATGTGAGATTGGACAGTCTACAAACTGGAGCACTGAGAAACAGGGTACAGGAACAGGTGTATGCAGAGAAGTTCCTCCTCATGTGGGAGCTTCATAATATACCTGTTCCCTTTCCATCATCTGTAGCTAGCACAAGAGAAAATCTCAATTCTGTGCCCCACACTCTAGTAGCTGCAGTGAAAGCCAGTAAGTGTTCAGGTACTGGACTGATGGAGGAGATGGTGATGGGTGTAGTGAGGGAAGGAAGGCTCTTTAACACTTGGTGAGAGAATGATTGTGTTTTCCACTCCTGCCCTGATTCCATGACAGAGATGGGCTGCAGCCACACAGGACCATAGATGGCCCCAACCTCACAGGGAATCTCTTCACATACAGCCAGTGTTTGGAGCCCAGGTAAGAGAGGATTCAGGAAATGAGAAACCCTGTGGGATGAGAGCAAAGTGGGAAAAGAGAAGACCCCTAGGAAGAAGGAGGCAGAGAGCTTCCAAGGAAGGGTATAACCAGGTAAATTGCTAAGAAGAAATATATATAAGTAGTGTTAGAATCTTTTTTTGCTCACAATCATCCAGAAAGAAAAGGCCGTGGTGAATCTGTCAGCTTCTAATATAACCTTATAATACTGACCCTCAACACAATCACCACCAACCCTCACTCAGGGTGGGAAATAAGTAGTTATTTCTGTATTTTATGCCCAACACGCCGATTAGATTGGGTAGTCCCTGAGGTGAAAGTGATGGAGTTGAGATCTTAAGGGAGTTGGAGGTTCCTTGGGACTGGGGAGTAGCTGACGAACAGAGGGGCAAAGATAACACCATGGATGAGGGAAGGTAGAAGAGAGTCTGTGATCAGATGGAGGATTACCGGGAGAAGCGTCTCTGAGCCTAGTCAGAGCTACCTAGCTGAAGAAACAAGTGGCAGGGACCAGGACAAGACAGCTGTGCTGGCCAGCAAAGGCAATGATGGCAAGGACCGAGTTCTCCCACATTGCTACCAGCTTGCATTACTCGTTGCTACTTAAAATCAGGATTTCTGTCTGACAACATGACAACATGAAAGAAGGAGCCTCCTAAACGACTGAGAAAAACATTTATGGCTAATCAAAGCAAGTTACAAGTTAAAGCAGAGTGAACTTTATCTAGAAACATAAGACAAGTTTCAGAAGCTGAAGATCACATTAGCCACTACGCCCTCCTCCAAACCAACTAAAACAGCAAAAAGGAAAATATAAGCAAACAGAAGCAATTACCTCAGATATAAGAAGAAGAGGAAAGAAAAAACAACAAAATTTTGCAAGACATAAACCTGGTCGACAAATGGATACAGGTTTAGCAGACTTGAGAAATCAGTACCATGCTAACAACTAAGAATCCTGAGAAGCAAGCCGAACTACATCGAAGACCCACAAAAAGTTCAAATACTGGTATATAGTGTCGCTCGTAGCAGAGGTAAAGATGGAGCTAAAAATGTAAGAAGATGTCTTAGAATTCCATTTGAGAAGAAATCAACCACTAATCATAGCCCTCTTTCCCACTTCATGCAGGTGATGAAATACCCGTCTTCCACCCACCAAGACAGGTGGCTCAGTCCAAGAGAGTAAAATAAAGGGTCTCTAGACTGGAGGACACCAGGTTCAGGGGAGGGCAACAGTATTATGTTGGAGACAGAGATTAAATGAGAAGTGACATCTTTTATGTTGAGATCAGCCAAGTCTCTCTCATTGAGATTCTAGAACCCTAATATCCAGGAAACTGGAAAAGTCTTCTCTAGGTTATGTGGTAAGACTTAAAAAATAAAATAAAACAAAGTCCACCAAATTGGCCAGCCAGCTCACAGTCCACAGACAAGTACCTTCCACATGTATAGAGCTTCCGATCAGTTTTTTAAAGCGAAAATCTTAATATAAATAGAGAATAAAAATCAGCAGGCTTTCAAAGAAAGCCTCTTATGCAAAAGACAGAACGCTATCAAACCATGTGAAGGAAGCAGATTACGTGGTCGAACAAAATGTCTAAAAATGTCGTTGGTATTCAAAGAAAGCTAAGGCGTTCATGATGCAATAGGTATCTGCTTTTAAAAAAATTGCTCAGAGAACCGAAAAGAAGAGAAATATTGTGCATTAAGAAATACACTAGAGGAGGGTGGAGAGAGTGGAGAGAAGAGGACAGGAGATTGTTAAGAGGATACGACACGCATAGAACGGAAAGGAGGAGTGTGCTATCACTGGGCAAGGAGAGCAGAAGGAGCTGCACATAGGCGGGCATGCAAACGTAAACTGGATTGTACACTTTCACTCAATCACAATAAACAAACAAATGAATGAATAGAATAGCAGAAATAAAAACTGAACTGAAAAATGAACAATAAGGCTGAGGAAATTTTCCTAAAACTAAAGAAAAACAGAGATGGAAAATAGGAGAGAAAAGATAAACTGATGAGTTTCGACATTTAAGAAGCCAGGAGTTTGAAAAGAGATAATGATGAAGAAGCAAGAGGGAGGAGATCATCAAAGAAATAATTCAGGAAAGATTCCCACAATGCTTGGACATGAATTTTCAGATGAAAAGGGTCTGCTAAGAGCAAAGCACAACTGATATCTAGCAACTTGATATTCTGTTAATATTCTAGAACAATGAAGACAATTTTTTTTTTTTAATTCCAGAGAGGAAAACTAGCAACAATTTTCAACAACAACAGCTGTGAGAAAACATGATTTCCAAGCAGTCAAGTGTACAGTGGAAGCCAACACTCCAGAACTGAAAGTCTGGAAACTTTTATCTCCATTCTCTTTTTCTCAGGAAGCTATTAGAACATGCATTCTACCACACAGAAGGAATAAACAAAAAATATGAAAACACATGTTACAGGACACAGGCAATCCAACACAGGTTGGGGAAAAAGAAAACTCAACCACACTGTGGGAGGGGAAAACCAGAGGCAGGTGTGCAGCAAGCCTAGGGGACAACTGATACGTATTGCAAAAATCAGAAGGTTCCGGAAGAGACTTCTTCAAGAAGGTTATACTGATAAGACACTTAAAGTGGCTGAAGATGCTGAAAAGAGATTTATATAACCAAGGGAGAATGTAGATTTTAATTTAATCAGATGTACACCAAAAAATTAAGCAAACAACAACAAATATGTTCAGGGAAAACAAAGAGATGTGCAGAAAATAGCAAGTTATAATATTCTCCATATGTCCGCTAATAATAGCATTTATGTAGGGATAATAATATAAACACTAAATTTATCTAAACAAAATTAAAATACAACTCCCTTGCATGGAGGTGATCAATAGGAATTGTGTGTACGTGTCGGGGGGGTTGTGAAGAGAGAGAGAGAGTGTGAGCTGAAGGAATTGGTTAAACAAGTGCCTAGCATCCAGCTTCTGTATCTGGAAACCGGAAACCCTGGTGCAGAGTAGCTAAGAGCTACGTCTGCTGACCAAGAGGCTGGCAGTTCGAATGTCCCAGGTTCTCCTTGGAAACTCTGTGGGGCAGTTCTACTCCGACTATACAGTCGCTATGCATCAGAATTAATTCAATGGTGGTGGTTTCTTATATATGGAAGTTAGAGACATAAAAAATGTGGAGGCAAACACCAAAGGATGGGTTAAAAGACCTAAAGTTGTCTCTAAGGAATAGGAAATATGCATGTGGAAAGGTATGGAGAGAGGAGTTGAGAGCTTTCTGTTTTTAAAACAAGATTTACAGAACAATTTGTGTTTTTAAATATATATTTATATAACTTTAACAAAGTTTAAAACTAAATTTTAAAAGTAAGTAAAAGAAGCACAACCTGTCTTACACTCTAATATTATGGACTAGAATTTATCTCCATTCTGCAACTCTCACCACAAATCTCTCTTTCAGGGACGTGTGGTGGGTTGTGTGTGTGTGTGTGTGTGTGTGTGTGTGTGTGTGTGTGTGTGTGTGTGTGGCCTTTGCTATGCCATCCCCAGAGTCCACCCTCTCTCCTTCCCATAGTCTCAGTGTGAGAAAGATGGAAACACACACACCTGCTTTCTCACTCCAATGAGAAAATTCATTCCCCCAAACAGAAGACTAACCTTCAAAAGTCTGACCCCTTCCTCCCCATTCCACCTCTGTTTGCTACTAGAGACTTACTCATTTATCAAATGATAGCAAACACGTCCATTATCTTTATAAAATGTAAGTTAAGTGGCTATTCTGACTCGACGGCACTTGGCTGGCTTGGCATTGTAATATTATGAAATATTACAATATTGTGAAAGACATTAGGCAGGCTCCGGCAAATAAGTTAATGGCTACTTCATACAAACTTGAATATAAAATGACTGGGGAGAGCCTCTCATATGACTGAAAAATACATGAAATTATATTGTCAGAAACCATTTGTTTCACATGCAGCTCATAACTCAAAACTTACTATGCAACACTTCAACTAAGTTTGTAAGTATAATTTTAAAATTACAAATATAAATTAAATTATAAAATTTTACAATTACAATTTAAGTTCAACATTATTAGGATAATATTTATTTGATGTTACTAGCAGCAATGAGAATACCTGGAAATGTTACTAAGTGATTATCCAATCATTTTGAGACACTTGTTAACAAGCAGGAGTTGATAGGGAAAAGCTCTGAATGTCTAACTAACATGTGTGTATACAGGTTTAAGAAAACGGATAGAAACAAGTCCATTGAATTTTGGTGCTTTAAAACATGGTTTTGTATCACCAACTCTGTACCAAATACATAGAAAACTTGTAACCACCAATACCTCATAGCATCTGGCAGCTGATTGGCATACCTACTTATCATAGATTAGATTGTTCTTAAAATTCCCTCTCCATTCCAGTGACTGGAGTTGGACATCTGGTTTGCTTTGGTCAATGGAACGTGGCCTGAAGTAAGACGGCAACAATTCCTAGAATAACCCTTAAAAAACTCCACCTGTTTCCACTCGCTTCTCTTGGAGCTTCCAATTTCTGCCACGGGAAGAACACGGCCCAAGTATTTGCTGTTCCTGCAGCTCAAGCCCTATAGTGAGACACAATGATGAGCCTTGAATTCAGCCTGCACCCTAGGTGACACACAGACCCACAGTCATGAAATGTTAGTTTGCAAGTCGCTGTAAATCATCATAAAACCAAATGAACCAAATCCACTGCTGTAGAGTTGATTCTGACTCGAAGCCACCCTATGCGAGGAAAGAGAACTGCATCACTAGTGTTTCCAAACCATTGTAAGCCACTGATAATTTGTGGTTGGTTATTACATGCAAAATTAACTAATACATCTATTTGTGTCATTGTTAGCTACTGCTGAGTAGGCCTTTGACTCAGGGTGACCTCGTGCACAACGGGATTGGACCACTGTGATCTATTGGGTCTTCCTTGGTCAACTTTCAGAAGTAGATTACCAGGCCTTTCTTCCTAGTCCACCTTAGCCTGGAATGGTGGCTGAAACCTGTTTAGCACCATAGCAGCGCACAAGCCTCCATTGACAGATGGGGTAAGGGCCACTGCAGTTGAGGTACACCGGTCAGAGATCAAACCTGGGTCTCCCAAGTGGAAGGCAAGAATTCTACCGCAATTGTGCTTTTATCAATTTGGAAGAAAAAAAAAAAACCTCACACTGTTAAGAAGTAGATACAGGAAAGGAAGAACCAGGCTTCACCTTCCCTTTTGTAATGAAACTCATTTCACTTCTCATTTCTATTTAGTTTTTATTCTATAGATACACTATTTACTGAATTGAGTACATTTTCACACACACCTTTAGAATCTCATTATTTTCAAACCAGAGCATTAGCAATCTTCCAAACATGACACACTAGGTCATTTCAACCAATCTTCCCACTGAGGAAAATTAAAAGGGCAGAGCTATCTTCTTAAAAGCATTCAAGAGCTAACAAAATAGTGAAGAATCTCTGGGATAAAGTATATGAAGGCAAAATCAAAGAGAGGTGATCCCAGAATTTAAAGATGCTTTGCTCAGGGACCATTTACTGATCCATAAGAAGTTGTTTTTAAGCTAAATTGTGTTTGAGGAGATGTCTTTGTTTCCTTTTTGTTACCATAACAAAATGCCACAAGTGAGTATCTTTAAAAAATAGGAATTCATGGTCTCACGGTTTGGTTCCTAGAAGTCCAAATGAGAGCTTCAGATCTAGGGAAAGTTTCTTCCTTGTTGGTAGTCCTGGAAATTCCCTGGCGTTCTTTGGCTGCTTGTAAATACATCTTCACAGGGCATCTGTCTTCTTCTGCATGTGTGTGTGTGTGTGTGTGTGTGCACGCACACACGCACGCACACACATCTATTTTGCTTTTTCTTTTTAATGAGACATCACTCAGAAGTGATTGAGTTTAGGAACTGTCCCATTTTGGCAGGGAATCATTAGCATAACAAAAGAAAATGCCTGTTTCCAAATGGTCGCATTCACAGGTACAAGGACTAGCCAGCCTAGGACCTCAATATATGTTACTTGATATATATATATATATATATAAGGTATATATTAAACGTAAAATTCAGTCTACAGCAGGGGAGTTTTAAGGGTCAGGAAGATGAAGGAAAGTCTGGAACCTACCAAAGGCAAAGACTCTAATAAACTCTCTCTTAAGTTCACATTAAGGATGAACTGGAAGTAACCTAGTCTTTGATAGATTCATAGCTAGCCTCACATCCTTTAGACCGTTGAAGAAACTTTAAGACTTGTAGATTACAATTCCTGGCATTATCAAGGTCCTAGTAAAAGCAAAACAAAAAGCTCTTGAAAGAAGATAGATTTTTAAGGCTCAAATTAATCCTTCTAATATTTTTTAACTATATGCTGCCAATGCAGAGTTAAAAATTACCAGACACACAAGAATACAAGACATTGTATATGCCAATTGTATATGCCATTGTATATGCCAGAAAAAGATAAGAGACCCAGAAACGCTTAAGATACTGAAATTATCAGATACAGATTATGAATAATTATGCTTATCTTATGCAAAGAAATAAAAGGCAAACTCTGATAATTTCACTGGAAACTAGAAACTATACGAAGTAGCAAACTAGATTTGAAAAAAGAATCAAATAAAAATTCTACAAATTAACAATACAATAATTAAATAAATAAATAATCTAGTGTTACACAAACATAAGACACTATCTGTATCAGATACAGAATAGACTATGGTACGACCCATTCAGATTGACAAACATCTGCAACATTAACCTTTTCAGCCAAGAGAATAATTCATATAATTTTTCTGTTTTTAATAATTGGTACATAGCCAGGGCTACATGAGAGGAACACTATATCTGTGCAAACATGGAATATACTCTGTTGAGTAACACTACCTTACTTTATTTTAATTTAGATTATTTTTTCTCTCTGTTTCCTTTAAAGAACCAATTATTTCAGTTGGCTGGAGTAGAATACCAACTTCAGAACACTGATCTGCAACTTGGGGCAACTGGTTGGCAGATGTGGGTTCCCAGATACACATCCATGTCGAGGGGAAGCTCCACTGTCGGAGTTAGGCCACTGGCACTGCTAACTACTTGATCTATAAGGCAGTTTATTTCAAAATGCAACAGAAGAAGAAAATTTAAGAGGAATAATGATAAAATCCAGTAATACGTCTCTCCCTGCCATAATCTTTAAAATAGTAGTCATGATCTTTTCCTTTTCCACAGTTTTGCTAAAGGAAGAATAAAGTCTGTCTTCAGAACACCCTGTGAATTAGCTATGATACAGTGGTTTCCTCAATCTTTGGAGGACAACAACTTTTCTCCTGTAGCACAAAGTCTTAAACAAGTACCTAGGGAATAAATAATTATGATTTTATTTTTTAACTGATGGCTGTGCTTAGAATATATTAGGCACCGAATAACTATTTCTTAATATTAATGATAAAATTTTTACATTCTTAGAGTGCTTCATTCGATCTTTGAGACAGATATGATTGTTAAATTAAGGCTCAGAGAGTGTATACAATTTGCTGAAAATCAAGTATGTGTTAGAGCATCAACTCAGAACCAGATCTGATACCCCAACTACACCTATGCAAGAATACTTCCTTATCTGAATGAACTGAATAACCTCCCAAACTTTCCAGCTCCTCTTACCAACCTGTGAGATAAAGTATAAAAGTCAGTTTGTTTGGGTCATTTAGAACAAACTAGGTTTATTTTTTCACTGTGTTTTCTCCCCCTAAGAATCTTAACATCATTCCCGGGTACCCTACAGAAATGTTGCTTTCTTATATAACCGTTTACCCAAATAAGGACCTGGTCCCTATTTGTGTATTTCGTAATGTTTTTCACGGTTTTCCATTTGAAGTAGGGAGACTATAAATAAAACTGCTTTTCCTATATGCTAGTTTCTATTTCCATTTTGTCAACTCTAATTATTTCTTTCTCTTAGCATTTTGAATTCAACTTAAGCTGACAAGGCTTTGCTTTTGGTGTCTTTTAAAAATTTATCACCCTTGTGCAGCATGATGGTCAATGAGCTCATGAAAACATGTCCACCTCAGGGAAGAATCACACCGTGACTACTGAAAGCCAACCACACTGAAATCTGCTTCCCAGGGCCACATGCAGAAGCCCCTCCTCAACAAGTCAGGACTTCTGGGTGACACTAGAGACCTCCATCACCGTTAACGTCTAGGCCTTGGGCGCTGGTGCCATTGAGGAAGATTCTTGCCTTTTGGAGGTCCTGCCTGCCCTCCTCTCCCACTCTACTTCCTAAGGGATTTCCCCAGAACCAACTTGCAAATCAGTGATTGAAATTCCTACAGAAATCCAACACCATCTCAACCTCTCTGGACATACCCCAGGACTACTCCTTCTTCTTTGATACCAGGCTGCCCCAAAGAATGATTATTTATTTTATTTTCTACAAGGTGTAACTTTATGTCAAAGCTGGAAATTAAGTAAACTCTGAATTAATGATTAAAGCCAATATTTGGGATTGGAAAGAGATCAGTGAAGTCCAGAGGCTGAGGAAAAAAGTATGTCATAAGATGAGCAGAGAGATATCCTTGAAGGCAGACCTAGTCTGCCCTTCAAATGAAACAATACTACAGACAAACAGTTCATCTCGGAAAGCTAATCTTCTACTCCTGATCATCAGATCTGGTCACCACGTTAAGACTCATCTTGAGTCTTGAACAGTCCCAGTGTCTCTTCTTCGAGGTACTATGGAACTTTGGTATCTCTCATTAACACCCTTCTGATAACTGGCCCCCAATTTTGCTTGTTCCCCAAATACAGTGTTGGCATTTTTCTGGACTCTTCGGCCCACCAATAGTCCCTTTAATTTTTTTGTTTGTATGCATCTGTATCTTGTTTGGCTGCTTACCTAACAAAGGAGATGTCTACCAAGAGAGAGTCAGAGGACTTACCCAGACTCCTGTTCAAGAGAATAAACAGTTTAAGGGACAGCTTCTCTTCCAATTGCTGTAGCTTCCTACTCCAAAATCTTCAGAGGAATGGAGCCTGAGATGGGGGTGACACTCCTGTATGGAACCGTTCTCACACACTGACTAACCTTGATCAAGAACTCTGTGTGTTTGTGTTACATATCCATAGAGATACATGAATTAAAATAAAAACATTAATGTATGTACTTTAAAAAATATTATATTATGCTGCCTTTCTGCCCCTTACTGTATGAATGAATTTCATTCATAAGGGTACTGAGATCATTAAAAAATATTCTCCTGAGTTTTACTGATACATAACCACTAAACCTCATATCAAAAAAAAAAGCTTAGCTTAAATAAGAAATTGAAAAATCTGCCTGCAAATAACACTGCAAAAGTTTACAGTCCATCGTAACCATCAAGGATACTTTCCATAACTCCAGGGTTTAATAGTAAAATATATACATACATATATGTATGTTTCTAATAACAAAGCACTAAAGTAAAATAAACCTGCTTGTCCAAATACGGTTGCATTTCAGTCAAAGTTTTGCTTAATATTTTGAGAAGAGCTTTGAAAAGATAAATAGCCTCAGCTTTGGGTCTTCTATCAGATGATCATGGTGCCATCTACTGGCTGTTTGTTAAATGGTGCATAGTTTAGGGACGTCTTGATTTCAGCACAAAGCAAACTCAGTGTGGCCGGGGTGGAGGACCCAAAAGGCAAGGTAAGCACAGTGCTTACGGAGTAATCTGTAGTGAACAGCTTCACATGGGTTTCAGCACATCAAAGACGTGACACATGAATATTCCGAGCACAGGGAAGTGATGAGGGACTAGGGGAAATCTTAGGAGGTAGTGTTGAAACGATCACGTCTCTGGGTAAACAGAAGTTGAGAGACCTTCTTCTGCTTCAGACGCCAAGAGCTGACTGCAGGCTGCAGGAGATAGGACACCCTAAACAGCAGCTTTCTGGGCAAGGGTGTCCCAGGGGTCCGTTCCTCATAACAGTCCCAATGTCTTCCTCTGCCCTCTCCCGACTGAGTGCGTGTCCTTTCTATGGCATCTTTTGACTTTCATTCGCCTTTCAGAAGCAAAACTAGTTACCCCCTTTAATATTTTCTGCATCTGAGGTGCAAAAGATCCTTGTGAATATTGCAACCATCACGAACGAGCACACGTATCAGCCCATCTGGCCCTCTAGAGACCTGCCCCGAGTTCAGAGCTCCCATGGGCCTGGACAGTTATGAATGTAAACCCACAACAGCCACAGTGGGAAGGTTCCAGAGTCTTCCCACTGTTGTTTAAGCTGGGAACTGAGCAGCAATCTTGGTCTTTTTACACAAGGGAATTGCCTACAAACCAAGAAATCCCCTGTAGGCCACCTGATCATACCTGTGAAATCTCCTTTTTTTTTTTTCAGTTAAAAAATTCCTAGAACTAAATCCAAAATGTGATGTACACTTTGAGGTTAAATTCAAAATTCAGAGAGAAAGGTAGACTCCTTCTTGGGCCAAATATCAGCTTAGCTCCTCTAAAATGCTTTAACTATCTGAGGACTCTAAAAACGATTGTGTGACAAAAGCATACTAGAAATAAGAATTGAAGAAAATCCCTTGACTTCTTCACCCCAAATACAGTTCTATGGACATGTCTTTGAAAATACCTATATGCCCTTGAAAACAAGTTGAATAATATAAGTCAGTCACCGAAGGGAAAATGCCGTATGACCTGTTATATGAGATAGACAAAAATATACATCTTGGTAAGAGTTTTGGTTGCATGTATTTTCACCAAAATAAAGAAGCAAGTATTCGTATGATTTATGCAACACTGCTGGAAATGTCCTGATGACTTTTGCCGGCATCTCCCCCTGAGAATGATTGTAGATGCTTAGAAAGGACTAGGGGTTTCCAACAGCACATAGCATGAAGTCTCAGACACGGAACAAAAATTTTAAATGTCAAGTGTGTTGTTTATTGAACAATTAAGGTTGTATGTGAACCTTTTATTATTATTATTTTAAAAAGCCAGTCTCCCTTCAGTTGGCACCAAGAAAGGGTTGGGGGCAGGAATCTGGAAAACACTTATGGTTTCCTAAAGATGATGCAACGCCAAAGACAGTAGCTAACACCCACCTAATACCTGACGAGTCAGTAAGTGGAGGATTCATTACCCAAAGCCAAAGAAGCCTTCTAAAAAAGGACAAAGGACAAGTCTTCAACAACTTAACCACAAATAATGGGACACAAAATGGAACTGTGAAGCATGGATCAAGAATGTAAGACCAAATACTGGCATCTTCACAATGTCTCCTTAAAGCCCACATCCAGATGATTTAACCTGTGCCTTTTAACCTGGATATACCAACTGTCTTAGTCACCTCGTGCTGCAGTAACAGAAATACCACAAGTGGATGCCTCTGACAGACAGAAATTTATTTTCTCACAGTCTAGGAGGCTAGAAGTCCAAATTTGAGGCCTCAGCTCCAGGGGAAGGTTTTCTCACTCTCTTGGCTCTAGAGGAAGGTCCTTGTCATCAATCTTCCCATGGACTAGGAGCCTGTCTGCGCAGGGACATGCTATGCTCTTGGTGCTTCTTTCTGGGTGGTATGAGGTCCCCTAGTCTCTGCTCACTTCCCTTTCCTTTGATCTCTTGTAAGATAATAGGTGAGGCGGGCAAACTCCCTTTACCCTGGATCAGGGGTGTGGCATGAGGACAGGTGTCACGCCCCACCCTAATCCTGTTTAAGACAATCAAATCTTGCAGCATTAACCACAGGCAGAGATTAGGATTTACAACATATAGAAAAATTACATCAATCACAAAATGAAGTACAACTACACAATACCAGGAATCATGGCCTAACCAAGTTGACACATGTTTGGGAGACAATTCAGTCCATGACACCAACATAACAGAGGTGTGGGTCTTGGACTGGGTCATCTGAGGATCACCACTTATTGCAAGTTTTCTAAATAAAATTAAGTTTGTAAGTGCTAACTTTACTATCGAAGGAAACCCCGCTTTTTCTAGAAGGGGACCAGAAACAACGACACCCGAGAAAAATTACTAATGTAGACTCAGAACCTCAATTATCTTGGCAATAAGAATGACAAAATTCTCTGTGAGCACAGGGAAGTGAAGATAATTTATTCTCAGTATCCAAACCTTCAGCTACTCTGAGGGTTTATTGCTCATTTTTGAAACAAATGTATTATCCATTCTGTGAATTTCCTTTCAATAGATCTTTTTGTTATGTTCTAAGGATCTAACAAAGGGTCACTTTGGAAAAGCAAGCCATACGATGAATGAAACAGAATGAAAGGAAGAAAAAAGTGAAGACAGCAAGAGAATGCCCCCTAAAGAGAGAGATACAGAAGAACAGAGAAAGAAAAACCCAGGAGAGAGACCAGGAGAGGCAATGGGGTGAGGGCAAGAGAGGAAATGGGGCAGAGGAGGAAGGGTGAAGGGAAAAAGAGAAGGAAGGTAGGAGGGAATCAAGCCTGAGAAAGTGAGAAAGAAAAAGAGATAGAGTAGAAAATGAAGGAAAGAAAACTGATTGCAAGGGTGAGACAAAACAAGAAGAGCAAAAGGGGAGGGGAGAAGATTCCTGGAGGAGTTGAGGAAAAGATAATATAAGTTATCCAGCCTTTCACAAACTCAGTGGGTCAGAGGTGGAAGGACTATTATAGAATATCAAGTCCAATTCTTTACTTTACAGATCCAGAAATAAGGACCCAGGGCAGTTAAATAGCTAAACAGAAATCATACAGCTAGATGTCACTGGAAAAAATTCATGGAAACTAACTACCTACCTAAATAAATAAAAGCCACTTACAACAGCTTTTCAAAAATTGAATGCTTGACCAGTAAGCATTCTTGAGCTTTAGGTGTCGTATGCTAGTCTGAGGGATGCTGACTTCGGCCATGGACATCAGGTACCACAGGTGGTCTGCACTCTAGAGAGGACGCAGAAGCAATCATTACTCAGCATCATTTGGCGTCATTTCTTGAACAGAAGCGAATTCCCAGTGCAACTGAGAGTTCTGTAATCACATAGAAATATCAAAAGGAAAAGAGCAATAATAAACAAAATCTAATCCCTCTGATATTCAGACAAGGACAAGAACTTGAGGGTTAGCCTGCCCCAGTGTGAATCTCTGCTAAGCCACTATGTGACTTTGTGGAAGTATTTTCTTTTCCTCAGTTCTGCAGTCTGTAAAATTAAAATACATACAATATTTACTACCTACAGTTGCTGTAAGACCACCACATCTCTGTGTACTGTACTGTAGTGCCTTGTGTGTTGCTGTGATGTTGGAAGCTGTGCCACCTGAGTTTCAATATCAACCGTGGTGGACAAGCTTCAACAGAGACTAACATACAGTAGAAAGAGAGGCCTGACAAATTGCCTTCAAAAACTAGCCAGTGATGGGAATGCAAAACGGTGCAGTCATTTTGGAAAATGATACTGCACTTCCTTAGGAAGCTAGAAATAGAAACACTGCACGATCCAGCAATCCCACTCCTAGGAATATATACTAAAGAGACTTGTCCCTTTAGCAAATAGACATATGCACACCCATGTTCACTGAAGCATGGTTCACAATATCAAAAAGATGGAAACACCTAGATGCCTCAACAGATGAACGGATAAACAAATGATGGTACATATACACAATGGAGTAATACACAATGCTGAAGAATAAGGATGAAGCTGCAAAGCATCATAGATGAATCTGGAAGGCACTCCGCTGACTGAAATAAGTCAATCACAAAAGGCTAAATATTGTATGAGATCATTATTATAAAAACTCATGAAAAGGTTTATATAAAAAATGAAACAACTTTTGGTAGTTACATGGTTGGGGAGGGGCAATGAAAAAGCAGTAAACAGACAATAGACAATAAACAACAACAAAACCCACTGCCATCAAGTCAATTCTGACTCATAGTGACCCTAGAGATGGAGCAGAGCTGCCCCCATTGAGTTTCCAAGGAATGCCTGACAGATTGGAACTGCTGACCTGCTGGCAACAGCCATAGTATGGAAGTACCACACCACTAGGGCTCCCAAACCAAACCAAACCAAACCTACTGTCCCTGAGGCGGGTCCGACTCATAGTGACCCGGGAGGTCAGAGTAGAACTGCCCCCATAGAGTTTCCAAGGAGCACCTGGTGGATTTGAACTGCCAACCTTTTGGTTAGCAGACATAGCCCTTAACCCACTATGCCACCAGGGTTTCCAAAACAGATGACAGGTAGTGGTAATTCTGCTGAAGAGTAAAACATTACACAGCACTGGGGAAGCCAGAACAACTTGTGCAAGGGAAGGTCATGGAAGCTCTATAGATTCCTCCAAACTCCCTGATGGGCCAAAATACTGGGCTGAGAGCTGTGAGGACCATGATCTCGGGGAACATCTGGCTCAATAGGCACAGCAAAGTTTATAAAGAAAATGTTCCGCATTCTACTTTGGTGAGCAGAATCTGGGTACTTAAAAACTGGTGAGCAGCCGTCTAGGATACTCCACTGGTCTCACCTCATCTGGAGCATAGGAGAATGAATAAAACCAAAGACACAAGGGAAGGACCAGCCCAAAGGACTAACGGACCACAACTACCATGGCCTGTGCCGGTCTGAGTTTAGCACCACTAGATGATGCGCAGCTACGACCACTGACTGCTCCGACAGAGATCACAACAGAGGGTCCTGGACAGAGACGGAAAATACTATAGAACAAAACCAGACTTCCTGGCCTGACCAAGACTAGTGAAACCCTAACAGCACAGCCCCTAGACACCCTTTCAGCTCAGTAATGAAGTCACTCTTGGAGCTGACCCTTCAGCCAAAGATTAGTCAGTCCCTAAAGCAAAATGAGACTAAAGAAGGACATCAGCCCAGGGACAAGAAGTAGAAGGCAGCAGGGGACACAATAACTGGGTAACAAGGAACCTAAGGTCAAGAAGGAAGAGTATTGACATGTCATTGGGTTGTTAACCGATGTCATAAAACAATATGTGTACTGTTCAATGAGAGTCTAGTTTGTTCTGTAAACCTTCATCGCAATTTTGTTTTAAAGTTGAGGACTGAATTTAAAAAAAGAAAGAATGTGTGTATTGTGTTAAGTACAGTGCATGGCACAAATACAGATTTTTTTTACTTCCTTGTTAGACTATTTGAGCTTCAGCACCACCCAGCCATGTTTAAAGCATTCCGTTGACTTCTTTTCTGTCATATGCTGAGTTGTCCCTCTGACATTTATTAGGAGAAAGTGAGAGGGGACAGTACTAAACTGGCTGAAGCCACTTAAGTCTCTCTGAGACACGCACTTGATGAAGTTTTCCAAGCCCTTACTTATTTTTTGAGACCTAAACATCCAGTATCACTGGTCTTACTTGTGAAGGGTAAATGTAATTTGGTGTTTGACTTACTTGTCTGCAGATCTACTGAATACTATTTGTTTTGAAATAAAAGTGGAGCATTTAAACTAGGGCAGGACTTATTAACTTACAAATAGTCATGCTGGTCTGTTGCTTTTACTATTAAAACAGCCGTGTATCCATTTCAGCTGAGGTGCTGATCCCACAGGGGCTGAGTCCCCGTCTTTCATGTCACTACTGAGTGCTCTTTTATTACAGGAAGTAAAGTAAATCAGCAGGGAGGCTGATTAGATTCCCTGTTAGAGGCAAGCGAATAAATACAAGATTAGGGAATGTGAGTGCATCTCTAAATCACTCCTCTTGACCAAACCAATTACATTTAACTATGCCTTACACTGCAATCCAGAGAAGGAAACGGCGGTATCGGAGAAAAGAGATTTAAACTCTGAGAGTGGCAAGCAGAAGTTACTGGTTTGTCTCATGCACCGCACTCATACGCACACAAGCATGCACTCATGGCAAACACATATGTGACTTCCTCAGGTGAAGTGGTACTTTCCTTCTGCAAAACTTCTCCAGATGTCCTTAAATCTGCAATAACAATAATTCCTATTTGTGGTGCACTTGCAATTTGCCAGGAACTGGACTGTCTTATACATGTAATTTCACTTAGTCTTCACAACAAATCTCTGGCATGACTATTCCTTTTAAAGATAAGAAAACTGAAGATCAGAGAGCTACCATTTTTTGACCATTTACTGTGTTTTATTTGCTGCAAAAGATCTCTTTAAACAAAAGCATCGATTTCACTTTAAGGACTCAGGTGATTCTGGCCTAAGGCACAGTGTTTTCCATCACCTCATATGCACACAAAAGCTGGTCAATGAAGAAGAAAGACCAACGAAGAATTGATGCCTTTGAACTATGCAGTTGGTGAAAACTGTTGAATATATTATGGGCTTCTAAAAGAAGGAACAATTCTTCCTTGGAAGAAATATAGAGAAAATACTCCTTAGAAGCAAGAATGGTGAGACTTAGTCTCACATACACTGGACATGTTATCAGGAGGGATAAGTGCCCAGAGAATATGCTTGGCAGAGGGTCAGAGAAAAGAGGAAGACCCTCAGTGAGATGGACTGACACAGTGGCTGCAACAATGTTGTTGTTGTTGTTAGGTGCCATCAAGTCATTTCCAACTCATAGGAACCCTATAGGTCAGAGTAGAATTGTCCCATAGAGTTTCCAAGGGGTGCCTGGTGGATTTGAACTGCCAAACTTTTTGTTAGTGGCCATCACACATCACCACTATGCCACCAGGGTTTCTGGCTGCAACAATAGGCTCCAGCATAATAATTGTCAGGACAGAGCAGGACCAGGCGGTTTTTCTTTCCGTTGTACATAAGGTCACTCTGAGCTGGAAGCTACTTGACAGCACCTATCAGCAACAGATGGTTTTATACATGCTATTTGTCTCTTTAATGATTCTGTGATAGACTTGTTTTCCCATTTTAGAGATGAGGCAAGTGTAATGCATAATTATTAATAGTAGTTACCATATATTGTACACTGAGTAGGGTCACATCTTTTAAATATTGTATATTGTCTTTTATAATTCTTACAACAAGCTAGAAGGTACACCTTATAATTGCCAGTTTACTAATAACGAAGATTTTTGAAGCCCTTAACCAATGCCATGCACTACATTTAGCTCATTGCTTTTCTAACTTTGCATCTATTTTTCCCTTTATCTCCATTAATAAAAATATATATAGCATAGTTGAAAGAAAAGATAAATTTATGAAATATGGATTCAAAACCAATTTGAAGAGACTCCCACTGGGAGTCTGGGGCAAATTGAGCATCAAAATAATTAATGACAATAATAGATTATAACCTGTGGGATAAATAACAAGTCATGAATCTACAGTGATACGAATGAATGCATGAATCAATCGATCAACGCAGAAAAGTGAAATCTCTGCCCTGTAACAGAAAGTCAGTCAATAGAGAAGAACGACAGAATCAGAAAACCACCACATCCATTGCCAGTGAGTTGATTCCAACTCATAGACATCCCACAGGACAGAGTAGAACTGCCATGCAGGGTTCCAAGGAGTGGCTGGTGGATTCAGACTGCCAACCTGTTGGTTAGCAGCTGAGCTCTTAACCACAGGGCTTCAGAAAACCACCATGGTAATAATTAATCCTGGAAAAAGAACTGACTGGAGATAGAAATACTGGTTGTCATCAGAATTTAGTCATGAGATTACAACGTGATGAACAAAGAATATGAATAAACACAGAAGAGAGAAAAAGAATGAGCCTCAAGACTCTCTGATGTTGACAGCTGGGTGAAGAAGGGTCCACAGAAGAAATAGAGAAGGAACATCCAGTGAAGTAGATCATAAAGTTATTATCAAAACCAAAACCAGTTAATGTTGTCGTTGACTTAATTCTACCTTATGGCAACCCCATGTGTTACAGAGTAGACTGCTTTATAGTGCTTTCTTGGCTATAAATCTTTATGAAAGCAGATCACCAGGTCTTTCTTTCAAAGTGCCACTGGGCAGGTTTGAACCGCCAACCTTTAGGCAAGTAATCTAGCCCAAACTATTCACACCACCTGTAGGGCTCCATAGAGATTTAATAGGCAGTTAATGAGTAAAATATATTGTGACTTTTTTTCCTTTAACTTTTGCAGTTTTTGTGGTTTTCTAAATTAAGGCATTAAAATTATGATGCATTCTAAATAAATATTTGCATTTCTAACTGGTTTGTATTGTTTTGTATACTTTTTCTTATAAGAGGGTTATCAAAGTGTTGCTGTTGTTAGTTACCATTGAGTTGGTGCCAAAACACGACGACGTTATGTATAACACAGCAAAACATTGTCGGGTTCTGTGTTGCCTTCATGATCCGCGGTTTATGTCGGAGCATTTTATTGCAGTTTTTGTGTCAGTCTATCTCACTGACAGTTTCCCTCATTTCCAATGACGCTTTACCAAACATGATGTCCTTTTCTAGTGACTTGTCTTTTCTGACGATGCGTCCACATAGTTGTAAGTTTTAGACCCCACGGTATCAGCAAGTGACCTCAGCTCTTGCTCTGCCACTCACTCATTACGTGGTTTTGGAACATCATCATCTCAGTTATTTGAGTTTCTACTTCCTTATCTGTAAAACACCAGGAAACTCTGATGGTGTAGTGGGTTAAGTGCCACCACTGCTAATCAAAAGGTCAACATTTCAAATCCACCAGGTGCTCCTTGAATACTCTATGGGGAAGTTCTACTCTGGCCTCTAGGGTCACTATGAGTCAGATGTGACTCAACAGCACTGGGTTGGGTTTTTATCTGTAAAATAAAAGAAACAGACTACATCAGTGACTTTCAAGCTGGACTTATCAGAATCACATGGGTGAGTTTTTAATCACAGACATCCAGGATCTCACCTCATGCCTTCTGAATCAGAAATCTTCAGAGATGTTACCTAGGAGTCCAGGGTAGCAGTGCAACGTATGGGCTCATTTTCATTCATGGTTTGTTGTTTTTTGTTTGTTTGTTTGTTTTTTAAAAAGGTAGGGAGAGGGAGAGAGGGGAGGCAGGAGGGAGGGAATAAGGAAACAAAAGAAAACACTTAAAAAAAATTTTTTTTTTAAATCCCAGTTGTGTATGTAAAGACCCTGGACTCCTTTGACTCCAGGTATCATCGGCACGGTTCTCATTTCAGGGCCCAAACCAGAAGATTCAAGGAACTCAGAAAATAAACCCTCCTCAGATTTTGTTTGAAGCCCCTAGCTCACTGAAAGATTGTTGCTGAGGTTTAAGAATAAGATTCAGAGGGACACTTACTATAGATCACAGAGATGGTGATACTATAAGGGTTTCCTCAACTGGAAAACCCTGATTTGCACTCTGGTTGGCAAGAGAATCACTGGATGCTAAACTATGGGCTTGTAGGTATTGGCTATAGATTGACCTCATTCCCCATCATCGCACAGGGACAATGAGGCTCTCTGCCTTCAAAACAAAAATAGTGATGCTACCTGCCATGTCAGCCTAAACAATGCATCTGTGAGCTATGGCTTAGATGGACCAAAGACCAGAAAGACTTTCCCCAAACTTTCTTGACCACTGTTGTAGTAGACTAGATTGACCCTAATTCTTCACTCACTTGTAATAGAATTATCTACCCATACCATTTACCAAGTAACTTTACAGTGCCATCCCACAGTCAGCAGAGCTACTCTTCTACCCTCACCAGTATTGGGCTTGGCCACGTGATTGGCTTTGGTGGATGAAGCAGAGGCTAAAAGTGGACTTGCCTGGCATGGTGCATCTCCCACATTCCTGCCACTTTCTATGCAAAGACTATGTTCTAGCTAGCTGCTGGATCAAGGAGAAGGAAAGATTTGTGGAAAACAGCTACAGTCTAAGCACATCTACCCAGATAACTTGCAGACTTGTGAGCGTAAGAACTAAATGCCTGTTTTCACAAGCCACTGAGTTTTGAGATGGCTTGTTATACAACATCATGGCAGCAATAGTTAATCACTATAGCCACATAAGAGCCCCAAGGAACACTTGTACAACCCAAAGAGAAGGAGACCCCCTCTCCCTCGGTCAGAGCTGCCTTCGTTTGATTTAGAAAAATGATGTGACTCTCCCTGCACCTATATGAATCAGCACTCATTTGTTCTGCCTCACTGTGTTTGTGTCTGTATATTTAAATACTTTCCGGTTGAAACTCACATCCAGACTTGGAAATCACTAGATTAGATGACCTCTAAAGCTTCTTCGCTATCTAAAGTTTCATAATTCTGTATGATTCAGCTCACAACATTTGTTCTCTGCTTCATTTGAAGCTTCTCCATGTTAGCATCATCTGCTTCAAGCTGGAAGGAGGTCCTTTTCCGCCTTGTGCTTGAGTATCTTTACTTCTGAGGTCTTTAATAACTAGCAAATCCAAGAGGCCTCTACCTTTCCAGAGGTTTAGATCATAGCCTTAAGATTAGGGGTAAGAGACGGAAATAGACAAAACGGGGTATGTTGTGAGTTGTTGCTTGATTCAAGGAAGGGCAGTAAAGACAGTTGGTGCCAGAGTACGTCCACATCAGCTGCACTGCTTGCAATCAGTTGGCTGAGGGCCTGGAGACAGACCAGCTCTGATTAAGAGCACAGATGTGGAAATGAAAGTACTGGGTACATATTCAAACTTAACAGTACATGTCCTACTCATCTTGGTCACCTGGTACTGCTCTAACAGAAATACCACTGATGGAATGGGTTTACTGAAGAAAAATTTATTCTTACAGTCTGGTAGGTTACAAGTCTGAATTCAGGGTGTCCACTAAAGCTTTCCTCTTTGTCAGCCGTAGAGGAAAGGTCTTATGTTGCACCAGTCTTTGGTTGGGGAGCATTTCAGCATAGGAAGCTCGTGTCTGGAGAATGTGGTCTACTCCCGTTGCTGTCTTCCTGATGGTATGAGGTTCCAAATTTCTGCTTGCTCCCTTTCCTTTCATCTCTTGTAGCATGAAATAAAAGGTGGTGCAAGCCACACCCCAGGGAAATTCCCTTTACATTTGAGCTGGGAGGTGATCTTCCGAAGGGCTTCACAGTCCCATCCTAATCCTCTTTTAACTTAATCACCCTATTTATTAGCCACAGCAGAGATTAGGATGTATAGCATAGGAAAATCACACAATAGATGACAGTCACAAAATACTGGGAATGATGGCCCAGCCAAATAGTTATGCACATTTTGGGGGGGACACGGTTCAATCCATGACAGTACACAATTTCCACTTGAATAAGAAACCTATGATAATACGAAAGTAGAGTAGGAATATTTGAAAGTCTCCTAATCAAGGATATCCCACTAACATACTAGAAATTCTTAGACAGGGTCTGATCTTTAATATACATGGCTGTTAGGAGACTAACTGCTCTGTTATCACTTATTTTTTTTAACAAGCTCCCTGTGATTTCTGGGGAGCACACAGAGTTAATGGGATATTAATTTCTTCTTTGGGGGAGTACCACATACTTTTACAGTTGTAATGCATCTTAATAAAGTGTCTATATAGAAAGCAAGCCCATCTTCACATGAGTTCTGAACTAATTCTTTCAAGTAAAAGAATTTAAAAATTGTTAGATTAGAAAGAAATTTCCTTCTTCATCTTTAGATATTATGAAATTTCTTCTCTTGTTGCTATTTCTTCCTCTTTCTCTCCTGGAAGGCTGACCTGTTCCTACTTATTCCTGCTGATCCACCTACTCCTAAACAAAAACCAAACCCACTGCTGTCAAGCTGATTCCAACTAATAGACACTCTGTAGGACTGAGAACTGCCCCACAGGTTTTCTAAGGCTATGATTTTTATGGAAACAGACTGTCACATCTTTGTCCTGCAGACACTTCTTGTCTTTCAGTTATCAGGAGCACTTAAACACTGAACAACCAGGGCTAGTTTTATCTCATCCTCCTCCTAGGAAAACAGACCACTGTTCATTCTGTTTCAATGTCCAGCTATTGTTGTTGTTGCTGTTAGGTGCTGTCCGGTTAATTCAGACTCATAGCAATCCTGTGTGTAACAGAACAAAATATTGCTGGGTCTTGTGCCATGCTCACAGTTGTTACTGTGTGAGCCCATTGTTGCAGCCACTGTGCCAGTCCGTCTCGCTGAGGTTCTTCCTCTTCTTCTCCGATCCTCTACTTTACTAAGCATGATGTCTTTCTCCAGGGACAGATCCTTCCTGATAACTTGTCCAAAGTATGTGACAGAAGTCTCACTATCCTTGCCTCCACAGAGTGTTCTGGCTGTACTTCTTCCAAGACAGATCTGTTTGTTCTCCTGCCAGTCCATAATATACTCAATGTTATTCACCAACACCATGATTCAAAGGCATCACTTCTTCTTCAGTCTTCCCTACGCATTGTCAAGCTTTCTGATGCATACGAGGTGATTGAAAACACCAAGGCTTGGGTCAGGCACACCTTGGTTCTCAAAGTGACATCTTTTTTTTAAAAAAAAAACCTTAAAGAGATCTTCTGTAGCAAATTTGCCCAATGTAATGCATTGTTTGATTTCTTTATCCTTTAGGCACTTCTAATTTTCTTCAAGAAAACCCTGGTGACGTAGTGGCAAAGTGCTATGGCTGCTAACCAAATGGCTGGCAATTCAAATCCACCAGGCCCTCCTTGGCAACTCTATGGGGCAGTTCTACTCTGTCCTATAACTTGGAATTGATTCGACAGCAAAGAGTTTGATTTTTTGTTTGTTTGTTTAATTTTCTTCAACATCTTGAGACCCTGGTATCATTTCTGGTAACTTTAAATTCTGGTTCAGGGTGTATTGGGCGTGGAGTACACGTGTTAAAGGGGTTGATATATTTGTAAAGCACAATACAAACTTCTTCAAACTACTGTTGTTGTTCGGTGCTGTTGATGTCAACTCACAGCTATCCTCTGTACAACGGAAGGAAACACTGGTCCTTCATCATCACAGTTATTGCTATGTTTCAGCCCACTATTGCAGCCATTGTATCAATGCATCTTCTGGAGGATTTTCTTCTTTCTCACTGAACTCTCAACTTTACCAAATACGATGTTTGTCATGGATTGAACATGTGTCAACTTGGCCAGGACATGATTCCCAGTATTATGTGATGGTCCACCGTTTTGTCATCTAATGTGATTTTCCTACATGTTGTAAATTCTGCCTCTATGGTGTTAATTAGTCAGGATTAGAAGCAACTGTGTTACTGAGGCAGGATTCAATCTATAACATCAGGTTGTATCTTAAGTCAACCTACATTAAGACATAAGAAAGAAAAGCAAGCATAGAGAGAGGGGAGCCTCCTGCCACCAAGAAGGCTAACACCAGGAGGAGAATCATTCTTGGGACCTGGGTTCCCTGTTCTGAGAAGCTCCTAGACCATGAAAGGTTGATGACAAGGACTTTCCCCCAGAACCAGCAGAGAGAGAAAACCCCTGAATTCAGAGCTCTAGTCTTCTAGACTAACAGAATAAATTTTCTTGTTAAAGTCATTTATTCATGATATTTCTGTTACAGCAGCACTAGATAACTAAGACAGTGTCCTTCTTTGGGGACTGGTTCCCCCTGATAACATGTGTAAGTATGTAAGGAGCATCCTGACTCTTCCTTCCTTGGCAATTCATGGCATTTTCAATATTCTTCACCAGCACTATAATTCAAAGGCATCCCTTCAGTCTTCCTTATTCATTGTCCAGATTTCACAAGCATATGAGCGGACTGAAAATACCACGGGTTGTGTCAGGTGCACCTTAGACTTCTAAGTGACATCTTTCCTTTTTAAAACTTAAAAAGGCCTTTTGCAGTAGATCTGCACAATGCCGTATGTCCCTTGATTTTTTTGACTGCTGCTTCCATTGGTGTTGATTGTAGATCCACGTAAAATGAAGTCCTTAAAAATTTCAATATTTTCTATGTTTATTTTGATGGTGGAGCCCTCTTTGCACAAATAGCTAAAATCTCAGCCGCTAACCAACGTGTCAGCAGTTCACATCTACCAGCCACTCCTTTCAAACTCTGCGGAGCAGTTCTATTCTGCCCTACAGGGTTGCTATGAGTTGTAATTGACCTGACAGCAGTGGGTTTGTTTTTGGCTTTATCATGATGTTATCTGTTTCACTTGTGAGGATTTTTGTTTCCTTAAACTGTAATCCATACCAAAGGCTGCAGCATTCGGTCTTTACCAGTAAGTGCTTCAACTCCTTTTCACTTTCGGCAAGCAAGGCGTGTCACCTGCATATCACAGGTTCTTAATAACTCTGCCTCCAGTCCTGACACACATTCTTCTTCACGTAGTCATCTTCTCAGATGACTTGCTCAGCATACACATTGAGTCAGCATGGTAAAAAAAACCAAACAAGAAACCACAATCTTGATGTACACCTTTCCTGATTTTAAATCAAGCAGTATTCCCTTGTTCTGTTCAAATGATTGCCTTAATGACTGCCTTCAAATGATTCCTCTGCTCAATTAAGTGTTCTAGAATTTTCATTCTTTTCAGTGCTATCCATAATTTGTGTTATGATCCACAGAGTCAAAAGCCTTTGTATAATCAATAAAACAAAGGTGAACATCTTTCTGGTATTTTCTGCTTTCAGCCAAGATCTAACCGTCGATAGCATGAAACACGCATTCCATGTCCTCTTTAGAATCCAGTTTGAATTTCTGGTAGTTTCTTATTGATGTACTACTACAATCATTTTTTAATTATCTTCTGCAAAATTTTACTTACAGATGACATCGATGATATTCTTTGATAACTTCTAAATTCTGTTAGATCACCTGTCCTTGGAATAGGCACCAATACTGATCTCTTCCAGTCAGCTGGCCAAGTTGCTGTCTTCCAGATTTTTTGGCATAGATGAGTGAGCACTTCCAAGGCTTTATCTATTTGTTGAAACATCTTAATTGGTTAGAATCCTTCTTTATCCATTGTGGTGGATTCTAATTTGAAGTTTATTTTATTGGAAATTAATATTGCCACTCCTCTTTCTTGAATGTTGCTTGAGACACAGTTTTTAACCTTCACATTTTAATTTCTTTGACTCTTTAAGTGTAAGTTGTGTCTTATAGGCAGCATACACATCAGTCGTGTTTTCTTATCCATTCTGCCACTCTCTGTCTCTTTACCAGTGCATTTAATCCATTTACATTCAGCGTAACTGCTGATAGGTATGGGTTTTGTGCTGTCATTTTAGTGCCTTCTTTGTGTGTTGTTGACAATTTCTTTGTTTCACTTAATTTTATGTGCTGAGCCATTTTTCTTTATGTGTTTTCTTTCCATATTTTTCATTGCTGTTGATTTTGTATTTGCTGAGACTTCATATTTTTCTTGCTTTTTATTTTTATGTGTAGATTTGTTAGTTTCCTTTGTGGATACTTCAATATTTACCTTATCTGACTTGACGGCACTTGGCTTGGCTACTTTTCTAAATCTGAACCTGTCTTTAATTTCTTTGTGTCATATTGACTTCCTCTCCATATGAAAGCTCTATGACTACATTTTTAATCCCTCTTTTGATGTAGCATTATCTTTTACATAATGATATCTCTATTTCCCAATTTTCAGTGTTTTAGCTTTGATTTGTTTTTGTGATTTCTCTGTCTAGGTTGTTATCTGGTTGCTCTGTTATGCATTCTAGCTTTGGGTTGTTATCTGATGTTACTGATTCTCTAACGAAAGGACTCCCTTTTAGAACTGTCCTAATTTCATCATCATATCTGAGAGGCAGTTTTACTGGATATATAATTCTTGGCTGGCAATATTTTTCCTTCAAGGTCTTGTATACATCATCCTATTGTCTTTTGCCTATATGGCTTCTTCCAAGTAGTCTAAGCTTAGTCTTACTGACTTTGCTTTGTAAATTTTTTTTGGTTTATCCATGTTGTTGTTGTTAAGTGCTGTCAAGTCACTTCTGACTCATGGTGACTCTTATGTACAACAGAACAGAACACTGCCTGGTTCTATGCCAAGCCTACAATCATTTTTATGCTGAAGCCTATTATTGCAGCCACTGCATCAATCTATCTCCTTGAAGGTCTTTTGCTTTTTTTTGCTGACCGTGTACTTTCGTAAGCATGATACCATTCTCCAAGGATTGATTCCTCCAGAAAATATGTCCAAAGTATGTAATGTGTAGTTTCACCATCCTTGCTTCTAAGTAACACTCTGGTTGTACTTCTTCCAGGACAGGCCTACTTGCTCTTTTGGTAGTCCGTGGTATGTTCAATATTCTTCTCCAACCTCACAATTCAGAAGTGTCCATTTTTCTTCTATCTTCCTTATTCACTGTCCAGTTTTCATAGGCATATTATGCAATTGAAAATATCATGGCTTGGATTGGGAATACTTTAGTCTTCAAGGTGACATTTTTACTTTTCAACACTTTAAAGAGGTCTTTTACAACAGATTTTCCCAAGGCAATGCATCTTTTGATTTCTTGACTGCTGTTTCCATGAGTGTTAATTGTAGAACCAAATAAAATGAAATCCTTGACAACCTCAGTCTTTTCTCTGCTTATCATGATGTTGCATGCTGATCCAGCTGTGAGGATTTCTGTTTTCTTTATGTTGAGGTGCAATCCATACTGAATGCTGTGGTCTTTGTTTATCCCTAGCTGCCTCTAAAATTCTCTCCTTATCTTTAGTTTTGGTAAGTTTTAGTATGTCTTCATGTCTCTCCTTTGAGATCTACCATGCGTGGAGTTCAATGAGCATTTCGGATAGATACATTCTCATATTTTATGATATCAGGGAAGTTTTCTGTCAAGAAATCTTCAACAATTCTCTCTGAATTTTCTGTTATCTTCCTTGTTCTCATACTCTAATCACTTGTAAATTATTTTTCTTGATAGAGTCCCACATAATTCTCAGTGTTTCTTCATTGTTTAAAATTCTTTTACCTGGTTTCTCCTCAAATATGTTGGTGTCAAGTGTTTTATCTTCAGTTCACTAATTCTGGCTTTGATTGCCTCAGTTCTGTCCATTTGACTTTCTACTGAGTTGTTTAATTCTGTAATTTTAGTATTAATCTTTATTACTAATAGCTCAGTGCTATTTCTGTATGCTTTCTTGCAGCCTGTTCAATTTGTCATTGTGCTCTTCAGCACGTTGCCTGCTTTCTTTAAGACTTCTAAATATTAATCTTTTGTATTCTACCTCTGATAATTCCAGAAAGTTCTCATTATCTGGCAAATTTCTTGATTTTTTTTTTGTTTTGGAAGCTTCCTAAAGCCATCATAGTCTCCCTCTTCAGGTGATTTGATATTGACTGTTGTCACTGAGCCATTAATAAGTTGTTTGATTTATTCACTTATGTACTTTTGCTTACAGTGTCCTTGCTTCTTCTTGTGTTTTGTTTGGAAATACTAAAATACACTGGTTGTGTGAGCTAGTTTGATTATCATCGCCTTTGAGGCTCTAACATCCTCTTAGGGGATGACCAGAGCTGTCGGTAGGCAAGTGAGCACAGGCAACCATTTACTTTTCTTATGGCACAGATGCCCGCACAGTCAGTCACCAAGTGTGTGATACAGTCTGTACCCTATAATCTTAAGTGGGCAGGGGTGACTGGTGTAGGCACAGGTATCTGGTTGCACTTGCTAAGAAAGGCAGACCAGCAGTCACCAGTGAGCATCTGTGAGGAAGGCATGTCTCATTATTACTGGAGCCTAGGCAAAGGAAATGCTTCTCCTCTGAGTTCCCAACTCAGGGGAGCCAGCAGATTATTTTATTTATTTCTTGCTTTGTTTGCTTAAGTCTGTGACAATGGCTTACGGCATATGTAAGGAATACTAATTCTGGTCCCAGTAATGGCATCAGACTCCAGAGCCAGGCACAATGCAGAGAGAGAGGGGGAAAGCCCTGGGAAAAGGGAAAGAGATTTATCACAAACAAAAGATTTAGATCCTTGCATGGCAGATTAGATACAATCCACTTAGTTCTGACAATCAAATGCCGTCTTTCACTGATTCTGGAGGCATGAGTAAGCCCTCCACTGCACATTCTCTCCCACTAAGGAAGATATTCTCCAAAAGCCAGCAATTTACTCACCAAACTCACTACTGCCAATCCTTCTGTAGGACAGTGACACCCAAGGTGTCAGATCTGGACAGTCCTAGGCACTTCTGGACCTATTCTCCCTTTCCTGACACTCAGTCTGATTTCTCAGCTTTCTTTTTGATATTCAGGGCTCCTAGAATGTCATATATAATAGATTGTTGTCGGGGAGGGGAGTCTCTCTTGTTAAAGAGATCAAGGAGGCATCCAGCTACTCTACCATCTATTTGATTTCAGACTGCAATAGTTGGTTAAAAATTTTTTTTTCTTCTTCAACTTTAATGGCTAGTGAGTAAATCTGAGTAACAGTCATACGAACTGGTCTTCCTTGTTGGTATATGGATAGTATCCTATCACTGATAATGTTGTACTTCAGGAGAGATATTAAAATATTCTTTTTGACTTTGAATGCAATACTGTTCATCTTTAATTTATTATTCTTGGCATAGTAGACCATATGACTGTCCAATTTAATATGACCAATAACAGTTTATTTCAGCTTAGTATTGCCTAGAATATCAATCTTTATGTATTCCATTCATTTTTGATGACTTCCAATTTTCCTAGATTCATAGTTCATATAACCCACATTCCAATTACTAATGGATCTTTGCAGCTGTCTCTTCTCATTTTCAGTCATGCCACATCAGCAGATGAAGGTCCGGAAAGCTTAACTCTATCCACATCACTAAGGTTGACTTTATTTTGAGAAGGTAGCTCTTTCCCAGCTGTATTTCGAGTGTTTGCCAACCTGAGGGACTCATCTTCCAGCACTATGTCAGACATTGTTCTGCTGCTTTTTCACTGGCCAGTTGATTTCCTAGAAGTAATTCACTAGGTCCTTCCTCCTAGTTTCCTTACTTTGGAAACTCTGGTGAAATTTGTCCACCATGGGTAACCTTCCTGGCGCTTGAAATACTAGTGACATAATTTATGGCATCAGAGAAACACGTGAGCAAGCCACTACAGTACACCAAACTGACAGAGGGACTGGTTGTTCAAAAATACACAGGAACTTACATCACTCTGGGAAACCATATGCTCACTCCAGCTTTGTGGCATTTATTCATCAAAAATTTTTAATGATTGGCTACAATTAGGTCCCTAGATGTCACAAATGACTGGAAACCAAGACTTATAGTTTGAACTTAGCCAGCGGCATCTGAGAAGCATTGGCCTGGCAATCTCCTTCTGTAATGATTATAGCCAAGAAAATATTGTGGAGCAGTTCTACTCTGTAACACATGAAGTCTCCTATGTCACAAATCACCAACATAAGCAGAATCAACAACAAAGTTTACCTCTATTGACAGGAGTGTAGTCAACTGACAATTTAATCTTCCTAAGATTCACCAATCTCAGTTAAAAAAAATATGTCTGTTAACCCTAGAAGACACAGACCCTCGACTCACTGTTAGCCCAGAACTGAAACCACCTCTAAAGTCCACTCTTCAGACAGGAATTGGACTGGACTATAAGACATAAAACGATACTGGAGAAGAGTGTGCCTCTTAGCTTAAGTAGATACATGAGACTAATTGGACAGCTCCTGGCCAGAGATGAGATGAGAGGACAGGAGCTAGTTGAATGTACATGGGAAACACAGAGTTGAAAGGAGGAGTGTGCTGTCACAGTGTGGGGAGGGCGGCCGGAGTTACACAGCAGTGTGTATATAAGTTTTCTTATGACAAATTAAATGTTCACTTAAAGCACAAATATTAAAAAGAAAAAATATATATCAGTTAAATCAATTTATACTGAATTATGGTAGATACAGACAATGGAAAGTATTTCCAACTCTATACCTGCTTTTAAAAAAATATTCAGCTTACCTCCAAGATACACTGTTAAGTAAAAAAGGATGCAATGGCGTACTTAGTCTGCTACTATTTATGTGAGGGGAAAAAAGAGTATATATGTTTCTGTTTATAAAAGCACAAAATAATTCTGAAAGAATACACAGGAAATTATAACAGGAGTGGGGCTAATGGACAAAGCATGGAAGAAGAGAAGTTTACTTGACTGTATTTGATATTATCACGTATATGTGATACCTATCCAACAAAAGAAAACCCTGATGGCAAAGCGGTTAAGTGCTATGGCTATTAACCAAAAGTTCTGCAGTTCAAATCCGCCAGGCGCTCCTTGGAAAATGTATGGGGTAGTTCTACTCTGTCTATAGGGTCACTATGACTTGGAATCGACTCAAAGGCAGTGGGTGGATTATTCAACAAAGAAAGAAAATAACAAGAAGGAAATCTAACTGAGTCTCATTTGTAGCAGCCACCATAACAGGGCGCTGTGCCCTACGGGGTTGGGCTCAGGGAGTCAGACAGGTTAAGATTTGGATTCATGTGCCAAATGGGAGCCTTCATGTATGTGGGTCCTTAGCTTCTCTGAATGTCCAACACTTCTCTGTCAAAGGGGGACAACAACAACCACCTTAAAGGACTGCTGCAAGGATTATTAACGACAATGAACAGAAAGAGTCTAGGAGTAAGTCCTCTCTAAAGTTTTTAAAAGCAAAAATATCACTTTGATGACTAAGGTGTACCTGAACAAAGGCAAGACCTTTTCAGTTGTCTCATATGATTATAAAAGCTGGATAATGAAAAGGGAAGATGGAGAGAGAATTGAAACACTTGAACATCAAAGAATACTGAATATAACATGGACAACCAAAACAAACAAATCTGTCTTGGAAGACATACAACGACAATGCTCTTAAAGAAGAGGGGACAGCAAGGTTTGCATATGTCATTCAGAAAAGCCATCGCTAGAAAAGGTAAGGTAAGGTGGACAGTCAGCAAAAAAAGAGGGGAACACTCTATGACATGGATGGACACAGTAGCTTCAACAATGGGCTCAAACACAGTAATCACTGTGAAAACGATGGCACAGGATTGGGTGACATTTCGTCTCATTGTGCATAAGGTCACTATACTCATGCCGATTACCAAGAAAGGTGAACCCATCATATGTGAAAATTATTGAACAATATCATTAACATCACACACAAGCAAAATGTTGCTGAAGATCATTCAAAAGCAGCTGCAACAATATAGTGACAAGGAACTGCCAGAAATTCATGCCAAAATCACAAGAGGATGTAGAACCAGGGACATGGCTGATGTCAGATGGATCCCGGCTGAAAAGAGAGATAGCAGAAAAATGCCTACTTGTGTTTTATTGATTATGCAAAGGCACTCACAAAAAACCTGTGGGTAGATCAAGAAGCAGTTTTTCAAAGAGAACAAGGAATGTCGTGTGGTTTATAGTCAAGAGGAGTGTGTGTCAGGGTTTTATCCTTTCACCATGCCTATTGTCATGAATTGAACTGTATTCTGTGAAAAATCTGTAGCAGTTTGGCTGGGCTATAATTTCTGGTATTGTGTGATGTTTCTCCAGGTTGGAATTTCTGACTCTATGATGTTAATGAGGGTGGATGACAGCAGATGCATTGGTAGAGCAAGATTCAATATGTAAGTGTGTTCTGTGCCTTGAAGTGGTCTCTTAACATATAAAGGAGAAGATATAAATGGACCTTATAGCACCAAAAAGCAGTGCCAAGAGCTGAGCACATCCTTTGGACAGGACCAGGGTCCCTGTGTCTCAGAAGCTTTCAGTCCAGGGGAAGAATGATGACAAGGACATTCCTCCAGTGCCAGCAGAGAAAGTCTTCCCCTGGAGCTGACACCCTGAATTTGGACTCTTAGCTCACTGGGCTGTAACAAATAAAATTTCTCTTTTTAAAGCTACCCATCTGTGATATATCTGTTAGAACAGCGCTAGCTGACTAAAACACCTATGCATTCTGTATGTTGAGAAAATATTGAAGAAGCTAGACTTTATGAAGAATAACTGGGCATCAGCATTGGAGAAAAACTCATTAACACCCTGCATTATGCTGATGACACAACTTTGCTTGCTGAAAATGTACAGGACATGAAGCACTGATAAAGATCAAAGACCATAGACTTTAATATGGATTACACCTCAACACAAAGAAAACAAAAATGCTCACAACTGGACCAATAACCAACACCATGATAAACAGGAAGATTGAAGTTGTCAAGGATTTCATTTTACTTGGATCTACAATGAACCCTCATGGTAGCAGCAGTCAAAAACATCAAGACTCATTGCATTTGGCAAATCTGTTGCAAAAGACCTCTTTAAAGTGTTGAAAAGTAAAGGTGTCACTTTGAGGACTGAAATGGACCTGACCCAAGAGACGGTATTCTCAGTCACCTTCTGTGCACATGACAGCTGAACAGTGAATAAGGAAGATTGAAGAACTGATGCAGTGTTAGTGAAGAATATAGAATATACTATGGGCTGCTGAAAGAATGAACAGATCTGTCCTGGAAGAAGTACAGTAGGCAGCATGCTCCTGAGAAATAAGGACTTGGTCTCACACACCTGGGATGTGTTGTCAGGAGGGACCAATCCCTGGAGAAATACATGCTTGATAAAGTAGAGAGTCAGCAAAAAAACAGAGAAACCCTCAATGAGATGGATTGACACAGTAGCTGCAACAACAGGCTGACTCACAACAATGATTGTGAGGACTGGGCAGTGTTGTGTTCTGCTGCACACATGATCGCTGAGTCGGAAACGACTCGATGCCAGCTAACAACAAGGTCACCATGAGTTGGAGAGAACTTCATGGCAAAAACAACAACCAGGACACTCAAGAGAAAGCGACTTTGATCTCCTCTTACTTGTAGTACAAAGGGTCCTGCTTTGGTTGTAGGACACACTTCGTAATTTATACATTTAACTGGGTACAACTTGTTCTTTTCAATCTTCAGCCACATGCACAGGCTGGGAAAAAACTGTCAATAAGAAGCATGTCACTGTACTGCAGAAGGCAGACTCAGGCTCCCTGTGCCACACAAACAAGACTGGGTCATGCATTGCCATGCAGAGCAAAGTGGATCTGAAGGAAAGAACAGAACAAAACAACTTTTTAACTACTTAGGACTTAAAATTTCACCTTTCAATTTTTCTGAAAATTCTGATGGCTAGTAAATCTCTACCAGCCTAGTACAGCTGATTTTTAAGCGTCATCTGCTAGCACTTTAGCAGGAATCCATCTAAGCAATTAACTCCCCAACTCCACAAACACTCCCACCCACAAAAGGGAGGGCTGTGGAAGAGGAAGCCAACCAGCCTCTTTTGTTGTTAGGTACCATCTAGTCGGTCGGACTCAGTGACCCTGTGCCCAACACAAGGAAACACTGCCCAGCCCTGCACCATCCCCACAATCCTTGCTGTTTGAGCCCAGGGTTGCAGCCACTGTATCAATCCCTCTCCCTGAGAGTCTTCCTGTAGTCTAATCCAAACTTTTGGATTTTAAACAAGTTACTCCTTCCTCAAGACCTTTTACTGCCATCTGCTGAGCAATTATAGGTATTCACTAAGCAGACTTCCCCTTAACTACAAGACAAGGGCAACTCCCGAGAACTGGGCAACACGCAGCTCTTACGACTGTCAGCAAGGTCCCAAAACAAGCCTCCCAGTGTTGCCTAGGGCTGGCACTACTCCAGAAGTACAAGCACCGCTACTCAGTAGCTGTCACTTTCAGGCACGTGCTCCCACGTGGATTCTTCCCTGCAAGGACAGTGTCCTTAGGGACTCTTGCCTATTCATGGTTCTTGGCTGAATGGTGTCCCATTTCTCTCAGAATCACTATAATGGAATATCTACTGGGCCTTGCAGACTACTTCAAAACCCCCTTCAGAGGTCCATGACCTCCTCAGGTGAAAGAGTTTTTAAGGAATGTGAACTCATCTTTCCATCCTTGCTTGAGCCAGCATCATAAATTGTGACAGTCACGGGAGGCTCAATGGAATGCAGCATCACAGACGAGCTCCGTGGATAGGAAACAGATCTGACTAGGTGCCATGAACGCAATTGGCCATTGGGAACTCTGTTGAGGTCGCAGATGCTGGGGAGTGGGCTGAAGGTGGGGTAATGTCTTATGGGACTCACACAGCCAGCCAGCCAGCCCCTCATCTCAAAAGAAGAAATGAGGTTTGGCTTCATTTTTTTCAACCCACTGATTGCTTTATTTCAAATTACTCTAACTACTTAGCATGGCAAATTAAGTTGAAACCCCCAAAAGTTTGTGGAGTATGTCATCTAATCTGATTAAAAGGAATATTCCTGTCACAAGCTGGGAAGGAAATGGAAATTACTCTGAGTGCACTGCTATTAAATAATTTGCATAGACTTGCATATGCTCTACATCAGAAAAGCATATGCTTTTTAGATTTAATGAAATAATTTCCCCTCTCTAAAGACTGTTATACTCTGTCCTTCCCTATCTGTCTTTTTCTCTTTCCATCTGTCTCTTTTTGAATATTAAGATTATTTCATGAGAAGGGTGCATAGCTATGCACAAATTACAAGAACTATGTTAATCAACTTCTTGCTGGTAGGAATGGGAGGTTCTGAAACTGCTTTGCCAAACTTCCCACACACCCTCCCCCTGTTCAACCTGCTATAATTGAAGGCTCCTTTTACAGCCTTAAAAATGTTCAGCTTGATTCAGCTGGGGCTTCCACTGATGGAAGAGGGTGCTGAAAACCGGTCCTTTGGCTCTATTTCCCAAATGGTGTTTTCCCATCCCCGAGGACTAGCCTCTAAACCAAAATGTAAAGGAAAAATCTCCATCAAACTCTTATCATCCCTATCTTCTGAGCCTATGACATGGCATTTCTGTACACACGTACAAGATCATCCTTGAAACATTTCTGTGCCAGCTGTGCGTTTCAAAGTTCCAAACCCTTGACAAATATTGGCTGCTATTGAAACATCATCCCTGTTTTATCAGTGGGGACGAAGGAGCCCAGACAGATGAACATGATGGGTTAGTGGCAGGCGTCAGGGGGGTTGGGGGAGTGGATGAAATCTATCTTGTATTCTCTATGGATATTCACTGTGGGTTTTTTTTCTTTCTTTCTTTTTTGGTAATATTTTAGCAGATCTCATGTTCAGTTGTAATGTAGCCAACAGAGGAATTCTAGTGAATTCCCCAACAAAATTACATTAGGATCAAATGTGATCATTATAAACACTATCCAGATGTTGGGGATGGACTGGATATAACTATTTAAGCCCCAAATTACAGTATAATAAATGCAAGCATGGGGATCTGCCAATACATCTGAACTTCGTGTCGGAAACCAGGTCTGACCCTAATTTAACTCTATGAGGAACTAAGAGTTTCCCCCACTTGTATAGTCAGGATGAGTCCAAAACCTCCAAGTGCCATACTGCCATGAGCTTTATCACTTACTTGAAGCTTGATCATATAACATGCTGGAGTCAAGCCAATCTTGATACAAGCATTTTATTAACCCATTCAGAAAGGAAACAGGATTGCAATGAGAAATCACTACTGAGGTTACGAAACAAGCTTGTGAAATGAAATTCCGTATATTAAGATCCCATTTGTCTTTGGTAAATCTCAGCTAGTTGAGATACTATACTACATAGTAAAACAGAACATCACGGGCTCAGAGAAAAAGATAATATTTAGTAAGAAAAAAACTTCATCTTCTCCCCTAAATATTTTGTGTTTTCTATCATAAGCTGAGTGTAAACTTACAACTTAAGATAAGTAATAAATATATCCCAGTTAGAATGTCTCTGGTAAGAAGTGAGGATAAACACTAATGGTGAATATAGTTGTTATATAGTGTAATTTCCAAAAAATAAAACAAAAACTCCCCAGCACTTTGGAAAGCTGCAATCACTAGACTAAGCAATTTGTTAAGTAATAAACCATTGATTTATTGTTCAAAAATTACCTAGGGCAATAGGTAAAAATCTGCATGATATTACTATTGCCTATTGCTGGAAGAAACAGAAAGTCAAAGGAAACACTTTAAGGTGTGCCAAATATGCATTGGGTCCTTTAAGAAATATTTGTTCTTTATCTGATTTTAATGTCAACTGTACCAAAATATTGAATGACCTCCTCCCTTGATAAATTTAAAACATAGTGCCAAACACTTGAGATATATGAGCCAAAAATCCAGAAGTTAAATCACCAAGCAAAATAATAGATGTCACAAATCAGCAAAAGCAAGTATTGAGGGGCCCTGTATACCTCCCAGCAAGAACTTTCTGAACAAAGACAAAGCTATCTTTAGTCACTGAAAGCACTGAACAACATAAGAAATCACTTACCAAAAAATGCAAAACCTGTGTCATGATTCTAATTATTTACCAAGAGGAATTTTAAAGTCATGCAGTGTCTTAGTCATCTAGTGCTGTAATAATGCCACAACAAGGTGGCTTTAACAAACAGAAATTTATTTTCTTAGAGTTAGGAGACTAAGAAGTCCAAATTCAGAGCACTGGCTGTAGGGGCAGGCTTTCTTTGTTGGCTCTGGAAGAAGGTGCTTGTCTCCCTGAACGCCTGTACTGGGATGATCTTCATGGAGATTGTATCTCTCTTTCCCCATCTCTGTTTCTCTTGCTTCCTTCTTTAATCTCTTTTATATACTAAAAGGGATTGACTTAAAATACACTCTACACTAATCCTATCTCATTACCATAACAAAGACAATCCATTATCAAATGGTATTATAACCATGGGCATAAAGCCCAATGTCATGGAGTCAATTCCATCTCCTAGTGACCCCACAGAAAAGAGAAAAACTGCACACAGGTTTCCCAGCAGCAAATGGTAGATTCAAAATACTGATCTTTTGGTTAGCAGCCACTAAGACTCCATTCGCAGGCACAGAGGTTAGGATTTACAACACATGTGGGGGATGGGGCGTGCAATTAACTCCATACTGCACAGCTTTTTTGCAAAAAGAAATAAAAATCTCTCATTGTCACATCCATATAGTCTGTGTGCCCTCCTTCTCCTCTTTCCCAATCATCTGCCCTTCAAGTATATGACCTTGATTTCTGTCACATACCAGACAAGAAGAACTGGGGTTTCTGATGATGGGGAACTTGGATGAACACACATTTTAGGTCTCAAGATATTATCAGGGGACAAGGCACTGGTGGCCAAAGTGTCCAGCATGATAGACCTGGAGCATGCAGGGAAAAGCAAATAAACACTGTGTGTAGCGAGCACAAGTTCAGAGGGTATGGAGAGTGACCAGTGACCAAAAGCAATCTCTAAATTTGTGCCACTCCCACCCCAAGCCTTGTAAATGGGGTATAGAAGTGATTTAGCAGCCTTATCTGGCACCTTCTTGGACTGACACTCAGGGGCGAATGCCCTCCTCTTATCCCCTGACTACATCTCTGTATAAATTTGCCCAAAGCAGCTCTCCTCCCAGGGCTAGGTAAAACTGTATATAAAACAGGGAGTATCTACCCCATCTCAAGGGAGTAATTCAATGTAAGACAAAACAAACACCCCACAGGCAAAATATCTGCAGGGCAATGGTACCAATATTCCACTATTAGATTAAGACATCAATGTGCAATCAGACTTACAACAAATACTTACTATGGTGCTTCTGCTTCTAAACATATCATACCAGCAGCTAGATGTAAAACTTGGAGAGGGAGGGTGGAAAAAAAAGGCATGTGACAACCACCACCACCACTTAAAGCAAGCTTTTCATGAGCTAGACACTGAAGTGTTTTACACGTACAGTTGTATGTCGCTTACTGTCCACAACACATTCTGTGAAGCAGGATGTTATGTGGTTTTGATGTACAAACACCATATTGCAATCTGGCCCTGCTTTTTCTTTAAGCATCTCCAGCAAGCTTTGCACTTTAGCAGCGATTGCCAAGGGGCTTCGAGGGATTCTCTTCTGTGGTCGGTCCTCAATTTGCATTAGCAATTTCTCCATATCTGATAAAGGTCCCTCTTACATTTCAGTTTCTTGAACTTTCTGTGGAGCCAATCCTTTAATAGTTTGGAGAATTTTGTCTTCGTTTTTGAGGACTGTCATGATTGTTTAGTGTGACATGCCTAAATCTTGAGCAACACAGCACTTGCTGACTTTCTACCTCCTTGTTTAATAACCTTTTGTGTCACTTCCAAACATGCTCTTCTCCTTTGCCTCTCACCACTGCTGTCACTATCACTAGCTTTGCTGCACTTAGGATCCATGATGCACTACTCAGTAGTATTTTTTTTTTAAGAAAATTAAACAGACAAAGAATGCTACAACACTCAAGAAATGTTCAATCCATGAGATTGGATGCTGCTACCTGAAGTCTAAGCATGCACTGTTATATGGCAAACGTTTGGGACAGAAAGTACAGTACAGTTCATAATAGGCCAGTGACACAGACATTTATCATGACTATCGAGACCCTAGATGAGATGGACTGACTCAGTGGCTGCAACAATGGGTTTAAGCATAGCAGTAACTGAGGATGGCACAGGACTGGTCAGTGTTTCATTCTGTTGTACACAGGGGTCCCTATGAGTCAGAACTGATTTGATCGCACACAACAACAACATCAAAACATACGTATCATATGTTACGCACGTCCATCATTCACCTGGCAGTACAATCATTTCCTATACAAGCATGTGTTGCACTTGAGAAGCTGTTGCATTACCCACCTCCTGTTCTACTGCTGGGACTTCTAAGCTTTCTTATAACCTTCTCAGACCACAGATGTCTATGCAGTCAGACACTGCCCTGGAAGACACTATGCAGCACTTGATTATATTTTCTTATTTAATCCTCATAACAACCTGTAGGATAGAAACTACAACTATCCCTGTGTTACAGATGTGGAAACTAAGGCACAGACAGCTGAATCTCTCACACTTAGTTAAGTAGAAGAATCAGCTGGAAAACTAGTTCAGGTCTGGAGACCCAGAGCCGTAAAGGATAGACCACTGAGCCTCCAACTGGAAACCTGTTTCAAGCATACAGGGTTAAAGAGACATAACAGTTAAAGCTGTGAGAACAAACAAGGTCGGCAAAAATAAGCATCTCCAAAAGGAGACGATGAGGTTGGAACGTCAATTATTATTCTTATGTAATGGAAAATGAAGAGAAGCAACGGAGACTGACGGGTCTTTGGAGATGCAGGAGGAGAACCAAGAGTGTTAGTGACACCAAGTCAGAGGAAAAGAGGGTTTGAAAAACTACCGTGATGTCAAATGCTACAAAGAAGGTCTGAAATTAGGTTCTTACTACAAGGGTTAGAGTGCAATAATAACTCCACAGCTTTGGGGCTTAAAAAGACTCATGTTTACCACTGGTTCAGGCGAATTTCTCTCCAGGTTGAGCATCATCTTTCAGGACCCAGGCTCGTGGTGAAACTACTACCCAAAGCACTACCCACTGCCAAGGCAGAGGGAGTGGGCAAGCAGCTAGTTAAGCTTTAGCTCTTAAAACCTTCTGCCTGAAAGTAACACATCACTTCCACTCATTGGCCAATGCAAATCATGTGGCCATATCCAAATGAAAGGGGTGGGGAAATAAAACCCTACCACACACCTAAAACGAACAGAAGTATTTGGTGGACAACACCAATAATCATCACACTCCCCCCAAAAGTAGTCTCAATATCAATATACTCCCTAACATTTGCATAGTGTTCCACACCTTAAAAACACTGCTGACATACATTACTTCACTGAAGCTTCACAAATCAAGGTTTCTTTTAGTATTTCCATTTTAAAGCTAAGCAAACGAGCTCAGCATAATTAAGCTACTTGGCCAAGGTCACATACTAGCAAGTGGCAGGTCTGGGACTTGAACCTTAGTTTTGTAACAGTGTAGTGCTGTTTCCTGGATTCCTCCAGGCAGACATACAGACACTGGATTGTAAGGGTTAAGAAATCAACTGGAAGTGAAGAAATGGAGAGCTGTATGCTAAGAAGCTTAGATGTGATCCTGCAGCCATGGGATGTTTCCCAGCAAGAGAGTGACATATTGAAAGGAGTATTTTAAAAGGCTTAATTTATAACCCTTCAAGTGTGCCCTAGACATGCCCTCTTCACACGCTCCTGGGAGGATTAATTGCTTCGACTTTCCAGGAAGGCAGTCTGACAACACAGATCAGGAGGCTTTATGAGAAAAAGTTTATACTCTTCCAGAACTCTTCCAGGAGGATACAATCAGATTAGGATTAGATTTATATATAAGGACATTAATATCACACAGAGGGATTTTAAAAGCAGAAAAAAATGAAACAATTATGATGAAAACAGGCAAACAATACATGATTTATTCCTAAAACAGAATATGAGTGGTACTTACAAATACTGTTTTTGAAAAATTTTCTATAGCATGGGAAAAATCCTCATGGCATAAAGACAGGAAGATATCAAATTATAAGGTGTTAAAACAATTATCAAAGTATGTACACAAATACATGTTCTCTGGGTGATTGGATTATGAATGTTTTTATTTCATTTAGATGTATATTGGTCTTCTCTTACTCTACATACAAGAGGTACTTTTATGAGGAAAAGGGAACAAGACTATTTTTAAAACATTGACAATCACAGTGAATGAAACAGAAGGAACGAGAAAGAGACCAAAAATAAACTATAATAATAATCGAGCCTTTTTGAAGGGGCAGAAAGAAGAGAGGTTGGTTGTTAGTGTTTAACTGGAAAAAAAAAAAAAAGGTTATAGCACCTGTGAGACAAAATAACACAGCCACGAAGAGAAGACTTGGTTATAAACCACAGCAAAAAGAAACCTACAGAAAGTCCGCTAGTCATATGCCCTAGTTTTGTTTAGGAGCCCTTCTTTTTATGTTATCTGGTTGGCAGGTGCCACTGAGTTGCTTCCAACTTCTAGTGACCCCACATGTAAGAAAACAAACACTGCCCAGTTCTGTGCCATCCACACCATTTTTGCTATGTTTGAACCCACTGTTGCAGGCACTGCGTTAATCCAGCTCTTTGGAAATGTTCTTCTTTCTTGCTGATCCTCTACCTTCCAATCACTGTCATGCTTGAGCTGTTGTTGCAGCCACTGTCAACCCATCTTGTTAAGAGTCTTCTAACAGCCCATGGTATATTCACTATTCCTCAAAACCACCTTAACTCAAAGGCATCCGTTCTTCTTCAAGCCTCCTTGCTCATTATATATACACCTTTCACATGTATATGAGGTGAATGAAAATACCATGGCTTGGGTCAGGCACACCTTACTCTCCAAGGTGACATCTCTACTTTTTAATTTTTTAACACTTTACAGACTTGCATAATTCAGTAAGTCCTCTGATATCTTGACTGCAACTTCCATGGGTATTGATTGTGCATCCAAGTAAAATGAAATCCTTAACAACTTCATTTATCACCATGTTGCTATGGGATCAGTTGCAAATACTTTTGTTTTGTGTTGATGTGTAATCCATACTGAAGGCTGTAGTCCTTGAATTTACCAGTAAATGCTTCAAGTCTTCTTCACTTTCAGCAAGAAAGGCTGTCTCATATGCATATTGAACGTTGTTTATGAGTCTTCCTTCCATCCTGAGACTGCATTCTTCTTCATATAATCCAGCTTCTTGGGTTATTTGCCCAGCATAAAGACTGAATAAGTATAGGGAAAGGATACAACATTGATGCACACGTTTCTTGATTTTTAAATACGCAGTACTCCCTTGTTTTGTTCAAACAACTTCCTCTAGGTCTACATACAGATTTCACACGAGCACAATTAAGTGTTCTGTAATTCCATTTCTTTATAATGCTGCCCATAATTTGTTATGATCCACACAGTGAAATGCCTTTGCATAGTCAATAAAACAAGGATAAACATCTTTCTGGTATTCTCTGCTTTCAGCCATGATCCATCTGATAACAGCAATGATATCCCTCATTCCATGTCCTCTTCTGAACACGGCTTAAATTTCTGGCAGTTTCCCGTCAATGTAGGGCTGCAAGTATTTTTTAACATTCTGTTAGATCACTTTTCTTTGGAATGGGCACAAATATGGATCTCTTCCAGTCAGTTGGACAGGTAGGTGTCTTCCATATACCTTGGTATAGACAAGTTAGCATTTCCTTGGCTATTTGTTGAAACATCTTAGTTGGTATTTCCTCAGCTCCTGGAGCCTTGTTTTTCACCAGTGCCTTCAGTGTAGCTTGGACTTCTTCCTTCTGTATCAATGGATTCCTGATCATATGCTGCTTCCTGAAATGGCTGAGTGCCAACCTATTCTCTGCAGTACAGTGACTCTGTGGTTGATGCTTCCTGCATCACTTAGCATTGTACCCGTAGAATCCTTCAGTACTGCAAATCAAGGCTTGAAATTTTTCTTCAGCTCTTTCAGCTTGAGAAATGCCAAGGGTTTCTTCCTTTTTGGTTTTCTAACTACAGGTCTTTGCATATTTCATTATAATACTTTGTCTTCTCCAGATGCCCTTTAGAGATCTTCTCTTCAGCTCTTTTACTTCATTTCTTCCATTCACTTTAGCTACTCTATATTTAAGAGCAAGTTTCAGAGACTCTTCTCACATCTTTTTTTCAGTTTCTTGTCATTTTAATGACCTTTCGCTTTCTTCATTTGTGATGTCATCCCACAACTTCTCCAGTCTTAGGTCACTAATGCTCAATATGTCAAATCTATTCTTGAGATGGTCTCTAAATTCTGCTGGGATGTACTCAAGTTCATACTTTGACTTTTGTGAACTTATTCTAATTTTCTTCAGCTTCAGTTTGAACTTGCATAAAAGTGATTTAGGATCTGTTTTACAGTAAGCCCATGACCCTATTCTGATGATATTGAGCTTCTCCATTGTCTTCTTCCACGAATTTAGTTGACTTGATTTCTGTATGTGCCATTTGGTGAAGTCCATGTGTATAAAACCAAACTCATTGCCATTGGATTGATTCTGACACATAGAGACCCTGTAAGACAGAGCAGAACTGCTGCATAGGGTTTCCAGGGAGTGTCTGGTATATCTGAACTGCTGACCTTTTAGTTAGCAGCTGTAGCTCGTAATCATGATGCCACCAGAGTTTCCTCAATGTGTGAAGTTACTGTTTATATTCTTGTAAAATTGTTTTTATACTGAAATAGTAGCTGGTCTTGCAAAATTTTATTATATGATTTCTGGTGTTGTTTCTATCAAGACCATTTATTCCAACTACTAATACTACTTCTTTGTTTCCAGCTTTCACATTCCAATCACTAGTAATTATCAATGCATCTTGAGTGTGTTTGATCAATTTCAGACTGCAGATGTTGATAAAAATCTTCAGTTTCTTCACCGTTGTCCTTAATGGTTGGTGCATAAATTTGAGTAATAGTTGCATTAACTAGTCGTCCTTATAGGCATAAGGCCACCAGGTCCCATTATCTTTATAGAAAGGAGAAATAATAAAATTTTGTTATTTATGTGGTTAGTTGTCACACAATGCTTAGAAAGAGAGGAGTCTGAGAGTAAGACAATCTGGGATTCTGGGCTTTGCCGCCAACTTCTAGCACCTTGGGGAAGTCAAGAACTCAGTTTTTTCATCTGTTAAACATATTGAGTTAACATAGGTGATCACTTATTTTTCAGCCTGGAATTCTACTATTTTAGTCCATGTGAATTTCATGCTAATGAAACCAATCTGTTACATACATTTCAGTAAAACTATAAGATTTGTGAAAAGGTTTTACAATGGAATCATCCTTTTATTGTTCAGACGCTAAAAGGGGTAATGCAAATGGTTAAGACACTCAGCTGGTAACCAAAATGTCAGATGTCCTCTGAAAAAAGGCTAGGTGATCTACTTTTGAAAAACCAGTCAATGAAATTCCCAGGGAGCACAATTCTACTGACACACATGACGTCACCATGAGTCAGAGTCAACTTGACTCCAACTGGCCAGGAGGTGGGAAGCAGAAGTACATCTAAATATACACACACACATCACACACAAGCCTTTAGTGCGATCCCCCTTCCTTACTTTGATATTCAATGAGAGTCAACATGATTCTTTTTTCTTTTGAATAGTATTGTTTGCAAATAAAAAAACTGGTGGGGATTCATAAAAGTAAAATGCAACTTAATTGCCTGCAAGACAGACGGAAAGTATAAAGCAGATCCTATGATCTGAATTTCCACGTGCAAAATGCTTCATTTAATAAATACAGGAAATATTTTAAAGTGGGAGTCAGCAAACTTTTCCTTTAAAGTTTAGACATTAAATATCTTAGAATTGAGGGTCTCTGTCACAACTATACAACTCTGTGGGTAGCACAACAGATAGGCTTGGTTGCATGTCAATAAAACTGTTTACAAACAGCCAGCTCCTTCGCTGACCCTTTTTAAAGCATACTTTCTATTCATATTGCATCCAGTTACGGTCAAGAAGGGAGAGCAAAAAGGGAAAGAAAACAATTATTAAAAAGACTGAGAGGAAAGGAGAATACAAAGTAAGAAGGTAGAGATAGAAGGGGAAACAAACAGATGTGGTTTAAGTCCAAGAAAGAAATTAAAAACTCACACAGGGAAAAAAGGTCCATGTAAGAGGACAATGCAGATGGCAAAAAAAAAAAAAAACAGCAATGAAGAAACAGGATAGAGGCAGGAAACCTGCTTTACAACGCTGTTTTAGTCAGCTAGTGCTGCTGCTCTAACAGAAATACCACAGAGTGGATGGCTTTAACAAAGGAAGGTTTACTCTTACACAGTCCAGTAGGTTACAAGTCCAAATTCAAGATGGCCGCTCCAGCAGAAGGCTTTCCCCCTTGTTGGCTCTGGAGGCAAGTCTGGTATTGCATCAGTCTTTGTCCAGGGAGCATCTTGGCTCAGGAACCTCAGGTCTGAAGGACACTCTTATCCCAGTGTGAGGTTCCCAATTCTCTGCTTACTTCTCTTTCCTTTTATCTCTTCTAAGATGAAAGGATGAAGGGTGGGGCAAGCCATACTCCAGGGAAACTCCCTTTACAGTGGAGCAGGGAAATGATCTTATAAAGAGATTTACAGTCCCATCCTAATCCTTTAACATACAGCATAGGAAAATCACCAAATGGAGGACAATCACAGAATACAGGGAATCACGGCCCAGCCACATGGCTATACATATTTTGGGGGAGGACACAATTCAATCCATAACAAATGGTTACTGTCTCACAAGCAAAAACATTGGAGGTCATTTACAGACAAGAAGCACTTACAACTAAATTTGGTGGATTTTTTTCCCCCTGAAGAAGTAAATGTATCTATGACTCATTTTGTTGTTAGGTGCCATAGAGTCCGTTCTGACTCACAATGACCCTGTGCACAACAGAATGAAACACTGCCCAGTCTTGCAGCACACCCGCAACCATTCTTATACTTAATTTCACTGACCCTCCACTCTACCAAGCATGATGCCCCTCCCCAGGGACTGATCCCTCCTGACAACATGTCCAGTTATCTAAGACATAGTCTTGCCGTCTTTGCTTCCAATGAGTACTCTGGTTGTACTTCTTCCAGAACAGATCTGTGTGTGCTTTCGGCAGTCCATGGTACACTCAATATTCTCTTCCAACACCACAATTAAAAGGCGTCTTTTGTTTTCCTTATTCATTGTCCACATTTCTGATGCATATGATGTGACTAAAAATACCATGGCTTGGGTGAGGCGCAATTTAGTCTTCAAGGTGACATTTTCACTTTTCGATAAACAGGTGCTTTGTAGCAGATTTTCCCAATACAAAGCGTCTTTTGATTTCTTGACTGCTGCTTCCATGGGCGTTGACTATGACCCAAGTAAAATGATACGCTTGACAACCTCTATCTTTTCTCCGTTTATCATGAAGTTGCTTACTGGTCCAGTTGTGAAGATTTTTGTTTTCTTGCTGTTGAGGTACAATCCATACTGAAGTCTGTGGTCTTTGATCTTCATCAGTGTTTCAAATTGTATTCATTTCCTGTAAGCAAGCTTGTGTCATCTGCATAAGCAGGTTGTAAATGAGTCTTCTTCCAATCTTGATGCCTTGTTCTTCTTCATATATTCCAGCTTCTTGGATTATCTGCTCGGCACACAGACTGAAAAGGTATGGTGAAAGGATTTAACTCATAGCTGTTTTAATCACAATAAAAAAGTAATGCACACAAAAAACACAGTGAAGGAGACAGACAGAAAGTAAACGGATGCAAAGGAAGAGACTGTTCCGAGGCAAGTACTAGCTAGCACAGGGTGGTGCTAACAGAGAAGGGAAAAAGGAAAAGGTTGTTTTCCTGTTCACTTAGTCCCCACTCCCAGGAATTCCAAGCACAAAATTTGACCCTCAACTGCTTGGTCAAACTACTGTAGCTGGCACATGCCCAATAATAGCATGGCAGTCACATTTCATCCCCCAGCTGTCCACTCATTTCAAGCTCAAATGGCCTCAGCTTCTCAAGCACTCCTTTCAGAACGGCTCACTACAAATCTCTCCCTGATATTGTGAGCTCAGCATGTACAGTGCATGTATCAGCACTGGTCTTCAATGATAAGGATGGAAAATTAACCATAGGTGTAACCCTTGGTCACACCTTAACAATTCTTTTAATTAGGAATTAGACCCGAAAATTCTACAAACCCAGGAGTCCTGTGACACTTTTGCTTTAAATGGAGAACTCTCTCTTGGCCCCTCTCCTCCTTTCCACCTCCACATACAATTCAACAGCCACTTTTCAACCAATACCTGGCTTTAAATAACCCTCATATTCAACAAGTTCTTTACATTTACCTCAATCCCTTCTGGTACAGTAAAAACCCTTTTGCTCAGTGGAGATTTGGAACAGATGGTTTCCATTCTCTTTATGGCAACTCTTCTTAAAGATTCACAGGCTTATAAAGGACTTCCGTACCAACTTCACCTCAGGCAGATAGCTTCCTTAAGCATTTTCCAAGACTGTTTTCCTAAATATTCATCAATAACCAATTTCCAAGTCTATGGAGATCTGACTCACTGAACAAACTTCTACAGCTGAAGAAAGACAATAGTCTCTACCCAATAAGCCAAGGGGAAAATGGGCATAAAGACATTGGTTTTTACCTGAATTACTGAGTACCTGTTTTTGAGAAACCACTGTTAATTTGAAGTTGGGGGGCAGAATAAAGACTAAAACATGAGTGGAGAGCTTATATCTAAGTAGAGAAACATGTAGGGATGACCAGTCTTTGGATAACTGCCTACAACTCTGCTTAAGAATATCACCTCTTTGTATGAGCAAGGTGAGGTATACTAGGATTCTGACAAATAGTATCAAACGTTCAGTATTTCAAAGAAATGCTGATCTGGCTTTCCCCTGTATCTCAAAATGTTTCTTCCTTAAAGCATTAAAAAAAAAAACAAAAAAAAAAAGTCCGGAGCAATACCAAAGATCTTCATCTGACTTTTAGGAGCAAAGAACATATGTTCTTGAACATCTGTGCTTTTCCCAAACTACTTTTTTCCATTATTGTCAAGAGAAAAAAAGTTTAGTGGAATGTTTCTCCGTAGAGGCACAAGTCTATAATACTCTGTTGATTACATATAAAAGACACAAAATATTAGTTTATTAAAAGCAGCTTCAACCAGTGCTACACAAAGCCATTCTCCGATGGAACAGATTTATGAAGTAACAGCTGAAGGGTATGGAGATCACAAGATCCATGACAAATGTACTTTATTACATGGATCAGAAATACCATATGTACTAGTGGTTACTGAACAATGACACACAACACCCAAGACAGACCCATTTAAAGGTTTTTTGCTGATATTGCAAACTATAAAGACACAATGTGAGAGTGAGAAAGTGTTTCATAAGATAGTATAATGCCCAGGCAGTTCAATGCTTCAGGAAGTTAAATACATTCTGCATATTATTAACTTAATGTATTATAAAACTATGTCATTCTTTAAATTAAAGCTTGGGCTTTGCTCCATTCATTGTTTAAAGCTGATGCTTATAGTGCTTTTCTCTACCTCAAATTGGAACTTAGTGGAATGAATCTCAGACCTAACAACATTAACAAATTTACGAAGATTTCAGGTTTTGAGATTTCCACCATAAAGATACTTAAGTCTGCAATCATGCAGTGCCAAAAGACATCTAAGAGCAATATAAGCATGATGCATTTCAGATGTGATAACTTTATGTAAGGGACTGCATGGCTGGAAGGGGCTTTCATAGCTTTCAACTCAAATTCCAAGTACAACGTCTGAATCCACTCAGCTACATCCCAGCCAAGCGGTTGTCCACCTTAACTTAACACGGTAGTACTCTCAAGGCTGCCACTCCATCTTCCAGTGTCTTGGTTAGGAAATTCCTCCGTAGCTGGGAGAAAGTCTGTCTTTGTAGTCTCCCCTCAGAGGTGTTCATTCTACTCCTTAGGACAGCACTGCTCCAGGAGTTAACAGCTGCATGATTTTAGACAACTTTACCCACCTCTTCAAGGGACAGTTTCCCCATCAGAAAACGGGGATGATTATTTTGATCCCATAGGATTGTTTTAAAGATTAAATAAGTATACATGTAAAGCATCAGCACAGCGCCTGGCACAGATGTGAACATTCTCTAAAAATGTTGGCTGCTGTGTTGTTGTTACCACCATTCTACAAAATCTGTTTCATGTGACATCACATCGTATCTTCTCCCCCATTCTAACAGGTTCAAAAAAACTCTTGACAGTTCAGCTATTTAAAATTTGGGCTTCTTTTTGCAAACAGGCCCAACGAAATCTGGCTGAGACCCTCTGGCTTCCTGATAGGTCTTGTGACAGCACAATGGGCTCTGACCTGTTGTGAGCACTTAACTGCGCCCAACTGACCCCCAATAATGGATCCACTTTCAATACCCATGGAAGCAGTGGTCAAGAAATCAGATGACTCCTTACATTGGGCACATTAGCAGCAGCAGACCTCTTCAAAGTGTAAAAAGCAAAGATGTCACTCTTAAGCCTAGGGTACACTTGACCCAAGCCATGGTATTTTCAATTGCCTCACATGCATGCGAAAGCTGGACAGTAAGTAGGGCATAAGAATTAGCATCTTTGAATTGTGATGTTGGCAAAGAATACTGAATATGCCAAGGATTGCTAGAAAAACAAACACATCTGTCTTGAAGAAGTATAGCCAGAATGCTTCTTAGAAGTGAGAGTAGCAAGACTTCCTCATCTCACATACTTTGGAAATGTTATCAGGAGGGACCAGTCCTTGGAGGACATCATCCTCGGTGGAGGGTCAGCAAAAAAACAGGAAGACTCTTCATGAAAGGAACTGACACAGTGGCTGTAACACTGGCTCCGCTTCGCAATTGTGAGGATGGCATAGGACTGGGCAGTGTTTTGTTCTGGTGTACACCGGGTATCTGTGAGTCAGAAAAAAACTGACAGCACCTAAAAAGCCCACTGCCCATTTCTTGTAGAAGGAATGTCTAGTGCAAATACAGGGGGAAAGCATCATATTTCATGTCTAATACAAACTTACATAACTCTGCCAGGTGGTGCTGGAAGTGACTACTTAGGAAAAAATCTTTACCAGCGGCCCAATATCTGCATCTCCAATTGTAGTACTTGTAAGTATGGGAATTCCCTGAGGTCTCTTCAGACTCCTCCCAATTTTGAATTGTATTCTATGATTACATTTTGCTACATACCACCATCCTTCACCACCAGTCTATTTCAGATATAAACTGAGTAATTCATAGCATTTTTTTCTTTTCCAATTCCTAAAAATCACATCCCAGGTACACATATTCAAATTTTAAAGATATTCAAATTTCCTTATAAGTACAAATACACTACAGCATACTTATTTCAGGTAAGTGTGAACTAATCGAAAAAAATTGAAATCTGTGTGCCATTAAGAAAAAACACATTACCAAAATCATTACTAGATTCCACCTTAGAGCTTCACCTACAACTTGCATTTCTTCTCTATCAGTGGCATGGAGTATCACTGGCCATGGCTTGTAAACTGGGCAGGCCATTCCTAAAACCAAACCCACAACCAAACCCACAACCAAACCCACTGCCATCGAGTCAGTTTCTACTCAGGGCAACCCTACAGGACAGAGTAGAACTGCCCCGTACTTTCCAAGGAGCACCTGGTGGATTTGAACTACTGACCTTTTGTATAGCAGCTGTAGCACTTAACCACTAGTCCATCAAGCCATTCCAATCTAGTTTGGGGTTAGAGACTTCAGTTCTATAAATCGTTTCTTTACCACAACCTGCTCTTTAACTGACTTGAAGCTACATCATCCCAATCCATCATGGACTGATCACCAAATAGGCATTCTACCTTAAAATTACCTTCCTGTATTAGCAAAGGAAACCCTGGTGGCATAGTGGTTAAGTGTTACTGCTACCAACCAAAAGGTCAGCAATTCAAATGCCCCAGGTGCTCCTTAGAAACTCTACAGGGCAGTTATATTCTGTCCTACAGGTTTCGTATGAGTTTTAATTGACTCTATGGCAATGGGTTTGCTTTTCTTGGTTTTATCTCAGCAAAAGTTTGCTCATCCTTGAGAGGTAAAACAGGCTTGAAAGTCAGACTCCCTGAATTTGAATCTTAGCTCTCCCAAAACTACAATAATAGAACCCATTCCATCAACTCATAGGGACCTCACTGGACACAGCAGAACTGCTACATACAGTTCCCAAAGGACTGCCTGGTGGGTGTGAACTGCCAATCTTTTGGTTAGCAGCTGTACCACTTAACCACTACACCACCAGTTTCCTCAGCTCTCCCAGTTTGAGCTAAATAACCCTACCCTGTATGTCTCAGTTTTCCCATGTGTAAATACAAGGTCTGACAATTAAGTCCATGAGCTCATCCTAGAAAAAGTGCTACATACTTCACTGTTGACTGTAATACAGTCACCTTCTAAGTACTCCCCTTGGGAAGCTATGCACTGATGCCAGCGCCTAGTTCACCCTCCAAAGCAATTTTGGAACTCTTTCTGGAATGACCATCAGAGCTGCCATCATACTGTCCTTGATGTCCTGGATGTCATCAAAACATCTTCCTTTCAGTATTTTATCTTTGGGTAAAGGAAAAAGTCACTGGGGACCAGATCAGGTGAGTAGGGAGGGTATCCCAATACAATTATTTGCTTACTGGCTAAAAACTCCCTCACAAAGAGTGCTGTGTGAGCTGGTACACTGTCATGATGCAAGAGCCAGGAGTTGGTGGCAAAAAGACCAGGTTGTTTATGTCTTTTTCACACAGCCTTTTCAGCACTTCCAAACAGTAAACTTAGTTAACTGTTTGTCCACTTGGCACCAATTCATAAGGAACAATCCGTCTGATATCAAAGAAGGTTAGCAACAACATTTTGACTCTTGATTTGGACTGCTGGAACTTTTTGTCATGGAGAATCCGCTGGCTTCCACTGTATACTTAAACACTTTGTTTCAGGGTCCTATTGGTATACCCATGTTTTATTACCAGTGATAACACGGCCCAAAACCTCATCTTGCCTCTCCAAAATGTCTTGACAAACTTTGACTCCCCCTTGCTTTTGTTCATCAGTGAACTCCTTTGGGGCCATTTTTGCACGTACCTTTCCCATGCCAAGATTTACAGTTATGCTTTTCCTGTTTCTCTATCAATGTTTACTTGGTCTGCTATGCTTCTGACAGTCAGCCAAAGATTTTGATGCACAACGCAATGAATTCTTTCAATGTTTTCATCAGTTCTGCCTGTTACTGACCACCCTGACCTCTCTTCACCAATGATGCTCTCTCCTCTCAGAAAAATGTTTAATCCACCTGTACACCGCCGTTTACTTCACAGCATTATCCCCATAAGCTTCGGCAAACATGTCCCTGATTTCACTTTCATTCTTGACAAGTTTAACAATAAATTTAATGTTTGTTTATTCCTCTAATCCAAGCTCTGATATTCTTGCAACAGCACACAAAAACATGAAACAACAATAATGAATAGCACTAAGTAAGACACCTCCACAAGTCGAGATAAACACAGCTGTGAGACACTGATATACCAAGGTTATAAAACCTTACTGAGTTGTTTGTACAATGCTGCCAACGTAACCACACAGTGGCAAGTTCGTGAACTTAACTGTCTTTGTATCAGTGCCCTATTTGTAGGATTGCTGAATGGACTGAATGAATACTTAGGATATTAAAATCATTTAGACCAAGGCCTGACATACAATATGATACCAATAAATGAGAGTAATTTTGACTGCCTTTATATGACATTTTAAACTTGTTTTTTAAAAAATAAAATAAAATGTTACACTCAATTCCTAATGTGATTTATTGCCTTTAATTCCAAGAATGTTTTTAGTGCTTAACTTGAGCTCCATCTGGTGGTTTTACAACAATTCTCTGGAAAATATCAGTGAAATAAAAAGATGGCAGATTTTAAAGCGGGAAGCTAGTCACTCAAAAGATTAAAGGTCTACACTATATATCAACTCGGCATCTTCAGGAACAAAACAACCAAGAAGTGGTTATCTTTTAAACATATGCTTTGTCATGGATTGAACTGTGTCCCACCCAAAAATGTGTGCAGCCGTTTGGCTAAGCTGTGATTCCCTGTATTGCTGATGTTCTTGTGTGCTGTAAGGAAACCACAGTGGCATAGTTGTTCAAAGCTACATCTGCTAACCAAAAGGACAGCAGTTCAAATCCACCAGGCGCTCTTTGGAAACTCTCTGGAGCAGTCCTATCTTGTTCTATAGGGTCACTATGAGTTGGAATGGACTCCACAGACAGTGGGTATGGTTTGGGGTTTTATTTGTAAACTTGACTTCTATGATGTTAGCGAGGAAGAATAAGTAGCAGTTGTGTTGGGACTCAATGCCTACGGCTGTTTTGTGCCTTGAGACAGCTCTTGGAAAACAAGCAGAGCTGGGAACCTCAGACCGATGAGAAAGAAGCAGTGGGAGCACAGCATGTCCTCTGGAAGGGCCTAGACTCCCTGTGCCTCAGATGCTCCCAGTCCACGGGAAGACTGACGACAGGACTGGCTTCTAGAGCCAGCACAGAAAGCTTCCTCTAGTTTATGCCCTGAATTTGGACTTTCAGCCTACTAGATGGACTGGGGCAAAACAAAATTTCTCTTTTTAAAGTCATCTACTTGAGGTGTTTCTGTTAAGGCAGCATTAGATGGCTAAGACACCATTCCACTAATGTGGAACACCAGTCTCAAAACTTCCTGCCAACAATTGGGAGTAGGAGGCATCCTGCTGGCAGTGCAGTTCAGAGCTCAATATCTCACAGAAGCTGCTGATGACATGGTACCAGCCAACATCTCTCTAGCTGCCACCTTCCCAGAAGTTGTATGACACTTGGGAATGGTTCCCAAATGAGTTTATTGATAGAAGTTATTTTTTGTTAACTTTCAGGGTAAATCACGATTGGACAAACTTCGGTCAAGATTCTCACATCTTTGAGAGGCTTTGGATAAAACTGCTCAAAACTACTATCACTGGAGTCAATCAGAAGTCATTATTCAGAGAACATCCTTGGCAATGGTCTCTTATTTAACATTCATGAAGATACACTGAGAAGATACCTGACAATGCTGACCAAATTTAACTTATCGCCAATACTGTAACATCACTGATGAGGCAATTCCTACAATGAAAAACAAAAGGTAAAAAATTCAGCTACTATATTTGTCAATGGTTTAACTGCATAGACATTAGCAACTTTTTATTTCACAAGTAAACATTCTGTGTTAACTTTTTCCCACAAAATCTATTTGCTATTACTATGCCAAAAGGCAAAAAAGGGCTAGCAATGCCATCTAATTTTTAACTCACATCTTTTTCTTAGCTTTGAGAAATTTTAAGTGTTTCAAAATTATCTACTGCTTTCCTTTCAATAAACATTGAATAAACTGAGCAAAATAATAAAACAATTTCCAGATTTTACTAGCATTAAATTTCACAGACTCCAATCTCCTGAAAGACTTGGTTCACATCATCTTTATCTCCTCAAGATGCACCAGCTTAGCAGAGTGCCTGGTACAAAGTGACTAAGTGACCTAATTTTAGTGAATCTTACTTTCCATTTGTCTGTTTTCCGAAGTAAACATGCTCTTCTGAGCAGATGCACAGCTCTGTCAGCCCTCAGGGAAGACACTTCGTCTTGCTGCCTGCATTCGCAGTACCCAGAAAAGTCCCTGGCCCACAGTGCACACTCAACATTTGTCCCAGTGAACAAACTGATGATGGTGGAATTTCTGGTGTGATACCAAATTTAGACAGCTTAGCTAAAAATAAACTGAAATCAAGTACAATTAGAAAACTATAGCAAGACAGACTTAATTAGCAATCATTTTATTAGATCAGCATTTCCAACAGTATACTGTAGTCCTCTACTTACCAGTTTCCCAAGAGTCAAAGTTAAACAGGTTGCTTTACTGTTAGAACTCTTTAAGACTACTGTTAGTACTTAGTGATTTTTCAAGCATGTAGTATTTCCCAAATTGATGTGACCAAGAAATTCTTTTTTTCACCAGCTATCCAGGGGAACTGATATGAGGAATACCCTCTGGGAGACATTGCATCATACTATATTGTTTTTGTTGTATGGCACTGAGTTGATTCTGATACATAATGACCCAACAGGGCAAAGTAGAACTGACCCAAAGTTTCTAAGAAGTAGCTAGTGGATGTGAACTGCTACTTTTTGGTTAACTGCCTGAACTTTCAATCACTTAGCCACCAGGTTAGCTGTATAATATAAATACTCATTAACACTAAACTACACCTACTCTTCACTTATCAACATGCTTAAGTTCCAAAGACCAGGTCATCATGCAAAAATCTGTGCTGCACAAAAATGGAGGATGACTACATCATTACATAGCTGTCAAATTACATCACTACCTAATTGCCAAAGCATTGAGAAAGATGGCTCAGCCAAGCTGACATACAATCTTAACCATCACAGCCAGTGCTACTTCCACTTTTCAACTCAGCATTTCCTACTGTTAGGCCTATGTTTGTAACACACAAAACAGTCAGAGAGTGGACTTTTTACTACTGTTGTAAATGCTCAATGTCAGATGAGATCTAAGTAAGGAGTAAGTATAGGCCCCAAACAAAATCTGAAATGTTTTAATCTCTTAAAATCAGAGTTCACTGATTTATACATGGTAATCTTCTACTTAAAAATTAAGACTTTAATAAAAGTGACTGAAGAAGCAGGTCTTCTCCACCACTTGAAAATTATTTTAAGGATTTAGTAACCACAGAAGCCAAACTTCAAGACCTACACACAAAGTAACTTTTATTCTGAATTATACACAATTCAAACTCCAAACACTGATTAAAAGATCCATAGCCAAGTGCCAAGTGCCGTCGTCTGTCTAACAGCTGTCTGTAAATCTGAGTTAGTTTAAAGTTGTCAGTATAATACCATTTGTTTTGTATTTGCCGACTAAAATTACCAAGATGTGAAGGCAAACAATTACAAGCAGATTAATACTTAAGACAATTTTTATGTCTGAGAATACCTGGATACTAGAGAATATCTAATTAAAATATCAGTACAGCTTTTATTCACCAAAGAAAACACTTTATTCAGGTTCCCAAAACAAACTTGAGTTGCACTGGCTTTCAGTCAAAGAAAACGGCCCATCAGCATACGGAAATAAATAGTTTTCATCTGATGAAAGCCAAAACAGTGTGTACATTTTAATCAAATACTTGCCCCAGGTGGCATGGTTTCAAATGTTCAGGCATCTACCAGGCTAAACCTTTTGCTGCTTTTGCTGCTTTTGCTTTGTTTTTTCCCTTTCCTTTCGCTCGCTTTGCCTTCAGCCTTTTTCTTTGTCTCTGGTTCATCCATACTGGGTACTGTCCATGCTGGTCTAGAAGACTCTTTTTGTTTCTCTTAATATCAGTCTCCATCTTCATGTCATCTGAATGAAGAATGGAAAAACTATTATGAAATACCAATCCTGTGGACAAACATTAATGCACTGACAATGTCAGAACTGAAGAATCTGACACTATGTAAGACCAAAAAAAAGGGAAAAAAAAACACCTTTCTGGAATACTCTGCGTAACCTTCTGGAAACTTGTAACACACTCAGTAGAATCATACACATGCTGTCACATGCTCCTATAACCATGAAAGACATAACAAGCCAGTGACTGAGAAAGGTTTACAACAATATTATCATGATCATCTTTCTCTGGAATAGTAAAGGTTAAATAGCAAACAAATACTGGCATATGGCTTTGAGCTTTAGAAATAAGTGTATGGTTTTAAACACATGTGCACTAAACTAAGATTTCTTAGATTACTTGAGCTAAATAAGATGAAACAGAGCCAATAAGAGTGAAGCACACTTCAAATGGACAAGTTTTACAAGTAAATGGACTGATTAGGAATGACTGCCCACTTACCACAAAGTAAACTTGAAGGAGTGGAATAGTAAGCAGTATGCTTGTCATGACAGTGCAGGGCTACAGAGAAGAGATACAAAGACACACTCTGAGGCTGCCAGGTTTCTTCTATCAGACAGGATCCAGAGAACCAGCTCTACTGACACAGGGCTCTCGTCAGGACGCTAAGCACTGCCCCTTACCTATCATGAACCAGTATGTCTTTTGGCAGGATCGCACCATAGTATGCAGGGTCTCCTATAAGACTTTACTGCCTGGCATCATATTAATTTATCTGGTTTGCTTACTGTCTCCTTCAGTGTAAATTCCATTAGGACAGATGCCATTTCTCTGATATTTATCACCATTTTCGCAGTGCCCAGAATACTTCCTAGTATGTAAAGCCATGTAATAAATTGCTGAATGAGTACCTCATGTACTATCTCAAGGACTGGAGACACAGTGATCCTAATAAGGACCTGGCCCTCACGACACTTACAATGTACTTTTACTGGAAGAACAACAAAGCAAGCAAAGGAAACAAAAATCGTAGGAAGTGGTTTGTAAGAGAGGAAAAGAGTGATTAAAAACATGGTAGGCTCTGAGAAGCACAGGAAAAGGCAATGGGGTTTAAAAACACGGTGTAAAAATCTGGTTTATGCTTCCCACTTCAACCCATGCACCCCAGTCCCAAAATAAGTAACTGGCTGCTATGTAAAATGTAAATCAGAAGAGAACAAGAGCTGAAGCAGAAAGAAGCAAAAAAAAAAAAAAAGTTACTACTGCGGTGGTACAGGCGAGTTGGTGGTGGTTTGGAAAAAGGTGACAAGAAAGCTACAGAAAAATTGAGAATCCTGATCTAGTTTGGGATAATCAGTAAGAGCTGATAACGGCTTAGATGTGAAGGATATAGGAAAGTGGGATCAAGAATGATAACTACGTCAGTTGCTTAAGAAACTGGGTATGTAGTGGCAGAGAAGCAGGTGAAGAAATAGAAATAATGAGAAACACAGGTTCAGTTGAAGCAGAGAGGAGGAATGACACACATACAGGTAAATTACTAAAAGGGGAAATTCCCGTCCTCAGTCTCAATCCCTATTTAGCTCTCTCACTACTCTAGGAATTACAATAGCCAGAGAGTCCCTCAAGCAGGAGATGATTCTTCTCTAGAGATGATGACTGACTCAAAAGGTCTATGGACACTGGTATAGGAAATCTCTCAATAAAAATGGCAGGGGCCTGCCCAGTCACTCTACAGTGAAGCCTATCAGTTACTACACATGGCACTGTGCCAGTCTCCAGCTTCCAATCATCATTTTAGTACCTCACTTTTGAATACAAACAGACAACTATTCATTAGATATTTGAAAAAATCTCTAATACAAAAACAGACACAAAAACAAAGAAATAGAAAGGGAGGAGAGATTGAAAGACTGTGCATAGTGCAGATAAAAATTTCAAAAGCAAGTAAACTGTAATGAATACCCTCAGAGCAACCAGAGAAGATAACACATTAAGAACAAGAGAACATTAAAAAAGAACAAAGAAACAGTGAATGCACAAAAAGAACTATGGCAAGGGAAATACAGCAAAAACAGCTGTCTCAAAACTGAAGATATAGTTGAGGAAATCAAAGGAAAATAAACAGAAAACAGGAGAGAAAAGAAAATTAGAGGACGGATCCAAGAAATTCAAGAATGAATGGGCACCTAACATCCAGACTACATAAAGAACTCTTAAACAATAGAAAGACAATTTGCTTTATTTAGAAAGACCGGCAAAGGACCTGAGCAGACATTTCTGCAAAGAAAATATAATATTGGCCAATCAACTGCTCAGCACTTTTAATTGTTACTGCTGCTGACTGGTGCTGAGTAAGCTGTACCTCCTGGCTACGTGAAGTGAAGAAGGAAATGCTGCCTGGCCCTGCATGATCTTCACAAGCATTGCTATGTCTGAGTTCATTATTGTCGGTGTTCATTTGTCACCAAGGAAACAAGTATCAAGACCACAGTGAGATACCACTTCATGCCTACTAAGATGGCTATGGCAAAAACAGCAGCAACAGCCAAAACTACCCACAATACGTGTTGGCAAGGATACGGAAAATGTGGAGGCAGCCTTCTGTACACGGCTGTCAGAAATTTAAAATAGTGCAGCAAGGAGGAAAACTGTTGGACAGCAACTCCACTTCCGAGTACACACTCCAAAAAAGTGACAACAGGTATTCAAACAAAAACTTGTACGTGAATGTTCACAGCAGCACTATTTACAACAAAGAATGTAAATAACTCAAAATATCCATCAACAAATGTTCAGAATAAACAAAATATGGACTACACATACAATGAAATATTATTTGGCCATAAAAAGGAATGAAGTAGTCATGTACATCACAACATGGATGAACCTCATCACAGCATGGATGAACAACTGACATAACATGGTTTATAAAGAAAACAGTCTACATTCTTCTCTGGGAAGTAGTATCTGGGGCCTTAAAAGTGTGTGAGCAGCCATTTAAGAAACTCCACTGGCCTTGCCCCATGGGAAGCACAAGAGAATGCAGAAAACTACAGACACAGAGAAAGATTAATCCAAGGGACTGATGGACCACAACTACCATGTCCTCCACTAGACAGACTCCAGTTCAACCAGATGGTGCCCGGCACCACCACTGACTGCTCTGACAGGATCACAATCAAGGGTCCCCAGACAGACCCAGAGAAAAATGGAGAGCTACATTCAAACCCACAAAAACAGAGCAGACTTACTAGCCTGACAGAGACTGGGGAAACCCCCAGAGTAGGACTCTGGGACGAGTGAAGTCACTCTTGTGGTCCACCCTTTGTCCAAAGATTACACAGGCTCATCAAACAAAAGAAGACTAAAAGCGTGCACCAGCCCAGGGCGAGGATTAGGAGATAGGAGGGACAGGAAAACAGGTTAATATGGAGCCCAAGGTCCAGAAAGGTGAGTTTTGACATCTCATGAGATTGCTGACTAATGTCAGAAAAACAGTGTGTATACTAACTGTTTAATAAGCAACTGGTTTGTTCTGTAAACTCTCAAGGATCAGCAAAAAGGAAATAGAAGTGTTGAGTTAAAGAAAAAAACAAAAGGCTAGACATTGTATGATTACACTTATTGAAATATCTAGAAGAAGTAAACCCATAGAGACTTTCAAAAGCCTTTGAAGAATACAAATGTGGGCACGCCAGGAAGAGCTGTACAGTGGAGTATGTGAGGTAAAGGAAAGTGAGACAGAGTCACAGAAAAATAATAGGAAAAAACACGAACTCACCTTTTTCACCACTCGGCTCATATTGCCTTCTCTCTTGGTCTTGTCTGGGGGCCACAACAGTTGCTATCTCTTGAACGTCTTTCATTAAAACGTCACCATCTACTTTGAGAATATTTTTAAGTCTGCTGAGCTCCCTTGGGGCATTTTTCTTTCTCTTTTCAGCACGCATCTTCCTTTTCCATTTACTCCGTAAGCTTTTAGCCATGTTTTAACTGGAAAGTTGATAAAAATACATAAACAAAAACAAATACTACTCAAAAAAAAGACAAATCTTTGGAAAATCAGAACAGGTATCTCTATAAAATAGCAAGGCAAGGTAAAACACTTTACTCTGTTCATAACTTGAGATGATTTAACATGCAATTTATGTAAGGATCAATATGGCACGTACAATCATTAAGTAACAATTAAGAACATCAAATCAAACCCTTCAGTGTCTACTGGTAAACTAAAAATCAAGCCAATTCTGAAAAATTCTTCAAGTTTCCTTACAAGGTGGCAAGATTTAATTTCTCTAGAAATGCAAAGAGCATCACCTTACATTTATACAAAAGCCTACGAACTACGTTGTCTTTTCATAGACATCGTCCCTTTTCTTCTCAAAACTTCCCTTGCGCCTACTTCTGTCTTCCTCATTATTCACTGCCCCGAGCCAACCTTTTTTAAACTTGTTTATTTCTATTCTTGCTCTCTCTCCAACCTTCAGTCCCAGCCCCAACACTTCCACAAGGCGGTTAGTGTGAGCTTTGGAAAGTGTGAAGCTCGTCACTATCTTGGGACCTGGCCCCTGCCTCCTTCCTTAACTCTCATTTCACTCTCCATCACCACCTGCGACCTCCATGACATATATCCACCTCAGCACCTTCACATCTGTTATTCCCTTCGCAGGAGACTGCTACTCCCTAGGTGCAAGCACGTCCCACGTCACTGTAAACTTCACTTGTCCCACAGGACTTGTCTGACACTGATAAGGTTCCCTTTCTCTATTCACTATCACATTATCCGTTTATTTCCTTTACAATACGTGCCACAATCTGAAATTACCTTTTTTTTTTTTTACTGCATCCACGAAGGTAGAAGATAAGTAGGTCTTGTTCACAGCTGGATCCCTAAATGCACAGCACTTTGAATACAGTAAAGGACAAATATTTACTGAATAATTAAAAACCACACTTCTTGAATGACACTTTATGGAAACCAGTAACCACAAACTCACTCTACCTTTTGTCTACACCAACCTAAGCCCCGTGATGGGGCTGAGACAGAAGGCTGAGAAGGAAGCCTAATGGAAATTCAGGCTCTGAGACGTTAATTAGGCATCCACATTGCTCACAAACAAGCTTCGGAGCCCAAAATACAGCAAGGCCTGTCTGTTAGGTGTATATGTAGAATAAAACAACTGATGATGTTCATGACCTGAGACAGAAGGCTGCGAAGGAAGCAAAAAGAGAAAGAAAGAAAAGGGGGGGGAGCTGTCAGTGCTGCACTATTGGCTGAAAGGCTGGCAGTTGGAATTCACCCAGAAGCGCCTCAGAAGACAGGTCTGGTAGTCTGTTTCAAAAAGGTGACACCCTGAAAACCCTAGGGAGCAGTTGTACTCTGCACATAGGGGGCTGTCACGACTTGGCATCAATTCGATTACAACTAACCACCACCTTGAGAGTCGGGATTGGCCCGAACACACGGAAGACGGATGGCCGCCATAGAAATGCCTCGGCCTCTAAGGGAGATCTGCGTCTCAACACCAGAGTCTAAACACCAACCTCGGCCCAGAGAAAGACAAGGCTTGTGACGAGATTCTCAGGGACAGAATCGAATCCCACGTTCCACGCACCGCTAGACGCAGGAGTACTCCGAACTCACCTGGAAAGACTCACAAGTTCACGCGCAGTAGTCAATCACACCAACCGGAAACCTTCGCACTTCCGCCTTCCGGACAGGCCCCGCCTTAAGTGTGCGCGCTGCACGCTGGGAGTCAAAGTGGCGCGGGAGCGTTTCGAGAGGCGGGGTCTTTGGGAATTTCGCGCTGAAGCACGTTTACTTTTGCTGTTTGTGCCGGACTGAAGCTTAGTTCTTTCCCGACTGGTGTACTAAGCCGGCTTTGGGAATGAATAAGAGAATCTTGCTCCCACTTCAAGGACTCTGGTACGCCGGCTTCTAAGATCCTGGATGTAGGTTGGGTAACCCCCGGACTCAAACCAAAGAAATGAACCGGGCCAGGCGACGCTGCTGGTGTCGCCGGTTCTCACCGATCACCTGATACTGTCGGTTCTCTTCAGACAGAATCCTCAAAGGGCCTGTGTTCTTCTAGCCGTCAGATTGGGATAATTACTGTTTATTTGTAGCCCTTAAAATTCCCCAAGCCTGACGCTGGTTTCACGGGTGTACGGGTATTCCATAACGGTATCAATTGGGCACTTTAAGTGCGGTTTTATGTATGTCGGTTGTACTTCAATAAAATTGTTAAAAAAAAAAAAAAAAACACCCAAGCTTTCCCCTCCCAAAGAAGGGTCCAAAGGGTTAAAAGATCAAACGAATACAGTTCGGCGACTATTACCTGACTGATTACTTTCTGTGTAGTCAATAGTCCAAAGCCTAGGGCAGTTAGGTGGCGGCCACACTGGTCAGGAACACCACCAGTTGTTTTATTCCACATATGCACCTAATAGCACAGGCCTTGCTGTATTTTGGACTCCAAAGCTTATTTGTGAGCAATCTGGATGCATAATTAACGTCTCAGCCTGGATTTCCTAGTTCTTAAAGCTAAAACAGTAATTACAGAGCTCCCTAGTAGCCTGGATCCTGGGTTAAGTGACATCAGCAAATGGTAGCTCTACCATCATTTTTACATTGTATCTATAAGCACATAGCCACACAGTACTGTTTCTTAGTATTTTCTGGAGATTTGTAACATATACCAAAAGGAAGGAAATAGCCTAGTAAATTGCCTTAGATCCCTGGTGAAAAGGATTAAGCCCTGGACGACTACCTAAACAAGACTTGGTAACCTACTTCCATAAAGACTACAACTAGAAAACGCTCTGAAGCAGTTTTTGCTGTGTTGCATGGCGTTGTTATGAGTTGAAAATCCACTTGATGGCACCTAGTAACATTTAACTTCGATCTGGCTGCGGGTAAAGAAGAGTTGCTGCGTAGGGGGAAGTGGGTAGCCGTTTTTCTCTAAGTTTGTGTCTTTCATGCAACCGTGTGTAGTATGGAAATTATACAATTCAGAATATGTTGTTTTTGTTTTTCTAGAGAGAATCTCCCTCCCTGCTCCTACCTCCCCCGGGGGGGGGGGGGCAAAAAAATACGTGGTACTCAAAAAAACAAGTATACTCTGGAAACTGTGGTTTCTTTATATAAGAATTGCTTACAGAGGAAGTGAATTTCAGTTTTACATGTTAACCACACACCTAAGTCTTTCGAATTTAGAATCTAGCTTCCTCTCCCCAAAATATATACACACACTACATTTGAAAATCAGAAAGCTTACTTCCAGACATTCCAAACTCTTGATACACATACCAGAGTGAGACTTTTGGTAAGTGGCACCAGAAGAGAAAATAACTTACCTATTATGAAAATACTCACTGCCCTCAATTCCAACTCACAATTGGAAAACCTGGTGGCCAAGTGGTTAAGACACTGCCAACCAAAAGGTCAGCATTTGGAATCCACTGGGTGCTCTTTGGAAATTCTATGGGGAAGCCCTGCTGTCGTGCTGTGAATCAGAACTAGCTTGACAGAAATGGGTTGGAGGGTTTTAGTTCTGGGGTTATTATTAAAATGTCATGGTATTAAAAATATATGGTATTAATGTCATGGTATTAAAAATAATTCAGCATTATTAACGTTTTACAAAGCTGAATCATGGTCTGCAGTATTGAAATTTTTAAAATTTATGTTCCTTACCATTTTGTATAAAAGCAGTTCTAACAGAAGTAGAATGGTTTTAGTATATTTGTTGTTAGCTGCCATCAAGTCAACGAAACTCACTGTAATTCCAAGCACAGTGGAACAAAATGCCACCCCCATGATCAGTAGTGGATAAGACCACAGAATTTTTGTTGACTAATTTTCACAGCAGTAGATCACCAGACCTTTCTTCCTGGACCATCTCAGTAAGGAAGTTCCACTGAACGCTGTTCAGCCTAATAGCAACATGCAAGCCTCCGGTGACAGATGGGTGGTGACTGATAATAGCTTTACCAGTTGGAATCAAACCCAATCCCCTGAATTGAAAGTGAGAATTCTACCACTGAACCATCAGTGCCCCTTTAAGCATTTTCAAAATTCCTCAATTGATTCTCTAATTCAAATATGTGAATACATACTCTTTGATAGGAACTATACTAGAGATGGAGCCCTTATGGCTCAGTAGTTAACAGCTACGGCTGCTAACCAAAAGGTCATCAATTTGAATCTACCAGCTGCTCCCCAGAAATCCTATGGGCAGTTCTACTCTGTTTTAAAGGGTTACTGGGAGTCACAATCTACTCAACAGTAACAGGCAGATATACAAAGATGAAGGGAACTAAACTACTCTCTTCAGGAAACTTTACCCCTGATGGAGGGACAAGGTCTAAGAGTCCACCTGGATACTGCTTTGACTTCTTGCAGAGTTAGAAAGAGTTTATGGAAGTAGAGGTACAGTGAGTTGCCCTGAATGCCTGGCAAAAGGCGACCTTAAAGGCACACTGTGGGCTTCTGCAGTCAGGCCTGTTCCATGGAACCTCTGCTCTGCATCATAACTAATTGGACCCAGGACTGTTTCTGGGATTCTAGGCCACCTCGCTAAGATACTAGGTAATCGGGTGACTTCAAGACAAAGCTCTACAAAGGTGAAGGAACAAGGAAGAAGTTCCCAGCTGCTTCAAACAATTGTGCGGTTGATTACTGACACCACTAACTAATCTTCAGATCTGTGTTAAGGTCAAAGCCCGGTCAGGGGCCTGCTGAAGAGCAATAAAAGTGGATGACAGGGCTAGTGCACCTCTTGACCTGTATTAGATTCAATAAATACAGAAGTACTCTGACACTTTTCTCTCTTCACTTTCCTCTTGCCTCTCTAGCTGTTCTTTGTCCCTGACACTGAGTTGCTTGTGGCTCCTTTCAAGTTCTACTAGTTCTACTTCTTATATTTCTGGAGTCTGCACCAGACTTGATGAAAAAAACTGAAATTGCACATGCTCTTATCCAGCAATGCTGTTTATTCCTCAGCCTAGGCAAACTCTCATGCTTATGTACAGCGAGCTATATATAGGGACATACACGGTAGCACTGATGGTGACAGTGAAGGAAAAAACAAAAAATTCATTGAGAAATGTAAAATTAGCTGGTTCATTTACAAAATATGAGGTATGACAAATAAGTTTGTGGACTCATCCTAGAAAGTGTCACATACCTCATTGCTGAATGTCACCATGATCACCTTCAAGGTGCTCCCCTTTAGGAAGCTATGCACCATTACCAGTGTCTAGTACCCCCTTAAAGGACTTCTGGAACTCTTTTTCTGGAATGGCCATCAGAGCTGTCATCATGTTACCCTTGATGTCCTGAATATCATCAAAATGTCTTCCTTTCAATATTTTCTTTTCAGGTAGAGAAAAAAGTCACTGGGAGCCAGATCAGTGAGTAGGGAGGGTGTTTCAGTAGTTACTTGTTAACTGGCTCAAAACTCCTTCACAGACAACCATACAATTAAGTCTGCGACTTGCCACCATGCCATCATGCTCAATGGCTATTCCAGAAAAAGTGCCAAAATTGCTTTAAAGGATGGACTAGGTGCTGGCATTGGAGCATAGCTTCCCAAGGGGTGTACTTCGAACTTGACTATAGTGATATTCAACAATGAGATATGTAGCACTTAGAATAATTAAGTTCGTGGACTTGTCAGACCTTGTATAACACCTACATCAGAGGTCTTTAAACTTCTTGTTCTTGAGATCCCTTTACATTCTTAAAAATTCTTTAATCATACTAGAAGTTAAAACATTTTTTCACAAAAATGATAGTCATTTTCAAAATATTTAATCAGCTTCTGCTGAGTCTCTTTAACTCACAATATTCAGTCCATTCTGCCTTTGATTAATAAACACTATCAACAGTATTAATAAAATAACTGACATTGATATACAGGGTCACTCTGAGTTGGAAATGATAGCAATGGGTTTTACATATATACATATATATGCCATCTAGTCCTCACAACCAGAGTATACAAGGCAATGTTATCATTTTCCCACTATAACGGAGTCCTGGTGGCACGGGGATTAAATCATCAAGATGAGGCAAAAGACCCAAGGAAGGGTAGATCAGTAACTCACCCAAGTTCACAGTCAGGTGCTAACGTACATGCTCTTATTGCACTGGGCTGGGTTACACTTGAATACAGAGCCGTGCTCATCGGGGTATTCCACAGTTAAATGATAATGAGAAGGAAGCCAAACATACACCTAAAAATCTCTGGGAGTTGTACCTGTAGTATGAATTTATTTCAATTTTCTGTCTCGAAATGGTGCTGAGTGAGAGACTTTCCTGGAGCTTTGCAGACTGAAAATTAACATGCTACGTGGGCCGATGCAAATGAAAGCACAACACACTTGTTTTCCAATTACTTTTATTCTGAAATATATGTGTGTTCAATGACCTGTGAACAGCTCAGCCCCTAATAAGTATGACTAAGGAAAAATGAGTATTTGGGGGTCCTCTAACTACATGAGAAGATTATAATTTTAAAAGTGAAACCTGTACTTAAGGTAATTAAATCAAATTTTATGTCATAATATCTGACTTTAAAGCAGACGTTTAAGTTTTATTACTTTAATACAGTTTATTACTTTAATGCAGTTTTAATACTGTGCTGAATAATTATCTGTGGAATTTATCTTTTGTATTTTTCTAAGATAAAAAAAATCTAGTAGAAGAGAATTTACACTTTATCACAGTAAAGACACCAGTATTTTAGAATCATACTAAAATCTAACATTAATTAAGGAAATATTTATGTTCTTCATCCATCCTACTCATGAAATTATTTTTTAATTACAAATGAACAAACTATGGCCAATTTAGGATTTAAAAAAATAACAGAATGTTGATATTTAACATACAAAGTAGAGTACAAAAAAGATTACAAAAGTAATTAATATTTAATTACATCTCCAACTTTAATAATAAAACAGTTTCTATACATTGCTTTCAATCACTTTTTATTAACTGCTTCTAATAAACGCAACAGGTGCAGGAACAGATTGATGATATCCAAGTAAAGGCTGATGGCAGCCAATATATAATCTTCAGGTGACAGCCTGTGCATCAGTGAGTGCGTGTCATAGATGATGAATCCACAGAAAAGAAGGGCTCCCCCAGCAGCCAAAACCAGCTCCAGTGTCTCACTATATAAAAACAACTGCAGACAACAGTAATAAGAGTACTTAAATTACCTGCTGCACTGATTTCCTGCTACATATGTATTTAATATTGGTATACAACTTTGAATACCAATATTAAAAGCACAAAAAGCTCAGGCAGTCCACACTTGGTTCTGTTGGACAGAAAGAGGGCTAGGTGAATGGACAGATACATAGCTTCCTTCCATTAAACTACTCACTTGACTTTACATGGTAGCATTCACATATAAATTATTTAGAAATATGTTTCTTTTCCAAATTAAATGTATCATATGGAGGTTGATAATTACAAAGGCCTTTTTTATGACTTAATTCACTTGTTCAACTTTCTTTCAATTATATTGATTAACATAAGACCTAGATTTTATAAAGATTATTCTATAATCATTTAAATGTATGTTGTAGATAAATGATAACTATAATAGTACCTACTGTAGTTTGAGATTATACAGATAATCCCCAGTTTATGACATGTTTAAGTTATGATGATGAACTGTATTTACAATTGTTTTCTTTTGTATTTGTACATATTATTGTTAGTAATATGTACTGCATATTTTGCAGCATGTTATTTGGTGACGTTATCATTCTCAGATGTTCATTCCCAAAAGTTCAATGTTATGACTTACTGTTCAAAACTGCTGTTTAGCAGGCTACGGCAAGGTCTACAGTGAAACCAGTGTCAGTGTTGGTGTCAGGAGTTGTAACAGAAAATCGGTCAGTATTTAACTCTTAACAACATATGACCATTAAACTGCTCACATGTTCCACAGCTATTACCACTCTGACGTCACTTTTATAAAACTGATAGCCAGCTTCACTGTAGACCAGGCTTGAAAAAATTCGCTACTGTCAAGTTGATTTCCAACTTATAGCAACCCAAAAGGACAGAGAAAACTGCCCTATACGATTTCCAAGGCCATAACTTTGCAGAAGCAGACTGTTACATCTTTCTCCTAAGCAGCAGCTGGTGGGTTCAGATTGTTGATCTTTTAGCTAGCAGCTAAGCATTTTAACCAATGCACCACCAAGCCCTATACTCACTGACGTTGAGTTGATTCCAACTCACAGTGACACTACAGGACAAAGTAGAACTGTCCCATAGAGTTTACAAGGAGTGCCTGGTGGATTTGAACTGCTCACCTTCTGGTTAGCAGTAGCAGCACCTAACCACTGTGCCACCAGGGTTTCCATTACCAGGACCTATAGTATGATCTTATTCAGGATTTTGTACCAGATGAAGCACTGGTTGTTGATTTCATCACTGGAGTAAATTTTTAAGATTTTATGATCTGTGTATTTTTTGTGTTTATATATTAAGTATATCTGTAAGTTTACATGTAATGTTTCCAAACCCCAAAGACACATAAAGATTGGATTTATAAAGATACTGATAATAAATGTTAATAATAAAAATTAAAAAAAACCACATTATAAAAGAAGTATTCAATTTATGTCTGAAGTGACTTACAAGGAAATCATCAAAATGGAACCTTATCATATGTCAAAGAATAACTATACTGACATAGTCAGAATTATTTTTAAGTTACCATTGTAAAATGACTTACCTTCAAGAACCCTGATAGGCACAAAATCCACAAACCAGCAAATAGTCTAGAAAAACAAAATATTAATAATTTAGAATATTATTTTCTACAAAAAAACTTTGTCAGCTGATTCAAATTTTTCTAAAAAAACCAAAAATCCTTGTGAAAAGAAATCCATCCTATTTTTGCCAAAGAATAATTAAAATGTAAGAACTCATAAACATACAATGAATGCTATACAGTACCCATTGTGGATATCCAGAGTTCTTTTTAAAGGAAACTGAAAGGAGGAATGGATAAGTAAACTATGGTACATATACTCAATGGAGCACTACACAATGATAAAGAATAATGATGATTCCAGGAAACATCTCATGACCTGGTTTCAACCTGAAGACATTCTGTTGAGTGAAAGTAGTCAGCAACAAAAAGACAAATATTATATGAGACCCCTACGATATGATCTCAAAAACAGACCTATGTATAGAAGAAAAGACTCTTTGACGGCTGCCAGGGAGGGGAGGGAGGTAGGGTGAGGGGGAAAGGTTGCTAGAAATCTGGTTAGGTGAAATCGGTGATAGCATACATTAGAAACAAGAACAATATTAAGTGGACTTCAGCATAATTTGAATACTCCTTCCATCTTAACCCAATATTGCAAGGATAGAGTAGCTGGGGCAGGGGACAGGGGACCATGCTCTCAGGCGAAATTGAGGCCAATTGGCACAACTAGCATTTTGCTAAGAGGGCTCTCTGCACCCCATATTGGTGGTGTCTGGGGTCTTAAAAGCTGCCAAGCTGCCATCCAAGGGCACAGCAAATGGTCCCAACTCAGCAGGAACAGATGCTCGCCGAGGACCAAAATGACAAGAGGTAAAGACAACCCAGAAGATAGAGAGACCCACATGAGTGGGTGCCTACATCGACTTGGGACCAGAAGAACTGGATGGTGCGCAGCCACCACCAGTGATAGCCACGACAGAGCTCACTAAGTTCAGTCTCACTGGCAATACAAGGGTAAAAAGGGGTGTACCCTGAGATCTCCACTAAAAGACTGCAACTGATGGTCCAGCGGTTTCAGGGTTCCCCTGGGAGCATGGCAACTGGCTCTGATGCTGCCCTTGCCCATAAATCATAACAAAGGTCCACTCTTCGGACACGAATGGATTGGGCTTGGTGATGCAGAGTGACCATATATTGGATGCACTTTATGGTTCTATGCATCTATAGGATATCATCCTGCTGACCCCTGGTTGGAGGAAGGAGAATGGGTGGAGAGGAGAGGAAAGGAGACTGTTGGGAGGATGAGACATGTATGGAGCAGAGAGGAATAGTGTGCTGTCGCCGGGCAGGGAGAGCAGTGAAAGTGCATATAGGTGGGCATGTAAATTTATACGGGAATGTACATTTTCACTCAGTCATAATAAAAAATAAATAAATAAAGGAAACTGAAAGCACAGCTGTCTATTTAACATTTGTTTTTATGGTTTGCAAAACTAAGAGCATCATTTTTAAAGTTTTTAATTGAAACAAAGGAAATACTGACATAAGCAGAAATATCACTGGATGCATTTTAAATCAGAACACTAAAAAATCTTCTAGAAAATATATACATGGGCAAATGAAATGTAATTGCATTTTAAATCAAATAATAGTAGCAAGCTATTCTAAGAACAGGCATATCAAAGTTCCCGCAAGTATTTTCTTTTCTTATTATGGAATTGAATTTACATATGTAAATTTGCCACTGCTGTAATTCTGAGTCACCATTCAATTGTTACAGAGAAAGTATAATTATACAAGCAATGATGTCTAAGAAGTTGTCCTTTGTAATGAAATACAGAACCTAGGAGCCCGAAGACACCTATCTGCTGCCACAAGTCACAGGGAAGTAACAAAGGCCAAATTTACCCTCCCTTCTTAACTAAAAACCAGTTAAAATACAGGAAACAGCAGCTATAGGACAGGGTTCTCAGCGAGGAGAAGGAAAAAGAAAGCATACTGTGACAAGGCTAAAACACAGAGACGACTATTTACTGGAATAGCGGGAGTTCTAGAAAGTACACTAGAACGGATGGGGGGGGACAGGACAGGATGACGCTGGGTTGGGAAGAGTTAACCTTTCATAATATATAAACATCACAAAAATATGTATGAAACAGTTCCCCAAGAAGAAAAGGCTGCCTCTCCCTAAATCAAACTCCATTCTGATAAAACTATTTAAGCAGATTGCACAATGAATGGTCAGTATTGGCTGACAAGCTATATTTTATCCTGAGGGAGAATTCTGGTAACAAGAATTACCAGAAAAAGAAAGGGAAAAAAGAAAGTTTTGCAAGAGCAGACTTCTGTAAATTTTTAGTGTTGTAACAAGTAAAAGAAAATGATTGGGTGATTGATTATGTGCCAACAGGAAGCCACTGGAGGCTTAAAAAACAGTCTGTGCATTCCTACCAGTTGATGGCAACAGAGTGCAATTATCCTAATATGAAAATGATCCTTCCATAGATTTGCTGGTTAGTTTGAAGCAGCATACAGGTTAACCAAGATGGATTGGAAAAAGTTTGATGTTCATGTATACATCTCCAACACCTACGAGGATTATCTTGCTTTTGCCATGAAGATATGGTTGGTCTTGACAGCACCTGTGCTAAGATAAAGGCCTAAGTATTTTAAGTAATTTCAAACTTCTCATAAAGCATCCAAGTCTAGCTTCAGGAAAGCTAGCATTTTTGAGATTCACTTCCTTTTCACTCACAGAGAAGAATCAAACGACTCAAAGTCATTTGCCACCTCCTTGCGTGCTCTGGAAGAGAGCAGCACCTGGCCCTACTATCCAAAGAGAAGATATCCTATTGCCTGCCATTAAAAGTTAGTACCCAAAGATAAGAGCATGCCATTTATCTCAGAACTGTAATACAAGACATCTATTATAGCCAAGAATATGCAACTTACCCTGCTCCAAATTTGCTAAAATCTCTCTTAGATTGTAGAGTATATGCAGTCAAACCAAGAAATACCGCAGCAGTCAGTATAAAAGCTTGTAGAATAATATATACATCATAGAAAGTAACTGTAAAATCAAGACACTGATTAAAAATGCACATAAACACAATAAAAACTTCTCTTTTTACCATTTAACAGAAATACTTTATATCTCCTTCTGTACTGCTTGCCAATAAAAACAATTACGAAAGACTACTTATTCAGTCTTGAATACTGGTATAAGTCTATAATGCAATAAAAAGGATCCAGAAAAGTCAGTCCTACAAACAAAGTGCTCATATTATTGTGAAGTTAATGAAATGACTGCCAAGGTAATGCACAGCTAGCCAATCAGGAGCTCTTGCAACAGTGATGGCATAATTCTCAACAATCCCTATCTCAGCTCCAATTTAGCACCACCTCTGAAAGCTGTCAACTAGGGCTTAACTATCAGTAGTGATGATTCTGCATCCTCTGACTAGCTGGGAATTCCTGGATTGCAGCACGGATTCTAGTCATCACCTGTTAGTTGCCACTCAGTTCATCAGTCCAATGCAAAGAATCTAGGCAAGAAAATTACTGATGCTGCCTGGGATTAACTGCTATTTGCCCTACCCTGCAGAGGAGACAGACCAGCCAGTAATTGCTTTGTATCCAAATATGAGCTCTCTTGGAATGCATCACTGTTCGGTTTGGTATTTTGGACTGAATATGTACAAACCTTTCTTTTCTAACTGTAGAATGACCATCTGGTAATGTAACTGCTTAACAGTTTAACAGAAAGATAACTTATAACCTTCTTAAGGGAGGTTAAGTGCTTGAATCCCAAACTATTTAAGTAATTTCTACTTTTTCAGGGGTTAATTACCCAAGTTATTTCCATTCCTAAATGATACACTATTGGAATTTTTCTGTTTATATCATTATAAGAGTAGGAAGGTAAAATAAATAAATAAATAAATAAATAAATAAATAAATAACATGAAATCAGTTTTGATACTTGTTATTAATTTCAGAATTAGGAAAAAAAAAAGTTATAACGAGACAAATGATTTCTCAAAGAATCCCCATCTATGTATTTCTACTCCTAATTCCAGTAACAGTGAAACAAACATCTCTCCTATCTCATTTACACACGCTGAGGGAAGGAAGAAGCAGAAGAGAGGCTTGATAACAAATAGTAAACGGAAACACTCTAAGTTGAGAAATTTCAATTTTAGTTTAGTATTTATTACTGTTTATACATACTCCGACTCTCTTGAAAAAGGAAGAAATGGGTTACCAAAATACATAGATTCAATAAAATTGGAAGACAAAGGCAAAAACAATGGCAAAATAAGAGGAGATATATATAATAACCATAAGGATTAACAATCTATTGTTACTAAGTATAACCGCTGACTTCCATCTTTTTTGGCAGACAAGGTTAACCATCTCATTAAGACAATCAGAATAAAGTTTTTACTTGAGGCATTACATAGGGTCTATTAAGTAATTATATTACACTTGCCTTCAAACACATGCTTATCACCAAACGTAGAAACAGAAATCATGTTTCTTAGAGTGCCAGTTGAGAAAATATAAGGATTTAACATTAAAGCACAGTTCAGTGATGACAACACTTCAAGGGGCTAAACTCATGTGATCAGAGTATATGGCTCAAAACATGCTATCAGCTCCCATACGAGCCCTTTCAATTATAGAAAAGACTAACTATGGTTGTCTTAGCTTTATAAATGCATAGATGAAGATGAAACACCGTCCTCTATTCCTCTCGTTTTCCTTATTTTCCACCTCCTCCAAGCTAAGCTGAACTATGTAAAGTATAAACATTTGACTTTTACTTATATTTAAGAATTGTTCCTCCTATGCCATTTTTTGATAATATTTCATGATGATGAGTTTTAGCCCCACCTTTTAACCCTCAAGATGTGTTCACATTAAAAAGATACTTAAACATTTTAGTAGCACAAGTATAGCTTACCAATAATGGCCACGGTCAGAGCTTCCAGCAGCGTCTAAGAAAAAGAAACTAAAATTATAAAAATGCATATAAAATTACAATAGCTCACACTTTTTTTTAATTCCTAGGAGTTCAGTGTAGCTCTGTATGCATGATCTCAGTTTAGTTTCAGAGCAGCCTTGTGAAGATGTGGGATGTGTATTATGCCCACTAGTGAAAATGTCACCTCAGTGTACAGGGGAAGTATATGTAGATTCTAGGTGTGTTTCTGCCACCCTTGATGCCCTATTCAGATTTTTCCTATCTGTAATAGGAAACTTATTATTTACAAATAACACAGGAAATTCTATTTTTTACACTCTATGATGCAAATGAAAATGAAAATTGCAAATTATATGTACTTTATAAAAAAATCTCAGTATCTCACACAAATAGAAGAAAAATAAAATATTTAGACAGTACTTTTTAGGTGTGGGAAGCACTGGTGGCATAGTGGTTAAGAGCTGTGGCTGCTAACCAAAAAGCTGACAGATTGAATCCACCAGGCACTACTGAAAACCCTACGGGGCAATTCTACTCTGTCCCACAGGTTGTGGTAAGTTAGAATTGACTCGAAGCGTTTGAGTTTGGTTTTGGTTTAATTATGTGTAACACAATCTTGAAGCTATCCCCCAGTGTTTATTCTCCGCTGTTTCCCTTACAACAAGGTACACACTGCTGCTCAGATTAAACATTACATTTTCAGCCCCTCTTTCAGCTAGATCTGGCCATGTATTCTAACCAACAGAATGTAAGGAATGTGAGTAGAAAGGTCTATAACTTCCAAATCATGTTCTAAAAGCACAAAGTCTTGCTCTCCCCTTTCTAGTCTCGTTTTTTTTTTTTTTGGTGACTTGATGGGATGCGGGTATGGTGGTAGGCTAGCTTATACCATACACTCTAGGAATGCCTAACAATAGCAGAAGGCTAGGCCCCTCTTCTGTCAACGAACAGAAGAGTCATTCTGATTTTTAAAAGAGAAACAGAGTTTATCCAAATCATTGTTATTTTGGGTATTTGTCACAAGTAGGTGACCTTACATCCTAAATAGAACATTTGGGGATACTGAATTTTGTCATCTAACCTCTCTTTCCTCTTAATTACATATTATTGGTTTATATGCTTACTTTACTCAGATTCTATCAACCATTAAATAGACCCTGTCACAAAATACAAAGCTAAAAGTATCAGTAAACCAAAATCCAGTTGCCACCGAGTTGATTTCAACTCACAGCAATCCTATAAGGCACGGCAGATCTGTCCCATAGGGTTTCCAAGGCTGTGATCTCTATGGAAGCATACTGCCACATTTTTCTCCCATGGAGTGGGGCTGGTGGGCTCAAAGACCAAACTTCAGTTAGCAGTTGAGCACTTAACCACTGAGCCACTGGGGCTCCTTTCAAGCATCAGTACTGGCTGTGTAATCACATGCCTGGTACGAGGATCCCACCCCTACCCCAAATCCAAAAATCATCAGACCTGAACAAAAATGGTGTTAGACATTGTACACGGATGTGGAGGCAGTGAAGTTGCTGCCACGTATTACAATGTCATTGGTAGTTCCAGGGAAGTGGCAGCAAAAGATGAAAGAAACCTTTTTTCTCAGCAACAGAAAATTTGCTGCTTGTGACATGATTTTAAGCACTAAATATCCTTCATACTTGGGGTATTTTGGAAGGAAACAGGGCAGTACAATAACAATACATACAAAAGACTACAAAAACACTCCAAAATAATTCCCTCTTTTAAATATATGTATACACTTGCTTCTTAAGGCAACGTAAGACTTACCTCCTTTATTATTATGATGGGGGGGCAAAGGGCTCTAATGATGTGAGGAAAAGTGTTTTACATGCATATTTGTTAAACCATCTTTAGCTATGAACATGATCAATAGTTATTATTTATCACAGCAATAAGTGACTGTCTTTCCCACAAACATTTCGCCAATGTTTATCTAGTGGGGTTCCTCCCTCCTGGCTGAAAGTTGGTCTACATCCTTTCCTATACAGAAATAAAGCATGGTCTTTCTGAAAGAGGATATATGTACCATAGTCCATGTGGGACAGGAACTCTACATGACCCTGCTTCTCTTTGTGTACCTTCTCCCTCTCTCCTGGGTCATAGTTGACTGAGCATGGAGTAAGCATCTGATCCATGGATTGTTAGCCCATATACTGGCTAACAATCTACAGTGCAACCGGTGTCAGTAATAAGCTCTGCCAATCAGAATCTTACTTGATCAGGACTCTGCTCTAAGAGAATGAAGCAAGTAGCGGTGGGGGCTAAAGCTAAAGGTGAATGAAGTACATGGGCCACACAAAAACTGAGACAGAAAGGGGTAAAAACTATGCAAAAGGACAGCCTGAGGTAGAGACAGAAGGGAGAAGGAAATACTACAAACTCTTGCTGCTGACTTCCTAAAATATCACTATTTCTAGAACCTTCCTCTAGTTCCTCCTCTGGAAACCTGGTGGGTTTGGGCTGGCAAGTTCCCAAGCTCTTATATTCTTAAAACAAACTCCTCATTAGTTGAAATAACCTGAGTTAAGAGTTTTAGTTTAGAATATTTTAACTAGTTTTTTCTGTTAGAATTCATTGACATAAAAAGAGGAAAAATAATTGAAAAATACATATATGTAACTCTGACTCCCAGTAATTCATTCTGGTCATATTTTAAGAATGAGCCTTTGCAGGAGGGTTTTATTTTGTAAAAATCACTCAACAAATATGACTTAATGCTGGTTTCTCCCAACTGTGATTTTAAAAGTTAGTAAAGCAAAACATTTGAGCAAAATGGTCCTTTGAATGAACCCAGCAATAAGACAAAAATAACCCTGAGGAGTTAAATCACAGATTTCAATTTAAGTTTTATGAACACAGCATAATTTTTCCCCAAGGTAGAAGTAAAAAGTGTCACAAGGATTATCTACTTTAGTATTTCATTTTTATATATGAGAAAATTTAGATACAAGAAGCTATTAAGTGCCTTACCAGGTCATTTCTTTCCAATTCAGTACTTTTTCTACCTTATTCTAGTATCACCAAAAAGCTTTGAAACTGACAAAGTTAAAAAAATAATAGAAATAATAGAAAACCACAGAATTACAAGTAATTTCCAAAAAAAAAAAACTAATTATATTTGTTCTCTTACTGTTTCATACATATGCACATACAAGTAAATATATATACTTACAACTCAGGCACGAATATGAAAGGAACAGACATTGTGAAAGTACTCACAAATCCAAAAAGCAGGTACAGGTTAAGGGGATGCTTATGTCTGTTCAGAGTCAACGCTAAAATCAAACCCAAAGATCCAAGTGCAGACACCAAGATTAAGGCAGGACTGAAAGACAAAATATTAAAGCATTTTCAAGCTTTAAATAGCATAAATGGCATTAGTTAACTTCATAAAACATATCTTTTAGGTATTTATGAAATACAGAAAATTGTCTGGAAAGATCCATACCAAACTGTCAAAAGAAATTACTTTTACATCTGGAACAGCTGACAGATATGAAGTGGAGAGGAAGCTCAGGACAAAGAACTCAGTCTATATTGAATATGGGACCATTTTCCTGTTTTCAACTTCAAGAGCTTCTATTGTATTTAAGCATTTTTTGCATACAACCTTTTTAACTACAAACAAATAAAACTATCAAGTAATAAACCAATTTTGTATCTAATAGAGTATTTACCATATAGCTACAACTTAAGGAATTTATCCTGAATAATAAACTAACAGCTTAATACTGTCCTTTCTTGGGGAGGTGGAGAATAGAAAGAATATTCATTCTTTATTTTTCCTTTCCTTTAATAAAAAGAACCTGCATTACTTTAACCATGGAAATAATTATGTTGGAGGTCAGCTTTTAACTGAACTAGGGGTGACTCATATGTAGCTCTTTTGAGAACTTTTCCATAAAATTATCCTAGTAATGAATAAAAACTTAATTTTAATATATTTAATTAATTCAAAACAAATATTTTCCAAGTATTGTCTTAGACTTAGGGGATATAAAGGTGAATGAGACAATAAAGCATGTAATTTAATAAAACAGAAAAATTAACACTTAAAAACATAAGTGTCATGCAGGAAAAATTCTTAATACTATCTCAGGAGACAACAGTTTAAGCCCCAAATAACACAAGATAAAAAATAAATGAATGCCGAGGTAAATAACCCAATTGTAGAGCATTTTCTGTATAAAAACAAACCTGACAAGATTTACATAATGAACTTGTCTTACATTTCTATCTCAAAAGCTAATAGAAAAAAAAATTGGAATTTTGCTTTTAATATGTCCTTGATCATATACAATGTATGAAATGGTTCAAAATCATCTCATGAGCTTACCTTTCATGTACAAATGTCCGTATGGACTCAAAGTATAAAAAAGCTGTGCATGTCATTGTAGTTAAGAGAACTTGCAGTGAAAGGATGCTGTAGACTTTTCTTAGAAAGCCTGAAAGAGAAAAAAAAATTACACTAATATTCTGAGATCAAATTTCTTCTTAGAAAAACTACACTTTTATCACATGCATTCTTTCTTAAGCCAAATAATGTATTCAGTAACTAAAACTAGAAAAAAGAAAAAGCTTCTAAAGCCATTCAGAAATTGTGGTATTCGATTCTCATGAGAAAATTTAAAAAAAGCATGAGCTTAAAAAACTAGTATTAAGTCAATAGACCAGAAGGTAAACATTTTCATCACAATAAAAAAAAGTATTAAATGCCTCTTTGTACACAGCAGCATACAATGAAAAAGAGAGGACATTTTATTTCTTTTTTAAATTTTTCCTTTTTTTTTTAATAATTGAGTAAAATTGTACATTGCCATATAAATTTGCATACCCAGCTATATGCAGCTCCCACTGCTCTCCCTGCCCGGTGACAGCACACTCTTCCTCTCCGCCCCGTACATGTCCTATCCTCTCAACAATATCCTATCCTGTCCTCTCCAGCCACTCCTTCGCCTACAGTAAGAGGTCAGCAGGACATCCTATGGATGCACAGAACATAAAGTGCACACACTATATGGTCATTCTGTGTCACCAAGTTCAGTCCATTCCTGTCCAAAGAGTTGACCTCCATTATGATTAATGGACAGAGGCAGCATCAGGGCCAGAGGCCATGCTCCAAGTCCAAGGCGCCTGGACCATCAGTTACAGTCTTTTAGTGGAGATCTCAGGGTTCACCCCTTTTTATTCTTGTGTTACCAGTGAGACTCAACTTTGTGAGCTCCATCACGGCTATCACTGGTGGTGGCTGGGCACCATCCAGTTCTTCTCGTCACAAGTCGATGTAGTCACCCACTCACGTGGGTCTCTCTGTATTCTGGGTTCTCTTTTCTCCATGTCATTTTGGTCCTTGGTGATCATCCGTTCCTGCTGAGTTGGGACCATTTTCTGTACCCTCGGATGGCAGCCTGGCAGCTTTTAAGACCCCAGACACCAGTCGTCAATGTGGGGTGCAGAAGACTCTCTTAGCAAAATGCTTGCCGTGCCAATTTGCCCTCGATTTCCCCTGAGAACACGGTCCCTGCCCCACTGCCCCAGCTACTCTGTCCTTGTAATATTGGGTAAAGATGGGAGGAGTAATCATGTTATATTGAAGTCTAGTTAATCTTGATCTTCCTTCTAATGTGTTTTCATAGATTTCACCCAACCAAATTTCTATAAACTATCTAATCTAAAGCCTCCCCCACTTACTCTCCCTCCCTCCCCACCCTTGCAGCTGTCAAAGAGTCTTCTTCTATGCATGAGTCTGTTTTTAAGTTCTTATCATAGGGGTCTCATATAACGTTTGTCTTTTTGTTGCTGACTACTTGCATTCACTATAACATCCTCCAGTTGAAACCAGATTACAAGATGTTTCTTAAAATCATCATTGTTCTTTATCATTGCATAGTGTTCCATTGAGTATATATACCATAGTTTACCTAAAAGATAGGACGTTATAAAAGAAAGATTCTGTCTTAAAACTGAAAAGAAGGAATAGAAAACATATGGCAACATAGAAAATTTTTTTTTAAATCTTAATTTCTGCAGCAAAAAAAAAGTTTACTTAAAATGAAAGTTATCTTTCAAAGGTAAATATATAAGCTTATCCTCACATCTATTTTTCTCATGTGTAGTACTGTTGCCTCTATTTTCAATAAAATAACAAATTCCTATCTTTCAGGATATTTTATCATCATCACAAATAAATAAATGCAAAGTCCTAATGATTAAAAAAATACTTAATACAAAAGTCTTCTGATACAGACAGTAAATACAATGAACACCCAAGAACCTATAACTTCATCTTCAAAAACAGAACAGTAACAGTGCCAAATTTCTGTATACGCATATCAATAATATCCCCTTCTCCTGATCCCCCTGATTAACTGTATCTTTCAAGATGCAGTCCCCGCTGAGTTTATGTTAATGGTGATAAAACAATTTGGAAAAAGATATCACCACCAAAGACAGCCATGATGGGGCACAGAGTGCTGATTCTCTGTGGCAACACAAGAAAAAGATGGGTACAGCTCAAGAACTCTACTAAAAGACCACAACTGATGGTCCAACGGCCTGGGGGTTTCTTGGTAGGATGGCCCCTAAACCTGCTGCTGCCCCTAATCAGAAAACACTACTGAGGCCAACTCTTTGGACAAAAATGGACTGGACTCAGGGACACAGTGTGACCATGTGGTGTGTGTACTTTATTGTTCCATGCATTTACAGGATGCTAGCCTACTGGTCTCTTTCTAGATGGGAGAGAAGAAGGTGGAGAGGAGGGGACAGGAGCTTGTTAAGAGGATATGACAAACTATAATGAAAAGAGTCTGCTGTCACTGGGCAAGGAGAGCAGGAGTTGTAGACAGGTGGGCATGCAAAATTAATTTGGATTGTATACTTGCACTTAATCACAAAAAAAAAGTTGGTACAATTTGAAGAATGTAATCATTATCACTGAATTGTACACACAGCAAGTACTGAACTGGTATACAGTTTGTTGTGTATAGTTTCACAAAAGAAAAAAAAAATTCAGTCCCCAGTCTGAATAAGATATTCTTCTTTCAAGCTCTCATGTGATCCTAAACTTACTTATCATCACTTTATTTTATAATTAATAAGTTACCTTGTTGTTTACAGACATTAAACTACAACAACTGAAAGTTCCCTAATAACATTTCTTATTTCCATACCCTCAGCAGCATTTAGCTGCTAACTATAACCACCTAGCAGCTTGTGGGAGAAAGACCTGGTGATCTACTCCCATAAAGACTGTTGTTGCAAGGTGTTGTCAAGTCAGTTCCAACTCACAGCAACCCTATGCACAACAGAAGGAAACAGTGCCTGGTCCTGTGCCATATCCACAATCATTTTTATCCTTAAGCCCATCGTTGTGGCCACTATGTCAATCCATCTCATCAGGGATCTTCCTCTTTCTCACTGACCTTCCACTTTACCAAGCATGATGTCCTTCTCCAGGGACTGATCCTTTCTGACAACATGTCCAAGGTATGTAGGATGTAGTCTTGCCATCTTTGCTTCCAAGGAACACTCTGCCGGCATTTCTTCCATAACAGATCTGTTTACTCTTTTGGCGGTCCATGACACATTTAACATTCTTCTTTAACACCACAATTCAAAGGCATCGATTCTTCCTTATTCATTGACCAGCTTTCCTATACATATCATGCAACTGAAAACACCATCACTTGAGTCAGGCATACCCAGTCTTCAAAGTAACATCTTTACTTTTCAATACTTTAACAGAGACCTTCACAGCACACTTTCCCAGTGCAACGTGTCTTTTGACTTCTTGACTGCTGCTTCCACGGGCATTGATTGCGGAACCAAGTAAAATAAAATCCTTGACAATCTTAATCTCTCCATTGATCATAATGGTGCTTACTGGCCCAGCTGTGAGGATTTTTGATTTCTTGATGTTGAGGTGCAATCTGTATGGGAAGCTGTGGTTTTTGATCTTCATTAGTGTTTCAAATCCTCTTCGCTTCCCATAAGTAAGGTTGTATAAAAATTACAACCTACAAAACCCTTTGGGGCAGTCTGGCACACTGTATCACTGTGAGTCAGCATCGAAACCATAGCACCTAACAATAACAATAGCATCTAGCACAGCTGATAGCACAGAAAATTTTATTTGTTTCAAGTAAACTTAGATTGAATGGATGCAGACTTCTGCTAGTCATGGAAGAGAAAAAATACTTGCGTTTAGACAAGTAATAAAAATCTTGTTAAACGACTTTTACCCATCAACAAGAAAGATCTGCCGCTGTCCCTTGCTTGTCATGAAAACGCTCATGTGGCAGACGTTATGAAATCCCTTTTTTAAAAAATTCCAATTAGAGACTTACCTTCCCAACAAAGGGTGAACTGATCTGACAGTTCAAGAACAAATTATTCAGTATAAAATAAACCTTTTTATAAGAATAAAGGAATTTTCATGAGTACTAAAGATTTAATCCTCAAAAGCCCAAACATTAAATCTTAGCAATTTTCCGCTCTGGAACTCTTTCAAAATATATAGTTCTTCATGAGGACATTTCGTGTTGTTATAATGCTGAACAGGTTTCAGCAGGGTTTCCAGACTAAAGAGAGACTAGGTAGAAAGCTTGGCAATCTGTCTCTGAAAAACTCAGCTAAGGAAAACCCAGTGGATCACAATGATGCAGTCTGAAACCAACCATGGGGATGCCGTGGGACAGGGAGTTTCATTCCTTTGTACACGGGGTCACCCTGAGTCAGCAGCCAACTTAACAGCACATGACATCATGAACAGGTCTTACTAAACATACTATTTAACCACTGATGCACAGTAGCAGTTGTACTTCGGCTTAGGTGTAGCTATATGTCTTGAACAACAATAAAATGTAAACAGTGCTAATGTCCACAACAGGCCTACAATTTACTTTCCTATAAAGGCTCCTTGGAAGCAAAGATGGCAAGACTGTGTCTTATATACTTTAGACATGTTGTCAGGAAAGATCAGTCCCTGGAGAAGGACATCGTGCTCGGTAGAGTGGAGGGGCAGTGAAAAAGAAGACGACCCTCGATGAGATGCAGTAGCTGCAACAATGGGCTTAAGCATAAAAATGAATGTGGACATGGCACAAGACCAGGAAGTGTTTTGTTCTGTTGTTCATAGGGTTGCTATGAGTCGGAACTGACTCGATGGCACCTAACAACAACAACATAAAAGCGCAAGGCATGAAAGCAATTGCGGACATGGTGCAGGATGAGATAGTGTTGTGTTCTGTTGTACATGAGGTTGTTATGAGTTGGAATCAACTTGACGGCATCTAAAAACAACAACAAAAATGCCCTGATGTCTAATCCTCATATACCCATACCTAGGTATAGTTTTTTTAACAGCTAAAGTATAACCGACACTGTGAATCAACAGTTAAATTATGATTAGTAAAACATAAGAGAAAAAACGAAATCATAACTACCATGCAATGTTATCTGTGCTGCCTTTCTGCAAATTTAACTATTAAACCTTTATTCTGCAAAGGATTTTCTGGACTGCCAAACCAAAAAAAAAATTTCATTTCTTTTGATACCCCACTGTGTTGTAACTCAGATCTCTTCCATGATATATACTCTTGACTCAGCATTGAAAGTTAATTTTAAGTCTTATTTTGTGGAATGTTTCTGCAATTGAAAACAGTGTACACAGAAGGATCTTGTGTGTGTGTGTGTGTGTGTGCGGCACACGCACACACAAGCAGGAGCACATATGTGTGCACATGTCTGTCTGTAATAAAAAACAGGAAGAATATATACCAGGCTATTAATAATGGTTTTCTCTAGGTAGTATGACTAAGAATGACCTTCGCATTCTGTTCACCAATATTTATTAACTCTCTAATAGAAGAACATTAAAATAAATTTATGCTGTCCATAAATCCAACATAGAAAATTATCCTTACACAGCTCGGATTCCCTTACGCAGATATTCCCGACTACAACTTTTTCTACATACTTTAAAATGAGACTTAAACTGAATCTCAGGCAAAACTAACATTTGAAACCCATGTTGAATAACTAACATAAACGTGGCAAAGGACATGCACACACAGTTCACAAAGGGGAAAAAGTTCACTATGAAATGAAAACCAGCTAAACAACATCTTTCAGATTTTTGAATCCTAATCTTTCCTCTTCTACTTGACATCTCAAACTCACCACGGCCAAAACAGGAACTCTCAATTTCCACCCCAAATCTGTCTTTTTCCCAGTCTTCTCCTTAGTAACCAGCATCACTGTCCTCTACATAGGAATACGATCTTTGGTTCTCCTACCCTTTTCTTGTACCCATACTCAATGCATCTGCAGCTACTAAAAAAGTTTTTAAAAAAGTAAAATAAAATCAGTTGATTCCAACCCATGGCAACCGTACTGGACAGAGAAGAACTGCCCCATACAACTTCCAAGGCACAGCTTTGGATTCGAACTGCCAAGCTTCTGGTTGGCAGCCTTATGTCTTACACAAACACACACACACACACACACGTCTTACACACACACACACACACACACACACACACACACACACACACTCCCCCTTAACTTTCTTCTAATACAAAGAATGCCAGTTAAGGCTGCTGAAGTTTTCATAAAGCCCTCTTTGCACCGAAAAAGAGACGGAGAGTCAAGTCGAGTGGGCTCCAGGGTAGGGTCCGGAGCTCTGTCGGGACGCTCTCCCTTCCAGAGCTCCAGGAAGGAGAAAGGACAGAACTCTTCCTCCCAACTTTAGGGGGAGGACACGCTCTCTGATTCCCCGACAGGCGCTGTGGGAGCACTCCCCGTGAAGCTGGGGCGACCGATCGTACGGGAAATCCGCCACCAGCGGCCAACAGCACTGCGGAACCGAAGACTGGGGGTCAGGGAGGGCTAGCGAAGGGGGCCGTACCCATCCGGATGTGCACGCTGGCAGAGGCCACGCAGCTGCCATAGTTGAAGTCATCCTCGATCGAGGAGGACGGGTAGCAGGACTCTAGGCTGGCCATGGCGGCTACTGGAGCCTCAGCCACCCGGGGCGGCGGAGACGGCAGTCAGAGCAACGGACACCAACCCATTTCCGGGAAGAGGTAATCCAGCCCGAACTAGCCGAATCGCCCTGGCGGAGCGAGCCCGGAGCTAGTCGATTATCTGTTTCGAGAAATCAGTCATCTGCGAAAGGGGATTGCTTCAGATTAGAACGGGGGAGGAGGCGAGACTCAGTGTTGTCTGAGGTGAAACGCTTCTCAGATTTTCCTTCAAAAACTTTTTTAAGTCTTTTTACCTGGAGAGTTGCTTAAAGTGATTTGTAGTGATGTCCCCTTCATCTATCCAGATACCTCTCTCATCCACTGACCAACTCCTTAAAATAATCACACAGGGAATACACTTTTACTTCTTTTATTTTACATAATCATCGTCTTCATTGACCAGAAACAACCTTAGACAATATTCACCCCAAGCCTCTCACAGATTACGAAAAGTAGATACCAGATGGATTGTGGATCTAAATGAAAAAAAGTAAAACTTCAAGAAGAAGATATTGGAGAATATCTTCATGAATGGGGGAAGGCCAAAGAATTCTGAAACCAAATATGAAAGTGTTTAACCACAAAGGAAAAGATTGACGTATTAAATTGTATTAAAAATAGAAACTTTAATTAATCAAAAGCACTGGAAGACAGTAAAAAAGCAAGCCATACTATGGTGAAGACACGAGGTCTGACAGTTAAGAATGTGAACTTAGTTGTTCTAAGTGCCGTGTACCTCACTGCTGAAGATCGCTACGATCACCCTTGAAGTACTCCTTTGAGAAGCTATGCGCCCACGCCGGCCCCCAGTCCACTCTTCAAAGCAATTTTGAAATTCTTTTTCTGGAATACCCATTAGCAAGATGACCCGTTTGCGAACTCCCAGTAAACAGCTGTATTGCTACGCGCTCACTACTCACCTGATCTGGTACCCCAGTGACTTTTTTTCTTTACCCAAAGGTAAAGGAAATATTGAAAGGAAGACATTTTGATGGCATTCAGGACATCAAGGGTCATATGACGACAGCTTTGATGATCGTTCTGTAAAAAGAGTTTCAAAACTGCTTTGAAGGGTGGAGGAGGAGCTGGCGTGGACGCATAGCTTCCCGAAGGGAGTACTTCAAGGGTGACCGTAGTGATCTTCAGCAATGAGGTACGAGGCACTTTTTCTAGGATGAATTCGCAAACTTAATTGTCAGTCTTGGTACTTGCTAGGTATACAATTTACAAAGATCTGGTATCTAGAATATACAAATAATTGTTACAAATAAAAAAAGACAAGCAACTAATAAAAATCAGTAGAAGTCATAAACAGGTAACTCGTGCAAAAAGAAAATAGTCAAATGGTCAATAAAAGAAAGATAAGATGGCTCACTCTCATTAATAATCAAATAAGTGTAGATAAATACCACAATGAGATATTTTCACATCTATAGTGATGGTTAATGTTCTGTGTTAACCTGGCTTAGGCTATGATTCTCAGTGATTCTGCAGACACCGTGTAATCACTTCCCGTATTGTGATCTGATGTGGGCAGCCAATCAGAAGAGAAGTTTCCTGGGGGCTGTGGCCCGCCCTCTCTCTCTCTCTCTCTCTCTCTTTCTCTCTCTCTCTCTCTCTCCTGAGTTCTTGGGATATGAGAAGCTTTAGCCTGCTGCCTGACCTGCGTATACATATACATGTGCAAGCCACAAAATACAAATTATGTAACTTTAATAATTTCATATACAAATGAAATGCTTCCTTAAATTTGCTTTAAAAACTGAAATTGTGTTATAAGATCAATGGTAAAATCTACGCTAATAAAGTAATGTTGTTTCTTACTCAGAATTATATTACATCCTGAATAAAGAGCACACGAGAAATTAAGACTTTGTGGAAGGAAGAAAAAAGCTTTATATTTCTGAACCTTTGATGGGACTTTTATCTACTTTTTCAACATTTTTCTTTTTCAGTATACCCCACAAATCCTGTAGGTGGCACTGCTAGTGGGAATGCAAAACGGAGAAATGCCCTTGGAAAATTGTTTGGCAGTCTCTTGCTGTTGTTATTGGTACGTGCCATCTAGTTGATTCTGACTCCTGGAAACCCGATGGGACAGTATAGAGCTGCTCTGTAGGATTTCTGCAATCAATATCGATGAAAGCAGCAGTAAGGAAATCAAGTGATGCATTGCATCAGGCAAATCGACTACAAAAGACTTCTTTAAAGTATTAAAAAACACAGATGTCATTTTGAGGAATAAGTTGCACCTGAATGAGACTGTGGTGTTTGCAGTTGCCTCATATACATGCAAATGCTAGACAATGAATATGGAAGACTGAACACTTGACACCTTTGAATTATATTGACAAAGAATATTGAATATACTATGGACTGACAATTTGTCTCAGAAGAAGTACAGCCAGAATGCCACTTGGAAGTGAGGATGAGGAGACTGCATCTCACATACTTTGGGTACATTATCAGAAGGGACCGGTCTCTGGAGAAGGACATCATGCTCGGTAAAGTTGAGGGTGAGTGAAAAAGTGGAAGAGTCTCAATGACATGGATTGACACAGTGGTTGCAACAATGGACTCAAGGAAAGCAACAATCAAGGGGATAGTGCAGGACTGGGAGTATTTTGTTCTGTTGTACATAGGTTGCTGTGAGTGAGAACCGACTTCATGGCACTTACCACAGCCCTGATGGCTAAGAGCTTGGCTATTAACCAAAAGGTCGGCAGTTTAAATACACTAGCTGCTCCTTGGAAACCCCATTGGACAGTTCTATTCTGTCCTATAAGGTAACTGTAAGTCAATATCAACTCAGTGGCAATGGATTTGGTTTTTTGGAATCTTTATGGAAGCAGATTCCCAGGTATTTTCTCCCATGACCTTTCAGTTAGCAGTTAAGTACTTAACCATTGTGTCACCAGGCCTCCATACAACACAAGTTCTATGACCTGGAAATTCTACTAGATAGAGCATATACCTGATAGAAATGCATGTATATGTTCACAAAAGACATGTACAAGACTGCACATAGCAGGATTATTCGTAATAGTCAAAACCTGGGAATAACCCAGATAGCCACCAAGAGAAAAATAAATTGTGACACATTCATATACTTCGTGCTTTATACAATGAAAATAAGCAGATTACTACTACATGCAACTTGCATGAGTCTTGCGAACATAATGCTGAGCAAATGAAACCAAATACAAAGAATAAAGATTGTATGGCTCCACGTAAAACTCAAGAGCAAACAAAACTAATCTGTGGTCTTAGATGACAAGAAAGTATTTGTCTTTGGGGAGTTGAAAAGGGTAATAATAGGGAGTAGGCACTTAGAAGGGATTCTGGGACCCTGTTCTATTTCCTGGCTGATCACTTGTTTTTACCTTGTGATAATACAACCAACTGTTTATATGGGATGTGTACACCACTTTATATGTTACTCTTAAATTTTAAAAATTGTTTTAAAGCAGCAATATATATATATGTAATTGTTTTCTACCAGTGTAGATAAAGAGTCATCTCATGACACAGAAAAAACACTTACTGACAGATACAGAATCCAGTATCTGATTGTTCCTCTATTTCTTTTAAAATTGCAGTTTCAAGGAAAGTGCTTTGTAAATAAAATCACTAATCTAAAACAAATTTTAGTGGTTTTCATGACCTTCCTCTTCCTCCTAACATTTATTTCTTCCCCTTCCCCCTTTTTTTTTCTACTGTGTTTGCTTTACAAACCCAGGCTAAAATCTCTTCTGGGCTATTCTCAGTCTGTAATAAATCCCTCCCTATTCCTCGGCTGATTAGAAAACACATTTTTTTTCTTTTTTTGCTTTTATATCAGAACCTAATTCAACATTGAAGATAGTGGAGATTTAAGCTGCAACAATCTTTTTTCAATTTTTAAGCTATAGAGTTTTATCTATAAGAGAACTCCAGGAGCCAGACCAGTGAGGATTATAACTCATGTGCATTACTGAAAAAGAGCATGGGGTTTAGAACCAAACAAAAGTTTGAGTCTTAGCTCAGTCACTCACTAGCTTTTAAGCATCTAAAGTAATCTCTTGAGGCATAACTTTTCTTTATTGTGAAGTAATGATTAGAATACCTAACATATGGATTTGTTGGATGATTAAATGAGATAGCATATGTAAAACATGTAGCTCTATGATAGGGGCTTGATACACGTTACTTCTCTCCCTCATTGAGCCCAGGATTCCTTAGCTGCTGAGGAATGGAAACATCATATATGAAATGGGCTTAGGGAGCCTCAAATGGTAAGACTATCACGTAACATAGAGCCACTGAGGACCAAAGAAGCACTGTGATGAAAACTTTGTTTTCTGGAGATTAAGCTGGAGATAAAAAGATTCACCATTGATCTCTAAGCTGTAATATTGTGGTGGCTTGTGCATGGTTCTGAGGCTGAAAGCTTGTTGTTGTTGGGTGCCATCCAGGCTCATAGCCACCACATGCACAACAGGACAAAACACTGCCCAGTCCTGTGCCATCCTTGCAATCACTGTTATGCTTGAGCCCGTTGTTGCAGCCACTGTGTCAATCCATCTCACTGAGGGTCTTCCTCTTTTTTGCTGACCCTCTGCTTTACCAAACATGACATCCTTCTTCAGGGACTGATCCCTCCTGACAACGTGTCTGAAGTATGTGAGACATATTTTCAACATCCTTGCTTCTAAGGAGCATTCTGGTTATACTTCTTAGAAAGATTTGTTCATTCTTTTGGCCACCCATGGTATATTCAATTCTCTTCACCAACAACATAATTTAAAGGCATCAATTCTTCTTCTGTCTTCTTTATACATTGTCCAGCTTTATTCATTGTCCAGCATAGGAGATGACTGAAAATGCTATGACTTGAGTCAGATGCACCTCAGTCTTCAAGGTGAGATCTTTGCTTTTCAACATCTTAAAGAGGTATTTTGCAGCAGATTTGCCCAGGGCAATGTGTCTTTTGATTTCTTAACCACTGCTTCACAAGCTTTGATTGTAGATCTAAATAAAATGAAGTTTTCGATAACTTCAATCTTTTCCTCGTTTATCATGATGTTTGTTATTAGTCCAGATATGAGGATTTTTGTTATCTTTATGTTGAGGTGCCATCCATCCTGAAAGCTATAGTCTATGATCTTTGTCAGTAAGTGCTTCAAATCTTCTTCACTTTCAGAAAGCAAGGTTGTATCGTCTGCATAACACAAGTTTTTAATGGGTCTTCCTCCAGTGCTGAAGCCCCTTTCTTCTTCATATAGTCCAGCTTCTCAGAATTTATGTCACGAATATTTTAAATATCAGCAGGATCATCCAAGGGGACAGCTTTCAGCAGAGCTTCCAGACTAAAACAGACAAAGAAGAAAAGCCTGGTGATCTACTTATGAAAATTAACCACTGAAACCCCTATAGATCACAATGTTGTCAGACAGAGTGCTGGAAACTGAGCCTCCTAAATTCAAAAGCAGTACACAATAGCTGCAACATACTAACAATCACGAAGATAGCACCAGAGGACATTTCCTGTTATACATAGGTCATATAGAAGACAAGGTTATATATTACAACAAAAGGAAAGGTGAATTGGGAGAGCGCAGGGCTAGAGACAATATGTTTGGTGTTTAGGCCTCAGTTCCCTACGAGACCTACTTCTACATGAGGATACATACGTATATATTTCATCCTCGTGTGGTAACATATGTAAACTGCTAACATGGTGAGTGCTCAATAAATGGTAGCTACAGCTATTACAGGGCCCTGGTGGCACAGTGGTTAAGAGCTTGGCTGTCAACCAAAATGTTGGCAGTTTGATTCCACCAGCTATTGCTTGCAAACACTTTGGGGCAGTTCTATTCTGTTCTATAGGGTCTCTATGACTCAGAATCAGCATGACAGGACAGGTTTTTTATTTATTTCATTTTTTTAGAGCAAAGTCATGGCTTCTTTAGTTTGCTAGCTATTTGAGTAGTTTCTCTGTGCCAAAAAATAAACCAAACCCAGTGCCACTGAGTTGATTACAACTTACAGTGACTCTATAGGACAGAGCAGAACTGCTTCATAGAGTTTCCAGGGAGTGCCTGCAGGATTCAAACTGCTGAACTTTTGGTTAGCAGTGGTAGAACTTAACCACTACACCACCAGGGTTTCCTTGCAAGGTATACAAAGATAAATACAATCCTGCCCCCCACCACACTCTTACCATCAACAAACCCACAGGAAAAACATGAGCAAATGATAATAAAAAAATAAACATTGATATAATGTGTGAGTGTCGCAGAACCCCAAAATAAATTATTAACTCTGAGGAGATTATAAATAACCTTAGAGAGGTTGTGACTTTTTAGCTGGGTCTTAAATGATGACCAGGGATTTGCCAGACAGGAGATACTGTAATGAAAGAGTTACTCCAAAAACCAAGCACAGACAAGTAGGGAAAGAGCCAGATGGCATGAGAAACGTAACAGAAGAGAAACAAAGTTGTGTGACTTAATGGACCTAAGTATCCAGTACAATGAGGAACACAGTAGATAGTCATTCCTTTTGAAAATATCAAAGGGTCAAAACTACTCAGGATTCCTTTGACCCATGTGACCAGGAACAAGGAAGTTGGCTTTCTAGGGGACAATCAGTCCTGGACTGCCAATTTGAGTTAAGACCAGGAATTCCAACCAGAATTGTTCAGTAAATACTTGAGATAGGAGTTGAGAAAGAAATTTTCCAGCTAGTAGGTAGAGCTGAAGGCACAACTCTGAAAGTGATCCTCGTAGAGACAAATGATGAATGAGATTGTATGAGATGTTCAAGACCTGGAATGAATTCAGCCTTTGAGTGTATAGTACAGGCTGGTGTTTGGAAGGGGGGCTAGTCAAGGAAATGGAAGCAATAGTCTACAGTGTGGGAAGAAAGTGTTGTGTAGCACTGTGGAAGTCAAAACAGGCAGAATTTAAAGAAAGAAGACTTGATGAAGGACACATGTTGTGGAACTGGCAGAATAAGGCCTAAGGAAAGGCCAATAGATCTGAAAAACGTTACTTTTAACCTAAATATGCCAAATATTTTCTTATGCAAACTTACTATTGTTGTTTTTCATTATTAAGAAATCAAGTTAAAATCTAATCTTTTATTTTTCTTTCAAGAGCTCAAACCAGTGATGTAAATTCTGTAAAAGAAAAGCAGGAGGAACCATGACCTCTGTCAAAGAAAAACAGATGTGGATAACTAGCTGCAAATTGGTTTTACTATGTGTGCTCTGAAACCTAATGATGTGACATCATTTCTTGAACTTTGTGCGGTGGGTTTCTTTGGAGAATTTATCCAACAGCCAGGAAAAGAAAGCCAAATCCTTGAACAGGAAAATTCACAAGATTAAAGCCCTTATTTCCAGAAATCTTAAATAAGTATTTTGTAAACATTTTTCCAAAAAATATTACATCTACATTTCTTACAGTCAGTGACAGTGTTTTCATCTGTAAAATGTAGCAGCGGAACTAAGACCTCTACATTCTTTTTATCAGTCTCAAATTATAATGTGAGTAAGTATCTGATTGTAAAAGAAGTATTTTTGCTATAATCTCATACTCCTTCACGTGTCTTGACTTCTTCTGGAGACAGACAAGCTTTTTCTTACAAAGTAGCACTTGAGCTAATTTTAAAACCATGGAAAGCTCTTAGCTGGAAGTTATTGAGTTATAATAGTTGGAATTTAAAAAACAACTGGTGAGTGGGAAAAGTCATTATTGCAACATACCCCGAGTTGTAAGATACCATGGAAATGATTGAGAGTCAATTGAGTCAATCAAGAGAGTATTAAAATAAATTATTTTTTTTATACTTGGAGGTTTTCTAATTAGAGACAATAATCATTAACTGCAGAAAGTTTTGAAAACACAAAAAGCACAAGAAAATAAAATCTTTAGTAATTCTTTCCATCAGCCTCAAGAGTATAATTGTTAAAGTGTTAGTATATCATGTTGTGAAAGAATAGAAAGACATTTTTGAAGTCTTAAAGGGAAAGACTGAGTTATAAGATAATGCAACTCAAGAGTCGGATCCGACTCGACAGCACTTGGCTGCCTTGGCTGGTGTTTTAAAATATTATGTATATATTACTGGAGGAATAATTAGTTCATGTTGTTTTTATGAGGTTGTTGTTATTGTTGGGTGCTGTAGAGTTGGTTCCGACTCACAGCAACTCTGTGCACAAGAGAATGAAACACTGCCTGGCCTGGTGCCACAGCCACAGTCCTTTTTATGCTTAAGCCCATTTTTATGGCCACTGTGTCAATCCATCTTGTCAAGGGTCTTCCTCTTCTTCGCTGACCCTCTGCTCTACCAAGCATGATGTCCTTCTCCCGGAACTGATCCCTCCTGACAACATGTCCGAAGTATGTAAGATGCAGTCTTGCCATCTTGGCTTCCGAGGAGCACTCTGGTTGCGCTTCCTCCAGAACAGATCTGTTTGTTCTTTTGGTGGTCCATGGTACACTGGACATTCTCCTCCAACACCATAATTCACAGGCATCAGCTCTTCTTCTGTCTCCTTTGTTTATGGTCTAGCTTTCGCATGCATATGATATGATTGAGAATATCATGGCTTTGGTCAGGCACACTTTAGTCTTCAAGGTAACATCCTTACTTCTAAATACTTTAAAGAGGTCCTTTGCAGCGGATTTTCCCAGTACAATGCATCTTTTGATTCTTGACTGCTGCTTCCATGAGCATTGATTGTGGACCCAACTAAAATGAAATTCTTCACAACCTCAATCTTTTCTCCATTTATGACAATGTTGCTTACTGGTTCAGTAAGCAACATCTCCTGATGTTGAGGTGCAAACCATACTGAAGGCTTGATCTTCATCAGTAAGTGTCTCAAATCTTCATTTCCAGCAAGTAAGGTGGTGTCATCTGCGTAACACAGATTGTTAATGAGTCATTCTCCAATCCTGATTCCTTGTTCTTCTTCATATAATCCAGCTTCTTGGATTGTTTGCTCAGCATACAGATTAGAAAGAAATGGCAAAGGATACAACCCTGACACACACCTTTCCTGATTTTACACGGTGCAGTGTCCCTTTGTTCTGTTCACATGACTGCCTCTTGATCCATATACAGATTCTTTAAGAGCACAACTAGGTGTTCTGGAATTCCCATTCTGTGTACTGTTAGCCATAATTTAGTATAATCCACACAGTCAAATGCATTTGCATCGTCAATGAAACACAAGTAAACATCTTTATGGTATTCTTTGCTTTCAGCCAAGATTCTTCTGACATCAGCAATGATATCCCTGGTTCCATGTGCTCTTCTGAATCCAGCTTGAATTTCTGGCAGTCCCTTGTCAATATGCTGTTGCAGTCGCTTTTGAATGATCGTGAATTTATGAGGTTATTTTGGTGAAAAACTAAGAATTTAATTACTGTGTAATTTACACCAAAAATGTCCTCACCCAGTTCCTGATCTTTACCCTATCCCTGAACCCCAACTGTCATGGAAAGAATGGCTTTTATATGGCTTTTCTTACTATGGCCCTGTGGCTTCTACAAAATGATTGAGTGAGACTATGCAAATCAGATGCCTGTGGCTTAACAAAAAGATAGGACAGTTTGGTAATAATGTGGGGGGGTGGAACTATGCAAACAAGGGGACTGGCCAGTTTTGCCATCCTGCTACCTTAAAAGAGAGCCAAACAATCCCACAGAGGAGGAGATCTCACTACCACCAAGAAGAAAAAACAGGAGCAAAGCACTTCCTTTGGACTTAGGGTCTCTTCATTGAGACCATTCTAGACCCAGGAGACTAAAAGAGAGATCTCTAACACCAGAGACAGGGTGAGACAGTGAGAAGCAGTGACAAAAACAGCAGTAGCAGAACCGGATCAGTATGAGATGGGGGTTACAGTGGAGGAACCAACCCCTGGAGTCAAAGAGCTGAGTGCCTTCGGACAGGAGGCTTACTGGGAGAATGGAGCATACCCAAGCACTTATTTATGGAGCTAAAGAGCTTTGTAATACTTGATGGAACAGGGCAAAACCCAGACTCAGAGGTCTAGGGGACCAGGAGCTGAGAGAGAGGACTTCCTATAGACATAGCTGAGAAGCAGTCCTGACCAAAGAGCCATATCCTGAGTCATTCCTGATCCTGTACTGTAACCTGTTCGTTCCCTAATAAACCCCACAAATGTAAATATGATTTGTGAGTTTTGTGTGGCCATTGCGATAAATTATTGAATACAACCGAGAAATAGGGAATGCTGTGGGAGGGATGGCTGGTGTCAGAATTAGTAAAAAGTTTAAAAAGAAGAGGTTTGTCATAGTAATCAGCCTTGGGCTGTTGATCTTGAGTCTCTTCTCCTCTTATGGAGTTAGATGAGCAGGCTTGACACCCCTGTGACTCTCTGGCATAAAGCTTAGGAAAGGGAAGAGCCTGAAAGATGATATAGTGCCTTAGTTATCTATAGCTGCTGTAACAGAAATACCACAAGTGGATGGCTTACACAGTCTAGGAGCCTAGAAGGTCAAGTTCAGGATGCTACTCCAGGAGAAGCTGTTCTGTTTCTGTTGGCTGTAGAGGAAGGTTGTTCTTATCAACATTCCCTGGTCTAGGAGCTTCTCATCGCAAGGACCCCAAGTCCAAAGGATACACTCCAGTGCTTCTTTCTTGATGAAGGGAGGTGCTTTCTTTTCTGGTCATTTTTCTCTCTTATATCTCAGAGGAAGTTGACTCAGAATATAACCTTATCCTGTAGATGGAGTCCTGCTTCATTAATAAAGCTTCGTCTAATCCTGCTTAATTAACACCATGAGAGTTAGGATTTACCACACATAGGATAATTATATCACATAACAAAATGCAGGCTAAATCACACAACTCTGGGACTCATGGTCTAGCCAAGTGGGCACACATTTTGCAGGGGAACACAACTCAATCCATAACAGATACGTTAGTATTCCTTGTTTTGAAATTTATTTCCCAAAACAAAAATATTCTAGGTCTCACAAACCTGGTTGCCCTTTGAACATTTATCCATAGGAATGTTGGGTAAGAAAACTACTACTAAGACAGTTATCTCATATATACTAAGAGCTGCCATCTGCTTCACCACCTTTCTGTCATACCTGCTTCTAAATTTCTGGAGCTTTGGTGTTTGCACTTGACTAGGACTTGGCCACTGACAAAGCTGTGTATCTGTCTTGTCCACTGAGCCTTAAGAGTTTCCTAGGCATCTCTATTTGATAATCAGTGATGCTTGGTGCACTCCTTTTGCCAGCTAGGATGGTAAAACTTGCTTCTTCTAGTATTCATACTTTTGGCACGGGATGCGAGAGATGATGAGGTGGGGTTGGTGAAGATCCCACAGCAAAACACTATGTCATGAAGTATTTTAGTGCTGTTGTAACAGAAGTGCTAGGACAGAGATGTGAAGGGCCATTCTAACCACACTTGGAACATTGTGGATTGATAACCAACTTGTTTTACAACCCATATTGGAGGACAAGTTGCTTAAGTTATCCCTAAAGTTGGTTTTCAGAAAAGCCATTTTAAACCAATTTCAGAGGCATGCACAGATGAAATAGAGGTGATTGTGACATGTCCTTCCAATGGGGGTACCAGAGCACTACAATCAGGACTGAGGAACCAAGCCTAGGATACAAGAAACTGCACAGGCACAACAGCCCATAATAAGTCCTGCCATGATTCCCAGAAGACTTCACTGTGGAAACAATCTTAAAGGCTGTTTGCCTGTGCGTCTAATTTCCCTAGACTCACAGCTTCCTAGAAATTGCAATCTCCAAAATGAATAAAACGTGAGAACTCTCCTTCCGAAAATCCTTAACAAGCCCTTACAAAACCTTTGTTCAGCAAGGTGTGGGTTAGCATTACTTAGGCCCTCCTCATGTCCACTTGTAAGCTTCTTAAACAAAGCTTTGCTCGTGGAAAGATTCTCTGTGCCTTACCTGTTCATTCTTGATCAGTGAAGGGTAAGACCCTCAGTGGGTCCACGGTGTCTTAGAAGCCTCCCAGCAAGTTTCGATGAGACAGCAGGAAGAGTGTAGGAACCATTTCTGTCCCGACCTCAGTCCCCAGGAAATCTCGAGAGGACGGTCATGGACCCTACTGGACAAAAGAGCAGCTGTGATACTGTATTTCTTTTGAGTTCTCTCCTCCCCCATTCCTTGTGTCCGGAACTTAGTTTCATTTTCTTCCTGAGAAAACTTTCTTACCCTTCTTTTCTGTCTTCTTTTGAGAAACTGCTACCTTCTGTGTACCGAGGGCTTAATAGACTTCTGGGTGACTACTGAAAAGTCTTCAGCAGACCCCAGAAAGTAGAAGATTCTTGGTTTGAAATGCCATTTGCCCAAGTCAGGCCACCTGGGAGTCCCTGCCAGACAGGTGTCTCATTCTGATGAGGCCAGAGTCACTGAAGAAGGGTCTAGGAGGGTCCCTAGTTCACAAGGTCTTAGGGACCCTAGAGACCAATTTAACCTTGGACTTGTTTTTTTCTCTATTGTTGTCTTATTTGCTATCTCTGTATTTGCAAAGAAATATTTTTCTGAATCAGGGTGAGGGGAGTCTTGGCTGAGCTAATTGAAATGAATAAGAAAGCAGAATTTCAAATAGATATAGAAATAAATTGTCAATGGGCTGAAAAGACAAACACCCCTTAGTTAAATGTCCCAGAGAAGAAAAAGGATAGTTTTGTCTTAAAGTAACCACTTCAGAAGAGTAAAAGGGAAAGAAATTATAATTTCCACTTCAAAATTTCTACATCAACTTACACATATGAAGACTGCCAGTTAAGTTCCCTAACTCATCCTAGAAAAAGTGCTACATACCTCATTGCTGAATATCACTATGATCACCGTCAAAGTATTCCCCTTGGGTAGCTATGCATTGATGTCAGTGCCTAATCCACCCCTCAAAGCAATTTTGGAACTCTCTTTCTAGAATGGCCATCAGAGCTGTCATTATATTACCCGTGATGTCCTGAATGTCATCAAAATATCTTCCTTTCAATGCTTTATCTTTGGATAAAGACAAAAGTCAGTGGAAGGGGTTCCAATACAATTATTTGTTTACAGGCTAAAAACTGTCTCACAGACAACTATCCCAATAAGTCCATGAACTTGCCACCTTGCCACCATGCTCAATGGCCATTACAGAAAGAGTTCCGAAATTGCTTTTAAGTGTGGAACAAGTGCTGGCATTGGTATATAGCTTCCTATAACCACAGTGATATCAGCAATGGGGTATGCAGCACTTAGAACAATTAAGTTAACAGAAATAACTGTCAGACCTGCAGGTGTCTTCCTTGAGTAAAAAGAATGAAGGCAGGGCAAGATAAAGCCTCCCTATTCCCCAGCCTACACTGTCATATAGCTCCAAGGAAGCTTTTCTAAGACAAAAGATAAGAAGAATTGTTACTGTGTTCATCAGAAATTGAGTGAGTCCCAACTGTAAAAGATCTGTAAACAGATTCTTTCTATTGTAGGACAACTTTAATACGTGCTGGAAACAACCAGGGGAAAAAAGAAAAGTTGCAACCCTAGCAAGAGACTTTGTTGAACAGAGACTTCATGATTTCTAAAGCTAGTTGCTACAAGCTTTAAGGGTTAAAATTAGATTGAGGAATATGAGACATGGTAAAAATTTAACAAAAAATTAATGTTTAAACAAACTATTTCAGTTACATGCTCAAAGTATTTTCTAAGACGTTTTAGGTAACTTACTGACGTTAAATTAAGTTAAATAGATATTTGTCATAATTTAAGGTTATATACTTTTGCTTTTCATACCACAAGAGAAAATGTGTGTTTGTGTGTGTTTTAATGAGTGAGTTCATTTTTGCTGTTTAAAGGGATGCACTATAAGAAGTTTATTGCCAGTTTTGTCTGACAAAAGTTGGTTTAATTTATGAAGTTTTGAAGAACTTTAATGTTAGCTAGAATATAAAACAAAGATTTAGACTTTTCACTGTTTAAATAGCAAAATTCTCTTTGATTTCTGAGTTAAAGTGTTAATTTATTCTTTGTGTAATATGCCTCAAAGGCATTGCAATAAGATCCCTGAGTAAAAAATCAAGCCACACAGCTTGAGAAAGAAGAAGAAAAAGCTAAAGTTTTTACTGTAAGATCTTTAGTTAAATAAGTTTAGTATCGTTTCTTGATAACCTATAGTAAACTCCTGAAAACTCTGAAACCTCAGGGAAAGCCACAAGTACCTTTTTATAAAGGGAAAGTGCTTAAAAGTTTTATTTAATAAATTATGTGGCATGAATTGGGCTGTAAAGAAAAGGAGTTGAGGATGACTCAAAGGTTTTTTGGCTAAAGCAGCTGGAAGGATGAAACTGCCATTAACTTAGATTGGGAAATATGGGGAGGAGAGCAAGTTCTGAAGGGATGATTGAGAATTCAATTTTGGACAATAGTCTGGAGTTCAGGAAAGAGGTCTGGGCTAGCCATATAAACTTGTCAGTCATTGACACACAGATGGTATTTGAAGGCTCAAAACTGGTTGATATCACCAAGAGTAAGTTTAGGTAGAAGAATCATGTATTGAGCCCTCAAATACCTCAACATTACAAGATCAGGGAAAAGTGGAAGAATGAGCTGAGGATACTGAGGTAAGAGAAAATCTGGAGAATGACTCTGGAAGTCAAGTGAAAAAAAAAAGGTCCAAGGAGGTGAGGAGATCAACTGTGTAATAAACTGATAACTGAGGTGAGAACTGAGAAATAGCTAGTGTTTAGTAATGGTGTTGTTTTAGTCAGCCAGTGCTGCTCTAACAGAAATTATTCTTATACAGTCTGGTAGGCTACAAGTCTGTAGCTAGGGAACGACTTTCCCATTTGTTGGCTCTGGGGGAAATCCTTGTGTTGCATCAGTCTTTGTTCAGGGAGTATCTCGGTGCAGGAACCTCACGTCTGTAGAGTGTGCTCTTCTCTCAATGCTGCTTTCTTGGTAGTGTGAGGTTCCCAAATCCCCCTGCCCGATTTTTCCCTTTATGGCTCAAGAGAACACCCCAAGGCACAAGACAAACCTACACATTGACTCTTGCTCTACCCACACAACTGCTGCCCATCCACTCTCATTAACATCATAGAGACAGGAATTTCAGCATGGAGGAACATCACACAATACTAGGAATTATAGCACAGCCAAATTTTTATAGTCTTTTTAGGGAACACATTCAGTCCATGGCATCCCACTCTTTGGTCTCTAAAAAAATCACATCTTTGCAACATGTAAAATATATTCTCCCCATCACAGCAAAAGCCTTTAAGTCCAAGTACACAGTCCAGAAGTTTCTCTTTAACTGTGAAATCTAGAACACGAGTTATCTGCTTCTAACATGCAATGGCAGGCACAAGCTAGACATTTCCATTACAAATGGAAGACATTGCAGGCAACGACGGCATTTAACAGGAAACAAGCAAGTCAGCAGAACACATTGCATTAGCCCTCAAAGCTTTGAAAATAATCTTCAGTTCTCCGAGACATTTTACATAATAGCTTTGCTGTCAAGGCTCTACGTATTGGCCACACTGTCTGGATTCTGAGTGGAGACTTGTGGCCCTGTGCTACAACTCTGCCTTCTAGGCCCACTTGGACAGCAACTCTGGCCCATCGGCTTTAGGTGTACCCTAAGCCCAACTGAGAGGCAATTCCACCCTTAAAAACACAGGAAGCCATGGCTCCACCCTTTCAAACCTGTTAGGTCGTGGCCACACTTTTTGAGACTGAGGCGGATCAGCTTCTTATGCTCTTTTTCTCTTTAGCTTCTGCTTGCCATGAGTTCATGGCCTGGGCCTCAGGCCCGCATCTGCCCTGCCAGGGAAAGTGTTTCAAAGCTCTGTAGCTCCACTGATTTAAATGCCCAGAGGCACCCCACTCTGCTGGGAAACCTCCTGCACACAGGCATTCAGCTCTCTCACTCCATGGATCAGCAAGGCTAGCTCCACCAATTCAAGTACCCTGAGGCACCTCGATCCACCAGGAAGCCTCTGTGAACAGGCACTTAGCTCTCTAGCACCATAGGTTGGCTCTAGCCTTGTCTCATGCTGGTTTGGTTCTGCTGCTGTTATTCCTCACCATATGCACCTTCTTCAGTGTTAACTATTCCCCTCAATTCCTTCTGAATCTTCTATCCATTCATAGTTTCAAAATGGCTTCCACATTTTAGATCTTTCTTAGAGCAATACCCTATTCTCTTGGTACCAAATACTGTTTTAGTCAGCCACTGCTGCCCTAACAGAAATACCACAGAGTGGATGGATTTAACAAAGCAAAGTTTGTTTTCACGCAGTCTAGTAAGCTACAAGTCCAAATTCAGGATGTCTGCTCCATGAGAAGGCTTTACCCCTTGTTGGCTCCGGAGGAAAGTCTTTGTGTTGCACTGTAGCAGGAAAAAAGATAAGTTCGGCCTGTGGAGCAAAAAGCACCTCACACACTGCTTTGTAGAGGAAGAGGCATTTATTAGCTGGCAGTGCAGCAGATAGACTCAAGTCTGAAAATAGCCATTCACCCCATTCTGTTATCAGACATACCTATATATATATATATATATATATATATATATATATATATATGTTTCCCCAAGAAAACAAAGAATTTCTATACATCCTCCAAATTGGCAACTACAGGTATACAGATTTCCATATTGCATTCTCATTGGTACAGTATATTATAAGAGGCACTAGATAAGCAGTTAACATTAAGTTACATGAGAAGCTACCCTTTCTTTAGAAACTAGGCTTGTCTCTAAGACCTCTATGTGGGGAGGAGGTGGTGTCCTTGGGCTGGCACCGGAAAGAGGCATCTGGGCTTTTACCTTTTCCTTAGAAAACTTCTACAGGGAGAGGAGGCGAGCTGGTAACTCTGAAACCCCAACTCCAATTTAGGCATCATGCAGCTCATTTTTATTTAGTGAACAGAACAAGTATTCCTGTAGTAAAGCAGGCATTGATTCAAATAGGATTTGGGAAGTTCCTCACAAAGCAAACTGGTGCCTTCTTATCTAAACAGCATAACAAAGGCTGCTTCCTCAGGTGAGCTCTCCTTTCAAGCAAGAAAGCACGTAGGCCTGGGCGCAGGTATAAGTCTCACATTCAAGGGCCAGATCCATCATTTGTGAGGGTCTGATGTCATGCATTTAGCCATTTGTAGCTGTTTACGTTCACTCATTCACAGGCTCACGAGTCCCACACCTAGGCCTTCTGGAGTGTAAGTGGTATCTTCTTAAAAGCTTTTTCTCCCTCTCTCAGCATCAGTCTTGGTTCAGGGAGCATCTTGACACAGGAACCTCAGGTCTGATGGATGTGCTTTTCTCCCAGTGCTGCTTTCTTGATGGTGTGAGGTTCCCAAATCTGTCTGCCAGATTTTTCCCTTTATAGCTCAAGAGACCACCTTAGGGCACAAAATAAACTTACACATTGAATCTTGCTCTACCAATGCAACTGCTGCCCATCCACCCTCATTAACATAGAGGCATGAGTTGCAACAAGGAGGAACACCACACAAAACCAGGAATTATGGCACAGCCAAATTGTTAGAGATTTTTTAGCGAACACATTCAATCCATAACAGATGTGGAGGTCACAGGTGATTTTGAAACCTGCAGTCAGTTGAGTTGTCGAGGAGGGGGAGTCTAATTAGAGTGGGTTTAGAAGAAGGTATATCCATTGAGATTGAGTCAATTCTGACTCATAGTGACTATCGAGGACAGAGTAGGACTGCCCCCAAAGAATCTCCAAGGAGCACTTTAGAACTGCTGACCTTTTATAGGTTCGCAGCCATAAGCACTTAACCACTAAGCCACCAGGGTTTCCTAAGAGAGAAGATAAAACCAAAACCCAACCAAACCCACTGTAATCGAGTCGATTCCAACTCACAGCTATGCTGTAGGACAGAGAAGACCTGCTCCATAGAATTTTCAATGACTGTCTGGTGGATCTGAACTGCTAACCTTTTGGTTAGCAGACATAGCACTTAACCACTATACCACCTAGGAGGAGAAAAATTGGAGATAGTGACAGTATTTAACTGTTAGCTGTAAAAGAGACAAAAGAAATGGAGTAAGAACAGAAAGTGGTATTAAAAGAAAGGCTTTATCTTTATTTGTTTTAAGGTGAAAGAATAATAGCATTATTTGTCAGCTATTAAATTTGATCCAGTGAAGAGTGAAAAATAGGTGGTGCAGCAGACAGCAGAGAATTACTGTCCTTGATGTCCTTGAGTAGCGAGCAGACAAGGGGTAGGATCTAGTATATCAGTGAAGAGACTGGATTTAGATTGGAGCCTATAGAATAAATTTATGGAAAAGGGGGGAAGAGTGTATGGGGATGCAGATACCAGTAAGTAGGTCTATGTGTAGTGAGATCCTGTGGAAGACTGTAATGTGTTAGGATTTTCAGTGAATATTATTAAGGTTATCAGCTGAGCAGGAGAATGAGGAGCAGCTAATGGGAGTTGATGAGAAAAGAGAGCATAAAACTGCTGCTAAGGCTGCCTGAAGAGCAAAGGGACTAAAGACATATAACATGATTGCTCGGCAGTGTAAAGGACCCACTTGAGAGTCATGACCTGATTTATTTTTCCTGAATATGAAACAAAAAACATTTATTGTAAAATATTTGGGCTGTATGTAAAAAGAAAATTAAAATTATCTGTAATTTGAATTTCAGAGGTCATTTCTAACACTATTATTATTATTTTCCAGTGGCTTTTTTTTTTTTTTAATGTGCAATGGCTACACACATAAATATGGCTATCTACATAAATGGAAACTCTGGTGGTGTAGTGGCTAAGTGCTATGTCTGCTAACCCAAAGGTCAGCAGTTCAGATCTGCCAGCTGCTTCTTAGAAACTCTATAGAGCAGTTCCACTCTGCCCCACAGGGTCACTATCAGTCGCAATTGACTCAGTGGCACTGGTTTTGTTTTTTTCTTCCCCCAATCTGTATAAATATAAAACTCTATATAGATATAAAACCTGTTACCACACCGTTGATTCTGAATTATAGCGGCCCTTGAGGACAGGCTAGAACTGCCCCACAGAGTTTCCAGGGAGCACCTTGTGGATTTGTACTGCTAGCCTTTCGGTTAGCAACTGTAGCTCTTAACCACTGCACCAGCAGAGAGAGCTTCTCTCTCTCTCTCCACATATACATTTAAAAAAAAAAACAAAAAACCAAACCCATTGCTGTTGAGTCAGTTTTGACTTATAAGGACTCTACACACAGAGTAGAACTGGCCCATAAGGTTCCCAAAGCAGAGGGCCACGTCTTTCTCCTGAGAAGTGACAGTTTACAATCCAAGTCAATCTGACCTATAACACCCCCCCCACACCACTATGCAACTCTAGCTGCTGTCCCATCCTGTGCCAGCACACGCTTTACTTTTCGACGTGTACTTCTCACATCCATTTCACCAACTCTGCTTCTCCCACCCCCCACCCTCTCCTCTCTCCTCTGGGCAGGAGCTGCTCAGATAGCCTCACGTACATATTTCAGCCAAGAAGCACACTGTTCACCAGCATCACACTGTGTCTTATAGTCTAGTCCAATTTTTGTCTGAAGAGTTGGCTTCAGTACTGGTTTCAGCTCTGGGGTAGCAAAGACACCGAGGGGGTCCTGTCCTCCGGGGATGCTCCAGAATGTCAGATCATCAAGTCTGGTCTTTTAACAGAGTTCTAGTACTGCACACCCATTTTTCTCTCACTATGTCAGGGACTCTGTTGTGTTCCCTGTTAGGTAGTCACTTGGGGGTGGCTGGACACCGTCTAGTTCTTCTGGTCTCATGCTACTGTGATCTCCAGATCCTATTGCCCCTTTTGTCTCCTGGGCTCATATTTTCCTCATGTCTTTGATGCCCTTCATTCTCCTCTACTCCAGGTAGATTGCAAACAACTGATGCTCTTTGCAGGGCTGCTTGCTAGCTTTTAAGACTACAGATGCAGTTCAACAAAGGGTGATACAGAACATTTTCTTAAAATAAACTTAGTTATGTCAGTTGATCTCAATGCCCCCTTAAGTCATGGTCCCCAGACTCCTGCCCCTGCTACTCTGTCCTTCAAACTGTGGGATTGCATTTAGGAAACCTCTTTTTTGTTATAGTCCAGCTGTGCTAACCTCTCTTCTACTGTGTGTTGTCTCTCCCTTTAGCTAACCCAATTCCTGTCTACTATCTAATCTCAGAGTACCCCTCTCCCTCCCTCCCCATCCTTGTAACCATTAAAGACTATTTTCTTTTGTGCATAAACCTTTTCTTTAGTCCTTATAATAATATCTTATACATCTATCCTTCCGCAACTAATTTCACTCAACGTGTCTTCCGGATGACTCCATGCTATCAGATGTTTCCTGAGATCATCGCTGTTCTCTATTATTGCACAGTATCCCATTGTGTGAATGTACTGCTTTGTTTATCCATTCATCTGTTGATGGGCGCCTAGGTTGATTCCACGAGCATTTTGTCATGTTGACCACCTGAATGTTTTCTTTGGTGAAGTGTTTGTTTGTGTCCTTTGCTCATTTTTAATTGGATTCTTGTTTTTCTGTTGTTCAGGTGTTGAAGTTTACTATAAATTTTAGAGATTATTTTCTTGTCAGATACGTTATTGTCAGTTTCTTCCCCACTCTGTAGATGCCTTTTACACTCTTTTGGAGAAGTCTTTTGATGCACATAAGTGTTTAATTTTTAGGAGGTTCCAGCTGTCTAGTCTATCTTCTGATATTTGTGACTTTTTAGTTATGTTAGATAATCTATTTATGCTATAAATTAGGGCCTCTAGATTTGTCCCTATTTTTTCTTCCATAATCTTTATGATTTTAGGCTTTATATTTAGGTCTTTGATCCATCTAGCATTAATTTTTGTTTATGGTATACAGTATGGGTTCTGTTTCATTTTCCTGCAAACGGACATCCAGTTTTGCCAGCACTTGTTGTTAAAGAGACTCTTTCTTCCTCATTCAAAGGATTTCAGCCCTTTCCTGAAAATCAGCTGTCCATAGGTGGGTGAAATTACTTCTGAGTTCTCCATTCTGTTTCATTGGTCTATGTGTCTGTCATTATATCGGTACCAGGCCATTCGGACTACCATGGCTGAATAGTAGGTTCTGAAATGGAGAAATGTGAGTCCTCATACTTTATTGTTCTTCTCCACTAGTGCTTTGCTTCTCCTTCCTTTCTACCACTGAGTCGTGATTAGTTTTTCCAGGATGTTGATGGAATCTGGATTGGGATTGCATTATACTTACCGATCACTTTCGGTAGTATTGGTATTTTCACTATGGTAGTTCTCCCTATCTGTGAGCATGATATGACCAAGGCAAAGAAAGGCACCAGGAGGTAGACCGGGTAAAAAGGCAACAACAGCAAATACCACTGCACACAGAATTCTGCAATAACAATAATAAATAATTTATGAGTGGATACATAGGTAGATATGTAAGCTGAACAGGTGTGAAATAGTGTATGGGAGTATGTATACCCATTAGCATACATAGGTTGTAGAGAACTTTTCCTACATAAATATTTGTAAGTGTTGCAAGATACCCATCTGAGTAGTGGAGTACACAAGTGGCAAGATTACAAAAATACAACACCTTCAAGCACTGAATTACTGGGCTTAGGACCATTGCATCTGGGGACATCTAGGTCAACTGGCATAACATAGTCCCTAAGAACAATGTTCTACATCCTACTGTGGTAAGTAGCAACGGGGGTCTTAAAAGCTTTCAAGGAGCCATCTAAGATAAGACTACTGGTCTCCTTTGTAGTCAAGAAGAGTGAAGAAAATCAAAGGCTCAAGGAAATAATTAGTTCAAAGGACTAACGGACCGCAGGATCCACAGCCTCCACTAGACTGAGACCAGAAGAACTAGAGGGAGTCTATCACTACTGACTGCTGTAACAGAGTTTACAATAGAAGGTCCTAGACAGAGTGAGAAAAAAAAATGTACTACAAAACCGACATTCACAGAAAAGGCCAGACTTGCTGTTCTGATAGAGACTGGTGGAACTCCTGAGACTATAGCCCTTTAGACACCCTTCAAACCTGGAACAGAACCCACTCCTGGAGGTCACCTTTCAGCTGACTAGTAGACAACTCTATAAAGTGACCAGCAACACCTGTGTACTCTTCGGAATAAGCATCCATTAGACCAAAAGGGTAGCATTTGTCTGAGAGCAAAGTTCAGAAGGCAGGAAAGGGCGGAAAACCTGGGCTAATGGAAAGGGGGACATCGCAGTGAGAAAGTGAGTAGATGGCTGTCACTCTGAAGGGACTGCAGCCAATGTTATGCAACAAAATGTGTATAAACTGTTAACTGGGAAACCAATTTGCCCTCTAAACTTTTGCTCAAGCCACAGTAAAATGTAAAAAAAAGAAAAAAATTTGTAATGACTGGTTACATATCCATTCGCTGCAGAAGACAACCCACCGAAAGGCAAGCACACAGGACGGTGGTGGTGGTGCGCATTGCCCCAGTCACTTACAACTACGGTATCCCACTTTGCACAGAACGTAACTACTCCCTAAGTTTTTCAAGGCTGTGACCTTTCAGAAGTAAATTGCCACGCCTGTTTTCCCAAGAGTCTCTAGGGGGATTCCAAGGATGAACCTTCTGGCTAGTAGTTGAGCACTTAACTGTCTGCACCACCAAGAAATTAGTTCTGCAGTTCTGGTCCCTCTCCACCTCCCACGCCTCTCTTTAGTCACATCCTAAACCCAGAGGGCTACATGTGCTCTGTTCAAAACATGAAGTCAATAAGGAAGGGACAACCAGAGGTGGAAAATATCCACGAGCCAGAGCCAGCCCGACCTTCCAGAAAGGCATCTCTGGGGAGAGGCGCCTTGCGTCATGTGGGTCCGCCCCTTGAAGGGCCCGGGCACAGCTCGTTCAGCTGCCTGGGCCTCGATCGTGGAAGCAGGATTTCCGCGGTTGTGAAACAGCAGCTCGCGGGCGCGAAAGCAGACCTGGTTTTGCATCCCTCCTCTGCTGTTCCTTGGTCTTCAGCAGCCGAGCCATGGCCTGGGCGGCCCCGAGGACCGGCGGCGCCTGCAGCGCGCTCTCGGCTCACTCGTTGCTGTTTGACCTGCCACCCGCGCTGCTAGGCGAGCTCTGCACTGTCCTGGACAGCTGCGACGGCGCGCTGGGCTGGCGCGGCCTCGGTGAGTGCGACCCGCCGGCGGGGTCAGGGGCCAGGGGCCAGGGTGGCAGGGCCGCGGTGCGCACCGTCGGGGAGAACAGCCACCGGTGCTGCTAGACCAACTCGGCCTGGTCCGGGGCAACTGCGACGGGGTGGCGTGTCCTCTGGAAATAGGTATAAACATTCCGAGTCCCAGTGCACCCCCTGGCTTAGTGGTTAAGTGCTACGTCTGCTAACCAAAAAGTCCGTCCAAGGTCGTCAGGCGCTCCTTGGAAATGTTACAGGGCCGTCCTGCTCTGTCCATAGGGTTGCTATGAATTGGAATCCACCCGACAGCAATGGGTTTGGTTTGAGATCCATACAGTAGCTCACTCTCCTCTCTTAAGGAAACACAGGGGATTGCAATATTGAGCCATCAGAGGATTGGAAAAGGAGTCCCAGTTGTAAAATGATTAAGCGTTTGACTGCTAACCTAAAGGTTGTGTTGAAACGCACTCAGCCATTCCCCAGGAGAAGGACAGCCTAGGAAACCCAGTGGGGACAGTTCTACTCTGTAGAATGACTAGAGGGCACTCAGCAGAGGTTTGGAACAAGAAGATGTCAAGGTGATGTCATCCTATTTCTGTCACTTTTTAGCTTTATCTGCTTCAGAATATTTTGTTGTCCTTTCTCTGCGCACTCACCACACATTATAATTTACACGTTAAAACATTTTTATAACTCTGAAATATTTATTCTTTGGTAGGTTCAATCACCCTCAAGTCCTCAGCTTCATGAAGTTGCAGGTGAAATGCTAGACTAAAATATTATTTGTAATTAACTTTCTTCCCAATTTTCCTTTTTTTTTTTATTATGACTGAGTGAAAATGTACATTCCCATATAAATTTACATGCCCAGCTATATGCAGCTTCCACTGCTCTCCCTGCCCGGTGACAGCACACTATTCCTCTCTGCTCCTTATGCCTCATCCTCCCAACAGTCTCCTTTCCACTCTCCTCCCTCCAGCCAGAGATCAGCAGGATGATATCCTATAGATGCATAGAACCATAAAGTGCATCCAATATATGGTCACTCTGCATCACCAAGTCCAATACATTCGTGTCCGAAGAGTGGACCTTCATTATGATTTATGGGCAAGGCCAGCATCAGAGCCAGGGGCCATGCTCCCAGGGGAACCCCGAAACTGCTGGACCATCAATTGTGGTCTTTTAGTGGAGATCTCGGGGTGCACCCCTTTTTATTCGTGTGTTGCCAGTGAGACTCAACTTAGTGAGCTCCATAGTGGCTATCACTGTTTGTGGCCAGGCGCCATCCGGTTCTCCCGGTCCCAAGTCTATGTAGGCAGCCAGTCATGTGGGTCTCTCTATCTTGTGGGTTGTCTTTACCCCATGTCATTTTGGTCCTTGGTGATCATCTGTTCCTGCTGAGTTGGGACCATTTGCTGTGCCCTCGGATGGCAGCTTGGCGGCTTGTAAGACCCCGGATGCCACTCACCAGTGTGAGGTACAGAGAGCTCTCTTAGCAAAACGCTGGTTGTGCCAGTTGGCCTCGATTTCGCTTAAGAGTATGGTCTCCTGCCCCCTGCCCCAACTACTCTATCCTTGCAATATTGCATTAAGATGGAAGGAGTATTCAAGTTATGCTGAAGTCCACTTAATGTTGTTCTTGTTTCTAATATGTGCTATCACCAATTTCACCCAACCAGATTTCTAGCAACTATCTAATCTAAACCCTTCCCCCCTTGCTCTTCCTCCCTCCCCTCCCTTGCAGCTGTTGAAGAGTCTTTTCTTCTATACATAAGTCTGTTTCTGAGATCTTATCATAGGGGTCTCATACAATATTTGTTCTTTTGTCACTGACTACTTTCACTCAACATGTCTTCCAGTTGAAACCAGGTTATGAGATGTTTCCTGGAATCATCATTATTCTTTATCATTGCACAGTGCTCCACTGGGTATATATACCATAGATTACCTATCCATTTGTCTGTTGTTGGGCATCTGGGTTGATTCCATCTTTTCGCTATCATGGACTGTGCTGCGATAAACATTCTTGTGCATGTATCCGTTGGTGTGAAAGGCCTTGATTCTGTAGGATGTATTCCAAGTAGTGGAATTACTGGGTCAAATGGTATATCGACATCCATTTTTTTAAGGAAGCACCAGATTGCATTCCAAAAAGGCTGGACCGTTTTGCAAGCCCACCAATAGTGTAGGAGAGTTCCACTTTCTCCACAGCCTCTCCAGCATTTGTTGTTTTGTGTTTTTTGGATCATGGCCAACCTTGTTGGGGTGAGATGGTATCTCATTGTAGTCTTGATTTGAATTTCTTTAATAACTGAAGATCGTGAACATGTCCGCATGTGTTTTTGGCTGCCTGGATCTCCTCTTTAGAGAAATGTCTGTTCATCTCCTTTGCCCATTGCTTAATTAGATGATTAATCTTCTTCTTATTGATATTTTGTAGTATTTTATAGATTATGGAGATCAGGCGTCGGTCTGACATAGACTTGCCAAATATTTTTTCCCATTCTGTAGGTGGCCTTTTAATTCTATTAATAAAGTCTTTGGATGAGCCAAAGTGTTTGATTCTTAATAGTTTCCACTTACCTGTTTTCTCTTCTGTTGGTTGTGGTTTGTTTGACAGATTTTGAAGTTGATCCAACTCAGTGGCACTTGGCTGGCTTTGGCTCCCAATTTTCTTGAATAAAAACATCTTACTTATTTATCCAATTTGGTGGAATGAAAGTTTATGCTAAAGAATGGCTTTTTATTTTCATCTAGAAGATTGACTTCAGAACTCCATTTTCTGCAGACAGTGTGGAAAGTAAGAAGCATTGAATGTAGTCATCAGAAATAATTTAGACAAAACTTCATGTTATCAAGTGTAGGGTTTTTGTTGTTAGATTTTATACTTTATTATCTCACTTTTAATGCTTGTTGAAAACAAGCATGGTTCTGTCAAAAGACTCCAAAGTAGCTATTTTTCTTTCCAATAGTAGCAGAAGACTCATGAAAAGAACAGCTTTGTAGTTTGTTGGTTGATGAACCATGTTGTCACACTTTCTGGAATTGTAGCACTGGGCCTTCAGTTATTTGTAAATTGTTTATGTATTGCAGACTCTGTTATTTTGAACTACAGCCCTTAAGTAAACATCCCAGAAAAGAATACTTGAACTCTGATTCCTGGAAGGAAAATCAGAAACTTCCAGTAGTCATTTGAGGAATGAGATCCCTCTCCCTACCAGATCTTCTTTAAATGGAGAAGGACAGTTAAGGGGACCAGGTAGGTAACATTCATGATGAAACAGTTTGGTGAAGACTGTGAAAATAAAAAACACAATGCCGCATCTAAGAGGAGCAGTCAGCACTGGGCCCCAGGGCACCACTGCTTCTCACAAAGTCAAGCCCACTGTTACTGGATCTTCTCTGTTTTTTTAATTGTCATTTTTGAGTAGCCAGTGAAATCCGGATATTCATGCCCTACATCGACTGTCTCATATTTCAGTATCCACTTGCCCAATTCAGCAGCTGCTGTTGTCACCACCAGTGCTTTTTTAACAGGTGAAGAAACTGAAGTACAGAAATATTGAGTAACTTGCTCAAGCTCAGCAGCTAGGAAGAGGCAGGGCCAGAACTTAATCTGGGGCAGTCTGGACGCAGAGCCTATGCCTTAACCACAAGCCCTCCACGGTTCTCCCACAACTTCCTCAGTGTGACAGCTAGTGCTGTGGTCTTCTCTGCTGCATCTCACAGCCTCCGTAAGGATTTCTGGCAGGAAGGAACAATTCAGTGAGCCATTGGAGGCATATTGTTTGATACTCCAGCTGCCATTCAGTGTGCAGGCAGTTGTGCCTGCTGAGTGCCTGGACCACACAGCTCTGAAAAAGACCTAGAATTGCCAAGTCGCTTCATGAATTGTTGGCTCACTGGAAAGAGAAAGCCGGCTCAGCTCAGGACTTTTGAGGACAACTGTGCTTTCATATTGGTACAGTGAATGGAGAGAGGTGGAAAGCGGAGTAGAACAAGGGAAAACTTGACCTTAAGGGGGAAGGAGAAAGTGTCGGAAGACTGAATTAAGGACCCAGACTTTGAGTCATTTCCAACTCATAGTAACACTATAGGACAGAGTCGAATTTCTCTGTAGAATTTCCAAGTCTGTAATTTTCCCAGAAGCAGACTGCCACATCTTTCTTCTAAGGAATGGATGGTAGGTTCAAAAGGCTAACCTTTCAGTTGGTAGTCAAGTATTTTAACCACTGTGCTACCAGGACAGTCCCTTTTATGCTCAGAGAAGCTCAGATCCTGAAGGTGCGGTGGGCCCCAAATTCCATACAGAAGACAACTGTAACAGTGATAGGCAAAAAAAAAAAAAATGCCTCCAACTGATCCTGATTCTTGATGGTGAACGTCAAAGTTGAGTTTGTAAAGGCATGTCAGAAACAGGCAGATCATGCAGCAGTGTCTGTGATATGGTTATTAAGCGGGCCAATTGTTCACAATCCTAAAAGTTGGGCAAGTGTTAAGTGTACATCAGAAATAATTCAGTCTGGGAAAGCTACAAATGCTCAGGCTTTACCCCTGAAGCTGCTGATTCAGTATGTCTGGGTTGAGGGGGGAACGCCGGTGGCATAGTGAGTACAGGTGGACAGGTCAAATCCATCAGGTGTTCCTCAGGATCTCTATGGGGCAGTTCTACTCTATAGGGTTGCTATGAGTTAGAATCAACTCTTCGGCAGTGGTTTGGGGATTGAGGGGACATATTTCCCTGATTATTTGCCAGGTGCCACATTGAGCCTTAGGCAGCATAGTTTAGGAGCCACCGCTTAGGTCAGATTCTCCCCTTTCACACTATCTTAATATAAGCTAGTTTACTATAGTGTTTCACTACCGCACTTATTTTTTTTGTATTTCTACACGTATTCTTTGTATGAATCTTCAGATCACTTTTGTGAAGTATCGCTATTAGAAATATGTAATGACAAGATATATCTTCTGGTTGATGTTGATGATTTTGTGGCTTTATAATGAAAACAAGAACTCAGATTGGAAAAAGTTAACTCAGTACTTTACAGACATGATAACTTATGCACAAAGCCTTTGATGACAGTTCATTTCATTACATTACTATAGATTGGTATTTAAGTTAAACTGTTTGGAGCTCAGTGCTGATGTGGTAGTTCAGAGCTTGGCTGCTAATCAAAAAGTCTGGAGTTCAAATGCACCAGCTGCTCCTTGGGAATCTTATGGAGCAATTCTGTTCTGTCCTATAGCATCACCGTGAGCCGGAATCAACTTCTGGATGGTAATAGATTTGTATTTTGTTCTTTTTCTTTTTTTTTCAATTCATGCTGTATAACCTGTTAACCCTTACATCAGACTGGGAAACTTTTTTCCTAGATAGAATGTAGTAGGTTTTAGCAGAGAGGAATAGTGTGCAGGCACCGGACAGGGAGAGCAGTGGAAGCTGCATATAGGTGGGCGTTTAAATTTATATGTGAATGTACATTTTCACTCAGTCATGTTAAATAAAAAAAAAAAGAATGCAGTAGGTTTTATTCCATTTTCTTTCTCTCAGGAAAGATCACTATCACAGAAATTATTAATAACTTTAAAATAATTAAATGTAAAATGACATCAAATTTGTAGTTGAATATTCAATAAAGATAAAAATAATGGTAATTATAAGAATAGCTGCCATCCACTGAGTGGCTGGGGCCCTGGTGGCATAGCAGTTAAGCACTAGTCTACTAATCAAAAGGTTAGCAATTTGAACCTACCATCTGCTCCACAGGAGAAAAGATGGGACAGTCTGCTTCTGTAAAGCTTACAGCCCTGGAAACTCGATGGGTCAATTCTGCTCTGTCCCATAGGGTCTCTATGACTTGGAATCCATTTAACAGTGGGTTTGGTTTTCAGTTTATTGAGTACTTACTGTTTGCTAAGCACTGGGCTAAGCATTTGTGTATATTATCTCATTTACTTAGCACAAAAAAATTCTATGAAGTAGGTCCTCGTGCTATTTCCATTTTATAGAGAAGCTGACTCTTAGAGAAACTAACTTTCCTTAAGTCATTCTCAGAAATGTGAACTAAGCTTCTAACCAGGCAGACTACAGAGGCTGTATTCCTCTTTTTTTTTCAATAGGTTTAAAAAAAAAAAATTTTTAGATTTACAGAAAAATCTGGAATACAGAGAGTTTCCATGTCCTCTGCACTCTTCCTGTTTGCTCGGTCCTCATTGTCACCTGTTATTAATATATGACATTAGTATGGTGCATTGTTGCCATCGATGCATTATTGTTAACCAAAGTCTGTATTCGGATTTCCGTAGTTATTAACTAGCGTTGTTTTTTTTGGTCCTGGATTCCATCCAGGATAGCACGTTATATTCAGTTGGCATGTTTCCTTATGCTTTTCTTGGCTGTGATGGTTTCTTCAGTTTTCCTTGTTTTGGATAACCTTGGGGGCTCTTATTTTGTTTGTGACTGAGGTAGAGTTTTACAGAACAGAGTAGTTTCTCGTTCAAAACTTTATACACAAATTGTTTCACGGCCTTGGTTGCAACCAGGCGTTGTGTCCACCACTCTTCCCCTTTCCCTTTCTATCTCAGGTTCCCAGGTTCCACTGTCCAGTTTTTCTGTCCCTTCCTGCTTTCCTTTGTTTTGAAGCAGGTGTTGCCCGTGTGAGTCTTATACTTGATTTATCCAAGAAGCACGTTCCTTGCATGTGTTATTGTCTGTCTTATGTTGTCGCCTGTGTTGTTAGGTTGATTCCAGCTCATGGTGACCCTGTGTACAACAGAACAAAACACTGCCTGTCTTGTGTCGTGCTCACAATCTTCGTTATGCTTGACCCCGTGGCTGCACCCGCTGTGTTGGTTCATCTCAGGGAGGGTCTTCTTCCTCTTTTTCACTGGCCCTCGACTTTACCAAGCCTGCTGTCCTTCTCGGGGAACTGATCCTTCCTGACAACAGGTCCAGAGTAAGTGAGCCCAAGTCTCACCGTTCTCCCACGATTCTCAGACTGTGTTTCTTCTGAGACAGACTTGTTTGTGCTTCTGACAGTCCATGTTATTTCCAGTATTGTTCTTTGTTTTCCAGCCCGCCTAGTCTTTGTCCAAAATATACAATTCAGAAGTTGGTTCACTTCCGAAGGGTGTTCAGGGACTCCTCTAGACTCTGTCAGACCAAAAAGCCTGGCCTTTTTTTGTGAATCTGATCATTTGTTCTGCGTTTTTCTCCTACTCTGTTTAGGGCTGTGTTGTAATTCTAGTCACGGCTAACCCTGACAGTTTTGAGGAGTCAGGTATTTTGTGGAATGTCCCTTAATTAGGAATTACCTGATGTTTTTTTCATGGTTAGACTGAGGTCCTTGTTTTTTCAGAGAGGTCACAGACAGAGATAAAGTGCCATTTTCTTTACATAGTGTCAAGGGTACATAATATCAACATGACTTATTACTGGCAGTGTTGACCTTGGCCAGTTGGATGAGATAGTGTTTGTCAGGTTTCCTGATTGTAGAGTTGCTTTTTTTATGCCCTCCTTCCCCCACTTCTTCCCACCACCACCACCAGCTATTCTGTTCCAAACCCTCTGTACACTGTACTTTTTGGAAGAAAGCCACCATGTGCATCCCACACTTAAGGGGGTAGGGTGTATTGCTCCTCCTCTTTGAAGGTCTAGTACAATCTATGTTCTTTTGACCACTTGTTTTCCCATCCTATAATGTTCTCTCTAGACCTCACTTCCACTCTATTCCCCTTTATAAAAAAATTCTTCAAATTGCCGTTTCTATTCATTCCAGCATCTCTCCTTTGATTTTCCCTTGTTGTCGGTCACCCTGGTTAGGTTCTGAGTCATGGCAACCTTCTGTACAATGAAATGAAACCTTGCCCTGTCCTGATCATCGTCACAATGTTTTGTGGGCTCCAGTCCAATGTCGCAGCCACTGTGTAGTTTGAGTGCCTTCGAATCTAAGGCGCTTATCTTCCAGGACTATATTGATGTTCTATAAGGTCTTCATTGGCTGATTTTTGTAAGTAGATTGCCACACCTGTCTTTCTAGTCTGTCTTAGTCTGGAAGCTCTGCTGAAACCTGTGGGTGACCTTGCTAGCATTTGAAATATTGGCAGCATAATAAGTCACCACCGTACAACAAACTGACAAATGGTGAATTTTCCCTTGAATTACTCCAGTATAGCTTTCACCTTCACCAGTCCACTGAGATTCCTCTCGTCTGAGGTCAACGTGACTAATTCCAGTGGTCAGTTCTCAGTCTTCACCTTATTTGACATGCTGAAGAACTTTTATTTTAAATTCCAGAACATGAAGCCTGTCGTGGATTGAATTGAGTCCCCCCAAAAATACATGTGTTGATTTGGTTTGGAGTTCCAGTATGGTGCCCTTCCTTCCATGTGTTGTGAATCCTGCCTCTGTGATATTGATGATGGAGAATGGTTTACAGTTGTGCTAGTGAGGCAGGACCCAAGCTTGTGGACTAGAAGGGAGAGAAGTGAGCTGAGGAAGCTGGGAACCTCATACCACCGAGAGAGAAGCACCGGGAGCAGAGCACGTCCTTTGGGCCCGAGGTTCCTGTGCCGAGATGCTCTCACTGGATGTGAACTCAGCGTACTGGACTGTGATGATTTCTTATTCTGAATAGACTTGTATCTTGTTAATGGATTTGTGGCTTACTGGACTGTGACAATAAAAGCTCCTCATGAAACCTTCCACTTGTGGTAATTTTCTTTAGAGCAGTACCCGGTGACTAGGACAAAGATCCTATTTTTTTTCTCCGTATAGGTTCCTCTTTGGCTCTCTTGCCTCTTAAGTGCTTATCATAGGTTGACTTTTGTACCCCCAAATTAGGTATATCAATTTAGTGAGTCCATGATTTCCAGTACTATTTGATTGATCACTATTTTGCCATCTGATGTGATTTTCTTGTGCACTGTGAGTCTGTCTCTGTGATGTTGATGGAAACCCTGGTGGCGTGGTGGTTAAGAGTTTGGCTGCTAATCAAAAGGTCAGTAGTTCAAACCCAGGAGGTGCTTCTTGGAAACCCTAGGATGCAGTTATTCTGTCCTACATAGTCACTGCCTATGAGTCAGAATTGAGTCACTGGAGGTGGATTTGTTTTTTTTGGTCTGATGTTGATGAGATGGAATTAGCGGAAGTTATGCTAAGAGGGCAGGACTGCACAAGACTGGATTGTGTCTTGAGTCAATCTCTTTTAAAGTGAGCAGAGAGACATGGGGAAGTGCTGGGAGCAGAACTTGTCCTTTGGACCTGAGGTCCTTGTGCTGAGAAGCTCCTCCTCCAGGGGAAGATTGTTGACAAGGACCTTCCATCAGAGGTGACAGAGGGGAAAGCCTTCCCCTGGAGTTAGCAAACTGAATTTGGATTTGTAGCCTACCAGACTGTGAGAGAAGAAATTTCTCTTTGTTAAAACCATCCATTTGCAGTATTTCTGTTATAGAAGCACTAGATAACTAAGGCTTTAATCCACAGACCTTTTCTGCTTATCTACTACACTCATGACCTTGTAAATTCTACATGCTATATGCTAGTAACTCCCAAATTCTAGCTTGGGTTTCTTTCTTGACGTCCCTTCTCATTCTCCTTGTGGCAACGCCATCATTCCGTTTGTTCAGGACAAAATACTAGAGTCATCTTTGACTTCTTGCTTTCTTTCACAAACCACATCCTGTCTGTTACAAGGGCTTTTGGCTTTATCTTCGAACGTATCTCATAATTTGACCACTTCTTTCTACCACCACCGCTAACACAGCCATTCTGTTTCAAACCACTAGCAGACCCCACCCGGATTATTTCAATAGTCTCTCAACCGGAGTCCGTGCTACTGACCTTGTCCTTGTGGAGTCTATTTTCAACACAGCAGCCAGTGAGCCTGTTAGCCATTAAACTGTATTTTACCATTTTCCTACTCAGAACCGTCCAACAGCACCCCATCTCACTCAGAGTAAACACCATGGCCCTACGTGGCATTTCTCACTGTGTTTTCCCTCTTATTCTGTCAACTCCGGCCACATGGGTCCACTTGTTCCTTAAATATAACAAGGAAGAGTCTTCCCTCAGGTAACCTTCAGTCTTGCATCTTCACCTTCTTCGTGTTATTTAACTATTACCTACACTGACCCGTCTTTTAGAATGGTACGCCGACATCTTAAGAGCATTTTCTACCTTGTTTTTCTCTATAACATTTATCACCTGTTATGTACTCCATGAGTTGGATCCGACTCTACGGCACTTGGCGACTTGGCCGATGTACTTCATATTTATATATATTTGTGTTTATTGCCCATCTATCCCACCAGGAAATAAGCTTCACGAGAGCAAGAATTTTTGTCTGCCTTGTAACCTGCTGGCATTAAAACTGTAACTAGCACAAAGCAGGCTTTCAGTAAATATTTGCTGAATGAATGAACAGACATTTATTAAGCATCTAAAATTTGGGGGGCAGAATCTTAGACAAAGCATTGCGGTAGATACAACATGGCAGTTCCTGATCTTTAGGTGTTTCTAATGTAATGTAGGCAACAGGTTTTTATACAGATGTTCTAAAGAAGTTTATCAAGAACACAAACTGTGAGGAAATAGTAGGGATTACAACCTGGGTGTGCTAACACAGTGGTTAAGAGCTCAGCTGTTAACCAAAAGGTCAGCAGTTCAAATCAACCACTAGTTTCTTGGAAATCCTATGGAACAGTCCTACTCTGTCCTGTAGGGTCGCTGTAATTTGAAATTGGCTCAACAGTACCAGGCTTGATTTTTTTTAACATAGAATTACGCAGCTTTTGAGATGTAGACTGAAATCCTGTGCTAAGGAGTGAACTATTAACTACATTCTCTCCCAGGGATAGTTATGTCAGGCCCTTATCTGAACTGGAAACCCTGGAGGCATAGCAGTTAAGTGCTGTGTATGCTAACAAAAAGATTGGCAATTCAAATGTCAGATGCTTCTTGGAAACTCTGTGGAGGGTCTCTACTCTGTCTTACAGGGTTGCTCTGAGTTGGAATCAACTTGATGGCAGTGGGGTTCTGAGGGTGTACCTGGATCTAGGAATGAAACCACAAACCCTGGTGACATAGTGGTTAAGTGTTACACCTGCAAACTAGAAGGTCAGCAGTTTGAATCTGCCAGGTGGAGCAGTTCTGCTCTGCCCTATAGGTTCACTATGAGTCAGAATCGATTTGATGGTGCACTGGTTTGGGTTTTGCTTTAGGAACAAAAGCAAGTCAGATGGAGGAGGAACACCTAAAAAAACAGACACAGTCTTACCTGGTTGTAGAGTATGAATTCTACGTAAGTGTGGGGTGAAAAATACAGCTAGGCTTACATACCAGTATGTGAAATGTTTGTAAAATTTAACTGCTGCTATTGTTATTTGGTGTCACCGAACTGATTCCAACTCCCAAAGACACCCTGTGACAGAGGAGAACTGCCCCACAGAGTTTTCTTGGAAGAAATGCAGCTCGAATATTCCTTAAAAGCCAGCTGAGTGAGACTTCGTCTCACTTACTTTGAACATATTGTTAGCAGGGCTCAGTTGCTGCAGAAGGACATCATGCTTGGTAAAGTAGAGGGTGAGTGCAAAAGAGGAAGACTTTCAAGGAGAAGGGTTGACACAGTGGTTGCAACCATGGGCTCTCACATAGCAAAGACCGTGAGAATGGTGCAGGATGGGGCAGTGTTTCATTCTGTTATACGTAGCGATGAGCTGGAAGTGACTCAGTGGCACCTAACAATAAACAACAAATCTTTACCAAAGGAGCCTGGGAGGTGCAGTGGTTAAGCACTTGCCTGTTAACTGAAAGATCAGTGGTTGAGCCCACCAGGGACAAAGGGAGAAAGATGTGGCAGTCAGCTTCCAGAAAGATTACAGCCTTGGAAATGCTATACAGGGCAGTACTTTTGACTAACAATCAAATGCTTAATATAAACAGCAGAGCTAACTTACTCTTTAGAGTTTTGTTTTATTTATTTATGTATGTGTTTTTGCAGCTAAAAATGCTCATCAATCTTAAACATCCTTTTTTAAAAAAAATTAATTTCTTTGCATATTTTGTAGAAGGAAAAATAAAGGCTATCTTATCTTTCCTTTTCCTATTATGTTTCTTAAAACAAACTTGACAAGAATGCAACCTTATGTTTTTAGGGGTTTTGGCATGTGGCTATATGCAAATATAGACTCCAAATAGGGTTTTGTGACATTGGTCTGAAATACCCGTTGAGACACACATTTGCATACAGAACTGTGGTCTCTACAACAGAAATCCCCAGTGGTTAGCATTACCTAGACAGGCCTGTATTCTCAAAACATCCTCTGTGAGTCACTGAGTGCTGAGCAAAGGTTAAACAATCAGCTGTTTTCAAATAAACTGATTTCTGAACTTCTCAAATGGACTTTTCTGGCTTATATTACGCCAAGTTGTCTTTGACCGAGAAAATATTTGCCTTCAAAGAGTGTTTTTTAACAATGCTTAACTAAGGCATTTTTTCTCTTTTTTCCCTAACTGTGATTGAGTAAAAGTATACAATCCAAATTCAATTTGCATGCCCACCTCTCTGCTCAGTGACAGCACACTCCTGCTTTCTGTTCTATACATGTCATAACCACTTAACAATCTCCTGTCCCCTCCTCTCTACCTTCTCCACTCCTCTTTGGTATATTTTTCTTAATTTGCCTTTGTATTTTATAATGCTCTTAAGCTAACAGCACAGTCATTTAGAACTTCCTCATAAATTTTATTTGTTATGTACTGAGAATAAACAAAGGCCTATGTTTTAGAAGGAAACAGGTAAGGGAGGATGGAAGAACCTATGAATATCAAGGAATTAATTAATATGTCAAGGGGTTGCATTCCTGGAGCATCAGATTGAAGCAATTGTCTTACAGAATTTGAATACATGGATTATACACTTTATGGACGCTAATAATACTGTTTAGCGCTGCTTCAGTACAGAATGCATTGTCATTAGAGAAGAGCTGTTAAGGTTGCACAGTGAAACTCCGGTTTGAGAAGGACGCAACAAATTTCATTTGCAGTCTTTGAAACAATCCATGCATCCATTTTAATGGACCTCTGAGTTGTTTTCACACTGTGAATTCGTAGGACTAGAAAACTGCTGTTGCTGAATCTAGCTTTCTTTGGACTTGGTACAAATTCAGAACTAAGATTTCTGAGAAAGTGATGCAAAGATGGAAGCATCAGTATGAGAGAGCTGAAAAGCCCAGCTCAGTTGGCATTGGGTCATCTACCCTCCAGGTGAATCTCAGACACGCTCTCAAGGGAGAGCCTCTTACGTTAGCAGTTTCTCAGCCAAGTCAAGGGTAGGAGAACACAGAGCCATGGCCTGTTTCCTTTGAAAAGGAAAAAAAACAGAAATTAAAAAAAAAAAAAGTGAAATGGGTGATGGGACGATATGAGGAAGCTGACAACCCCTGGATTTGCTTAATAGTTATGAATTGTTCCTTTTCTACTGCGAGAACTGTTGTAAGCTATAAAATGATTTTGCCTTTTTATGTGCAAATACTGTATAAAAGACAGCTACTAGTGCCACCAGATGGGTTTCTAAAAAATAAGCTTCTTTCTTTGCACTGCTTTCTCAGTAATCTTAGATGGGTCCCATGGCTTCCAGAATGAAGTTTAATTTCTTATGCTTATACCCAAGACCCAACAGAATCTGCCCCCACTTGCGTCTTTGTGGTTTCTGGAACAGCTCCCAGTGTGGCAGGCCTTTTCTATTCCCATCAGTCTATTTAAATCTTGCCTTTTCCACGCAGAAACCCTGGTGGCTTAATGGTTAGGTGCTACATCTACTAACCGAAAGGTTTGTAGTACTAATCTACCAGACAAGGCCCTCCTTGGAAACTCTATGGGGTAGTTCTACCCTGTCCTGTAGGGTTGCTATGAGTTGGAATCGACTTGTTGGCTACGAGTTTCGTTTTGGGTTTCTACTCCACCCACCCGTGGTGCTGAGCAACCTGATGTCCAGTCACCTTCACATTCTTTCCCTCACTTTGCTGAAACGCGATAGACTTCCCTCCCTGGAATGTTACTTTTAAGATAAGAAACTATTTAGAAACTTGTGATGTTTTATGAAGTCACCTCAACTGCAGTCCACATAAGAACAGCTGAATTTAGTCTATGTTTCGTGTGGATTCCATCAAAGGACTACAGTCCCTGGGAGGGGCAACTGGTAAGCACGGGACAGCTAACCGAAAGAAGGGTGGTTCAAACCCTCCCTGAGGTGCCTGGGAAGAAAGGCCTGCTGATCTGCCTCTGCAGTGTTACAGCCCTGAAAACTCTGTGGAGTGCGTTTCTCTTACGCAGCACATGGGGTCACTAAATAAGGCAGCACTGACTAACTCATTGCCAAAAAGTTGATTCTGACTCATAGTGACCCTGTAGGACAGAGTGCAGCTGCCCCATAGGGCTTCCAGGGAATGACCTGTAGAACTCCCAACCTGTTGGGTAGCAGCCAAACTATTAATCACTGTGCCACCAGGGCTCCCAATGACTTTATAGCAGCAGCCGACCCCTGCACCACCCTCCACTAAAGATATTTCCTAAAGAGAAGTTTGAGATTGCTCCTTAAGGCTGTGGCTTGCCTGGATCGCACTGCAGGTGCGGGTAGAGCTCCCACTAAACCCAGGTATGTTCAGATACACCCAGAGGCCTACAGCAATGCTCTGCTTTGACTGGTGGCTTTTCTACTTAGAAGATGGTCTAGTTTCTGGGACTGTGTTCATTCTTCTGTGGAATTTTCAAACTTAAACTCAAGTGATCCATCCCCACCCCTAGGATGGCAAACCCTATCCAATGTTTCATTAAATATAACCCTCTCTCTAGAAACACTCATGGTTTTAGACTTGGTGTTATACTTGCATTCTATCTCCCTCCTTAGCCTTAAAATATACATTAAAATTTGGAAATTATACAGAAAGGCAGTACAGTTTATTTTTTTTTTTACTTGAAGAACTCTGTGAACCCTTGGTGCTGTAAATCTCATATACATTCAGGACATCTTTACGATACTTATAAAACCATAAAAACCATATAAATCCCACTGCCCTTGAGTTGATCACAACTCGTAGCAACCCTACAGACAGAGTAAAATGGCCCCATAGAGTTCCCGATTAACACTTGGCAGGTTTGAACTGCCAACCTTTTGGTTAGTAGCTGTAGTACCGTACCATACGCCACCAGGGTTTCTGTCCCACAACTCAAATAAGTCATATATAGTGTTTTTGAGCAACTAAAGGCCAGGTGTACTACAAATGAATAACCACACTGAAGGTGGTAAGGAAGAAAAGAGTTAACCAAGGTAACTACAGAAAGTATTAACTGAATACTGTATGACTAAGGGCAAAAAGGAATCATGTATACATAAATGCTCTAAGTTAGTTAGTGAATGTGTTTCTCACAAGGTAAGTCTGAAACTACTTGTGCAGTTCAGCTGGGCAATCAAACACTGCAGGCAGTGAGGGCAGATTTTTCTCATTATTGAGAAGAAAATTATAAAGGGGAAGAGCTGCAGTATAAAGTAACAGTATAAACTCATTTTATTTTACTTTTTATGATATCGCATGTGAAATGTTACAGTTCAAGGTAATTTCTCATACAAAATTTTTTTTTAATTTTAATTTTTTTATTATGACTGAGTGAAAATGTACATTCCCGTATAAATTTACATGCCCACCTGTATGCAACTTCCACTGCTCTCCCTGCCCGGTGACAGCACACTATTCCTCTCTGCTCCATACACGTCTCATCCTCCCAACAGTCTCCTTTCTGCTCCTCTCTACCTACTCTCGTTCCTCCAGCCAGAGGTCAGCAGGGTGATATCCTATAGATGCATAAAACCATAAAGTGTATCAAATATATGGTCACTCTGCATCACCAAGTCCAATCCAGTCATGTCTGAAGAGTGGACCTTCATTATGATTTATGGGCAAGGGCAGCATCAGAGCCAGCGGCCATGCTCCCAGGGGAACCCCCAAACTGCTGGACCATCAATTGCGGTCTTTTAGTGGAGATCATAAAAAGTAAAAGCGGTATCATAAAAAGTAAAATAAAATGCACCCCTTTTTATTCCTGTGTTGCCAGTGAGACTCAACTTAGTGAGCGCCATCGCGGCTATCACTGGTGGTGGCCGGGCATCATCCGGTTCCTCTGGTCCCAAGTCGATGTAGGCACCCACTCATGTGGATCTCTCTATCTTGTGGGTTGTCTTCACCCCATGTCATTTTGGTTCTCGGTGATCATCCGTTCCTGCTACATTGGGACCATTTGCTGTGCCCTCGGATGGCAGCTTGGAAGCTTTTAAGACCCCAGATGCCACTCACCAATGTGAGGTGCAGAGAGCCCTCTTAACAAAATGCTAGTTGTGCCAGTTGGCCTCGATTTTGCATAAGAGCATGGTCTCCCGCCCCCTGCCCCAGCTACTCTATCCTTGCAATATTGGGTTAAGATGGAAGGAGTATTCAAGTTATGGTGAAGTCCACTTAATGTTGTTCTTGTTTCTAATGTGTGCTATCACTGATTTTACCCAACCAGATGTCTAGCAACTATCTAATCTAAACCCTTCCTCCCTCACCCTCCCTCCCTCCCCTCCCTTGCAGCCATCAAAGAGTCTTTTCTTCTATATATAAGTCTGTTTCTGAGATCTTATCGTAGGGGTCTCATAAAATATTTGTCTTTTTGTTGCTGAGTACTTTCACTCAACATAATGTCTTCCAGTTGAAACCAGGTCATGAGATGTTTCCTGGAATCCTCATTATTCTTTCTCATTGTGTAGTGGTCCATTGAGTATATATACCATAGTTTAGCTATCCAGTCCTCTGTTGTTGGGCATCTGGGTTGATTCCATCCCATTGCTATCGTGGACTGTGCTGCGATAAACATTCTTGTGCATGTGTCTGTTGGTGTGAAAGGCCTTGATTCTGTAGGATATATTCCAAGTAGTGGAATTACTGGGTCAAATGATATACCTATATCCATTTTTTTAAGGAAGTGCCAGATTGCTTTCCAAAGAGGCTGGACCATTTTGCAAGCCCACCAATAGTGTAGGAGAGTTCCACTTTCTCCACAGCCTCTCCAGCATTTGTTGTTTTGTGTTTTTTGGATCATGACCAACCTTTCTGGGGTGAGATGGTATCTCATTGTAGTCTTGATTTGAATGTCTTTAATAACTAAAGATCGTGAACATGACCGCATGTGGTTTTTGGCTACCTGGGTCTCCTCTTTAGAGAAATGTCTGTCCATCTCCTTTGCCCATCTCTTAATTGGATGATTTATCTTCTTCTTATTGATATTTTGTAGTATCTTATAGATTATGGAGATCAGGCATCGGTCTGACTTAGAGTTGCTGAATATTTTTTCCCATTCTGTAGGTGGCCTTTTAATTCTGTTAGTAAAGTCTTTGGATGAGCCAAAGTGTTTGATTCTTAATAGTTTCCATTTACCTGTTTTCTCTTCTGTTGACTGGTTTGTTTGACATATTTTGAAGTCTGTCTACATTGTGTATTAAAACTTACATTGTTGTTCCTACCTTTTCTTGGATGTGCTTTATCATTTTAGGTTTGATATTTAGGTCTTTTATCCAGTTGGAGTTGTATAAGGTTTAAGATATGGATCTTGCTTCAATTTATTGCAGATGGATATCCAATTTTACCAGCACCATTTTTTGAAGATACTGTTTTTACCCCAGTTTAATGTCTTAGGGCCTTTGTCAAATATTACCTGTTCATAGGCAGATGGTGGCATCTCTGGGGTCTCAGTTCTGTTCCATGATCAATCTTTCTGTTCTTGTACCAGTACCAGGCTGTACACAGTGCCACCACTGTGGCAGTGTAGTATGTTCTAAGGTCACGTAATGAGAGGCCTTCCAGTGTGTTCTTCTTTAGTAGTACCTTACTTATCCGGGGCTTCTTCCCTTTCCAGACAAATTTGATGATTTATTTCTCCATCTCATTAAAAAATGATGCTGGAACTTGTATTGGGATTGCATTATATAAGTAGATTGCTTTGGGTAAAATAGATGTTTTCACAATGTTAAGTCTTCCTATCCATGAGCAGGGTAGGTTTTTCCATTTATCTAAGTCTCTCTTAGTTTCTTGTAGTAAGGGCTTGTACTTCTCTTTGTAAAGTTCTGTTATTTCTCTAGTTAGATTAACTCCTAGGTACTTTTTCTTCTTGGGGGCTATAGTAAATGATATTGATTTGATGATTTCTTCATTAACAGTCTCGTTGTTGGTATAAAGGAATCCTACTGATTTACTTATGTTTATCTTGTATCCTGAAACTTTGCTGAAGTCTTCTATCAGTTTGAGTAGTTTACTTATAGATTATTTGGGATTCTCTGCATATACAATCACATCATCTGCAAACAGGGAGATTTTGACTTCTTTGCTGATGCAGATACCCTTTATTTCTTGGTCTTGTCTAATTGCTCTGGCTAGAACTTCTAGTACAATGTTGAATAGGAGAGATGAGAGTGGGCATCCTTGTCTAGTTCCTGTTCTCAAGTGAAAGTCTTTCAGTCTCTCGCCATTCAGGATGATGTAGGCAATTGGCTTTGTATAAATGGCCCTTATTGCATTGAGGAATTTTCTGTCTGTGCCTATTTTGCTAAGTGTTTTTAGCATGAATGGGTGTTGAACTTTATCAAATGCCTTTTAGGCATCAATGGACAAAATCAAGTGATTCTTGTCTTTTGTGTTATTTATGTGGTTAATCACATTAATTGGTTTTTTTGATGTTGAACCAGCCTTGCATTCCTTGTATGAATCTCACTTGGTCATGATGGATTGTTGGCTTGATATGTTGTTGTATTCTATTGGCGAGAATTTTGTTGAAGATTTTTGCGTCTAGATTCATGAGTGATATCGATCTGTAGTTCTCCTTTTTGGTTGGGTCTTTCCCTGGCTTTGGTATCAGGGTTATGCTGGCTTCATAGAATGATTTTGGGAGTACTCCATCCCTTTCTATACTGTGACATAGTCTCAGTAGTATTGGAGATAACTCTTCTCTAAAAGCTTGGTAGAATTCTGCAGTGAAGCCATCTGGACCCGGGCTTTTTTTGGTTGGCAGTGTTTTGATGACATTTTCAATCTATTCCATTGTGATGGGTTTATTAAGTAGTTCTGCTTCACGTTGTGGTAATTTGGGTAGGTGGTATGAATCAAGGAGTTTGTCCATTTCCTCTAGGTTTTCAAATTTGTTAGAGTACAGTCTTTCATAGTATTCTGTTATCATATTTTTGATTTCTGTTGGATCTGTTGTGACAAGTCCCCTCTCATTTCTGATTTGGGTTGTTTCCTTTCCTGCTTTTCTTTAGTAAGTTTAGCCAGTGGTTTGTCAGTTTTGTTGATCTTTTCAAAAAACCAGCTTTTGGTCTTTTCAGTTTCTTCAATTGTTTTTCTATTCGCTAATTCATTTAGCTCTGCTCTTATCTTTATGATCTGGTTTCTTCTGGTGCCTGAGGGGTTCCTCTGTTGTTCTCTCTCTACTTGTTCAAGCTGTAGGGTTCCTTGATTTAGTTTCTCTCTTCCTTCCAGATGTGAGCATTTATGGAGATAAACAGACCTCTGAGTACTACTTTGGCTGTATCCTATAGGTTCTGGTAGGAAGTGTTTTCGTTCTCATTGGATTCCATGAATTTCTTTATTTCATCCTTGATTTGTTCTATAACCCATGGTTTCTTCAGCAAGATGTTGTTCAGTTTCCAAGAGTTCTACTTTCTATCTATGTTTTTTTCTGCTATTGATTTCAACTTTTATGGCTTTATGATCTGAGAAGATGCTTTGCAGTAATTCAGTGGTATGGATTTTGTTGAGAATTGTATTATGTCCTAACACACGGTGAATTCTGCAGTCATATGAGCCATTTCCTGGATAAAAATGTTTCTCTCTATGTATTTATAGAGTTTGCTAGTTTTGCTTCTAGAGAACCTAGCCTAAGACAGTGATATTCTCAGTTTCAACTAAGACCCCATCTATCTTCAGTAATGGTAACTGTTTGATGCTTGCCTCTGAATCTGTCTCCCATTTCTCGCAGTTCCATGTTGATGTACTGCTGCAACCATTTTTGAGTTATCTTCAGCAAACTTGTACTTACAAGTAATATAAATGATATTGTTTGATAATTCCTGCATTCTCTGCTTTTGAGCTGCCTTTGAGGTCTTCTGTTTGCTCTTTTCCTTCATTATTTCTTCCATTGACTTTAGCCACTCTAAGTTCAAGACAAGTTTCAAAGTGTCTTCTGACATCCATTTTGACCTTCTTCTTTTCATGTCTTTTTAATGACCTTCTTCTTTCTTCATGTATGATGTCTTTAATGTCATCCCATAACTTGTCTGGACTTCGGTCATTAGTGTTTAGTGAGTCTAATCCATTCTTGAAATGTTCTTTAAATCCAGGTGGAATATATTTAAGGTTGTTCTCTGACTTTTGTGGACTTTTGAAAATTTTCTTCGGCTTCAGCTTTGAGCTTGGATGTGAGTAATTGCTTGTCTGTTCCACAGTCAGCCCCTGGCTTTGTTCTGGCTAATAGTACTGAACTTCTCCTTCATCCTTTTCTACAGATATAGTAGATTTGATTCCTGTATATTCTGTCTTGCAAGGTCCACATATATGGTTTTCATTTATGTTGCTGATAAAATGTATTTCCAGTGAATAGGTCATTGGTCTTGCAAAATTCTGTCATATGGTCTCTAGTGTTATTTCTATCACCAAGGCCATAGTTTCCAACTGCTCGTACTTTTTCTTTAATTTCAACTTTTTGCATTCCAGTCACAAGAAATTACCAATGTGTCTTTATTGCCCTTGTGATTAACTTAAGACTGCAGAAGTTGGTTAAAGTCTTCAGTTTCTTCGCTTTTGAAATTAGTGGTTGGTGCATAAATTTGAATAATATCCATATTAACTGGTCTTCCTTGTAGGTGTATGGATATTATATCCTATCACTGACTGCATTGTGCTTCAGGATAGATCTCAAAATATTACTTTTGACGATGAATGCAATGTTGTTCCTCTTCAATTTTTCACTCTCCATGTAGTAGACCACATAATTGTCTGATTCAAACTGGCCAATTTAATTTCTAACAGCTTAAAATTTTCCTTGGTTGGAAAGTTCGACATTCCATGTTCTGATTACTAATGGACTTTTGTAGCTCTTTCTTCTCATTTTGAATTCTACTGCCTCAGCAAATGAAGGCCCTGAAAGCTTTATTCAATCTTTGTCACTAAATTCAGCTCTACTTGAGGAGATAGCACTTCCCCTGTCATTATTTTGAGTACCTTCCAACCTGAGGGGCTCATCTTCTGACACTGTTAAATACTGTTCAAAGCTATTAATAAGCTTTCCACAGGCTATTTTTTAAAGAAGTACATCAGTTTGTCCTTCTTTCTAGTCTGTCTTAATCTGGAAGCTCCACTGAAACCTGCCCACCCTGGACAAGTCTACTAGTATTTGAAATACTGGTGCGTATAGCCGCCAGCATCACAGAAACATGTAAGCCACTGTAGTCTGATCAACTGACTGATGAATGTTGGTTAATCTGAATACTGGTAGAGGAATATAGATGCATAGATCACTATATATACATGTTTCCTAGCTCTGTCTGCTTGGAGAATTTTGGAGCAATGAAACCTGGGCAGCAATGAGCACATCTAGCATCCATGTCTTGGATTTTAAATACCATTCCACAATATAAGGAATCAAGGCTTCTTGCAGAAGTAGTTAGTTCTAGGACTAGAGCAGGGGAAATGCAAAATGAGTCTGGAAACTGCGGTTGTGCTAGAAAATAAGAAAGTGCTCAAAAAGCAGTGGGAGCTTATCAAACGGACTCAGGCCCCAACCTGAATGGACCAAGGTTGAACAATTATAGCCACAAAATAAATAATGATAGATGGCTGCAGTTTAACTTATAGAATAAAACAAATGTTCGTGCCTCTACATTGATATAAATAAATCATCAAAATAAATAAATGAGTATGTGGAGGAGATGGGACAGGTTTTTTCCCACACTGTAGAATAATAGTAAATAAACATAGAATAAAAAGTGAAATAGAAAATTACCATTGTGCAAACATTGCAGTGGTAATTGTGGTGAACAAGGTCCACTGGTGGATGCTAATATTAGTGGGTAGAGTTTGAGAAGAAGGAGATTTCCAAAGTCTCAAAGTAGCTCCGCAGTGTAGTTAATTATAAAGAGAGATAAATAAATTTCTAGTATAGATACTTTGCAGCCACTATCTTAGCTAAGAGCAACTTACTGGTGATAAGACATCCACATCATGAACTCCTTGATACTGTGCCCTGAGAACATACCATTTCACTGTTGTGAAAGACAAGGAAAGCCTTCAAAACTGTCACAGACTGGAGAAGACTAAGGAGAAATATAGGACCCCTGGTGGTACAGTGGTTAAGCACTTGGCTGCTAACTGAAAGGTTGACAGTTCTAATTCACCAGCTGCTCTGTGGAAGAGGGATGTGATAGCCTGCTTCCAGAAAGCCTTGAACATCCTGTGTGGCAGTTCTACTTCGTCCGGTGGAGTCATATGAGTGAGAATTGACTCAACAGCACCTAATAATGACAAAGAGAAATAACAACTAGTTGCAATGTGGGAACCTGGATAAGTTCTCAGAACAGCAAAAGGGCATTAGGGACAAACGCATGAAACTGAAGTCTGCCTCTTAGGCACTAGTATTCTACCAGCATTACTTTCTTAATTCTGATCTGTGTCATGGTTGTGAAAGATGCTAAGTTTAGGGGACGTTGGATGAGGGGCTATGTTAAAATTAGGCATACAACAGAAAGCATTCCAATAAAAGTAAATTATTCTTCCTATTGCTATTTGCACAGCGGAGCGGCTTTCAAGCACCTGGCTTGATGTTCGTCATGTTGAAAAGTATGTAGAACAAGGTAAAAGTGGAACAAGAGAATTACTTTGGTCCTGGGCACAGAAAAACAAGACCATCGGTGACCTTTTACAGATTCTCCAGGAGATGGGTCATCATCGAGCTATCCATTTAATCACAAAACACGGTAAACACTTATTTTTTATGTCTCTCCATCCATCTTACAGGAATTGCAAGTAAATATTGCCTTTTCTCCAAGAGAGTAACTAGTTATGCTATATGTGTGTGTGTATGTTTTCCATTTTTCTTCCTTCATTGCCCAATTTATAACAAGACATTTTTTTCTACCACTTTATAGTCTTTTTTTAAACCTTTACTTACAAAATGTGTTTTCCTGTATGTTTAATTTTTTGCTAAGAGACTTAGCTCCGTGTCCAAAATTCAGAAACTGAATCATGAGCATAGCCAGAATCACATTTGGGTAGAGTATAGCTATTGCTGTAATTTCTTTTAGCCTAGGATTAGAAGTTAAAAAGATGATTGAGATTGTTACCCCTATATTTTGGTGCAAATGGTACCTCCAGAGTAGTTGAGAGGTTTATCTTCACTGCTGTATTTTACCAGAAATTACAGCTTCTAACTCTGTCCAGCTTGTTTACTGTCTACCCCACAGAGCCCTAGTTCTCTGCTTTGTTTGGCTTGTCTGTCAGTCCTTACATGTAGGACAACTTTGTAAGTAAAGCTCTTGAAGTGTTCTCCAGTCATTTTCTTTGTCAGTAAGTCTCCAAGCATCCTGTTTTGTTTATCGCACTTGAGATGTTTTTCACGTCTGCAGTAGCGATGGTGAGTGATGCTGGGTCCAAAGTCACGGATGCACAGCTCTTAGCTTGGAAACTCTTCTGAGCTAACACCTTTTCCTCTGATTCTTTTCATCTAGACATATTTTCAGTTCTGTGTATTGACACACTTGTTCTTTAATAGTACACGTAATGCACCTAAACTTCCACTTTATCACCCAAAGCAGTTTTTCACATACTGGAGAAGAAATCCTGAGAGATTTGTACCAGAAAACTGAAACTTAAGATTAACTTTTATTTTGTGAGTTTTTCTTGTTAATAGGATATTAGACAGGTGCCAATATGCTTCCACCATGATATTATCTATATACTTGGCTAGTTCTTTTTATGTTCTACGCACTATTTTTTCAGTTAGTTTAGTATGGATGCTGATTGGTTGTGTGAAATACAGTGAGCTCTTGGGAACTATTAATGCAATTCCTTTTCATTATGTGGGTATTTTCCAGTCACTGAAACCACCCACATAGTTTGCTGTTTACAATATAAACTCATACCATGTTGACAGGACATAGGGGTACATTTTATACCTCAGTAATCTGGAATAGATTTTAAAGTATCTTTTCACTCTCAATGTTGTTTATTTATACAGTGGAGAATGGTTTGGACTGTAAGTAGACAAAAATTCCACATTCTTGGCTAGCTCCCAGCCTGTTGCACATGCAAAGTTGATTTTTTTTAAATGTGTTATTAGCTGGTTGGTGGAAAAATACTTCCTTACTGACTTAGAACAAAGACAGGAAAACATGAGATTAGGAAGAGGTGGTGCCTTGCTCTGAGTCCTTTACTAAATAAAATAAGTCTCAATAAATTTAAAAGATTACAGCCTTGGAAACCCTATAGGGCAGTCTTAGCCGGTGCTACAGGGTTGCTGTCAGTGTGATCACCTCGATGTAATGGGCCTGAGTTCGGTCATGGACAGTGGTTATTTGCAGATAATGACACACACATGCATGCAGACGCACACTCATGATATCACCTCTAATAACTGTTGTCAACAAAGTAGTTATAAAATAAGTAACTAGGAAAATATAATCCCATAATTGTACAATTTAAAGTAATGTGCAAAAAGCCAATAATGATATTGTTGCTGTCCTCTCAATATCCTACTTTAGACTTTAATAACTGTAATGATGCCTAAAAGAACAAAAGTATATTTATGTAATATTTGATTATTGTAAAGCCATTTCTCATATGGAATTTTGTGATTATTCCATGGGAGTAAAACTGAACTTTAGAAATGAGTATTACTCTCAGGGTATTGGAAACCCAGGTGGTGTAGTGGTTAAGTGCTATAGCTGCTAACCAAAAGGTCAGCAGTTCAAATCTTCCAAGCACTCTTAGGCAACTCTATGGGGCAGATATACTTTATCTATAGGGTCGCTGTGAGTCAGAATAGACTTGATGGCAGTGCGTTTGGTTTGGTTTTTTGTATCAGAGTATTTGGAGCTCTGATAGTGCAAGATGAGAGCATAGCTGCTAACTAGAAGGTTGGCAGTTCAAATCCACCAAGGGTCCCTAGGAACCCCTATAAATGCCAAACCAAGCCCATTGCTGTTAAGTCAATTGCAATGCATAGTGGCCCTACAGATCAAAGTAGAACTGCCTTGTAGAGTTTCCAAAGAACGCCAGGTGGATTTGAACTGCTGACCTTTTGGTGAGCAGCTGTAACATTTACTAACTACACCACCAGGGTGGACACTCTATGGGAAAAGTCAACTGTCCTATAAGGTCCCTGTGAACTGGAATCAACTTGATGACAATGAGTTTGGTTTTGGTTTTATCAAGGTGTCTATTAACGTAGTCTTTTAAAAAAATGTTTATTAGGAACTTTTTTTTTTTTAACTTAGCCCCTTATGAATATGATGCAAAAATCTTTTAATTTCTCTTTCAGGAATAGCCTTGAATCCTTTAGAGAAGAGACACCAGAGAGATGAATTTCCTAAGATGCCACCAAAGGTAGAGTGTGTTTGCATAGATAATGGCCCTTGAACTCCATTGTATATATAATTAGGCATAAAGAATGAGTTTATCAGATAGAAATATGCTGCATTTTCAGAACCCTTTTTCAAAACCAGAAAAGCCTTAGTTCTCTCACTCATCTTTATTCAGGTAAGGAATGAGGGCATTAGGGTTTCCTAAGTGTTTGAATAGTTAAGCACTGTCTGTTGTAAGTGGTCTCTCCGAGTTAAGACCGAGTTATTAAGGACACTGTGACTTAACTCAGATTTTAAGTTTCCTGTTCTAGTTAGTGTTTTACATGTTGCTATTCATTTTCATTACAAAAAATTAGCAATGATCACTTATGTGGCATTAGATGTTATTTAAAATTGATTTTAATGGACCATGACATTGATACTTTATTATTTATAGTTCATATGGACGCTTTAAATGTATGTGGCAATGAATGCTACTGAATAAAGTGAAAGACCATTGCCTTCTGCTAGCTTTCTTCTAAGTCAGAATCCATCTCATTGCACTGTGTAGTCCTTGGAGGAGCTTTGGGTTTCTTTTGAGGCTCTTTTCCTTCTAGTCTTAAGAAATGGAATTACTTTAGTATATATTTCTTCTCATAGGAAACAGCAGATGTCACAGTGGATAATGTTCTTATTCCTGAATGTAATGAAAAAGGTAAAAACAAAACAACCTTTTCTTATTTCATGTCTTTATAAAACCCTGTTGGCATAGTGGGTGAAGTCCTGCGTCCGCCGGGTACTCCTTAAAAAGTGTATGGAGAAGTTCTACTCCATCCTATAGGGTTGCTGTGAGTCAGAATCGACTCAGTGACAGTGGAGTTTTTTAGCTTTTTCCTTTAAGTGAATCTGAAAGGAGAAATGTCAATAAACATGTTGGCTATTCATTAATATGCAGATTCAGTGTAAAATTTTTATACATATTGAAATGTGTGTAATATTGACCGACATGTGTTGTTGCTGTTGTGTGCTGTGGAATCGATTGTGGCTCATCCGGACCCCATGGGACAGAGTGAAACTGGCCCCGTGAGCTATCCTAGGCTGTGATCCTTAGGGGAGCAGTTCACCAGGGGTCTTCTTCCACGAGGCAGCTGGTGGGTTTGAACCTCCGACATTTCAGTTTGCAGCCCAGCATTTAACTATTGGGTCACCCGGGCTCCCTAACCGGTGTTAGACAAATAAATACTTGTGGTCTCTTCACCTAGAGGGATTGTTTATCATGTACTAATGAAGTTTGCTGTTTTTTATGTGTCAAAGGAAAATATTTTAAAAATTACATTGGGTCTTAAATAGCTGTAGGTAACTTTATAGCAACTGTAAAGGTCTCTGGAAGTGATGAGAGAGTAATGCTGAGTGTCAGTGTGAAAACCCAGTGATTTTCTGGGCAGAACAGCAAACAATTTCCACTTTTACTTCTCTGACTAAACTGTAAGGATCAGTCTAATAGATTCTGTTCTGACACTAGCTGCGTGTGCAGTATTTCTTCCTGTGACACTAACTGCTCAGAACTGGGTCACCAGTTATGGGGCACAGTCTTCCAGACTACCTAGTCTGCCCAAGACCTCAGATGCCAGCAAAAGACTGGGAAGTCCCTGACTCCCTTCGCACTTCTGACTTCATGGCTACAAATTTAGAGGCTCCCTCTACCCTCTTAGAGTGGGTGCCAGCCATAAGCTGGAGGGTTCCAAGCCCCGCTTCCCTCACTTTCGGTCTGCTGGTTTCCACTCCTCCTTCAGGTTGGATAATTCGTTAGAACAACTCGTAGAACTCATAGAAGGTGCTATACTTATGATTACAGCTCATTATAGGAAAAAAGACACGAAGAGACACACAGAGGGAGTTCTGGGAGGGCTTCTAACACAGAGCTTTCATGTCCCCAAAAAGTCCATTGTACCCTCTGTCTCAGTCATCTAGTGCTGCCGTAACAGAACTGCCACAAGCAGGCAGCCTTAAAAAGAGAAATTTTATTCTGTCACAGTCTATTAGGCTGCAAGCACCGATTCAGGGCATCAGCTCCAGGGGAAGGCTTTCTCTGTTGGCTCTGGAAAAAGGTCCTTGTCGTCAGTCTTCTCTCTGCATTAAGAGTTTCTGAGGCCCAGGGACCCTGGGTCTTCTTCAAAGGAGACACCCTGCTCCTCATACTGCTTTCTTGGTGGTATCAAGCCGCCAACTCCCTCTGCTAGTTTCTTTCCTTTACAACCCAAGAAATTGACTCAAGCACAACACAGTCTTACACATTGAGTGCAGCCACACTAACGCAGTGACTGCCTGTTCTCCCTCATTAATATCGTAGAGGCATGGTTCACAACATGTAGTGTAGACGAACATTACGTAATACTAAGAATTATGGCCTAGGCAAATAGCTATGCACATTTTGGGGAGGGCGGACAATTCAATCCATGACATCTTCTCACTTGCACTGATGTCTTTAACCAACCAGGAAGCCCAGGGAGATTCTCCATCCGGAGCCGTGCTATACTCCTGACTGACTCAGTCAGTGTACTTCCCCTGAGATCAGTTGACATCAAGAGACGGTCCTTCTGCCCTGACCAGCCCCTGCCTGAGCCACCTCATTAACATAAATGCTCAAGTCTGCTTTGAAGGCCCAGGCAGTCAAACTTGTGAGAACAAGACCTGGTCTCACATGCTTTCTGCCTTTGACCAGGTGCAGTCTTGCCACTTTTGTAATACTTGCTTTCATGGAACATACTTGCGTTTTCCTTCTCTGACAGGTTTCTGCCCCACACAGGCTCTGGCTTTCACAGAGTTTACCGAATATAACGGAGGCACTTCAGTTATTACTCAGGAAATACCAAAGTTTTAGAGTTATATCTCAGGAAACAAAGATAAAAACCCAAATTACTTTAGGTAAATGTAAGCCTCACATTTTCCATGTCAGCTTTCCTACTTTGTTAGCAGGGGCAATAATTTATTCCCGTCTGGGAATTATTCTGATAAAATTAAATGAGTATTTAAGGCTCTAAGTCAGAACTGGCATGACGGCATGGGTTTGTTTTAAATGGGCTGTTTGCCACCTCCTAGCTACTAGGTCTGATTGTTGTGTCTTTGGTTCAAAAGAGAATTAGAGAAGTGAAAAAAAAAGTTAGGTATGGTTTTCATTCTTCAGCAGTGAGGTTAAACTAAACAGTAAGATGTCTGTAGAACATCTTGCATCAGCTGTGGGACCACAAGCAAGCGGGTTCTGAAGGGTTTAGCGAAGCTTTTTCTTTTGAATTTGTGTTTGATTATCTCTTGAATGCGGTCTCCAGTCTCCACTCTCCACTTTGGTGATTAAAAAAGAAAAATTGAAGCAGCTTCCTAATTTACTCTGAAGAAGTAACTTAGGTGTTTAGGTTGGCTCGTGAAAAGTGGTGTCTGCAGGTCAAGCTTGGAGAAGATTATTCAGGTAAAGCAAGATTTCCACTTTCATAGTTTCGTCCTGGTTTCACGTTCGTAGTTGATCAAAGCCCACACATAGTCTTCCTGATGAGGCTGATTTCCTTGGAAGGTGATAGAATCACAAGGCTTCTGTTCTAGTATCTGAAATGCCTCTTGCTCTGTGGACTCCTGGGATCCAGACCCAGGCCATGTGCAGAGAGTGTGTGGACATTTGCCTTTTCAGGGGGCTTCCTTTGTGGTTCCTGGACCCCTGTTTACTGACCTACAGCTGGGCTGTTTCTAATATTTCAGTCTGGATTCTTTCTAATGATGGCTTCTGTTCTTCAAAGAGAAAAAGTAACTTATCTTCTTCTGGTTTTCTTCCGAGGAATGTTATTCAGATCCTCCATCAGCTTTCAAAACATCATAGAAGGAACCAAAAATTTCCACAAAGCCTTCCTAATAGGAGAAGGGGAGATGTTTGAGGTATACAGAGTGGAGATTCAAAACCAAGCGTATGCTGTTAAATTATTTAAACAGGTATGGAAAGAATTACTGTTACAGGATATCAATTCCATTTATTTGCTCCTAATTCAGTTAAAATGTGTCATTTTTTTTCACCAATGTGGAGAGGAGGTATATTTTCAAATAAAGTGTCATAAATGAAAATAAGATATGTGACCTCAGGTATCTGGAGAAATGACTAGAAATGAATGCCTATTTTGCAGGAATATGGAAGTTAAATCCTTCCCAAATCCAAATGTATTGCATAAGAAATATTTTTTTCTGACAAACCTTGTAGGACTTCCGGGACTTTCTGTAAGATGGTCAGGTTATAAATTGCCTTCTGTCACTGTTTAGCAAGATGGGAAGGAGAAAGCTTCAAGCAGGAAAACTAATCCAGCAATCAGAATAGAAGGTTAGAAGACAATTGTGTTTGTTTTGCAGGCTGACATAATGAAGTACCATAGGGTGCATGGCTTAAAACAACAGAAATTTATTGTCTCTGAGTTCTAGAGGATGGAAATCTGGATCTAAGGAGTCAGCAGGTCCATGCTGTCAACAAAGGCTCTAAGGGAAATCTTTTCTTAGCAGGCACAAAGACCTAGACATGCATGTATGAAAGCATGCACCGTGCTTGTCAATAAGAGCTCATTCAGTGTAACCGGAGTGCAGTGTGGGAGTGGGGAAGTAGCAGCAGAAAATGATGTTAGAAACATAGATTAAGCCTGTGGGTGTTTTTTAAGTAGGAGAGTGAAAAGCCTATGTTTATGTTTTTGAGACAGAACTTGGTTAGAAATTAGATGATGGACTGGAACTTGGCAGGGAAAAATTACAAGAACTAGACTGGAGGCAGAAAGATCTGGTCCAGCTGTAGTTCAGATGTGCAAGCTATGGAATGAACAGGGCTTACAGCAGTCTTCTCAGTCCTAACTGCAGTGTAGAATCACCCAAGGATTCAGTCCAGAGGAACCCAATAGAAGCTAAGGATTAAATCAGCATTGAGGTGGTGGTGGCAGGCTGCTGTATTTTTAAAAAGCTCCCTCCCTATAAGCTGCAGCAGAGGCAGTAGAATGGTGAGGAAAAGATAAGTTTAAGAGACAAGGTGGAATGGACCAAATCTGGTGATCCATTGGATAGGACTAGGGAAGTGGGGAGAAAAAGGGGCCTAAGGTGTTCCCTAGTTTGCAGCTTAGGTTCTAGGAACTTTTTCTTAACTCAGTTTCCCATTTCCCCAAATTGCATTTTGTCCCACTCTTTTAAAACATGAGAGAAGGAACCAAAAATGTTCACATAGACTTCTCAGTTAGGAAAGGGGAGATTTTGAGATATGCTGAGTGGAAAGGCAGAGGTTTTCCACTTTACATGCATTCAAGACTCTTTAGAGGTGAGCGTTCTACTAAAGACATGGAACAATCCATTGGTAAAACCATTCACCAGGTTGAATAGGGTTACTGTACAAATGGCTGAAGCTTATTTCTTAGGGTCCGAGAGTCCATGGCACCATCTGTAGATTCTTTATGGTTGAGTGCCTAAGGATACCTCCATCCCCTTTCCTTTTCTCTCTGCAGCCACCACCAAGTCAAACTCTGAGAGTTTTCTCTCCACAAGTCTGGCTTCAGAATGACATGCCATTGCTTCAAGATCCCCCTCTCTCCCTTCTCGTCCTGAAGACAGATGTCATTTTCCTGACTGTTCTTGACCACCTCCCCACAGTCTGGTTTGGTGACCATCCTATGTGTAGTCACGATATGGCAGCATTCTCTCGTAGTACGATTTTGTCAACCACCTTTCCTTGTGGACTAGGTTGTTAAGTTCTCTGGAGAATTCTTTTATATCTTTGTGTCCCAGTGCCTTATTATAGGGCCTGGTCCATAGTAGTTCCTCAATAAATGTTTGTTGGATGCAACTGAATGAAGTACATACACCCTTTTCATGAATTTAGTTGCTAATCACTAGCAGAAAACAGACAGGAGATGATGTACTAAGTCCTGCAGTTCCTGTTCCCACAATGTCTTTTAACTCCATTTTGAAGTGGTAAATATAAGTGTGGTTGGACTTTTACCTTCTGCTTTTATCTCCAGCCCCTCCTCTGCCGCAACACACGTGTATGCATGCACACATACACACATGCACACACACACATTTATCATAATGGACTGAAGGAAGCTACGGACAGAGCAGCATTTAAATAAATACAGTCTTGTAGTATTGGGACATTAATTTCAGTAACCCTTCTTACAGGGACTGAGGTGGTGAAATATACCAGATGTGTTAGAGCCACACTTCTCCACCCCACTATACACACAGGTCACCTGGGGCTCTTCTTCCGTCACAGATTGGGGTGGATCAGGTTGAGGGAGGGGTGTGGGATGACCACCAGGTCTCGGTGAAGATGGCCCTTCTTGTCCCCAGGCAACACTTTGAGCAGTGAGGTGCTAGAGTGTTAGGTTAGCATAAACACAAGAACCAGCTCCTTCATTTTTCGGATGAAGAAAACTACAACCTCAGTAAGATTAACAAGTAGCTAATAAAAAGTTGGGAATACCTAGCATTAAAGATGGGATCCAGACACATTACTCTTAGCTGTTACGACCGGGATCTTTTCAAGCATAAATTCTGATCAAGTGGGCCTTAAAAATGGGTAGCCTGGCTTATTGCTGCTGACTTCCTGCCTGCGGTTGGAAAATAGTTTCCAGAGTTCCTGTTGTGTTTGTCTTCCAGTATTCCTGAGAATAGGGTTCTGAAAACTCTGCCCTCTCTAGTAATTTTGAAATGATAAGTAGGACCTAGGCATGTATCTGTGAGCTGCCTATGAGTCCAAGTTGCAGATCTGACCGCTGTGACCCCCGGGGTCTTTTGGAAGGAGATCTTCTTTGTCTTAGTCTGGAAGGTCCACTGAAACCCGCTCCATAGCAACGCGCAGGCTCCACTGACAGATGTGTGGTGGCCGTGTGCGAGATACACTGATAAACTGCGTGGAAGGCGAAAATTCTACCCCTGCCCTAGGCAGCATAATTCTTCCTCTTTTGTTTTAGAAGTTAGGAAACTGAGGCCCAGAAACATGCGGTGACATAAGTGTTTCAAAGTACGGAAAACAATGTCAGGTACAGAGTAGGTGTTGAATTCATTGTTTATTCAATGAAAATTCTTTTGTCAGCCTCTGGACTAGCTTCTGAAGCTTCTTTGAAGTAAGGATTTTTTTTTTTTTTTTTTTGCATCATGAACTTGACTTTTCAAAATTAGTGGAAAAGTGAACTGGGCCTACACATCCAAATGACCCCCAACTGCCAAATTAGTGAAATTTTGCAACAATGACAAATCGCCTAGAAGTCATCACTTCTAACCAAAATGCAGCCATAGTGAATTAAATTCTTTGTGAGATCAAGTGGAAAGTTTCTGTCATGGAATTTCCTTTGAATACAATATATCTGAACTTATGTAAATGTTTGCAAAGTATGGTGAGAGTTTGAATATAAAATTGGGCAATGTGATAAATTATACGAAAAACTTTAAATTCAAGAGCAGTGGTTCTGAATTGGTTTGGGCATTAATGGATTTTGGAAAATCTGGTGAAAGCTAAGGACCCTCTTCCCAGAAAAATGTTCATACGCGTGTACGTGAAAAGGTGCGCATCTTTTTAGGGAGGCCATGGATCCTGGCATAAGAATCACCAAAACAGAGAGTCTTAATTTTTCCCTTGTCTTTTTATGTGATATTTAGGAGAAAAAAATGCAGTGTAAGAAACAGTGGAAGAGGTTTTTATCTGAGCTTGAAGTTTTACTACTGTGAGTATATTTTGTCTGGAATTTCCTCCTCTTTCTGCCAGCTCTTTGTCTTTTGTTCATCTCTGGTTCCATAGCACAGTGCTTGGCATGGTTGGTATTTAATAAATGTGGGTCAGATGTTAGAACTTGGGATAAATTTTTGACATCTGCTTTAGTATATTCCCTAAGATACATTTTAAAATAGACTATTTACATAATTCACTTAAATGTATTTTAGCAAGAACATTGAAACTGTCACAAGGAAGTGGGTTAAATCACGTGTGACTAACATGGTTGAATGTAAAATAATCCTTAGAACATGAGAATTGTATATATTTCACCATTTCTCCCCTTCCTTGGAGACATTCCAATCCAGAAACTGTTTCATCATTATAGTCTTTTTCAGAAAGAGAGTTTCAGACAAAGGAATCAAGTGCTTTTGATGTACATATTGTTTTCTGGGAATTTATTTATGAGTCTAAGAGTCCTTGGAGACAAATTAAAATGACTTCATTTTCGTATATATTCGTATCTGCAGCTGTGCAGTCTGCTTCATCAAAGGCCCGTAACCCTATAGAATTCACTCATCACCTTCTACCTAGAGAAAATGTACTTTTCAGATGTTTTCTCAGGCAATATGTGGAGTTAGGAAGGAAAAGCATTATGCCGAGTCCCTCTTTTTTTATATCCAGGACCAAAACCAAACGGTGCTACTCTTAAAAATTGAATATATATCTGTCTTAGTTATCTAATGCTGCTATAACCGAAAAACCACAAGTGGATGGCTTTAACTACAGAAATTTATTTTCTCACAGTTTAGGAGGCTAGCAGTCTGAATTCAGGGTGCCAGCTATAAGAGAAGGCTTACTCTCACTGTTGGCCCTGAAAGAAGATCCTTCCTTGTCTCTTTGGCTTCAGCTTTCTGGTTCCTGGTATACCTTTGTGTGTCTTGGCATCTATCTTGTCCTATCTTTCTTGCTAGTGTGTACTTTTTTCCATTTATATCTCAAAAGAGACTGGCTCAAGATACAATTTACACTAATCATGGCTAATGAAAATAACAAAGACAACTCATTTCCCGATAGGTTAGGCATAGAGATTAGGATTTACACCATATTTTGAGTGGACATAATTTAATCCACAACATTCCATACCTTTTGGCCCCCTGGAATTCATGTCCTTGCCATGTGTAAAACATATTCACCTCATGATGGCATCCAAAAGTTTCTTTCACTGGTTAATTGCCAAGGCTTTTTGGATAATGGTCTGAGAGAGTTATTTATGGTGGTAGATGTCAGTGAACACAATTAATGGTTTTATTCGTACCTCAAAGTGGAAGGTACAAAAGGGTAGACTCCTCAGAACCTCACCATTTGGCTGTCTCCATTTGTTTCTCTAAGTTTTTATTTATCTCTCCCACTGCAGATAGTAAGTGTCTGCCATCTCCTAATCCAACCCAGCTGCCCTAAGAAAGATGTTTCTTTAGTGATAATTCATTTGCCATACCAATTATAATGGACTTGGAAGTTTATCTGTCTTTCTGCTGTAAGGAGTGAAATGCTTGTATAGCTTTAATGGCTATGTGGAGAATTGTCCTTGGAAGCCTTTCAGGGGTTTCTTTGTAAACCTGTGTCTGTGGAGAAAAGGGAGGGGGGAACACAATTAGGAGGAAGTCAGCGAGGCTGGGCAGGCCTCAGTGCTTTCAGGCATGTTGTATTGAAATCCATTCCTCTGATCTCTTTTCCCTAGAAGTTTCTGGTCAGATTTTCCCAATATAATTTCATAAACCGAGGGGGTAGTAAAGCCCCAGGGTCGGCTCTCCACATGCAAATAATCCTGTATATTCTGACACAATCTGGGCAAGGGCCTCACCTTCCAGACTAGGTATTGGCCACAGTCTCTGAATTCTAAATGGAGGCCCTTCAGCCCTGGGCTTTAGCTCTGACTTCAAGGCCCTCTGGGATGGCAACTCTGCTGTCCAGCTTCAGGTAGCCCCATTTTTGTAGTCCGTCTAAGTGGTAACCTACTCCCTCAGTCCCAGTAGGCCCCATTCTTCTGCTGCTGGGGCATGGCAGCCCCACCCCCTCAATTTTGGGCAGTAGTCCTATCCCCTTGGTTCAGCTTAAAGGCAGACACACACATCACAACTGTACTGGCAAAAATCTGACTCTTTGAAATCCAGGAGGCAGTGGCCCTAGCCTTTGAGATCCGGGAAACTGTGGTCCCACCGTTTGAAAACAAGAAGGTGCTGCTTCCTGTGTTCTTTCCTACAGTTATGCTGGTCTCTCAGCTGCTCCAGGAATGATCCTTTCTTTCCTTTTCTTAGAGGACAACAGATAAAGCTCATTTGGCTTGTTTCATGCCACTAGGATTCCACAAATCAAACAATTTTCTTTTCTTTCATTCTTTGTCTTTACCCTTCAGTCTAAGGTGATAGATTTTCTGTTTGATAGTTGATCAGATCCATTAGTCACAGGCTTCACCTCTTTAGCAAAGGATTGTGTAGTCACATCCTTGATAAATATTTCAGACACATGTCCTTAGTTTGTACAGCAGAATTTTTCAAATCTTTAAGTCCTGTGTTCATTTTGCACAGTTCATTTTTAAAGTTGTGTCTTTCCTCTCATGTTTTACTATAAGTGGCAAGGAAAAACTATGCAGCCCCTGTAAGATATTGCTTAGAAATCTCATCATCCAGATAGTAAAGTTCATCATTTACAAATTGTACTTTTAACTGAGTATTTGAATATAATTCCAACAGGTTCTGAACACACACACTTTGTTTATTTTAATATTATTTTCTTTCTGTACTATAATTTAATGATTTTTTATTGATGGATTAATTTTTTTTTCCTTCCTTTATTATTAAAAAAAGCGATGCTGCAGAAGTATCACTTTGCCTCCACTGACTAGTCTCCTGTTCATCATTTTATTTTAAAGCCTCCCTAGAAGCACATTTAATGTCCCCATTTCTAGTGACATTCTCTTGCTGGCCCCATAGGTATTCTTTAAGATGATAGAGACTTTCTTCTAGCTTGTCTCCCTTCTTTCTGAGCCCTCACCAGAACTGCCTTTGACATCATAATTCTACTAACAGCCCCTTCACACAATCCAAGCTTTTACTGCTAGGCATCTTGAAACTCTTCCAGCCCCTGCACATTATTCCATCCCAAAACTGCTTCCATATTTTAGGTGTCTCTTAGAGCATCACCCAACTGTTCCACTAGCAAATACTTCTTAGTTATGTAGTACTTCTGTAACAGAAATGCCACAGTTGGATGGCTTTAACAAACAGAAAATTTGTTTTGTCATGATTTAGGAGGCTAGAAATTTGGATTCAGGATGCCTGCTCTAGAGGAAAGCTTTCTGTCTCTGGCAGCCCTGGCAGCTCTGGCAGCTTTCTGTCTCTTTAGCATCTGCCTCCTGATTGCTTGGCTATCTTCATGTGTCTTGGCATCTATCTACCACATCTCTCTTGCTAGCTTATATTTTTTCTCTTTTATAACTCAGGAGAGGTTGACACGAGATCCACCATACACTAACCCTACCTGATTAACATAATGGACAGCCTATCCCAAATGGGATTTATAACCACAGACATAGAGGTTAGGATTTACAATACACATTTTTTTGAGGGGACATAATTCAGTCTATAACAATACCATTTAATCAGTAAAAAACTAACACAAAAATTGCACTAATGGAGGATTTTTTGTTTAAACTTTGTTTACATATAAGTGAGAGAGTCCCTGCTTTGAAAAGCACAAAGGAGTAAACTAAGAAAAGATTTTTCTCCTGCTGTTATTGTACAGTTACACAGCTGATCTTCCCAAAGGCAAGTGTTATCAGTTGTTTGTATATCTTCCTAGATTATATTTTATACAGAAGGAAACACATGTTTTCACACAGAAGACAGCATACACATACATGCATAGTTCACTTTGCTTATTTTAGCATTCTATTGTATTCTGTACTATAATTTACTTAATTGTTTTTTATTGACGGATTTAAAATTCTTCTCTATTATTAAAAAATAATGCTGCAAATGAGGAAGCCTTATGTATATGTTATATATAACAAAATAAATTCTCATAAAGTGATAGACCAGTTGGTTATGAGTACTGTTTATCACCAAATTATCCTCTGGTACATGTTATTATACCAGTTTACACTTTTACTGGTAATGTATGAGAGTGCTTTGTTCCCCAATTTTTACCTTTTATTTCCTACTATTCTGATAGGTAAGAATGATTTCTCAGTGTAGTTTAAATTTCACTTTCTCTTATGAGTGAGATTAATAAACTTTTCATATATTTAAAAGATGTATTTCCTTTTCTAAGTCTTAAAATGTCTTTTGCCCTTTCCCCTTTTTTAACTAGACTGAGTGTTTTATACATTAGAGGTAACTAGCTGTAGTTTGTATGTTGTAAGGTACAAATAATTTTCTGTTGTTGTTGTTAGATTGTTATTTTGTCTCTCCTAATTCTAGTTTTCACCTGTGGAAATGATTTTGATGAAGTTGAATTTATCTATTCTTTCTGGGTTTTATATCATAATTTTAAAAGCCTTCCCCACTGGGAGGTTATGAAACAATTCACCCTTCCTTTTTTTTCCTAGTACTTTTATGGTTTCAACTTTCATATCTAAATATCTGATCCATTCATAGTTTAAAAGGCCTTTCTTGCTAAGAGGTTGTAAAATAATTCACCCATTTTTTTCTAATACTTTTATGGTTTCATTACATTTACGTTTGCATATCTGATCCATTTGGATTCATTCTGGTGAGATATTTTCCATATGAACTATAACAACAGCTTGTCTAGGTAAAAATACAAATCCTGTTTTTTTTCTTAAGTGGCATAGATTAATTTAGGGGGAATTGACAACTTTGTGATATGGACTCTACCACCTGGTGTGTTGTTATTATTTATTTTGCTAGTATTTATTTAGTCTTAGGCACCATCGTAAGTGGTCTACATGTATTAATTTGTTGATCCTCGTTATAGTCCTATGAAGTAAGTGCTGTTATTAACCTCATCTTGTAGATGTGGCAACAAGATAGATCTTACTTTTTTACAAGATACAACTTATTCCTTAAATCATCTTCCATCTTCATTTCGTTAGATGTTCAGGTCTGAATAAAGCAGACATAGCCCTCTCCTCCCAGAGTGTGCTGTCTGGAGTGGGGTTGGGAAAGAAGCATGAGAGTCAACAGGCGGTAGCAGTAAGCTAGGTGGTGCGACGAGGCATGCAGCACAGAGCTTGGAGGGAGGACGTGCTCACTTGGATTTGGGGTCAGGGAACCGCAGATGGGGCTTCTTGGAAGAAGCAACATCTAAGCTGACACGAAGGACCGGAATTTCTGGTTTAATATTAACAAGATAACTCAAGCCCTATGACTTAGTATTATAAACTCTTTACAATCTGGCTTCTAATCCCTTTTATCCCACCTTCTTCAAAGGAAGGAAAGGGAGCTAACAATTTTTGTGAATCTTTCACTTAATTTTTGTAAGAAAAGTAAGTGTTTTAAATACTATTTGCATTTAAGTGAACAGGCTCCAGCCACAACAATGGGCTTAAGCATAAAAACGATTGTGGACACGGGGCAAGATGGGGCGTGTTTTACTCTGTTGTTGGTATCGCCGCTGTGAGTTGGAACCAACTTGGTGGCACCTAACCACGACAACAGACAGACTCCCAAACCAAACCAAACCAAACTCTTTGGCATCATGTTGATTCCAACTCATAGACCCTGCAGGACAGAGTAGAACTGCCCTATGGAGTTGCCAAGGAGCACCTGGTGGATTTGAACTGCTGATCTTTTGGTTGGCAGTTGCAGCACTTAACCACTGTGCCACCACGGTTTCTAAAGAGTCTCAGGGAAGCTAAATAACTTGCCCAAATTCATGCAGCTGATAAAAAGAAGAGCAGAGATTCAAACCCTGTTTTGTCTGTACCTCACGTCAGCTTGCTCAGTTGTACCGTGGTGACTCACACCATATTCAGTCTGTAGTGGGCACTCAAAAATACTTATGGAATTGATTTCCTAAGGTATCAACTCTTGCCTGACTTCAGGTGTATATAATCTAAAATTCTGCTGATTGGAAAGTTTTTAGCAAAAAGATAGCTAGGGTGGGCCCATAGGCTCAAACCCCACAATCTCTGCTCCATACCCTGCGAACTCCTAAAGTATCCATTCTTCTGCTTGATCAGTAATGTTTTAAAAGAAGCAATTTATCCTTTCTGCTCTGTGAGCAAGAGATCAGAGCACTGGACTGTGGCTGTCTATATGAGTGAGATCTTCTATCTACTGCTTTCCAAAAGATGTCTTTCTCTTTGAATTGTCTTCAATTATAGGAGAATCACCCAGCCAGTAGTATAGATTAGTTGTTTAGGCAGCCAGATATATTAAGTCAGTTCTTTCTTTAGTCCATTGCTTTTCACTTTCTATATATGATCTGAATCTCAATAAGTGTAGGAGTCTTACACTTACCTTCTGTCACCAAAGCTTTTGACCTTTTTTAAAAGTCTGTCTGTATTTGTGCATGTGTTGTTTATAGAAAAGTTTTGTTTCTGAAGAAAAGAATTATACACTGTATTTCAAATCTTTTAAAAATTTTATTTTAATATGCCTAAGCATGCCAAGACATAGTAGGTTTCCAATAATTGATTATTGAATTAAACTTGGTTCGCAGTACCATGAATTTCACATTATGTATTTCAAGGTTATTATATGGTTCCGTTGATCCCTTTAGTGATGACATATTCATTCAAGACATAGAGTCTGTGTTCATCCAAATCCATTGCCGTTGGTCGATTCTGGCTTCTAGCGACCCTATAGGACAGAGAAGGACTGCCCTGTAAGGTTTTCAAGGCGTGGCTGGTGGATTTGAGCTCTTAACCACTGCGCCACCAGGGATCCTCTTGTTAATAAGCTAACACATTATTTTTAGAAAGGAGCCTGAAGAAAATATATTTGTAGTAACATAGGAATCTGTGATTTAAAACTTGAGGTGTGTTTCACAGCATCAAACTTCTATCTACTACTATTTGTATGAATTATGAAATTCAGTGAAGATGCTGAATGTTTCTTTTAGCTGTGTGATGGGCACCTAGCACAGTACCTGACACAGTACCAAAAAACAAAACTGTTTTTCTATCAAGTTGATTCTGACTCATAGAAACCTTATAGGGCAGAGTAGAACTGCTCTATAGGGTTTCCAAGGAGCAGCTTGTGGATTTGAACAGCTGACCTTTTGGTTCGCAGATGAGCTCTTAACCATTGTAGCTCCACAACTCCTCCCAACACAGTAATGCTCAGTAACTGTTTAATGAAAACTGGCGGTTTCCTCCTGTTTTGGTTAATATACTCACACATGCACCTAAAGCAATAAAGTGAATAATTTCAGTGATGTTATCTTTAATATAGTAGTTTACTGAATAAATAAATCTTATTATGCTTCATAATAATAAGAATAAATTAATATCAAATAATGTCTGTTTTTTGTAAGGTTCCAAACATCCCAAGTCTTCGAAAGTTTTACTTTCTTTAAACTTTCTGTTTTACATTAGTATATTTTACTCACATTTCCATGACCACAACCAATCAAAAAGAGTACCTAGTAGTTTTAGAACACTTGAAGCCAATTTGAAAATGCTTGTCCCTGTGTAACAAGTCCAGTGAAATTATTCTGCCCTGGGCCAAATCTGTAGTCTTTAGACTCACTTTGCATTCCCTCCTCCCTCCCTCCTGCCTCCCCCAATCAAGTGTTGTTATTTCCTGTCTGAATAAACAGTTTTATGGATTTAAACATCTTTTGCTTCAAGCTTTCATCATCCAAACATACTGGAGTTGGCGGCGTATTTTACAGAGGCTGAGAAGTTCTGTCTGGTTTATCCGTATATGAGCAATGGATCGCTTTTTGACAGACTGCAGTGTGTAGTAAGTGATGTCGCCTTCCCTGCTTGGTCCTCTGAGTCTCTGTAACCTAGGGGAGCTGCTAGGAGCCTGAGCAAGCGGGAGGGCAGAGTGTGTGTGTACACGGGTAGAGAACCAAGGACGCGTTTCCCAAGAAAGTGGTGCCCTTCTCCATGGGTTAATTTCTTACTCTTAAGAGGCTGCATAAATATCAGAGTCATTCTGTGCTGTGCCATGTGGTTTGCCCAAAATTTGCCAATCTTTACTCTTTATTGATTCTATACCTCTAGTAAATTTACAAAACCACCCTTATGTTTCATACAATTGTCATTTGTATTACTTTATAAGAAGTATCATTCAATATGAAATGTAGATATACAAAGGTGATACCAACTCCTAAAAGAGGAAGGGGTTGGAGAATGCCAAGATTTCTCACGAGATTTTTTTTTTTTTTTTAAATACCTTACTGTGTTTTGGGTGAAAGCTTGCATAGCAGGTCAGGTTCCCATTTGACAGTTTCTATATAGATAGATCAGTGACATTAGTGACATGTTTCACAACATAGCAACGTTCTCTTCAGTTGCAGTCTGGTGGTTCCATTTCCAGTACTCTAGTTTCCCTGCACCCTTATCTTCTTATCATATCTACTTTAGATTAAGTGTCCACCTCATGCATTCAAACAGATGGCTTTTTAGTAGAGCAGTGGTCTAGCGGGTATGAGCCTTTATTTGTGTGTCGCTATGCTCTTCTGCTCAAAGGTGATCTCAGGGGATAGTTTCGGTTCAAGGTTTAAAGAGAGTATCTCAGGGTAATTGCCTCGAAGCCCTCTGGTCGTAGTTGGCACATTAGTCTCCACCTCCCTCCTTTTTTTAATAAATAATTTGAGTTTTGTTGTATGTTTTTCTTCTGTTCTTTTTGAAATCATCTATGGTGATTCTGGTCAGATGGGTCAGTGGTGGTAGCAGGACGCCATCTAGTTCTTCTGGCCCCAGGATAGTTGACGTTGTGGTTTTTGTAGGCTGTCTGTCTTCACAGGATATTTTTAAAGGACAGATTCTCAATAGATAGTTTCAATCAGCATGAGAATAAAAACAGATTATTCCAACTACCCACACCGTTGTGCCATAAATAATAAAAAATCTTATTTAAGGAACTTTTAAACACAGTTACCTCACTGTCCTTGTTTCCATAAAGCTAATATTAAAATTATTTGGTATTTCTGTTGTCTCTTAAAGAGACATACAACCATTACTGAAAATAGAGAAAAACTCGTCTTGAAGTAAAAAATAGGTTGTGGCAGAAAGACGAAAATAAAAGACAGAAGAAAGCAACCAATCCGAAGGACTAACTGACTCTGTGAACCCCAGGCTCCCTCAGCCTGAGACCAAAAGCACTAGACAGAACCTGACCTCTGCCACTGAACTGGCCTTTCTGACTGGGATCGCAATAGACAATTCCCAGACAGAGTGGGAGGAAAATAAAGAAAAAATTCAAATTCACCAAAAAAGAGCAGAATTTGTGGTCTGACAGAGACTAGAGGAAACTTCAAGACTGTGGCCCTCAGGTATGCTTCTAACCCAGAACTGAAACTACTCCTCATGTTAAACAGGCCTCTAAAACAAATGGTTCCTGAGTCATCTGCAAAGTCACATTCTTTATGAGCCTTCCCCCAAACCTGATGCCTCCGAAATAAACAGTAACACCTGTGAGGAATGTGCTCCTTGCAACAGCTAGGTACCCAAGACCAAAGGGTCAACAGCTGCCCAGAAGCAAAGGTGAGAAGGCAGGAAGGGGCAGGGAAACCAGAGGAATGGGAACAGAGACCTCAAGGTGTAACTGCGGAGAGTGCTGATGCAGTGTGAGCACTGCAGTCAGTGTGGCTGAGACGATTTGTGTTTGAGTCAGTTGCTGAAAGGGAAACCGGTTTGCATTGTGAAGTTTCACCTACAGAAAAGCAAAATGTTAAAGAGATAGGGTCAAACCAAGATGTTGGTTCACCCAGCCTCACCTCCGTATCATCATCTGGTTCTGTTCTGGCACATATTTCTGCAGAATGAATACATATATACATAGCTTTAACTCAGAGAATGCAAGCAGACCAATTGCTGTCATCTTTTTAGGGTGAAACGGCCCCTCTCTCTTGGCACATTCGAATCAGCATATTGATTGGAACAGCCAAAGCCATTCAGTACTTGCACAACACTGAGCCCTGCTCAGTCATCTGTGGCAGCATATCGAGGTAAGTGGTCCCAGCATTCACTGGACCACAAAGTCCCCTTCGTCGTCACAAGTGAGGTGCGCCTCACACCATTCTCTGTGGTTTTCCTGGTGCGTGTGCGCGCGCGCGCGTGTGTGTGCGTGTGTGTGTGTGTGTGTGTGTGTGCATTTACAACTCTCATCTAAGTATTTAACATCTTACACTTTTGTTTATGAAAACTTGTCAGTCACATTCAGAAAGTGAAATATATACTGCCAATGGGAGAGCGTCAGTTATCTTTGGCAATTATTAATCAACATTGCAAGATAGACTATTATGTGCATTCTATTAGTTATATTTGATAGGAAACCCTTATTAATCAATGTCAGTTCTTTTAACTGAAACTTAAGTGGCACATGGGTATCCCTATAATAGCTGTAAACCACATTTAAGGCCAAGGTGGATGGCACTGATGGTTATGTGTTCAGCTGTTAACTGAGAGGCTAGAGGGTCTAGCCCACCTAGAGATACCTTGGATGAAAGGCCTGGCAATCTATTTCTGAAAACTCAGCCATTGAAAACCTATGGAGCACACTCTACTCTGACAAACATGGGGCCACCATGAATCAGAATCAACTCAACAACAATGAGGTATTTTTTAAACAGTAATTAGAATTCTTAGTCCTTGCCTGTCTGGTGTCACTGATTCCACTGGGCCTGCTGCCTCGTAGCTTTGTATGTTAATCTGTGACACACCTTGCTGCACTTTAGTATTCTTTTTTGAGACGTGAGATTGTTGGAAGCAAAGTGTTTATCATTTTTCTTCTCCAGTAGACGTCAAGAATCCTTCAGATAGAGAGTAGATATCCTGCAGCAAAGCCCCACCTGGTAAATTTTGGGTACATGCCACTTCCTCTTGACTCTGTCCAAAAGCAGATAAATATACCTTTACTGAATAGCAGGGAAGAGTGAATTGAAAGGCTTCTGCCTTTTCTGAAACACCTCCTAGTATTTTGAAAAAGGCTTTTTATGTACTTTTGACTTGAGTGGAAGGGGAGCTGATTACTTATTTGCTTACTTTTCTGATGAAATTAGCCTCATGGGAAGACCAGATTTTCACTTAGTCCTGGAGGACATGCTGTCTGCTTCTGCTGCAGTGTGATAATTCATCACCAAGTGACACCACCATGAAATCGGTATAGAATTGATGTAACCTCATGGCACCTGAGACCTTGTGGAACAGTGAAGATCTCAGAGATTGGAGGAATTACCAGTTAGAGTTGTGTTCTGAAGAGCTGAGACGGCCTCCGCTCAACTAACACAACCCCCTTCCATCCAGCTAACATATGATCTAGAATTTTTCTGTACATATTTGTCGTGGATTGAATCATGTCCCCTCTATAAAGGTGTTAGGCTCCTAACCCTTATACCCATGGATAGTATCTCATTTAGAAATACGGTTTTCTTTGTTATGCTAATGACATCCTATCATTGGTAGCTATGTCTTAAGCCTGACTGCTACTGAACTAGAAAGAGCAGCACAGACACAGATGGAGGGAGCACAGAGGAGGGAAGGCAGAGGCTCTCGAGAGGCTCCCAGGAAGCTGAGGAATGCTCGGCTGTAGGAGCGGAGACAAGGGCGCCAGAGAGCGGCGCTTCCCCATGTCCTTGAATTTGGACTGCTAGCCTCCTCCACTGTGAGAAAACACATTTCTGTTCTTTAAACCCATCCAGCTGTAGGCTTAGTGATACTTCTGTTACAAAAGCACGAAGAAACTCATAATTTTCTTTGGCTTAAACTTTAAAAGCATTAGCTTATTTAAATCCCAAACAGTACCACGTTAATTTTAGTAATTTTTGTTTTGTGTGATTGAGTCCAGCAAATCCTTTCATAAATGTTGAATTTGAGAGAGGAGAGAAAAGGAAAGGAGTTTAGGCTTGAGGGGGTACTAGAATGGTGAGGGGAAGAGGGAAGGCCACCAACTGGAGCCTTAGGGTGGAGAGGGGCACCACATGGTTGCTGGCCAGGTCACAATTGTTCTTCTTGGCCAACACTGGTTGGGCTATTTGGATGTGACTCTTCTGCATCTCTGTTCTTAGCACACAGGCTCTGTGGCCACCCTTTCACTCTTGGTTTGTATCTTAGTGGCTCAGTGTGTCTTCATCTAGTGTTTAGTTTCTAGGAAACTGCCCATGAAATGGACTCAAAGACAAAGATTTACTTGCAGGAGGCCCGTTAGGGAGTGCTGTCTTGAAAAATGTACACGAGGGAGGAAAGGGGGCAGGAGCAGGTAGTGGGGGAAGGTGAGTTGTAATTTTGCTGGGACAGAGGCTTCAGCTGATGCCAAGTGAAGCACTGAAGCTATGTTCACCCTTCAATGATATTCCACCCCAATTAAGGTTAGTATATCAACTATTTGTACTCTTGCTTCCCACCTATCTTGGAGTAGGGGTGTAACCGTGGGTGAGGCAGCTCCTTTCTGCCAAAGACAGTTTCTAGGGTGGGACTCAGTGTGAGCCAGTCCTTGTGCTAGGGACCAAGTATGTTGGTCCCAGTGAAGGGAGCTGCTTATTGACATCTTTTAGTTTGTAAGTATGTGTGGAACATCTGCTGTGTGCAGAGCATTGTGTTAAGCCAAAATGGGGGAAGACATAATAGTCATGTTCTTGAAGGTTCAACCTGGTGACCAGTGAGATCACATAAACACAGAAAATATATAATACAAAACCAAATGTGCATGAAGCATAGTTTGTCTGAAAAGACTTCCTGTAGTTAGGAAGTCCCAAGCTAAGACTTTGAGAAGACGAGTCATGACAGTAGATTGGTAGAAAGAAGGTGAGAGAGTATTCTTAGTGGAGGCAATAGTTTTCTCAAGGGAACAGAAAAGGAACTGCCAAGTATATAAAGGAGAGTGAGAAAAACTAGTGGGCTGGAGGGGAAAGGACTAAGCAAAAATAAGAGTGATGAAGGATAAGGAATGTGGTGTGTAAGTGATTGGATGGGAGCCTTTGATGCTATCTAGGCTGAGGAATCAGGCAGGCTCTAAGGAGGGACTCTAAGGCATATATGTATGGCATATAGGTTGGAGTGTGTTTTAGTCAGCTAAGGCTGCTCTAACTGAAAGACCACAGAGTGGATGGCTTTAACAAAGGGAACTTTATTCTTACACAGTCTGGTAGGCTGCAAGTCCATATTCAGGGTGTCTGCTCCAGGGGAAGGCTGTCCCCCTTATCAACTTTGGAGGAAGGTCCGGTATTGCATCAGTCTTTGTCCAGGGAGTGTCTTGGCACAGGAACCTCAGGTCTGAAGGACGTGCTCTTCTCCCGGTGCTGCTTTCTTGATGGTACGAGGTTCCCAATTCTCAGCCTGCTTCTCTTTCTTTTTATCTCCTGCAGTATGAAATGATTAAGAGTGGGGCAAGCCATACTCCAGGGAAACTCCCTTTATAGTGGAGCAGGAAGGTGATCCTATGAAGGGATTTACAGTCCCACCCTAATCCTTTAACATACAGCACAGGAAAACCACCAAATGAAGGACAGTCACAAGATACTGGGAATCATGGCCCAGCCATGTAGCTACACCTGCTTCTGGGTGGACAGAATTCAATCCATGACAGAGTGCAAATGTCCTGAGTCTCTTAGCTGGTCTTACCACTTAGAAAGAGGCTGGTTTCCAACAAGTGTGCCAGGTACATGACAGGATGTACCAAATGCTAAAATCTTTTAAATAGTACTTATGAACAGAATGCCCAGTAAGCAGTACAGAGTATTGTGATGGATACAGTTTTGAGTCAGCTTGGCTGGGCCATGATGCTCAGTGGTTTGGGAGATACTGTATAATCACCTTTCATTTTGGGATCTGACATGAGCAGCCAATCAGTTGAAAGAGACATTCCTTGGGGGTGTGGCCTGCATCTACTATATACATAGAAAGTGGCAAAGCTTACTTTCTCTGGGTCCTGCATCTGACTCTTCATCTTCTGACGTCTGGTTCTTGGGACGTGAGCCAGCAGCCTGCTGTCTGACCTGCTGACTTTGGATTCATTAGCCCCTGCAACCACATGAGCCAGAAGTTTCCAGCCTGATGCCTGGCCTATGGATTTAAGGCTCGTCAGCCTCCATAACTGTGTGAACCACCTCCTTGAAATAAATCTCTCTACATATGCATTTGTATACATATGCTTCACTGGTTTTGCTCCTCCACAAAACCCAGCATAAGGCAAGAGCCAAAAGAGATTTCTTAATCAAAAACAGAAAGAAATACACTGAGGAGGTAGGATTTGAACTGGAAACACAACATATTTTTTTGTTGTTGAAAGTGCTGCTGCTGATTGTTGCCATTCTGAGTTTTCTGAAGAGTTCAGAAACTCAAACTGTTGAGGCAAGATTTGAAGTCACCAATAGAAAGCACAGTTTATGTGCACAGGCAGTGGAACAGTGCTGTCCTCACAGAGAAGAGACAGACAACGCCAGCTTCACTTGTGGTGTCTGTTTCCCACGACCAGGTGGTTCCCTCACCACCATGGGTGCAGGGCTGCTAACTGTTTACAGTCCTCCTGTGCCACAGTTGAGGGACGCTCTTCTGTCCTCGCCAGGAGCAGACATAGGAATGGGGTTGACCAGCTGCCATGTAACGCACACGTGAGTAGAGAGAATGTTTACTGTAACAGGTAGGGAATTTTTGCAATGAGAGGAGAGAGAGAAAGAGACTGCACTGGGCCATTACTAGGGCCCAAGGTGTCTGTTTAGATATTTGGGGTTGCAGATGGAAAGCTGCACCTGAGGTTGCTTTCCTATTTTCCCAACACAAACAATCCAGCCATAGACTTCATCCACGCAGGCGTATGTCAGAGGGTGGAGCTCTGGGGCTGTGGTCATTTGTTAGAGAAGTGTGATTTTGCAAGGGCTCATCTACACATCCCTGCCTGTTCCAGAGCAAATCAGCTCTTTGTACACACATTGAACTCTCCACCTTTGTTCTGAGCTTGCCAGCAGAGGTGCTAATCAGCGCCACCCCCTACCCTTTGTTTGGTGGTGTGCACACCTGGTGTCTGGAAACTGCAATGAGACCAACTCATTTCATTCAGGCCACTGAAGATCTGTCAGATGGTAATGACATTCAGTCCCCAGTAGTGTCAGCCCAACGTGAACTGGTTGACCTAGATCACCCTGTTGAATCTGTTTTAAATGAGTTCTTCACCTTGTGCTAAAACTGGACCTCCTTCCTTCTTGGTCCCTCTGTGTATAGTCTAGTGTTTTAGAAAGGTCTGAAATCCTTTTTTTTTAAAGATTAAAAGTGAGAAGTGGAAGATTTTGTTGTCTTTTTCTCTTGTACGTTTGTGCCTCAGGCTGATGAGTCACAGGAGACTTTATCATAATTAATTTGACATTATTAAACAATGGCTTTTAATAGCATGAAGTAACATGGAACAACATGTATAAAGTGAGATTAAGCGGGAAAAGCTGAACTGAAGTAGTATAAAGTATGTAATTATAATTTTGTCAAACTTAAAGTTCTTACATTAAAAAAAAAGTCTGCTCTGAAAATTGTGCTCTTTAAGATCTGTCTGTATGGGATTAAACTGCCAACAACACCTCCAATGATTAAATAGGAAACTTAGGGGACAGTGAATTTATGTTAACAGGGAAGGAAAAGGACAGTAAGAATGGCTGCACAGCTGGAAGAATGTAATCCGTGTCACCAACTGTGCGTGTAGAAATTGCTGAATTGATGTCTGTCCTGCTGTATGTAGTCATAACAAAAAATAAAGTATTACTTTTTTTAAAAGATTAAAAGTAACTCAAAAGTAGAGTATATCAAAATATCAATTATTGGGATGGAGAAGCTATAGTATAGCATATATATGTATATATATATGTAACGTATTTTCTACTTCTTTTGTGTTTTAGTTTTTTTTTACTTCAGAATGATGTTATACTCTTATAAAAAAATTTGTCATAAAAAAGTAATTCAGCGTTCAAGGCTTTCTCTCTTAAACCAAATAATCCAAAGAAGTTCCAAGAAGGAGTCTCAGGTTACTCGATGAAACCCTAACACTGTGGCTTGACTCATTCTCTGTAGTTAACTGCATCTATAAAGAAGCTGGATAATCTTACACCTCTGTGGTTTTTAAAGTATATAATTTAAGAAGTGGAGATTGCAGGATAGCCCAAGTATGAGCAGTCTTTTGTCTAAGAAAAATGTCCACTTTGTCACTAGGGAGGGAGAAGAATGGTGATGTGGGAAGAACCCAGGATGTCTGGGCTGTGTTCTGAGTCTTGCCATCATGTGCTTGGGGCATAGTTTTCTCATCTGTATTTAAGGCCGACCAGTGGAATGTCTCCTTTTCAAATTTTGTGACATTACACCTGCCTGTCTTTGTACAGATCTAGAGATTGTCAGAGGAGACTCTTATATCCTGGCCAAGCTGTCTCCTGATCAATTTCTGAACTGGGATGATCAGTTTAGGGAGGTGCTTCCATCTGATGGCAGGCCTCAGGAAAAACCCTGAAAAGAAGTACCTTCTCCCTGCTATCTTTTCTGCCCTGCCTCAGTCTCAGAAGCCACCTCAGTGATCTCACTGTTGTCTCTGTCTCTTATTAAGAATGTGGCCTTTGGAGTCACACAGACATCATTGCCAATCCCTACTCTATACTTTCTAGTAGTTTGATCTTGTGCCAAAGCAAAAAACCCAAAGCTGTTGCCAGTGACTCAATTCTGACTAAGAAGAGTGTTGTAGGACAGAGTAGAGCTGTCCCATGAAGTTTCCAAGTTTCTTTACAGAGGAAACCCTGGTGGGATAGTGCTTGAAAGCTGCAGCTGCTAACCAAAAGGTGAATAGTTCAAAATCCACCAAGTGCTCCTTGGAAATTCCTTGGGGCAGTTCTGTGTCCTATAAGGTCTCTATGAGTTGGAATCAACTCGATGACAAGGGGTTTTGTTTTTAGTTTAATCTTTATGGAAGCAGGCTGTCACATCTTATTTGATTTCCCTGGAGCTCAGTATCCTTGTCTCCTCACAAGGCTAGTATGAAGACTAGTGAGAGAATTAAGCCAGTGAAACCCCGGGCCTGGCAATAAGCTGCGATCATGGTTTATACACAGATACTGTGGTTGGCAATTTAAACCCACTCAGCAGCGCCCCCAAAGAGAGTCCTGGTGATAGACATATGTCGTGATTACAATCAAGAAAACACCACTGAGCTCAGTTCTACCCTGTAACGTGAGGTTGCCATGAATTGGAATCAACACTACAGTAATGGGTTCGCTTGGTTTGTGTGTGCGTGTGTGTCTTGGTTTAATGCAAGACTTGAGGTCGCTGGGCCGCACAAATAATTTGCACTTGCCCCTTCTGCTTCCCTAAGTGTCTCATCTATCTTGTCCTTAGAGCCTTGCTGTGATGGAGGGCTCAGTGTATTGTAGGCTGACTTGCTCCTTCTGGGTGCAGCTCTGACTATTAGAACTCCTTTTGTATTGGACTCATGGCAACTCTAGAAGGCACTTGGCTTGGCTTTATGTTGGAGCTAAAAATCTGTTGTCCTGTGAGTCACTCGTTGGCTTTGTTTCACCCCTGGAATTATCTATGTACAGCTAAAGAGAAAAAGAGATGAAAGTTTATTTCAATCTTGCTTTATAATCAACAGTTCCATCATCTTTTATGAGTAGTTGAAGGGACAGGTGTTTCTTTCAGTTAACTGTAGTAAATAAAAAGAGGACAGGGAAACCAGAGGGCCAGGCTTTAGTCCTTGCTCTCCCCAGTACAAGTTCTTTTACAAACAGCAAGTCACTTCGACAATCTGGGCCTCATTTACCTCCTTTGAAGAAGAAGATATTATACTGACAACAAATCATTTTCATCTCATATTCCATCTCTGATGGATTGGTTGTGACTTCCCAAGCACAGTGCTGAAAAGGAGTGTGGAGTGAGTGCTCTATGAACTCAAGTAGGGTTGTCAGCCAAGGATATGGGAAGATGATTTAGCAACATTTGGGCTACGTAGAGAGCCCTGGTGGTGCAGTGGTCAAGAACTCAGCTTCTAACCAAAAGGAATCCACAGCCCCTCCTTGGAAACCCTGTGAAGCTGTTCTGCTCAGCCCTACAGGGTTACTATGAATCCGAATCAACTTGATGGCAATCGATTTGGTTTCCAAAAATGAACCCCAGTGCCATCGAGTCAATTTTGACTTATAGTGACCCTATAGAACAGAGTAGAGCTGTTCCATAGAGTTTCCAAGGAGAACCTGGCATATTTGAACTGCTGACCTTTGGGTTAGCAGCTGTAGCACTTAACCAGCACACCATCAGGGTTTCCAGGTTTAGTTTGGGGCCACATAATTTCCATTCCTATGCTAAGTGATCTAATCTTATTCATAGTTTCAAGTCTTCCAAATTACCAAATTGATCATCAGCAAATATTTACTTAGTACCTTATAGGCGTAAGGCCCCTAGGTGGTACGAATGATTTCTGTTCCTCTACTCATCTAAAGGTTGGCAGTTTGAACTCACTCAGTGGTAAGAAAATCCTCATGATTTGTGTCTATAAAATTATAGCAAAAAATGCTCTGTAGGGTTCAATTCCGTAACACATGGGATCACCGTGACATGAAATTGACTGGACAACAACGGGTTCGGTTTTCTGGATTATTGTTGAGTGCCATTAAGTTGATTTTAACTCAGAGTGATCCTGTAGGACAGAGTAGGCCTGCCTCCTAGGGTTTCTGAGTTAGTAATCTGCATGGAAACAGAGTGCCACATCATTCTCCCCTGGAGCAGCTAATGGGTTCAAACCACTGACCTTTCAGTAGGCAGCTGAGTGCTTAACTGCTGGAGCACCGAGACTTCTTATTAGGCTCAACGTCAGGCTTATGCAAACAACATAAGACGGTATTTGTGTAAGTGCCCAATGTTACAGTACAAGTTGTACCATGGGAGCCTGGGGAAAGACTGAGTAATCCAGTGAAAACTCCATGAAGGAAGGAGTCTTAAACGTGCACAGAGGATTTGAATAAAAGTAAGGGAGTGGGAAGTACTTTGCAAGTAAGGGAAACAGACTGAGGACAGCCCAGAAGCAGCAAAAAGCTCAACTTTTCCTGACTACATCAGTAAATACTACTACATTAAGGGTAGCCAGTAGCCTGCGGAAGGATTAGGGAATACAGTGCAAGTCAGAAGACTTTAGACTTGCCATAAAAGTGCACTGGATAACTTACTGTTAATCTCAGCAGCCCTGAGTTTAGGTATCACTGTTGTTATCTGTTTGACAGAAGAGAAAACTGAGTTACAGAGGTTAGTTACTTGCTTCTGTTACCTAGTTGTGGGTGGAGGAAGAAGAGACTGATCCCATATTTGTGTGAGTCCAGCAGTCATGCTCTTATTACTAGGCAATTGAAAATATCTAGCATTGCAGGGGCAACCCTGGTGGCATAGGGGTTAAGTGCTATGGCTGCTAATCAGAAGGTTAACAGTTCAAATCTACCAGGCGCTCTTTGGAAACTGTGGGAGGTCCCGCTCTGTCCTCTAGGGTCACTGTGAGTTGAAATTGACTCAGCGGCAGTGGGTTTTAGTTTTGCTGGAGGAATCCATAGAGTGCAAAAGTGAAGTGCTCAGCTGCTAACTGAAAGGTTGGCAGTTCCATCCACCTGGAGGCAGCCCAGAGAAAATGCTTGTTGGTCTGCTTCTGAAAGGTCACAGCCATTGACAGCCGTGTGTAGGGCAGCTCTGCTCTGAAACCCACGGGCTCGCCGTGAATCGGCATCTACTTGACAGCAGCTGGTTTGGGTTTCTTGGTCAACGTTACCACGGGAGAACCTGGGTGGTGCAAATGACTAACGCACTCGGCTGCTAATTGGAAAACTGGAAGTCCTGGTCCCCTGAAAGGTGCCTTGGAAGAGAGACCTGGCGACTTACTGAAAACCCGGTGGAGCACTTCTGCTCTGACACAGTGAGGTCGGCCAGAGTTGGAGTCAACTAGACAGCAGCTAGGAAGCCTGACTGAGGCATTTCTAGCTGGGGTTACCGGGAGCAAGTTGGCTTCATCAGCAGAGACAAGGGTTGGGAAGGCGAGGGGACATTACTAGCATGTGCAAAGCTGGAAATGCTGACACTGGATTCAGTGAACACGGCAGTAGGCAGGCCTCTTCTGAGGTGGAGACTGGGCCTGGAGACAGCCTTGTGGCAGCTTAGCCTTTTTCAAGGAGTGAGACTCCATAGCTTTCTAGGGAAGAAGTTGTCAAGGGCAAGGCTCAGTACACCTGCAGGAGAAAGCAAAGCCACGTTTCAGAGCTATTTTCGAGACATCTGCTGGTTTATGTAGCCCAAGAATGTCTTCGTAATTTGAACTCTTCAATGAGTATGTTATAAAAACAAAATTTGGTTCCAGATGGTGGAATTTCAGGAAGAAAGGGATTTAAAGAAAAGAATCTCCAAGAGTTACAGTCTGTGTTCTTGGCAAAAGATGCTCACAGTTTTATTTGGGAAACGAAAGATGTTGTTGAATTACAGGACCACATAAAAGCATCTGAATGCTGTAAACCTCCTTGTTATTTACACCCTATCCTTTAGTAAGCGTGATTGCTTCCACATTTATGAACGATTTTAACTTGAAATACATCTTGTCTCACCGCGGCGTCTGAGGCTTTTTTCATCCCTGGTGTTTTTCATCCCTGACATTCATTCTCGTTAATGGTTCCAAAGCAAGGAGATAATCTTGGTGAACATTCCTAATATTTCCTATAAGATCATGTTCTCTATTCAGTATTGCTGTTTGTCTCGGGCTAAGTGAAACAGTTTTTCATACAATGGAGGTGGTCTGGAAAAGAAAGGAAGGCAGTAGCTTGTTGCTGAAAAGTGGATTTCATAAAAAGGAAATTAATCAGAAATGTAAGGTTATAGTAAGCAAGTATATAGATCATCTCTCTTCTGTAGAACTAGAAGGATTGAGTGGCTGGAGAGAGGGCAAAGAAATCACAGAGTGGCCCCTTCCACATCAGGGGCAATGCCCTACACAAGCCTGATGGCATGCCAGCAGACCTGGTTCAGCGCTTGCCTTGAGAACCCCAATATTCCCCCAAATTCTTACATATACTTAAGTATTTAAAAACAACTATGTTCTTCCATGCCAAACACGGCATTTACACTTAGATTCAGATCCTGGATTATAATCTAGGTGTGCCATCTTGCCTTATGTCTAAGGTGTGAGATAGTCTACTAAATCAAGACACAAGCTGGTGGTAAAAGAAAGCAAATCTCATTACAAAGTAGCATTTTGGGGAGGGGCGGGTTGTAAAAAAAATCAAGACCATCGCTGTTGACTTGATTTTTACTCATGGCAACCCCATATACTACAGAGAAGAACTGCTTCATAGGGTTTTCTTAGCTGTAATCTTTATGGAAGCTAATTGCAAGGGCTTTCTTCCATGGCACCATGGGTGGATTTGAACCAGCAACCTTTAGGTTAGTAGTCAAGTGCAAGCCTCCCCAAAGATTGTCCCAAAGACCCCTACTGACAAAAAAGCTAAGTAAAACAGTATGAGTCAGGATCCAAAGTCACCAGCTACTGTAGGGTCTCATCTCTCTGCCTCTCCAATGGACAAATGACTGTTCCTTCTGTCAGTAGAATTACCCAGAAAGGTGATGGCTTATTACTGTAAACAGCCTTTTGAGGCAAAAAGAGAAAAAAACAGACTAAAAACACTAAATTGAAAGCATGGAAACCTCAATTTTTTTTTTTTTTTTTTGGTCTCTAGTGGCCGCAGTAACTGTGCTCTGCCCTTTTTCGTACCTCCTCATGATTTCAGCTGGTTCATGTCATCCTTAGTTTGTTAGTCTGTTTCTACCCCCGATAGGTTAAATGTGGTCAGTTGACCATCGTGGTAGCTGTATGTGTTTTATATTTGAACATGCTATCCAGGGAGAAAACATTAGGGTAGAATTGATTGTGGAAGGACCTCTTGCAGTTCCCACTTTTCTAATACAGAACATCCTTCTTCTTCAGCTACCATTAACCTTTATTTACAACAATGTAAATCACAGGACTCAAAATTTATGTTATGTATTACAGTTGGCTCGTAAACAACTTGTCTTTTTACCAAATGTCATTATTCAGCTCATAAACAACTTGTCTTTTCACCAAATGTCATTATTCAAAGTGTAAATGCAGTGCCTTGAAACAACGTCACCTTCTTATTGATGGCCTCTCACTGACTCTGAGTCTTTTGTGGTTCTCACTGTGTAACACAGTGTTGGTGGTTACGCAGGGCACCTCTCCCAAACTCGTACGGAAGCATGTATCACCGACTGATGGGAGCTTCCCGGCGTCAAATGGATTACGGCCTTTGCTTTGTGTATTATGCATGTCTTTCAGGAAGCTCTTCAGGGATTCCCGTCTCACAAAGTCATCTTTCTGCATTCTCATGATTCTTCTGGCATGTTAAGTTATGATTCTAAACCTTCTTGCATTCAAGCTGGAGTGAAAGAAGAGGGCTAAGCGTTTAGTATTAGAAACCTTGCTTTCAGAGCTTTCCTGTGTTCTGTCTGTCCTGAAATGAAGTGGGAGCATGCAGAAGAGAGCCAGGCCCTTGGGTCCTGCAGCAGGAGTGAGTGAACTCTCTACTCGCTTCATCCCCTGGTGAACCCTGCTTTACAATGCCTGGGTAGCCTCAGATGTGGTCTGAGCAGGTACATCATACACCTTTGGAAGAATCAATGGGCGCTGACTGTCTGTTCTTGCCTAGCATGGGAAGGAAGGCAGGATCTGACTGCAATGAGTCCTTACCTTGAAAGGGATGTCAGGACAGCCAACCAGTGGGAAAATGATAAGGAGTGATAGAGATTGTCCTGGATGACACCCAGGCTGGCCTTAGCATCTCCCAGGTTTGGAATATCTGGAGAAGACTGAGAACTGTGCTCCCTCATGTATCTCATGGGGTCTCTGACTGTCTCCTCATAAATGCCAGGGTCACGGTACAAGTAAGGGGATTTAGGGCTTATGATAAGGTGGGGTTTTGGAATATTGTAGTTCTCCTGGCACACTTAAAGGAGGTAGGAGTGAAACAAAGGTTAAAGCATGTTATTTTCTGTATATACTCCAAGGGCTCTTGGGAGTTGTTTTAATTTCCCTGTTGAAAACCCAGTCTTAGACAAGGTCTGCTCTAGAATTATTGAGGCCTTAGCTTCATATAGGGCTTCCTCAGTTTCTGATTTCTCTATACAGAGGTAGTACTCTGAATAGCTAGGAGCCTTGCTAGCTCAGTGGGTAAGCCCTTGGCTACTAATTAAAAGATTGACAGTTTGAACCCACGCAGCTGCTCTCAGTGAGACAGACCCAACAATCTACTTCCATGATGATTAAACAAACAAACAAACAAATAAACCAAAACCACTGCCATAGAGTCAATTTTAATTCATAGGGACCCTATAGGACTGCCTGCATAGAGTTTCCAAGGAGTGCCTGGTGAACTTGACCTGCTGACCTTTTGGTTAGCAGACATAGCACTTAACCAGTATACCACCAAGGTCTGCATAAAGATTACAGCCTAGAAAATCAGATGGGGCAATTCTGTCCTGTCATATGGGGTGGCCATGAGTCAAAATCCGTTCGACAGCACCTTATAACACAACTCTAAGTAGTAATAGCTCCTACAATTCAGACCTTTGGAACTGCCTGTTGGCCTGCTCATACAGGAACAGCAAGGACCTCTGGGACTTTTGTTAGATCCAGTATTTACTTCAGGATGGAGAATTGATTGTTCTTATCCAGTATCAATTACCACTTTTGCTGATAATATGTAGTACTAAAATATAGTTACTGACATCTTGGATGGGTGGGCCTAGAAACTGTTTTCAAAAAGCAGAAATTGTGTATTAGATGCTTCAGTTTCAGGGGACGAAAAGCAATTTTTGAATAGGAAAATGGAGAAGCGAATTTTTCACGGCCCACTCACCTCTTCTATCAATATCCACCTACTCTCTTATGACTACTTAAGTGTCATTTTGGTTAATGTTATCTGCTTTTGAGTTGTGCTGTGCCAGTACACAAAAGAAGGAAATACTGCCTGGTCCTGCACCATCCCCATGATCCTTTGTGGGTTGGACTATTGTGATTTGTAAGGTTTTCGTAGGCTGATTTTTGGTAGTTAAGTGCATATCAGCTAACAAAAGGTCAGCAGTTCAGGTCTACCAGGCATCCCTTGGAAACTCTATGGGGCAGTAGTTTTCAGAAGTAGATCACAGGCCTTTTTCGTGGTCCACTGTAGTCTAGAAGTTCCAACGAAAACTGTTCAGCAACCTAAGAATACAGAGGCATTCACTGCCGACAGGTAGTGCCGCACACTAGGTGTGTTGGCTGAAAACTGAACCCGAATCTCTTAGGTGGAAGGCAAGAATCCTACCACTGAACCACCAGTGCCTCTCAATTATCATTCAGCCTCCTTTAACTATTAGGCACTGCACTGGGCTGTGCACTTGATATTGCCTGTATCAGTCCTACAAGGTTTGTTGTTTTCCTCAATTTCACATTTGAGGAAAGATGAATTTCAGGCTTATGGGGCAAAATAACCCACCAACAGTCACCCAGCCAGAAGGAGACAGTGCTGGGGCGTGGACCAGGTAAAATGTGCCTCCTTGGCTTATCCTTCTTGTCTCCACTAAGAGCCCTTCTGAGGTAATAGGAAGCTGATGTTTGCTCTTAGCCAAGATGTTAAGTGATTATTAAGGTTTTCTAAAGTGAAAACAGCCTGAACTGACTCTAAGCATTCTCCTTTTGCTTCTGCAAATCCTTGTATTGTAAATAACTCAAAGACAGAACAGCTGTAGTGATGGAAAAATGGGGGCAGGGTTATCGTTAAGGCAGAGGCTATTCTTGTAATCATTCCAGGTAAATGGCTTGCTGCTGATGACTCTCACATTCCACTGCACACTGTTCATTGTAGCTGTTAGAGGCCTTCTTGTTGGCTCCAGTTTGGAGCCATGTTATGTGTAGCAGAATGAAATATGACCTGGTCCTGTGCCATCTTCACATTCATTGCTGTGTAGGAGCCCAATGTTGGTAACTACTGTGTCATTCCATCTCATCCAGGTGCTCTCTTTTTTTCACTGACCTCCTCATTTTAACGAGCACATGGTATCTTGCTCCAGCTATTGGCCCCTCCTGATAACATGTCCCAAGGAAGATGAAGTCTTACTATCCTCACTTTTATGAAGCATTCTGACTGCACATCTTCCATGACAAATTTGTTCATTCTGCTGAGAGATCATAGTACATTCGGTATTCTTTGCCAACCCCACAATTCGAAAGTGTCAGTTCTGCAGTCTTCCTTTTACTTTGTTCAGGTTTTGCATGTGTATAAAGTCACTGAAAACCACATGGCTGGGGTCAAGCGTACCTTAGTCATCAAAGTGGTGGGTCAAGTGTACCTTAGTCATCAAAGTGACAGGTCAAGTGCACCTTAGTCATCAAAGTGACACCTTTGCTTTGAACAAGTTTACAAAGGTCATTTGATTTCTTGCCTGCTGCTTCCATGGGCATTGATTGTTGACCCAAGATGAGTGAAATCCTTGACAACCTGTACACTTTATTGATCAGTTGATTAAAAATCAGTTAGTGTTTTCATTACTTGTAAAAAGAGCTCAAAGAAAGCATTTTTAGCTGATTTTATGGTTTTTCTCTCCTACTGACAAAGCGTCAACTGTGTTCATCAAATCTAAGTATGTATCTGTAAATTTTAAGCAAAACCAAACCCACTGGCATTGAGTCAGTTCAGATTCACAGGGGGCCTATAAGGCAGAGCAGAACACCCCATAGGGCTCCCTAAGCTGTGATCTTTATGGAAGCAGACTGCTACTTCTTTTTCCTGTAGAGCAGCCGGTGGGTTCAAGCCACTGACCTCTCAGTTAGCAGCCTAATGCCTAACTACTGCACCACCAGGGCCCCTTCTGTAAATTTTAAATGATTGTTATTCCTAGAATAAGTATTTTAGATTTTTTTTTATAACTTTTGAATGTATTGTTTAATTAAAAATAAGTGAATATCCTCTAGTTTGTGAAAAATTATGTTTTGGTTTATTTTTCAAAGCTTTGACTTAAGCAGGTAGAAAGGTAAGATTGTCATGTTGCTTTTCACTGAAATGCCTTTATGATCTTTTGTCTTCTTTGTGCTTGATTACAATTTAGTGCAAACATACTCTTGGATGATCAACTTCAGCCCAGACTAACAGATTTTGCCATGGCACACTTCCGACCCCACCTGGAACATCCAAGTTCTACCATCAGCATGAGCAGCAGCAGCAACAAACATCTGTGGTACATGCCAGAAGAATATATCAGACAGGGCAAACTTTCCATTAAAACAGATGTCTACAGCTTTGGAATTGTAAGTGCCATCTGCTAGTTAACAAAGGGGAAGAGTTTATCACCAAGGTTACTCTGGAGTCTAAGAAGAAATTTTTAAAAGATCTTAACTGTTAAACTTGCTGAGTTCTTGTTCCTCATTGTTTTATGGGGAGCCCTGGTATCACAGTAGTTAAGCAACCTTTTGGTTGGCAGGTCGAATCTACCACCTGCTCCTTGGAAACTTTACAGGGAGGTTCTACTGTGTCCTGTAGGATTGCTGTGAGTTGGAATCCACACCACAGCAAAGGGTTGTTTTGGTTCCTTGTCTTGTACATTAATTCTGTGTAATAACTCTAGATAAAACATAAAGTGATTAATTAAAATAAACTATTGGTTGTCATAATTAACAGTGGCAACTGCTGTATGTGATATATTAAGATACAGTTTAATTTTCTTTGTATTCCTTGTAGGTAATAATGGAAGTTCTGACAGGTTGTAAAGTGGTGTTAGATGATCCAAAACATATCCAGCTGGTAAGAATTTCTTCACCTGTGAATCTATCACTTGGTCATTTTTCTGATAGAGTTCTATATGATCAGTTGTCTCATTCTTTTTCTAGAGGGATCTGCTTGTGGAACTGATGGAGAAGAGAGGCCTTGATTCATGTCTGTCATTTTTAGATAAGAAAGTAAATCCATGTCCTCGGAACTTCTCTGCCAAATTATTCTCTTTGGCAGGCCAGTGTGTTGCAACAAGGGCCAAGTTAAGGCCGCTAATGGATGAAGTATGTATATGCATGATTTTATCCAAAGTTGAGCCTAGAAGGCAAGGGAAAGTTTGAATTGGATAAATTGCATATCTAAGTGAACTCCTTATTGATAGGAGACAAATCTAGCCCCTGACAAAGAATGGCAACCTAATAGCTTTCTAGATCAGAAAGTACCTTCAGTTGATACCCTGGTAAATCAAAAAACAAATCTGTTGCTGTCGAGCCAATTCCAGCTCACAGTAACCTTGTAGAACAGAGTAGGACTGCACTGTAGGGTTTCAAGGCTGTAGTCTTTATGGAAGCAGACTGCTCTTTCTCTCACAAAGCAGGCTGATAGATTCGAACTGCTGACATTTTTGTTAGCAGCCCAGTGCTTAACCACTGTGCCACTGGGGCTCTTGGCACCCTAGTCCTAACCAACCCATTGCCATTGAGTTGATTCGGATTCATAGTGACCCTGTATGACAGGGAGAACTGGCCCATAGGGTTTCCAAGAAGCACCTGATAGATTCAAACTGCCAACCTTTTGCACAGCCCCCATAGCTTTTAAGCACTATGCCACTAGTGTTTCTGGTACCTAGGTAGAGGTCAGTTATTGGGTGAAACCAGGGTATCATAAAATATTTAGTGAAAAAACATAAACGAGTAGTCTGGAGAGAATATTTTATTCAACCTTCATTAACAGATGTGGCCCATTTAAATTATAGCATATATTGCCCCAGTTCATTTTTATGTGCATACCCATAAATGTAACCATCTGTTAATTTATTTGTCTATTTATTCAACAAATACCTAGTGATTACTAAATAAACATAGTAAATAAATACTCTGTGCTGGGAATACCTCAGTGATCAAGATCCTGTACCTGCCTTCACGTCCAGAGGGGTAGTCAGAACAATATGCATGAAATTTCAGTACTTGAGATAGGCATTATGACAGATGGAAATCTAGCATAATAAAGGAGCACAGAGTCAGAATACATACTGGGTTATGGAAGTCAAGGAAGCTTCTTGAGGGAGCTGACAGTTTAATTATGACCCGGAAAACAAATTGGATTTAGGCAGCAGTAAGGGTATTTGATGGTGTTCAGACCGCGAGTAGTTCAGCATCTTAGAAGTGGGGTGGGAGTGAGGGAAAGGCTGTAGCAGTTAAAGCAATAGAAGGTTCTAGGTGATAAACAGTCATGAACTGCATTGTAGAAGTTTAGATTTTATCCCGAGTCCATCGTAGAACCATGAAAGATTTAAAACAAGTTGTTACATGATCAGATTGCAGAGAAAACTGGCCTAGGGGTCAGGAGACCTATGATCCATGACTGCCACCAATAAGAGCTGTGTGACCTGGAATACTGGGTCCCCAAAAGACCTATGAGATGTCTCCTGTCATGGCTGTCTTTGGTTGTAGCCAGGCGCTATTTGGATTTTGGGTTTCATGCTGATGCAGTCTCCAGATGGGAGTTTTTAAAGTCTAAATCTCTGGGCCCCCATCTCAAGACTGTTTTGGAATGGCCATTTCTAGGACAGGTCTAAGGCATCTGTATCATAAGAAAGCACCCAATAATACACAAACAGGCATTTGAGAACTACGGACTGGGTCTGGCCCACCTTCCTCCCCTCCCAATCTTCCATGTATTATCATGGAAGTAAAAATTGTAAATGGACTCACCTACGACCACAAAGGCAGTTGTAGCAAGTCTAGGGCTAACTTTTAAGTCTCTTGATATTTAATTCAGTGCAGTTTCCTTTATGCATTGCTTGAAGTCACTTAATTTACTAGTCATTAAACTAAAGAGGTTTGGTTGCGGTTTGGCGGCCTTGATTCCGTGGTAGAGTTCTCGTCTTCCGTGTGGGAGACCTGGTTTCAGTTCCTGGCCAGTGCATCTCAGGTGCAGCCACCACTCATCTATCAAGGGAGCTCTGCTGTTGCTCTGGTGCTGACTAGGACAGATGAGGAGGAAAGGCCTGGCAGTCTGCTTCTGAAAATCAGTCAGTGAAAACCCTGCGGGTCACAATGTTCTGGTCTACAACCCGTTGCAGAGATGGCACCAAACTAGGCAGCCTTTCATTCCGTTGTTGCACTTGGCTGCCCTGAGGCGGGGCTGACTCAATAGCAACTAATAATAACAGCTAGTCTTTAAGCTCCCTTCTAGTTCAAAATTCAGTATAAGCAACTGGTGTTGAGTCAGCTCCGACTCATAGAGACCCTATAGGACAGTGTAGAACTGCCCCATAGAGTTTCTAAGGAGCTCCTGGTAAATTTGAATTGGCAAGCTTTTTGTTAGCAGCTGTAGCCCTTAACCACTATGCCACCAGGGTTATTTCATGATAGTGAAAGAAAATTTTTCTGTAGGAAGACTGAAAAAGGAAAAAAGAAGTGTTATTCAAGCTTAACTTGGTGTTCATTTCTTTGTTCATTAGGTCTTAAATACTCTCGAAAGTACTCAAGCCAGCTTATATTTTGCAGAAGACCCTCCAACATCGCTAAAGTCCTTCCGGGGTCCTTCTCCTCTTTTCTTGGATAATATACAAAGTATTCCAGAGGAAGATGATGAAAGCCAGAATATTCCTTCACTGGCTCATGATAAAAATTTGAAAGAAGATAGAAAGACTCAAAAAATTCCTTTTGAATGCAGCCAGTCTGAGGTTACATTTCTAGGCTTGGACAGAAAGGCAGGGAGTAGGAAAAATGAGGGTGCTTGCAACATACCCAGTCCTTCTTGTGAAGAAAATTGTCCCCAAAGTATGATGCACCATCCCAGGACTTGAAGGCCTTTGATATGAATGTGGACACCTGTTCAAAGGCTGCAGGTGATACCTTTGAGAGCAGGGTAGTAGAGTAGAGCCGTTCCTTCAAAGTTTTCTGGAATGAGTGTGAGCAGCAGAAAAAGAACCTGAGTTCCCCAAAAGATAAAGGCAACGGCAGGTAATGCTGAATTACCTGTCTACAGCTGTTATCTCGGGCAGGCATTTTCTCCATAGGTAATGCCAAGAGAGTGATTTAATGGTGAGTTTGGGTGATGCAGGTAAGCAATCTAGACAATTTCATTCTTTCCTTCCTGGCCCCTGAAACAGAATGGCTTAAAAAATAGTGTCATCAAGATAACTGCCTCATGATCAAACTCCAATTAAACTATGAAGAAAACCATTACAAACATTCAAAATCGTATGAGATCATCAGCTCTGACTTCAGGCAAACAAAACATTCAAACCCTACCAAAAAGGAACTGAATTCTGATGTCTTCTTCCCAACAGTCATCAATATAAGTTTCCATTCTGCTAGTACGTTCTGCTGGATTTGATTGCTCAGTTTTCTTTGCTTGCAAAGTTTGTAGGAAGTATCTTATTTTGTAAATATTAATAGATGCCTTTAAAAAGACTTACCATTTTGCTTATTTTGACTCATCCTTAGTATTTTTTTAGGTTATTTGTGTCATAGGCAGGCTCACCCTTGGCTACGGCATGCTCTGTCAGAGAGGGAATTCCTATCCAAGATCTATATTTTGATATTCAAATTCTCAAAGTTTAGCACATATACTACTATTATGGTAAGTTTTTACAAACTTAAGCACACTGACATCGATACAATTCCAACCCATAGGAGCCCTATAGGACAGAATTGCCCCATAGAGTGTCCAAGGAACCCCTGGTGAATTTGAACTGCCAGTCTTTTGGTGAGCAGCCATAATACTTAACCCCTGTGCCACCAGAGTGTTCTTTATAAACTTAGAGACATATTATGTCCTAAATATATGTATATGTTTATGTGTGTGTGTATATATATATATATATATATACACACAGAGAGAGAGAGAGTAACTTGTTAACCCTGAGAAGAAAGAGTTGGTCACAAGGTCAGCTTTTAGCTTTTAGTTTGGTTCTGTGCCTTCCAGCACTGTGCCTTTACCCTGCTGTTTCCTGAAGGGTTTATCTTCAAATTTTACTCAGTCTTTCAGGAACCCAGAGAAATGCTGAATCCCTCATAAAGCTTCCTTGATCTCTCTAGCCAACAGTACTCTCTTTATCAGTATTTCTGTACAGTTTTTATTTGTTTGTTTTGGTGTTTCTGTTTTACATTTGTCACTTTCTGAATCGTATCAAAGCTAACTGTGTCACCTTCTCTTTCCTAATAGACCGTAAACTTCATGTATTGGTTTCCTATTACTGCTATAACAAATTACCTCAAGCTTACTGGCTTAAAATATCATAAACATGTTATTTTACATTCTGGAAGTCCTTGGCACTCCTTTGGAGGCTCTAAGTAGGAATCTGTCTCCTTGCCTTTTCTAACTTCTAGCAACCACCTGAATTCTTTGGCTCATGGCATCTTCCTTCATCTTCAGAGTCAGCAAGATAGCCTCTTCAAATCAGTCTCTCTCTCTGAACTCTTCTATCTCCTTCGCTCACTCTGACCCTCTGCCTCGCTCTTATAAGGATCCCTGTGGCCCCTAGGAAACCCTAGTGGTGTAGTGGGTAAGTGCCACTAAGTCTGCTAACCAAAAGGTCAGCAGTTCAAATCTGCCAGGCACTCCTTGGAAACTCCATGGAGCAGTTCTACTCTGTCCTACAGGGTCACTATCAGTCGTCATTGACTCGATGGCAGTAGGTTTTTGCTTTGGATGAGTCCTGTGGTTCTGTCGGAAACCCTAGTGGTGTAGTGGTTAAGTGCTACGGCTGCTAACTAAATGGTTTGCCATTAGAAATCCACTAGGCATCCGACTCGACGGCACTTGGCTGGCTTGGCTTGGCTAGGCACTCCTTAGAAACTCTAGGAGACAGTTCTACCCTGTCCTGCAGGGTCACTATGAGTTGGAATCAACTCAATAGCAATGGATTTTTTTTTTTTTATTGTTCTATTGGAGACCTGGTGGTGAAGTAGTTAAGAGCCCAAGCTGTTAACCAAAAGGTCAGCAGTTCAAATCCACAGTCATCTCCTTGGAACGCCTATGGGACAGTTCTACTCTGTTCTGTGGGGTCACTATGAATTGGAATCGACTTGATAGTTTTATGATATGAAGGCTAAAATACACAAAAGAAAACAACAACAAGCCCCTAAGTATTCCTTCTGATCAGCAAATATGAATTAATAAATGATTTCATTCATCTCCATCCTCATAACCCACCATGGGCAATCCACAGGCAGGTCCTATTTGTTATGTTGTTAGGGTTTTTGTCCCCAGAACTAAGAAAAACTATTTTTGTTTTTGAAAATAGGAATAGGATTTCTGACATAATCAATTTTATTGATTTCTTGAGAGCTGTTGTAATCATCTGTGACTCACTGCTCAATAGCAGAGATTTATTGGGTGGTGTTTAAGCCTGTGTGACACAGCTTTTGTGACCTGGTGTGAGACTGTACAAGCAGTGAGGCTCATCACTGGTAGCATTTAGTAAACATCTACTGTAATCAAAAAGGAGCCCTGGCGGCACAGTGAATAAGCCCTTGACTGCTAATCAAAAAGTTGGCAGTTAGCAAGCTGCCATCCGAGACTCAGCAAATGGTCCCAACTCAACAGGAACGGATGCTCACCGAGGACCAAAATGACATGCGGTAAAGACAACCGAGAAGACAGAGAGACCCACAAGAGTGGGTGCCTACATCGACTTGGGACCGGAAGAACCGGATGGTGCCCGGCCACCACCAGTGATAGCCACGATGGAGCTCACAGAGAGGAGTCTCACTGGCAACACAAGAATAAAGAGGTGCCTCATGAGATCTCCACTTAAAGATCTCAATTGATGGTCCAGCGGTTTGGGGGTTCCTCTGAGAGCATGGCCCCCTGCCCTGATGCTGCCCTTTCCCATAAATTATAACAAAGGTCCACTCTTTGGACAGGAATGGATTGGACTTGGCAAGGCAGAGTGACCATATATTGGAAGCACTTTATGGTTCTATACATCTATAGGATATCATCTTGCTGACCGCTGGCTGGAGGAAGGGGAGTGGACGGACAGGAGGGGAAAGGAGACTGTTGGGAGGATGAGACAGGTATGGAGCAGAGAGGAATAGTGTGCTGTCACCGGACAGGGAGAGCAGTGGAAGCTGCATATAGGGAGGCATGTAAATTTATATGTGAATGTACATTTTCACTCAGTTATGTTAAATAAAAATTAAAAAAAAAAAAAAGTTGGCAGTTAGCACTCAGCCCAGTGACTCTGCCAATGAAAGACCTGACAACCTGCTCCTATAAAAGTCATAGCCTAGACAACACTTTGGGGCGCTCTGCTGTGTCACATGAGTCACTGTGAGTTGAAATCAACTCCATGGCACCTTAAAAGACCAACCCTAGAATCAAGGTACTTATGTTAGCTACTAGGTTAACCGCAAACCATTTAGTAAGGGGAAAAAAGCTGATACCTAAGCTAACAGTTTGGTGTCATCTGTCATTTGAGTTACAAACCGATAAAACTGAAAGTAAGCACTGAAAGAGCAAGGAGGAAGCAGAGATTACCGTGCACTTTTGAGGGGATAAGGAAGCCTTCTTAGAAATGGCTTCTTGGAGAGAGAAGGGATGAAGAGAAATAGAAGACAGCACTGAAAAATCACTGCAGGGTAGTTATCCAGAGAACTGGTGGCTGCAGCTTTCCCAGAGCCCTGCCTAACCTAATCTTCAGGGTGTAGGTGAAGGGAACTGGGTCAGGAATTCAGTGATTTTTTTTTTCCTGTGTGTAGCACAAACCACCCTGAAACTGTATGAACCCCATTTTATAGATGAGGAAACTGACTCAAGAACATTACATAACTTGTCTAAGGTCCTCGCAGGACCTGGTGGGGTCAGGATTTGAACACGCGTCTACTGACTTTGAAGCTGTTGCTCTTTCTTGTATTCCCTATTGTACAAAGAAGCCACTGCAGGTGCCAACTCGTATGAAGAGGGATGTGAGAAGCCGTTTGCTAATTCCACACGTATGATGGGGCACACAGGGCTCCCGTGTCATCTGCCTTTCACCATCCTGCTAGTCTGCTACAAGCACCCACATCTGCAGTCATTTGATGTGAATCCAATGAATTCATTCATCCATCCATTCATTCATTGAGTAAATACATATCAGTGGCCTCCTTTGTGTCAGGCACTGTCCTACAGTTAGCAGCTGGAGGACTTAACCACTACACCACCAGGCTTTCCAGTTACAGAATAGCATGTTTAATAAGAGGCCATCTGTAACAAGTGATATTTTGAAGTGATTATGCATTTGATAGAGAGATGGCCATCAAAATAATAATGATTCTTTTTCTGGTTTGTAGTACTTGGGTGGTCTTTACTTTCTTTTGCTTTTATGTACGTGAAACTTTTATAGTGAGTGTATATCACTTTTGTTACCCAAAAGAATAAAGCTATTTTTATTTTGGGGAAAAAAAAGTGTCATTCTCTATGTTTCTGCATTTGCTTCATTCTTTGCTCTCTACCTTAGTTGTGTCCTTGGTAATGACCTGCCACTAGTGATACCATTTCTGTTCCACTGCTGTTTATTCTTTTAAATAAATAATGAGGGAATGAAGCTTCCAGATGGATTTGTGTGGTATTCTGTAGTAATAAGCTTTGCGAGGGTAACTACAAAAACAATCCAAGAGTCCAAAACCAGGCAAGCTGAAATACAGATGAGTGCAGAAGAGATCACAGTGTACACTGAGAGCGATTTGTAATTTATATTAGTTGATTTTAGTAAAGCTTTAAAAACAGTTACCCTTGATATTTATACTTACAAGTCAGTGCTTCAAGGAGTAGCCTACGATGAAATTAAAAGATTTTGGGGAAGATCACTTTTTAGACCAGAAAATATCTGTTCTCCATTTCTGTGCCAGGATCACTGTGAGTTGAAACTGACTTGATGAGAAGGGGTTTTACTGGTTTTTAGCCTACGTAAAATTTTTGACTCGCTAAATTTAGTAGACTCCAAGCTGTAGTTATCGTTTAGAAAAAAGTCTTGCAACAGTGCAGAGCAAGTGTGACTGAATCCACTGCTTTCATCTAGCAGGTAGAAATGGAGCCTGGCTAACAATGCTAACGGGTTCCACAGTGATGCATTAATTATAAAGGGAAATAGCAAAGTATACTCCAGAGGAAAATACCAACTCTAATGAATTCTATCTGGAGGGACTGTTTTGTAGGCATAATTAAGTTACAGAGTGTGTAAATATGATAAAAGCACTTCCTAGCCAAATCCAGCTAAAAGATAAATGAGTGCTGGGTTTTTGAGAGCATAACACAGCTACACATTTTGTTCTTTTGATATCAAATTAATGTGTTTGGTACTATTCTGTGTTTCCTGGAAGAGAAATGCCTGATGATACCAGCTGTACAAACCATCACTGCAAAGATTTCAGCAAAAGAGAAGTTGAGGAATGGAATATATGCAGTAGCACAGTGCAAAATGAAAACACTTTTAAACAGCACATTGGACCGAGGTGTAAATAACCTCTGGGGGTCTTCTTAATCCTATTATTCTCTAATGATAACTTTGTGTCCTTTTAAAAGTGTACGGGCTAATTATAGAGCAGTTGTTGGACCATTAAACACTGGATCCTGTGATATTTTTCTTTTATGACTATAACAGGATTTTTTAGAGGAGCTGAAATGACTTCAGCCAAGGGCGAATATTAATCTATGACCTATTCATGTTTTTATTTTGTAAACCCTGGAGGAAGATTTAAGATTCCAGTACACATAAAAAGCCAAGTATTGTTTACAGTAATTTGCAGCTGGGAAGTCGAAGGCTATTGCCTTAGACAAGAGGCACAAAACCTGTGACCTTTTCCTTATGCATTGGTCTAGTGGTTTCAAGAGTGGAAAAATAGTTCATGTGATTGTCAATAGCCTATGTTGGCCATTAAAATATATTTTTAATATAAAATTATCACTGTAATTTAGAAGATATGTCCAACATGTCTCCATCTTTTTCCCCAGCCTGTATTCTGGCATCCTTTTCCTTGATTTCAAGTGCCATCTGAGTCAACCTAGTGGTGTTATAGTCTCACAGTGAAAAGATTTCATAAGTAACAGTGAAATGATACTTCCATTTTCCTTTATCCAAGTTTCACAAGGCCACACTCAGGACTTTGTCACTCTCTGGAACTGCTACACATCAGAAATTATAAGATGTTGCCTTGACCTTATGGAGATATCTTGTCATCCAATTTTTCTATTTTTTTCCTGGCCTGTCAACCATCATCTTTTCCCCCATCCACCTACTGGGCTCTTGTTGCTTCTGTATCAGTGATTGTGTTTATCTCATAGAGACCCCATTAGATGTTTCAAACAGAGGGAATTTAATATTGGAAATTGGTTATCAAAGGGTTGAAAGGGTTTGAATAACAAAAAGAGAAACTGTGATGTTATGCAGAGTAACACCTATGGGAAGCTGCTCTCACTCTTAGGGATGAAAAATTAGAAAGACATTATAACTGAAAATCCATGCTGCAGAGGCTGCCGAGGCTTCTGGAACTGCACTTCCAAGGAGGAAAGCGGGAATGTGGGCTGAGCCACAGCTTGTGCTGTTGCTGCCATCGCTGCCAGAGGCCCAATGAGAAGCAGAGAAAAGGCATCTCTATTCCTCTGCTTTCTGTAACGAGGAGTTGACTGATGAGGGCATCTAAGAAACAGAGCTTTCACCCCGCCTTCCGCCAGTCTACAGAGAAGAGCACAGAAGGGCAAAATTGAGCTAGAAGCTGGCAAACAAAGCCTTCCCTTTGGCTATTCAGCATTTATTCTTACCATTCGACATCATATTTAAACTTCCAGTAACAATTACAATATCATACAGGCATTCCTTAAATAATTGAAGATGCTGTTACTCTCCCCAAAGTCTCATCAGTCATCACTGCCATCTCTAGGTGATCTTAATTTTTCTTCCAGTTTTATCAGACTTCATCTGAATTTTCTAAGAATAAAAGTGAACATCACTAATACTCTTTATGTAATATAGGAGGAGTGAGAGGGAAAAAGTAAACAATTAATGCATACAAATAAATACAAAATAATCAAAAAATTGTACAGCACTGCTATAGTCCTTGTTTCTTATCTTGAGACTACATTTATATTTATAATGTGTGTCTTCCACCATTCTTCCGTGCTCTTTGCCCTCATTCAGCACATTGGCTTTTTGGTATTCTTCACCTGCTGATGTGTGCAAACCTTCATTTCTGCCTTTACTGGGTCCTGCCTTTACCAGGATGGTATAGTCTCACATTAACTTTCACTGTAGGATGCTGAAGGATTAGTAGGCAGGAACGGGTTAATTCCCAACTTAGCCCTTCCTGCCCTATTGTGATCACCAGCCCTAGCTCCCCTTGATAAATGCAATCGCTACCCAAGAGCCAGTACAGTAGCCTGGTTTTTCTGTTTGTTTGTTTTGTTTTGTTTTTGTGGTTTGATGGCATCAAGGGCCCCGAAGATAGTCTCAGCTTCTAGGTCAGTGGAGCCATTGTTCTATTATAATGGAAGCATTCCTCTCTTGAACTCTTTAAGACCTTGAAGGGTGAAACGCGTGTGAATGCCTATCTAGATGTAAGAATGAGAGGAGGAATTCCTACTTCACCCCTTGCTTGCCAGGCCTGTGTCCACTGGTCAGGAGAGAAAGAGCACCATACTTTGATCTTTAATTTATGCATATACTTTGTTCAACACTGAAGAGTATCGTCTTGCAGCTAACACCATAACGAGCTTTCAGTAGGTCATTTCAAAGTTTCGTTTACAAGATCGGGCAATTACGTTCCCTCACTCATCCTAGAAAAAGCGCTAGATGCCTTGTTGCAGAACATCACCGCAGTTCCCTTCGAAGTACTCCCCTTGGGAAGCTACCCACCAATGACTGCCATCATCTAGTCCACCCTTCCAAGCACTTTTTCTAGGAGCAGTTCACGGACTTAATTGTCAGATCTCACCTGACGATAACTTGAGTGGCCATTCCAGAAAAAGAGTTTCAAAACTGCTTTAAAGGGTGGGCTAGGCACTGGCATTGATACACAGCTTCCCAAGGGGAATACTTTGAAAATGACCGTAGTGATATTCAGCAATGAGGTATGGCAGCACTTTTTCTAGGATGAGTGGGCGAACTTAATTGTCCGTCCTCATAGTCAATTTTTCTTGGCAACTGTCCTAGTTTCTTTGTGCTGCTTTAAGAAAAATGCCACAAGTGGGTAACTTTAACAAACAGACATTTATTTTTTTCAGATTAGGAAGCCAGAAGTCCAAATTCAGGACACCAGCACTTAGGGAAGGCTTTCTTTGTCTGCTCTGCAGGCAGGTCAGTCCATATCTCTTTTCAGCTGCTTTTCCTCATTTCCTCAGCATGTATTGTCCCCTTGTTTGTACTTCCTTGCTTTTGTAAAAAAAAATAAATCTCAAAAGTGATTGGCTTACCAAGGAGAAAATCGACACGGGGGAAAGAGAATCCAGAAGACAGAAAGACCCAAGTGGATGGATGACTATATTAACAGGCCACCAGAAGAACCAGATGGTGCCCGGCTACCTCTAGTAACAGCTGTGATGGGGTTAACGTAGTTGAGTCCCAGTCGCAAAATGAGAATAAAAAGGGGTACACTCTGAGAACTCCACTAAGAGACCATAACTGGTGGTCTGAAGGCCTGGGGATAGCCTTGGTAGTACGGCCCCTAAACCCAAGGCTGCCCCGATCATAAGTCATTACTGAGGTCAACTCCTCGGACAGGAATGGATTGGACTCTGTGACACACGGTGACCATATCTTATGTGCACTTCATGGTTCTATGCATCCATAGCACGCTGTCCTACTGGCCTCTTACTAGAGGGGAGTGGAGAGGGTGGAGAAGAGGGTATGGGATTGTTAGGAGGACATGACTTGTACGGAACAGAAAGGAGGAGTGTGCTGTCGTCGGGCAAGGAGAGCAGTAGGAGCTGCACACAGGTGAGCATGAGAACGTAAACTGGATTGTACACTTTCACTCAATCACAATAAAAAAAAATGATTGGCTTAAGACACACCCTACACTGATATGTCCTCATTAACATATGAGAAATCCATACTTCTGAATGGTATAACTGCCACAATGTGACTAAAACCCAAACCCTGTGCCTGACCTTATAGAACGGAGTAGAACTGCCCCACAGGGTTTCCAAGATGTGTTTGCAGACTGCCGCACTTACTCCTGCAGAGTAGCTGGTGGGTTTAAACTAACAACATTTCCGTTACAGCAGTTGAGCCCTAAACCACTACGCCACTAGGGTTCCTCATTCATAGTATAAGGGTTAGGCTTTACAACACGTATTTTTGAGGACATAACTCAATTCGTAAAAGTGATGAGGGACGATACAAGAACAGCAAAGTGCATGAGTGTGAGACCACTGTCACACTTACTGCGACAGAAAACGGGTTCTCAGAGCCATGTTTTGAGAGATACTATACATCCACCAACGGAGGTCCTGGCAGAGGCATTGCGGGCAGGGAAAGCAAATTCTTACACATATGTATCCTGGTGAGGACAAATCATGGTTCCATCTATAATGAAAGGAGTTCACTGTAATCAATAGATCACTAAGTAGCTAGCTGATTGTTTCCCCCCTCAAACTGTGCCGAATTAGGAACTCAGCACGGATTTCCACTGCTGGCAGTTTAGGTATTCATGATGGGAACCACATCAGCATTAGTATGGAGATGCCCATGGGTAAACTGTAGTATCCCTGTTGCCATGCCACTATATACTATTTAATGCCTGGATTACTCTATCTGGCATTGTATCATGGGTTGATTGGAACCGTGTTGTCTTGTACACCTTCGTATTCCTTACTGTTTTCAGGACAATTCTACGAACACAGAGAGCGTTCAATAAGCATTATACTCTTTGCATAAATGAAGGAAAAGCAAGGGGAATTCCAGGTAGGTTTTAGAAGAATAAAACAAGGAAGGTTTAGCCAAAGCCTGAAAAGGAGCTTGAACTAGGTGTGAAGAGGATGAAAAGTAGTAGAGAATAATTTGGAAAAGTTTGGCTCCTGTTAGAACTTTTTGCAGGATTTCAGTTTTATATGGGAGACACAGGGGAGTCTTTTAGAGTTTTGAGCAGTTAAGTAGAACATTAGGGATTGATAAAACCCAAAACAAATCCACTGGAAACCCTGTGGGTTTCCAAGGAGCACTGGTGGGTTCCAAGTGCTGACCTTTTGTGTGCCGGTTGTAGCTCTTAACCCCTGCACTTTAGGGATTGGTAGACACCATACTTAACAGTAACTTTGCATACCTTTTCAGCAAAGCAAAAATTCTTTCTTTAGTATCTTTTGACAAATTGTCCTTTAGGATGTGTGGAAAAACTCCCAGGTCAGGGAGATCATTATGTTAGAAGAGAGGAAGAAGTCATTCTCCCACTTTCAGTAATGAGAAATCTGAGATAAGGGCTGATGATACTGACTAGCCATAGAGGAGCATCTGTCTGCTGGCTCTTAGCTTCATTCTAGCTCCATTGCCTATTTCTAAAACAGAGACAGCATCTCACTCTGGTGAGATAGTCTAGGTCTGCAATTTTTGAGCAGGGGTAGTTTAAGGACAATTGATGAGGAGCATCCCAGCCTCTGCGTCTCTATCCTTGGTCTAGTTACCTTCCTACTTTCTCCAGCTTCTGGGTAGAAAGCCCAGGTCTCGACTTAGTGGAAGGTAGTCAGCCCTTCCCATTCAGCCACAGCTCCAGGCTGAGGTATTCACCCCGTTCTACCAACAGTGTGGCTGGGTTTCTGACTTACTCCAGTGTCTAGTTCTCATTTGTGTCAACGCCAGTGAGGAGGACGAGAAGGGCATTATGGCTCCCAGGGAGCTCACCACATGTATGGCTATCTCTCCTTGGTTGAAAGGTCTGTCAGACTGAACTTCATCTCAGTCTGGGTTGCTCAGCTCCATGGGGACACAATATAAGCTGAATTTTTCTCCTGCATGTATTCCCACAATAATTTTTTGGCTGTATTTTGTTGTTGTTGTTTGAGCATCCTACTCACAGTCAGTGGGAAAAATTTTAATTCATCACCCTACCCCACTGCTGTTGAGTCAATTCCAACTCAATTCCAATTCCTACAGGACAGGGTAGAACTGCTCCGTAGAGTTTCCAAGAAGCACCTTGTGGATTTGAACTGCCGACCTTCTGGTAAGGAGACACAGTACTTAACCACTATACCACCAGGGTTTCCGAATTCATCAACAGCTCTCCTAAAATTTAGTCCTCTGAATCCATTGTAGTGCTTTCAATATATTCAGAAAAAGAATACTAGTTTAGTATGTTGTTTAATTTAGCTATGCTTCTATTGGGGTCCCTAGGTGACACAAATGGTCAGGGTGCTGGGTGCTAACTGAAAGGTCGGCAGTTCAAGTCTGCTGAGAGGGGCCTTGGAGGACATTTTTGGCGATCTACGTCTGAATGGTCAGCCACCGAAAATCCTGTGGAGCACAGTTCTGCTCCGATATACCTGCAGTTGCCGTGAGTCAGCAACGACTTGATAGAGATCAGTGATGTTTCTGCTAATACCGTGTGGCCTAAGTGTTGGTAAGTGCAGGTACCCACTGGCATGTGTGTGTGCTGAGGTCATCATGTCACATTAGCTCAGACTGAGGGGTTCTCTCAAGGCTTTGACCTTTTATTTTCATGTAAGCTCCTGATAACACAGATTCACCTTTGACTTGTGCAAAAGAATTTTATGAAATAAAACCTAGAAGTCATTATATTATTATTGTACTGACAGTTGTGTAATTGATTTTTATAAAACAAAGCCCAGAACTTATCATGTATGTTGTTATTATTGTTGTTTGAACACTGCCTGATTATTTTTAAGTGACTTTATATGTATTGTGGTTAAATACCATCTTATTTGTTTTGACCCATTGATCCTGCCTTTTAAGGTGGCTGCTGATAACTCTTCAACTTCGTTTCTTAGTGCCTTGTTTCCACCTCCTGTCCACAGACTTAGTGTCTTTTGTTCTAGCCCCAGCAGAACAAGCATGCCATGTTCCTTCTCCCCTCATGCCTTTGCACATGCTGTTCCAGCTGCCTGGACTGCCTCCTCACCCCAGCCCTCACTGCCGGCCAACGGGATCTTTACCCACCATTCATAATTTAATACAAATATCACCTCTCCCATGGATCCTTTCCAAACTTTCCCCAGTGGCTCCCTCCTGTTCTTTCTTGGTAATTCAGATATTTTTCTTATTTTTATTTTTTACTGTAACACTTAATCTACTGTTTTGCAGTTGTTACTACAGTATTTATGGAGCTCCTTCCTGTGCTAAAACTGTGACTTCCTTTAGGATATGAACTTAGATACTCATTAACCATTCAAACAATTTTCTACCAGTTTAGAAAGATTAAATATATCCATATACTTTGACATATTAAAGGCTTTCTGTGAACAGATTCTATAAAAATAATCACAGAGATGCAAAAAATATAATGATAATGATGTTTATTGCCATGTTGTTTTTAATAGTAAATAGCTGAAAAGAACCTAATGTCTAACACCAGAAGTTGATTAAACAAACCATAACTAGATACAGTCATTAGCAACCTTATACAACAATGGCCACACTACGTCATTAGGTGGTAAAAGACACTACATAAAATATGATCTTCCTTTTACAAAAAGAAAGTGTATGGATAATATGCATGGACAAAAGAGTACAGGTAAGTAAATAAAAATATTTAAAAGTGGGATTACAACAACATTCTCTTTATTGCTTAGCTATACTTCCTGACAGTTTAAAAATGGACACATATTACTTTAATTTTTAAAATGAATGCCATTATTAGGATATTTAAAATTAATTTTTGTAATCTTTTTTGATGGGATTTGAATAAAAAGTAAAAACCATATGCAAGAATACATCAGTATTTTTATTATATAGCTTTGCACGTAAGAAAGCCATTTTTATCTTGCTACTTCACATGTTATTAATTATCTGTAGTGATATTCCACCGCTTTAGCTCTTTAAGCATATTAACTGTCTGTATTTCCATCCACATAATGCAGAGAGGCCTTCTGTTTTTCCTCTCTGCAAGAGTCTATTATGAGATACTGAGGATAATGACCTCCAGGCAAATATTCAAGGGACTAAACCTAATTTTTTACAGCGATGTGATAACAATCATGATTTTGGGAGAGTAAGCTATGCACGAACGCTACCACATGGGCCTCTTCATTGGCCAGCATCTCCAAACATCACACTGGGTGGAATGGAGACCACAGGAGAGTCAGTGTAGATAAGCATGGAATATCTTTTTACTGGTCAATCAGTAACATTGTGTTTGTATATGAAGTGCTACATCAGTTATAACAAGGAAGGTTAATAATTAGTTAAAAGTAAATGTTAATTTAATTTCTGAATTTAAGGAATTAGAAACCAATATGACTGAAAGTAACAAGATGCAGATTCCCTCTTGTTATGTATTCTCTCCCACACCTCACTCTCATGCAATTCTCTTCCCTTCAAGGTTTGTTCTGTCACTGCTCACTGGCCTCCAAGATATTTCTACCATATACAGTGGAATATTCATTTGCTTGTGAAGAGGCTCTCTTCGTTCTTAGACTGTCTTTTTTACCCTTTCCATTGTCTTAAAGGAAACTCTGGTGGCATAGTGGTTAAGTGCTACGACTGCTAACCAAAAGATGGGCAGTTTGAGCCTGCCAGATGACCCTTGGAAACTCTATTGGGCAGTTCTACTCTGCTCTACAGGTTCGCTATGAGTGGAAACAGACTCAGTGGTAATGGGTTTTATTGTCTTAAAACCTGATTCTCCTCCAAGAACACTGCTGTGCTTTCTTTACAGCTCTGTCCAGAGCAGGATACTCCTTCTCCTGCGAGCTTGACATTTCTACATCTGGAAGGAGAGGATCTAAATCCCACACCACTGTTCCTATACCGTTGCTCTTCCAGCCCTGGGGCTGGCTTCAAGGATGTGATGGTTAGGATTGTGTGTCCACCTGGCTGGGCCATGATTCTCAGTATTTTGGCGGTCATATGATGTTGTGATTACTTGATATCTGCTGTGAGTAGCCAGTCAGTGAAAAGGGATTTTCCTTGGGCACACGGCCTGTATCAAATATAAGCAGACATTTTGGCAAGGTTCAAGGGCTATCTGTTTGCACTGGGTGCTGCAACTAGCTCATGTTCTTCTGACCTCCAGTTGTTGGGACTTAAGCTAGGAGCTTGCCTGTGGGTCTCTGGGTTCCTCAATCTTCACAGCCTGTGAGCAAGAGCCCTGCTCTCTGACCTGCCAAACTTGAGTTCACCAGCTCCTGTGAGTACGTGAATCAGGGGAAGCCTCTGTCCTGATCCACAGACTTTGGACGTAACCACCTCTACAGCTGCATGAGCTATTTCTGTGTTGTAGATCTCTCTTTCTGCATGTTTATATGCTTTGCTGGTTTTGCTTTCCTGAATAACTCAGCCTAAGACAATGGGTGTATGACCAGAGCAGTTGCACAGGGCCCTGTGTGTGCACAGAAGAGCCTCATGGTTGGGGTCTAACACTTTGAAGTTGCCGTGTTGAAACTCTTAACAATTTTATCTTTTAATTTGTGTTTTATAGGTGAAGATCATAGGACAATAGAGCATACACCAGGAGGCCAAAGCCTCAGTTTATGTGCCATCACAGCTCCCATTGCCTACCCCTCTTCCTGGGATGGATTCTTGGCCTCTTGCTTCCCATTCCTAGTTCCCCAGGCCCCTCTTTACCTCTCCCCAGGGCAGTGAAGAGGTCACATTGGCAAGGGAATCTTCCTCTGCTGTCACCTTCTGCTCCTAGTGGAGGACTGGATGTCGGTGTGGGTAGGGTCAGCACTGAGTGCCCTTGCCCTGGTGTCTTAGGGTGGGTCATGGTGGCAGCCATCCCTGCTCCAGGCTGGCAGTGCCACAGTGTGTTTGGTAAGTAACTTGGCAGACAGGTATGCCTCCAACCCATACCTAATCCAGTCACCAAATGTGTCCTGGTGCCAAGGCTGCTGTTCCTTGATGGTCACCCTTCCACTGTGGTTTAGGACAGCAGGCTGTGGAAAGGGGAGACTGACTTCCCTGTCCCCAGTTGGAGAGCAGCACACTGACCTAACAGCTGGTTAGAAGGAGAACTCAGAAGTCAGTGGGTCATTCACTGAGTCATGGGATAATCACTCCCCCAGCCCCCTGTACCTCAGGCACCGGAGAAGCTCTGCACTCATCCTGCATGTGGGAAATGTGACATTAAATAGCAAAAAAAGCCATGATAAATCAACAGACACTGCAGAAGAAAGGACAGTGTTTTATACTTTCATACCTTCAACAGTACTTTATCTTTTTAGTACCTTGAACAGGGGACCCCAGTTTTTCATTTTGCACTGGACCTCCAAATTATTTCAGCAGCTCTGCCCAGCCCCACACAAAAATGTCACCATTTTCGGGTCTCTGCAATCTGACTCTCCTTGAAGTCCTCATGTAGCATGGTTAAGCATTCTGCTGCCAACCCAAAAGTCAGCATTTCAAATCCACCAGCCGCTCCTTGGGAACCCCATGAGGCAGTTCTACTCTGTTCTGTACAGTTGCTATGAGTTAGAACCTATTCCACAGCGATGGAGTTTTTTTTGAAATCTGGCTCTCCTCAGTCATCTTGCTGCTATACACACAGTTTTCTCCCTTGGCTAGTACCTTTAAATCTACCCAGCCATTGTGGTGTGATAGTCTATTATTAATGTGTGGGACCCATTCACAAATCTTCTCTATGTCACTGCCGTTCAAATCCAGTGAACGAGAACATCTCGCTCTTGTCGTCCACCCAGTCCTCCTCATCCCACAGCTGCTTCACCAGCCAACCTTAATATTCTGATTTAGATGAATGAGCTTTGGGGCAGATCAACCAGCTATGTGACACTCGACAAGCTAGCTGAGGTATTTGAGCTTCTGTTTCTTCATAAAATAAGGAGAATAATAAGTGGTGTGTTCAGCACGGTGCCTGGCCCATATAACATGTTCTCAATAAACGCCTGGCAGTTCTCACGTAGACCACAACTTCCCCCCCCTCCAGCCTGCTCTGGCTTATTCCCAGCCAAATGACCGTCAACACCGAGACCTCTGGACCCTCCTTCTTTCCCTTTGCTGTCAGTCTACTGTGGCACCGCCCCCAAGCACCCTCCTGCCCCTACAGACTTCATTTCCCTTGTCATGATGACATCTGAAATCTCAAACAGCATCCTCTACTACTTTCCGGCCATATCTAATCTGCAAAACATCAGTCCCGTTGATTCTGCGGTCTCAGCTCCTGCGCATGCGCACTATTAGAGCCCACCACGTGGCGGTGCTGAGTTGGGCCCCGGGACTTTGGGGTCTCTCTCAGTGCTGCTCAGCCGTCTCTTCGTCCCAGTCATCTCCCACCCCGATGGCTCACAGCAGTTGTGAAAAAGCCTCTCTTTCAACCGTGCCTTTTCTACTCCGTGGACTCTCAGCCATGATTTCTGCTTCTGCCTCAGAGGAAAAAAGAAGGGGATGGGATTGACTCTGCCTCCGCTCCCCGCTTTTAGGCAGATTCACTTATCTTGGAGTCTGCCCCTTCGGTCCTTTCCTCCAGCCACCTTTTTGGACAATCTGAACTTTGCCTTCTTGGCTCTAGATAATTTTTCTCTCCTTTGGTTTTGTCACTTAATCCTTTCTACTTGACCTTCAGCCTCTTATTTTCTGTGTCTGCTTCTCCTCAACACATAAACCTGGTCACATATATTTTTTCAGAGTTCGAAGGGAAAAAACTTCTCTTTCATCGCGCTTCAACTTCTTTCTTCTCAGCCAAGCTTTTTGACAAATAGCATGCCGAGCTCTCTGCCTTCTTTCACTTTCTGTTTGTTCACAAGGCCTTCAGTCAAGGGCTTTCCCTCCACTCCATTAGACTTCTCTCTGAGACCATCACTGACCTCCAAACCTCCAGTTCTAATGACCAACACATTTATCTACAGCATCTGGCACTGCTGAATTCTCCTGTCTTCAGGAATGTTAATCTCTCCCTCTCTCTCTCTCTGTCTCTCATGCACTCTGTCTGCACTCTGTCTCTGTCTCTGTCTGCGCCCCTCTCTCTGCAGCACTTTCACTCTCTCCGGCTTCTCCCCCGCTTCGCTCCCCCTTCCAAGATAGGACCCTCTCTGGTTGTGTTTCTGCCATTTGACCCCTGCCTCTCTGCCTTCTTAACTCCTTCTCTGCTCTTCCCTCAGATGTTTCCTTCTTCTGACCTTTGTTCTCTGACCCTCTTTTTACTTCTCCAGCCTCCCTTTGATGAATTCAGTCACTCCTGTTACTTTAAGCACCCTCTGTTTTCTGGAGCCCTGCTTGTACAATGGTTAAGAGGTTGGCTGTTACCCACAAGGTCAGCACTTCCAATCTACCAGCTGCTCCTTGGAATCCCTCTGAGGCAGTTTGAATCTGTCCTATGGTGTCCTCTTGAATTGAAATTGACACCATGGCAACAGGCTGTATTTGGTTTACTCCCAAATGCTGTAAGTCTCAGTTTCCCCATCTGTACAATGGAACTAATAATATATATCTCACAGCTTGTTGTGAAGATTAAAATATTACAGAGAAAGTAGATGGTGGTGGGGGTGTATTCTAAAAGTAACTGTTTGGAGCTCCGCCTGGACATTTCTAAGATTTCACCCATGTCTGCTGCATCGTGTCGGCTTGTACTGCTATGTGTAAAATCTTCCTGGCCGACTAGCCTTTCTGCTCACCGTCACAACGTTTTGCACTGTTGCTTTTCTCCAGTTCCTCTCATGCCTGACCTGCTTGCCAACTCTACCTTTGTCCCCTGACTCGAATGGACTTCTGCTCCCTCTAAGTTCTCCTTTCCACAGCTTCAAAAGTATTAAAAAGCCCATTTTCAAAAGTTTCCCATACCTACGTAAGGACTGGTTGATATTAGCATTCTGAATACACTTTTCGTGCAGTCTTTTTAAAAAAACAACTCTGTTAATACTGAGAAATTATTTTATTCTTCTGGAATCCAGATTTCTGGCTCAAAGGACTTGGGACAACCCATTCAGGCCTTAGATGTCCTCTTAAGCCTTGAAGAAACTGTTTTTTTTTAAAGCCATCTACCCGGGCCCCTAGGGTCGCCATGAGTCGGATCCGACTCGACGGCACTTGGCTTGGCTTGGCTCAAGTCAAACAATAGCCTATTAGAGAATGGTTTGCCTTGTTCATTGTGGTTTTTTGAAGAACTTAGTTTCAGGAAACAAAGTTTCCAAAGATTGGACTAGAGCTATCTTTTAGGATACATTGAAAATTATTTTAACTGTTCTTCAAGACAGTCCTCTATGAAACTTTTCCTAACCACGAATTGTTGTTTATCGTTTCAGCCCCTGCCCTTTTTCCATGGGACATGGCCCTGCCCATAAGATTTGGTCTAAGAGAATATTCAGGTTCTTGCCTCTTTGGAACATTTTTGACTCTCTTGTAGAAATGTTACCCCGATTTACAAATTGTAAATTAAATAAACCTCAATTAATTTCTACTATTGGCTTAATGTAATTTTTGTTTTAATAATACCCAAGGAACACCATTGAAGGACATCACCCAACAGGAGAAAGGCCGAACACTGGAGCATGTTATGACTGGTCCTTGCCTATTTTTCTAACCATGTCCACTTCCACACCTGTGCCACTGTCCGGGCAAGTGAGACCACTGGCAATTTCCGGAAGGCACCATGTTGGTCAAGCCACTCTACCTGGATGACTTCTCTCTCCTTCTGCTGGCCACCTTTGCGGAGCATCCCCTGATTATCTCTATCCTTTATCAAATTAGCTAGTCCTCCTCTATCTCTCTCACAGTTCTGATCAGTCTTTCCTATGAATGTTTGCCTCATAATCATATGAATTTCAGGTTTCAATCATATCTTTGTCCCTAGGGGCTAGTAAAATGCTTGGCACATTATAGATCTTTCAGGACCTGCATATCAATTGAATAAACCAAAAAATCCAACCTCATTGCCACGGAGTCAGTTCTGATTCGTTGTGATCCTATATGACAGAGCAGAGCTGCCCTATAGGGTTTCTAAGTTGAGCATGGTAGATTTGAACTGCTGACCTTTTGGTTAGCAGCCATAGCTCTTAACCACAATACATTCATGGTTTCCATCAATTGAATAGAAAACCCATTTCTGTCACATCAACTGGGACTCATAGAGACTCTATAGGACAAAGTAGAACTGTTCCGCAGAGTTTCTAGGGAGGGCCTGACAGGTACGAACTGCCGGCTTTTTGGTTAGCAGACATAGCCCTTAACCACTACGCACCAGGGCTTCCAGCAAATGAATTAAAAAAAAAAAAATTATTGCTGTCGAGTCGAGTCTGACTCATAGCGACCCTAGAGGTCAGAGTAGAACTGCCCCATAGAGTTTCCAAGGAGGTCCTGGCAGATTTGAACTGCTGACCTTTTGGTTAGCAGACTAGCACTTAACCACTGCAGCACCAGGGTTTATCAGTTGAATAGATGAATACAAACATTGAAACACAGAAAAAATACTTCATCAGAATTCCACTAGAGGTCACTTTCTCTACATTTTAAGAAACAATAATACAAGTACAGACTAAATCAATTTGCTATGAAAAATTCAGCTTTCTGTTTAATGTTTAAAGTCATGTGTTGTTTATTTAATGGAAACTGAAATTCTGGCATGTTGCACAAACCTCGAACCCCTGTATGAATGCCAGCCTTTTCTGGGTTTATGGATAATGTCAATATTCATGCTTGTGGTAAATACTGAAATTGAACCTGACATTTAATTTTGCATATTAAGAATTCAAATTATTGAATTCACATGACAGGTTTTCAGTTAATACCCTTAGATAAGGTTATTATTTAATTAGCTCATTTTAAGTATGGTTATACCTTATTGGAGCCTTGGTGGCACAGTAGTTTAGAACTTGGCTGCTAACCACAGTTCAAATCCACTGGACACTCCTTGGAAACCCAATAGGGCAGTTCTACTTTGTCCTGTAGGGTCACTAAGAGTAGGAATTGACTCAATGGCAATGGATTCCTTTTTTTTTTTTTTTTGCAACCTGGCTGTCCTCCGTAATCTTGCAAAGGCTGTCTCCTAAACCTTTATTTCTTTGCCATATTGATTCTCATTTAACCTTAACTGCCTAAAACCACAGAGATTTTAATAAGAGTAGCTGAAGGGCAAAAAGATAATTTCGCTAACAATTAATAGCCACTTAAATTCAGCAATAATACACTTAGCACAGGCATGATGCTTTAATATTTTGGTTATTCATGCAAATAAAATATTCTTGACCGGACTCCAAAACAGCCATTGTGCCAACACTCCGCTTTTAAGGAAAAATGTTTTTCATAACTACATTGACGCTGTGAAGGCACGGCTAATAGTAAAAGACTGAGAGGACAGTCACTGTCAGCCTTCGCAGAGACATCAGCAAGGACTCAACGCCATGAGTTCGGGGTGTGTGTGTGTGTGTGTGTGTGTGTGTGTGTGTGTGAGTGTGGCTAGAGAGGGACTAGTTAAAGGACAGAAGGACAGCTGCTTGGTCAAATGGGCTCTGTCTCAGTGTCATAGTGCTGTTGTAACTGAAAAAAGTTCATTTTTTTCAGTTCAGGAGGTTAAAAAAAAAGCCAAACGCATTGCTTTCAAGTCGATTCCAACTCATAGTGCTCCTATAGGACAGAATAGAACTGCCCGTAGACTTTCCGAGGAGCACCGCGTGGATTCAAGCTCCTGAACTTTTGATGGGCAGTTGTAGCACTTAGCCACTACACCACCAGGGTTTCCCTTCCGTCGGAAGTGAGAATTCAAAATACAGCTCAAGGAAGAGGTCCTTGTTTCTGTATTTATGCTTCTGTTGTGTAGCATGCCAGGGAGTCCATTCTGACTCATAGCAACCCCGTAAGACAGGGCGGAACTGGCCCATAGGGTTTTTAGGCTGATACCTGCATGGAAGCCAACTGCTACATCTTCTCCCTGGGAGTGGCTGGTGGTTCGGCCAACGTTTTAGTTGGCAGCTGATTCTTTACAGATGCTCAGTATCCACGCTGACTCCTGAGGCGCCTTATCTCAGCTTCTAGTAGCTTCAAATCGCTGGTTCCCTAAGGACCTCCCGGTGCCATTCACCTTTGTCTGTGCTTTCTAGTCTCCCGCTATGCTCCTTTTCCTACAACCAAAGTTGAGCCTTAAGACACACCCTGCACTGACATGGTCTGTTAGCATAACAAAGAAACCCCAAGGGGATTCCACCGCAAGGTAGGGCTTGAGATTCTAACACATCTTGGAGTAACAGAGTTCAACCCCTAATGAGTTCCAGAGTAACTCCTGGTTAGGAGCCTTAGCTGCAGAGCAGTTAAGCACGTGGCTGCTGACAGAAACGCTGGGGGTTCAAACCCACCTGGCAGCCTTGTGGCAGACAGCCCTGGCATCCTGCTCCTGTCCAGGTGACAGTCTAGAAAACCTAGGGCATGGTTCTACCCAGTCACACAGGGTCACTAGGAGTCAAAACTGACTCAGTGGCACTTCACAACAGCAAGCACTGGGAAAGCCGGGGGAAAAGTCTCTACCCCCAAACTGTGTGGGGACGCAGGTCGTTTCCCCATAGTGTTAGGGAAACGGAGCACATTGCAGAAGGAAAGGAGACCTTGTTCCTTCCTCCTCCTTAGTTCCTAGCTATCCTCCCCTTGTCCTGCGTGTGGGCCACCGATCTTCTCACACAGTGGGAAGCTATTTCTGTCCCTCTGCCTGGAACACTCTTGATGTCCCACTGCTGTGTGAATTCTGCCTCTTCCTCTGGATGTTAACGGATGGGCAGCTCCAGGTTTGGCTCATCCCTTTCCTCAGAGAAAACACTCTTCAGCCTCTCAGATTTGGCCAAGCCTCTTTTTTAAAGTACTTTCTTTGCTCTAAATACATCTGCTTGGTAGCACTTTCCTCTACTGCAATTTGCACTGTTTCTCTGGGTAATTATTTGATTAGTTACTGAGCCCCAGACTCAGAGCAGGGAGCATGTGTGTCTTTGCTCACTGTAGCCTAGCACAGCAGCTGACAAGAAAAGCACTCAATGTCTGTTGAATAAATAAATCCTTGTGTAAATGGTCCATAGTACCCCCTCCAAAAAAAGAAAACAAAACAAAACTCAACGCACTGCTGTCCAGTTAATCCCAGCTCTTGGTGATCCTACAGGACAGAGTAGAATTGCCCTCAAAGGCTTTCCAAAAAATGTCTGGTAGATTCTAACTACTAACCTTTTGGTTAACAAGGTTTCCAGGAATGTTCCATAGGATGAATAACTAATTTTTTTTTTAAGCAGCGACACTGGTGGGTTGCTCTGGAAACCTACTGCCATCCAGGTGATGCCGACTCCTAGTGACCCTATAGGACAGAGTGGAACTGGCCTGTGGGGTTTCCAAGGCTGTAAACTTTTGGGAAGTATAGGGCCACGTCTTTCTCCCACAGAGCCACCAGTGGGTTGAAACCACCAACCTTCTGGTTAGCCGCTGAGCCCTTCCCCGCTGTGCCACAACGGCTCCTTTGCTCTGGAAAAGGGGAGCATAAGGGCACCTTACCCTCTCTCCTCGGAGAGGCTTGTGGTGGCAGAGGTGAGCAGGGATCCTTTGACTTGGAACCCTGCTTACAGAAAAACTTGCCTTCAAAGCTCCTGTGAATTCTTGAAAGGTAGACCTTCTAACCCTTATACCTATGTATATAATCCCATTTGTGAATATTTTTTCTTTGTTACGTTAATAAGGCTGTATCAGTAGAAGGTATGTCTTAAGCCTAGCCATGTTTCGAAGTATAAAAAGAACAGATGAAACTCACCCAGAAGTAAGCACAAGCATGGGAAAGAAAGAAACCTCAAAGGAGATCTCAGAGGAACCAAAGAACACTAGACAGAGAAGCTGACACAAAAATTTCCTCCTAGAAGAGACAGAGACGAAGCCCTCCTCTACAGCTGATGCCCAAGTCTGGACTTCCAGCCTTCTGAACCATGAGAAAACAACCTTCTGTTCTTTGAAGCTACCCACTGTGGTATCTGTTACAGTAGTGCTAAGAAAATAAGACACACAGAGAGGAAGAAAAAAGAGAAAGAGAAGTAGTAATAGAACAATATTTCTTTAGCCTCTCCTCTGTTCTTTCCACTCCACAAACTCTTATCTCCCAGAGAGTCTCTTCTTGCCTTTAAAATTCCAAATCCCAAGTTCCTTGGGGTACGACTGAAGGGAAGCAGCTAGTGCTCATGTTTCCTTATTATGCAGAATATTTTACTTCCTTTTCTCAACCCATAGATCCACTATAATTCAGAAACTTTTCTTTCATTTCCAAGTTTCCTTAACAGGAGTTAATAGTGGCTTGAGTCAGGCCTAGCTTAGTTATCCACGAGACATCTTCCCTTTGTTAGGTATCAGACTTTCCCTAATCCTACCAGTGATACTGGCCAGCCTTCTTGGCCTGACCAGCTGCCGTGTTGCTGGAAGTGCTGCTTATTTACAGTAAATCTCTCCACTTGGTTCCTTCTTTTTCATTCTTGAGGCCTCAACCTTCTGTCCTCAGCCCTTTGCCCAAATCGGTTGTCATCTGGTGAACTCCTCCAAGGACAACGCCCGGTCTTTCACATTTTGTCTGCAGCGGCTCTGTTTGACCTCCCTTTAATTTCTCATTGTCACTATACTCTGGGTCTCGCTTGGCTTAACTGAGAGATTTCCAAAAGCCATTATGTCCCCATGAACTTTGGTGTGTTCTGGAAATGACTGCTTTCTTCTTCCTGTTGTCTACATTCTGTTTTGATGAGAAGACACAAGTCCCCCTAAAGAAAAATGACTTCAAAGCTACATAGTGATAAATTTTTGTCAGTGATGAATTTTTAGGCTTGAAAATCCTATGGGATGGTTCTGCTTTGTCTTACAGTGTTGTTAATGAGGCAGCATTCACTCAGTAGCAACAGGTTTGGTTATTATTTCGTTATGTACAACAGACCTTGGTGGCACAGTGGAAAAGTGCAATGTTTGCAAACCAAAAGGTTGGCAGTTTGAATCCACCAGGCGCTCCTTGGAAACTCTGTGGGGCAGTTCTACTCTGACCTATAGGGTCATTATGAGTCAGAATCGACTCGATGGCAGTGGCTTTGGGGTTTGGGTACACAACCGAATGAAATGCTGCTTGGTCCTACACCATCCACATGATCGTTGCTATGTTTGAGCCTGTTGTTACAGGCGCTGTTTCCGTCCATCTCCTGGAGGGCGTTTGTCTTGTTCACAGACCATATTCTTCAGGCCCAAGGGTCCTCACAAGACAGAATCCACTGGAAGACAGTGGGTTTAATCATCAGATCTTTCTCTTCGGTGCAGTGACCAACTGTGGCCAGCAGAGAGCAGCAGAGCTGCAAAAGCACTAGCCATGGAGAGGACTGTTGCAGTAATGGGACCAAGCAAAAACCACAGAAGAGAAGATGTAAGGTTCCTAGATAGAGCAAGGAAAAATAAAGGGCATCCTAGGACATATGTAACTTAAAAAGTTATTTGTTGTTTACCTGAATTTCAATTTATCTGACAACTCTAAATGACATCTAGAATATAAGCTCCTGGATGACAGTAAGAGGTACAGGAAAAAATAAAATAAGGTGGTTAAATGGCAGAAAGCTTAAGCAGAGCAATGGCAAGAATCTCAGAATACGATCAGGAGACAATTGCTGCCTGCTAGATCTTAATATTTGAAGTACCGTGACCTTCCCCCAAGTTGCTTCCCTAGTTCTTAAGGTCAAAGCAGATTCTGTCATCTTAGCAAGATCCATCAGGATCCTTCCCTCTCTCACTTGTGGAGAACAAAGCAAAACAAAGCTTTAAAAAGTTGCAAGTTTGCTGTCAGCTTGTGTACACACGTCAACCTTTATCTGATTCTTCGAGCTTGACTCATAAATAGCCAGCTTGGATTACTGCACCTTCTGCTTTATAGTCCATCTTCAGTGGTATTCTAATTATTTTTCCCAACTGCTAAACCAGATCTTATTTGTCTTTATAACCTCACTTATCCACTGACCCTCCATGTTTATTTAAAACACCAGCTAGAGTCAGATAAATTATGTGACTCCATCTCCCACCTCACCCAGTTCCAGCTTCCATCTCTTCTCATTATCAAAACCCTGTTCAAGCTACTGAATTGCTCTGGTTGTGCATTCGATATTTATATAAACTACCTGTATGACAATTGGCCTTTGGCGTACGACAATTATACACCACCAGACAAATTTGTGAAGTCATCCTAGAAAAAATGCTATGTACCTCGTTGCTGAATATCATTCTGGTCACCTTCAAAATACTTGCCTTGGGCAGCTGTGTACCGACACCTGTGCCCAGTCCACCCTTCAAAGCAATTTTGGAACTGTATTTTTGGAATGGCCACCAGAGCAGTCACCATATTATCTTTGGGGTCCTGAGTGTCATCAGAATGTCTTCCTTTCAGTATTTCCTTTACCTTCAGGTAAAGAAAACAGTAATTGGGAGCCAGAGCAGGCGAGTAGGGAGGGGATTCCAACACAGCTGTTTACTGGCTAAAAACTCCCTCACAGACAACTATACAATTAAATTTACCAACTTGACACCATGCCACCATGCACAATGCCATTTGAGAAAGAGTTCCAAAATTGCTTTGAAGGATGGACTAGGTTCTGGCATCAATGCATAGCTTCCTAAGGGGCGTACTTTGAAGGTGACCATAGTGATATTCAGCAATGAGGTATGTAGCACTTAGAACAATTAGTTCATGGACTTAATTGTCAGAGCTTATACATTAGCACCCACTTCTGGGCTGTTTTTTTTACACTGATATATCAATTATAGCACTCATAAAACTACTACAGCCTCATATATATTTAAATATCAATAGAATAAATACCCCCTTATTGCTCTTATTCGTCAAAATTTTCTTAGCTATTCACGCCTGTTAAGTCTTTAATGTGAACTTTAAAGTCCTTTTTTACATTGTCATCCACAAATGTCATTAGAATTTTGATTGTAAATGCATCAGACCTTTTCCTAAATTGTTTTGGGAAGAAGTGGCATACTACAAAACATAGTTTTTCTATTCCATGGTACATTAAAAACAAGAGTATTGTGAAAAATACTTATGGGTATGTAAGGAGCTCTGGCCGCACGGTGCTCGAATGCTTGGCTGCTAACAAGAAGTCTGTGACTCGAAACCCCGGCTGCTCTGTGGAAGACAGATGTGGCAGTCTGCTTCTGTGAAGATTACACACCTAGAAATCCTATGGGGGCAGTCTAGATGTCCTATAGGGTCACTATAAATCACAATTGACTTGACAACGTCAGGTCAGGCTTTTGGCTTCGGGTTATATATGTGTGTTCGAAACAAAAGGCACAATGTAGCATTCTACAAGAGTGTTAAAACTGCATCCCAGACCTAATAGTGGTTTATATACCAAAAAGTAGCAGTTTTTGGAGACACATTAACTTGATGTTCATGAAGTGGCTTTGGTCTTCACTGGGAACCCGACATGAGGAATTCGATGAGGAACGTGTGTGATGAGCTGACAAAAACCAAATGTGAGTGTTCCTCACACAAGGGAGTGTCTTTCACAAGATCGGACACTGCTGAGGTCAGCACCGCCTGCGGTCAGAACTGGACGGGACCAGAACCACAGCTCCTTCCTGTCACCTGCAGAACGAGGTGTGGTCATCTGTGTAAGCAATAAAATACGTGGTGACAGCTTAAAAAAGATATGCAGTATCTTATATACACGGGCATACGTTGAGCGATAATTGTTTAACTTCAAACGGCGTAACTCGTATTACCCCGCCTCGCCGATTTTGTAGTCTTTCACCTTCCATCACAATCCAATTCTCTAATTCCCAAATCTGCCATTTTTCACGCAATTTCCTACATTTCCTCTTCCTTAAGACTCATTTTATTTTTAAAGGGCTTCCTGATATTTCACTTCTTAAATGTACCTTTCTCTAATTAATTTGTACTACTTCTGTGGCTGTTTCCCTCATCAGATTGTGAGCTCCTTGAAGAAAAAGGTCCTGCTTCATCAACTCTTGCACCTCCGGCATCCAGCACACGGCTGCATACCGGAAGTGCTCGACAAACACTTGAATGAACGCAAACGGATTTATGGGGTCATAGTAAGGCAAGCTAGATGTAGAGGTCAAAAAGGAGAACAGAGTAGGGAAATGTGACAGGACGATAATATGAAATTGTAACCTGTGAGCTTTCCTTGATTTTTAATTCACTAATTTTCTTCACTCATGCAGGAGTGTGAGACCCAACCTCTGCCAGAGACCAAAACAAACCCACTGTCAATTCCAACTCATAGCAACCCTAGAGGACAGAATAGAGCTGTTCCACACACAAGGAGTGGCTGGTGGATTCGAACTGCCAGCCTTCTGGTCAGTAGCCATAGCACACCACAGCTCTTAACCATTGTGCTACCAGTTCCACGTGCCAGGCAGCTGATATTAGATTTTAAATTCTTAGCTTTTATATCTAAAAAAATTAGATGTCAGGTAGAAAGATATCAGAAAATCTGCCGAATGAGTCCTCTGCTCACCCACCACAATGCATCGCTCTCCCAACGCAGTGCTCAAGACCAGAAAATTATCCTTTAAACTGGGGCCAAGTGAGACAAGAGAAGAGCAAGCACATCAGTCAGGCACTGATGCAGCTTCTGACCTGGGGGCCAAGGCTCACTCCACAATTTTAGCTCCAGACAACTGTCCAAACCAAACCCACTGCTGCTGAGTCAATTCTGATTCATGGCGAACTTAGTGGCACAGTAGAATTGCCTCATAGAGTTTCCCAGCAGCGCTTAGCTGGATTTGAACTGTCAAACTTTTGGTTAGTAGCTGTAACACTTAACCACTACACCACCAGGGTTTCCAAGGCAGGGGTAGGAGGATGATAATAAGACTTTCAGGAAAGTCTCAAGATTTGAGAAGCAAGAACTAGTGTCCTGCTTGTGGTCCCTTATCCAACCCTGAGGACCCTGTGGCCCTGACCAGTTAAAGGTGTAGATGCTTTGTGGGGACCTAAAACTTATTCATGACTAATAAGCTATTCAAGAGCTCTATCCTTAACAGAGGAAACCATGGTGGCATAATGGTTAAGTTATACAGCTGCTAACCAAAGGTTTTGCCGTTCAAGTCCACCAGATGCTCCTTGGAAACTCTTCTAGGAGGCAGTTCGCTCTGTCCTAGAGGGTTACTATGAATCAGAATTTTGTCTAGAGCCATGGCACTGTGCTGAGGAGGAGAGGATGGGGTTGGCTAGGATAAGAAAGGCAGGTGAGATGAAGGCGAGATGACAGCCTTTAACATAAGCTGAAGAGGAACATTTGCTCAGACTTCCGAGGAAGCCGATTCCTGCAACGGGTGGGCAGCAAAGTACAAAGAGCAGTGAATTTAGACTGCATGATAAAAATATTCTAGAATGGAGATTTTACCCCCACCTATCAGTTAGACTTCTTTGGCTGGAAGGGACCCACTGCTGAAAAGTCAAAAAAGGAAAAAATGCCACTACACTGTAAAGTAAGTAAATAATCATTATTGTGTTCTCATTTATATGAAAACTATTTGTAATTACTGAATTATTGTATACATGTTATAATGAGTGAAATAACACAGAGAGCTTTAAAGGAAGTTAATTATTTCCCTCCTCTATGACTTGATGGCAGTGGGTTTGAGTGTTTTCTATTTCCACACAGGAAACCCTGATGGTGTAGTGGTGAAGTCCCACATCTGCTACCGCAAAGGTTGGCAATTTAAATCTAGCAGGTACTCCCAGGAAACGTTATGGGGCAGTTCTACACTGCCCTGTAGGGTTGCTATGAGTTGCAATCTACTCAACTGCAGTGGGTTTTTATTCTCATACTTTCTAAGTAATTGATGCAAACAGCTTAACATGTATCTAGAGCATTCACACTTTTCCCATGGCCTTAGAATGCTTTGGTCTCTTTTTAATATTTACAAAAATGGAAGCATACTCTACACATTACTTGGCAATGTGTTGTTTTCACTTAATAATAGAACACAGACATCCTTCAGCTTAGCAACTATCTATTTAATTTCATCCTTTTTAATAGCTGCTTCATGTTCTTTAACATGATTTACCATAATTTATTCAAACGCGTTCTATTAATGAGTAATCAGCTTGTTCCTTGTTGCATTTTGGCCCATGCAAAATGGTGTCATAAATATCTTTATATATTTAGCTTTACAGAGCCCTGGTGGCACAATGGTTAAGAATCTGGCTGCTAACTAAAAGGCTGACAGTTTGAGTCCACCAGCTGTTTCTTGGAATCCCCATGGGGCAGTTCTACGCAATCCCGTAGCGTCTTTACGAGTTGGAATTGACTCAAGAGCAATGGGCTTATTTGTCTTTACACAGTGGCACTTTTATTTCTATTGTAGAGATCCCCTCAAATGGAATAGCTTCAATAAAGGATGTTTCAATGCATTTTAATACTGTTTTTGTTAGCTGCCACAGAAGTAGCCTCTGACTCATGGTGATCTCATGTACAACAAAAGAAAATGCTGCTTGGTCCTGGACTGTTCCTGCCAGTGCTTAGGGATTGGACTGCGGGGATCTACATGATTTTCATCGGTTGATTTTTGGAAGTAGCCTACCAGGCCTTTCTCCCTAGCACATTCTGGTCCGGAAGTTTGGCTGAAATGTGCTCAGCATCATAGCAACAGGCAATCTCCCACTAAGAGGTGGGGAGTGGCTCTCCATGACATGCCTTGGCCAGGAATGGAACTCAAGTCTCGCTCATAGAAGGCAGAAAAATCCATTAGTGAGCCACCAATACCTCCTCAAGACATAGGCTTAGTAAATCTTAATTGTTATTCTCAGGTCTTCACGTTTGGGGTATCCTGAAGTCACACTTCTGTTCATTTTAACACTGACACATGCACACACACACACATGTGGAGCTCTGCTGGTACAGTAGCTCACAGCTTGGCTACTAACCATCAAATCAGGAGTTCAATCCACCAGCTGCTCCTTAGAAACACTATGGTGCAGTTCTACTCTGTACTATAGGGTTGCTTTGAATCAGAATCAACTTGACATCAACGAATAAATATTAAGTGCTTACACTATGAAAAGAAAGTATACAAAGGTGAATATGATGTAATTCCCAGTTCTGGTAAACTTTTTTGTAACTAATGAGCTATTTAAGAACTCTATCCTTAACAGAGGAAAACATGGTGGCATAATGGTTAAGTACTACAGCTGCTAACCAAAAGTTTGGTGGTTCAAGTCCACTGGATGCTCTTTGGAAACTCTGTGGGACAGTTCTACTCTGTCCTTGAGGGTCACTATGAGTCATAATCAACTCAGTGGCGATGGGTTGGTTTGATTATCCTTTACAGAAGGAGCCCTAGTGGTGCACTGGTTAAGAGCTTGGCTGTCAACCAAACTGTTGGTGGCTCCATTTGTTAAAAAGTCCAGACTTGATGGTCTGACAGTCTGGAGAGTCCACAGAAGACATAGCCCCCGGACTCTCTTAGCCCAGAACTGAAACCATTCCCAAAGCCAACTCTTTGGACAGACGTTGGACTGGACTAGAAACCCAGTCCTTGCCATTGAGTCAGGTCCGAATCTTAGTGACCCTAGAGGCCAGAGTAGAGCTGCCCAATGGTTTCCAAGGACTGCCTGGCGGATTTGAACTGCCAAGCTTTCAGTTAGCAGCCATAGCACTTAACCTACTATGCCACCAGGGTTTCCTGGACTTCACTAGAAGATATTAAATGATATTGGAGAAGAGTATGCTTCTTGGCTTAAGCAGATACTGAGACTAACTGGGTAGCTCTCGTCCAGAGGGGAGATGAGAGGGTAGAGGGAACAGGAGCTGGTAGAATGGACCCGAGAAATACAGGATGGAAAGGAGTGTACTGTCAGAGTGGGGAGAATAGCTAGAGTTACACAGCGATGTACATGTAGGTTTTTGTATGACAGATTGAATTGGAACATAAACTTTCACTTCAAGCACAGTAAAATATTAGAAAGGAAAAAAAAAGTTCACGTTTCGAACCCACCAGTCACTTCGCAGAAGAAAGGTGGCAGGCTGTGTGCATAAAAAAGTCACAGCCTTGAAAAACTATGGGGCAGTTCTGCTCTGTCCTATAGGGTCGCTGTGAGTGGGAATCAACTCCATAGCAATGGGTCTATCCTTAACAAGAAAAGATTACCGTCCTTTGCAGCAATAGTTGTATTTTGTTTGATTTTGTTTTTTATCTTTTCTGGGGGAGAGGGAAAGACCAGAAAAAATAAGACAAACCTGGGTTTGAATCTCACCTATGAGCCCTTATGCAAATCAGTTAGCCTTTCTTGGATTCCTCATTTGTAAAATGGAGAGATAATACTAGCAACTATTAAATGGGACTAATAGTACATACTTCATAAAGTGGTTGTGAAAATTGAATGAGATAAAGCACTTGGCACCCCCCAAAAACCAAACCCACTGCTGTAGAGTCAGGTCCGACTCATAGTGACCATAGAGGTCAGAGTAGAACTGCCCCCAGAGTTTCCAAGGAGAGCCTAGTGGATTTGAACTGCCGACCTTTTGGTTAGTAGGTGTAGCACTTAACCGCTATGCCAATAGGGAAAATGTTAAAAACAAATAACAAAAACTATACCCTTAACAAAATGTAGTGTCCAATTTGCTGTAGATTGCTTTCCAAATATGAGACTTATTAGCATGTAACTAATATGTAAGGGGCCCTGGTGCTGCATTAGTAAAGCATTCAGCCGGCAGCCAAAGGTTGGGCATTCAAACCCACCAGATGCTCCGTGGTAGAAAAACGCGGCAGTCCGCTTCCGTGCTGTGGAAGCCGGGTCTGCCCTTCGGGTCCCTGTGAACCAGAGCTGACTGAATGGCGTATCTCTTTGTCTCTCTTTTGGGGGAGGGGAGGGAAGCTTAGTAGATGCTTAAATCCATTAAACTAGAGGAAAGGAGTGTAGACATAGGAGAGAAGACCGAGAGGCAGAAGAGAACAGGGGAAACCAGTCAGAGTCACTATTCAGAAGAAACTGCTATGAGGTAGGGAGACAACCAGAGACTTGGGCATCCCAGAAACAGGAGATGAACATGTTATCAGTACAGACGGAGAGGTCAATCTTGTTAAAGTGATACGGGAACTGAGGACTGTGGTAAGGTAAGTAACAGCCTCTGCAGAGAATATCTACATCCTAGTTCACAGAACTTGTGAATGTGTTACCTTGTATGGGACTTTGCAGTTGTGATTAAGGATTTCGGGACGGAGAGATTATTTTAGATCTTCCTGATAGCTGAAATGCAATCACAGGATCCTTACAGAGGCAGTAGTATCTGAATTGTCGACGTCGTGCAGCTGATTAGACCCCGAGTGACCTGATTCGGGTTCCGGAGATCAAACTGGCAAGTTCGGTCTCCCGACGGTCTCCGCCTCCCCTAAAACGCACGATGCATCCTTTTTGGTAACAAAAGACAGAGAAAGTTTATTAAGGGGAAGTACGTCCCAAAGAGGGAAGGGGTCGTTCTCCATGAGTGGAAAAAGATCCAGTATAGGTTCTGGGGGTGCTTTTTATTAGCAAAAGCAGGGGGTGATGTCATAGATAGGAGGTGGAGGTGGTAACTTGGTTTTTGATTGGGTTGGAGGCTCCTGTAGCCAATTCAGAACTGCCCGGAGGAGTTGTATTTACATCACAACTGCCCAGAAGAACTTGTATTTGCATCACGAACTGCTAGGGAGGACTGTTAATCTGTGGCAGATCGGGTTCCCTTGGTAATATTATCAATACTGTGTGTGCTTTATAATGCAAACCACGACTTTGTTATCTCTAGGAAATGTTAGATTCTGGAGTAAAATATGTTAGCATGTGGTGGCAGAGATCAGGTTCCCTGGCTAACCTTGACACCAGAACACAAACCAGGACATGTTTGCAGCCTGTAGAAGCTAGAAAAGTTGAGGAATGGATTCTCTTCTACAGCATCCAGAGAAGGAATGCAGCCGTGCTGCCCATCTTGGACTGCTGATCTCAGCAACTATAGGACTGTAAATTGCATTTTTAAGTCACAAAGATTGTGGTAATTTGTTACAGCAGCAATAGGAAATGAATCCACTAACCACTGGGCTTAGCCATGGGGTAATCATAGGTAATTTTGGATTAGAAAAATTTCAGTGGAGTGCTGGGAGTGAAAGCACGGCTAGCTAAGTGTATTAACTGAGACTTGAGGAGAACAGGGCAATCATTAGCACACACAAAACCTTTGTGAAAATTATTAAATGGTGTCGCCTTTGGATCGACCAATTGGGAGTGATCGTGCTTCGGATAGACCAATGATCCCTCCTTGTTCTTCATGGCAAGGAGACCGTGGGCTGGATTTCAGTCTCTATCTGGGCCCTTTCCTCCAAATTATGTTGTTCAGATCATGTCTTGGACTAACAGCAGCTTTGGAGAAGAGGAACTGGGGATAACTAGGCTAGATAGCTCTTCCAAATCATTTTGCTACAAAGGAACAAAGAAAGGAGGTAGCTGGTAGTAGACAAAGAACACGCTTTTTTAAGCCTACAAGCAAGTGTGTGCGGATGGAAACAATTCAGTAGAAAAAGAAAAGAAGGGAGGGGAGAGCTGCTAGAATGATGCCTCTGAGCAGATGAGAGAGAATTGGATCTGGATTATAGACAAGGAGTCTGTTAGAGACTTTTGGATGCAATGAGTTTCGCTTAATCGAAAGTATGTAGAGGAAAAACCAGAGAGAGGAGAAAAAGGAAGAGTTTATTTGCGTCCCGGGCAGCGTTATGGAGTTCTCGGATGGGCGTCTGTAGAACCGCGCTGGCTGGAGGGTTGAGGGTTTATAAAGGAGGCGAGCGGGCATTGTTGAGGACGGTGCTGAAAACAGCGCCCTTGACCGTGAGGATGTTGCCCGTGGCAAGTAGCCCATGGGGTTGTGGACGATTAGAGTTACCTAATTAACATAAGGGGGTTTCATTTCAGTGGAGTTGAGACTATGGGAAAGAAGGGATAGCTATTCAGCCCCGGGCAGCTAGTCTCATTTGAATGGGCCTTCCTGAGTAGCTGACAGATGCAGCGTTTTGACTCGGGCTGCTCCGGGAATGGTTGGGGGAGGGGGCTTGGGTTTCAGCCTAACAGAGTTCATATTTGATACAATCGATAAGAAGGATCACGGTGTAAAGTAAGACAGTAAAATGTTTTTTACTGTTGTAATTATTTAAATGAACGAGAGAGATGCAGTGAAGATTTATATTTGACTGTAGTACGGGCCTCTTCACAACTGCGGTGCATCCTGGATGCTAACTAATTTGCTGAAGAGTATTCTGGCACTATATAAGAATGGTGGACACAAAGAAGAGAAATTGGAGGTTATGAGGTTACACAAGAGGAAGCTGTAATAAGTTTTAGAGGTAAGAATAGGGTGTTAGTACAACAAACTTGAGCAAGCAGGACTCTCACCAACTCTGCAGAGTGTTTGCCTCGAATCATCCAAACTCTCCCCTCTGGTACTTGAGACTAGCCAGCTACATTGTCAGCACCATCTAATTCATGTGGACCACGGATCCTATTTCTCCCTTTGGAGTATCCTTGACCACTTATTGCATGGATCAGGTTGACCAGATGCCTCAGGGTGCTCTGTTATGCATGCCTCTGTGAGCTAAGCTGGGCTTCTGTGGCAGACCCTGGTTTCAAGAGGGCACTCTAGCAAGCTAATCACTTTCCGTGTGAGGTACAATTTGTTTCAGAATTGTGTGAGGCTGGGTTGCTGGAATGGCACTGACTTGCTAATTCAGGAGGGCATAAATTATCTATATAAATAGTGGCCCTGCAAACAAATATTTTCTCAGGGCCTCATGTACTCTAGGGGTGGCCCTGTGATGTGACGCAGTGATGGAAGAGCAATTCGAAGAGATGTTGTAGAGGAAGAATTGTAACTTAGGGATTGATTAGATTTACTTATAGTTGAGTGGCATCTATTTAGGTGAATTTCTGCACAGCAGAAATGCTCCAAACCCTGTGCTTACTCTCAAAAAGCTGGATGCTCTCGTCAGGAGTGTTTGGAAGAGCAGTTAACTTTCTTCATTTATCTCGACTGATAAAGGAAAGATATTTAACTGTGTTTTATTGATTATGCAAAGAAATTCAACTATGTGGATCACAACAAATTATAGATAACATTGCAAGGAATGTGAATTCCAAAAGACTTCGCTGTTCTCGTGCAAAACCTATACATACACCAAGAGCGAGTGGTTTGAACACAACAAAAGGATGTTGGATGGTTTAAAACCGGAAAGGGTGTGCCAGCAGAGTTATATACTTTCCCCACACTTAGTTAATCTGTGTATTGAGCACATAATCGAAGAAGCTGGACTGTATGAACAAGAATTTGGCATCGGAATCGGAAGAAGAAACACTAACAACCTGTGATATGCGGATAACACAACCTTGCTAGCTGACAGTGAAGAGGACTTGAAGCACTTGCTTATAACGATCAAAGACAAGTGCTGTCCGTATGGATCACATCCCAACGTAAAGAAAACAAAAATACTCATAACTGGACCAATAAGCAACACTGTAGTAAATGCAGACAATACTGAAAATAGTCAAAAATTTCATTTTACTTGGATTAACAATCAAAGCTATGGAAACAGCAGTCCAGAAATCAAACGAAGTATTGCACTAGGAAAATCTACTGCAAACGACTTCTTTAAAATCTTAAAAAGCAAAAATGTTACTTCAGTGACTAAGGTGCACCTGACCCAACCCATGATAGTTTCAATCACATCATATGTATGTGAAAGCTGCACAGTGAAGAAGGAAGAACAAAAACAATTGATCCCCCGAATTAGGGTGTTGGCAAAAAAATATTGAATATACTGTGGACTGTCAGAAGAACAAACAAAACTCTCTTGGAGGAAGTACAACCGGAATAATCCTTAAAAGTGAGGGTGGCAAGAACTTCTCTCACTTACTTTAGACAAGTTACCCTGAGGGACCAGTCCCTGAGACGTTGTGCTTGGTAATTAGAGGGTCAGTGAAAAAGAGGAAGACCTTAAATGGGATGGATTTACATAGTGGCTACAATAGGGGGCTGAACCATACAGACCATTGTGAAGAGTAGGTGATCTTTCCTTCTGCTGTAATAAGATTGCTGTGAGTCTGACTCAACTCCAAGGCACCTAGCAACAGCAAAATGCCAAAGAACTGTGTCTCTGTTTCACAAATATCAAGCAAACAAAAAAGAAGTGTATTAGAATTTGTAATCTGTTGCAATACGTGCCTACTCATAACCCCAGTGTAGCCTGGGTTACACACGCAGGCACTTAGAGCACAGTGATGTGCCTCAGCACGTGGCAGCAAAGAGCGGGGGCTGAGTCGCCAGGCTCAAATCTTGGTTTGGCCACTTCCAAACATAAGCAAGTTAGTTAATTTCCCAGCAGCAGGTTCCTCACAAGTAAAATGGGCGTTTTAACGGTGCTACCTCAAAAGGCTGTCGTCAAGGTAAATGAGTCAATTTACAAAAAAGCACTTTGAGACTGGTACATCATAAACACTTGATTAACATTAACCATTTTTAATATCCTTTTTAATTAAAGAAGGAAGATAAAGAGTATATATAAATACTGTTTTCTGAGTGAAAAAGCATTTTCATTGCATTCCCCAAATTCTTCATGTTTTCTTCCCCCCAAAACTGAATTTCAGAGTTATAGATTGGCTTGGCTGTACTGTGTGAGGAAATAACCCACAAGGTAAAATGAGTTGTTACAATGGCATTGTGCCATTTTTATTTTATTGTTTTAAGGTGAAGTTTCAAACACTCTTCTTTACTATCCTGCCTCTGTCGCACTTGTCTCCACTGTGGCACTTTTTTGAATTCTCTTTCTTCTCTTTTATTCCCATTCTTTCTCTTTTTTATGTCTTAACAATCCAAACTGGGTGATTTTGTGTGTGTGTGTGTGTGTGTGCGCGCGTGTGTGTGTCTCCTTGGCCAGAAGCAGGTGTTGTGTGTAGAATGTTAGAATGTTCTCACAAATGGAAGAAATTTTCCAGTCATTTAAAAGGAACCCAGGAAATCACAACTGCTAATCTGAAGCAGTTTGTCTTCTGCGACGAGGCTGAGCCTGTGGAGCATTCAAGATAGTTTTATTCCGTAAGTCAATCTTCTTTATCCCTGCTGATTGCAGATTACACGAGCATAGCACTTTCCATGCGTCCTCTCATTTGCCTTCCCTCTGTTCAATAATTCATGCCATATCCAATGTAACATGCTGTCTCATCAGTGCCATTTTCTATTATTTTTACCTCTGTTACCATGAGTCACCCTATCTGAAATATCAAACGTCAGTTCCAGTCACTCTCCATCCTCTTACTCTGCTTTGTTTCCATCTTAATACTTTTCCCGACTTGGTACTTACGTTTACGAGCTCTTTGATTCTTTCTCCCACTAGGACGCACCAGGAGGACATGGACTGTTTCGATCACTGCTCAGCAGCAACAGGTTTGGTTTGTAGGTCTGATTCTCCAGTGCCTACTCCTGTTCTCTAGAGCCTAGAACTGACCTGCAGTATTTGCTGATCGAATATGTGAGTTGAAATCATTTATTTTTTACTAATATTACCAGACAAAACTCCAGATTGTTGTTACCTGCCCCTAAAAGCTGATCTCTGAGACAGGTATTCAGGTAAGTAATCAAAAAGTTTATTAACCATGTTCTGCATGGCCAGAAGATGGGCAGCAGATGTACTCAAATCTCCAGGGCTGTTCAAATTGAGCAGTTTTAACAGGGGTTTTTATATGAGGGGCTACGTGGGAATGGTGGGGTCTGAGGAACAAATGAGAGCAGAGAAGAGTTCCTCTCTCAGAGCAGTTGGAAGATGTTCATCTCTTGGAGTGGCTTCAGGTTGGAGCAAGCTTCAGGGGTCACGTGCACATCAAAGAGCTGGGGGCCACTCCAGCTATCTCCAGTTCCTGAACTGGCTGGCATCTCTACCTCTACTTCTCCACTTATCTCTCCCCTCAACTGATATACCTAAAAAGCTATAAAAACTGTAAAGATTACTGTCTCTGTCGTCCCTGACAGTTAATGTGTGACTACCTGGGCCAGGTAAAAAGGAAGTCAGGAGTTTTAAAAGAGGAGAAAAAGACAAGTAAAAATCAATTCAAAAAGAATTAAATCTTGCCTGTTTTAACTTCCCTTCTTAAAATTGGAATGTCTAAAGCTTCTCCTCTGTTTCGCTAATGCTTTCTACAGTTTCACTTAAAAAAATTGTTTATTATACAATGCTAAAATGCTAAAGAATGAAGACCAATATGACCGACTAGGGATGGCTTAGCAGTGCTGTCTCTTGGTGGTAGCAGAGTGGGTGTCCGCTTGCTGTAGTGCTGATATAAGTTACTCGAGCATGGCAGTTTTGTGGGGGAAGGAGATTCTAGATCTTGAAAATGTACTAGAGGAGGCACTAGTGTCCTACCGACACACATTCCTATGAACTAGAATCTCATGTGCTGAAACAGAAATGTAAGGACACAGACTTAGTTCTACAAATATTTTAATTCTAGTAAAAAAAAACTTGCACAATAATACAAACAAGATTGAATTGCAATTAGGTGACTGGGGTCATTATTAACTTGAAACATTTACAAACAAAAGCTTAACATCAGTGTCAGTTAATTGGATCAAAATTTTCACTTGAAGCACCCATCGGGCTGGGAAGAGGACACGAATGCTCAGTGGGTCTTGGAGTATTGTCAAATCTGTCCCCTTAAAGGTAAAGGTGCTTTTAATACTATCTTTTATCTTAAATAGTATGTACATTTTCTTTCTTCATGATCTATCCTTTATGATTTAATGTAAAAATATGCTAAAGCATCAACAGGATGTTCTAGAAAGCCTTTTATCTTGAGCCTCTTCATTCCTTCTGGCATGTCGTGCTTGTGTTAGGGTCTGGATTTCAAGACATGGCGCAGTTTCCTTGTAAAAGTTAAGTTTTATTAAAAAAAGTGCCCAATTGGAAAAAGACTGGTGCACCAGGGACGCACTCCAAACCACGCAGAGCTGAGGCAACCCCAGGCTTCTCTAGTGTGTAGTATTTAAGCTATGAAACTGCAAAGTAAGGAGGGGGAGCTGATCTTTACATTGATTAGTTGAGGCTACCTGGAATTCCTGTTAGTTGTAAAATGGGGTCGTTAGCAAATGTTTTAGTAGACTGTGGTCAAGGTCTAGGGGTCATTTGCAAGGCTGTCTCCAGGCTTTGTCTTGTGACAGACAGATGTTTTGCAAGACAAAAGTGAGATTACTCTGAGGTATTTCTTGTTATTTCCTGCTAAGTTGGTTCCTGGAGTCTTTTTCTTTAATACCCTGAATTTTCACTGCACCCTTCCTTAAAATAGAGTTACTTATGTCTCATTTCTACACTTGCCTACTAGAAATTTGGATGTTCAGATAAAAAACTATGGAACGAGATGACAATTCTTTGTGGATAGAGCTTTGTCCATCTTTATACTCATTTTGGTACTGCACAGTGCTAATACAGTGTTTTAGTTGGTGTAGTATTCAAAGCTTTTCTGAGTCAGGCCCTTCGCATTTTTCCAGCCCTCATCCCTACCAACTTTCAGTATATATAATTTCTAAACCAAAGACGCAAGGAAAAATATTAGCCCAAAGGACTTAAGGATCATATGGACTGGAGACGGCACTAGCCTGAGACTGGAAAAACTAGGAGATGGCTAATTACTGCCAGTGACCGTCCTGACAGGGAACCCCACAGAGAGTCTCAGACAGAGCGTGAGAAAAGTGTAGAACAGAGCTCAAATTCAGACAGAAAGACCAGACTTAATGGTCTGACAGAAACTGGAGGAACTCCTGAAACTACGTCCCCTGGACTCTCTGTTAAATTTGAACTGAAACCATTCCTGAAGCCCACTTTTCAAAGATTAGACAGGCCTGGTAAAACAAAAAATAATACACATGAGGAATATACTTCTTAGTTCTATCAAATAGGCAAGATGAAATGGGTACCTCCTGTCTAAACAAAGGACAAGAAGGCAGGGAGGGAGAAGAACTTGACAAACGGACACAGGGAACCTGGAGTGGAAAGGAGGAACGTGCTGTCACACTGTGGGGATTGCAACCAACATCACAACATGATATGTGTATAAATTTTTGAATGAGAAATCAACGTGGGCTGTAGACTTTCACATAAAGCATATTCTTCACTAAAGGACAGTTATTATGTTTTCTTATGATTTTCATGGTACCAAGCAGAGATAAGTATCCAGTACACTTTCAGCAGCATGTCAGAAAGAATAAGAAAGGTTGTGCCAAGATAAGAAACAACTCTACAGCCTTAATGCCTAACACAACTAATAATTTATTGGTGCAAAGTCTGTTATGGATTTACAGGGCTGTCTAACAATGTGTCATTGTTACACCTTCCATTCCACAATCACCAAAGCAAGAAACTGTCAGGGTTGGATCACCAATTAAAGGCCTCCACCTCAGAATTGCAGCCCTACTGTGTAAAGTGAAAGAGAGGGAAACTAGAGACCATTGAGTAATAGTACTACTTGCCATATATGCTGATATCTGCTGATGGAATGAAATCTAACAGTTCTTTGTTATAATTTCTGCTCTCTATATAATTGCCAATCTCTATGGTAATTCTCTTACTGAATTCATTTCTTACTTCAGCCATTCCCCTAAGGACATTACTCTAACAAACAAAACAGACAAAATGCTAGTTTAAGCATTTATCAGGATAAACAATTTGAAGTGCTTTCACATCATTATCATGACTTCCCACACCTTAATTGCATCCTTGACCTCATCACATTAAAGAGGTCAATAAAGCTTATCCCTCTCCTGTAACATGTTTAGGTTTTATTAATGATAATTTCACAGTGTTTGATACCTTTGCTTTCTTGGTACCATCTAGAACAAGCAAATGTATTTTCAAACATGACCAGAAAACACACATTATATGTAACATATGAAAATATCTACATGAGAAGCATTATGAATGAAATACTGAAATACATCACTTTACAATTAGATTGATGTATTTAATAAGCATTTTCTAGAATTGATTTCAGGGGGTTACTAAAATGAGAGGTTAGGTTATAAGAGAGGAATAGCCGTATTTCCAGAAGAAAATGCTTAAGCCTCTTCTTAAAACATTTGGTCGTTTCCTAGGGACCTTACAACGGCCTCCCAAAGTTTTGGCTTCAGCCCACCACTGTCTAGCGTCATCTTCTGCCCAGCTCCTTACACTCTAGACTTTACTTGCCTTCTGTCAATCCTGGAATCCCTCTTGCTCTTTCTGGCTTATTCTTATACTGTCTGTCTGTCTGGAACATACCGTGAAGTAAACCTGGCCTAACCACACCTTCCTACCAACCAGGTCTACCCACTAGCTCTCAAAGGCTCTGCACTTTTCATTTTTAATACTTGGTAGGTTTTGTCTACTTGTTCAAAGTCCATCCCTGAGCCTCCAAGAACCTGGATGCTCTATGGGAGTAGTGATGGTATGCTGTCTTGTTTTCCACTGGCACTGTCACAGTTCTGTATGTGCTAGTCAATTGAATGAGTTGGATGGCTCTGAAATATCAAGACTAATGTAACTCTTAGCTTGTTTCTCAAATGTAGCTCTAAGAACTTCATGTGTCAGAATCACTTGTGTGACATTTAGAGAATTCAGATTCCCAAAAATCATCCCACAGAGATTCTAATTCATTCTGGGCTGGGTTCCCTCCAAACCTATGTATTTATTATTTTTTGGCTATTTTCGTTTTTACTACAACTTTTTATCATGAAGATTTTCAAACACACAGAAAGTTAAAAGAATTATGCATCCCATTTATTCCCCATGTATATTTTTAAAAAGAGTATTTTGCCGTTTTGGTCTTTTCTCTGTGTGTTTATATATACACACTCATAAATAAATACATATACATACATATAGGTTAGGGTTAGGATTCACACACACTTTACTTTTGCAAAATCATTTGAAAGTCAGTTGCATATTGGCATGCATTGAATTGTGTTCCCCCAAAACATGAGTCAACTTAGCTAGCCCATGATTCCCAGAATTGTGTGATTGTTGATTGCTTTGTGATTCGATGTAATTTTCCTGTGTGTCATGAATTGTAATTTTTGCCTGAGGCTAATGGAGCAATACTGTTGTTGTTGTTAGGTGCCCTTCAGTGGATCCCAAATCATAACAACATTATATACAGTAGAACAAAGCACTGCCTGGTCCTGCCCCTTGCCCACAGTTATTTGTATGTTTGAGCCCGCTGCTGGATCCACTGTGTCAGTTCACCTCGTTGTGGGTCTTCCTCTCTTTTGATGACCCTCTACTTTACCAAATGTGAATGTTCATCCTCAGGGATTGATCCCTCCTGACAACCTGTCCAAAGTATATAAGACAGAGTCTCACCACTCTATCTTCCAAGGAGCAGTTTCCTTGTACTTCTTCCAGGATAGATCCATTCATTCCTTTGGCAGTCCATGATACGTTCAATATTTTTCTCCATCACCACAATTTAAAGGCATCCATTTTTTTTGGTCTTCTTTATTCATTGTCCGGCTTTTGCATGCATACAATGAAACTGAAAATACTGTGGCTTGGGAGAAGCACACCTTAGTCTTCAAGGAGACATCTGTGCTTTTCAACACTTCAAGGGGTCTTTTGTAGCAGATTTTCCCAATACAATGCATCTTCTTGATTTCTTGACTGTTGCTTCCATGGATGTTCATTGTAGTGTTGGGGACCATGGGAAAGCCCCCAGGCCCCAACATACAGGAAGCTTGGAAAGTTTAAAAAGCCCACGCGCACCAAGTTTAAAAAGCCCGGGCCCGCGAAGTTCAAAAGGCCCGCGCACACAAAAACTTCCTGCCTGATGTCACTGCCTTAGTCTTATGCATATCCAATCCCAAGCCGACAACTACCTCACTCCAAATGTCACCCGATCCCTACGTCACTTGATCCCTCCCTCCATTCCCGCTGCTATATATACCGCGCTGTAACAATAAAACCTTGAGGCTTGATCAGAACTTTGTCTTGCCTCCATTTCTTCGCGTCCCTTGCCCCACCTTCATTTTCACAGGCTCCCCCTGTCCCTCCGTTGATTCGCCCCGCGGGCCGGGGCATTGTAGATCCAAGTAAAATGAGACCCCTGAAAACCTCAATCTTTTCTCTGTTTACTGTGATCTTGTTTACTGGTTCGGTTGTGGAGATTTTTGTTCTCTTTGTGTTGAAGCGTAATCTATACTGAAGGCTGTGATCTTTGCTCTTCATCAGTAAATGTTTCAAGTCTTCTTCATTTTCAGCAAGCAAGGTTGTGTTATGTGAGTAACACTGGTTGTTAAAGGGCCTTCCTTCAATACCGATGCCCCATCTTTCTTCATGTAGTCTCACTTCTTGGATTATTTGCTCAGCAAACAAAATGAATAGATACTGTGAAAGGATACAACCCTGACAGACATGTTTCCTGACTTCAGACCATGCAATGTCCCCTTGTTCTGGTCTAATGACTGCCTCTTGATGCAGGTACAGAATCCTCACGAGCACAATTAAATGTTCTGGAATCCCCATTCTCCACAATGTTAGGCATGATTTGTTGTGATCTACACAGTTGAATGCCTCTGCATAATCAATAAAACACACGTAAACCTCTTTCTGGTATTCTCTGCTTTCAGACAAGATCCATCTGATGTCAGCAATGACATCCCTGTTCCATGTGCTCTTATGAATCTGGCCTGAATTTCTGGCAGTTCAATATACTGCTGGAATCACTGTTGAATGATCTTCAGTAAAGTTTTATTTTTGTTTTATAATAATGATATTATTCAATAATTTATACATTTGGTTGGATCACCTGTGTCAAGAATAGGCATAAAAATGGTTCTAATTCCAGTCATTTGGCCAGGTAGCTGTCTCCCAAATTTCTGGGCATAGACAAAGGAGCACTTCCACTGTTGCATCCATTTGTTGAAACATCTCAGTTGATACTCCTTTGACTCCTGGGGCCTTGTTTTTCACTGATGCCTTCAATGTAGCTTCGACTTCTTCTGTCAGTACTTCAGTTCCTGATCATATGCTGCCTCTTGAAATGGTTGAACAGTGACCAATTCTTCTTGGTGTAATGATTCTGTATATTCCTCCCATCTTCTTTTCATACTTCCTGCATCTGTGCTAAGAAGTTCCTAGGCCAGGGAAGATTGATAACATGGACCTTCTCCCAGAACCAACAGAGAGAGAAAGATTTCCTTGGGAGCTGATGCCTTGAAGACAGACGTCTAGCCCCCTCGATTGTGCAAAAATACATTTGTTATTTGCTCAGCATACAGATTGAATAAAGTCATCCATTTTTGGTATTTCTGTTATAGCAGCACTAGATAACTAAGACACATGCATCATGATGCTATACTTCTAAACACCTCAGCCCTCATTCCCTAAAATCAAGAAGACAATCTCAATAGGAAAATAAGACAGTAAACAATGTGACCACATTACCTAATAACCATTCATCCAAATTTTCCTAATTGTCCCAAGTATGTTATAAGTTTATTTTTGAAACCAGCCTTCATCCATGACTTAATGGCTGCATGCATTGTCCTATGCATTTTTTCTTTCTTGCATCAGTCAGGATTCTAACATGTAAGCAGAATCAGTAATAGATACATATTAAGAGACCTATTGTGAGGAATTGGTTTACACCTTTGCATGGGATGGGTAGGCAAGTCTGAAACCCATGGGGCTGGCTGTCAGGAAGGCAGACTGGAATTCCTAGGCAGGAGCTAAAGCTCCACCTCACAGGCAGAATTGCTTCTTTTTCATGGAAGCCTCAGTTCCAATCTTAAGGCCTTTCAACTGATTGAATCCAGCCCACCCACATCATTTAAAACAATATTGCACACTTAACTGATTATAGGCTTTAATCACATCTACAAGATACCTTCACAAGACTTCTTAGGTTAGTGTTTGATTGAATAATTGGGTACTATGGTGTAGCAGCTAAGTGCTTTACTGCTAAATAAAAGGTGGGAAGTTTGAATCAACCCAGCATTTCTCCAAGAGAAAGATCTGGAGATCTGCATCTATAAAGATTATAGCTATAAAAAAGTTGATTAAGAAAGGTTCTGCATTGCACTTTGGTGACTGTTGTCTGAGGTCTTAAAAGCACTTGAGGGTCTCTCTAAGATGTATCAATTGGTTGCAGCCCACTAGAAGTAAAGGAGAATGAAGAGCACCAGCGGAGCAAGGAAAACATTAGCTTGAGATACAGAAAGGGCTACATAAACCAAAGACTCCATTCACCTGGCCCTGGAGGAACTAGATGGTGCCTGGCTACCAACAATGACTGCCCCAAATAGGAACACAACAGGGAGTCCCTGACAGAGCAGAAGAAAAGTGGGGGGTGGAACTCAAATTCGTGTAAAAACGAGAGACTTAATGGTGTTGCTGAGACTGCTGAAACCCCTGAAGCCACAGCCCATGGGACTTCTATTAACTCAGAACTAAAAAGATTCTCAAAAGCCTGCTCTTCAGACAAAGATTAGACTGGAGTATAAAATACAAAATAATACACATAAAGAGTGTTCTTTGTTCAAGGAGATACACTAGGCTGCATGAGTGGCTCATCTTGAATCCTCATTTAATAGAACATGATTGAGTTATATACACAGAAGCTTAGCATCTGGAATCTTACACTGATAACTAAGACATCCTGTGTGTATACACATAAATGGTCCGGATCTGGACAGCAGTTAAGTTGTTGTTTGGCATGTTGAGTCTGAAGTAGCTAAGGAATAGAGTAATGATGTGTATTTCACAGTTGTTTTCACACGTTGCATTATAGGCATTTATTTGTTTACTTATCATTTGGTAGTCATTTGAATTATTTCTACTTTTTGGCTATTGCAAATATGCTGCCATAAATATTCATGTACAAGTTTTCATGTGGATATGTTTTTATTTTTCTTTACTATGTAAATGGATTTGCTGGGTCATATGTTAATTATATGTTTAACTTATTGAGTAACCACACAACTGTACCTGTAGTGGCTGCACATTTTACCAGCAATGCATGATGGTTCTAATTTTCTCCAATAATTTTTGCCAGCAGAGACAGAGGAGCCCAAGGGCATTATTAATGGGTAGAGGGAAAAGATGAAAATTTGAGAAGACAAGTTGCAAGAGCCTAGGGAACAGAGTATTTCAAGTAGGGACTAGTTACAATGTGAAATACTGCTGAGAGGTTAGATAAAATAAAGGCTAGAAGGTATCCACTGAGTTGCACAACAAAAGAGATCAGTAGTATGATTTTTGTCAGAGCAGATTCAGTGTTGTGGTAGAAACAGTAGCTACATGAGTGTTAAGGAAAACAATCCAATCTCCTGTGTAGGATCCTTGAAAACACTGATGTTTTGCTAGCCTCAGCAAAGTTTTCTTCTAAAAGCAGCAAAAGTGGACACTTGCCAATTTGCACCTAAAGAAAAATATCAATTTTAGTACTTTCATGAATTTTTCTTAAGCTGCTGGTGCTGGTGTTTATCTGTATTAACGTTATGGCACAGTGGTTAAGAGCTTGGCTGCTAATCATAGGTGGGTAGTTCAAATTCACCAGCTGGTCCTTGGAAACCCCAGGAGGCAGTTCTAGTCTGTTCCATAGAGTTGCTATGAGTCAAAATCAACTCAGTGAAAACAGACTTTGTTTTGGTTTTAATAAGGAAAAAGATGACACAATCCGCTTCTGTATATACTACAGCTTGTGAACTCTATGGGGTGGTTCTAGTCTGTCACAGGGGTCACTCTGAACCCCAAATCAACTAGACCGCACATAGCAATAACATCATATTAATCAGTGGAATCAATACAGTAACATATGGTGTTTTCAAAGAGTATCACGACTTTTCAAATACTATCTCAGCTAAGTATAAGAACCATAGATCCAGAATACTTTCTTTTTTAACCACTATTTCTTTTATGTCATCCTCCCCTCCTCATCATCACCTATCTTCTGGGCTACAAATAGATACTCTTTATGAAGTGAGCTGGTAGGACTGTAACTTAAAAGTTAAGTTTGGGTGACTGGTATTTTTTATTTACTCACAGAGGAAAAGATGGAAAGGACATTGGGTGTCAGGTTACCCAGTGGTTTGCAAACCTGGCTGAGCTTCAAAATGGACATCCTTGGACAGAACTCTGGGCCCCAGTCCTATGTCCCAACTCAGTAGGTCTGGAATGGATCCTAGAACTCTGTAATAAAGTGGCTTAGACTGTATAAACTCCTCTCTGGACCTTTTAGTGGGGCCCACTGATGCCACAGTGGTTAAGAGCTACCATGTTAACTAAAATATCAGCAGTTCAAATCCATCAGCTGCTCCCCGGAAACGTTATTGGTGCAGTTCCACTCTGTCCTACAGGATCGCTATAAATCCAAATTGAGTAGACAGTAATGGTTACAGTTGGGTTGCGCAGTGGTTAAGTGCTTGGGTGCTAAGGGAAAGGTCGGATGTTTGAATCCGTCTGTCACTCAGGAGGAGAAAGATGTGGCAGTGTGCTTTCTTCCGTAAATATTTCAGCCTTGGAAGCCCTTACGGCAGTTCTACTGTGATGGAGAGAGAGTGCTGAGTGTGAACGCACTCGATGACATTAGGTTTGATTTCCGCAACTCTTTTACAGTTAAGGAAACAGGCCCCAAGGTAGTTAGTTGACAAGTCTCCCCATTGCACTGTTACTTTCTGAGGGTATGGGGGCCATGTGCAGAACTCCAGCTACCCTTATGGCCAGGGAGCTGAGGGGTTTTCCAGGCTCAGGAGATGCGGTCTCCCCATGGCATTTCTGCCTCCGGCAGATACAGTTTGGGCGGGCCCCTCTGCAGGCGCCGCACCTGCCTCACCCAGCTCCCCAGGCCTCCTCCTTAGCCCCGTGGCTGCACGCCTGCACCCGCTTTGCCCCTCGGGCGGGGCTCTCTCTTGTTCCCGCCCCTTCCCGCCACGCTGCTCCTCCCCGCGAACCGGGGCCGTGGGGCGGAGCTTCGGGCGCGGTCCCGGAAGCTAACGTCTGCCAATCGCGAGGCTGGTCGTGCTGCTGTTTGCGTCCCGGCTTTTCGCCAGCTGTTCGTGATGACTCCGGGGAGGGAAACATGGCCTGGCTGAATCAACCCCTGCGGGAACTGCGGGGACCTCTGCGTCCGCCTAAGGACACAGTGGAAGAAGACGCTGATTATCTGAAAGACGATGTGGAGGAGGATGAAGACCCAGTGTTTGTGGACGCCGAGGAGCTCTGCAGTGGGGGCATGAAGGCTGGTTGTCTCCCGGGTCGCCTTCCTGGTGAGGACACACGCCCTACCGCGGGGCATAGCTTAGAAGGGCAAGGCTAGTGTTCCTCTTTCTAACCTTGACCCTGGAAGGGCTTCGGGTCCCTGCTGAAACTTACTCTGGGATGGCCTAGCGGCTTCATCGTACTTAGAATTAAATGATAATGACAACAGCGGTGACCTTAAATGAGCACATACTGTGTGTTAAGCTTGGGCTTCAGCTATGCTAACCCATTTCATGTTCACAATCCTTTGAGGTAGTTTTACAAACAAGGAAATAGACGGAGGCTGTATAGTCCTGTGCAAGATCAAGCAACCGGTGGCTGCTCAGCCAGTGCTGACACTCAGAATCAAGGCCTTTAACTTGAAGCCTGTTCTGCCTGGAGTCAAATACAGTTATTCTTCAGCTAATTACAAGAGAATACAAGGACAAACTCAACTAACTGGCCTTAACCTTGGGTAGTTTTCTGTACAACGAAGTGCAGATGGTCCCTGATTTAGTATGTATTTGAGTTACAACAAATGGCACTTAAAGATTGCCTTTTATTTGTCTTTACTTTTTGTTAGTAATAGTACTGCGTATAACGTTGCAACGAGTAATTTGCCGTTACCAGCCTCTTGTCAATCCCCAAGACAAAATCAAATTTGTAAAGATACTGAGAAGTTTCTTAGGCGATAATAATGAGATATTCGGCTTTAAGTCCGAATGGATGAAGGCAGTAATCGTCAAAGTGGAACCCTGTAAGTTGGGAACTATTTGTTATATATACGTGTGTTTTATGCTTAAAAAGATCGTTGGTGGTCAGTAGAACTTTCAGTGACAATGAGAATGTTCTATAAACTCCTTTGTCCAGTATGGTAGCCACTAGCCTCACGCAGAGGCCCGGTGGCGTAGGGTTAAGAGCTCCGCTGCTACACAAAAGGTAAGCAGTTGGAGTCTACCAGCCACTCCTTCCAAACTCTATGGGGCAGTTCTACTGTGTCTTGTAGGGTCGCTATGAGTTGAAATCTAAGGCAGTGGGTTTTTTAGCCTTATGTGACTAAAGGGAATTTGAATTGTGACTAGTGCAATTGAGGAGTTAAGTTTTAAAAGTGCAGATTTAGGCAGAAAGTTTGCAAGTATTTGTGGAGTGTCCATTCATTCTTGTGTTTTCTGTATATATAACCTTTATTTTGTAGTTGAGAATATGCACAGCAGAACCACTACCCAGACCATTGTTCAACAGAACATAGTAGAACTGCCCTATCGGGGTTTCCAAGGAGTGGCTGATGGATTTGAACTGCTGACCTTTTGGTTAGCAGCTGAGCTCTTAACCAGTGTGCCACCAGAGCTCCATGGGAGGCAAGACCAGATACAGCACATTTCAATCATCACAGAAAGTTCTACTAGGCAGTTTTACTGCCGACCTTTTGGTTAGCAGCCGGGCTCTTAACCATTGTGCCACCCAGGCTCCATGCACCGCAACATATGCACGGATTCGGCAATTTCTGCATGTGCAGTTTAGTGACATTGAGTACATTCTTCAAGTTGTTCTCTTGTTTTTAAGTTGTTCTTTCCTCATAATTTGCTGTTGTCAATTCGGTCCAATACAGAGAGCTCTTGAAAGAGCATACTAGTCAAAGCAGAACTTTTTTACTAGTTAAGCTAAACTATTACTTGGTTTTAAGATGGCTTCAGAGGATATTTTTGGTTTAAGGTTTAAAGATTATCTTCAGGTAGTAGTTTCAGGGCTTCACGTACCCCAGAAAGCCTGGAGTCCATGAGAATTTAAAATATGTTGTGCATTTCCCCTCTTTTGATCAGCATTCTCCAGTGGAGTCTTTAATCAAAATGTTCAGTAATGGTAGGTGGGCATCATCAAGTTCTTCTGGTTTCATTGCAAAGCAGACAGTTGCCCACGGGGGCAGTAGGCCATGCATTCCATATCCTCTTCCTCTTCCTGACTCTACTTTTTCTGTTGCTCCAAAGGAATAAAAGTCAATTGTTGTGCCTTAGATGGCCTCTTGAAAGCTTTTAAGACCCCAGACACCACACAACTAACTACTTGGTAGAACATAAGCTCTAATTAACCAAGATATCGCCTGAAACCATGACACTGTAACTCCAAAGCAAGGAACCAAATCCCATGAAGTATTTGGTTGCACTTAAGCAGCCTCAGTGGCTACTGTTCTTCTTCTTCTTTTTTAAATATATCTATTGCACAGTTTTTGCCAACTCAGATTTTTACAGGCATACAGCTTGTTGACAACCATTGCAGTAATTGGCTATGCACCCTACCTTAACCAGTGCCATTTTCAATCACTGTTAATCCCCCTTTTTCCTCTCCCTCTTTTCTCTGGTAACTGCCAATAAACTTTGCGCTCTATGTTTGCCTATTCTTATCTTTGTGTAGAAGTGAGGACATACAATGTCTTTCATTTTCTGATGGGCTTCTTTCACTCAGCGTGTCTTCAGGTTCTGCCCATACTGTAGCACGTATCTGGCTTCATTTCTCCTACTGGCTGTGTAGTATTCTGCTGCATGTGTATACCACATTTTGTTCATCCATTCATCTTGTGGACATATAGGTTGTTTCTATTTTGGCTGTTGTGATCAGTACCGCAGTATACATTGGTGTACGTGTCTCTTTTTGAGTCTCTGATTTCAAGTCTTTTAGGTATATACTTAGGAGTGGAATTGCTGGGTCATATGGTAGTTCTAGAAAGCCTGGTGGTGTAGTGGTTAGGTGCTATGGCTGCTAACCAAAAGGCTGACAGTTCGAGTCCACCAAGCGCTTCTTGGAAACTATGGGCAATCCTACTCAGTCCTGTAGGGTCAGAATGAGTCAGAATCGACTGGAATGCAGTGGGTATGCTAGTACCTTTTTAGTTTTTTGAGCAACTGCCTCACTGTCTTACACTACAGGTGTAAAACAATGCATTCTCACCAGCCAGCAATAAGGGTTCCAGTTTCCTCATCTCTCCAACGTTTCTTTTCCTTTTTTTCAGATGGTAGCTATCCTAGTGGGAGTGAATTGGTATCTCTCTGTGGTTTTGATTTGCATCCCTCTGATGGCTAATGATGCTGAGCATCTTTTCATATGCTTTGTGGCCATGTGAGTGTCCTCTTTGGTGAAACATCTGTTTAAGGCCTTTGACCATTTTATGGTTGAATTTGTCATTTTGTTGCTAAGTTGTCAAAGCTCTTTATATATTTTGGTTATTAGGTTCTTGTCCAGATATATGGTTCTCAGAGATAATCTCCCAGTTGATAGCTGTGTTTTCACTTTTTTGGTAAAGTCTTTTGCCGTTTGTGCTTTTTGTTATTATAGCAGATAACCCATTGTTGAAAGCTGGCCCTGACAGCAAGTGTTGCCCCTGCTTCTTTGTCTTAAGAATTTTATGGTATTAAATTTGCACATTTAGGTCACATTTTGAATTTTTGTGTATTGTGTGAGGCATGAATCTTATTTCATTTTCTGCATGGGAAATCCAGTTTTCCCATCACCATTTATGGAGGAGACTCTGATAGTGTAGTAGTTAAGTGCTGTGTCTGTTAACCAAAAGGTTGGGAGTTTAGATCTACTAGGTGCTCCTTGGAAACTACGAGGCAGTTCTGCTCTGACCTCTGGGATCTCTGTAAGTTGGAATCAACTCGGTGGCAGTGGGTTTTGGGTTCTTTGCCCACTGAGTAGAGTTAGCACCATTATCAAAAATCAGTTGACCAGAGAGACCAAGTGGATTTATTTCTGGACTCTCAATTCTATGCCATTGATCTTTGTATCTATTGTTATACCAGTACCAGGTTGTTTTGATTTCTGTAGCTGTATGGTATGTTTTAAAATCAGAAAATGTGATTCCTTCTACTTTGTTCTCTTTCAGCATTGTTTTAACTGTTTGGTGCCTCTTGCCGTTTCATGTAATGTTGCGGGTTGGTTTTTCTATTCTGTAGAAAAGGGATGTTGAAATTTTGGCTGGGATTGCCTTGAATCTGTAGATTGCTTTGGGTAGTATTGACAATCATAACACAATATTAAGTTTTCCAATCCATGGTTCCATTTATTCCATATATGGTCCCATATAAACATCAGCTTTAATCTCTTCCGGCAGTGTTTGTATAATTTTCATTGTATAAGTCCTTCACTTCCCTGGCTAGATTTATTCTTAGGTATTGTATTGTCTTAGATGCCATTGTGAATGGAATTGTTTACCTTGTTTTCCTAATTTCCCTTTCAGATTTTTTACTTCTGTTGCACAGAAACCCAGCTGAATTTTATTTGTTGACTGTGTACTCTGCCACTTTTAAAAAATGCTTCTATTAGCTCTAGAAGTTTTCCAGTGACTCTTTGGGATGTTCTGTAGGTAGGGTCATATCATCTGTGAATGGGATAATTTTACTATTTGTTTTCTAATCTGCATGCCTTTTATTTATTTTTCTCATCTTACTGCTCTGACTAGACAGTTGTTCATTGTTATAAATATTATTGACTGGCTATGATGTTTTAAAGGAGCTTTAATGGCATAGTGGTTACATTAAACTGCTAACCAAAAGGTCGGTGGTTTGAACCTACCAGTGCGTGGCAGTCTGCCTCCGTAAAGATTATAGCCTAAGAATTCCAAAGGGACTGTTTTCTTCTGTTATGTAGGGTTGATATGACTTGAAAGCACAACATCACACACCAATGGCACAGAACAACAATAGCAGGTATGTTTTAAGCAGGTTGCTTGGTGAAATAAAATAATGAGGTTCTTGTCTTAATGAGTTTGTAGTCTAGTGAATTAAATAGATAATGTTAAGACAATCACTGAAGTAAGTATAATATTACATAGTGCTTAGAAGGAATAGTAGATAATGCTATGAGAAGTTAGATTCATGAAATTCAGGGAGGGCTTTCCTGATAATTAAGCTGAGGTCTGGAGTGAACTGGCTGTAAGGAGAATGTATATGGAGCAGCTTGTGCAAAGGCCCTGTGGTAAGAGGGACTATTAACATTTTTAGGAATTGCACAAAGGCTATTCACTGAGTTCAGAACAGCATGGAGAGGATTGTCCCAAGAACAGGAAGAACAGAGATCTGCTGTGTATTGTGCTCACTCGTGATTTCCAAAGACAAACACAGGGCCTACACTACAGAGAGTTTCAGCAGGTTAGAGAGATGTAAACATGCAGGTGGAGTGAAATGTTACGGGTACCCTAGTGGACGTCTCCACTGGGTGCTGTAGGGGGAGACGTAAACATGTAGGTGGAATGAAATGTTACGGACACCGTAGTGGACGTGTCTCCTGGATGCTGTAGGGGGCATAAAGAAAGTGGTATGTGTGATAAAACATTAGGGAAGGGGTTTTAAAATACCCTAAATTTTCTTTCTTTCTTTCTTTTTTTTTTTTTTTAAGTTTCAATTTATGATGAAGATACTCAAGAGAAATGTGAAGTATTTGGACGTTTTCCATTAACAGATCCTTGGTGGCTAGTGAAGGTACCAGCGAAGCTTGTGGGAAAGAGGTATCATACTCAAGGATTTCCTTCTTACTTTTTACAGTCTGATATGTCACCACCAAATCAAGAACATATCTGTTCCCTTTTTCTTACGGAGTGTAAGGTCTCCGATGAGTTTAAAACTGAGTTTTTAAAATGGGTAAAGCAAGTATCAAGCTATAAATACCTAAACTTTGAAAATATTCGAGACACATTAAGAACTTTCCAAAAAGAAAGTGAAAGCAAAAGTAAAAAAAAATCAGCACACCAGAGTGAACAGGAGGAGTCAGTACCTGATGGTCAGATGCAGCTCCCCCTGGAGAACACAAGTAAGTGTGATGTCATTGTTGAGTTTTAGTGTAACTAAGATACTTATCACTGTACTATCTTGGCATAATATTCTTAAATTGGTTTGGTGAACTTGTGTTTATATTGCTTTTGGAATATAAATGTGACAGTGAATGCCATGGGAAGCCATGGAATGGGTGTAAACAGGGAAATGATAAGCTCACCCGGGTTTTAGGACGATCCATCATGCACAACCCGCTTTAGCAGAGCTGCCTGCCTGCCTACACCACACCTGTGTATCTGAAGGCGGCTGGAGATAAAACACTGCTCTGCCGGTTGGCCCTAAACATGTTCCCGAGCTTGTCACATGGGCTCATCACTATTTGCCTGACATCATGCAGTTGTGTCCTCTTCCACTCTTAGACAAATATTCACGAGTTCTGTGCTTTCATTTTCCCTTAGCTGCCAAAACTAATCAGGGTTACTGATGATCTTCACTAAATCCAAGGGCTAATTATCAGCTCCTTTCTGAGAGCAGTATTTGATGAAGTGAGTCACTGACATGCTCTAAGACTTAGTTTTTACACCTCTGTGTCTTCCTCCCCTGATGATGCCCTCCAGTCTCAGGGCTTTGCAGAGCACCTGTATGAAAAGGTGATGTGTAAACATCTCTAGTTTGAATCTCTCTCTTGAACTGTAAATGGGAATGTGCAGTCCTCTCCTCAACTTCTTCACTAACGTGGAATTAAAATGCTCAGAAATTAACAGTGTTTATTTTCTCTCCCTAAGCTTCTTTCTCTTTAAGTTTTCACCTCCTCAGAAAATAGCAACTCTTCCTATGATTCAGGTTGATATCCCTGGTGTTGTCTTTGACTTCTCCTTCCCCTTACACCCCACATCCAGCCCATCTGCAAATACTGTTAGATTCACCTTCAAAATACACCCTGAGTCCCAGAATTCTCATCATCTTTCCCACTATTGCCCAGATGCAAACTGCTGTCATTCCCACCTGGATCTTAGCAGTTATCTCCCAACTACTACTTTTCAGATTCTTCGCTTTATTTTCAGTATAGCAGCCAGAGGGATCCTTTTAAATCTGAAGTTAAATCGTGTTATCCCTCAGAGTGAAATCTTTTAGTGGCTGTCTATTGCAATCAAAGTAAAACCCAAAGTATCCGGCTTAAAGTAAAGCTACAAGGTAAGTAAAATAAAGAGTATGGTAAAACTATAAGGCTGTACCTGCTCTCATTCCTGTTACCTTCCTGATAACATCTCCCTTTGCTCCTTTTGCTTCTGCTACACTGGCTTCCTTGTTCCTCCTCTGCATAAAATAGTAATGTGCTTGACAATCCCTTGTCCCTCACTGCTTTTTCCCATTTAAAATGGGTAAATTTCGTACTAGTCCACTGCACTTTTCTGTAGCTGATCTGTTTGCTTATTTGTTTGACCCTCTCGGGAGACTGTACGCTCTCTGAGGGCAAGGATTTTGTTGGGTTTGTAGTTGGTGAAAAGTTTGAGATCATTTTCCTCTGTTTCATGCAGCCTTTTTACCTCTTCCAAAAAGTCTTGGCAAACTTTAACTCTCGTTTGCTTTTGTCCATCCATGAGCTCCTTTGGGACCATGTTTGCACATACCTTCCTCATGCCAAGATTTTCAGTTAGATTTGGATGTTTCTCTGTTGATGTTTACTTGATCTGCTATGCTTCTCACAGTTAGTTGATGATTTTGATGCACAATTTGATGAAGTTTTGCAATTTCTTTTCAGTTTTGCTCGTTACTGGCCATGCTGACCTCTCCTCACCAGTGATGCTGTATCTCCCTTCAGAAAAACCTTTAATCCATTTGTACGCTGCTATTTTCTTCATGGCATTATCCCCATAAACTTGGACTAGCATGTGCCTGATTTCACTTCCTGTCTTAACAAGAACTTTAATGTTTGTTCGTTGCTTTAATTCAAGCTCCAACATTCTCACGACGGCTCTCAGAAACGCAACAACAGTAATGAACACCACTCAGCAAGACACTGCACACGTCAGCACAAAGACAGCTGTGAGATGCTGATATACCAAGGTTATGAAACCTTACCAAGTTGTTTGTACAGTGCTGCCAACATAAGCATATGGTGGCAAGTTTGCAAATTTAATTGTCAGTCCTTGTATATGGATGGTGAAATCTCCCAGTATTTGGAGTAGAGACAGTTATGAGACAAGGTGGTGTGAAAAAGCAAGAGGTATCAGGAGTTAGCTAACCTGGAAGGAATAAACAAAAATTCTAAAAAACACATAAGAAGTCTGTATCCATGTAGTGAAAGAGCAAACACTACGTGAATTTGAATGCATCACAAGTAAATGACCTCTTTGGATTTCAGGTTTCTCATCCGTAAAATTAAGGGCTTGGATGAGATCACCTTAAGTCCTTTCAACTGTCAAATTGTGGTTCTATCTGACTTTTGTGTCCACCTCTCATCAGTCTGTTATTCTGTGGTGGCATGCATGTTGTTATGATGGCTTGAAGCTGTGTCACCTGATGTTTGATACCAATATGGATACCTATGATGAACAGGTTAAAGTGGAGCTTCTAACCTAAGACACACTAGGAAGAAAGGCCTGGTGATCTGCTTCCAGAAACTAGCAAATTAAGATCCTGTGAACAGAATATTGACCGATAGATACAGTGCTGGAAGATGAGTTCCTTAGGTTGGATGACACTCAGAGTACATAGAGGTCGTACAAGTGGCCTGGAGCATACCAAGGATTGTGAAGATGGCACAGAACTGGGCAGTATTTTGTTCTGTTTTCTATGTTTCCATGAGTTGGAGCTGACTTGATGGCAAGTAACAGCAACTGCTGTGCCCCTTGGAATTCCTCTCAGCCCCTAAGAAGCAGTACAGTTTTCAGTTTAATTCTGTTTTGAGACGGCAAAGGGGAAAGACAAGGGTATGAGTAATCTGGGGAGAATTTCAGTTCAGATAGTTGAAAACAATTTTTTTTTAATATAGTGAATTTGTTATCTGGGCAGTCATATCTATGGACATTTCATTTCTTCGTTATATCAAATAAATTTGACAGTATGTCACTGAGTGTTCTCAATGACGAATTGTGATTACAGTTGGATAAACGATTGTAAAGGTTAATATATAAATGAATTTTTTCTAATGCTCAACTTAAAATTATATATCACTGAGTGAAAAATCTGGTTCTGATTATATAATAAACAAGAGACTCAGAAGTGGTTGTCCAATAAGCTTTAAGGAACATAAATTTTGGTGTTTAAAACATGATGAGAACCATCTCATTACAAAAGGAATTGTCACAGTGTGATTCATTTTGTTGCAGTTTAAAGTAAGTTCATTCATTCCTCTGATTTGGGTGTCTTATGCTGGTTGTACTAAATGAGAAAGTACTTCAGAATCTACTGTGAGTTCATTTTGTATTTTTTCGTTTGTTCTTTTCTGATATCCTACAGTTGCATTTAAAAATGTTATGAGAGCTTTGCAGTTTCCAAAAGTAATGGAATTCCTTCCAGTTCTTCTGCCTCGACACTTTAACCAGCTCCTGAGCTCAGGCTCCACAAAGCTGTTGGAAACAATTGAAGGGATCTTGGGTACACGTCCATGGATACTTGGATTTAGTAAAGTAAGTAAAGAGTTAAACCCCAAAAACCTGGTGCTGTCAAGTGGGGTGAACACACAGTGACCCTGGAGGTCAGAGTAGAACAGCCTCATAGAGTTTCCAAGGAGCACCTGGTAGGTTTGAACTACCGACTTTTTGGTTAGCAGACTTAGCACTTAACCCACTGTGCCACCAGGGTTTCCCAGCAAAGAGTTAGGGAGTTAATAAATGACTAAAATATTAAAAAAAAGAAAGAAAGAAAGAAATCAAGGAATAGCTATGTATGTTTTGATTTGATAAAATACCATTTTAATATAAAAATTGGCCTACAAAAAAGTGATATGTTAAGCACACTGTTTTCTCCTCCAAATGTAGTTGAAATACATGACTCTTGGGAAGTAAAAAAGTTGCAAAGAGATAACTATTTTACTGTAAATTGATATACATCAGCATTATTTTTTTATAAAGCAATTTGACCTTTGTTTATTTTCTTGAAGATAACCTACAGAGAACTGAAGCTTTTGCGATGTGAGGCAAGTTGGACAGCGTTCTGTCAGTGCAAGTCTCTTCTGCAGTTGATGACTGATCTACAGAAGAATGGATTAATAATATATTCTAAACTGAAGCAGATATGTAGAGAACGTGGGCATACTTGTATTGAAGAAGCAGAATTAACTTCTGAATTGTCAGAGCACATGTCTTTTTATGACTCTTGGGAGTCTCTGGGGTTTTTGAAGGATACTGGTGTGGTGACGTGCAAGAAAGGCTGTGTCTTTCTTTATGACCTTTACCAGGCCGAAAGAGACATTGCCTCTTCTATATGCCACCTGATGACAAGACCTCCATGGGATCTATGTATAGATGTGAAAAAGGTGCTTGCATCGCTTCATGCCCGTAAACCTGAGAATTCAGAAAGTGATGATGTATTGAATGAAAGTAACTCAGAGAAGACAAGATTAGAAAACTCTGTCCATATTGTGGACACTGAGGACAATAGTCATCATAATGGTGACAATGAACTTAATGCAGAAGTAGGTGAAGTTCTGCTAGATCAGGATCAGGTGACTGCTTTGGAAATGATTTGTGCAAATGCTGTCACGGTCATAAGTGGAAAAGGTGGTTGTGGAAAGACCACAATTGTTAGCCACCTTTTTAAGCATATAGAGCAGCTGGAAGAAAGAGAAGTGAGAAAAGCTTGTGAAGATTTTGAGCAAGACCATGATGTAACAGAAGAATGGATGACCTTTACTAAGCAAAGTCAGCCAGATGGGGGCAAGGCTATAGATGTTTTACTTACAGCACCCACAGGAAAAGCAGCTGGCTTACTGCGACAGAAGACTGGTCTTCATGCTTATACACTGTGTCAGGTAATGCCTTTACTTATTGTTAGATAAAATATTTACCTTAAAGATGAACTGTATAGACAGTTTAAGTTTTTAAAAATTAATTAATTAATTAATTTTTTAATTTAATATGACTTGAGTGAAAATGTACATTCCCATATAAATTTACATGCCTACCTCTGTGCAGCTTCCACTGCTCTCCCTGTCCGGTGATAGCACACTATTCCTGTCTGTTCCATACATGTCTCATCCTCCCAACAGTCTCCTTTCCCCTCCTCTCCACCCACTCCCCTTCCTCCAGCCAGAGGTCAGCAGGATGATATCCTATAGATGTATAGAACCATAAAGTGCATCCAATGTATGGTCACTCTGCATCGCCAAGTCCAATCCATTCATGTCCGAAGAGTGGACCTTTGTTATGATTTACGGGCAAGGGCAGCATCAGGGCCAGGGGCCATGCTCCCAGGGGAACCCCGAAACCGCTTTAGTGGAGATCTCAGGATACACCCCTTTTTATTCTTGTGTTGCCAATGAGACTCAACTTAGTGAGCTTCATTGCGGCTATCACTAGTGGTGGCCGGGCACCATCCGGTTCTTCTGGTCCCAAGTCGATGTAGGCACCCACTCATGTGGGTCTCTCTATCTTCTGGGTTGTCTTTATCCCATGTCATTTTGGTCCTCGCTGAGCATCCGTTTCTGCTGAGTTGGGACCATTTGCTGTGCCCTTGGATGGCAGCTTGGCAGCTTTTAAGACCCCAGACGCCACTCACCAATGTGGGGTGTAGAGAGCCCTCTTAGCAAAACGTTAGTTGTGCCAATTGGCCTCGATTTTGCCTAAGAGCATGGTCCCCTGCCCCCTGCCCTGGCTACTCTATCCTTGCAATATTGGGTTAAGATGGAAAGAGTACTATTTTAAGTTTTTTTTTATTTCTTACAGCCGGTAGGTATTTATTGATTTTCTGCTCCCTCCCTGCCTTGTACTAGATAATAATTTAGATTTCTGTTACTCAAGACAGCCGGCCTATGGACTGTTACTAGATTGCAATGAGAAAGTCTGTGAACTGTTAATGTTACCAGTCTGTAGTAAGAAAGGAGCTACTGGGTCTGACAGTTTACATCTCTGAACTTAATTGTTCTAAGTGTTATATATCTCACTGCTGAATATCACTATGGTCACCTTCAAAGTACTCCTCTTGGGAACCTATGCACCAACATCAGCACCTAGTCCACCTTTCAGAGCAGTTTTGGAACTCGTTCTGGAATGGCCATTGTCCACGGTGGCAAAGTGGCAAGTGACAATTGCATGAACTTGATTGTATATTTGTCCATGAGGGAGTTTTTGGGCAATAAGCAAATAACTGTATTGGAACACCGTCCCTACCCATCTGATTTGACTCTCAATGACTTTTTTCTTTACTCAAAGATGAAAGAAATATTGAAAGGAAGATATTTTGGTGGCACTCAGGAAATCAAGGATAATCCAGTGACAGCTGTGATGGGCATTCCTCCAGAAAGAGTTCCAAAATTGCTTTGGATTAGGTGTTGGCATCAGTGCATAGCTTCTCAAGGAGAGTACTTTGAAGGTGATCATAGTGATACTCAACAGTGGGGTATGTAGCACTTTTTCTAGGATGAGTTCATGAACTTAATGGTCAACCCTCATAGTGCCATGAAGTTAATCAGTGTGCTGCTACATTCTTCACTGAAAGGGTCTTATCAACAAAAAGGCGACTGAATTAAAGTGTGTGTTTAATGATGTAGCTAGTTTAAGATGTGGCACAGGCTCTGTTTTTGATTGGTACTGGTTATAAACATGTTATAGTCCACAGGCCACACCTTGAGTAGCTTTATAAATTGGAGAAAAAGGTTTGTGCCCTTTGGAGTGAAGACATTGTGAGAGCAGGTATGGTGTTCATCTGGTTTGATTCTTTGTCTTCTCCTTCTTGGAACAGTACCTTGTAAATAGTAGACATTTAACAAAAATTTCAGATGTGTAATATGCTTGAAAAAATAGTTTGGCTGTGATTCAGTCATGGAATTTTAGACTTGTAAAGAGTTGGAAAGTTTCCTGCAGTCCTGTCCTGCCATTTTATAGGTAAAGAAACTTGATAGTTGGAAGATTTAGAAAGGTTGTAATAATTAAACTGCACAACAGAGGACAGTAGGGTCAGGTATGGAAGAGAACATTTTGGTAGGGGAAAGGTCTTTCCAGAGGCTTTGAGTTAGAATGATGGTAGGGCATATAAAGGGTTTGGAGGTGACTCCATAGATGGGACTGAAGAGTGTGCATTGCATCGTAATAGAAGTTAAACTTCACTTAGATGGGGCATTTGAGCTTTAAAGTTTGTATTTTCTCATTATCTTATTGAAACCCTTGATAGTCCTGTGAAGTGGGAAGTGATGTTATCTCCATTTTTATGGAAGAGTTGGCTGGAGTTTGGGTGTTAAAACTGCTTGCCCAAGATCACAAGTAAGAAGCTAGGGTGCTGTTACAGATTGAATTGTGTCCCCTCAAAAAGTGTGTCATCTTGGCTAGTCCATGATTCCTAGAACTGTGGGATTATTCTCCATTTGGGGATACGATTACCTGTATGTTGTAAATTGTAATCTCTATGATTGTAATGAGGCAAGATTGCAGGCAGTTATGTTTACGAGGCCAGTCACATTCTCCAGGATTAGGCTGTGTTTTGAGTCAGTCTTTTGAGATATGAAAGAGAAGCAGCAGAGAGAAGAGGAACCTCACTACCACCAAGCAAGAAAAGCAAGCAGTGGAGCACCTGTTTGGTCTTGTGGTCCCTGTGCTGAGAAGCTCTTAGCACTGGAAGATTGATGATAATGATCTTTAGAGCCAAAGTGAGAGAAAGCCTTCCCCTAAAGATAGCGCTGGGAATTCAGACTGCTAGCCTCCTAAATTGTGAGGAAAGAAACTTCTGTGTGCTAAAGCCATCCACTTGTTCCTTTTCTATTATAACAGTACTGCATAACTAAGACAGATATTAATTCAGATTTCTGATGTCTTAGATTGTTACTTTTTTGTGGTGCCATAATTTCCTTATTTGTAATAGACTTTGAATTCCTTATAAAAAAGTTGGAGCATGATTTACAAAGGAGCTATTTAGCTTCCTGAGGAGGAGAGTGAAATGAAGAAAGCATGTTTAAAGAAGATTACATAGAGTCAGAACCAGGAGCCACTACAGAGATCATTGTGGCGATTACCTTTATTGATGAGCGAATGGGGGCCTAGAGAAGCTCACTGACTTGTCTGTCGTTGCCATTAGTGATAGGGTCTTCTGAGCAGTTGTGATTTTTGCATTATGCGTTTGTGCCTGATTAGTCTGCAGGATTGAATTAGAAGGGGGGAGAGCAGACAGGGATCATTACTAACTCACCTTAATGTACCTGCTCTGACCAATTGATACTGTTTTAATATTTGCTTGGGATGTTGGGGGCACATTTTGTAAGCCACATTTAGCTCAGGAGAGAGAGAGTGGTAGGGCACATGAGAAGGCCTGGCATAGCACTTGTGCAAGTTACCTATCATCCTTGGGCTAAATTTGCCATTGTTATTGTTGTATGCCATTGAATTGATTCCAAGTTGTAGTGACCCTGTGTGCCAACATACAGCTGCCTCTTACAGCTTCCTAGGCTGTAATCTGTATGGGAACAGATGACCAGGTTTTCTCTTCCAAGGAGAAACTATGTCCTAACCACTGACCTTTCGTTAGCAGCTCACACTTAGCTAACCATTGAGTTACCAGGACTCCTTAAGTTTGCTGTTAGTAAATTAAAAATACAGATAAATTTTGTTGTATTATGATTGAGTGAAGATGTGCATTCCCATATAAATTTGCATGGCCACCTACATGCAGCTCCCACTGCTCTCCCTGCCCGGTGACAGCACACTCTTCCTCTCTGCTCCAAACATGTCTTATCCTCCCAACAATCTCTTATCCCTTCCTCTCCACCCACTCCCCGACCTCCATTAAGAGGTCAGCAGGACGACATCCTATAGATGCATATAACCATAAAGTGTACACATGACGTGGTCACTCTGTGTCGCCAAGTCCAATCATTCCTGTCTGTAGAGTTGACCTCTATTATGATTTATGGACAAGGGCAGCATCAGGGCCAGGAGCCATGCTCCCAGGGGAACCCCGAGGCCACCAGGCCATCAGTTGCAGTCTTTTAGTGGAGATCTCAGGGTGCACCCCTTTTTATTCTTGTGTTGCTAGTGAGACTCAGCTTAGTGAGCTTTATCATGGCTATCACTGGTGGTGGCCAGGCACCATCCAGTTCTTCTGGTTGCAAGTCGATGTAGTCATCCACTCATGTGGGCCTCTCTGTCTTCTGGGTTCTCTTTTCTCCATGTCGTTTCGGTCCTTGGTGATCATCTGTTCCTGTTGAGTTGGGACTGTTTGCTGCACCCTCAGATGGCAGCTTGGCAGCTTTTCAGACCCCAGACGCCACTCACCAATGTGGGGTCCAGAAGACTGTCTTAGCAAAACACTAGTTGTGCTAATTGGCCTCAATTTCCCCTGAGGGCATGGCCCCTGCCCCTCCCCCCCCCCACTCTGTCCTTGCAATGTTGGGTTAAGATGGGAGAGATACTCATGTTATGTTGAAGTCCAGTTAATATTGATCTTCTTTCTAATATGTGCTATCACAGATTTCACCCAACCAAATTTCTATAAACTATCTAAACCCTCCCCCTCCCCCCATCCCTCCCCACCATTGCAGCCATCAGAGAGTCTTTTCTTCTATGCATGAGTCTGTTTTTAAGTTCTTATAGTAGGGGTCTCATACAATATTTGTCCATTTGTCGCTGACCACCTTTACTCAGCATAATGTCCTCCAATTGAAATCAGGTTATGAGATGTTTCCTAAAATCATCGTTGTTCTTAATCATTGGAGAAGAAAGTGTGGTTGTCTGCTCATGAATAGAAAGTGCTGTATATGTCTAGTTGGTTAATTGTGGCAATAAGGTCTTCTGTGTCTTTATTGAGCTTTTTTCTAGACAATCTGTCGAATATTGAGAGTGGAGTGTTGAAGTCTCCCACTGTGATTGTGGAGTGATCTATCTCATTTTTGAGTGTAGTCAGTGTTTTTTCAATGTATTTAGGTGCTCTAATATTAGGTGCATAAATATTTAATGTTAAGTCCTGCTTGTTTATTGAACCTATCAGCAATAAATAGTGTCCATCCTTGTCCACGATGGTAGATTTAACATTAAACTTGATTTTATTTGAGATTAGAATTGCTATGCCTGTTCTTCTTTGTGTATTGTTAGCTTGATATATATTCTTCCATCCTTCAGTTTTCAGTTTGTTCATATCTTTAAGTCTGAGGTGAGTTTCTTATAGGCAACATATGGATGGGTCATGTCTTTTGATCCAAGATGTCACTCAGTGTCTCTTTACTTGGGCATTCAGTCCATTCACATTCAATGCAATTATTGATAGGTATGTGTTTAGTGCTGTCATTGTGATATGTTTATTTTTGTGTTGATGTTTTCTCTGGTGTTCTTATTAATCTGTTCAGGGACATTCTTTGTCGGTTGAGTTTTCATCTTTTCAGGGTTGATTTTGTGGTTGTTGAGATTCCTGTATTACATTTCTTGATTTGATATATTGCATCTTTCTTGTGCTTCATGGCTGCCCCTATGATCGCTCTTAATAAACTGTGTATAAACCCGATATTTTAATTACTACCAGTCTTTTTTAACTTCCTCTCCATCTGGAAGGACTACAGCAACTGTAGTACATTCCTATTTTTAATATTATGACATCATAGTTTTCATGATATGATCACTGGCTCATTTCTTTCACTGTTATAGCTTTGATTGAGTTTGGAGCCTTTTCTAACTGAGTAGGTTTCTGGGTGATGTGTCCTGTATTTGCTTCTAAAATATGAAGTTAGTGGTTTTGTTCTTCTAAGCCAAGAGATTCTTTGAGTTATTTCTTGTAGCTTTGGTTTGGTTTTTACAAAGTCTCTGAGTTTCTGTTTATCTGTGAATGTTTTCATTTCATTTTAATATTTGAAAGATAGTTTTGCAGGATATATAATTCTTGGTTGGAAGTTCTTCTCCTTCAAGGCTTTGAATGTGTCATGCCACTGTCTCTGTGCCAGCATTGTATCTGCTGAGAAATCCGACAAAAGCCTACAGGGTTTCCCTCTGAATGTTAGCTTTGCTTTGAGTCTTGGTGCCTCTAAGAGTTTCTGCTTCTGTTTCATTTTGTTAAGCTTGATTATAAAATGTCTTGGAGTCTTTCTTTTGAGATGTGTATTAAGTGGCATTGGATATGCATCTTGGATATCTATAGTCTCTTCTTTCATAATTTCTGGAAAGTTTTCTGTTAGCAGCTCAGCAGTAATACTCTGTGTTCTCAGGTGTCTCACCCTGTTAAGGAACTCCAATTAATCGTAGAGTGTTCCTCATAATAGAGTCCCACCTGGTTCTTAATGCTTCTTCATTTTTCTTGCTTCCTTTTTTCTGATCTCTCCTCATAGATGCTGGAGTCAGTAGCTGTCTTCCAGGTCAGAAATTCCCTTTTCCACATGTTCCATTCTGTTTTCTTGGCTTTTAAGTGAAGTTTCTATGTCTTTGATTTTGTTCTTGATGTGTTGGATTTCAGAATACTGGTGTTCCATCAGATTGAACAGCTTGCTTAATTTTTCATTTTGCTCTGCTGCATTTTGTATAAGGTCTAGGAGAACTATCCATATAATCCTTTTGTATTCACCTTCCGATAGTTTCAGAAAAGTTTCTACATCTGGGAAGGTTTTTGGTTCATTCCTTTTGGGGCCTTCTGAAGCCCTGGGGTGATTTCTTTATTATGCTTTTATCGAGAGTTTTGTGCTTTTTAGGCATCGTGTGAGTTAGTAGTGGCTGAGAGAGATAGATGCTGTGAGGATGAATGGCAGTTGTTTCTCTAGGCTGTCTTAAATGAAAGGTAAAAGGTATCTGACAACTTCTAAAGTCAGTCAGGTTTTCAGGTGTACAGGTTTTTCTTCTCTACTGGAAAGCACCTCTATATCCAACCCCAGATGTTATAAACTAGTTCAAAATATAGAAAGGCTATTCCCTGCTGGCCTCTGCTGCAGTGCCCCAGCCATAGGCAACACTCTGTAAGATAACTGCTTGTCTGTCAGAAATGTGCTCTCCTCCAGGCAAGTGCTGCCTCTCAGCCTAGGAATTGGGTCCAGCTGAGGCCTCCATATGGGTATATTTGCCTCCCAGTGGAATAAGATGGTGTCCTGCACAAGCTCCCCACCTGCCACGACACAGGCCACTCAATGGTGGAGGCGAAAAGAGAGGCCAAAGTTGCCAAGATGCACAGAGTCCAAAATCAAGCTCTCAAAGTGTGGCAGTTTTGTCCACTGATCCCACCAGTAGTGTGCCCAAGACCAGCTGCCAGTCAAGTCCTAGCTCCGTCTGCTGGCCAAAACAGAGGAAAAGAGTTAAAATGGCAAGTTACGCTTGATTTGTGATAGTCAGCACTCACTGAGAGTGGGGGTCAGTGAAAGAGAGGAAGTTTTCTGTTCAGTGGTATCAAGTCCAAATTAACAGCCCTATTCTGTGTCCTAGGGCTTACTAGGTGTCCAGAAGGCTCTGTTTAGTTATCATTTCAGGTCTTCATTTCCAGAGGGATTTAGTGAGATGTGTGTTTGGTCCACCGTCTTGAGTCTGCCTACAAATAATTTTTGTAGTATGAATGTGTCTCATTGCGTGGGACATACTTATACTAAAAATTATTTGCTTTTTATCTACAAATTCAAATGTAACTGAATGTCTTGTATTTTATCTGGCCATCCTGTCTTAGACTAGTGTGTAAGAGAACCTGGCTTTAAGGCCATTGGAATGATTTAGGTCCTCATACATAGCCTGTATTGAGTTGATAGTGGTAGAAATGCAGTGGCAAGTGTCAGGCACTTCTAAGATAGCTAACTGAATATATAAAATAAAGTCAGCTATCAAAAGCGATTCCAGGTTCTTCTATTGTGAGGCAAGGTCACTGAGAGAATGGGTGGTTTTGTTGAAAGGAATCAGTACTTTCGGGTGGGAAATGTAAAGCCTTTTCTTTATATACATGTTGAATCTGGAACTGTGTGTCCACACTGAATATATAGAAACATTTCTGGAATGATATACATCAGAATGATCTCTGGTTATAATTTTATGACTAATAATTTTTTCCTTATCGGTATTTTTAAAATAGCGATATTAATTCTGGAATAACTAGTCTTGTTACATGTTTAATTATTGTATTGGTGGTAGTGGTTTTGGGGGAGATAAGGAAGTTTAGAATACCAGCAAGAGAAAACAGTGTTTTCTTAGTTTGAGAAGACAGCCTTTGATTTCCAGAATGAAGTAATTATGTTGCCTGAAGAAGAGCACTTAAGTGACTAGGGTACCTCAAGAGGCCAAAGTTTTTCTTTTGGAAAAGGAAAGAAGAGTCCTCTGATCAGGAGTGATGAGAGCAGTAGATTAGCACTGTGTGTGAAACTTGTGAAGTTAAACATGCTGAGTCTTCATTGGAAGAGGCTTGATGGTGCAGTGTTTAAGCGCTCAGCTGTGAACCAAAAGATCTGCAGTTTAAACCCACGTGCCACTCTGCAGTAGAAAGACGTAGCAGATTACAGCCTGGAAAACCCTATGGGGAAGTTCTCCCCTGTCCTGTAGGGTTACTAGGAGTTGGAATCGACTCAATCGCAAACAACAGCGAAGTATTTAAAAAAAAATTATTTGATCTGTTTTCTGCATATTCATCATTATAACTTTGTGTTCTCTGTTTCTTTAGTCATTTCTGTTTCTCTCCCCCTTCTTTAAGATTTTTGTTTTAATATAATAATTAAAATTTTTTGTGCATGTTTTTTAAAACTGAATTTAGCAACATTATACTTTGCTTGTAGGTTAATTACAGCTTCTACTTATGGAAGAAACATGAGATGTTGAATAATAAACCGTGGAAGTTTTCTTCAGTTAGAGTCCTAGTTGTGGATGAAGGGAGTTTGGTATCCGTAAGAATCTTCAAATCAGTTTTAAATTTATTATGTGAGCACTCCAAACTCGCTAAACTTATTGTGCTTGGTAAGTTAAAATATCATCAGAATTTTGATGTTTAGTTCAAAGCATTGGGATTAGTGGGTTTTAAAGGCGGGAAGCCATTTCTCAAAGTTACAATGAGTTAGTTCTGACCCCTCTTCTAATGAGCTTGGGTGGTTCTTCATTTTGGCCATGGGAATGAAAATGAGTTGTAGGGGTTACTGTTAATCACCTAAAAGAAGGGTGTTTAAAACAATATGAATATCTCAGAATCAGAAAATCAGGGTATTGATCTTTTGGAAATTGTAAGAAGTCTGAATACAGACCGTTTAAAAGTAGTTTTATTACTCTGAGCTAATAACTCCAAATAGACCTCATCAGTGTCTTAAATCCCTTCCAATTCTGATAAGATTGAATTGAGTAGTATTAATCTATGTAGACTTTATGATTAAATGGAGAAGAAATAAAATTTTGAGAAGCAAAATTGTGTATTAATAGTATTTTTAGGTATTTGAGGATATTTACAAGTAATTGCTTCTGATGGCTTAAGCATTCTCTTAGTTGCCACTGAATAAATACTTATTTCTAGGATTTTTTGGGTTTTTTTTTTTTTGTTTAAGGCAGAAGATTTTTTTTATTTTTATTTTTATTTAACATAACTGAGTAAAAATGTACATTCACGTATAAATTTACATGCCCACCTATATGCAGCTTCCACTGCTCTCCCTGTCTGGTGACTGCACACTATTCCTCTCTGCTCCATACATGTCTCATCCTCTCAACAACCTCCTTTCCTCTCCTCTCCGTCCACTCCCCTTCCTCCAGCCAGAGGTTGGCAAGATGATATCCTGTAGATGTATAGAACCACAAAGTGCTTCCAATATATGGTCACTCTGCATTGCCAAGTCCAATCCATTGCTGTCCAAAGAGTGGACCTTTGTTATAATTTATGGGAAAGGGCAGCATCAGGGCCAGGGGCCATGCTCTCAGAGGAACCCCAAAACCGCTGGACCATCTTAGTGGAGATCTCATGATGCACCCCTTTTTATTCTTGTGTTGCCAGTGAGACTCCTCTCTGTGAGCTCCATCGTGGCTATCACTGGTGGTGGCCGGGCACCATCTGGTTCTTCCGGTCCCAAGTCGATGTAGGCACCCACTCTTGTGGGTCTCTCTGTCTTCTCGGTTGTCTTTACCGCATGTCATTTTGGTCCTCGGTGAGCATCCATTCCTGCTGAGTTGGGACCATTTGCTGTGCCCTCGGATGGCAGCTTGGCAGCTTTTAAGACCCCAGATGCCACTCACCAATGTGAGGTGCAGAGAGCTCTCTCAGCAAAACGCTAGTTGTGCCAGTTGGCCTGGAATTCGCCTAAAAGCATGGTCCCCCGCTCCCTGCCCCAGCTACTCTATCCTTGCAGTATTGAGTCAAGATGGAAGGAGTACTCAAGTTATGCTGAAGTCCACTTAATGTTGTTCTTGTTTCTAATGTGTGCTATCACTGCTTTCTCCCAACTAGATTTCTAGTAACTATCTAAACTAAACCCTCCCTCCTCCCCCTCCCTCCCTCCCTTGCAGCTGTCAAAAAGTCTTTTCTTCTATACACAAGTCTGTTTTTGAGGTTTTATCGTAGAGGTCTCATACAGTATTTGTCCTTTGTCGCTGACTACGTTCACTCCACATAATGTCTTCCAGTTGAAACCAGGTTAGGAGATGTTTCCTGGAATCATCGTTATTCTTTATCATTGCGTAGTGCTCCATTGAGTGTATGTACCATAGTTTACCTATCCATTCTTCTATTGTTGGGCATTTGGATTGATTCCATCTTTTTGCTATCGTGGACTGTGCTGCGGTAAACATTCTGGTGCATGTGTCCGTTGGTGTGAAAGGCCTTGAATCTGTAGAATATATTCCAAGTAATGGAATTACTGGGTCAAATGGTATATCGATATCCATTTTTTTAAGGAAGCGCCAGATTGCCTTCCAAAGAGGCTGGAAGGCAGAAGATTTTTAATGGATAAAAATATAATTATTTTACTAGAATTTTTCATTTTCTAATGCATTTGACTTGTTTGTATTTTACATGTTTATGTGTTGGAGACCATAGATTCTCTCATGTTCAGTTAAGACATTGAGCAAGAGTGGATGAGTAACTGAATATTATATATGTAAGATCTATTTTTTAAAATGTTGGCTGAAAGATATGCCCTCACAGTTCATCTGTTGTAACAGTATGTAAGAAGTACAATTTAGACTTTATATTCTGTTGTATTTCACTGTTCTTCACATCTTATACAGTTTAAGTGTTATTTTTGATAAATATTTTTAAAAACCTGTATTCTTAAATAAGTTTAAATGAAAATTTTTCTGGCTATTTTTTTCACTTAGAGTAAGTCACTGATTGTACATATATCTGTGGGTGGAATAAAAAGAATTTCTGAATTTCAGTATCCCTACCCTATTTTTTTTTATTCCTTCTTTCAGGTGATATTAGACAGTTACCCAGCATTGAGCCTGGTAACTTGCTGAAAGATCTTTTTGAGACTCTTAAATCAAGAAACTGTGCTGTTGAGCTAAAGACAAATCATAGAGCAGAATCTCAGCTAATTGTGGAGAATGCCACAAGGTATGACAAAACTGAGATTTTCTATTTTGTCTCTGTTTTAGATATAAAAGTTGTGTGTGTGTGTTAGCTTTTTAATTAGGATGATTCAGTGCAGTACATTTACTATAACTTTTTACCAAATCTATTCTTTCAAGTATGTAACTCTTGACAAACATTTAGAAAAACAGTTAATATTTTTCATTACTGGTTCAGGATGGATTGTTTTCTTATTTAACAGGTGTATGTCTGCATATATGGGAGGGGTATGAAGAGCAAACAGCTTAATTGGTATAGGCCTTTGTTTTGGGTTGATACAAATATTTTGGGCCTCAATTAGGTAGACGTGGTGGTTGCACTTACTACACTGTGAGTGTATCAGATGCCACTGAATTGTTTAAAGTGGTTAATTTTATGTCATGTGAGTTTCATCTCGATGCGAATATATATATAATAAAGTTGTGTCAGTTTTAGAGATTAAAATAAAACTAAGGAAAGCAAAGACTTGGTCAATACCTAAAAAAAAACCTGTTGTCATCGAGTTGATTCTAACTCATAGTGATGCTAGAGGACAGGGCGGAGCTGCCCCATCGGGTTTCCAAGGCTGCACACCTGTATAGAAGTGGACTGCCACATCTTTTTCCTGTCAAGACTGGTTGAGTCAAACTATCAACCCAGTTTGCAGTTGGTACTTTAGCAACTGCTCCATCGAACTCCTTTCTTAGAAATTCTTGCTAGGTACTGCCAAGTCTGTTCCAACTCATAGTGACCCTGTGAACAACAGAACGCAACCCTGCTCTGTTTTATGCCATGCCCACAATCATGTTTATGTTGTGATCACCGTGTCGGTTCATCTTGTTGAGGGTCTTCCTCTTTTTCGCTGACCCTCCACGCTACCAGGCATGATGTTCTTCCGCAGAGACTGATGTCTTCTGACAACATGTCCAAGTTATGTAAGATGTAGTCTTGCCATTTTTGCTTCCAAGGAGCACTCTGGTTGTACTTGTTCCGGAACAGATCTCTTTGTTCTTTTGGTAATGCCTGGTACATTCAGCAGTCTTCTCCAACACTACGATTCAGAAGCATCAATTTTCCTTCTGCCTTCTTTGTTATTGTCCAGCTTTCACACACATATGATGTGATTGAGAATACCATGGCTTGGGTTCAGGCGTACCTTCATCTGCAAGGTGACAAATTTACTTTTCCATACTTTAAAGAGACCCCTGAGTGCAGATTTTCTCAGTGCAATGATTTCTTGACTTCTGCTTCCATGGGCATTGGTTGTAGACCCATTTAAAATGAAATTTTTGACAACCTCAATCCTTTCTCCGTTTGTGACAATGTTGTTTACTGGTCCACTTGTGAGGATTTTTGTTTTCTTGATGTTGGAGTGCAACCCATGATGAAGGCTGTGGTCCTTGTTCTTCATCAATGTTTGAAATCTTCACTTCCAGTAAGTAAGGTGGTGTCGTCTGTGTAACACAGGTTGTTAATGAGTGATTCTCCAATCCTGATGCCTCATTCTTCTTTGTATAATCTAGCTTTTCAGAGTATTTGCTGGGCATGCAGATTGAAAAGGTATGGTGAAAGGATACAACCCTGATGCACACCTTTCCTGCCTTTAAGCCATGCAGTGTCCTCTCGTTCTGCTTACATGACTGCCTCTTCATCCATATGCATATTCCTTAAGAGCATGCTTAAATGTTCTGGTCCCCATTTTATGCAGTATGTTAGATTTGAGTCTAACCGGAAGCAGGCCTGCCAGTCTGTGTCCACAAAATCGACTGTTGGAGTTGATTTTAGAGTCCGGTTCTACTCTGACATGCGTGAGATCACTGAGTCAGAAATGACTTCACAGGAACTATTTTTTTCCTTGTGGTTTTTACAACTGTATGGGTTTTGAAGGTGATTGTTTTCTGATACTTTTCATAACCTTGTTTGGTGGTACAGTTTATTCATTTATTTATTGTGCTTTAAATGCAAGTTTACAATTCAAGTCAATTTGTCATGCAGAAACTTGTCCACACTTTGTTATGTGATCCTAGTTGCTCTCCCTATACAGCACCCTCCTCCTCTGTACCTTGTACTCCTGTGTCCATGCAGCCAGCAGCTGTTCCCTTGTGCCTTCCTAGCTTGCCTTCAGACAGGAGCTGCCCGTTTAGTCACCTCTATCTGCTTGAGCCAGGCAGAACACTCTTCACTGTCCTGTAGTCCATTCCAACGCTGGAGTGAAGAGTTGGCTTCTGGAGCGGTTTCACTTCTGGGCTAACAGAGTGTGGGGGCTGTGTCTTCTGAGCACTGTCCAATCTGTCGGAACTCATCTTTCTACCAGAGTTCATATTCTGCACCTCATTTTTCATCTGACTTTTCCTAACTTTTAATTTTCTAGGAAGGTGATTGATTGCTAAATGTAGTACTATAGCATATGGTCTTGCTAATTCTTGTTATTAAACTCATTTACTATTTATAATGTATATCCAGGTGGTCTTTTCTCATTATTTATTATCTATTAGCAGATATTAATTATTGTGATGACGTCTGCTCTGATCATTTATAAAGGTACGGTTATGGATGGTAATGCTCTTGGTGTATGTTTTATCTTTATTCAAGAATCTCAAGACGCCAGTTTCCAAAATTTGATGCAGAATTGAATATATGTGATAATCCAACACTCCCTATCTCTGTTCAAGATAAGACATTTATTTTTGTCCGACTCCCGGAAGAGGATGCTGGTTCTCAGTTGTCTAAAAGTAATCATCACCCTCGTAAGTGTCAACCCTTAAGATATAGGAGGTAAAGCGTCTCAGTGTTGGCAATACAGTTATTAAATGACTAGTTACACTTATTTTATGGTAAGGATAAGTACTGCTAATAAGAAATAAAGTACCGAAAGTAAGTAATTTATAACTCATCAAAATCAGATTACCCTAGGATTTTGTGAATAAGTAAAAACCCAAAACCAAACCTAGTGTTGTTGGGTCGCTTTCAACTCAAGTGCCAGTAGAGGACAGGGTAGAACTGCCCTATAGAGTTTCTGAGGAGCGCCTGGCAGATTGGAACTGCCATCCTTTTGATAAGCAGTTGTAGCACTTAACCATTGTGCCACCAGGATTTCCTGTATGTAGGGCTCAGCAAATACATGTAGGTGATATCATTTATAATAAAACATGCTGCTGATCCAAGTTCATTCAGGAGAAAACATATCTGAACTAATAAAAGTTTTTTTTTTTTTTTTTTTTTTTTTTAGCAATTTGAAAACTGAATACATTTGCTATCTTGAGCTCATCTGTGAAAGTGAAGTTATGGCTGTCAGAGTGTTGCCTTGTTTATCTGGGTCTCATTAGTGTTTTGCCTTTGAGAAGGTGCCCCTTACCACTTTTCTGACACTTGTCTTCATGGAAAACAGTTGAGCTTTCTTTCTTCCACAGGTTTCTGCCTTATACAGGTTCAGACATACACAGGTTTTACTGTAGCTCTGCTCTATGGCATGGACAGGCAGTGCTTGCGTCAGTGCTAAGATGACAAGGTGACAGAGGCTGGAAAACAGCAGGGGTAGGGAATCCTCTCCCTTTCATATGTGACCCGTCTCACACCACTTAACCATTTGTAAATTGAAATTGGGACTTGTAGTGACACTGACTTTAGAGAACTGTAACGGTTCATTACTTATGAGGCAGTGTGTAAATGTTAGTTTTTGGGAGGAATAATTAATGTTTTTAATTACTTACTATGAATAAATCTATTTAAATAGGTTAAACTTGTTTATCCATATTTGTATTATATATTACTCAGAAGAATTTTTGTAAGGCAGTAGTTTTTACCCCAGACAAAATCTGTCAAAGTTAAGGAGTCCCGGTTGCACAGTGGTTGGGTACGCAGTTGGTAACCAGAAGGTCAGCCATGTGAGCCCCCTGGCTGCTAGATAGGAGAAAGATGTGACAGTCTGCTTCCGTAAAGACTACAGGCTTAGAAACCCGCTGGGCCAGTTCTAGTCTGTCTGTGGATCACTATGAGTCAGAATTGACTCAGTCACAAGGAGTCAGACCTATTTTTAAATAATTACTGTTGAGAGTTTATTTCGTTGCCACAGTTCTGAAGGGTAAATCCTTTCCTTTTTCTCTGGTCAGCTGTGATGTGAAGTTAAGTCACAGTGACTTTATCTGTCTCTCTGTCCCTACTTTGGGTGTGTCAGCAGTCTCAGTGCCCTTCAGTTAATGTTTAGTCAAAGGTTGAAATACTACTTTTTTAACCGGTTCTGGTGCTTTCTTGCATTCTCATCTGGCTTTTGGACAGTAGCTGTCCTTTTGGTGCTGTATATTTGATTGGGCTAAGAAGCACATTCCTTATATGTGTTACTATTTTTTTTTTATCATATGTATTATTTTTGTCTTATGGGCTTATTGAATGTTTGTGTGAAAAGGGACAGTCTCAGTTTTTGGCTGGCAGAGCATCCAGGGAACGTACTTGCAGAGTTCCTTTGGTCTCTGTCAGACTGTTACGTGTGCGCTTTTTACATGGATTTGAATTCTGCCCTATATTTTTCTCCTGCTCTGTCCAGGACCCTCTTGTGTTCCCTGTCAGGGTGGCCCTTCATGGTAGCCAGGCACTGTCTAATTCGGAGGGTCTTAGGCTGGTGGAGTCTCTGGGTCATGTGGTCCTGTAGTCCTTTGGGCTAGTATTTTCCTTATGTCTTTGGTTTTCTTTATTCTCCTTTTCTCTAGGTGAGATGGACCAATAGATGGATCCTAGGTGACCCTTCACAAACTTTTAAGACCCCAGTGACAACACACCAAAGTAGAATGTAGAACATTTTCTTTATCAACTGTGTTATGCAGTTGACCTAGACATCCCCTGAGAGCTGCTGTAATTCTTAACCTCTATGCCACCAGTGGTAAGAAGCTGTTGACTTCATGATGGAGGCAGAGTGTAGCTGATAACTGTTTTTCCGTCTTAATAAAAACATTCTGCTGAAAAAATTGTCTCTTCTGTTACAGAATTGAGTAAGTATCCCTTAGACATTTAGGTATTCAACTGCTAACTGAAAGGTCAGCTGTTTGAACCCACCATCTGCTACATGGGAGAAAGATGTGACAGTCTACTTCTGTGAAGTTTAGAGCCTTGGAAAGCCTGTGAGGCAGTTCTTCTGTGTCCCATAGGGTCACTGTGAGTCAGAATCAGCTCAATAGCATGGTTGTGGTTTGTGTTAGAGAGGCATATGATACTTTTTTGTTAATAACTAAATTCTCAAGTAAATTATACCCATTATGAAGAAGTACATGGACCTGAGACAGGATTGGTGGCTGGCTAGAATTTCGGTGGTGTTAAAATGTGGAAAAATTGAAATGTATATATTGATCTGAAAAGTACTGTTGAAATAAAGCAAGATACAGAGTAGCATGATCCCATATGTGTAAGAGGGAAGAATATGCAGGAGAGCTTTGGAAATTCCTGCTCTGGCAGGGCTTGGGTGGGAATGAATTGTGTCTTAGCTCAGCCCCATGTGATCATCTTTCCTTCATCTGGAAGATGAAGGGCCCTAAGAGCAGCTAATTCAGCCTTTTAGAGCAGGGCATCACAAGGCTGCAGCTTTTTCATTCCCTATAATTTATCTGCTACTAGGGGAAGAGACAAAACCCTGAAAGGCTGATTCTCAATTTTTATGTTCTGTGTCATGAGAAATGTTTGCTGTTTTGTAATATTGCTAAAAGAGACTTGAGGAAGCCTGCTTTCTGAATGCTCCAGCCAGACAGGAAAGTTACAGGAGGATGTCATTATTACTGATCTGGGCTATAGAAGAGGAGACACGCCACCTTAACCCATTTAGACAGTGACTGTGTGTTCTATAAGCCTTGGTTTTCACATTTGTAACATGGATGTGATCAGTGGTGAGAGTTCAACTATTCAGAGTCCCTGGGTAGTTGCAGACACTAATGTGCTCAGTTGCTAACCCCAAAGTGGGAAGTTCAACTACACTCAGAGGTGCCTTTGTAGAAAAGCTTGGTAATCTACTCCAAAATCAGCCGTTGAAAACCCTGTGGAGTGTGGTTATCTGATACACATGGGGTTGTCATGAGTTGGAGGTAACTTGATGGCAAGTGGTGGTAGTTAAACTGTTGAACTGCTTGGGCATGGGCACCATTGGAAAGGGTGCTGCTAGTGTGGTAGAGTTAACCCTTTAGTTGCTAAATCATGCATGAGCGATCTGGAGGAAGGAAGGAAGAAGATTGTTGGGTGCAGTGTGGGTATTGTGGTCTTTGGGGGAAGGCTATTTTCCAACCAATGCAGAAGTATCTTGGTGTTTTAGGGTAGTATGTGCCAGCTAACTGTCAGCCCTGGATTTAGTAACACCTCACTTTTGGAAACCTGATGGTATAGTGGTTAAGTGCTACATCTGGTAACCAAGCAGTTCGAACCTGCCAGGCACTTGTTAGAAGCTCTGTGGAACAGTTCTGCCCTGTTATAGGGTCAGTATGAGTCAGAATTGACTTGATGGCAGTGGGTTTGTTTCATACAGGTATTGTGAAGATGAAATTAAATGAGGTAACATATATAAAATGTATAGATCCTCAAATTATAACTCATACCCACCTTGCCTCAGATCAGACAATTGTGTAATGTTAGTAGTTAGGCTACACATTTGTTCTTAAATCCAGCATTCACCAGCCATCAGTGAATGTGAAGTAAATAAAAACAAGTTAGGAGCTGATCTGGCCAACAACTGACCGCTATTGAGGGTGAGGTGTCTGAACCTCGTTTTTATTCTCTTTCCTGTTGTTATGGCTCATATCGGAGATGAGCTTGATGTCCCCATGGGGAACTTGCATTCCATTTGATAAGATTTTTTTCCTGGGCCCCTTGAGAGGAATTTTGAATTGGGTACACTCTGGAAAAACTGTTGCAGTTTGGTGACTTCCTGTTGTAACTGTTGTGTCTTGAATTACCAGATTTATATTCTGTTGTTGGAACTTTACTCCAAGAAGAGGACCTAAAAAATGAAAAAACTTCCCAGTTTATTGCATTTAGAAGGTAAAGCATTTATAATAACTTAAATGGTTTTAATCTAGGTTCTAGATCTTGTAATTATTAGTGTAGATTCTAATGGGATGTGGGACTGTCATAGTTCATCCATGTTAATTCTCTTTTATTTGGGGGAATTTGTTTGCTGCATGTTGCAGACAGCAGGTTCTCAACAGACCCCTTTCTGGACACTCACTGGGAATCTGAGTGGAACTAAAGTTTACAGTAAAATAAAAATTGCAAAATTCTTTCTCTTAGAGAAAGTCTTAGAAGCTTTCCATAGAATCACGTGTATCGTAACTGTTGATAACATAAAGCAGCACATAGCAGATGACTGCTAAAATGACCTTGTGTTTTCATTTTGCAGGCAAGACTGTGATCTGATCAACCACTGCTGTTCCAAGCACTACACTGGCCATTTAAACAAGTGAGTGCCTTAATGAATAGGAACTCGGAGGGCTGTCCTTCCTTGCTCTGCTGATTTTTTTGTTTTGTTTTCTTGAGATTTGTCAGCCTTAGCCACATTTATTGAAAAATTGGGTTTTAAGTGGAAGTTTACAATTCAGGTCAGTTTGTCATATAAAAGCTTACACATGCATTGTTATGTGATCCTAGTTGCTCTGTCTGCAATGTGACAGCATACTTCTCCTCTCACCCCTGTATTTTCTGTGTCCATTCAACCAACTCCTGTCCTTCTCTGTCCTCCTATGTCACCTCTGGACAGGACCTGCCCAGTTAATCTCAACTTACCTACTGAAGCAAAGAAGCACACTCTCCATCAGTACTGTTTACGTCCTGTGTTGTTGTTAGGTGCTGTAGAGTCTGTTCTGACTCACAGTGACCCTGTGCCCAACAGCCTGAAGCACTGCCCGGTCCTGCGCCGTGCCCACAATCGTTTTCATGCTCAAGCCTGTCACTGCAGCCCCTGTGTCAGCCCATGTTTATGTCATACAGGCCACTCTAATCTTTGTCGGAAGAGTTGGCTTCGGAATTGTAGCCACAGATTTCAAAACTTTTTCCTCTCATTGTTTCCCCTCATTAAGTCTTGTCACTGAAATGTAATATAGACGAATAGGCAAAAATGACTTTGGTTGTCAGTGTAACAAGAAGAAGATTAAGAAGTAAAATCTTTGTCTTTATCAAGATGGCAAGCTCTGGCTCATCCAAGTTAAGTATGGGGAGGTCAGGAGAGTGTTTAAAATTGTAGAATGGGTATAGTGCTTCCTAGAACCGTAGCAGCAGGATGCTACCGCTGGGCGTCTCTGTGAGCATCCATCAGACACAGGGGAGTGTGAGCAGCCACTGTTGGTATACCGCAGAGTTCCTCACCCCAGCCCCCCAACTTACCAATACCTACTGCTTCCCAAGTGCAGAGGACCCAGAGATGTGCACAGGTCAGAGGAGCTCCCTGTCTGCTGAGAGAAGACACACAAATCTGTATCAGCTGAAGTCAGTTTGCCATATTCAAGCCCATGCAGAGACCCCTGTGCAACTCCATCTGATATCCCAGCCCTGTGACAGCACCTTCCTTCTGTCTGTTCTTCCCACAGTCATTCACCCTAGTCCTGTCCCCGCTTCTCTGCTGTCCCATCTCGTTACTGTAGCAGGTGTGCTAGCAGCCTCATGGCTTACAGTCCAGCCCAGCCCAATTTTGTATTAAGAGTTGCCTTTCGTGCTGCTTTCAGCTCTAGAGTAGGAGCGAGACCCTCAGGGAGTTTGGATGTGTCCTTGGGGCTTCCAGGACCTTGTCTTGGACAAGTTGTGCTGGCTTCCCCCGGTTTAAAGCATAGCATTCTAGACAATACAAAGCAGGTTTCAGTAACAGTCTTGAACGGGTAGTTTCAACTTTCTAAGCCTTAACTTCTATACGCGTAAAAGGGATTATTTATACAGAATTTCTCCTTATACAGTTGTAGTTAAGATGAAATAATATACCTAAGGCACTTACCACAGTAACTGGTATATTGCCAACATTTAGTCAACACTTGCTGATGTGGTGTCATAAATATTATAATGAAAATACATATGAGTGCTGTGGGAACAAGGAGGAAGGATGATTCATTCTACTGAGTACAGGATGCCCAGGAAGGTTCTGTAAGGATGTAACAATGGAGTGTGGTCCTGAAAGAGAAACAGAAGCCTTCCAAGTACAGGAGAGCAAGTCAGGTGAAGCAAGCAGCTTGAGCAACTCACGAAGACATGACAATTTTTTGTAAAGGATCAAAAAAACCCTACTGGGCTGTAGGGTAAGATCTGCCCAGCCAGGGTGGGGCAGAAAGGAGACAGACTAGGGCCAGCCAGTCAGGGTACAACCTGCTGAAGATGTCAGACTTGTCTGATGGATGGTTCTCATGCATAGGCATGACATCTTCAGATCTTTCCAGAAAATTCTTTCTCCACTTGTGTCAAGGTTGTCTTAGAGCAGAGAAAGAATAGGAAAAAGATTATAATGGTCAGAGTAAGGGAAATGAAGACCTGAAATAGGATAGTGATAGAAGAGAGTGGAGAGCAGAGGATGAATTTAAAAATCAGAAACATTTAAGATTTTGGTAACTATTAAAATATAGGAGCCGAAATGGCATAGTGGCTAAGAGCTTGGCTGTTAGCCAAAATGTCAACAGTTTGAAGCTACCAGCCAGTTCTCGGGAACCTTGTGAGGGCAGTTCTACTCTGTCCTCTAGTATTGTTTAGCATTTGTGTAAAGATTTCTGAGATGAAAAGTGAAGTTGGTATTTTAGGTATCTAGTGCTGCTGTAACAGAAATACCACAAGTGGGTGGCTTTACCAAACAGGAATTTATTCTCTCACAGCTTAGGTGGCTAAGAAGTCTGAATTCAGGGCACCGGTTCGACGGCAAGGCTTTCTCTGTAGGCTCTGGAGGAAGGTCCTTGTTTCTTAGTAGCTTCTGTTCACGTGGGATTGTCATGCGGCATGGCATCTGTCTTGCCCCGTTGCTGCTTGCATAATCTGCTCTTTTTATTTCTGGTAAAGGACAGTGCACCCTACACTAATCCTGCCTCATTAACATAACAGAAGACTCATTCTCAAATGGGATTATAATCACAGGTTTAGTGGTTAGGATTTAAAACATTTATTTTGGAGGCAAACAGTTTAATCCATAACATCTGGGAATCATCATTGAGGTTAAGGTGCTGCAGGGAATATATTTAAATAATCAGATAAACACTATGGGAACCTGATTTCTTGCTGACCTTTGTGGAGTGAAAGCCAGGTAGAGAAAATATGGAAATTATTTTGAGAATAAGATCAGTCTGAGTGGGCATTAATGTGTAAATAAAAGGGGATTGAGATTTTCCAAACTCTGATGTCATGTCCTTGTTTTCTCACCCAGAGACCATCAAAATAGACTTGTATTTGGAGTTGGTGATAAAATTTGCTGCACCAGAAATGCATATCTCTCTGATTTGCTCCCTGAAAGTGAGCAGAATAATGAACTGGAGGCCAGTGGTAAAGACTTTGATGGTACTCCTCATGCTTTTGCTAGAAATAAAAACAAGGATAACTTTGAAAGTGATGTTCGGCTGTGCAATGGAGAAATATTTTTTATAACAGCAGTAAGTGGAAACAGAAAACAAATACTTTTTTTTTTAAGCTATTAGAGAAACACTTTTTTATTGTTCTCGGGTTGATTTGTAAACTAATTGTCAGAGTTAACATTTTTGTTCCATAATGTTTTGTTAAGGATTTTTGCACCTTCGTTCATGAGGGATATAAGTGTGTGGTTTCCTTGTAGTGCCTTGTCTAGTGATGGTATGAAAATTAGGCTGGCCTTGTGAAACAAATTAAAAAATATTCCTTCCTCTTACGTTTTCTGGAAGGGGTTGTGAAGAGGCATTCCTTTAATAAGCTTAAAGTGCTTGAGTAACAAAATGCAAGACACCAGTGTGACTCTTGGTTGCTGCTTAAGTGTAGACACTCAAGACATGGTCATCTTGTATTTGTTCCCATGGTGTAGACCCGCGCCTAAACTCGTACTCTTCCTTAAAAGCTGTCAGTAGGGAAAAGTAGTCTCCCCACAAGGAGTATATAGAGATTGACGCAGTCAGTAAAAAAATGCAGTGTGTATATTTCAAAATAAAGAAAGCACAGACTGTCTTTCAGAGAGCTGAAATGAAGCCTAGCTTTTGAAGACTAAAACTTTTTGTGCTTATGAAGATATTTGAATACACATATTCACAGTTTGTGGTCAAGTACAGATTGGAAATTCTTATAATGAATGGATACGCTATCTTAAAACTTAAAAAAAAAAACACCCCTGCCATTGAATTGATTGTGACTCATAGCAGCCCTGCAGGACAGAGTTGACCTGCCTGATAGTGTCCAAGAACACCGGGTAGACTAGAACTGTCTGCCGCACAGCACTTACAGTTCTACCACCAGGATTTCCATCTTACTTCAAGTTGGGATTCTGTGTTCAAACTGAAGATAAAGTGTCTTTAATGTGTGCATATTTAAAGACATAGAAAATCGTTCTGCTTTGTTTTGGTGGTAGGATAAAACGGATAAAACTTTTGGGAGTAGAAGGTTTCTGACCATTAACAATAACGCTGGCTTGGAGGTAACTGTGGATTTTGTAAAACTAGTGCAGTGCTGTCGCATCAAGCACGCATGGGCGAGAACCATTCACACGTTCCAGGTGAGAACGGCCCTCGAAAGCTCATTAGGGAACCGAGCAGAGACTACATCCCACTACTTCCTGTTGAATTGTTGTTACTTTTCTTTTTCAGTTGGGAAGTAAAATGCACAAAATACAGATATTAATTTTCTGCCATGTGTGTTTCAGAACTTTTCTTATTTGTAGGAACTAAAGATGTAGACTGTAATTTTAAATCGATGGTCCAGTTAAGCCTTGTTCTTCAGACCTTCCCTTCTCACCGGGATCAGGAAGGGTCAGGATTCAGGCCATTGAATTGTCCTTGTGTTTTAGCCTTGTGTGGCTTAGCTGAGCATTGGTACTGATCTTGTCTTTATTTAAAATTTTGATACTTTGTGCTTCATAGTTTCCTTTTGCATTAATTTTGATTTTCTAAAAATTATGTAAAATATGATGATTTTGGTTGCTGAGGATTTTTTTTTTGGCACCCTCCCTTAAATGGCCTGAAGCAAGTAGCCTCCCTTGCCTACCACCTAAAGACAGTTTTGTTAAAATTTTGCCACTATTTCCTTCCTTTGAGGGGATTACTTTTGTTTTTTTATGTAGTTAGGATCATTTATAGTATTTAAACTTTACTTTGCATTGCATAGTTATGGCCATTTAGAAGTATTTGTGTATCTAGTTTTTAATATTTTGTTGTTTTAAGTCATCCTTGATATTTGCAGAATAGTATATATATCTGTGTATACATGTTTATTTTATTACCAGATATTTATGGTATCCATTTTCTGCCATTATAAGTAACAGTTGGCTAACTCATTTACACATAAAGCCTGTATAATAATTTCTTAGCACTGTGTACCATCTTTAAACTTGTCACAAGCCATCTGCAGACCTATATAAGACCTGAACTTACCATAAGTGTAAGTTGTTAAATAATGAATAAAATGGAATCCATATGATGGATTTACCTGAATACGCTGGCCAGGTAGGAGGTGTTTGTGATGTTTTTGATGAGTATCTCTTTTCCATCTTTTCACCTGTCTGAAGCAGTGAACCTCTTATGCAGCATGAAGTCTTTGTAAAAGCGTCCTTCTCTTCCAGGGCTCTGAGGAACAAACGGTGGTGTACGTTGTTGGGAAGGCAGGCCGTCAGCACTGGCAGCATGTTTACACCGCAGTGACCAGGGGTCGCTCTAGAGTGTATGTCATTGCAGAAGAATCCCAACTGTGGAGTGCAATTAAGAGATGCAGCGTGCCCAGAAAAACACGTTTGAAACACTTTTTGCAAAACAAGCTTTCTATGAGCTGTGCATCTCCAGCCAAGTTTCCATCACCATCAGGAAGCTCTGCAGAAAGTGGAGAAGCTTGCCTACAGCCATCAGCGTCCCCGCTCCCCACAGCTAGGACTGACACTGGTACACATAACACCACTGAAAGCAGGGCTTCTCCACCCAATGGCTGTTGGTTCACTTTTGATGAAAGCTGGCAGTTACCTTCCTCCAGTGAAGCAGATACAGATGAGAGCCCCTCAAAGGCACGAGCATCCAAAAGAGCTGGCGATGTGAATGATGGCGAAAGTCCAAACAAAGTTCTCATGGTAGGAGTGACGTTGGCGTGGGCTTGGGTTAGCCTTAAATGCACTGTCTCCAGTGCACTTGTCAATGACCACGTATGTTCATTAGTGCCCCACTGCACTGCAGGACCTAAACACGCAGCTGTTGTCTCTTCCCTGTCAAACTCCCCCTGTCGCCTGCCTGGCAGTAGCACTCTTCCTCACTGCGCTTCCAGCTGCCGTTCTGAGCAGCCTCTGTTGACTGACGGGAGGCGGTGTGCCAGGGGAAACCTCTGCCATCCTGCCCCTGCGTTCTCTGGTCTTCCTTGGTCCCTCCCTGTCTTCTAAGAGTTTGTTTGACAAAAGGTACGGTGTGTGAGATACTGGTTTCTTCAGTCAGCACATGTCTGAGACGGTGGCCGGAACACAGAGCCGATGGGAAGGTGTAGGGGTGAGGACACAGGAGTAATCAGGGAAGACAGAGATGGGCACTTATAAAAGCTCGGGCTTACTTTATTTTATTTTACTGTTCTTTAGATGAAGGTTCACAGAGCAAACTAGCTTCTCAGTAAATATTCACTACACATACTGTTTTGTGACATTGGTTACAAGCCCGTGACATGTCAGTACTCTCCCTTCTCAACTTTGGGTTCCCTATTCCTTCCTTTCCTGCCCTCTTTGACCTTTCAGTCCTCAGTCCTGGGCTGGTGTACCCCTGTCTGACCTCTAGGTGAAGGGTGAACCTCCGGAGTGACTTCGTGACTGAGCTAAAAGGATGTCGAGGGGCCATGATTTCTAGGGGCCAGTCTCTTTCAAGCCAGTAAGTGTGGTCTTTTTTGTGAGTTAGAATTTTGTTCCACATTTCTTCCAGCTCTGTCTGGGACCCTATATCATGACGCCTGTCATAGCAGTCAGTGGTGGTGGTCAGGCACCATCCAGTTGTGCTAGACTCAGTGTGATGGAGGCTGTGGCAGTTGTGGTCTCTTAGTCCTATGTGTTTGATTTTCTTTGTTCTCCCTTGCTCTAGATGGAGTGAGACCAGTGGAATGTCTTAGATGGCCCACTCAGAAATTTTTAAGACCCCAGACACTACTCACCAGAGTAGAAGGTAGACGCTACTCACCAGGGTACCATGTAGAATGTAGGTTATGCTGGTTGAGCTCAGTGTTCCTTAAGACCCTGGTCCCCACAGCCCTCAGCCCAGTAATTTGGTCCCTTCGGGAGTAGGGAAGTGTCTAAGAGGCTTCCGTGACCTTACCTTGGATGAGTTGTACTGGCTTCGCCAGTGTTGTGTACTGGATCTACATACTTTTGAGTGCAGTGGAGCACAGGTGAAGCTTTTTAAGAGCTCTGTGAGTTGATAAGGCTTGAAATTTATCTAGGTGACTGTAGTTTAGTGGATTATGGATAGGGAGAAACTAAAGAATGAGTTCGTAGCCAAAAGGATTTCAGTAGTCTGGATGGAAGGATTAGGCTGTGATGTTAGGTTGCTACTGCAGCGGCGGTGCGAGGGCTGAGAAGACCTGATCAGTGAGCGTTCCATGGGGCTCGGCCTATAGATGGCCGTCTGCTGGGTTTCTGGTTTGGGTGTGCTGTGAAGTCCATTCGTAAGAACTGGGAAAAGAGGCCGAGGAGCAGTTTTGTGGGGAAAGTGAGGGAGTGATTAGTTAAAATGGCCATGTTGGGAAAAAAAGGTTTCTCCCTTTTCCCTCTCTGGAAGTAGTAGAATCCTTTCTGACTACTTGAAGCTTCACTGAGTGTCTCAGATCAACTCTCTAATAAATTTCTCAGCAAAATGTCTTTGACTATAGTTAAACTTGTCGACTCTTACAAAAGCCTTGCAAAGTTTTAGAAACTTTTTCTGAAAGTTACTTTATGTTTCTTCATCCAGCATGGGACGGGGAGGGGTTGTAGTTTATATAATGGTACAAAAGTGGTACAGAGATGGCATTTTACATCCTCAGTTCTGAGCTTGCTAAAGCTTTTAGGCTCTGGCTGAAGCTAATATTGGCAGGTCTGTGAACACAGTGACAGTGGGGGACATGAACCAGAGCTTCAAACCAGTTCTAATTTGTTGAGTTGGAACCAGCAAAGTGAAACCAGAAGAAATCTGAAGTTTCAAAGTTTGGGTGATCAGGACCACTGACCAGGATGGAAAAAATCCAGGTTCAAGTCCTGGATTGGGAGACTTGAAAGAGGTAGAGTGAGCCATTTCAGAAGCCTGATGCTTGAGAATGGGTTAAATGGATTGACAAGAGTGTGGAGAGTGATACACTCCAGAGCAGCATGGGCCCTGCCGTCTTTTAGCTGGCCTGCACTGTTGGCAACTGTGCAAAATCCAATAGGCGTGAGATGTGGGTGTGATACAGCATGCACTCGTCCTTGTTTTCGCAAGTGGAGATTAAGTTTGTAGCAGGGCTTCCGCCGGTAATTCTGGGTTTACCCAAATTTAAAAACTGTGAGTGTCCCAGTGTCGCTTCCTTGGCTATGACTCAGCTAGGCAGAACTGGTTTAAAGCCCCTATAGGAACACAAAGAGTGGCTGATGTCACTGCATAATGACAGAGCTCTGTAATTTTCAACAGATGTTTGTCAAAAGTATGTGACATCTGCAGGAATTCCTAGAGGTGAGGAAACTAAGAATTCAGAATTGCAGTACTGATAAAGGATTTCTGTGTTTCTGCAATTACAGATCTTTAGGTGCATTGAGCTTTGTCTTGCAAGATAGATTGAGTGAGGAGAGCCACCCAGCTACCCTTCGTTCTTATGTGTATTGCTCCATAAAACCAAGTCAGCATTTAAATTCTTTAGTTAGTGAATTACTCTTAAATGAAAGGTTTTGTGCTTCCCCATGGGTTACTATCTTTGAGTTTTGAAAACTAGTCTTAAATGAAATTTTTTTTTAACCTAGCTCCTCCCCCTACCTCCATGAAAGACTGAAATGTCTCTTTAGAAGAAAACATGAGTAAACATGGCTAAATTTTTCATATAAAGCAGTGATTTCCAGAATAACAGTCCATAACCCAAACCTGTTGCTGCTGAGTCGATTCCAACTCTTACTGAACCTATAGTGACCCTATAACTAAAGGGGATGTAATCCCATAAACCATGAGTAAAGGACAGTCCTCTAAACTGAACAAATTTAGGAGCTCTGGTGGAAGCCCTGGTGTAGTGGTTAAATGCTACCACTACTAACCAGAAAGTGGGCAGTTCAGATCCACTAGGTGTTCCTTGTAAATTCTTTGGGGCAGTTCTGCTCTGTCTGTAGGGTTGCTGTGAGTTGTAATCAACTTGACAGTGATGGGTTTGGGTCTTTTTCTTTCTTTGTTTGGTGGAGCCCTGGCTGTGCAGAGGTTAAGAACTACAGCTGTTAATAAAGGGTCAGCAGTTCAAATTCACCAGCTACTCCTTGGAATCTCTATGGGGCAGTTCTCTGTCCTGTAGGGTCACTGTGAGTCAAAATCAACTTGTTGTCAGTGGGTTTTGGTTTCAGTGATGCCATGAGTGAAGCACTGAACTGCTAACTAAAAGGTCAGCCCTTTGAACACACCAGCTGCTCGGTTACAGGAAAGATCAGATGATCGGATCCCATAAAGGTTAAGAAAAGCATAAACAAACCCATTGCCATCAGTTGATTTCTACTCATGACAGCCCAATAGGACAGAGTAGAACTCTCCTGTCGGACATAATCTTCACTGTGGAGCTGCTGGTAGGTTTGAACTGCTGACCTTTTGGTTAGCAGCCAAGCTCTTAACTACTGTGCCATCAAGTTTCCCCTGTAAAGATTGTAGCCTAGGAGCCTCTATGGGATAGTTCTGCTTTGTCTGGTACGGTTGCTGTGAGTTGGAATTGACTCAGTAGCACACAGCAAAACAAGCCTTCAAGATTCATTGAATTGTCCTTATTTGTCTGATTTCTTTATGATTGTGAAACATTGGTCCATTGACTTGTGCTTGGGAATCACCAGTAGTACTAAGAATACAGTTGTGGGGTTGCAGTAATTTGTTGTAACACATCCAAGGCTGGCTTCTTGGGTCTGAGACCTGTGTGGTCCCACAGGGCCGTGTACTTTGAAGGGCCTTGGCTTGGTTTAATGTTCTGTTGTTGCCGTCGTGAAATTCTTATGTTTAGAACAAGAGACTGAGTTTTGGTTTTGTAGTGGGCTGCCAAGTTAGGAGATGGACCCTGGCCACACCTTTACAAGTTAAACATGTGCACGCTCTCAGCAAATACTCAGTGGTTTTACATGCTAGACCCACAGTTGGGCCCTGTCCCATGATGAACACAGGTAGATCTTATCCCGCAAAGATTTGGCGGCCAGTTGGTCAGGTCTGTTCGAGTCTTTTGGGGGGTATGGAAAAATGTTATGTCTTCTTCAGAGGCAGTCAGAAAGAGCAGAAGTAGAGGGCAGACTGACTACATTTTTCCTTTAACTATGTGTTTGATTATTCTAACAGGTGGAAGAACCATCTCCGCGAGTATCTTCCAGGTTTCAGAATTTAAGACTGAGTAACTTAACTCCGAGGCAACTTTTCAAACCCACAAATAATGAAGATTCGTAACTTTATTTTTTATTTCTCAAGATTATTATTTTTTCCATTCAAGACAAAATGAAACATCATAGCTTTGAAGTACCAAGATAAAAGAGGATGTCCATGAGTGGCGTTTTAAGGTATTTGTGTAGCTGATGTTTTAAACAGATTTGATCAAAGAAAGGCTATATGATCTCGGCGTGTGTCATCATGAGAACTGTAGTAGTACTGGATGTAAATGAGGGGAAAAAGATGTTTTCTTTTTAAATTTTGTACTTGAAAAATGTTTTATTTTGGGGATAATGGCTGTGTTAATTGCCGTGACCATTGTCGGTTGCCTTTGGCAGCAGGTTGAAGCAGTGGCAAAGGTGAATTGTAACTGTGATTTTATTGCCATGTGGTCCAGGACATCCTGTCTTCGGCAGGGCCATTGTGTCACAAGGCTACTGCTCAAGTCCCTCAGTGCTGTCCTGGCCAGTATACCTGGGACTTCTTCCTGGAAATGCCTTCCATGCTGGGAGAACCTTATTTTGAGTATATTACACTTTGAGATTTCTTTTTTATCTTCAGGTGATTTGAATATTTTATATTTTTTTATTGTTAAACAGTAAAGATTAGGAAAAATGTACCTGTTATCCCAGTTTTTAAAGTAGATTCATTGAGATACAGTTCACCCCTTTAAAGTGTATGATTCAGTAGCTTTCAGTGTATTTACAGAGTTGTGTAACCATCACTACCATTAATTTTAGAACATTTTCTTCACTGTGAAAAGAAATCCTATGTCCCTAAAGTGCAATCCCCACATCCTCTGTGACCCTGTCTCTGTAGGTTTGCCTGTTGTGGACACTTCATAAAAATGGAATCATACAATATGCAGCTCTTGGTCAGTGGCTTCTTTGACTTAGCCGGTGTTTTAAACTTCATCCATGTTGTAGCATTTATCAGTACATTTCTTATTGCCAATTAGTATTCCATTATATGGCTGTGCCATGTTTCATTTATCTGTTAACTCGTTGGTGGGCGTTTGGATTGTTTCTGCTTTCTGGATATTATGAATCATGCTGCTGTGACCATTCATCTACCTGTTCTTGTGTGGAACTGTGTGTCTGTTTCTCCTAGGTAAATATGTAAGGGTAGAGCTGCTCGGTCATATGGAAACTGTGTGCTTAAACTGTTGGAAGTTGCCACACTGTTTTCCAATGCACCAATTTATAGTCCCTTCCGCAGTGGTTGAAGGTCCTCGTTTTTCCACATTCTTGCCAACACTGAGTGTTATCTGCCCTTTAGATTATGACCATCCTAGTGCGAGTAAGGTGGGACTGTAGTAGGGCTTTAATTTACATTTCCCTGATGACTGAGGATGCTCAGCCTCTTTTCTTTCATGTCCTGGCCATTTGTATGTCCTCTCTGGAGAAATGTCTCTTGAGATTCTGTCTACTTTTAAATTGAATGTCTTTTTATTGTCAAGATCTGAGAATTCTTTATATATTCTGCATGCAAGTCCTTTATCAGTTACATAATGTGCAAAAGTTTTCTCCCATTCTTGTGATTGTCTTTTCACTTTCTTGATGGTGTTTTTTTAAAGCACAGCAATTTTTAATTTTGATCAAGTTCAGTGTTCTCTCCTTCTGTCATTGTTGTCGCTTCTGCCTTTGGTGTTGTGTCTAGGAGGCCATTGCCAAAGCTGAGGTCACAAAGATTTAATCCTGGATTTTCTTTTGAAAGTTTGTTTTAGCTTTTACATGTAGGTCTTCGATGAGTTTTGAGTTAATTTTTGCATACGGTGTGATGTAGGGGCCCCACTTCATTCTTCTGCATGTGGCCATCCACTTGTACCAGCACCATTTGTTGAAGAGACTGTTCTTTTCCAGTGAATTGTTCTGGCACCTTTGTCAAAACTTTAAAACAATCAGTCGCCCTTGAGTAGTTCCGACTCATGGTGACCTCGGGTGTGCCAGAGTGGAACTCTGTGCCACAGGGTTCTCAGGGCTGATGTTTTAGACATACAGTTGCAGGCCTTTCTTTCAAGGTGCTTCTGGGTAGGCACACATCTTTTGCTTAGCGGCCAACCATATTAACTCTTTTTTTATACTACTCAGGGACTCTTGCCAAAAATAAACATAAGAGTTTATGTCTGGGCTGTCAGTTGTAATTCTTCGAATTATGTGTCTGTGTGCACATGTCACATGGCTTCATATTGTAGCTTTAAGTTTTGAAATGGGGATGTTAAAGTTTGAGTCAGTTTTGGCTGTTCTGGGTCCCTTCAGTTTCCATGTTAAACTTAGGATCAGCTTGTCATTTTCTGGAAAGACAGCAGCTGGCCTTTTGATGAGCATTGCATTAGATCTATAGATCTGAAGAGTACTAACGATAGTGTATCTTTTGAACCATGAACACAAGATGCTTTTCCGTTTATTTAGATCATCTTTAATTTCAGCAGTGTCATGCAGTTTTCAGAGTATGAGTTTTGTACTTATATTTACTCCTAAGTATTTTTTTAAATGGAATTGTTTGCTTTACTTCATTTCTGGTCAGTTCATTGCTACAGAGATGTTTTAGTCACCTGGTCCTGCTCCAACAGAAAATACCATGAGTAGATAATTTTCATAAAGAGAAACTTTATTGTCATAGTCTAGTAAGCTACAAATCCATTTATGAGTTATGAGTCCATTCAATAAGAGAAATGATCACAGTCTAGTGGGCTGAGTCCAAATTCAGTGAGAGCATCTTGGCACAGGTGCCTCAGGCCCAAAGGACGTGCTTTGCTCTTGGTGGTGTTTTCTTGGTGGTGTGAGCTTCCCAGCTCCCTCTGCTCACTTCCCTCCCTCATATCCCACAGCTGGTAGCTTGAGTCCTGCTTCAACAGCACAGCTGCTGCCCATTCTGCCTCATCGATGTCATAGAGGCAGGATTCACAACACATGGGAGGAATCGCACCATACTGGGACTCAAGGCCGAGTCAAATCACTACATGCATTTGCTGGGGGATGCCGTGCAATGCATGACATGATACAGTCAAGATAAAATTGACTTTTTATGTAGAGTGTGTGTCTTGTAGCATTACTGAGCTCAGTTATTAGTTCTAGTAGTTTTTTTTTAAGTGGACTGTTCGGAATTTTCTATGTAGAAAGTCATACCGTCAAGTAGAGTTTTATTTCTTCCTTGTCCGACTAGATGCCTTTTATTTCCTTTTCTTGCCTAATTGCCCTGGTTAGAACCTTCTTTATACTGTTTAATGGAAGTGCTGAAAACAGATGTCATGGATTGAATGGTGTCCTCCCTAAAATATGTGTACTCATTTGGCTGGGCCAGGATTCCCTGTCTTCTGTGACTGCCGTCCACTTTGTGATTTGTGATGCTGTAAATCTTAATCTCTGCCAGTGGTTAACAGAGTGGATTATGTGAGAGAGGATTAGGGTGGGACTGTAAATCCCTTCATAGGATCATCTCTCTGCTCCACTGTAAAGAGAGTTTCCTTGGAGTATGGTTTTCACCACCTTTTATCCTTTCATCCCACAAGAGATAAAAGGAAAGGGAAGCAAGTAGAGAGTTGGGAACCTCACACCATCGTGAAAGCAGCACCGGGGGAAGAGTGCGCCCTTCAGACCTGAGGTTCCTGCGCCAAGATGCTCCCTGGACACAGACTGATGCAACATAAGGGCTTTCCTCCCAAGCTGACAAGCCGAAAGCCTTCCCCCAGAGCAGATACCCTGATTTGGGACTTGTAGCCTACTGGACTGTAATAATAAACATTCCTTTGTTAAAGCTATCCACTCAGGTGTTTGTTAGAGCAGCCCTAGTGGACTAAGTCAATGGGCATCCTTGTCGAGTGACTGTAAAACATTAAGTCTTTCACTACTCTGTATGCTTTTAGCACAGGTTTTTTGCAGATAGCTTTTGTTAAATATTTTTTATGATGGAGTGTTGAATTTTACCAAATAATTTTACTCATCTGTTGAGATAATGATGTAATTTTGTTTTTGTTTCTTGATAGAGTAATTTCATTAATTTTCTTATGTTGAATCATCCTTGCTTTTTTGTAATAAAGCTCACTTGAGCATAACATAAAATCCTCTTTTTAATATGTTGTTGTATTTGGTTTGCAATTATTTTGTTGAGTTGTTTTGTATGTAACATAAGAGACACAGGTCTGTAGTTTTCTTGTGATTTCTTAGGTTTTGGTGTTGGGGCAATACTGACTTCAGAAAAGGGTTTGAGCAGTGTTCAGACCTCGTCTGTGCTTTTAGAAGAGTTTATGAAGAATTGGTATTATATCTTCTTAACAGTTTCATAGCGTTCACCAGTGAAGCCAGCTCTGCCTTGGTTTTTCCTTGTGGGAAGTTGTAAAATGACTGATTCAGTCTCTTGTTGTGTCCTCAAATTTTTTATTTCTCCTTGAGTCAGTTTTAATAATTTATGTCTTCATGTGACTTCTGCCCTTTTATCTAAGTTGCCTGATTAATTGGAATACAGTTATTCCTAGTGTTCCCTCAGGAGTCCTGGTGGTGCGGTGGTTAAGTGCTTGGCTACCAGCTGAAAAGTGAGTGATTTGAACCCACCCAGTGCACCAGACTCATAGTGACCCTATAGGACAGAGTAGGACTGACCCATAGCATTTGCAGGGAGTGCCAGGTGTATTTGAACCACCAACTTTTTGGTCAGCAGCCATAGCACTTAACCACTATGCCACCAGTGACGACTTGATGGCAGTAGATTTGGGTTCTTTTGGTTTAGTAGCTCCAGAGCAGAAAGATATGGCAGTCTGCTCCTGCAAAGATGTCAGCCTGGAAAGCTCTGTGGGGAGGAGCTTCTACTCTGTATAGAAGTGAAGTTTGACTCGATGGTAATGGGATACTCCTTTTTACTTCTGTATGACTGGGAGTAAAGCCCCACTCACATTTCTGATTTTAGTAATTTGAGTTTTTTTTTCTGGTCAGTGTAGCTAAATGTCAATTTTGATCTTTTCAAAGAACCTGCTTTTGGTTTGATTGCTTTTCTGTCCCCCCCCCCCCTTTTTATTTCCTTCTTTCTGGTTAGTTTGCTTTTGTTTTTCTTATGTCTTAAGGTTAAAGAGTGTAATATCGAAGGTTGTTGATTTGAGGTCTTTAAACTTTAGCACAGAGTGAATTTACAGAAAAACTGAGCAGATAGTACGAAAGCAGGTATGACCTCCCCACCAGCCTCCCACTGTTTCCTTGTTATTCGCTTCTGCATTACAGTGTTGCAGCTAGTGAACCTGTGTTGTTACATTATTAAGGGAAGTCAGTATTAATGTCAAGGTTCACTCTTTGGCTTATACTGTCACATAAATTTTGACAAATGTATCATATCATGGATACACCTTATAATTAGAATAGTGTTGAGTTGCATTGGTAGCAGGGGGTAGAAAGTGGACCCCAGAGTGCCCTGTGCAGCCCCAGCACCATGTGCTGCGTAGGTGCCGTTACACTGAGAGCTGCCGCCGCCCTCACCGTTGCTGCGGCCCTGAGCTTGTTCTATGCCTGTCTGATAGTTTGTTAATCTGGTTACCTAGTGAAGCACATGTTGGTTGCTTCCGGTTTGGGGCACTTAAGAAGAAAGCGGCAGTAAACATTTATGCAGGTTTTTGAGTGGACTCACCTGTGTGAACGCCTGGGCGCGTGGTCACTGAAGGAATGGTAAGCCTGTGTTTAGCTTTGTAAGAAACTACCAGTCTTCTAAAGTGGCTGTATCCTTTCGTATTCCCATTTTTTTCAAATCCTTGCCAGCGTTTGGTATTGTCATTGGTTTTGGTTTTCCCACAGGCTCCTCAGGAGGAAGACCTGACAGTCTGTCTCCATAAAGATTACATACAAGGAAACTGTTATTTTCAACACCGTCACGTGGGGTTGCTATGAATTAGAACCGAGTCTGTGGTACCTCACGACAGTAGGTGTATAGTGGTATCATGTTGTTTTAATTTGTAGTTCATATTGATGTATGGAAACCCTCGTGTGTAGTGGTTAGTGCTACAGCTGCTAACCAGAAGGTTGACAGTTCACATCTGCTAGGTACTCCTTGGAAAGTGTATGGGACAGTTCTACTCTGTCTATAGGGTGATCACGAGTCAAAATCAATTTAGCAGGAGTGGGTTTGGGTTTTTATTTTGTTAATATATGGGAGCCCCAGTGGTTCAGTGGTTAAGCTCTTGTCTGCTAACCAAAAAGTCAGCGGTTCATATCTACCAGCTGCTTTTTGAAAACCCTATGGAGCAGTTCTACTCAGTCCTCTAGGGTCACTGTGAGTCAGAATGTGCTCTGTGGCAGTGGGTTTGGTTTAATGATGTATTGGGATGCTTAGCATCTTTCCATCTGCTCATTTGTCACCTGTCTATTTCCTTTGGTTAGACACCTGTTAAGATCTTTAACCATTTTGTAATTGGGTTGTTGGTTTTCTTGTGAGTTTTAAGAATTCTCTGTATATTTTGAACACAAGTCCCCTATCAAACAGGGGTTTTGCAGATATTGTTCATCTAATCTGTAGTTTGTCTTTTTGTTCTTTCAGAGAAATTTTAAATTTTAATGACATCTAGCTTGCTAGTTTTTTCTCAGTTATTTTATTGTAGCTAAAAATGCAGTGCCAAACCAAAAGTCATCCATGTCTTCTTTGTAACCTTCTAAAAGTTTTATAGTTTTCAATCTTACATTTAGGGCTGTGATCTGTTTCGGATTAATGGTTGTGAAAGGTGTAAGGTCTGTGTTTAGATTCCTTTTTATTTGGTTTATATGAATATACACTTGTTATAGCACTGTTTGTTAAGACTTCACCTTTTTCTCCTTTTTTAGAGATAAGTTGGCTGTATTTGCATTGGCCTGTTTTTAGACTCTTTCCATTGAATTTCTCTATTTGCCAGCACCATGCTGTCATAATGTCTTGAAAATAGGTCATGTCAGGCCTTCAACTTTTTCTTTGCCAGTACAGTATTGTATTGACTAAGCTGGGTCTTTTGCCTTTCTGTGTAAACTTTCCAATTAGTTTTTTATATTTAATTTCTAATGTATCATTACTGAGATTTGATTTGGATTGCACTGAATCTCTACATCATGTTGGGAAGAATAGACATCTTAAATAATATTAAGATTTTCTATCCACGAACATGGCTCATTTATTTGGTGGCTCTTTGATTTCTTTCCTCAGTTTTTATAATTTTCCTTGTATAGATTCTTTTTTAGTGTAGACATTTATGGCTATAAGTTTCCCTCTAAACACTGTTTTAGCTGTATTTTATAAGTGTTAGTATGATGTGATTTCATTGTCATTCGTCAAAAGTTTTCTAATTTTCCTTTTATTTCTACATTCACCTGTTGGTTATTTGGGAGTGTACTGTTTCTCGTTGTGGCATGAGCTGAGGACAGGATGATTAGTACCCAGTATTCTAGCTGCACCTGGCGTAGTGTCTATCTTATGATTGGGTACCAGGTGGAGGAAGGCAGCCCTTGACTTCTTGGGCACATTCACCAGGAATTTAGCCTTATCAAGTGGATCTCTGGTGGTGCAGTGGTTAAGAGATCAGCTGCTAACCAAAAGGTCAGCAGTCTGAGTCTGCCAGCCATTCCTTGGAAACTCTGTAGGCAGTTCTCTGTCCCACAGGATCGCTATGGGTTGTAGTTATATAGTACAGTGAAAACTTGAAGCATCACTTAGATTTTGTGATACTATAATTGGATCTTTGGTTGGCGTCATGTGATCCTCACTTGTCAGATAATGCCCTCAGTCTTTAAGAATGTAAGCCTGGGCACACTGAATGTAACTGTATAAAAATGAACGTGAATGTGCCAGGCTTGCAGGGGTAGTTTGCAGAAATGGAAATGTTGGGAATATAGGGATATTCGTGTGTTTTCAGCCTAATTAAAATGTTAATGTAAATGCATTTCAGGGAATACATGTTAATGTTCCCTGGGGACCGTTGCTATGATCCTTGGGTTAAGATGCCTCCATCTTCGTCACTTAACAGGAATGCAGGTGTGGCTGAGTGCAGCTGTTTTAGGTATTTTCATACATATTTCAGTCCTCAATACAGTCTTTCAGTGCAGAAGTAACCTTCAGTATCACAGATGAGGAAACCAATACAGGAGAAATCAATGCCATACCCAGATGAACCCCAGAGCTGGTATCCAAACCAAGGTCCAGTTTCCAAACTCTTCCCAGTCTTCTGTGCTGTTTCTCGAGTTTATGACAAAACTTTTCCCCACTAGAAATTACATAAAAACACTGTAGAGGGCTTAGTCTAGGACTCTGAAATATTTCTCTCTCTCTTTTCTTTTCTTTTTTTTTTTTTTGGCTTTTTAAAATCACTGTTTATTCCATTTGGTAGAGGTTTTTCTTTTTCCATACAAATATCTGCAACAATTTTGAATTCCCCAAAACATACATAGACGATAAATACCATGCTATTAAAGTATTAAATTTTGTACAAAAATACTTTACAGTTTAATACTTGTTTGTTACAAATAAAAATACATATTTAAGTGACTCATGACTTTTTTTTTTTTCCTTAACATGATCTGCTGTATACTTTCTTGCCCTGGCAATTCTGAAATGTGAGTAAAATAATATATATATATATCATTTGCACAAAAACAAAGGTGAAAATTTTCCTTAAACAAAGGACACAGTGTTTGAATGTCTCACATAAGTGGTTGTTTGAATTAACCAAAATGAAAATGTTTGGAAAATAATTATTTCAATATGGAGATTCTACAATCAATATACAGATCTATGGGTTTTTTTTAATATATTCACCAAATAAGTTATTAGTGTAACTAGTGAAAATATCTGAGCAAATAAAAACAGTTGCTGATGAACATGAAAAGCAACTGTTATAATTTATTGCTTTGAGGGATGGCAGTAATTGGCAATGGGTTTTGTGAAAATGTATTTACAATTTCGGGAAGTGGCGTGGCTCAGAACAAAAGATAGTTCAGTGTTACTTTCAAGTCCAAGTGCTATACAGCCCTCACTATTACTGTTTTCAAAACATGTCAAGCAGTATGAATTTGATTTGCCTATCATTAAGATGAACCTTATTTTAAACAGACTGTTCATTCTCTCTTAAGTTCTTAGTCTTGAATTTTAAAAAATAAGGTAACTAATTCTCCGTGTTCCTAAACACTATTCATTATCAGATTTTCAGCTATTAAAAATGTGTCCTAAAAACAAACAACAACCAAAAAAAAAAAATAACAGGTCACAAGACATATCCTGTTTGATAATTTGTTGCATAGGGAAGAGCATACATCTTAGTTAAGATCATTCCTATACCTGGGCAGAACATTTTCCCACCACCTATAGTGGTCTCCTACGTGCATCGTTGCTGAAACATTTTAAGATAATTGTCTACCTGCCCCCCTCCCACGGCGGCAATCCCCGCAGCATACAAAACAGTAGTTCCCCTAGCAGAGCCAGCTTTAGTATGAAAAGCCTTGTTGGTCAAGTTCTTAAAGACATCAGAGTACGAAACTGATTGAAAAGTGAGTTAAGGAAATTAGCATAGAGAATATTTTTCAGATATTTCTCTTTTTAAAAAGTGACAGGAAGATGAAATTGTAGAAAATTTCCTCAGATGTTAAGTTGTGGGGAGGGGCAGCCTACTTATTTTTCTCTTCTTTCTCTCCCATTGGGACTGGCAGGCCAATTTCCTACCATACACCATACTGGTCACCAAAAAAGAAATCCCTTCAACTTGAAAAGAGAAGTGAACATGAGTCGTGAGAGAGTTAAAAGACCCCTGTGCTTGCACTTAATGCCACGTGATTATCTGTGCCCTGAATGTCACAGAAATCTTAGAGGGATTTTTAGCACCATGGAGATAACGTCTTTTGTCCTGTTTTATAAGCACTGCTATAATGTATTAGTGGGTTCCCGTGTCTCCAAATTACCACTGTGGCTAGGTTGTTGGAAATAAGCACTATTCTGTTCACTCCATTCTCCTCCTGGTAGAGTCTGCTGTTCTGTCGACTTCTGTGAAGCCAGTGGGTTTCGACTGATAACCAAGTCCAGCTTATTACCAGATTCGGCTATGAGGGGTACAACAAGGCAGCAGTCAAAGTCTCTCGTGCGGACGTGATTAACCTGTAAGGTCAGGAAGAGCCATTTTCAATTGCTGGGACCATCAGACCATCTGCAAAACCCACAGTAAAACCAGGTTTCCCTTTGTGCAGACGTCTAGCTGTGCTCTCACTGTACATTAACAGAGTTGCTGGCTTCCGTGTCATTCTCTGTGACCAACGCTCACCTGTCCCTCTTTGCTTCTGGAGGAGATGAGGGGTTGGGCCTATGTTGTAGGGGTTGTAGCTAGAGAATACATACAGGAAGAAGAGAATGCACTGCAGGGAAGAAGCCAGACACCATGGGTCCTGTAAGTCATGCTGCAGATAGCGGCACAAAGGAGTACACTGGCCTGAAGTAACAGCGATACTTGGGTGAGTATCACATGATCATGAGGAGACGGCTCCATGTCAGCGTGGGGCCTTAGGAGTAAGCATTAGATAGGGAAGGATGGCTTTGAGCTCACTTCCATAAAACAACCCGTAGGGAGAAGAAACCAGAAAACTGACTGGGCTGAAATTTTCCTAGAGCTGAAATTTTTTGTTCAGCTATTTAAGTACTACTAATTCCATAATCTTGATGACAAGATTTGAAAGAAAAAAGCACAAATGGCCCCTAAAGTACAGGATGATTTGAAACACATTCTGAGCTCTGGTTTAGTCCCAAGGAATTAAAACCTAAGGTCTTACCTGTAACAGCCTGTCGTAAGGCTTTAAGCCTCCAAGATCTCCTGGTCCAGCTGGGCGAATATTTTTGACATACACTCCTTTCTCCAGCAAGCCATCTGCTACACTGAAGCCGAAGTCCTCCATGTCAGAATCCTTGTACAAGGTCACCTGAAAGGTGGGAAAATGCAAAGGGAAGATTCGGTTAGGCTGGCGACTTTTGTTATGAAGTATCTTGATGAACACCAAGTCGAGGGGGGGAAATGTTGATGTTCCTTGGGGTTGGCAACCAGTGTCACAAAACAATGTGTATTAATTGTTTAATGAGAACTGATTGTAAACCTTCACCTAGAGGATATTTACAAACAACCTCCAGGGAATGGCCACCCACACCCAGAAATATCTTGATGAACAGTCTTTTCAGACTTTTCAGTAACATAAAGGATTAGCAGGATTAGCAGTACAGGGGTGAGGCTTCTCCTTTCTTCTCGGCAGCTTACTCCTCGGTCAGCATCCTGGGGATCTGAGCAGCCCAGAACTGAAGGAGTGGGGAGAGGGAGAACTCGGGAGACGCAGTCTTTTGTTTAATTGTATTTACCAGGTAAACAGGTGAGAACTTCCACAGGTGGGTAGACTTGTACTGATTTTCTAAAGCAACCCCCAAACCTGTTGCTCTTAGTCGATTCCAACATATAGCAACCCTACAGGACACAGCAGAACTGCCCCACCTGGATCCAAGGCCATAAATGGAAGAAGATAAAAGGTCTTTTCTTCTGAGGAGCAGCTGGTGGGTTCAAATCTTAGCAGCAGAGTACTTAACCCATCGTGCCATCAGGGCCTCTAGGGGCAGCCAGGGGCAGGCTTTTATAGCTGCTGAGACACCAAGCGCTAAGCCAAAGGCCACATCAAGGCCTTACTATCCGGCTCACTTGCTGGGTCACTGTGCTAAGTGTCAGTTCCCAACCCAGCTCATGGCGACCCCAGACTGTGTCAGAGGAGAACTGTGCTCCATAGGGTCTCAGTGGCAGATATTTCCAAAGCGGACCGCCTTCCTCCTCACCATCTCTGGGTGGACTTGAACCTCCAACTTGATGGTTAGCAGCCGTGTATGTTAACCATTTGCACCATCCAGGGCTTCCTGTACTATGTACTGTAAACCATTGCCCTGGAGTTGATTCCAGCTCATACTGACACTATAGGGCAGAGCAGAAATGGCCCATGGAGTTTCCAAGGGGTGCCTGGTAGATCTGAACTGCCAACCTGGTGGTAAGCAGTCTAGCTCCTAGTTACTCTGCCCCCAGGGTTTCCCTTTCTTTGAACAAGTCACTATCAAACCCCAAACAGAATGATGACAAAGATAACCTGTTGCCATTGAGTTGACTGCACCTCGTGACCCAACAGGAAACAGTACACCTTCCCCACAGCGTTTCCAAGTAACCATGAAGTCAGTCATTTACTGTGGTACCCTAATCAGTGCTGTTGTAAAAAGAGCTATTTCTAAAAGGATTCAAAGTGTTCCTGTAACAAACACCTTTATCTGGAGCCTGGCTTGAATAGCTCCCTCAGAACAGGTCCAGGGTTTGGTTGCTCAGTGAGGGGTCCCCTTGTCCACACTGTGGGCCTCAGCTGGTTCTCTTTACACCTGAGACTAATTAGTACCAGCTAACGCCCCCCCCCAGGCCTTTTTTCTGACCACCTGCAAAAGTTAGCCTGAGGCTAAAGGAATACGTCATTCATACATTTATCAAATGTTTATGATGTCCCAAGCACAGTTCTGGGCACTGGGAAAAAGCAGTGAATGGGAAAAGTTTGCTCTCAAGATGCAAACAACTTCACAGTGAATGATCACTGAGCAGTCACCGTGCCGGGTGTTACATTAAGCACCTTGCATGCATTTCATGCTTTAAGGTGGGCGCTGTTTTCATCGTGGCTTGCCCGAGGTCCGGCAAAGAACAGCCAGCCACGGCTGCACACTTCGAATGATCATTTTGGCTTTTTGACGAATTGTTTTTTTCTTTATTGATTTCCACCCCCCACCCCCCAACTAGTACACAAGTACACTCACTGGACTTACATATACAGCTTGCTGGTCAGTATCACGTACCAGGCAGCCGTAGAGGCCATTGCCATATCAGAGGTGAGGACATTCAGTTTTACCGAGATTTAGTAACTTGCCCAAGGCCACAATAGTAGTAATGACAGGGCCACGTCTGCCTGGCTCCTCAGAGCAAATATTTAGCCATTATATTCTACTGTCTCTCAAAACATCTTAAATTCTACTGCTTGTAAATGCACCCTCGCTGTTTTAGTCAGCCAGTGCTGCTCTAACAGAAATACCACGAGTGGATGTTTTCAATAATGGAAAATTTGTTCTTACATAGTCCAGTAGCTTATAAATCCACATTCATGATGTCCACTCTAGGGGAAGGCTTTCCCTCTGTTGGCTCTGGAGTAAAGTGCTTGTGTTTCATCAGTGTTTGTTGAGGGAGCATTTTGGTGCAGGAACCTCAGGTCTAAATGTGTGTGAGGTTCCCACCTCTCTCCCTTTTATCCCACAGCTCATAACTGGAGTCCAGCCTCACCAGCACAGCTGCCTCCCATTTTCCATCACCAGTATCACAGAGGCAGGATTCACAACACATGGGAGGAATGGCACCATATCGGGACTTATAGTCAAATCAGTACATACATTTTTGGGGGGACAATGCAATCCATGACACTCCCCCACCCATGTATTAAAATCGCTAGAATCAGGCTGTGTTTTGTAATTGATGACACCTTAAAAAAAAAATCAAAACCACTGCCATCAGTTGATTCCAACTCATAGTGACTAGATGACAGAGCAGAACTGCCCCACAAGGTTTCCTAAACTGTGATCTTCACATAAGCAGACTGCCAAATCTTTCTCAAGACCAAGCCACTGACTTTTGGATTAGCAGCCAAGTACTTAACTCCTTGCCACCACGGCTTCTTGATGGCAGCTTAAATTCCCCCCAAGCCAAACTAGTTGCCAGAACGTTGATTCCAACTCATAACTATCCTGTAGGACACAGGATAACTGTCCCATAGGGTTTCCATGGAGCACTTGGTGGACATGAAGTGTTGACCTTTTGGTTAGCAGCTGCAATTGTAAATACTATGCCACCAGGGCTCTTGAATGCATCTCAGAATGTAACATATGAAATACGGCCCCATAACATAATGCCCATCCCTCCATATTTCCCACAAATACACCAGAAGGAAAAGGGTGACATCTTTGTTGTAGCTTTGCTTTAAGGGAAAAAAACAAAAGATAAATGCACCTCAACGCCCTTGCTACTTAAAATGTAGTTCCTGCCAGAAGCTGACTTCAGCCAGTGGCTTCCCATATTGCCTGCCTATATTGGGATCAAGCATACAAAGCTAAATTCCACTTAGAAGAAATGTGAGGGATAGAACAGTCTATAGGACAAATGACAAAGTTTCTGCAGTAAGTTAAAAGTATAGGAGGAAAAGCATGGGGGTGGACTCTAGATAGAATATTTAAGAGATCTCATACAAATGCAATGTGTGCACCTTGCTGATATTCTCCTTTGAACAAGTCAAGTCTAAAAACTCATTTCTGAGACAGTCGGTGGAAATTTTATTATGAGCTAGGTATTGGACTATACCAAGAAGTAAAAGTTAATTTTAGCAGTGAAATAATGACCTTGAAGTTATGTAAGAAAATAAACATATTTTCAGAGATATATAATAAAGGGTTAATAGCACAAAGACTGGCATTTGCTTTAAAATAATCCCCCAAAGAATAAAAAAGTGTATGTGAAGCAAGTTTGGTAAACTCTTCATGGTTGCTAGCTCCAAGTGATGAGTATACAGAAGTTCATTGTTCTGTCTGTCTGTCTACTCTTGAAGGTGTTTGAAATTGTCCATTAAGAAAACATCTTCCTCCAGTAACCTCTCCCCATACCCCACTTACCAAAGAGAGCCCACATCTCCTGTCCTGTGGCCTGAGGCAAAAACAGGATTACAGAGGAGCCAATATAGTCCTCTTGGCACTGAGTATTCATTAAGCAGCAGCATGGCACATGAAGAGACTCAAGCTTCCCAGTCAGAAACCTGGGTTTGAGCCACTTCTCCATCCGACCCTGGGCACATTTCCGTCCCTCCCGGAGCTTCATCTCCCTGTCTGCTCGGCAAACTTGGTACGGGCTGCCACACCCTGTTTTTTCTGAAGCTGCTCCCCAGCTTTCACTGGAACCCCTCATCCACCTACCTCACTGTCTCAGTCCACAGGAGGGCTGGGCCTGGTCCAGTGTCAGATGTGCCCTCACTGCCTTTCATGACACAGTGTCACCATGAGAACCTAGTCCTGTCCTGCACCCAGGAACTCCTTTGCCATCTAGTTCACATCACGGCAGTAGAGGAGGCCAGTGAAATTCAATCCCTCTTCGGTCACCTGCACACTCTTGGCCGCTGCTCACGATACATCTTGACTGGTTCTCACGGGCTTCTAAAGGCAGCCCCTGGTGTTTCTGAACCAGCCCGTTCATCTATTCAACAATGTACTTGCCAACTACCATGTGGTAGGCAGAAACCGTGGTGGCATAGTGGATTAAGTGCTATGTCTGCTAACGAAAAGGTCAGCAGTTCAAGCCCGCCAGGCGCTCCTTGGAAACCCTGTGGGGCAGTTCTACTCTGACCTCTAGGTCACTATGAGTTGGACCTGACTTGACAACAGTGGGGTTTTTTTGGGTTTTATGTGGTGGGCACATGGTACATCCTCTTAGCTATCTCTGTTCCACTTGCAACAAGGTATAGGGCATGAGGACAGTCCTGTGAACCCTGTGCATGTGGCTGATCAGGTGTGCTCTGCAGGACTAGCCATACTTGAGAGGCAATCTGAATGTGAGGGTTCCAAAGCCTATGCCTAAAAGGGACGTTACAAAGCCCAGTTCTATCTTAGGTCTAAGGTATGTCTTCCACAATGAACCAGAATCCTTGCATCTAGGGGAACGCTGGATGTCCGTCCGGACTAACACCAGAGTTTTCCATTGTGTAGTTGGCCAGGATTCCTTACTGTCTACTCCCAAGGCTCTGATGGAGCTGAACGATAAACGGCAGCCAACTGCCAAAAGCAATTAGTGGTAATACATTAACCAAAACATTATCAGAGATAGATGTCAACCAGAGCAGATTAGGAGAGTGGCTTTGGATATAGGACATTAACTTTTGCTCATTAACTTTAAGGTCAAAATTATTGGCCAAGAGGCTTGGCTTTCCTAGGCTTCAGACTTGATGTATCTCTGAGGCAAAATTTTTCAGGGAGAGAGATTATATAAAAAGGCTTAGATCTGAAAGTAATCTGTTTCTCTAGAAAGATTTCTAGGCTTAGAGAATATTGAATTTTAATAGCCAGCTCTATGGTTCTCTTGGAAATAGCATAGAGACAGCAAATAACACAAGTAAAATTGTTTTTAAAATCAGAGAAGATTCCAGGAATTAATGATTCACAAATAATGGGGAGCACAGCTGCTGTTCTCAAAGCAGCAACAATAAATTGTGCATGTAACCCCCTTTGGCCAGAGATTGGTAATAGTTACTTCTGATTTATTTCTAGTCCAAAAATAATTTGAAGGTTTCTGAGGTTTAGGTCACTTTTTTTTCCCCCAACAGATGAATCCCTTGTCCAGGTACTTTCACAGCTATGTGATTGCTTTTTGGTCTCCCTGCAACTCTGCAGCAGAATAATTCCCCAGGACACTGAGGCTTGGAAAAGGTGATGTATGGACTCAGTTAGAATGCAGGAGCTCTAAGACTCCACAGTGGGATTCTGGAACACGTTTGCTGTGTTGCTTCTGCCAAATCATGCTTTTTTTCTGCACATGCAATCTCCTAGCTGGCCAAGGAACCTTTATCCATTACCAACTGCCCAACAAACAGTAGATGAATAATTTATCATGTCTGCTGTGATTCCTCTCATCAGAGCCCTCTGTGGCTTCCTGTGAACATGCACAGAAATCCCTGTTCCCTGTTTCGAGAGCTCACAGTCTTAACAGTAGGCTGAGCATTCTGCCTTAGTCCACACATGGTCTTACAGGGTCTTTATTCTGTGCCAAACCAAACATGCCTTTGGGGAACCTGGACCACAGAGACAATTGTTAGATTTTTCTGTTCTAAAGATGCAAGGAGCCTCTTGGAACGTAACACTCGGGGCTGGCTGAGATACAGTTCCAGGAAGCTCTGTTCAGTGTTAACTATCCAGCAGCATGTGTTGCAATTGCCTCCAACCCTCCCGAGAACAGGAGCTTTCACAGAAGGCCAGGGGTTCACCATGATTTAAGTCCAGCCTTGTTTTGTATTTCTAAGCAAGTCTATCCACGTTTCTGAACAATGTCTTCGACGCAAAGACCAGAAATCCAAAGCTTGTGTTTTCAGTTTTGGCATATGTGAAAAGCTTTCGCAGCAGAACCAGCTCTCCCCATTTGATTTTTAAAGGCAGTTATGTCTATAATCAGAAACCCTGGTGATGAAGTGGTTAAGTGCTACGTCTGCTAAACAAAAGACTGGCAGTTTGAATCCACTGGGTGTTCCCTGGAGATGCTATGGAGCAGTTTTACTCTGTTCTGTCTGTTCGCTATGAGTTTCAATTGACTTTAGGGCAGTGGGTTTGGTTTTGGTTTGTATCTACCTCTTGTATCAAGTGATAGCAACTCCCAGAAGCAATTTCCTAGCCCTGGCTATCTCTCAAAGGTTCTTCTCCCTTGCCTAAAGGCCTCAAGAACCAGGCCAACACATTCATTTTAGAGCTAGTACTGGTTTTCCCATAAATCAACAAGCACCTGGGTTTATTCTTGCAGGTAGCCCTGTGCCTTAAGCTTGACGATTCATGTAATGTTGGGCTTTGAGGGTCATCCTATGTTACTTGTGGAGCTGGAGAAAGAAAGAAAAAAGAAAAAGGATGGTATCCCAACTACATATTTCCAGCCCAAAAGGAAGCAATCTCAATTTCTGTGCCAGTAGAAACTCTGCGTTTTGAGAGACATTGCGTCAGAAAAGGCAGCTGCTGTCCTGCTGTCTGGGAAGTCCCCCTGGCTGAGGAGAAAAAGGGATAGCTGCTTCAAACACTGCCACCTGCTACTCTCTGGCAGTGGTGTGGCACTAAGGACTTGCCAAAGGAGGGCTCAGCAGTGAGCAGATCAGTAGCTTGAGTTTGGGGCTTAAGTCTGGACAAGTCCAGGCAGATGGGGCCTTTGGACAAGTCAGTCCCAACCAAGGGAGCTTCAGCATTTTGAGATCTGTGGCAGATTCACCAGTTGCTTTCCAGTCTCACCTCAGAGGAGGGGCACATCTATTAGCTCATGGGGTACCAAAGAGGAAAGAGTTAGGTCATTAGAGCAGTTCTCCAGGGGAGGGTGTTAGGCCGAAACCCAAACCCCCTGCCCCCAGCTGGCCCCAGCCAGCTATTCCAGGAAATGCCTTGACCACTCCTGGAGAGTCCCTAGCTGTTTGTCTCTCATTCAAATGAGACTGACTGCCGCTTCTTCCCCAAAGGCTCTGCTAGACCTCTCCTCACCTCACCCCCCTGAAACAACACCCCTTATGCTAACTGAGTGATTCTAATCGTCCATAACCCTATTGGCTACTTACTACAGACACTGTCCTCAACAAGGTCTGCCACCACCCTTTTATAAACCCCCTGACTCCCCAGCCAACGTGCAGTTTTGCAGACTCCCTCCCAGGAACTCTGTAAAGCTGCCTGGGATGCAAACAAACTTTTTCTTTCTCTTTCTCTTTTTCCCTGGTTTTCTTTTACTGCATAATTTAAACTAAACAAAACCTTTTACATCTAAAACCTCTAATAGAGGGTACCAAAAGGGGCAGGGGAAGGTCACCTGATTATTGTCAGCTCTGACACCTGCTTAGGCACTGGTAAATCAGCCAGGATTGGCACTTTACTCCAGCCACCTACCCCTCTTTGTGCCTGTCACTGCTGTCCGGCTCCAGGTGTGCTCTGGCCTGGCCCTCCTCCAGCTCTCACCCTGATTCCTTTAGCAACTTGCTGACCTCCAGGCCCCTTTGGGCCACGGGGGTCTCCTTGATTCATGGCCATTGCAGTTCTGGGTGAGAAACACGCTCCTCATAGTGGTCACTTCTGTGTTCACGTGAGTAGGCTATGGTGTCCAGTTGTTTGGTCAAACAGTAGCCTAGATGTTGCTGTGAGCACATTTCATTGATGTGATTAATGTTTATCATGAGCTGACTGAGTAGATTACTTGATAGTGCATGAGGGTCTCATCCAATGAGTTGAAGGCCTTATGAGCAAAGATGGGGCATTTCCATCCTGAAGCCTAACTTAGAGATTTTTTGCTTTCCAGTCCCCACATGCCATAATTGTCTAAGCCTCTCCCCCTCAACACATCTACCCATGTATGCCGTTGGTTCTGATTCTTTGGAGAACACTAACTAATACACCTTATACCCACCCTCTGGGCCTGTGGACACTTGGGGCCAGGCCCACCCCTCCTGGGGTGGAAGAATGCCAAGTTAAAACTGATCAAACTGCCATCCCACTGAGCACTGACAGTCACTTGATATTAGACAGCTGATTTTATTTTCTCATTCTGAGTGTCTCTGGCTGACACTACTCAGATCCTCCGATAAGGAAAACTTTCGCCATGTAAGAGAAGGAAGAGATAGAATTAGGGAGAGGATTCCCATCTAGACCTGGGCTTGCTGGTTACAAATTTTAACCCTTACCGTAGCCCTGCGAGATACGTAATATAGGTAGAACAATGGTGGTGGAGAGGAAGAACAGGCTGTCTCAGTTATCTACTGCTGCTGTAACAGAAACACCGTAACTGGCTGGCTTTAACAAACAGAAATTTATCCTCTCACAGTCTAGCAGGCTAGAAGTTCAACTTAGGGGTGCCAGCTCCAGCGTTAGGCATTTTCTGTCAGCTCTGGAGAGAAGTCCGCCTCATCAATCTTCCCCTTGTGCAGGAACTTCTCAGCACAGAAACCCTAGATCTAAAGGACGTGCTGTGCGCCTGGCACTGCTTTCTTGGTGGCATGAGGTCCCTTCATCTCTCTGCTTACTTCTTTTATATTCAAAAGAGACTGACTCAAAAGACAGCCTAATCCTGTAGATTAATTTCTGCCTCATTAACATGACTGCTTCTAATTCTGCCTCATTAACACTGTAGAGGTTAGATTTATGACAGGAGGATAATCACATCAGATTATAATATGCTAGACAGCCATCCAATACTGGGACTCATGGCCCAGCCAAGTTAACACGTTTCTGGGGAACACAATTCAATTCATGACACAGGCTGATCTACAAGAACCTAGAAATTAGAGGAACAGCATGTGACCCTTCGAGAGTTCCATCTTTTGTCCCTGAACCAAACCAAACTCAACCCACTGTCACTGAGTCAATTCTGACTCATAGCAACCCTATAGGTCAGCAGAGAACCACAGAGTTTCCAAGGAGCACCTGGTAGATTTGAACTGCTGACGTCTTGGTTAGCCGCTGTAGCACTCAACCACTATGCCACCAGGGTTCCTTTGTAAGTGAATGGCCCATGAATAACATACTATGTAATAACTTATAAATAAACATGCTATATGTTTGGTCAGAGCAGAGTGGTACAAAAATATCAGGATGAGATCAATGATTTCCAGGGTAGACTTGGAGATAAGGGAAGCTATTAACTGGCCCCCAGGGTCATCCGTCATGAGTCAGATCCCACTCGAGGGCACTTGCCTTGGCATTAACATTTCTGAAGAGGGGACAGTGGACCTATGTTAGAAGTAATAAGACAAATGATCAAAAATCTAGGAACAAGGCACTCTAGAATACTAACAAGTTTGCCTAAGGGCCATCTGGGACCAGGAGACTGCAACCGGTTGACTTCTCGTTTCTGTTGCTTAAAGCTCACACTCTGCAAAGGTGGATGGTAAGTTGTAGAAACTGATAAGACACAAAGGCTGTGCTTTTATTCCCCTCTAAGTCATTGAGCAGCTCTGAGTCTAACTGAAAAATCTTATTCTGGCTTTTTTTCCAAATACATTTACATGGTTTCTTTATCCTCCCTGGAGCAAATTTGTCATCCTGTTGGTTTCTTCATTAGTGAACAAAACAAAATTTTGACATAAGCCAAATATTTGTATGAGAACCACACTTTTATGCTACATAAAGTATATTTGGGCAGAATCATAGACATTGGAAACTGATGGAAATGATAAATCTTCAGGTTTGATCCAGGCTGGATGTCATTCTTCATTCAAATCTATAACCCAAGCTCCAATCTTTGTTTGAGAATTCCATGTTTCCCCAACAACGTTTGATTGCCAGGTGTCCTGGTTTTATGGGAGATATACATGCTTGTCATACTGACTCAGTGACTGGTAACGAGTAAAATGTATTTTTCTTTGTAAATGAGGTTGCAGCCTGGTTCACAGCTCAGTCTCGGAGGGTGCTAGTTTATTTATGTCTGGGACGCTGGGAAAGTAAGGCTTGAAGCTAGATTAGATGGTGGTGCCTTCATCAGGGAAAATGGTATATTGAGACATCGCCCTCTCCTGGTAACCGGTGGTCCTGCCTTCACTTTGCTAAGTGAGAAAATAGGTCCAAGGAAATACAAGGGGCAGATTGTGACCCAGACTTCTGTCTGCCTGGTGATGAAACTTGTGTTCTAATTTACCACTGATGGCATACTGGTTAAGTGCTACCTCTGGTAACCAAAAGGTTGGCAGTTCAAATCCACCAGGTACTCCTTAGAAACTCTATGGGGTAATTCTACTGTCTGACAGGGTCACTATAAGTTGGAATCGACTCGATGGCAAACACGTATGAGTGACTCAAATGTCCCAGGGTCGTGTTCTAGTGCCCATAAAGAAAAGACGCTGAAAAAGTATTATAGAAACCTTTATGTAAAGAAACAATAGCTGCCTACAGTTAAGGACTATAATTTTACTGAATATCACATATAGCAGGGTAGTAAGAAATATAGGTATGATTAAGAAGAAATAAATCCAGACAAGTCTGAATGTGAGGAACTTTCCATTCTACAAATTCTTTTGCCTGAAGGTATGCAAAGAAGTAAAGCTAGACTTCATCTCAGAAATAAAGTGGACACTAAAGGGTATTTAAGCCTCAGAGGGAAAGAAGAGTTATCAGTGAACTGTAGCTAAGATCACAGGTTCCTTATCAGCAAAAAGAAAAGAATCTGCAATAAGCTGTAGTACAAACCAGAATTCATTTGAAAGATAAAACTCAGTGGCTCCAGAATGTAAGCTGTGCCCTCATTTCCTCTTTATCCTGCCACCCAGCTGTTGCCTCTGACTTCCCTGAAACAGAATGATCATCTCCAGTTACCTATCATCTAAGAGAATGAGTCTCAAACTTTAGTGCTCAAAAGAATCCCTTGAGGAGGTTCCTAAAATGTGGATTCTTAGCCTATATGTCCCTAGAACCCTGACAAGGTAGGTCTGGGGTGAGGCTTAGGAACCTGCATTTTAACTGGATGTACTATGGGGCTGTTATTATGAGTGGGAATCAACTTGACAAATGTAGGTTTCGGGGTTGTTGAGGTTGTCATGGTTGAGATCCTCAGAGGGTCATGCATGTGAAATTACTGTCTAAGGTGTACTTTGCAAACTGTTGGTTGAGATGCACTGACAAATCTTGAAGTCAGTTCAATGTGATCAGCATTTGAAAAAGACTGACAACAAAGAAAGTATCAGTGTGGAAGTCCCTGGATATAAAAGGTTAAGTGCTTGACTACCAGCCATAAAGGTTGATGGTTCTAGCCTACCCAGAGATGCCTGGGAACTGCCCCAGCAGAACTGCCCCATAGAGTTTCTGAAGAGCTGCTGGTGAACCCCAGCTGCTGACCTTTTGGTTAGCAGATGTAGCACTTATCCACTGTACCAACAGGGTTTCCAAAAGGGGTTGCCATAAGTTGGAACTGACTTGATCACAGTAACAACTGGACAGTAAAATTTTGGTTTCACTGATACATGTATATAAATATATCTATGTATGTATGTATGTACTGAATTGTATGTATGTACTGTGTGTCTCACTTAAGAGTTTGAGAAGCAATGGCCTAAGAAAACATCAGATCACTTCCTTGTGACCCTGTGGCTACTCTTGCCATCCCTACTTATTGTTGCTGTTAGTTGCCATGGCACTGATTCTCAGTCACAGAAACCCCATGTGTGCAGAGCAGAACTTCCCCATAGCATGGTAACCCCATGTGTGCAGAGGCGAACTGTTCCATAAGGTTTTGATGACTATGACTTTTCAGAGAGAGATGGCCAGAACTGATTTCTAAGGCTCCTCTGGGTGGGTTCAAGCCACAGATTTCTTTTTTTATTGTGATTAAGTGAAAGTATACAATCCAAATCAATTTTGCATGCTCACCTATCTGTAGCTCCATCTGCTCTTCTCATCCAGTGATAGCACATTCCTCCTTTACACACTATATTTCTAGTACCCTCATGAGTGCCTGTCCCCTCCTCTCCACCCTCTTCTCTCCCATCTAGAAAGAAAGCACTAGGACAGCCTCCTATAAATGAATAAAACCATGACGTCCACACACGGTATGTTCACACTGTGTCTCCAAGTCCAGTCCATTCTTGTCTGAAGAGTTGACCTCCGTACTTGTTTCGGGTCAGAGCCAACAAGCAGCAGGTCTAGTGGCCATGTTCCCAGGGGACCCTCCAGGCTGTCAGACCATCAGTCCTGCTCTTTTAGCAGAGTTCTTAAACTGTACACCTTAGGGACTCTACACTGTGCCCCCGTCACGGCTGCCTTGGGTGGTTGCCAGGCACCACTTGGTTCCTCTGCTCTGAAGTTGAGGCACTGTCCCATTCGTCTGAGTCCTTCTGTCTCCTGGGCTCATTTTTCCTCATGTTTTTGATGTTCTTGGTCATTATCTGTTACAGTTTGGTTGGGACACCAAAAAGTCTGCTAGTTTTTAAGACATCAGATGCCACTCTCCAATATAGGATGTAGAAGACTCTTAGCAACAGACTAGTTATGCCAATTGACCTCAGTGGCCCCTGAAAACATGGTCCCCAGGCCCCTGCCCCCACTACTCTATCCTTTGATTTATTGGGATGAGTTTAGCAAACCTTTCAGTTTACGGTGCAGTCCAGTTATGCTAATCTGCTCTCTACTGCGTGCTGCTACTCCATTCACCTAACCAAATTCCTATCGACTATCTATGACCAACTGTCTCCCTCCCTCCCCACCCTTGGAGCTGTCAAAGGGTCTTTTATTCTGTACTTAAGTCCATTTTTAAGTCCTTATAGCAGAAGTCTCATGCAATATTTGTTGTTTTGCAGCTGACTGATTTCACTCAGCATAATGTCTTCTAGTTGAAACCAAGTTATGAGATGTTTCCTAAAATCATCATTGTTCTTTATCATTGCATAGTGTCTGATTATGTATATGTACCCTAATTTGTTTATCCATTCATCTGTCGGTGGGCACCTAGGTTGATTCCATCATTTTGCTATTGTGAACAGTGCTGCAATAATCTTTCATGTACACGTATCTGTTTGTGTGACCTCCTTTTTTTTTTAATAGTGTTTATTCTGAGCAGTGGTATTGCTGTATCATGTGACATTTCTATTTCTAGCTTTTTAAGGAAGTGTCAAATTGCTTTCCAAAGAGCTTGTACCATTTTGCATTCCCACCAGCTGTGTAGGAGAGTTCCAGTCTCTCTGCAGCTCTCCAGCATTTGCTGTTTTGTGATTTTTGAATCATGGCCAACTTTTTGGGTGAGATGGTTTCTTACTGTAGTTTTGATTTGGAGTTCTCTGATAGCTAATGATTGTGAGCATTTCCTCATGTATCTTTTAGCTCTCTGGATGTCCTCTTTGGTGAAGTGTCTGTCCATCTCCTTTGCCCATTGCTTAACTGGGTTATTTACCTTTTTCTTATTGATATTTTAGAGTACCTCATAGATTACAGAGATCAGATGTCAGTCTGACATGTAGCTGCCAAATATTTTTTCCCATTCTGTATGTTTAACACTTGTCATAGATTCTTTGGATGAGCATAACTGTTTGGTTTTTAGTAGTTCCCATTTATCTATTTTCACTTCTGTTATCTGTGCCATTAGTCAGATTTTGTAGTCTGTCTAAGACATGTATTAGAGTTTTCATTGTTGGCCCTATTCTTTCTTCCACGATTTTTATCATTTTTGGTTTGATATTTAGGTCTTTGATCCATTTTGAGTTAGTTTTTTGTGCATGGTATAAGATACGGGTCTTGTTTCAATTTTTTTGCAGATGGATATCCAATTATGCCAATGCCATTTGTTAAAGAGACTGTTTTTATCCCAGTGTAAGACCTTTGGGCCCTTGTTGAATATCAACAAATATCAAGTGGATGGTGATATTTCTGGAGCCTCTATTGTGTTCCACTGGTCTATATGTCTCTTTCTGTACCAGTACCTGGCTGTTTGAACTACCATGTCAAGTCACTAATTTTTTGACTAGTAGTTGAGTGCCTAACCATTTACACAACCTAGGGAATTCCCCACTCCCACAAATGATCAAATTATCACTCCAGCTCCAACTTCTCCCTTGTCCATGTAACCAGAAAAGGAAATTAGTCCTCAAGTGTCAGGAATGACATCTAGCTTTTTGGCTCGAGGACCACATGTGGGTACTTGAAGGAAGACCTTACAGTCTACCCTGACTGAGCCTTAGACACAGTAGATGATGTGAAAGAAATAAAACCATTTGATTCTGACCTGAACTAGGAACTTTCTGAGCTAAGCTAGACAAGGAGAGAAGAAAGGGCTAAGAGGACTAGGTAGAAGTGGAGCGGCAAATGGAGAGGAAGTTGAAACCCAAGAAATTGGAAAATAAGCCAATATTTTATTCTTTCTGTATGAAAATGGTATTAGTCACCCACCATCAGAGATGGGTTCCACCCTTTCCCCAGCAATGGGGATGACTCCCTGCCCATTCATTCATGTCTTCTTGATCCAACTTCTAGTGAAAACAGTAAGATTCTGAAGGTACTGGCCTGGGTTTGTATAGGAAACATAACCAGCCAAGTGGGAAACTGATGGGAGAGGCAGCAAAACATGACAATGGCCCTGGGAATGGTGCGCTGATCTACCTCCTCCAGACTTGCACACTGATCTTTGTAGCCCCCTGGGAATTCCACCACTATGTCTACATTTAAAAGTCTGACAGAGAGGCTCTGAGCGCGGAAATCTGTCCTCACTCTGCTTAGCAAGCCGTGAACCCTGGCTTATGGTTATTTTCAACTTCCGAAAGGGATGCTTTCTAATTATCTTTCTAATTATGTGACCCCTTCTCAACCTAGCACCCATAAAGAGTACCTTTTCCTAACTCCCACAAAGGGTTGGTGCAGGCTGAGCCGCAGCCCAGGAGTCTCCGCACATTGCGGAGGTTAACACGTGTGGGAAAGGCTGGAGGTTCCGGTTCACTAGAGGCACCTCACAGAAAGGGCTTGTGATCTGTTTCTAAAAAAATTGCCACTGAAAACTCTATAGAGCACAGTTGTATTCTGAAACACACTGGGTCACCATGAGTCAGGATCAGCTGGAAGGCAACTGGTTAGTAGCAGCCCCCTTCCTCACCCCACAAAAAAACATGTGGGGTTGAGTTGATTCTGCTCACAGCGACCCTATAAGACTGAGTAAAGTGCACCATAAGGAGCGGCTGGTGGATTCGAACTGCCAACCTTTTGGTTAGCAGCTGAGCTGTTAACCACTGCACCATCAGGGCTCCAGTAGCAGCCCTGGGGAAGGATAATTCAACTCCACCCACAAGTTCCTGTGCTTTTTCACTTTGATGGGCTATCTTCCAGTGTTCAAAAGACACTCATGTGCAAGACAGAAGCATAGTGAACCTTTTCTTGGAGATAACTGGGTTCTTTTCTAAGGGCCATTTCTCCTCTTGAGCACTTCAAATTAGAGGGTGTATTTAAAAACAAGAACCCTGGTGGTACAGTGGTTAAGTGCTCAGTCGCTAACCAAAAGGTCAGCAGTTCAAATCTACCAGCTACTCCCTAGAAACTCTAAGGGCAGTTGTGCTGTAGAGTTCTGTCATGGAATGAATTTTGTCCACCCAAAATATCTGTCAACTTACCCATTTTGCTATCTGATGTAATTTCCCTATGTGTTGTAAATCCCATCACTATGATATAATGAATGGATTAGTGGCAGTTACAATGAAGAGATCTGTAAGATTAGATAGTAACTTAAGCCAGTCTCTTTCGAGGTATAAAGGTTAGAAGTGAGCAGGAAGACATGGGGACCTCATACCACTGAGGCAGCAGTGCTAGGACCAGCATGTGGCCTTTGGATCATGATCCCTGTGCTGAGAAGGTCCTCAACCAAAGGAAAAGATCAGTGATGAGAACTCTCCTCCAGAGGTGACAGACAAAGTCTTCCTCTAGAGCTAATGCCCTGAATTTGAACTTGTAGCCTACTAGACTGTGAGAGAATCAATTTCTCTTTGTTAAAGCCATCTACTTGTGGTATTTCCATTATAGCAGCACTAGCTAATGAAGATAGGTCCCCATGAGTTGCAATTCACCCCATGGCAATGGTTTTTTTGATATTTAAACTTTTGATATTTTAAACTTTTTGGATGGCCCATCAGAGTAAGTGACTTCATTTTAAAAAAGAAACTATGGCCCAGAAGTGAACACAGACTAGTCCGAGAATTCCATGAGGAAAGCAGGGCCCTTCTGCTGTGTCTTCCCTTCCCTAGAGCATGTCAGGAGTTTAATAATGTATAGGGTCCCTCCTGCTTCTGAAAGTGTCATTTTGTCCAGCATCAGTTCAGAAGAAATGCGAAGCAATGTGGGAAACACATTTATTGCCATTATGGAGTGGAAATAACAGAGGTGAAGGAAAAAGAAGCTTTCTGTTAAGTAGGTAAAGTTGGTCCTGCCTTGGCTATGAGCTTGTGGCCTCCCAACTCATACTCTGCTACACAAATCTTCCAACCAGGTCATCCACTGCCACTCATTTTGCTGTAAGCGGATAATATTACTTTTTTAAATAAGATTTTCAGCACAGCCACCTTTTGTAAGCCCTAACTATATCAAATTCACTGTCGTTATCTTTGCTAAATGCTCTCACTGCAAGGAGATATGGGGAGATATATCTTTTGTATTGCTGGGCTATCAACAACCTTCCTTTGAGGAGACTGTTTTAGGGCAGAAGAAAAGCTACCCCATTTTATACTCGCTATTGCCCTACTCTGGAGCCCTGGTGGTACAGTAGTTACAAGCTCAGGCTGCTAATCAAAAAGACTGGCAGTTCGAATCCACCAGTTGTTCCCTGGAAACCCGATGGGGTGGTTCTACTCTGTCCCATAGGGTTGCTATGAGTTGGAGTTGGTTTGACGGCAATGGATATATTTCCTTTCTTCTGTAAGATGCAGTGGTTAAAGTGCTCATTTGCTAACCAAAAGGTCTGTTGTTCGAACCCACCAGTTGCTCTGCAAGAGAAAGATGTGGCAGTCTGCTTCCTTAAAGATTATGGCCTTGGAAACCCTTTGGGGCAGTTCTTCTCTGCTTTATAGGGTCACTATGAGTCAAAAATGACTAGATGGCTGTGAGTTTTGGGTAAGTGGGTACAGTAAAGCCCTAGTGAGAAGGGATGCTGTGAAGGCTAAGAAAAATTTGGTACATAGTAGGCACTCAATAAGGAACCCTGGTGGCACAGTTGTTAAGCATTGGCTGCTGACCAAAAGGTCAATGGTTTGAACCTACCAGCTGCTCCACAGGAGAAAGATGTGGCAGTTTGCTTCTGCAAAGGTTACAGCCTTGGAAACCCTATGGAGCAGTTATTTCTACTTCCTCCCACAGGGTTGCTATGAATCGGAATTGAATTGACAGCACTGTTTTCTTTTTTTTAAGCACAAAATAATCCTTAGGTAGTGTAAAATGGTTTGGACTTGATGGCTAATCTAAAGTTTTGTGGCTCAAACTCACCCAGTGGCACTGTGGAAGAAAGGCCTCCTGATCTGCTTCAGTCAAGAGTCCATAAAACCAAATCCACTGTCAAAACCATTTTTATGGGAGCAGATCACCAGGACTTTCTTTCTCAGTGTCACTGGGTGGGCCTGAACCGCTAACCTTTAGGTTAGTGGTTGAGCACAAACTGTTTGTGTTACCCAAGGACCATCTGTGAAGATTACAGCCAAGAAAATCCTGTGGAACACACATGGGATCACCATGATGTTGTTACCATGATGTTGTTATAGACTCAGTGGCAATTAGTTTGCTATTTTGGTTTTAGACACTAAATACATGATATTCTTTCCCTTTAGGGCTGAAGGAGGGTGGGTTATCATGTGTGCTGTTTCCTGTCTGGGCAGTAGAAGCTTTAAAGAAGAGGGTAAGACAGTGTTCACTGATACTCAGAGGATGTGGAGGGGCCAGGCCTCCTGTTGGTCTAGCAGAATTAGCCCTGAATCCTAATGGCAGTGAGACACATCAATTCAGGGTAATCTGGAGGAACAAGCCAACCTGTGGCATAGGGTTAGATTGGGCTCCTTGCCCTAAAATGTCAGAAACTTCTTTGCTTTTCTTTAACTCTGGAGTTTCCAACCTGTAGAGGGCAAGACAAAGCAGGAACTCCTCCCTCTTCCTGCCCAGACCCCAGATGGCAGATGCGTGCCTTCCCCACCTGCCTTCCAGGCACAGCACAGCACTCAGAGACAGTCAACAGCTTAGTAAGTGCTTGATGAGCTGTAGGAAACTGTGCTGGAGTTACAGCCTTTTTCTAATAAATTCATCCATAATCCATTATCTACGATTTACAGTTTGGGATTCCTTAAAATCTAGTGATGACTTAAAGATGCTGACAAAACAAGGTGAATGTAGACTTCTGGATTTTTTTTCTTCTTTTTTAAACTTTTTTCCAGTTGTTTGACCTATACTTAATTCCACAGAAACTTTTTTGGTGTGCATGTGATGCACCTTTACTGAGTTCTTCAGAACGTTTCAATCAATTTCCTTGCCCCGGGGCTGCTGTGCCCCCTTAGCGTCACTTTTTCCTACGGGCCTGTCTCATCTCTGGCTGATGGCTGAACCTCAGGGGTGACTTTAGTACTGAGCTAAAAGTGTATCCAGGGACCGTACTCTCCTGCCTCACATTCTTTTTGAAATCAGGCAAGATGTTAATATATCCATTTACAGAAGTAGTCTTTTCTGCCTCCAATCTCCTTGCTCCCAACACCTACTTTAAAAACACAAATCTGATCATGTCTCCTCTTCTTAAAGTGCTTTAATACAATTCTAGCTTCTATTCTAACATCTAAACTTGGTAGCTTAATAAATCATCATCATAACAACAGCAGCTAACATTTATCAAGCATCAACTTTGTCATGCCCTTTTATAAGCTCTTTATCAAACCCAACCCAACCCACTGCTGGTGAGTTGTTTCCAAGATTGTGACCCTATAGAGGACACAGTAAAACTGCCTCTTAGGGTTTCTAATGAGTGGCTGCTGGATTCGAACTGCTGACCTTTTGGTTAGCATTTGAATGCTTAACCACTGTGCAACCAGGCCCCCATCCTAAGCTTTATTTAAACTCTGCCAGTTTCTCCATCATTCAATTCTGTGTGCAATTGTGAATTTTCTTTCAAGAATTCAAGGGAGGCAACTATTCACAGGCTACAGACAAGGAAGGAACACAAGGAAAGCTTACTTTGCCCTGGCTTAAGACATCTAAATTATGTCTCTGTCTCAAAAAGACCTTCATGCCCCCTGAATAACATAGCCTGCTACTGTTAAGTCTTTAACCAAGACCTTCCTACTTTGAACCGGAACTCTCCTTGTCAGTGAATTTATGAGTGTACGATGATGTTCAGAAAAATCCTCCCCTCTTTCAATAAAGCTGTATAGAACAAGAGACCAGTCCGTCAAAGCTCCAGGGGACAATGGTGACCACTCTTAAAAGAAGATCCAGTCCATGTTTTATATATAAATATGTAAAATGTATTTATCAAAAGTGTATATATCTGCATTTTTGATAAAGGCATTGCTTTAAAGCCAGCTGATAATGTTTACCAGAATAACCTCCCAGAGATCATGTTCTGAGAACAAGAAGGTCTTTGCATTTCTGCTGTTAAGCTGGGACTTCTTCCTTGGCTGAGCCCATAGGAAAATGCCATTAGGAAAATGCCCATAGGAAAATGCATCACGATGTTCCCAGTGCATGGAATGACAGCATTTAACCCCAAGGAAAGAGAAGAAAGCTCACTGACCTTGTGCAGCTCCACAGGAGTTGGGGCCATGATGTCCTTTATTTCCTGCTTCATTTTCCTCAGGGTCACAGACTTCCTGCCCACATCAGAGGGCAGGGTGTTGCTCCGTGTGGTTTGGCTATAGTGTGGCCGAGAGGTGCTCCGTTCTTGGAAGCTGGCCTGTCGCCCCAGCTGGTTGCGAGGTGTTGGGGCCTCGTGATTCAAACTCATGGTGCTCCCCGACATGATTGTTGCCTGTGGCATTGACAATTTTCAGAAACAATTAAGCCAGGGACTAAAAGAAAGGATCTGGTTGCTTCGCATTAAGCACATTTCTTTCTTTGCCCAGTCAAAATACAGTCTCTTCAGGGCATAACCAAAGGATGGAGAATGGATGCACTAATCGAACTATGAAAGGCTGGGGAAATTCTTTGCAAGTGACATTTATAATGCACACCTCAAATCTGATGTAAATATTTAAGCCACTGAGCTTATTTAATCAAATACCACTCCTGGCAATTGTGAGGCACAGTGAAAAAACTCTAACATTTGCTCACTGCTGCCTACATTTCAAGCATTAGCTTTCCGTGGCGTGGCTTCTAACAGATGGAAGCCATGAGGCCACCTTCAACATACCTTACTGCAGTAAGCTGAGGACTGCTCAGTGGGGGCTCCTCAGCTGTCTCTATTTGCAGTGGGGCCTTGGCTGGGAGGGGTTACTTATTCAGAGGACAGGGATTCTCCCCATGCTGCCTGCTGAGCACTTACTGTCTTTCCTTCGGCCGAGTGGGCTGCCCCAGAGACCTCTAGATCACTAGACCTCCACGTCACTTGCTAAGGGTCAGTGAGCATTAGGAATAACTGTTACATAAGATCTATGGAGAAGTTATTCATGTGTTACTGCATTCAATCTTTTGTTAAAAAGCTGTAAGACTGGAAATGAATATAACAACTGAAATGGGAAGTTTTCTTGGTTTCACATGTCTCCACTTTGTTGTTAGTTGTTATCGAGTTGCTCCAGACTCACGGTAACCCCATGTGTGCAGAGCAGAACTGCTTCATAGGGTTTCCAAGGCGGTGGCCTTGATAAAGCAGATTGCCAGGTCTGTCGGGTGCCTCTGGCTGGCTTTGAACCATCAACCTTTTGGTCAGTAGTAGAGCACCTAAGTAGCACTCATGGGACCCTGTTTTAAAGACATTCCCCAAATAACAGGAAAGATGGTAAGACTATATCTCAAATATGACAGCATTTTACAACTGAAACATAAAAAGGATTTGAAAGCATATCATGTTAAGGATATTCATTACTCATGTTTAGAAGATGCTGCAATTTTGAAAATAGCTAGCTCTATGTCACCAGATGTGATAAATGAGCATCGGTGAATATGACTAAATAATGGGAACAGAAAACAAGTTCCACGTATTCTCACCAGCTACATAATCTACTTGTTTGTATCAGTAGTGATGCAACTGATAACAGAAGCTTAATTTGTTGCATGACGTGAATGTATTCACTCATTGAAGCCTCACAATAACTCTGAAGCAGTCACAGTTATTCCTTCTAATTTAAAGATAAGGAAACTGAGGCACAAAGAGGCTGACATAGCTAGTAAAAAGCCAAAGACATTATCTAAAGCTATTTTGGGCACAATGCAAAATGAGAGAAGCTTTCATTTGTCAAGGCTCTCAGGTTTTATAATTCCAAGATTCACTTGGCGTTCAGCTATACATATGTGATTAGTAATGACGGCAATGCAATGATTACTAGGAATGACAGCCAGGTAGAGGCATACATGGACATAAACCCAAGTCTGCTGAAAAGCAAAACAACAAATAAATAACAATATCCTGACTCGATCAGGTATTTCCCTGATAATTTTAAAAACAAAAGTTATTAGAAAACACCTTACAGTCATTGAGCTGTATGCTAAGCACCATATGCATGTGTGCATATGTTCAAAATATCACTTATTACTTATGCTATCTCTATATGGTAGGCATCACAATTAAACTATCTTTCAGTTCAGTTAAGGAGAGGAATGCCTAGGTGATTAGCAACTTGCACCGGAGTGAGGAATTGAAAATTTAGCAATCTGATACCAGAAATCTTGGTTTGGACTACCAGGCTATCTTGCTTCTCAGCCTCAGGTTGAACCATGTAACAATTTCATAAAGTTTGGATTGCTCCGTAAACAAGTGTACGGGTTATCTGGAGCCCTGGCGGTGCACTTGCTAAGAGCTTAGCTGTTAACCTAAATGATGGCAGTTCAAATCCACCAGGCACTTCTTGGAAGCTCTGTGGGGCAGCTCTAGTCTGCTCTATAGGGTCACTATGAGTTAAACTGACTTGGCAGCAATGAGTATACTTTTTTTGTATGTTACAGTTTGTTTCAGATAAATTCGCTTTTTACATTTACTGAAACCTTTCAGTTACTAGTTTTTCTGGTATTACAGAGCTTCACATCGTTTGTTTAATCTGTTGTAACTGATAGCATGCAATGATTGTTTTCTTACTATGGTGACTGACCATCTATTCCTTTCACCTACTTTGATGAATTAATTGCTTTCTTACTATCTATTTTCCATATTTGTCTCTCATAAGACCATCAGGAAATACTCTGAAAGTAAAACACTTCATTACTACATTTTGCAGACCACAGGTTAGCTAAATATGTCTCAGTGACTACAGAAGAAGTGACAAGCTGATACAGAAATGGTTATAATAGAACCATTTTGTTCAAGCATTCAAAGTACGGCTTGACTGCTTTGTTAAATGTGAATTTCAGGCGAATTAGTGATGTCTGCATGGAAACCCTGGTGGCATAGTGGTTACGGGCAGTATTTGATAACCCAAAGGTCGGCAGTTTTAATCGGCCAGGCACTCCTTGGAAACGCTATAGAGCAGTTCTGCTCTGTCCTGCAGGGTCGCTATGAGTTGGAATCAATTTGACAGCACTGGGTTTGGTGTTTTGTGTAAGGGAGTACAAAAGTTAAAACAAATATAAGAACTAAAATAAAAAGTTAAAAATAATTAGTTTAAATTATCTAGGATTTACTTTGGCATAGTATGCATGGACTGTTTGCATTTTTTATAATGTATGAATATAGTGTTCTTTTGAAGACAACTTACAGTTCTCCATCTGACAGATGCTTGTATGTTATACTGTTAACCAGTGGTAGATTAATGCTCATTCATCAATAAATGGCAAAAATAACAATAGAATTAATTTTTATTGAAGATTCATTGCCATGTATTGTATTGTCATTTAATCATTAGCTCCTTATACTCCCAATATTTTAGAGATGAAATATCTGCTAAGAGAAGTTAAGTAAATTGCCTAGTCTTATACTAAGAATTTTTCTTCTTTGATAAAACTGCATTTTCAGTGCTAAAGTTGAATAAAAATCATTGTTAGCAATAGAGAAGGAACTCAATTAATTCATTTTCATGTCAATGCTAATCATTTTTGGTCTTAGCTAATCTTCTGCATTTATTATGTTATAATATGGTTTAATCTTTAATACTATGCCAGCCAGCCAAGTGCCGTTGAGTCGGATCCGATTTAATACTATACTAGATATAAATTTTATATACAGAAATCTAGCTCCAATAATAATGTATATATTTTATATAATAGCATTTTCAATAGTGGTTGGAGTTCAAGTAAACTAATAACGAATATTCTCTGTGATAAAATTATACATCTGCTAACTTATGAATTTGCTAGCCATTCATCCTCGTTGAAGACTTTAATTTCTGTTGGTTTATATGTTCAGCTCATTTCCTTTCTGCATTTATAATTTTAAGGGCCACACCTGCCTCCAACTAGGGTAGAGAAAACTGACAGGTTGTAACTTAATTCTACCATGAGAGATGCTTTCACAAGACAATTCAATTGCTGGATGAAAACATAACCTCATCATATTACTTTCTACATCATCTTTTTACGTTATGAAAAAGAAACCATCAGAAGAACAGCTTCAAGAGAAAAGTATCAGAATGCAAAATGAAAAAGGCATAGAGCCAGAATACGCCTTCAAAAGCGGGGCTATGTTTGGGAATTATGAGTCATGCTCATTTTTCAGCTTGGGCTCCCTTTCCTGATCCTTCTACATACAGGAAGTGGTAGAAGCTTAAATAAGCCATCTGATACTAAAACATTCTACTTTTTTGGAAACTTGCATGAAAGGAATCAATTGTTAACATCTTGATTTATTGAAGTTTTGAAGGATTATCCATCTCCAGGTCCTTTAACTGTGCTCTGAAGCAGAAATTCATGCCAGGTAAGCCTATGATGTTTACAGATTCAAACTAATATTTTTCTTCATAATTCTCTTTGCAGATTCACAAACATTAGAATCACATAAAATATCCACACATGCAATCGAGAAGCCAAACAATATAAAGATGAGTAATCATTTTAGAATTGCAAGAGTTTCACCCAGTTATGCCATTCACATTCCTTAAGGTGCCCTGGGGACCTCATATGACATCAAAATAAAAATGACGTTTTTGCCACTTTGTTTTTTTACAGCTCAGAAAATTTAAAAGAACATAAAAGGAAACAGTCCAGGACTTCCCAGACCAAAGCGTGAATTCTGTCAGCCGATTGATGGCTTTGGCTTAAGAACTCACCAGGAGTTCAGCTCTTTGACTCCATCTCACTCCTCCTTGAATTCACACTAAATTATAACACCGAGTCAGGATTTGCAATTAACAGGGAAGTACTATGTCAGATTTTTGGCTGCTTATAAAATAGACCAGCCTTTTTCACCGGCTGTATTGGCTTCTACTTTCAGGGCGAAACAAATAAAATTTCCTCTTATGTTCCGCTTATCGATCAAATTAATTTCTATACCAGGTACAAATGAAAACATGCCAAAGACTCCTTTCTAAAGCAGCTAAGAGAATGGGATGCACCACTTGCTGGGAGACTCAGCTCGCTCCTTAGCGGTTTGGTGGGCAACAGTCCAGTACAGTCAGGGTTAGCAGGGAGCAATGGCAGAAGCCACAAGTCAGTAAGCTTGGGAGGTGGGAATGGGGAGATAAATACTTCCAATTGCATTATATAAAATCAAATTGCTTTCCAGAGGGCAACGGGGGAGGGGAGGCAGCTTCACAAGCAAAAATACAAACATAAAGGGTAGGTACCAAGAGAGTCATGTTTCTCAAAGAGAGACGCCTGTCAGCTTTCTCCTGTGGAAAGGGGTTAAAGCTTTTAAATGAACTGGTGTGATAAATGCAAACAAAAAGGACCAAAAAAAAAAAAGAAAAAAAGAGAAAAGAATGAATGTAGAAACAATAAAATGAAGTCGCAGGGCTGAGGCTACCTCAAGTTCTCTCAGAATTCCCGACTGTCCACAGGTTTCTAAGTCTTCCAGGGCTTGAGACCAGAAATTCTCCTCTTGCTCTGCCTCTGCACTGTCAGGGGCCCCTGAAAAACTGTCGTGAGAAGCACAGTCTGGATTAAGAGCTTTCCAAACATGATTATTTTTTCCTGTGTCCAGAATCTCTCTGTTTACCTCAGACACCAAATATAGACAGATTCATTTTGGACCTGGCTTTCTTTCAACTGTGGACTCCAAGCAAAGCCAGGTCCAACGTAAGGACGCTTTGGTGTTGGATGCTGTTGAGTCGATTTTCAATGCACAGTGACCCAATGTGACAGTATAGAACTGTCCCAAAGGATTTCCTTGGCTGTAGTTCTTAGGGATGAAGTCTTGCTGGCATAGTTGTTAAAGCACTTGGCTGCTAACCAAGCAGCTGGCAGTTCAAATGCACTAACTGTTCTGTGGGAGGAAGATATGGCCGTCTGCTTCCATAAAGATTTCCGTTTGGGAAACCCTGTGGGCAGTTCTGCTCTATCTGATAAGGTCCCTGTGAGTCAGAAATGGCTTGATGGCAAAGGGTTTAGTGCATGTATTTTCTTTCTAGTCTTTAGGGTAGCAAATAACCAAGTCTTTTCTTCTGAGAGTCTGAGGAACCACGAGGTGGGTTCAAACCACTGACCTTTTGGAAAGCAATCAAACTGCATAACCACTGTACTACCAGAGCCCCTTATGGCTGCATTAGGAAATACCAAGTGCTGAAAAGAAAGAAATGATGGACCATGGTCTCACTGAGTAAATTTCAGAATGTTGACAGCTGCTGCAGACGGGGCTGCACCAACATGGCACTGTGTGGGAATACAGCTGCCATATCTACTGGGAAAGATTAACCTACATCTAGATTTTCTCTAAAATAGAGACAAATGTGTTTTTTCCACTTATTAGAAGCATACTTATAAATCGATTAAGTGCTATTACTGTTTATAAATTTCTTTAAAATATTTTGATAAGGAACAAAACGCCAAACTGTCTTCTTAGTTAAAAATATGTGCCCTTTGAGGTATCTTCATGAATTTATTTATTTCAATGGTAAATGTCATGGATTGAATTATGTCTCCCCAAAAACATGTGTAGCCATGTGGCTGGGCCATGATTCCCAGTATTTTATGACAGTGCTCCATTTTGTGGTTTTCCTATGCTGTATGTTAAAGGATTAGGGTGGGACTGTAAATCCCTTTATGAGATCACCTGCGTGCTCCACTGTGATGCAGTGGATAAGAGCTCCAGTGAGCGCTAGCCGCTCACAAAGAGGCTGGCAGCTTGAATGCACCCAGCTGCTCCTTGGAAACCCTATCCGGCAGTTCTACTCTGTCCTACAGGGTCACTATGAGTCAGAACTGACTCAGTGGCAACGGGTTTTAAATGTGAAACGACCTCTAAGAGAGAAGAAAGAGGACTCGTTGTCACAAAGTGAGAACACACAGATTCGTCTGTTTTGCCAAGTGCTACTGTTACTTCATCAGGGGACCCAGCTCTTGCCTTGTGTGTGCTGGTGATCAGGCTGCAGGCAGGCACAAGGTTTACATTCCTGCCATGTGGCCAGGGTGGGCAATGACGACAGCTTTAAGGAGCCCACACCAACCACTTGTGCCCTAGAAGTCAACAGGAAACCCTGGTGGTATAGTGGTTAAGTGTTAAGGCTGCTAACCAAAAGGTCGGCAGTTGGAATCCACCAGGCACTCCTTGGAAATTATGAAGCAGTTCTATTGTCCTATAGGGTTGTTACAAATTGGAATTGACCAGACGGCAGTGGGTTTGTTTATTTTTGGTTCAGTTGGGAGTCAAGAAGTTCAGATCTGGCCTAAATTACCACAGAGCCATCTCTGACACAGCAGCAGTGAGACGAGCACCTTACCTGCTGGCGGTGGGTCGGTCCCAGTCTTCATGACTCAGCCCTACATCTGGGTAGGTCTGGCTTCGTGGCTTGCTAACAGGGGACAAACTGCCTCTCTGTTTTGGACTCCTCCAGTCATAGGTGTTGAAGTTGTATCCTGAGGCCTGAAAGCCACTACCTAAAACACAAGCAAGCGGTTACAGTGTGTTTTTGAGAAGACCTCAAGAAAGGCCTCTTCAGGAACCTGTCCTCTTTTATGGTTTACGTTATTTTGTTCAAGGGGGCAGACTTTAGCCAAATGTGGGATCATGGCCATCAAGACAACATCAAAATCTTACATTCAAAGCACATTCACACATATTATCTCAACTGATTCATACGGCAACCCAGAGGTAAGATTCTTAGATCCACGCAGGAGTGGCCACTGCTCTGGGCTGAGCTTTACATGGCTCCTCTGTCTCAGCAAGAACTCTGCTGGGCCAGAAGGATGTGCCCACCAGAACAGCACCCACCCTTTCTAAAGCAAGCCTGAGAAAGTCAGAGCTCTCAGTTTCCTACCCAAATGGCTATGTCCAGGTCCAGGGAGCGCTGGGTGCATCTCACCCAAGTCTGTCCTCCTGAGAACAAAACTTTTTACTGGATGTGGGTCCCAGGCCTATGAGTGGCCAAGAGGAACGTGGCTGTGCAGAGGTGTGGATGGTGCCTGGACTTGCAGGCTGGGGCCTACAAATGTTAGGGGTGGGCTTGAGGACTACTTAGAACAGTGAGAAATGACATTGTTAGCAAGAAGAGGGATCAAAAGCAGTGGCAACAACAATGTAAGCACAGGTTATCATATTGTTGGCTGCCATTGAGTTTGACTCCAACTCGTGATGTCCTTATCAATAACAGAATGAAATGTGCCATCTTCGTGTCCCATTCTATCTTATGATTGTTGGTATATTTGTGACTTCCAGCAGTATATCAAACAATGTTCTGTTATGGCCTGTAAGGTTTTCATTGGCTGAGTTTTGGAAGTCGATTGCCAAGGCCTTTCTTCCTTGTCTGTCTTAGCCTGGAAGTTCCACTGAAACGGTCTACCATGGTTGACTGTTAGGATTTGAAATGCAATGGAATAGCTTCCAGCATCATAGAAACGTGCAAGCCACCACAGTACAACAAAATACAAGGCAGCTCAGTGAACATACAGTGGTTGCTTTTTAGACACCCAGCACCCCCTTGAGTACTTTATTTTAACCACCTTAATTATTTTTCATAACCATCTTTGAAGGTAAGTCCTAATAATATTTGCATTTTACAGATGAGGATACTGAGGGCTTAGGACAGTGTTCAACTACTGGGGTACTTGAAAACTCACTGAGGATTCAAGGTGTAATTATGGAGAGTCAGTTTCGAGGCCCTCAAGTTCTGTATGTACTTCTTCCCCAAACTTAGCTAGCACATAAAGCACCAAGGGTTTGAGGTCTAGTTCTTACTTTTTATTTCCCCTTTCACAGTTGTCATTTCTCACTTTTCAAATGAAAGATGAATTTCTCATGCATCTCAAACCTTTGACAGAGCTTTGCTCAGGGTCATAAAAACTCCCAACCTCTAAGTCAAAGGATAATTTGAGAGTGCCTCTCTCCTGAGGGAATGTCTCTTGGGAGCAGCACCTTATTTCAACCCGGCACAGACTCACACAAAGGCTTCTGGCCCTCCCTCTTACTCATCTCTCTCTGTCTCTCAGAATTAAAATTCAGAAGTATGATGATTGTCAGGGTTGGAAGGATGGTATATTATTATGTTTATCTGAATTGCAAAATGAAGACTGACTTCTGACAGGAGTTAAGTCTGTTTAGCTTGACAGGCGAAACAGCAAGGAATGGTTTTGGCAATTAGGTTACGCAATGGACAGTTTCTATGAATTTGAATGAGTTAAATCTGTGTCTTTAAAATTTTGACAACATTTTTAAAGTATATGCACAACAAATTGGAAATAACTGTCTTTACATTTGGGGAACAAATGTTAGATGCCAACTTTAAATGTATAACGTGATACGCAGGCTTTCAAAAAAGTGGGGGGAGGTTTAAAAGGGACCAGGAGCTTGATTTCTGGTCTGACACTATAGTCGGTATTGTTAATCACCAAATATTGCTTCATCTAACACTTCAGGCTATGACTCATTTGTGCGTGTGCGCATATAATGGGTGGAACCCCACAGAGCTCAGGCTGCTAACCAGAAGTGGGCGAGTTCGAGTGTACCAAGGGTTCCTTGAAAACTCTATGGGGCAGTTCTACTCTGTCCTACAGGGTTAGTATGAGTTGGTAGCAACTTGATGGCATTAAAAAATTTTTTTATTTTATGTGCTGGGTTTCTATATAACTGTATGTCTTACTGTGTTTAACAAACTCTCAATACAGCAAACATGCCTGTGTCCCATCTTCATGGGAACTAAATGACTTGATCACATAAGATGATGCTTCAGTACCAGCCCTGCTATGGCCCCCATTGAGTTTCTCTTCCCTTGTTAGGTCTCTGATAACATCCTTGCTACAGCCTAAAACCAGCTGCCACTGAGCTGATTCAGACTCATGGTAGGGTAACCCCATGTGTATCGGAGGAGAACTGTGCTTCACAGAGCTTTCAGTAGTTGACTTTTCAGAATAGATCACCAGGCCTTTCTTCTGAGGCTCCTTTGGGTGAACTCAAAGAATGTCAGTCTTTTCAGCTGCAGTAGAGCAAGTTAACCCTTTGCATCCTCCTGAACTCCTACTACAAGTCAGAGCCCATGAAAAGTAGAATGCAAAAGAAAAATACACTCTAATTAAAAGGATTAGATCTCAAGAATCCAGGATAATGACTAGAGCCACATGATGGAAATACACCATGAACTTCGTGAGTTAGAAAACAGAGAACTGGAAGTTCCTGGAGTAGAGAAATGACTTACAGTTTAACAGCATTCTCTTTTTCTCAGCTAACTGCAGAAGTTTGGCTAGCCACTGGGGTAGAAGTCTCATGTGATGACTATGAAGATTCCTGTCAAATGTGTTGAATTAAGGAAGCGTATGTGTATCTGCTCTTAAATATGAAGGCCACAGATTGAATTGTGTCCCCTCAAACTGTATGTCAACTTGGCTAGGCCATGATTCTCAGTATTGTGTGGTTGCCTACCATTTTGTTATCTGATATGATTTTCCTGTGTGTTGTAAATCCTACCTCTATAATGTTAATGAGGCAGGATTAGGGGCAGTTATGTCAATGAGGAAGAATTCAATCTACTAGACTAGGTTATGTGTTAGACCAGTCTCTTCTGAGATGTGAAGGAGAGAATGGAGTAGAGAGACACAGAGACCTCATACCACTAAGAAACAAGACCTGGGAGAATAGCGTGTCCTTTGCACCTGGAGTACCTGCACTCAGAAGCTGCCTGACTGGGGAAGACTGATGACAAGGACCTTCCTTCAGAGCTGATGGAGAGAGAAAGCCTTCTCCTGAAACTGGCACCCTGAATCAGACTTCACGCCCTCTAGACTGTGAGAGAATAAAGTTCTGTTTGTTAAAGCCACCCACTTGTGGTATTTCTGTTACAGCAGCACTACCTGACTACGGAAGGGAGAGACCGGGTAAGAGCACATTTCGTCATGGCTTCCTCTGACAAACTACCCATTTTCTCCTTTCAAGACAAACAATTCCCAGATATATGAAGTCTTACTTCTTGTGATACAAAAAAGAATTAGGTGGAGTCTGCAGCCGCCTTTCCTTAACTGGCTTTAAACATCTTAAGAACCAAGTGTTAAACTAAACGATAGAGTCCTCCTGGGGGTGTTCTTTTCTGATAAGCATTAAACCTATACGACCATTAAATTCTCTGGGGGAAACTGTGGCATGTTTTTGATTGAGTAGATTAACTTTCTGATTTTTCTCTCAACTGTGATTGGTAAGCAGTTGTTGGTGTCCTAGATGAAACTATAAGGATGGGTTTGAGCAGATGTGCAATCTCATTACTAGGAAAATTAACAACCCCAAAAAGGCATGTCTATCTATAACAATGGTAGTTTTAATAAGCACTATTAAATGATTACTGCATTACAACAAAGCAGGAAATGAAGAGAATAAAATTCAAATGTCTTTGGGCCCAGGCGAGAGTTAGATATGAGTTTAGACCCACTTCTGTCCTAGTCCCAGTGATGCTGCCATATGTTAAGATCCCAGCCCTGCCACTTCCCAGTTTTGTAGCACTGGAATATTAATCTCTCAGTGTCTCAGTGTAAAATGAGGATAACGTACCTCACAGGGTTGGCATGAGAATTAAGGAAATACTATCAATAAGCATACTTAGGAAAATGCCTATAACAGTTTTAATGAGCACAGTTGTCTGTTCCTGCTTACTGAGCCATGTACCTCTCCAAATCTCAATTTCAAAATGAGAACCTATTACACTGCCACGGTAGTCAAAACAGCCTGCTGCTGGTACAAAAGGAGACACATAGACCAATAAAACAGAGTTGAGAACTCAGAGATGCCACCATCCTCTTATGAACAGTTGATATTCGACAAAGGCCCTAAGCTTGTAAACTGGGCTAAAAACAGTCTCTTTAACCAATGGTGCTGGCAAAATCGAATACCCACCTGCAAAAAATTGAAACAAGACCCATATCTTACACCTTACACAAAAACTAACTCAAAATGGATCCAAGACCTAAATATCAAACCTAAAATGATACAGATCATGCAAGAAAAAATAGTGTCAACAATGGAAGCTTTAATACTTAGACAGCCTTCAAAATCTGACAAAGCCTAATCAACAGAAGAGATAATAAATAGGAACTACTAAGAATAAACATTTTTGCCCTTCTAAAGACTTTATTAAAAGAATTAAAAGACCACTTACAGAATGGGAAACAATATTTGGTAACTACATGTTGGACCAATGTCTGATCTCCATAATCTACAAGGTACTGCAAAATATCGGTAAGAAAAAGGTAAATAGCAATTAAGCAATGGGCAAGAAGATGGACAGACACTTCACCAAAAAGGATATCCAGACAGCCAAAAGGCACATGAGGAAATGCTCACAATCTTTAGCTATTAAAGAAATCCAAATCAAAACTACAATGAGATACCATCTTACCCCAACAAGGTTAGCTGTGATCCAAAAAACACAAAACAACAAATGTTGGAGAAGCTGTGGAGACATTGGAACTCTCCTACACTGCTGGTGGGATTGCAAAATGATACAACCTGTTTGGAAAGCAATCTGGCACTTCCTTAAAAAGTTTGAAATAGATACACCATTTAATCCAGTAACCCCACTGCTTGGAATATATCCTACAGGATCAAGGGCAGTCACATGAACAGATATATGCACATGAGTGTTTATTGCAGCACAGTTCACAACAGCTAAAAGATGGAATCAACTCAGATGCCCAACAACAGATGAAGGGATAAAGAAACGATGGTATATATACTCAATGGAACACTGTGCAATGATAAAGAACAATGATGATTTTAGGAAGCATCTTATAACCTGGTTTTAACCGGAAGACATTATGCTGAATGAAACTGTCAGTGGCACAAGAACAAATATTGTATGAGACCCCCACTATAAGGACTTAAAAATAGACTTATGTACAGAAGAAAAGACTCTTTGATGGCTGTAAAGGAGGGGAGGGAGGGAGAGAGCTGGTCATATATTAGATAGTCGATAGCAATTTGGTTGGGTGAAAGCAGTGACAGCACACAATAGAAAGAAGATCAATTTAACTGGACTTCAACATAAATTGAAAACTCTTAACCCAATACCGCAAGGATAGAGTAGCAGAGGTGGGGGCCTGGGGACCATGCTCTCAGGGACATCAAGGCCAACTGGCATAACTGGCCTATTACTAAGAAAGTCTTCTGTACCCCATATTGGTGAGTGGCATCTGGGGTCTTAAAAGCTAGCAAGCTGCCAACTGAGGTACACCAAATGGTCCCAAGTCATCGGGAACAGACGATCATCAAGAGCAACAAAGACATGATGGAAAAGAGCCCAGGAGACATAAGGACCCATGTGAATGGGTGACTGTATCAACATGTGACCAGAAGAACCAGATGGTGCCTGGCACCACCAATGACAGCTGTCATAGGGCACACAATGTTGAGTCTCAGGGGCAACACAAGAAAGAGGGGTACACCTCAAGAACTCCAGTAAAAGACTGTAATTGATGATCTGGTGCCTGAGGGGCTCCCCTGGGAGCATGGCCCCTGGACCTGGTGCTGCCCCTGACCAGAAAACATTACTTAGGTCAACTCTTCAGACAGGAATGGGCTGGACTTGGGGACACAATGTGACCATATGGTGTATGTACTTCATGGTTCTAGGCATCTATAGGATGCTGTCTTACTGGCCTCTTACTAGAGGGGAGAGGAGAGGGTGGACAGGAGGGGACAGGAGACTGTTAAGAGGCTATGACATATACAGAATGAAAAGGAGGAGTGTGCTGTCACTGGGCAAGGAGAGCAGAAGGAGCTGCAGACAGGCAGGCAGGCATCCAAGTTTAATTTGGATGGTATACTTTCACAACACTACAACAACAACAAAATCTCACTTTCCTCATCTAGAAAACAGGAAGACTAGGAAAGGAGGTCACTGTCAGCACTGTTACTACAGTAAATGTTTCAGTGCCTTTTAAAGGGTTACTATGGGTCAGAACGGACCCAACAGCAATGGGTTTGGTTTCTGTGGTTTGGTTCAGGTACTACAGGAGGGGCTAAAATACAAAGATAAATAAAGCAAAGCTTCTGCCCTTAAAAACCTGTACAGTTCAGAGCATGCATGGCACAAGAACAGTACGTAACACTGGTTCTAACAAGGATGTGATAAATGCTGTTTAGCTTGAACTCAGTGATATGGAAGAACAACAATGTGGGTCACCAACGGTGATGAAGGGAAGTGACAAATCCTCTTGGACTTCGACAGTCATTCGGCGTTTATGAGGCAGAAGTGCTGGGAAAGACAGGGTAGGTCCAGCAGAAGGGAGACCTGGCCAAGGGGCCGGGTGGTGAAGCCTGCCCCCTCCTGCTCCCATCAGTGCGTGTCTGCTCCATTTCGAAAGAGGCAGCAGTACTCCAGGAATGCTTCTCGTCCCATTTAGCACTCGCTCTTATTCCTCCCCATGGTTGGGGGAGGGGGAGCAGAGACTTACCAGATTTGTAAGTTTGGGAAAGGACCCCGGGCATGTGCACTCGGCGCCCCATTGGCTTTCCCTGAGCTCAGTGGTGCCAGAGAGGCCAGGACTGCGCAGCACACTACGAGTTACCTGCCAAGTACTTCTTTTCCCTTTTCCTCAGTACCAGGTGTAGTCAGCTGGTACAAAAACTAGTGTTTTTGGCTGGGCAGTCTGTTGCTCAAAGTAAGACTGTATTTTTAGCCTCCCTTGAATCTAACTAGGTGGAAAGTTCTGGCCAATGACATGTAAACACAACTTCTGGGAGGGATCCTTTCAACCCTCTTTCTTGGACCATGAAGTGATCCCAAGGATGAAAGCCCAGTGCTAAGCATAATGAAGTAGAGATAGGAGAATGGGACTCTGATGACACTGAAAACACACCTACCTGAAAAACTACCTAACTGTCTAAGTCACTGTAATACTAGGATATTGAATCTTTTTCAGCTGAACCAAATCCAACTAAAGTGCTGGCTTAGGGTTTGCTCTGTAGATGTGATACCTTCCCTTCATTTATAAGAGTTCCAACATCTAGATATGATTGGGGGTATGCAAACAGGAACTCTGATTCTGGTTTTAGGTCAGAGATGGTTTTTCTGGGAAAAAAACCAAACGTATATTTTAATCCATAACAGACTCCTATTACTATTTTTCAATTGATTTAAAATTGATAAGAAGAATGAATTGATCAATATAACAAAATATCTAGTGATATCAAGTTCCTAGTCCATGTTTTAAGAATAGTGCAGTTCAGGGTGTGTACGAGATCTGGCATTTAAGTCCACAAACTTCATTGCTCTATGTACCACATGCCTCACTGCTGAATATCACTACGATCACCTTTGCAGCACTCCCCTTGGGAAGCTATGCACTGATTCCAGTGCCTAGTCCATCCTTCAAAGCAATTTTGGAGCTCTTTCTGGAATGGCCATTGCACACAGTGGCACTGCAGCAAGTTCACAAACTTAATTGTGTAGTCGTCTGTGAGGGAGTTTTTGGCCAGTAGACAAATAAATGTATTAGAACACCCTCCTTACACACCTGATCTGGTCTCCAGTGACTTTTGTCTTCACCCAGAGATAAAGGAAATATTGAAAGGATGACATTTTGATGACATTCAGGACAGCAAGGGTAATACAACAGCTCTGCTGGCCATTCCAGAAAGAGTTCCAAAATTGCTTTGAAGGGTGGATTAGGCACAAGTGGTGGTACATAGTGTCCCAAGGGTAGTACTCTGAAGGTAACCATAGTGACATTCAGCCCTGAGATATGTAGCACTTTTTCTAGAACAGACAGTACAGCCAGGAGGTGTTAAGGAGCCATGGTAGTGCAATGGTTAAACACTTGGCTGCTAACAGTTTGAATCCACCCAGCATGAGGAAGACCTGGGACAGTCTCATTAAGCTTACAGACCAGAAACTCCATGGGGCAGTTCCACTCTGTCACATGGGATTATTAGGGGCGGGGTTGCCCTGAATCAAAATTGATGAAACAAGAGCTGCCAGAAGTGTGATAAAGTAAGGTGGGACAGGATATAAAGTGTTTCAGACTGAGGAGCATCGACTTGATCCTATAAACCATATTTTGTATCAATTTTGTGGGGGGTAGAGGGTAAGAGAATAGTAGGATTAGATAAGAATATAGATTTTTGGAAGACGAGTGATAGCCATGTGGACTGGTAAAACGCTCCAAGGAAGGTGATGAGCGAGGAAGCAGTCACAGCATTTCAGGCCTGAGGAAGGCCTTCACAAAGGCCGTGGTGATGGAGAGACACAGAAACATTAAGCTAGTATAAAGTAGGAAGATGCTTGGCTCCTGGTGACACTGTGGAACTACTGTCTCCTTCAGGCTCTTATTGCAGTGGGAGAAAAATAAACATTTATCTTGTTTGAACACTGTCCTTTGGATTTTATTATGTGGCTGAATCCAGGTGAATCAATTGCTAACTGATCCAGGTGAATTTAATACCATAATTAAAAATACAGCCTTTTTGAGGGAAATTAGGTGGGGGATAGAAGGTAGGCTGGTTGCCACCCCTGAGCAGTGTCAGCCCCTGAGGAGCATCTCTTGACAGCAGAAGTCAAGCTTAGAAGTCAGGAATGAATACAATTAAATGTACAGCCCAGGTGAAAGAAAAACCAGCTGCCAAAATTGAATTAAACTTTGTTTTTGCTAGACAGTGATGTGAACACATAAAATAAATTTTAAAGAACATGCATGATACTGGAAACTAGATTTTAAATTCAAAACTGGTAAAAGAAACAGACTGAAAAATAAAATAACTACTAACATTTTAATTTCTAATCAATTATTTCTTTGATTTAGTACTGAAAACCTGTCTGTATTTCTTTTTCACCTGGGTTTTAATATCTGGCCTTACATCTTATAATGTGAGGTTTTAAATTCCGTCTTGATTCCTTTCACTGAGAGAAATGTTTAGCTTTATTCATTTACATAATGGAAAAGGACTCTTCACAAATGTAGGTACTTCTGAAAGTGGATGGAATCTAGATATGCTGAGTTTTATTTTTAGGGTAAATATCTCTTAGATACTTATAAAGTTCTGATACTCCAATATTATAATATTTGGCTTTCAGTACCACAGTATAGTACAGATTAGCAGTTTCCAATTGTAGCTCTTCATTCAAATTCAATATTAATTCAGACAAGTGAATTGAACAATGTTGGTCTATATTCAGAAAGTTTGAAATCAGAAAATGGTTTTGGAATTCAATCTTCAACTCTCTAATTTTGGGACTACCATTACTTTCATTTCTGGAAGCCAATTTTAGGATAAGAAAGTGAGCCAAACCATTCCCTGCCAAATTTGTTTTCTAAAGGCCAAATTTTACTAAGAATGAGACAATGAAATTATGCATTTGTATAGATATTTGAAATTGTTATTGCCAAGAAACATTCTAAGTATTTTAATGAGAATATGGTAAATGGCAGAGCAAAGAGATAGTTCTGCTTTCTTTCAGAAATAACCTCAAAACAACCACCACAGCAAAACCAATTGCTGTCAAGTCAATTTCAACTCATAGCAACCTATAGGACAGAGCAGAACTATCCCTTAGAGTTTCCGAGGAGCTCCTGGTGGATTTGAAATGCTGGCCTTTCGGTCAGCAGACACAGCACTTAACCGCTGTGCCACCAGCACTGCCCCAAACGAAAAGGGGTGACAAAGGGGTGGCAAGTAATAGAAGGATGAAGCTCCATCTTCAAGAAAACTAGAATATTTCTCTAAACTAAAAGTTGCCAAATTCAGTGAAAGTCAAACAAGAGGTGGTTAAGGGGTAAAGAGGAGATACCTAGGGCTACAGATTTCAGAGTAGACCCAGGCTTCCAACTGGGAGCCAGGACATGAGGCAACTACACTGGAGGTTTGTCGGGAACACTAGAATGGACTGCCTGGGCTGGCTGTGGGAAGTGCTCTAGGCTCACGTCGGCACCAGGTACAGTTGGGAGGTAGGCTGAACACTAATACATACAGACATGCCACCAATTATAGAAAATCAGTGAGGCACAGTACCAAAGAGATCACACCTGTTGCAACTGAGTTGATTACAACTCATAAAAACCCCTACACAACAGAGCAGAATTGCACCTCACTCAAGAAACACCTCATGGATTTGAACTGCCAACCTTTTGGTTACTAGCCAAACTCTTAACCACTATGCTACTGGGGTTAGGCAGTGTATTGGGGGTAATCTTGCATCTTGAGCAGCCTGCAGTTGCTGATCACTGTAGGCTGGCAAGAAGTCATGGCTAAGAACTCACATATAGGCAACACTGTGAACCAGGGGTATTTTTGTTAGCCTGGAACATACCACGGGTTCTTCTTTCTTAGAACTTCTAGGAAACTTCTAATTCAGGAAGAACTCATCTCACTCCAATATGAGAGAATTTAAAAGTGACCAGTGTTAGATGTATACTGAGTTACTACCAAAAAGAGAAGGGGGACAGAAGAACAAGGCAATAGCAGACAAAGGATAACTGAGCAAAGGTCTGCTAATGAGCAAATGATAAATATGACCAAACAGATTATTGCAATTTTCTTTTAATACAACCCCATGAAATGAGAAGTTACAGCAGAACTATAAAGGACTCATGGAAGAACAGGCAAGGTGATGAAAACATAAAAAGTATGAACTTGTAACGACAGGGAAGGAACAGAAGAAAAAAATAAAATCTTAACCATGGTAAAAACGGTGTTGAATCTCTTCCTCTCTGCAACTATCTATATATAGAATGTTGTATCGTTAACATACAGTAAAAAAGTTGGACTCACTGACTATACATGATGGTGTTCATAACCAATATGAAGATTGAAAGGAAGCAAGACAAATGAATTACACCTTCAATTCAAACAGAAAAGGAATAACAAATCCACAAATAAAAGGAAAACATTATTAATAAAAATTAAAGACTAAACTTTATTTAAAAAGTGATAAAGTTGTTAGGTGTTATCAATTTGCTTGCGACTCACAGTGATCCTATGTGCGAAAGAAGGAAACGCTCTTTAGTCCTGTGCCGTCCTCACACTTGTTATGTCTGACCCTCTGGTTGCAGCCACTGTGCCAGTCCATCTCATCAAAGACATTCCCCTTTTTTGCTGATCTTCTAATTTACTATGCATGGTGTCCTTCTCCAGAGACTGGTTACTCTCTACAACATGTCTAAAGTACATGAGACAAAGTCTTGCTCTCCTCTTTTCCAAGGAGCAGTCTGGCTGTGCTTCTTCCACGAATTTTTCATCCTTCTGGCAGTCCGTACTATATTCAATATTCTTTGCCAACACCATAATTCAAAGGCATCTTCCATCTTCCTTATTCACTGTCCAGCCTTGGCACGAATATAAGGTGATTAAAAATATCTTCGGCCAGGTGCACCATAGTCTTTCAAGTAATGTCTTTGCTTTTTAACACTTTAAAGATGTCTTTTGCAGCAGATTTGTCCAATGCAATACATCATTTGACTTCCTGACCACTGCTTCTATGGGTGTTGATTGTGGATTTAAGTAAAATGACATCCTTGACAGCAACTTCTTTTCTACTTTTATTATGATGTTATTTACTGATCCAGTTGTGAGGATTTTTGTTTACTTTATGCTGGGGTGTAGTCCTTACTGGAGGCTGTAGTCTTTGATCTCCAAGTCCTCTTTACTTTCAACAAGGAAGGCTGTGTCACCTGCATATCACAGGTTGTTAGTGAGTCTTCCACCAATCCTGATGCTGTATTCTACTTCATACAGTCTGGCTTCTTGGATTATTTGTTCAACAGCCTAAGATTGAATAAGTACGGTAAAAGGATATGTTGTGGATTGAACTGTGTCTCCCCAAAAATGTGTGTAGTAATTTGGCTGGGCTGGTGATTCCCAGTATTGTGTGGTTGCCCTCCGTTTTGTGATTTTCTGATGCTGTAAATCCTAATCTATGCCTGTGGTTAACAGACTGGATTTATGTTAAAGAGGATTAGTGTGGGACTATAAAGTCCTTCCTAAAGTCACCTCCCTGATCCAATGTAAAGAGCGTTTCCTTTAGTGTGGCTTGCAATACTTTTTATCATTTTATCCCACGCAAGAGAAAAGGAAAGGGAAGCAAGCAGAGAGTTGGGAACCTGATATCATTAAGAAAGCACCAGGAGCACAGCGTGTCCTTCAGACCTGAGGTTCCTGGAGCAAGACGTCCCCTGACCACAGACTGATGCAATATAAGGAACTTCTTCCAGAGCTGATAAAGAGAAAGCCTTCCCCTGGAGCAGACATCCTGAGTTTGGACTACTGGACTATTTAAGAATAAACAATTTCTCTCTCTCTGTTTCTTTTTAATTCTGATTAAGTGGAAGTATACAGTCCAAGTTCATTTTGCATGCCCACCTCTCTGCAACTCTATCTGTTCTCCTCAACCTGTAACAGCACACTCCTCCTTTTCACTCTTTACTTCTAGTGTCCTCTTGACAAACAACTGTCCCCTCCTTTCCACCCTCACCTTTCCCCTCTAGAAAGAAACCAGTAGGACTGCCTACTATAAATGTATAAAATCATAAGGTACACTCACCACACACTCACTCTGTGCCTCCAAGTCCAGTCCATTCTTAGTCTGAAGTGTTGGCCTCAGTACTGGTTTCAGGTCTGGGCCAGCAGCAAGTTCAGGGGGTATGTTTGCAGGGGACCCCCAAGTTGTTGGACCATGAGCTCTGGTCTCTTGGTAGAGTCCTTGATCTACACACCTCTTTTTCTTGTGGTACATCAGGAACTCTACGTTGTATCCTCTATCATGCCTGTCTTTGGTGGTGGCTGGACACCATGTGGTTGATGTAGTCTCCCAATCACATGGGTCCTTCGGCCCCCCGGGATCATTTTCCCTTGTGACTTTGATGTTCTTGGTTGTTATCTGTTCCAGGTGGGCTGGGACCAACTGATGTCCCTCAGATGGCAGTTTGATGGCTTTTAAGACCCCAGATGCCACTCACCAATATGGGGCACAGAACACTCTCTTAGCAAAAGACTAGTTATGCCAATTGACCTCGATGTCCTCTGAAAATATGGTCCCCAGACTCTTGTCCCTACTGCACTATCCTATGAAATACTGGGCTGAATTTAGAAAACCTTTTAGCTTATGGTTAAACATTTCTCTTTTTGTATTTCTGTTAGAGCAGTACCAGATCACTAAGACTGGAGGCAACCCTTTCTTGATTCTAAACCATGTTGTATCCCTTGTCTTGTCTGTATGACTGGCTCTTGGTCTATGTTCAGTTGGTGTGTGAGCCAAACTAAGTGTTCTGGAATTCCCATTCTTTGCAATGTTATTCATAATTTGTTATGATCTACACAGTTGAATGCCTTTACATACTCTATACAATACAAGGAATAGCTTTCTGGTATTCTCTGCTTTCAGCCAAGCTCCATCTAACATCAGCAATTCTATCCATGGTTCCACATCCTCTTCTGAATCCTGCTTGAATTTTTGGTTGTTCCCTGTCAATGTATTGCTGCAATTGCTTTTGAATGATCTTCAGCAAAATTTTACTTGCGAGTGAGATTAATGATATTGTTCAATAATTTCTGCATTTGACTCGATCACCTTTCTTTGGAATGGGCATAAGTACAGATTCCTTTCAGTAAGTTGATCAGGTAGCTGTCTTTCAAATTTCATGGCATAAACAAGTAAGTGCTTCCAGCAATGCATCAGTTTATTGCATCTCAGTGCAATCTCAGTGGTGTTCTGTCAATTCCTGAAGCCTTGTTTTTCATCAGTGCCTTCGTGGCACGCTGGAATTCTTCCTTTAATACCACTGGCTGTTGGTCGTATGCTACCTCCTGAAACGCCTGAACATCTACCAGTTCTTTTTGGTATAGTGACTCTGTGCATTCCTCCCATCTTCTTCTGATGCTTCTGTGTCATTCAATATTTTCCTCGTAGAATTCTGTCAAATTTAAACTCGAGGCTTGAATGTTTTCTTCAGTTCTTAAGAAATGCTAAACATGTTCTTCCCTTTTGGTTTTCTAACTCCATGTCTTTGTACATTTTGTCATAATATTTTGTTTTCTCAAGCCGCACTTTGAAATCTGTTCTACTCTTTTATGCCACCATTTCTTCCATTTGCTTTAGTTACTCTCCATTCAAGAGTAAGTTTCAGAGTCTACTCTGATAATCTATTTCATCCTTTTCTTTCTTTAATGTCTTTTTAATGAACTTTTGCTTTCTTTGTGTAACATGCCCTCAACGTCTTCCCACAAGTCAGTCTTTGGTCATTACTTTTCAACGTGTCAAATCTATTCTTGAGATGATTTTCAAATCCAGGTGGAATATATTTGTCATGGATTGAATTGTGTCCCCCCCAAAATATGTGTAGCCATGTGGCTGGGCCCTGATTCCCAATGTTTTATGATTGTCCTTCATTTTGTGATTTTCCTATGCTGTGTGTTAAAGGATTACGGTGGGACTGTAAATCCCTTAATAAGATCACCTCCGTGCTCCACTGTAAAGGGAGTTTCCCTGGAGTATGGCTTGCCCTACCCTTAATCCTTTCGTCCTACAAGAGATAAAAGGAAAGCGAAGCAAGCAGAGAATTGGAAACCTCACACCATCAAGAAACCAGCACCAGGAGAAGAGCACATCTTTTAGACCTGAGGTTCCTGCACCAAGATGCTCCCTGGACAAAACGATGCAATACTGGACTATCCTCCAGAGCCAACAAGGGGAAACACTTCCCCTGGAGTGGACATCCTGAATTTGGACTTGTAGCCTACTGGACTGTATAAGAATAAACCTTCCTTTGTTAAAGCCATCTACTCTGTGGTATTTCTGTTAGAGCAACGCTAACTGACTAAAATAATATTCAAGGTTGTACTCTGTTTCTTGTGGACTTGTTTTAATTTTCATCAGCATTAACTTGAACTTGCATGTAAACCATTGATGGTCTGTTCCACAGTTAGCAACTAGCTGGGTTGTAAATGATGATATTGAGCTTTTCTTCTGTCTCTTTCCACAGATGTAGTCAATTCATGTGTATTTCATCTGCCAAGATCCGTGTGTATAGTGGCCATACATACTGATGAAAAAGGTATTTGCAATGAAGAAGCCATCAGTCCTGCAAAATTCTGTGACATGATCGCCAGCATCATTTCTGTCACCAAGGCCAGGGTTTCCATACTGATCCTCCTTTGTTTCCAATGTCAGCCTTCCAGTCACCAGTAATTATCAATGCATCTTGACTCCATGTTTGAACAATTTTACACCACAGAAGTTGGTAAAACCTTTCAATTTCTTCATATTTAGCCTAGTGTTTGGTGTATAAATTTGAATAACAGTCATGGCATTTGGTCTTCTTTGTTGGTATATGAATATTATCTTAACACTGATAGCACTGCACTTTAGGATAGATCTTGAAACGATCTTTCTGACGATGATGCAATGCCATTCTTCAATGTATCATTCTTGTCATAGTTAACCATATGATTATCTGATTCAAAATGGCCAATACCAATACATTTCAGCTTACTAATGCTTAGGACATTGAACTTTACGTGTTCCATGTCATTTTTGATAACTTCCAATTTTCCTGTGTTCTTACTTTGTACATTCCGCATTCCTTTTATTAATGGATGTTTGTAACTGTTTCTTCTCATTATGAGTCATGCCACATCAGCAAATGAAGATTCTGAAAGCTTAACTACATCCATGTCATTAAGATCAACTCTGCTTTGAGGAGGTATCTCTTCCCCAGTCATAGTTTGAATGCCTCCAACCTAAGAGGCTTATCTTCTGGTACTATATCAGATAATGTACCAGTGCTTTTCTTAAGGGTTTCACTGGCCAATGTTTTCAGAAGTAGGCTGCCAGATCTTTCTTCCTAGTCTTAGTCTGGGAGCTCTAGTGAAACCTGTCTACCAGGAGGGAGCCTGCTGATATTTGAAATACCAGCAGCAAAGCTTCCAGTAGTATAGCAACACATGTCAGAGTAAAACACACTGACAGATGTGTGGTAAAGAAACACAGTACAATCAATACATAAATCTAAGTCACTGCTTTCAAACATACTAATTAAACAAACACACTAATTAAAAAGATAATTAACTTATCTAATGATGAAGAAAAAGAAAACATATTAACACATCAAATAATGAATAGTAGTGGGGGTATAATTATAGAAACTGAGAAACTATAGAGAGTTAAATAAAAGATTATTTACTTAACTACATGCAAATATATTTGGAAACCTGGATGAAATGGATTAAATTTTTTCCTGAGCAAATATAAAATGACCAAAGTAATGTAAAAATAGAAAAATTACCACAGAAGAAACAGAGAAAACCACCAAAGAGAAATATCAAAACAAACAAACAAAAAAAGTACCAACCAGAACCATAGGTTAGGAGAGAAAGAACCCCAACGATATGAGCATGGAAAATAGGTAAACTCTTTTTAAGAAGCCCTTAAAACACTGATACAAACTGTAGAAAAGTGGTCCATGCATATATACAAGTACCCAGAGACACGCACACACGAGAATGACACAGATCATTTTCACTTATCAGTATCAATAAAATGAATTCTAAACAATATAATAGCAAGTGGAATCCAGCAGTACAATAAAAAGAGTAATGCGTTATGACCAAATGTCATTTCCTTTAGCAATGAAGAGATAGTCCAATGTTAGGAAATATGTTAGCATACCTTGTTATGTGAATAGATGGAGAAAATTATATAATTAACCTCACAGAAGCTGAAGTCACTTAATTTCATTAGATATTTTGGATCAAAATTCTTAAATATTATGTACATATATACATGTACCTATATAAACTCAAACTAAATCCACTGCCATAGAATTGATTCTGGTTTACAGAGTCCTAAAGAACACAGTAGAACTGTCCTATAGGGTTTCCAAGGAACACCTAGTTGAACTGTTGACTTTTTGGTTAGCAGCTGCAAGTGAAGTGGTTACAAGCTTGAACTGCCAGCCAAAAGGTCAGGGTTTGAATTCAACAGATGCTTCTTGGAAACTATATGGGGTGATTCTAATCTATGCTACAGGGTTGCTGTAAGCCAGAGTTGACTCAAAAACAATGTTCTTAAATTTCTGTATACATTGTCTGGCAGTATATACAGACATTTAATACATTGTTCATCTGTATCACTACCATTATCTCCTGAAGAAAATATAAGAACAGGGTAACACAAGTTTCATTTTAGGTTAATCATTTCAAGGTATATAGTCATTAATGTAGTTCACCAAATATTTAGGGTTCTTCCCTATTCCAGGGACAAAATGACATTACACTTTGCTCCCTTGACATCAGAGGTAGCCACCGAACTTCTTTGGCCAAGAAAATGTGAATAAAAGTGATTTGTGTTACCTCTGGGCAGAAGTGCTAACAGCCAGTGCACAAGATACAATATCTTCCTTTCTCTTGCCTTGATAATCATGAAATCACTGAGATGGAACAGCTAATTGAGACTCTGACTGAGGATGACAGGAGAGCTCCCTGAACAATCCATGATGAACTTGTAGCGTGAGCAAGACATAACCCTGATCATTTTACACAGTTGTTTGTCACTGGTATAATCTAGTCTATTCTGACTGATAAAGAATGTTGCCAGGTATACTAAGAATGCTCCCCCCCCAAAAGAACAAGAAGCAAAAAAAAAACCCAACTCATTGCCTTTGAGTCAATTCCAACTCATAGGACAGAGTAGAACTGTCCCCACAATGTTTCTGAGGAGTGTCCAGTGGATTTGAACTGCCAACTTTTTGGTTCGCAGCCATAGCACTTAACTATTACACCACTGGGGTTTCCATGCAAAAAACCCAACTCATTGCCATCAAGTCTGTTCTGACTTATAGTGACCCCATAGGACAGAGTATGACTTCCCTACAGCATTTCCAAAGAGTACCTGATGGATTTGAACTGCTGATCTCTTTGTTAGTAGCTGTAGCCCTTAACCTCTATGCCATCAGGCTTTCCATATAAGGAGCAAGCAATAAAAAATATAATTTAAGATAACTGTTGGTGTTTAGGAAACCCTGGTTGTGTAGTGGTTAAGTGCTATGTCTGCTAACCAAAAAGTCAGCAGTTCAAATCTGCCAGGTGCTCCCTGGAAACTCAATGCAGGCAGTTCTACTGTGTCTTATAGGATCATTGTATGTCGGAATTGACTCAACAGCAGTGGGTTTTTTGGTTTGGTTGGTGTTTAGACTTCCTGCCCAGACATTTTCCTTCTGCAAAGGAAGGACTGTGAACTCCGGTTCTTAGTCACAGCTACAGGAGGTAAAGCAAGACGGAGCCACCTGAATTGGGAGTCGAGAATGACAGATAAGAAAAGAGCTTCACAGTTCGTGAGATCAGCAGAGTTCAAAAGCTCCCAATTTGTCAGTCTCCTCTTATATTGATTTTTGCTAAATCCAAGTAAGGCAGTCAGAGGGATTTCTCAGAGATAGAAAAAGAAGTAAAACATAAGGGAGCCCAAACCATAAGATTCTGATAAAAACAAACCAAATCCACTGCTGTCAAGTCAATTCCAACTCTGACCCTATAAGACAGAGTAGAACTGCCCCATAGGATTTCCAAGGAGCACCTGGTGGATTTGAACTGCTGACCTTTTCATTAGCAGCTATAGCACTTAACCACCATACCATTAGGTTTTCCTGATAAGTCATAAGCACTTAACCACCATACCATTAGGTTTTCCTGATAAGTCATGAATATAAGATTTGAGAGAAAGGGGAGTAGAAAATGCCCACCCAAAGGCAGACGAGACGAAATTCAGACTTCTGAAAGCTATGCAGCCGAATTCAGGATCACTGTCGGGTTTCTCTCCTTCTCTGTCTACTTCATCCTATTTCCCTCTTTATGTATTAAATAATATTTAGCACCATTTGGACTGAGTTGTTTAATTGTTTATTATCTGGCCCTTCAGCTGAGTAACCTCTCGCACAAAAAGAGGGACTATGCGTCTTTTGTCCACTGGTGTCTACTCATCACATGCTGGCCTTATACTGCAGCAGTCATTACAGACTTGGTGAATGAAGGAATAGGCCACATTTGACATTAGAAGCAGACAAGGAAAGTGGCAGCAAAGAGATCAGTTCCCCATCCAAGGTGGAAGATGTACATTATGAAGGTAGGCAACTTCCTGCTGGCAATAGGGTAACTATGACAGGCTTAAACAGAACAGAGAGGGTGTACAAGGCCTTCCTGGGGTAGGAAAGAGAGTTTGCTGGGAGGGTAGAGAGACAAGCTGCATCTAACAAAATCACATTTAATAGAAAAAAATTATAGGGTACTCTGTCTTGCTTTTAAAAAGTCAACTGCGCAAGAACAGACGGAAGAGATACGGTGTAACACAGTACCTCTCACAAGTTTTTTGGTTTTTTAAAAGACTGAGATGTTAGTGACCAATAAGGTCAAGATGAGTGACTGTGGCGAGCCGCCCCCCCCCCAGTGGCCGCACCCAAAGATGGCGCCTTGGCTTGTAGCCACACCCAGACCCAGAGACCTTAGAGCAGTAAACATCTTGCCTGCGCATGCCTGGGACACGCCCTAGCTCGTACGTGGGCCAGTAGTGATTGGCTGATTCATTCCGTATATAAGTGGAACTACTGAAAATAAACGCTCTCTCTGCTTGAAGACCAGAGGACGTGGTGTCAGTCTGTTGCTGTCACTCCGCCGCGGGTCGGTATTGGGGGGATAGCGACAAGGGACAGCTATGATGTAAGGGCTAAAATTCTCCCAAAGACAGGCCACACAGGTTCTACTGTCTTCAGTGGGAAAGGTGACAGTGTTGCCTTGCTCGGGGCTATCAGCCTTTCCTCCTGTGTACTACATTTTAATAAGTATAGTTAAACTTGTATATATTCATAAGAGAGTCACCGGGCTGATAAAGACAGTCAAAAGTAAGCTGCTGTGAGGGACAGTTAAAGAAAGTGTGGCTACTTTGTTTAGGGAAGAAAAGACTCTGACGAGACAAGATAAGTGTCTTCCAAGTATCTGATGGGCTGTAAAGCAGAAGACACAGTAGTCTAGTTCTGAGTGACCTTGGGGGTAGAACCAGGCCTAACAGGCAAGAAGCTACAGGCTGACAGATTTCAGCTCAGTGCAGGTGAGCAGTGAAGCCATCAGAGCTACATGGAGACGGGAGAGCTGCCCCATGTTAGGAGAACTTGTCCCTGCCGGTCCCCAAACCCACACAGTGTGACGACCTGCAGTGAGGCTGGGGAGGGTATCAAGTGCCAAATGGGGTGTCAGATTAGATTTCTAAATCTTCTGTGATTAACACTGGCCCTTTGACTCCCACACTGATTACGAAAACCACTTGTGATTAGCTCTGTGAAAACTGCTGTGTAAACTCTGAAGTGCTTTATAAATGTAAAGTGAGGTTCCTATTTACTTATTTCAGATGACTTACATTCTGTCCTTACAGCCATTACGTCTACTTACGTCTTATCTTTTTCCAACCTCTTAAAGATTTCTAATTCGTAAGTGACAAATTAAATATTGTTATGACAACTACTTCCCACCAAGGATTACAAATCTTCAAAATGTCTAAAAAATAATAAATTCTCCCTTTTTTTTAACCCATGAGGGCAAAGTTTCCATATTTAATGGGTGAACTGTGGTTCTGACCTTATGGTGTGGGGGCACAGAGTACCTAAGTTCTCACAAGTCACCTTATGGGCACAACTCCTTAAAACCAACAGCATTTACCACAAAACAAAAACAAGAATAGTACCTTTACTAGAAATTCTGTAACAAAAGAAGTCTCCACATTTCAAATCACAAGTAACTTATTTTTATAAACAAACGCTACTTGGATAAGCTCTCAGACTACTCTGATGGGGTCCTTTATCTAGAAAGTCCTCTGTCAGCCTGTCAACTTCTAGGCAGTTGTATGTGCTGTTTGGGGGCAGAGTGAGACTGGCAGCCTGCCCACTATACATTGACTAGGCAAAGGGCTGTGCTTGCTGTCACCTCTGACACAGGAACTAACTTCCTGCCTTTAAGTGATCTTGTTTCTGGCCAAGGTGAGCAAACCAAGAGACTGGGGTTGCAGGACCCCCTGAAACTGGCAAGAACTATATCTAGCCTGACATGTGCAGAACCATCTATCCTGTCCCTTGGTGAGCCCAGAACTCTTCTCCTATCGAATAGAGCCAAACTTTAGTGTCACAAGATAGGACGAAGCTTTTCAGAAGCGAGGAGTCCAAATCTCAGATCCTGTTTGAGAGACTTTCTTATAGACTGAGCAAGAGCAGAAAGGCCAGACTGCCCTGAACTGCATGTCGGGCCAGATGCGTCAGTAAGCTGGCCCCACCGTGAGGGGTTCCTGAAGACCTGAGACCTGACTGACTTCACCCACATAAGCCCCTTGGACTATTGTTTTGGGAGCCTTTTTGGCAACACAAGTCCTGGTGTGCTCCTTTGCTTGGCCAAATAAATAAGCTTCAGCTGTTCTGTGTCTTTACTGCTACACTGAGCAGTCATGGAAACATCTGGTTACAATAGCTAACTTGCCATAAGCTATTACGACTTGGAAAAATTGATTTCCAGATAACCAAAAGCACCAGTTTATTTTTGGTGTTTAAACTATTTTCTCTACCGAACTTGAATATCACAACTAACCCACCCTTCGGAAGACTTGGGTACAGAATGGCAAAGGCAAAGGCAGCCAAGAAATGAAAAATAAGACAAGGAAGAGAGCAAACCAGTTAACCAACTTTCAAAGCAACCCTTACACCAAAACATGCTCTTTCCAAACTGTTTACTTAGGTATTTCATTCTGTAGTTGATGCAAATTAGAGCAGTAAAGAGTTTTGGGGGGTGGGATTTATAAAAGGCATTAGATAGAAAGGCTCAGTTGAAGAGAAACACAAAGTTAGTGTTGTGAAAACTTCTGGACACACTACTTGTTGATATTACATATCATTTGGAACACAGAGTTATTTTTTTAGAAGCCGTTAGTCTGTGTTCTGTGCTCAGTTCAACGTTTTCTTTTTTTATTGTGGTAAAATATACACAATCTGGTAGCATTAATCACACTCATGAAGTCCCACACTGTTGTGTGTTTATATCTTGCAAGTGAAGTTAAAGTTTGAATGGAGGTTGGGTTTATACTGCTTCATATCAAGATGGTATCTGTGAAGAACAATTGACTACATGTCCACATATTAGGATTCGAACTCTCTAATAATGACTACTGAGGGGAACTTGCCCAAGTTCCCATTTAAAGCCAGGAAGAGACGGACATAAATGAGGTCACAGATCATTAGCTGATCTCTTAGGCACAGCTTCATCACTTTCCAATTCATCTTTGTGGAAAGCTTGCTATAAAGAAAACAACGGAGGCCGTCTTCAGTGAGCCCCTTACTGTATGGCTCGCCTAGAGTTAACTTAAGGTTCAAGGGCAACTAGGGATTGAAAAGTTGGCCATCAGTCTCTCTAATGAGGGCGTGTTAGTGTTTGATAAATGTCCGTGACATACTAACATTAGGAAGAAGCAAATGCCAAGTGAGATGATTAAAAGTATTCAGTATATTCAATGTGGTGGCACTGCTGTGGACACAAGCTAAATAAATACTCTCCTCATAAGGCAGAGGGTGAATCTGAGAAACATGGATGCAATAATGACATATCCTCTGTTCCCTGTTCCCAGGGCTAGGATTTACCTTGATTCCCATAGCTGGCATCTATTCCAGAACCATCCCATGAGTCAACAGCACTGTCCACACTGGGCACTGTGGAGGAGTACACGTCGGAGAGTTTGCCTGGTTTCTGAGCAGGAGAAGAGTCTTCCTCCACATCCCCCAGTTCGCTCAGATGGCTGGGAATGGGGAATTTCTTGGGACTTGATGCTGACTGGGCTTTAAAGACAGGAAAGGAATTTAAGAATCAGAGTACAAGTGAAAAGAGACTCAAGTACTCCATGGCTAGACTTGTTTCCCTAGCAATACACACATAGACATTCTTTTAGGGAAGGAAATGCACTAGAAATCCTTAATTACTGCTCTTGACCCACTCACCATCTGTCTGTTTCTTAATTTTCAAGGTGACAGTCTCTCCTGCCATCTGTAACAAATGGATAGCTTCACTCAGAGGCTTCCCTTTCAGGCTGCTGCTGTTGATGGCAAGGATTCGGTCTCCTACATGGATTGCACCAGTTCTGAAACAGCGAACAGTATAGGAAGCATAAAAATAGTCCCTGCATGCTACTGAATATAAATCCCCCAACACACTTTAAACATTCATAAAGACTTGGCAAAGGTCTCTTTAGGTCCTTTTTAGCTTTCTTCTGGGCAATGTTATAACTGCATCTGTTGTGAGTTACTTTTGAGTTTCAAATAAAATTAGAAAAATTGTCTTAATTAGTTTTCAAATGGACTTGTGTATTTTTTAACTTAAAAAAAAAAGCTAAGTTATCTGTTAATTCTCTCAAGAATTCCAAGAATATGAACCATTGCTAGCAATATATAGCATAGTGTGTTGCTTTTTCCCCATAGGTTTAAATTCTTCAACGCCATCAGTAACCTAGCTCACAAGGCATGAGCTTCAGGAGATGAGGACACATCCCAGGCCTTGTCAATGATTCCGAGAACTGACACAGGCTGAATTCGGGAATCAATCAGTACTACCTTTAGATCCAACTCTGCCACTTCTCAGCTGTGTGATCTGGGTCCCTTGAGAATTGTTTTTTAATCTGAGTGTCAATGTCTTGACGGTGGAGTTAATTATCTCAAAGGGTATCCATGCAGATTAACTATAAAAACATATATAAAGGGTCTAGCATATGGTTTGGAACACGGAAAACTCAGTTAATTAATGAATACATTGGTAAACATTTGACCATTTCTACTTTCTTTGCATCCCCAGCTCTCATACCAATTCTGAGCTAGCAGGTTGGAAGCCACACTTCTGATGTTCACCATATCTATCTTTGTTTGGCAGTACAAGGTGGGGAAAGAGTAGAATCACTGCAGGAAAACTCAGAAAAACATGACTATTTACACCTGAGTGGAGGGCTACAGAGCCCGAGACCCTCATGCTAGTCTAGTCTCCTGTTCTGCTGGCCTTTATGAGACTTGAAGACAGTGAGCATACGAGTTAAGCTAGAGAGCGGCCTGTGGCTGAGTGCTCTGACCACAGGGGTACATGGACAGCTGTGCTAGGGAGCAGCAACTGGGATAACAGAGGTGGCGCAGAGTAAGACAATTTGTCCTCTCTCAAGAATTTTTTTTTTTTGTGAAATGATGATTTATCTCTTCATTCTTTCATAATCTTCAGTTTATGTAACATATAAACTGTAAGCCACAGCAGACTTTAACCATAGGTTATTGGGCCTGGCCAGTGTTAATCTTTTCTTGTTGTCTCTCTAACAGAGAGACACCTAGGACTGGAACTGAGGATGACTGGAGAGAACTGTATTATGGGTACCCCTAATATCAGATAGTACCTCCACAGGGTAACCCTTCTGAATGGCCTTGGTCCCCTCCCTCATCTGATAGGTGGTTCCAAAGGTACCTTCCAACTCCCCAATTCCATAATTCTATGTCTCTACTTTGAAAACCATTGTCTGCATGGGTGTGTACTCCTGAGGCAGGTTACAGAAGGACAGGCGTGGTGATGGGAGTTTGGAATGTGCTTCACAACACATCTCAACAAAATGTAGTTGGTGCAAGGGTGGGGGCACAGTTCATCATGGTCAAAGGGACAAATGGATGTTCCAAATTACATCATTAAGACTGGTCACTACACTTGGTTTCCTGAAATCTCTGAAAGGAAAAAGCTTGTGTCATCCTCATTCCTGCAAACATAGCAGCTGCGCACAGCACCTGTCAGGTAACAGGGGCTCAGTAGTGGTTGCCGAATTGAGTTGGACAAGCCTGTTAACCTCCCTGAGCTTTAGTCTCCTCTGCTCAAAATGGATACAATATAAATCTACCTCTAGTCAATTGTGGTCAGTTTATACATTTCTAGAGAGTAAAGTCAATGTTAAGCTCATGACAGCTTTTGCTGTCTGTAAGATGCCCCTTAAAGTCAAGTTGCAGCTCTCCTTGAGAATTCTCATCCTCCAAAATCAATCTTTCGTGCAGATTTGAAAAAGCCAACAGATCACGAGGCAGCAGAGGGTAACATGTGACCCTGAGGAAGGAAGTCATTGCAGACACAGGTAATTGCAGTGGGGCCTTCACATTTTACCTTTCAGCTAATCCCCCTTTAGTGAGACTTGAAATGATTATAGGATCAAATGGCTCTTCCGTTCCTGAAATTGTGATGCCAAGTGGCCCCCCATAGCGCTTAAGCTCCACAGTGTAAATAATTGCTCCGGAACTTTCTTGCTCATCTGCAATACATGCCAAGAAATCATAATGAGTTTCTTTGGAAAAAGCAAAACAGTAAGACACACATATTCATACAGAAAACAGAAAATTCAAAACAGCATCATCAAAGCATTTATGTTTGCAGAAAACAATTATTTTAGGAAGCAGCATTTCCTTAATACGATATTACATTACATCCTATTACAATCTATGCATCCTCTCACAAGGGTATTCTTTTTTCTTCCTCAAAAAAGAGATAATCTCTTCATTCTTTCATGAAGAATCTTCAGTTTATGAGAGTCTTACAGATTTACACCTGGGTGGAGGGCTATAGAGCCTGAGTCACATGTGCTAGGCTAGACTCCTGTTCTACTGTCCTTTATGAGACTTGAAGACAGAGATCATAGGACTTAACCCAGAGAGATGTCTGTGGCTGAGAGCTCTGACCACAGCTTACTTGAGGGCTATGTGGGCAGCTGTCCTGGGTACCAACAACTGTAACAACAGAGGTGACGCACCAATGAAATAGAGTACTGTCCACTAATTTATGCTTTAAATTTGTGAGTGTCCCACCCAACTCATGCTGTACAGCGCTTACAAAGGGTACTGCAGGCGATCAATAAATAACTGCCAACAAAGACATGGCTGAGCAGGCAACAGGATAAGAATCATTCAGTAACTACAAAGAAGAGACAGTGCCGTGCACTTCTTACCTGGGGCTTTACAGGAAAGCCAGTTCATGTTTTGGATGGGACCTTTTTTGTTTTATGTGAATATACAACCATTTTAACATGTATAATTGATTACCATCCTCATATTGTATAATGATTGCCATTATCCTTTTCTGACTTACTCTATCACCATTAACATAAACTCAGTCCCCATTTTCCCCTCACTCCTGTCCCTGGTAAATACAGATAAGCTCTGCCTATTTCATGAGTGAGATCATATAGTATTTGCCCTTTTTCGGCTAACTTATTTCACTCAGCATAATGTTTTTAAGATTTTTCCATGTTGCAGCATGTATTGAGACTTCATTTCTCTTTATAGTTGTGACTATGGGCTCAAATATAATAACCATAGTGAGGATAGTGTAGGGACAGACATTATTTCATTGTGTTGTAAAGAGAGTCATTATGAATCAGAACCATAACAATAATATTTGACTGCACCTAACAACAATAAAAGTCCATCATGTATCTATACCACATTTTGAGTATCTATTCATCTGTTGGTGGACAAGCAAGCTGACTTTTAATATAGATAAACTGAGGTTGCTCAAATTTGGAGCAAATGATATTATGTACTTGGTTAAGCAAAGTGTCTCCCTATATCTTTCCACAATTTTCTCTTAAAAAGTAAGTCCTACTGAAGAGCTGATAGATATGTCAGAAATCTAGATAATTATTTCTCCTCTGCTTTTCCCTCATGTGTCTTTCAGTTTGTCACAGTGTGGAGGCTTTTGTATTGCTGTGATGCTAGAAGTTATGCCACCAGCATTCAGACACCAGCATGGTCACCCATGGTGGACAAGTTTCAGCTGAGCTTCCAGACTTGACACAGACTTGGAAGAAGGACTTGTAAGTCCACTTTTGAAAATAATTAACCTGGGAAAACCTTATGAGCAGCAGAAGAATGCGACAGTGCCAGAAGATAAGCACCCTGGCATTGGAAGGCACGCAAAAGCCTGCTAGGAAAGAGCTGCCTCCTCAAAGTAGAGTTGACCTTAATGATATGGATGGAATCAGGCTTTCAGAATCTTCATTTGCTGATGTGGCATGACTTAAAACGAGAAGAAACAGCTACAAACATCCACTAATAACTGGAACACGAAATGTATGAAGTATGAATCTAGGTAAACTGGAAATTGTCAAAAATGATATGGAATGCAGACACATCAATATCCTAGCCATTAGTGAGCTGAAACGGACTGGTATTGGCCATTCTGAACTAGATGATCATATGATCTCCTACACTGGGAACAAAAACTTAAAGAGGAATGGATGATATTGTATTTATTCTCAAAAAGAACACTTCATGATCTATCCAGAAGTACAATGCTGTCAGTGATAGGATAATATCCATAGGCCTACAAGGAAGGCCAGTTAATATAAATATTATTCAAATTTACATACCAATCACTAAGGCCAAAGATAAAAAAACTGAAGATTTTAACCAGCTTCTGCAGTGTAAAATTGATTGAACATGCACTCAGGATGCTTTGATAATTATTGGTGATTGGAACTGCAAAAGTTTTAAACAAGGAAGAAGGGTCAGTAATAGGAAAATATGGCCTTGATGACAGAAATTATGCTGGAGATCACATGATAGAATTTTGCAAGACCAATGACTTCTTTATTGCAAATACCTTTTTTCACCAGCATTAAAGGTGATTACATGCGTGGACTTCACCAGACAGAATACACAGAAACCCAATAAATAGACTATAATTGAGGAAAGATATGATGGAATAACTCATTATCATCAGTCAGAACAAAGCCAGGTACCAACTGTGGCACAGACTATCAATTGCTACTATGCAAGTTCAAACTGAAACTGAAGAAAAGTAGAAAAAGCCCAAGAGAGCCAAAATACAACCTTGAGTATATCCCACCTGAGTTTAGAGACTATCTCAAAAATAGATCTGATATGCTGAACATTAATCACCAAAGACCAGAGGAGTTGCTGAATGGCATCAAAGACATCATCCTTGAAGAAAGCAAGGGGTCATTAAAAAGTTAGATAAGAAAGGAAAGACCAAATTGGATGTCAGAATAGACTTTGAAATTTGCTCTTAAATGTTGAGTAGCTAAAGCAAAAGGAAGAAATGATAAAGTAAGATAACAGAAGTCATCAGACGCTAGCTTGAAAAGACAAAATCAAGTATAATGACATGTGCGAAGAACGGGAGGTACAAAATCAAAGGGGAAGAGCATGCTCTGCCATTTCTCAAGCTGAAAGAACTGAAGAAAAAATTCAAGCCTTGAGCTGCCACAGTGAAGGATTCTACAGATAAAATATTAAATGATACAGGAAGCATCAAAAGAAGATAAAAGGAATACACAGATTCATTATAACAGAAAGAATTGGTCAGCATGCAACCATTTCAAGAGGTAACATAATCAGGAACTCATGGTAATGAAGTCTGAAGTTGAAGCTGCATTGAAGGCATTGGTGAAAAACAAGGCTCTAGGAAACAATGGAATGTCAATGAGATGTTTCAACAAACAGATTCAGAAAGTGCTCACTTGCTTATGCCAAGAAATTTGGAGGACAGCTACCTGGAACAGTGGAGGAGATCTATATTTATGCCTATCCCTAAGAAAAGTGATCCAACTGAATGTGGAAATTATCGAACAATACTGTTAATGTTACATGCAAGTAAAATACTCCTAAAGACCCTTTAAAAGCAGCTGCAGCAATATACTGACAAGGAATTGCCAGAAATTCAGGCCAGATTCAGAAAAGGACATGGAACCAGGGATATTATTGATGATGTCAGATGGATCCTGGCTGAAAACAGAGAACATCAGAAAAATGCTTACTTGTGTTTTACTGACTAGCCACAGGCATTTGATTGTGTGGATCATAACAAATTATGGATAACACTGAGGAGAATAAGAGTTCCAGAAGAGTTAACTGTGCACTTGATGAATCTGTGCATGGATCAAGAGGCAGCAGTTCAAAGAGAACAAGGTGACACTGCATGGTCTAGTGTCAGGAAAGGTAAATGGTTATATTCTTGGTTATATTCATGGTTATATTCTTTCCTCATATCTATTTGGTCTGTATGCTGAGCAAATAACCAGAGAGGCTAGACTCTAATAAGAAGAACAGGGTATCAGGATTGGAGGAAGACTCATTAACAACCTGTTTTATGCAGATGACACAACCTTGCTTGCTGATAGTGGAGTTGAAACACCTACAGATGAAGACCAAAGACCACTACTTTCAGTGTGGATTACACCTTAATATCAAGAAAACAAAAATCCTTACAACAGGCAACATCATGATTAATCAAGAAAATATTGACGTTGTCAAGTTTTCGTTTTATTTGTATCCCCAATCAACCCCAATAGAAGCAGCAGTCAAGAAATCAAAAGATGTACTGCATTGGGAAAATCTGCTGCCAAAGACTTCTTTGAAGTGTTGATCAGCAAATGCATAACCTTGGAGACTAAGGTGCACTTAACCCAAGCCAGGGTATTTTTAATTGCATCATAATGCATGCAAAAGCTGGACAATGAATAAGGAAGACAGAAGAACTGATGCCTTTGAATTGTGGTGAATACTGAATATACCATGGACTGCCAAAAGAACAAAAGGTCTGTCATGGAAGAAGTACAGCCAGAGTGTTCCTTGGAGGCATAGATGGTGAGACTGCTTTGTATATATTGTAGAGAGGGCTCTGTCCTTTGAGAGGCACATCATGCTTGGTAGAGTAGACAGCCAGAGAAAGGGAGGACCCTCAACAACATGGATTGACACAGTGGCCGCAGTGATGGGCTGGAGCCTAAGAACAATGGTGGGCACAGCACAGGACCAGGCAATATTTCATTCTGTCGTACAGTCAGTATGAGTCAGACTGACTTCACAGCATTAATGACAGCAACAACAAGCTCTGCTCTTGAGATGAAGGGTTGCTATCAGCTCTGTTTTAGTAGTATACCTGGCTGCCACATAGTCCTGAACTAATTTTGGTTATTAAACATCAGTATGAGGGAAGATGTTTGTGAATGTACCTTCTGCCTGAAGCACTGATCTGAACGGCCGGCATCATGGGAGACTTCCAAGTGGTGGTGATTTGACTGTGTCAAGACCACACACTTGAAGTCTCACACTTCAAAGTGTTTTATTTGTTTATGACATAGTTCAAAGTTTTGAGTAATTCTTATTTTATTCCTTAAACTTGGGAGCTGTGAATGGTTAAGGGGCTGTTTCCAAGGATAAAGCAAAATGCTCTAGTAGCCACTTGAACAAAACAGCTTTGCAGTTAGCCTGCATCACAGGGAAGCACTAACAGTCACATTTCTGCAATAAGCAGCTGTTCCTTTACAGCATGAACCCCTAAAATAAAAGGAAAAGAAAAGCTGGAGCAAACAATTCAGTTATCTGTGTGAGCAGTGTAGAATTACCATGAATATAAAATGGAAGATCTACAGAGTAAGGTGGAAAGTTGTGCGTCTTCTCCTGCCAGCACTTTATTTCTGGCCAGAGAGCAGTTCTGGAACGCACCCACGCCTCCATTTCCTGAATGTTCCTACTCCTAATAAGCCTCATACACAATGAATAACAGACCATCTACCACACACTACAATGCTTGAAGCAACATTTTGACTATAATAACCTTGTCCAATATTAGACTCAAATTAATATCGGTAGCTGAGAAACCTTCATATCACGCCTCACTTACTCTGTGTAAGTGAAGTAATTCCCAAAACTTCTGTGTAATAATTCCCAAAACTTCTCCCAGGTAACCAGGCTGGGAACAGTTTGCTAAGGGGATGCTGAAAGAAGTGCCAAGATACAAGAGAATCAGACAATGGACACAGATCGAAAGTTTAAATTCTTCTACACTGTGATACAGCATTCCTTTTCGGGGCTGGTTTTGATATAAGTGTATGAGAGTGTTGCTGGATACATTCTATGTACTTTGCAGGCTGCACCACCATTTATATTTTGGATAAAATTCTAGATGATGACTTTAATTAGTCAATCCTGGCATAAACATTAGTCACCTCCACTAGGCACCCTGCTGGCCACTCAGCTGCACGTGTATGTCAGTGCAAGCATGAGTATGACCCTGTCAATGGGCACTGAGCATATTGTAATTGTAATCAGTTCCCTGTGGGAGTCATCTGGGAATGCCAACTGCCCAGCACCCAGAGACTCTGGGACCAAGGAAGTTTGTTGACTCAGTCCAGAAGAAAATAGCCACTTGTCTCTCTTCTTATACAAAGCTGAGTTTGGGCATACTCCTACTCACTAGGAGAATGGGGAGAGCGTGGTGCTAGTTACCTCATTTTTCAGATAACCCAGAGTGCATATGCTGTTATTTTTGGTCAATTCTGCATCTTGTGTCATAGACAACAGAACAGCACCTGAGACTGAGTAAACAGCTATAACTAAAAAAAATCAAACTCATTGTTGTCGAGTTGATTCTGACTCATAGTGACTGTACGTGACAGAGCAGAACTGCCTCACAGGATTTCCATGGAGTGGCTGCTGGATTTGAACTGTTGACCTTTTGGTTGGCAGCTGACCTCTAAACCACTGTGCCATCAGGGCTCCAAACAGATACACGACAGTTGGTTTCAGGCAGCCTTATAGAGGGACCTTTTTATTAGATATTTGTGGCCTCATCGTAAGTAAAATGCAATTGTTAGGGCACTCACTGAGTTTTGATAGCAAAGACATCTCAAACCTAGAAAATGTCAGTATCTTCACACTGAAAGGCATACTTCTGTGATCATAATGGGGAGGAAACAAGAAGAAGTTGTGTTTAGACTATGAGGGACATTTTCTGATTTCCTCAACAAACTGTGAGGAACAAAAAATAATGGGAAGATTTAAGAAATATTGCAACCAAAAGTAATAGATCTTTTTGGATCCTGATTATACCAATGTAGACACATGTTATATGTCTATATTACATAGATGTATATATTTATGCATATATGAATGTGTGTGTATTTATGTATGTATGTAAAGGAATCAGGGAACTGTGAATAGTGAGTAGATATTTGGTGATACTGTGACTTATTAATATCTGTAAATGTGATATTAGTTATGTGTTTTCAAAGTCTTCTTATGACTGCATTAAATAGATTTATCAGATGAAATGACATAATATCTGTAATTTCTTCAAAATACCCCAGGGCGTGGACAGGGCAGGGAAACTAGAGTAGGGTATACATCAAGTAGTGCTGACTGTAAGTTAACAATTGTTGCTAACGGATGATGCATGATGGTTTATTGCACTATTTTTCTCTGTATTTGAAAATTTCATAATAAAAGGGTTTTTAAAAAGAAAAAGAACTTGATTACTCTTTAGAAAACCCTGTGTGGACGCCATGAGTAAAAGATACTTAATTACTTTGGCTTGCTTACTTTCACGGATGCTGGTGGTGGCAGCTGTCTGTGCACTGTCCTGTCCAAACCCTGATGGCCCATCTGCCCCCAAGGTAAGGCTCCCAGAGACCGCACTGCCACCTGATACAGAGGAGTCTTCCATCTTGGCGCTGCCCAGTTCATTACATTAAATCACTCTTGAGGAGGTATCCAGCCTTTGTCTTGGGATCCAGCCTTTGTCACCTCCACCCCATCTGTTTTCTCCCGTGCTCCCAACATAACTAACTCCATCTCTGTTTTTCCCCCTGAATAATTTTAAACCATGAATTTGATCATATTATTTTCTTACTTGAAGCTTTCCATTAGTTTCCTAATGCCTTAAAAATAGAATCCATCTCTTTTGCATGAGTCAAGCTGGAGCCTCTGTCTCTTCAGAAAGTCATGCCATTCTTTCTCATCCCGCCCCACCCTAGCTTCTCACTGAATCACGTGGAATGACTTGGTGAACACTTTTCTAATAAATTGATCTCTAACCCTTGATTATGCTACCCCAATACACACACCTATTTCTTCTATTTCTTCCTCTGGATAACTCCTACTCTTATTTTAAAACTTAGCTCAGAAGGCTTATATTTCAGAAAGTCTTCTTGGCTCCTCAGTTGGGGTTAGAAGCCTTTCCCATGAGATCCCACTGCTGCTGTGCATTCGTCTTCTGTTTCTTAACCTCTTCTTTTCATTCCTGCCCCTTCCCAGAAGAAAATGAAGTTATCCTGAGTGAGAGAAAGGAGCCCAAATGGCACAGTCATTAAGTCCTTGGCTGCTGGCTGAAAGGTCCGTGACTCAAACCTGCCAGCTGCTTGAAGGAGGGAGAGGTGCCAGCTTGCTCCCAGAAAGCTGACAGACAGCCCTACAGGGCAGCTCTACTCTGTGACTTGGAATCAACTCTATGGTAAGGAGTTTTCGGTTTTTTCTAAAGAGAGAATAAGAAGTAAGATTTTGTCAGGTAGAGCTGAGTGTTAGAGGGCTACAAATCACTGTAATACCCCTGATGTTTTTGCTCCCCAAGAATCAATTTTTTTGAACCATTCAGGGTAATATCACCCCTGTCAAGAATGTATATCTTAGTTTATACTTTTTACTCTATATTTTAATTATATCTGTACATAACTCCTCCATCAGAATAGGATCAACTTGAAAACAGAGACTGTTATCTTCATGTCCCCAGAGGGCAGAACTATGTCTGAGCCCAAGGAAACGTCAATAAATGCTTGCTGAACAAACGAACAGACGGATGAATGAATGTTGGCGTGCAGTGCAGAGGGCAGAAAGAGGACTCTCAGAAAGCTTTGTGAGTGAGCTTCTCTGCAAGGCCAAGCTCAACTTTCCTTCTCCAAGGCAGGTGATGTAACCCCAGTTTGGCTCATTCAGAGTGAGAATAAGGTCTGGGCTGCCACTGTGGAGACCAGCAAGCCTAGAACACCCTATTTCCACAGTTCCAAGAGTGCTGAGTGTGTATGAATGCTTCAGGCTACACTTTCAATTCCATCTGTTTTTTCAGGCTTCTGCCCAACTGGCACCTGTAAGACCCTGCAGCTTGGGAGGAGAGTAATAACTGCCATTTAGGAAGAGATGCTGGGACCATTTGGTGGTGGCGGTGTTCCAAGGTACTCTCTCCACGTGGCTTCTCTGGCTTGGAAAGAAGCAACCAGACTGTTGAAGCAGAAAAGAAACTTTCTGAGAAGAAGAAATGCAAGATTGCCAGTAAGTTTCAGAGTGAGTCCAAGCAGATGTTAATGATATTATAAGCAGCTTTTCTATCACAACAGAAGGTTTACAACTATTAGTGAAAGATGTGAAAGGGGGCCAGCCTACTTGTTTGTTCTGCTCAACTCTAGTTAGGAAAATTAATGGCATCACAGAATAGATGCAAAATTGCAGCATTACTTATCACAATGTTATTCTCAGGCTTCTTGAATGCTGCCTGTTTAACAAAATGAAAACTATGTGGCTTGAATCCATACTGGCAGCTGTGTCTATAGCCAAATAAGAGGTTTGGAGGTGGCACAGGGTCTTTGGAGAGCATAAATGTTCAGATCAACCGAAGTTCACTTCAACTAAAAGTGATGGCATTCATTTCTGAATTTGGCTACATTTCCTGGATTTAGACAGGCCTGGCAAAATCAACCATTTGGAACCACACCCCAGCAGCACTCCTTTCTGTTGTGCGGTCACTTTACCTGCTTGTGTCAGGATAATGTACTATGAACATCTCTGCTCCAAGGAGTTGTTGAGCATTTAAATGTACAAATTCAGTTTTCTTTCTTTAATTTATTAAGTCTCATGAGCAGCTAGCTTCGGAGCCCTGGTGGTACACTGATCAAGTGATTGGCTCCCAACTGAAAAGTGGGCCGTTCAAACCCACTGACCTGGTGATCTGCTCCTGTAAAGATTTACAGCCTTGGAAGCCATATGGGGAAGTTCTACCCTGTCTTACTAGACTCACTGCGAGTTGGAATGGGCTTCAAGTGCACAATAACAGACTATATTTGCATAAGACTCTATGTGGAAATGTATAAAGTTATTTGCTTCATACAGGATAAGCCACAGCATGGAAGAGGTTCTCTGTGCAAATCAGAGTCTGTGAAGGTAAAGTATTGTATTTATGGACTCTGAAAACACCACTGAAACCCTGGTGGCATACTGGTTAAGTGATACAGCTGCTAACCAGAAGTTCAGCAGTTCAAATCCACTAGGTGCTCCTTGGAAACACTATGGGGCAGTTCTTCTCTGCCTATAGGGTTGCTATGAGTCAGAGCTGACTTGATCGCAGTGGTTTTTTATTTTTTTAAACACCATATCTACAAGTGAGGTACTCTAAATCAACAGAGAAATCATTACATTTTATTGGCACAAAGAAGACCACAGGGAACTATATGTGATAGATCTGGAAATCTCCCTATCTTCCTATGAACCCTAACATTCTCTACTATTTTGCTTCAGGGTTCCTTTTCAATATCTAGCCTGCTGTCTAAAACCCTCCCCCTTTCATTGACAATATAACCAGATGCCATCAAAGCAAATGATAGATTCTATTTCCAGCAGGTTATTTGCATTTTGAAGGAGTACTGGTGGTGCAATTGTTAAGTACTTGGTTACTAACCAAAAGGTCTGCAACTGAACCCACCAGTGGCTCCATGGGAGAAAAGATCTGACGATCTGCTCCCATAAAGATTTCAGCCTAGGAAAGTTGGTGGAGCTGTTCTACTCTGCCCTATAAGGTTGCTATGAGTTGGAATCAACTTCATGGCACGCAACAACCACTTGCATTTGGGGGACCCTTCCCACAATCTTTAAAGACCAACATTGTTGGAAGCATTTCTTGACCTCTTCAGGCTGAAACAGGTGCCTCCATGCTCACTTGACAGCTTCGAGACTCCCATGGAGCATGCATCATGTTGCTGATTTTGATTTCATTCTGCTTTACCTTTAGGTGGTTGCCAACTTAAAAAAGGCAGGGGTTGACTGAGTTCTTTACACCTAAGACCAGCAGTCTCTTCACAGTACCCGGCACCTCACAGGCAATAAACAGATGCTGACGGCATGACTGAATGAAAAATAAAGACTTTAACAACACTGGAAAACCTGGTGGTATAGTGGTTAAGTGCTGTGCCTGCTAACCACAAGGCTGGAAGTTTGAATCCACCAGGTGTTCCTTGGAAACTCTAAGGGGCAGTGCTACTCTGTTCTATAGGGTCGCTATGAGTTGGAATCAACTCGATGGCACTGAGTTTTTCTGGGTTAGAAACATTTGAGGTAGCTTTAGCATCTCCTTGGGTACGAGTCATGGCGGAGCAACGAGGCGGCTGCAGCTGGAAGCAACGCCTACACTTTGAAGCAGCATCTGTTAAACCCAAGAGCAGTCCTTTCTAGCTTAGATAACTGAGTTAAATCAAGTGTAGTTATAAATTTTCTGTAACTAGTGGGAGAACCACTGCTGAAGAACGGAGAAGAGCACATAGTTACGGAAATAACTAGAAGACTCCTGAAGTGCAGAAGTTCCAATATTAGTATGAGTAATATTTCAGAAAAATATACATTGAATATTACTATTCTAAAATATTGAGGGTAACAATTCAGCGTGATAGTTTAAACCATCAGCATCACATTTGATTAAGTACAAAAAATTTCTAAAATCAGTGACTATTGTAATAATAAATTTTTATTTTCTACTCAGTTATAGCTTGATAAAAGATCAGAACAAATGTGGGGAAAGGCATTTCAAGACATAATAACAATAAAATTAGCCCCTACATATTGAATATTGACTGTGCTGATTCTTAACAAGTTACAGGTTACAAGTTACTGTCTGAGGTAGGTCATACTGCTGTGCACATTACTGAAGATGGAGCCAATTTCAGACAAGTTAAGTAACTTGTGTAAACTTCCACAGTTCAAATGAAGTAGCTAAGCCAAGTGCCGTCGAGTCTTGTCTTAAACTAATAAGCTGCCTTAAACTAATTTGTAATCATATGTTACATTTTGAAGAAATTTTCTTGCTTTACTCTGAATAAAAAGGAATTCAGATACTTAAATTATATTTATATTCTAGTGGGGAGAAGAAGATACCAGGATCACTCAAATTCTTCCAAACAGATGATCAGTTGAAAATTTTAGCAATTCATTATAAAGACATGTCAAGAATATACAATGAGTTTATGTTTTAGTACATCAATTTAAGAAAATCTGGTTTGGGTAAATATACCTAGCTCTTATTTTTATAGCCTTATTTTGAATATTTCATTTTTCAGTGGAAAGACTTGTGATTCTAAAATTTCTTAAAATTAAGAATACTGAAAAAATATGAAAATTACCAAAATAATTAGGCATCAAGATTGTGGGGAGAAAGGGTGAAAGAGAAAAAGAGAGCTAACTACACCACCAGGATTTCCTAGTAGAAATTAGCAACTGAAAATGCGATCTAGCTTTCCAAGTGCTCAGCTGTTTCTGAAACTCCTGCCAGCCTGTCTGCACACTCTGGCACCATACATATTCAGCTCCAGCCTGGCTTTTTTGTTTTTTTTTAACTCTGAAAGGAAGGTAGCTGAGATCTGCTTAGTTTGGCAAATCATGCAAAATGGGTTTATCCACAGGGTTTTGCCTCTTTACTAGGACAGAACCGAGAGCCATGCTGGAGGCTTCATCCTCTTGAAATAAATCCCCAAAGAAAGTGCATTTGAAGCAGGCTTGGAAGAAGAAGGATGCAAATGCTAGCACAGAAAACCTGTTGCTTGAGAAGTAACAAAAAGCGCAAACTTGTGCCTAGTCTTAAATATCAGCTACATAGAATGTATTTGCACATAATCATTACCATCTGTATTGATGAATTTAATAGCAACTTGCTTTGACTTTGAACAGACATCACAAACACATGGCCTGACACGACCGTGAACTTTAGATCTAGATGATTTGTATCATGTAGATACCAGAATATTGACAGTAACTTATTGACTGAGAAGAAATTATACACAGTAGAAATTCTCTTAACCAAACTCTTCTTAACCAATTTTCTGGAATAGTTGTGGTTCTCCATCCTCTTAGTAAAAGATACTGAACCATGCAGTGGAAGGCTCATGAATATCTGAGTACTCTTTCTCCTGCTGCAACGAGCTGTGAGCTTAGAAATCTAGAGTCAATTATGTTTTCTCCCAAGCCTGTTTATGCTATTTGTATTTGTTCTTTAGCTACATAACTTTTAATCTCAAACAACCTACGAAATATGAGTGTCTTGGTACTTACTACCAAGCCAAAGTCAAATCTTTGGAAAGACTCACTAACAGTGGGGTGGGGAGGGAAGGAGGAAGAGAATTAGGCAAAAATCTGCTGTTAGTTACATAGAGAAAAAAATGCTAAGACTTTGGAGAAAGTCATCAGAATCTAGATAAACATTCAAATTACTTCAAATTCTTTAAATTACCACAACAGGAAAAAAAAGTCAAGCTGAACATCATAACCTACATACTACAAGTATGGTTTAGGAGAAGAAAAAAGGAAAAGATCCGTAACTCTAAAATTAAGAGAACTACAGTCAGAGGGAAGACCCTGGCTTCAGGCATAAGACAGGCAAGATTTTAAATTAAATCCTCAGGCTATGGCTATATGTCACTTTCTACAACTCCCCACATTACTTGTTAATTTATGTTAACAGTCCTTTAGTTACCCATTAGTCTTTCCCGCATGTATATGAAGGGCTTCCACTCTGCAGCTACACAGAGAACGCTCCTCTCACCACAGCAGTGGCAGCACCTGCATCTTGGCTGGAAATGCAGAATTTCCACTCTCCCTTTGAGTAGCCTATTTTTAAGCAAACAACACACACCTTCCACGTCTGTTTGCCAACCACGACTTCCCCCTGTGAGGTATTTGCATAACTGCATCCATGCCAACTTCTTTTTCCATGTTAATACAAGAAAAAAAAAAAGAACACAGCACACTTACGAAAATACCTGGGGAAGGGTACAGTTGGCAAACTTATACGGCACACACTATTAGTGTCAAAATGCCATACTGTTCAGGAACTGTGTTTTAAAGAAACTCTACGTAATTCTGCAGCCTACAGAAGTTCCAAGGCATCCTGCCACGGGAGTCATATCCCACTGGAGGCCCTAAAAGTGGATACAACTCTTTTAGAAAGCAACATGTTACAAGGAAATTTTATAAAAATTCTTTTTTTTATTCTGACTCAGCAACCTGCTCCCAGTAATTTTTCCTCAGAAAATAACTCAAAACAAGAAGAAAAGATGCACAAAGATATTCATGGTAGTACTATCTGCGATATGTCTGTATTTTTAAATGGAAGCTGGGTAGAGAAAATGGTAAATAAATTATAAGCAGTCACCAAAAAATTATAGCTACTCAGGCTTTACAACATGGTGAAATATTTACAACATAAAGTTAAGTAAAAATTATAGCTATTCAGGCTTTGCAACATGGTGAAATATTTATAACACTAAGTTAAGTAAAAATGTAACATTCACTATAGTTATAATTATGCAATATAAATATCAATGAAGACTAGAAAATTACTAGTACCATTGTATTAGGGTGGTATAAGGTGATGATTTAGTTCTCATCTTCAAAAAATACTTTGACAGTTACAATGTTTATATAACATAAATACCATAATTATATTATTTAAAAGCACCACTATTTAAAATTCATGCTACACACTCAATTGAAAAACCCTTTTAACTATGTAAAACATTAATGCAATGTCACTAACCAGCTGTTGTATGTAAAACATCAAGATCTAATATCTTTGTGACAGATGGGCAGTTAAAACAATCAGTTTTAACTAAGGATGCAATCAATACCTGAATTATCTTCATCTTTGCGGATTTTGAGCTTCACCAGGTCTTCACACTGCTGAAGGATCTGCACTGCATCTTCCATGGAACAGTTGTCCAGCCGGATATTATCTATTGCAAGTAATTTATCTCCAAGTTCCAGAGTTCCAGTTCTGTTAGCAAATGCACAGCAACCCATGACCAATAATGAGCAGTTTACCAGGCCATTTAAACAGGCATTAAGCACAATGTAGCATTATGGTAGTCTTTAAGGCAAAAGAGGTTCCTCAACTGTTCTTAAATTGCTTCCTAAACACACTACCCACTCCTTTTCTCCAGTCTTATTTGGATGATTACTGTGGCATTAAGTTTCGGGGTAATTAAATCCGTTTCTTACCCTTTCTTCAATTAGGAAACTACAGTGGTAGCACCTAGCGGTTAAGTGCTACAGCTGCTAACCAAAAAGTCACCAGTCCAAATCCACTAGGCTCTCCCTGGAAACTCTATGTGGCAGTTCTACTGTCCCACAGAGTTGCTAGGAGTTGGAATCAACTTGATGGCAGTGGGTTTCTCATCAGTTACATTCAGACATTCATATAAGCTCCACTCAAGAAGTCTAAGGTTCATAGAAAGGAAGTTAATGGGCCGGAGTCTGCAGAGACCTAGTATCCTAATGCTTCTCTGTATTGTTGCATCACTTTTGATCCTTAGCAGTTCAGATACTAGAAGGGGGATGAGTGAGTGAGGGGAGAAGAGGCTTGAAGTCTCTGCCAATCCCACCTGTGCCTGTGGCTGTGGCAGGGAGGAAGGGCACAGATGAACACGGTGTCACCTACCCAGGAAGTGGCCTTAAAGACTGTAATGCTGATCATGGGCTATGTCGGCCTGTTGGAAGTTTTCAGTGTCTACTATGAGACGAGAAACATAAGGAAAATGTAGCACGCATGTGTTTGGGTGCAGCTTGGTGGGTTTAAGGATGTCTGGTAGCCTAGTAGTTAAGAGCTTGGCTGCTAACTCAAAGGCAGGTGGTCAACAGCTCCTTGGAAAGCCATAGGGCAGTTCTACTCTGTTTGACAGGGCTGCTGTAAGTCAGAATCAACTGGACAGCAATGAGACTGGCTTGGTTTCATATGTGTTCAAAGGATCCCTGATGGCACAATGGTTAAGGTTTGGCTCCTAACCAAAAGGCTGTCAGTTCAAATCCACCCAGCTGCTCTGTGGGAGTAAGACCTGGTGATCTGCTTCTGCCAAGATTAGTCTTGGAGAAGCCTGTGAGGGCAGGTCTACTCTGTTACACAGAGTCGATGAGTTGAAATAACTGGAAGGCACCTAACAAATAATGTATGTATAAATATACATGTGTATTTGTGGGAAAGGTTAGCAGTCATAATTATTTGGGACAAAATATCCTTCAAACATTGTATCTGAGAGATGGCTAACTGTTTCCCAGCATCCATTCTCCTCTTCCTCCTTTTAATGAGAGACCCACCCAAGGTTTAGATGGGTACATGCATGGGCTCACAGCCACAGTGTACAGGTCCCAGCTTCTGTGGCTGATAGTTATGAAAAGCCAGCCAAGCCAAGATAGTTATGAAAGGGGGGCAAAATTTGGCACTGGACTTGAGTGGTCATCAGCTTAAGATGCTTGCCCTGGACTTTCCTGGCCAACCCCATCCTCTCATTCCCTCTGGCTAGACAACTGCAATGGCAGGCCAGCTGCTGCAGACGGCAGGGCTGCTCCCGGTCTGGGCTGCCCGCCTTCCTTCCATCTGTTATTTGAGAAACAAACTTCTGCCTTGTTTGAACCACTGTACTTAAAAGTTTCTTTGTCCAGTACTTAGCCTATACCTGAACTCATACAACGTTCTTTTTACTGTTTTAACGTTAAATATTGTGGAGCCCTGGTGGTGCTGTCATCAAGAGCCAGGTTGCTAAGTAAAAGATCTGCAGTTCGAATCCACCAGGAGGTCCTCTGAAACCATATGGGAAGTTCTACTCTCTCCTATAGGGTTGCTATGAGTTGGAATCGACTTAGCAGCAACAGGTTTAACATTAAAGATTATTTCTTTTATGGAACATTGTGATCTTAGGATTTTTTTTTAAGTTCTTATTTGAAAAATAAAAAGAAAGGCAACAATCATATCAATACCCTTCATCCTTTTGATCTGTGAAATAAAAAAGCTGGAGAACTTCTGACTGTGATAGGATTTGCAGAGTGGAGGGTAAGAAGTTAGTGTTCAAGGAGGCTTTTCTGTAATCTATATAGGCTAAGTTTCAGGGGGATTGGACCAAATAGGAAACATGGACATCGCTTAAGGCTCAAGGCTCTGGTTTGACCAGGAGGACAAGTCTAGCATCAAGCAAACTCTCCCACAGGCTATTTTCTCATTGTGAGGTGCTTCTCATAATCAGGACCACTTTCATTTTTTGTTTTTGAGCTGGAAAATAAAGGATAAAAATGAACAGTAAAGAAGAGCTTATGATGAATGCATGAAAGACCCTAAAACATTATTGGCTAATTGTTGTGCATACTGAGTACAGAAATGAATGACATGAGTGGAAATATCTTAGCAGCCATGCCATAAAGGGTATCAGATCTCATTGATTAAGAGTGGTAGCCTAGAGCATGATAGTGAGAATCCAGTGATCCATTAGCAAGGTCTGACTTGGGCATGAAAGGAGGTCATTGCTGCTTTAAGAGATGCCTCAGAATGGGCCAAACAATCCATTGTCCTTACCTGTGTGCCACACTGCCTTTCTTGATATCTGAAATGACCAGGGGGTCTCCTGGTTTTCTGCTAGATGGTGCTGTAATAATAAAGACAGAAGAGTGACATCTTGACATCCCTGGGTCAACCACCATGTGTATTTTCCCATTTTCTAACAACTGCTAATGCAAGTACAGTTTGTGTTCAGAGCAAAGATGATCAGCAAATGAATTAGAAAACTTGCACATCATATCCTTTTGATTTAATACATGTTTGTGTGAATGTATTCATAAAAACTAAAGCAATGTCATTTAAAATGTGTCACCAGAGACTGCATAATGAGAAAAGAGGCCCATCCCATTTAAATCTGTTTCAGTTAGTAATTCTCAGGAAGGGAGGTAAAGGCTGGTACCCTAACAGGAAAATATTAAAATCAATTAGGTACTGATACCTGGTCCCTTCTCCTACCCTTGTCTTCACTTCCTTCCAGTGGTTAGATACCACTCTTGACAGGAGTATGCTACCCTCCTCAAGTGTACTGGGTGGGAAAATGGATGAGAATCACTGACTGAAGTTTTCTTTTCCCCACAGAGGGTTTTTTTTTTTTTTCACTAGACAGATGACAAATCTACCAATTCTGCTCACAAATTTATACCTACAAATCTGTGAAATGTTTTCTAATGTGACCACTTAATTTTATTGACAATAATAAATATTTTGTTGTTACTTAATTTTACGGAGCTCTGGTGCTGAGATATTTAAGAGCTATGGTTGTTAATCAAAAGGTCTGCAGTTTGAATCTACCCAGCACCCCTTGGAAACCCTTGGACAGTTCTACTTTGCCCTATGGGGTTACTAAGAGTTTAAATTGACTTAGCAACAGTAGGTGTACTTAATTATATTTTGATACATGTTCATACTCTAAACATACATGCATCTTTCATTGACTTTACAATTAAAACTATTATCTGGTGCAGTGGTCAGCTTTGGGCTTTGTAACCTTTCATAGAAACATTTTCATATGATGAGAATGAAGAACAATTAGAAACAAGAATCTACTTAACATTAACCCTGGAAATGAATTACAGTCCATATGGATACAAAAATATCATTTTGCCCTAGAAAGTTTACATTTAATTCAGGCATTTGATACTAAAAATTAACCAAATCAACGTGCTTGTGCTTGTTAAAAACAATTTGCCTCTGAGGGGAGATGTTCTGCCAACCTGAGCCGGGAGTGATTTCCTTTTTAAGATCATTAAAAGGTCCCTAATGTAAGATTTTTATTATAAACAATCTGATTACCCCATAATAATCACAGAACCATATCATATCCCATAATGCCATCTGAATCCCAGGAAAATGTTTATGCACAAGAACAGATGGCTTAATATCTCAACACAACATACGAAGAAAAAGCAAACACATATACCAGTACTTCAGCCACTGTCTAAAGTGGTCTACAGCAAATGTTAATGGGATTTGAAATTCAAACATTATTCTTAGCTGCTAGCAAAAATGCTATTTGCTACAATTAATTCACAAGTTAAACCTACACTTTTAATGATTTGAAATAATTCCCCTCAAAAAATAGAAACATCTAGCACTTTGTCATATTTCAAAACGGCAAACTGTTTTGTGCAGAAGCCACAAAAAATAAAAACTTTGTTATTACCAGCAAGTACATTTTTCTAGCATCTGCCAATGTATTTACACAATATTTTGTGAAGCTACAGTAACCATCACAAAGCTCTCAATGTTTCCTGTGGTTTTTAAAAAAAAACCCCAGGATTCACTGAAACGGTCTGTGAAACAAAACGACAGGAGAAGCAACAAATTACATCAAATCCACCTCTGTCATCTTTGTAAGAGGAAAATTGCACTGTGACCCCCTGGGAAAACCTGCAGAGCCTTGCAGAGAGGTCTGAAATGTCTTAGGGTGAAATTTCAGGAGGTCATTAGGCAATAGGCTTCTCTATGAAGGGATTTTAACTTGGAAGGCCATACAGACACATCATATGGGGGGGGAGAGTACAACAAAGAGATAATGAGTATAGCTTATAAACGGTGCAACCAGAATGACAGGAATAAGAATGACACACTGTGAAAAAATTGTAACCAATATCACTGAAGAATTTGTGTGGAAATTATTAAATGAGAACCTAATCTGCTGTGTCAACTATCACCTTAAACAGCATTAAAAAAATATTGTTAGAGTTGTTCATACATCTTTCTAATTATGTGTTAATAAAGAAGCACAAGTATTACATCATGATTTTGTTGTAAATATTTGGTAACTGGATTTTAATAAAAGCTGTTTATTTAAAAAAAAACACTGTGACTTAGAAAGAAGGGATAAGAAAAGTTAGTAAGTTCAAAAAAGAAAACACAAATCAATAACAACCTCTTGAAATCTCAACCGGCCAAACCCTTACAGCTGACAGCCTGACAGAACAGAAGGGCTAGCAAGGCAGGATCCCACGTGGTGGGATGCAGATTAAGTTTTGAATACTGCCTTTTTGCCCACTCATATTTCATGGAGTAATTTTAATCTAAACTCTTCACATCTGCCTTCAATGTCAGTGTTTTTGTTGTTGCTAGAGCCACATTTTTCTGAGTCCTCTACAAACATTTCAGGAACTGTTCTTTCTGTCTCCATGTCTTTTATAATCCATGAATAACTGTATCACTGGAAATTTTATCCCACACCAGAAGTGCCCAGTGTATAACCTTTTTTTTTTTTTTAAAACGCTACTCACAGCTATGTTCCCGATCCTAACAGGAAACTGATTAACTATATTCCTTTGTAGAATTTTTTTTTTTTTAATAAAAACCTTTAATACAGAGCTGACATGGGAGGCAGCAGATTTCATCTGCTACTCCAGGCTCTGATTTCCCACAGAACCTTGGCCCCTTGACACTAGCACACAGCCATCTACTCAGCCACACTGCCCTGGCCTCAGAGCAATGCATCTAAGAAGCTCGCCCTGCTGGAACTGCACCTCCAGAAGACTGCTGATCTTGGCATTCTATTATTTCACTGTATTTTCCCTGAGTTTTCTTCCTTACCTTTTTGTTTAAAATCTCTTTCTCCTCAGGAATCAGTATGGTTCCTTGTCTTATTCTGACACATTGTACGAAAATTATTCCCCACCCCCACCTGACAGGACCGTCCCTTTGTCCCACTATTCTAAGATCACATACTAATGTTCCTTGGTCTGAGACTAGTTTCATCCACTGGTCACATATTCCCTAATCTGAAAACTCATATTTGTTAATTCTAGGAGATTTTATGAGATTATTTCTTTGATGTTTTTCTCTCCTCTTTCTGTAACATCTGTTATTTGGATGTTATTTGGTCTTATTTATTTAGTGCTGCTATAACAGAAATACCACAGGTAGATGGCTTCAACAAACAGACATTTATAGGCTGGAACTCTATAAGGTCCAAATTCAGGGTATAAGTTCCAGGGGAAGGCTTTCTCTCTCTGTTGGCTCTGGAGAAAGATCCTCATCACCAATCTTTTGCTAGACCAGGTGCCCCTCTCAGAAGGAACTCTAGGATGCGCTCTGCTCCTTAGGAATATGAAGTCCCCACGTCTCTGCTCACTGCTCTCGTATATCTCTAAAGAGACTGGCTTACAATGCAATCTAGTAGATCGAGTCCTGCTTTACTAACATACTTGCTCAAATACCACCTCATTAACATCATAGAGAAAGGATTTATGACACACAGGAAAATCACATCAGATGTCAAAATGATGGAAAATCACACGGTATTGGGAATCGTGGCCTAGCCAAGTTGACACACATTTTTGGGGGACACAATTCAATACTTGATATGTAATCATTTGGACTCATCAGATTTAATTTCATCTATTCTATATTTTCTATTTGTCCTGTTATTTGAACTTTCAGATTTTTTCATCAATTTTATTTTCCAATTGAGTTTTTCCCATTTCTGCAATATTTACTTTTTAACTGTGGTAAATACACTACAAAAACAGCTGCTATTTCAATCTTCCTCACATCACTTCAGTAATATTGTTAATGTCAAGAGCTCTTGTTTGACTGTAGCTGCTCTTTGTGTGACATCTATCATTCAGGGTTTTTTTTTTTAATGATGTTAATTTTTTTTCGATGTTTTCTTTCTGAATATGCCATTGCTTCATTTTTTTAAAAAAATTGTTTGTTTGGGTTATAGTCTATTTATATATAAGGTTCTTTCCTCAGGTGTCTTTTTCTTGGCTGTCTGCCTACCCACACTGTGGCCCCACAAAACTGACTGAGAGGTGGGTGTATCCAAGCGTGTTTCACTGTGCAGTTCACACTGCGTTGTTTCTTTGGATGACATGGCCTTGATTTGGTTGGCCAGTGGGAGAATATTACGAAAGGCATTCTAGATTCTGGGGAAAGAAGGCTGGCAGTCTCAACATTCATTCTGTGAACTTTTCCTTAATCTCTGTTTTTAGAATAGTACTGCTAGACTCTACTGTGATCTTTCAGTTCAGCGACTCTTCATTCCATGCTTTCTAGGGAGTAAAACTCCAGGCTTCTACTCCTTGAGTCGGGTAGGGACAGTCAGCTGTGCTGAATGGGAATGGCATCTGAGAAACAAATTCATTCTTAATAATCTTTCAATTAATCTTCCTGTCTTAGCTCCAGCTCTCCCACTGCCCTCACTTCCAGAAGTTCCTGGTTTCACCAGTTCCTGAGCCTCGCTTCCTGAGTTCAGGGTATAAATCAGTCTCATTCACCGTTATCGTCTCTGCTAAGCAAAATTCTTTTTTTTTTTTGCCATCTTCTTTGCCAATTGCCAAACTTGTTGTTGCCTATTGTTTTAGTCAGCTAGTGTTGTTCTAACAGAAATACCACCGAGTCGATGGCTTTAACAAAGGAAAGTTTATTCTTACACAGTCCAGTAGGCTGCAAGTCCAAAGTAAGAATGTCTGCTCCAGGGGAAGGTTTTCCCCCTTGTTGGCTCTGGAAGAAAGCCCGGTCTTGTATCAGTCTTTGTCCAGGGAGTATCTTGGCACAGGAACCTCAGGTCTGAAGGAAGAGCTGTCCCCTCAGTGCTGCTTTCTTGATGGTGTGAGGTTCCTGATTCTCAGCGGCTTCCCTTTCCCTTTATCTCTTGCAGGATGAAAGGATTAAGGGTGGGGCAAGCCATACTCCAGGGACACTCCCTTTACAGTGGAGCAGGGAGGTGATCTTATGAAAGGATTTACAGCTCCATCCTAATTCTTTAACATACAGCATGGGAAAACCACAAAAGGGAGGACAATCACAAGATACTGGGAATCATGGCCCAGCCATGTGGTTACACATTTTTTGGGGGGGACACAATTCAATCCATGACACCTATTTTCCTTTTATTTTTTTCCCTAGTTTGATTTTTCCGTTTGATAAATCTTATATTTCATTATAAAATAGAGTGTTGGGGGGAGCACAACTAAATCTGCCATCTTTTGATTTCTGAAGCTTTAAAATCACTGGCCACATCTCATTATTGAAACTATGCTTACGGTAAACTGGGTCCTTTTCCTGTCAAATAGTGTCAGATGAAGGAGAAAAGGACAGTCTCTACTCTTGGTTTAAATAATTTTTTCTGTATTGGAAGACAGGTGAAATGTGAAATTTTTAACTAATTAAATATAAATCAACGAAGTAGTCCAAGAACATTCTGTAACATCCAGCCATTCTGTTCGTCAAGGTACTTTGCTCAAAGAGGCTCATAAAGTTTCCATACTACATTGGAGAAATGCACACACACACAGCCACGAACACACACACACAATCAAATCACTCAGCTTTATTTTAACTGCAACAATACATGGCAAGAAAACAAGTTGTTTGACTGGAAATGGAACTGTGTGTCGAGTTTTTATTGCAAAGTTGGCAAAAAGCAGGAACCATTCTCTTCTAAATACATTTAAGGCTTAAGAGGAAAATGACAGATTTGTTGTGCTTGTCATTAAGGCTGCTTTATGGTTTTATGGAAAAAAAAAAAGGTAAAGCTCTCCTTGTTGCTGCAATACAATTCAGCCAACAACTAAAAACGAAAGCCAACAAATTAACTTCACTTACAAAATGCTGCCTCTGCTTTTCTCGTGTAGGCTCTAGAAAGGTGCATCAATCAGATGGGGATGGGGGCGAGGGGAATAGCGGTCGTAAAGCCAGTGTTAAATCAGGCCGAATGCGTCTGAATCCCTGCTTCACCTTTTTATCAGCTCTGTGTCTTTGGGTCAATTACGTAGTTGAGATTTGTTTTCTATAAAATGGGAATAGATGTCATGGGTTGCTTTGAAGATTAACTGAGAAAATCAATCCATCAATCAATGACTGAGTGCGTGCCTGGTACAAAGTAGAAACAAATCCCTGTTAAAAAAAAAAACAAAAAACTCAAAAGAAGACACTTATATCAAAAGGGCTTGAGAGACAGGTACATGAGACAGTGACAGCCCAGGCTGCCTAACCTGAAAGTCAGGTGGGCTGCAGTGGAGGGTACGTCGCTCTGGTTTCTGATTGGTTCAGGGTGCAGCCAATCAGAATATGGCTTCCAGTTTCCAGCTGTATCTTTCTAGTAGGTTGTTCCACTTTATTTTCCATAATTAATCACTCGTACTAGAGCAATAACATCAAGAAAAGTAATGTCTGATGTTAATGTGCTTTGAACGTCTCATTGGGAACCTAAGAAAATTAGTCTGAAAGTGCTCACCACATTCAAAATCAGAAGGACTCATTTCGCAGTCAATTAGGTCTGACAGAGTGCGCTGTGTGCCGAGCGTGAGAGCTGCGATGCTTTACTTCGGAAAGAGCGGCTCATCTCTCACACTCCAAGTTTTCATGATGTGAAGACAGAATGCGGAAACTTGCATAAAGACAGACAAGCCAATAAACCCTTGTAGTGCCTGTTTCACTAATACTGCCCATCTTTGTTGGAGAAGAAGGTCTCTTGATTTATTCAAATGTGAGAAATTATGGAGCTATATAACCAGTTGCCATGAGTTGACTCGGACACATGGCTGATGCCACATGCAAGTGTAGTCGGCACTGAATTTTATAGTCTACATATTCACTTATTTTGCCAGTCTCTGTGTGTAAAATAAACAATAAAGGTTTTAATAAGAATTATCATCATCATAACAACTAACATTTGGGTTCACAACATGTTCCAGGCATTTTAATATGTACCCCATTTTATAGATGAGGGAATTGGGTATTGAGAGGAAAAGGAAACTGCCCAAGGTTCCCAGGAAGAGGGAAGTTGAGCAGTGTAGGCTCTGAGTTCATGCCCTTAACCATTTCCCAAGTCTGTGATTCTTCAGGTCACTCAATAACATGTGCCCAAACTTTTACACTCATCGTCTCCCTTAGAGGTTTATTTCCTGGAGTTCACAGTGCTTAGTGTGGAGTTGCTTGCAGATTCAGACTTCTCATTCACTCATTTAACAAATGCAGGTCATTAGTAAGCACCTTGTATGTACCAGGGAATGTATTAGGCCTTAGGAGTTCATCATCTCATGTAATGAAAATGCACCTGGATGAACATTTTTTAATGAATATAATGAATATTTCTCATGAGGATACAGAAACAGCCCAGTAACATTGGCTGCATAAATGGAGTCGTAGCTATAGAAGAGCTGATGGGCACACTCACCAAACTTATGCATAATTTCTTCATCTAGGAACAGTATAACTCTTTCAGCTTCCATGAACAGTGCTAGCTTACAGCTGACTAAAATTCAGGTTGTTCTTCTGGGAGTTCAGATTGTTGCCATTATTAGAATTAAAATCAACTGCAGAAGCAATACTTAGCACATATATACCACTCTTATCATGCATATTTTAATGCATCTCTTCACAATAAAACAAGTATTTTACAGTTCTGTGTATACTTTGCATAACCACCCTGCAAACACACTGAATATATAAATATCAAAAGGAATATATCAGGGAGTATTTTTTAAGTATGTACTCCCCTGAATAGTTAAATTATATTTTACTTATATCAATTTTTGAGATTAAATCTATTGTGTAAAACCATAAAAAAACAAATTCTACCTAATCAAAATTTGAGAGTAAAGTAACTGTGTGGCAATGATAATAGGCACTTGTGAAGAGTCGGTGTCTTTAGTAGACCCACTGACAGTCTGTGTCCCTCAGGACAGGGGCTATGTCCACAGAACTGTACAGCAGGGAGGCACAGTGGGCACTCAGAAGGTATTCACTGAATTAAGGCAAAAAAAAAAAAGATGTGACGGGCTTTACACACTGTACACATTCCCAGGAGGCACCACTTTTACAGCTAGCTCTGATAAAATAAACGAATAGAATGAAATAAACAGAAAAAATTGAAGTCAGCCTGAAAGTTACACGGAGGCTGCAAATATTCTCTGAATAGTAAGCACTGATGTGCTCTCCCTTAATCCCAGTAGCCACAGCTGTTGACAGAATGATAGAATATCCTTGTTTCACAAGGAACAAATTGAGAGACTAAGCGACACAGCTAAAGACATTAACAGATTTAGTAGCAGCTAGGTGAGGGCTGGAAACACTGGTGATGCAGTGGTTAAATGCCATGGTTGCTAATCAATAGGTCAGCAGTTCAAATCTGCCAGGCAATCCTTAGAAACTCTATGGGGCAGTTCTACTCTGTCCTTTAGGGTCTCTATAAGTTGGAATAGACTCAGTGGCACTGGGGTTGGTTTGATTTTTGCTACTTTAGGGCTGAAGTATCCAAAAAACAATCTCCTCTTTCTACTTACACCTCAGTTCACCAGCCCTTCTTTTCTCTCAATAGGTTACACTGATGCTGAGGCTGGGAGGTACAGTATACAGGCTCGTTTCACAAACAGCAAAATCTCCAAAAGCCAGACCTGTGTAGGGTGTCATCTTGTCAGAAAAGGAAAACGCAAAGTTTCCCGCTGAAACGAGCAATGGGAAAGTGGTAAGACTGCGCCCTGTCAAAGCCGGAAACCTGAGAGACCTAGAAAAGCAGGGCAATCCCGTTGAGTTCTGGCTTTCATAGAGTTCACTGTATATGGCTTTCTTGTCCTTAACATCTGCTCAGAATTGTAATACTACTCCTTTTTAGGGTTGCACGAGATAAAATTTCATTTTTGGCGTGTAATTTATATAGTAGAAATTGAACTGGACAGCCTCATTTCAATCAAGAACTCTGACCTAATAAACGCAGTGTGACCTAATAATAAACACATGAGGCAGTTTTATGTGGGCTTTTCACTCTTTCTTGATGGGACTATCTCTGGGTCACCAACATGGTCTCTATGTCACATTTGGTCATTATACATTAATCGTATGGTTCATTTTCTTCCTCTACTTATAGACAAATTTAGTGTATGGATATTAAAAGCACAAAAATCTCAACTTTTATAAAACTCCATTGTGGTGGGCATTTTCTAAGTTGTTTTACCACAGCAGTTATAAGCCTAGAACCTAAGCCAACAAGAAAATTTTATGTGTTTGGATTTTCCTTTTAGTTTGGTTGCCCAGATAACCGTATACCATAGTGGAATCCCGGAATTTACTAAAGTAAGAGACCCTGTATTTGTTCAGTGAGATGGACTATCAATGTACAGGGAACAGGTAACCATGGAGTCAAACATACAACGATCATGAAAATGGCAGAGGATAGAGGCATGTTTTGTTCTTTCTTATGTAAGGTCACCATGAGTAAGAGCTGAGTTGATAGTAACTAACGGCAAGAAGTGAATGGACAGGAAGACCACCTTAAAAGGAAATATAAATAGTTAAATAGCTTATTGAGAAACTAATTCATATTACACTAGACTGTAGAGAACCTACATGCACTTTTAAGCCCACCTACTTGTGGGGGTTGTGAAAGACAGATAACTATCATTTCACTTGTCGTTTTACAGATGAAGAAACTTAAGATTGGAGAGAGTTGAAGTAAGTGGTCTCATTCACACAGCTGGCAAATGACTAGGTGTGATTGGTTTACATTTTTATATCATTACATAGAAAGTAGGCAGTGACATTTAAAACATTTGACACATCTGTTGTCATAGATTGAATAGTGTCCCCTCAAAATATCTGTCAGCTTGGCTAGGTCATGATTCGTCTTGTATGACTGTCTACCATTCTGTCACCTGATGTGACTTTTCTGTGTTACAAATCCTGCAGCTGTGTTAATGAGATGGATTAGCAACAGTTATACTGATGAGATCTACAGGGGTAGACAGAGTCTTAAACCAATCACTTTTGAGATACAAAAGAAAGAAGCAAACAGAGAGACTTGGGCGACCTTGTACCACCAAGAAAGCAGTCCCAGGAGCAGAGCATGTCCTCTGGGCTCAGTGTTCCTGTGTGGAGAAGCTCTTAGTCCAGAAGAAGACTGATGACAAGGACCTTCCTCCAAAGCTGACAGAGAAAAGCATCCCCTTGAAGCTGATGCCTTGCATTTGGACTTGTAGCCTACCAGACTGTGTGAGAATGCATTTCTGTTTGTCAAAGCCTTCCACTTGTGGCATTTCTGTTACAGCAGTGCTAGATTACTAAGACACCTGTAAACTACCCAAGAACACAATTTGCTATTGTCTCTCTGGAATCCATTATTTAAAAAAAATGATTTCTACTTACAGCTTATGGTTATTCCAAGTTCCACATTGTGCTTCTTCGGTAGCTTCACATGAAATGTTCCACTGCTTGGGATGACAGACTCTGTAATTTCAAAACAAAAAAGGTGTGGTAATAGAAGACCAAGAAGAATGTAGCAGTAATCAACAAAAGTGCATCAGGAATACCTGGTTCATAATCATCTGTAAGTAAAACTGCAGAAACTGAAGTATGATGAATTTCTGTAAAATCCTAGTAAAGCAAGTTTGTGGTGATAAATATATGACCTGCATATAGGCAACTATACATAATTCTCAGTGATGCTTCAGCATTTGTCAGCTGTGACTGAGACACCATTTGCACCAAAATTACTTGGGATACAAGTAAAAAGAAATTCTTGAACTATCATAGATATACGGAACCAGAATCTTTGCTGATAGAGCCTAAGAACCTGCATTTTAAACAGGTTCTCCACATGATTCTTGGACACAGTAAAGCTTATGAACCACAAGACTGGTTATTTTTTTTCTCCCTTAACTATATTTCCCCATAATTTACTATTCAGCCTGCTTTTATTTTTCTCAGCTAATTTTTGAAGGTAACTAAGAGAGAGAAGATTCAGAAAAGAAGTCAATTTGTTGTGATGGCTACTAGTTTGGGGGACTGTGTGTTTTAGGTGTGACTTAATTCATAACATAGCCAGGGAAAAGTATACTGGGAGAGACAGAAGCAGGGGTCATATTCAACATACTTAACAAGAACAGAATTGACCACAACCACAACTGACCATTAGATTGATGAGGACCACAGCATCGGAACACTGGGGTCCAAGAGGCCCCAAGTGGGCCCCAAGAAGGGCCCTTTAGTGTCTGAATCATGGGGAGCTTCAGAGGTTTCTGGGAAGAACAGGCGACAGAGGGCACTGTAGCCGAGTGAAGGCTGGCTCAGATACTGGGCAAGCAGTACAGTAAGTGAGAGGGAACCAGTGCGCACTGGCTGAATCTCAACCCTATGGAGAGCTAACTTGATTTCATCAGGGTCTGACTAGAACCTGAGAAAAGAAAGATTGCTACCAGTTACTGGTTGTCTTTAAGTTGATTCCCACTCAGGGTGGCCCATGTGCGTCAGAGTGGAGCTGTGCTCCCTAAGGTTTCACTGCCTGAGTTTTCAGGAGATCATAAGCCCTTTCTTCTGAGGGGCCACTGGATGGACTTAAACCTCCAACCTTATAGTTAAATGCCTGGCATGTCAACCACTTGTGCTACCCAGGGATGCCAAGAAATTGCTTCACATTCTTAAGTACAAACTAAAACTGCTTTAATAATTTGAGAGATCTTCGATAACAGAAAATAAACAAAATCCAAATCCACTTCCATCAAGCTGATTCTGACTCATAATGACCCCATAGAGCAGAGCAAAACTGACCCATGGAGTTTTCAAAAAGTAGCTGGTGGATTCAAACTGTTGACCTTTTGATTAGCAGCGCAGTTCTTAACAACTGTATCATCTGTAAAACAGGACCCCCAAACAGTCTTTCTCAGCCTCAGCTAGTGCTGCTGGGAGAAGGGAAGTCTTTCTTCTCTGGTCTCCTTTTTCTACTCAGTTTTTTTTCACTCTTTTCCCAGTACTGTGAGAAAACCTGCTTCCTTTTCCCACTCCCTCCCACTCTTCTTCACTCTCCTGTTCTGTCACATGTAACTGGATGAGTGTCACAGATGTGACTTAATATCTTTGACTTCACTACCATCCTCAGCTGACACTCTGATCAGCCAGTAAACAAGCCTACCTATATTTAGTTGTTTTTAATTATTGGGAATTTGTACCCTGTACAACAACGTTCATCACAGCACTTTTCACAATGGCTCAAAGGTGGAAACAACTGTAGTGTCCACCAGCAGATGAACGGGTAACTAAAACGTGGCATATGCACACACTGGAATGCTACTCTGCCGTAAAAACGAGTGGTGACAAACACAGGAATGACAGACCCAGAGGACACCATGCTGTGCAAACTCAGTCCACTGCAAAAGACCAGATCTGTATGATCTCATTTACAAGAAATAAGCCAATATTCAGAAAACAAATGGCTACCATGAGTGGAAGAAAGGGAGGAAAGAAGAGGCTTTTGCTTAGCAGGCACTGAGTTTATTAATAGTGGTGGAGTAATCTGCCCAGCATCAGGAACGTGCTCAGTATCACTGAATTACTCATGTCAAAACTATTAAATCGAAGGTTTTGTGGTATATATCTTCACTTCAATAAAGCAGAAATTCTGCATCCTTCCCATTTCCCAACAGGATTTCAGGACAGTAAAGTTATTTCTCCAACTAATTTCCAAAGACTAGCTAATTTTGATGTATTGGGGAAGAAAAGGAGATGTGAGGTATGGGGAAAGAAAAGCAAAACCAGTCATGTTTTGTTTCCTTACTTCAGTGTTGCAAGTATTATAAAAATTTACTTCCAAAAAAATTTTAATACTCCTTGCTTTTCCTCTTTATCTCTTTCCTGACTTTTCCCACCCCCCCATCCTGGCAGCGGGAAGCTAAGAGCCCCAGCACGCAGATTAGGGGCGGAGAAGGCATCTGAAATGGTGATGTTTGTACCAACAGCCAGTCTACGGGCAGAGAAGGCAAGAAACAAATGTACAGGAGGAGAGACCATGAGGTCCTGATGAGAGAGCCTGTCCTTGGCCTTGACAGCTTTGGTTCCAGCTCTTTCAAGGGTGCCTATGCTTCTGTCCTTAAGGGCTGAGACACACTTAGTATGCTTCCAATAAACGCTTCTTTCCCGCCTAAACTAGCTTGAGTGCATTTCTGTTGCTTGCAATGGAAATATCTCTGATAAATACGCTGATCTAGATGAGGAAATGGGACTGGAGCCAAGCAGAACCCTCTTTCATCTCTCACACACAAACACATGTGTGTTTAAGAGTGCAGCAGCATGAATAAGTTATTTGATTATTTGGATCAAACACACAAATGGACTTAAGAAAATGAACAAGAAGCTGTAGAATGACAAATGGCTTCACTAGTTACAGTACTCATCTTAGGTAGGCTTGATAGTTTTAGTGTGTTCTGTTTTATCAAAAAGTTCTCTAAATGGGTAGGGAACATGTTGTATGTATGTCTGGGAGTCCTGGAGGGCACAAACAGGTGCTCAAATACTAGTTGAAAGGTTGGCAGTTCAAACGCACCCAGATGGGCCTCAGAAGACAGGTACGACAGTCTGCTTCTGAAAGGTCACAACCTTGACGACCTTGTAGAGCAGTTCTACTCTCCACACACGGGGTCACCATGAGTCAGAATCAACTCAACGGCAACAACATGAGTTTGTGTGTAAAATCTTGCACATGATGCTATGCTTATACAGTTAGTGAGGTCTTTGAAACATACAACTATAGTTACTATAGTAACAGTTTGCTTTTATACATTTTTAATGCAGACAACCTTGACCCATATTAACATTGTTAATGACACTTGAGGAGATATTATCACTGCCTGGAAAACAGCAATGGATCACTTTTGACTACATAAGTTTTGAAATATTCATAATGATGAGCAAATATTAACAAATGAATCTCTTTGATCAAGCTGTGGCTTCATTTTAATCTTTAAATGTCAGCATGATTTATACTTGGTGTGTGTGTGCATGTGTGTTTTCTGTTATATCTAACTATTTGGTTGTTAAAGCAAAGGCTCATTTAAGGTGAGGTTTCCTAAAGAAATACTAGTGAAGAGGAAAAAAAAAATCCAGTATGTGGAAAAAATAGGCTTAGGGTAAGTAAATAGAATATGAGAACAAATGACGTTTATTTTGCTAGAATTCATGTGATTATTTTGTGCTTCCCTGGTTTTCTTAATCTTTGTTAATACTATAGTTAAAAGTACATCTGAGTTGGCAAAAGCTTTCTGCTTTCCAACCAGTTACTTTTCTGCCTGAACCATTTGTTTTTGGCACAGTAAGATAAAACCAAATCATAATTTATCAACCCGAACATACTTGTGAGATTTGAAAAAAAATAAAGAATGCTAAGGGGGTGAACACAAAGGTTTAACTTTCAGAAAAAAAGCACTAGGGTTGCCAACAGTGATAGCAAACATCCATATGATAGAGTTTTCACTGGGACTACTTTCTAGACCGAAGTGGTATTTTTTTCCAACAAAATAATTTCAGAACTAAAGTAGATATTTCAAATATTTATGGTACCAATTGTAGATTGGTATTGAAAAGGTAGTATTATAGATAAGGCAAAATGTATGCTGTGCATAGGCTATGATGATTATTCTTCTTAGCTGCTGATGAGTTGGTCCTGATTCATAGCAATACAACACACAACGTCCACTGTCCTCTGACCCTCCTGTGAACCAGATCCTTATGATCCCTGTGGCTTTCATTAGCTGATTTTCACAAGTAGATCGCCTGTCCTTTCTTCTTAGTCTGGAAACTCCACTGAAACTTGTTCAGCCTCATAGTAATACAACAGCCCTCAGTGACAGACAGATGTTGATTTTGCAGGAGTATATCTACTCTATGGAGTCAATTCTGACTCAGCCACCCTATAGAACTGTGACCCTACAGACAGAGTAGAACTGCCCCATTGTGTTTCCAAGGCTACAAATCTTACAGAAGCAGATTGCCACATCTGTCTCCTTTGGAGCAGCGGGTGGGTTCATATCATCAGCCTTTTGGTTAGCAGCCAAGCCCTTTAACCATTGTGCCACCAAGGTTCCTTCTTGCATGAGTTTACCTTTATTAAGTTACATGTACAGTAAAAGAATATTAAAAAAAATTAACTCTGATTTTACCAGAGTGATACAGGTATAAGATTTTTTAAAACTTAAAAAAAAAAAAAAATTCTATTAATGTTACTACAATGCTATTCACATAGTAATATCTAGTCAAAGTGATAGATTTAGGCCAAAGTGTAGTCACACTCAAGCTTTTCAGCCCCTCTCTATGTCATTTAAAATATTTATACAATAAAGCTTCTCTCTGAACTCAAGGGCTTGGGAATTGATACGCAGGTATAGTTTTAAGGAAAAATCTCAGAAATGGATGGCTCATACCCAGACAATTGGGATTAGATCCAGAAGGGCAGGAAAGTTTTGAAATAGCACACATCCAGAGATTTCCTACCTATGTCCCTAGTTTTTGAATGGCTTAAAATAAATAAATGACTAAATAAAAACTGTGACTCCAACAGACTGCCAAAGATTTCCTTAGAGAGAGAGAGTGCACTGTCACTGGGCAGGGAGAGGAGTGGAAGATGCACATGGGTGTGCATGCAGTTTTTTACGGCAATGTACATTTTTGCTCAATCATAATTGAAAAAAAAAGATTTCCTTAGACGGGTGACTAACAACAGTGTTTCAACAGGAAGGTAATGGGATCAATTCAGACGTTTGCTACAAGCAGGGGAGAGAGAATGACAAAAGTGGAAATAATTTTTCTGGTTGTATTCTGGAAGACTGCTGTACATTTGAAATGGGTTGGTGATTTCTGAAACAATTCAGGGCAGAGGGAGATGGTCTTAGGCTCCTTTTTTCCTGGCCCTTATCAGATAAGCCAGGCACTGAACAAAGCATGTGTAAATAGGCCTAGTTCTTATTTTTAGGAATGTACGCCAAAGATATTAAAGCATTTAATCAACAAATTTTAAAACACACATGAGCATTAAGTATGCATTAAATAAATAATTAGCAAATATCAAGGATATATAAAACAAAATAAAAATGCATTTATAGTACAAGTAAATACATGCAGCATTTTTTGCACAAATAATGCACACCTTCTACACGTGTTTGCTAACTACATGCGTCCTTCCCATGTGAGGTATCTTTATAACTTTGCTAATTTTTTTGGCAGCAATATGCAAAAAAAAAAATCAAATAACTTCCAAGGGGGAGGGTGCAGCTAGCAAAAAACCAGTGTGTGTTCTTTGTACAAAATACAGTAGATACTGCTTACAGAAGTCAAGTTGTGCTGGTCATTGTACACTGCAAAGTAGATGACGCTAAACACCCTAAAGTGCACACAGTAGCCACCTCCCATAACAGACAGCATCAGCAATATGGAGGCTGAGGGCTCCTGCTCTTGGTGTTTCACAATAGTTAGCTCTAATATTTCTTTACATAGAAACTGCAGTCCATCAGGATATGGAGAAGAGAGGATGAAAATCATCAGACCTGGGATCTATACTCACTTTCTGTATGATCCTAAGTTTCCCCACCTGAGCCTCAGTTTCTTCTTTTATAAAGAGATGAAGGTACCGTATTCTAAGACTCTTCACCACTAATGTTCTGTGATTGTCCTAAGTACAGTTTTTTGGTGAAGCTACATGGTCTTTCTCTTTGAACATCCTTCCCTCATGTGACTGATCCTTACAGGGTTCTTTGACCTGACTCCTGCTTGGTCACAGCTGACAGGAAGAGGGGGGTACCAAACTCAAGCTGGGCCAAGTATGTTCTTTCTCCTGGGAATTAGAAAGTAGAGCTGGCTGGTCTTGGCTGGGCACTTGAAAAGGGATAGGAGAATCATGTACAATAAAAAGCCAGATGCCAAGAAAAGGAAACAAAAAACCCAAATAAGAAATGATCCAACAGAAATACAAAATATCATAACAGAATACGACAAAAGACTGCACTCTAACAAATTCAAAAACCTAGAGGAAATGGACAGATTCTTAAATTCATATCACCTATCATATCACAAGGTGAAGCAGAACAACGTAATAAACACATCACAAAGGAAGAGACTGAAAAGTCATCTGAAAACTACCAACCAAAAAAAGCCCTGGCCCAGATGGCTTCACCAGCAGAATTCTACCAAGCTTTTACAGAAGAATTATCTCCAATACTACTGAGACTATTTCACAGCATAGAAAAGGATGGAATACTCCCCAATTTATTCTATGAAGCCAGCATAACCCTGATACCAAAGCCAGGGAAAGACTCAACAAAAAAGGAGAACTACAGACCAATATCACTCATGAATCTAGATGCAAAAATCTTCAACAAAATACTTGTCAATAGAATACAACAACATATCAAAAATATTATTCATCACAATCAAGTTGGATTCATACCAGGGATGCAAGGCTGGTTCAAAATCAGAAAAACAATTGATGTGATCAACCACACAAATAACACAAAAGACAAGAATCACCTGATTTTGTCTACAGATGCAGAAAACGCATTTGATATAGTCCAACACCCATTCATGCTAAAAACTCTCAGCAAAATAGGAATAGAGGCAAATTCCTCAATGTAACAAGGGCCATTTATACAAAGCCAACTGCCTAGTTATCCTGAATGGAGAGAGACTGAAACAATTCTTCTTGAGAACAGGAACTAGACAAGGATGCCCACTCTTACCTCTCCTATTTAACATTGTACTAGAAGCTCTAGCCAGAGCAATTAGACAAGACTAAGAAATAAAGGGCATCTGCATCAGCATAGAGCAAGTAAAAATCTCCCTATCTGCAGATGATATGATTGTATACACAGAGAATCCTGAAGAATCCATAAGTAAACTAAACTACTCAAATTGATAGAATAGTTCAGCCAAGTGTCAGGATACAAGGGAAACATAGGTAAATCAGTAGGATTCCTTTATATAAACAATGAGATTATTAAGGAAGAAATCATCAAATCAATACCATTTACTATAGCCCCCAAGAAAATAAAATACCTAGGAATAAATCTAACCAGAGAAATAACAGATCTTTACAAAGAGAACTACAACACCTTACTACAGGAAACTAGGAGACTTACATAAATGGAGAAACCTACCCTGCTCATGGATAGGAAGACTTAACATTGTGAAAATGTCTATTTTACCCAAAGCAATTTACTTATACAATACAATCTCAATACAAATTTCTGTGACATTTTTCAATGAGATGGAGAAACAAATCACCACCTTTGTTTGGAAAGGGAAGAAGTCCCAGATAAGCAAAACACTTCTGAAGAAGAAGAACACACACGGAAGCCTCTTACTACCTGACTTTAAAACCTACTACACTGCCACAGTGGTCAAAACAGGCTGGTACTGGTACAAAAAGAGACAGATAGATCAGTAGAACAGAAGTCAGACCCCAGAGATGACACCATCTTCTTATGAACAGTTGATATTTGACAAAGGCCCTAAGACATTAAACTGAAGTAAAAACAACCTCTTCAACAAAGGGTGCTGACAAAATCAGATATCTATCTGCAAAAAATTGAAACAAGACCCATATCTCACACCTATATAAAACTCAAGTCCAACTGGATAAAAGACCTAAATATCAAGTCTAAAATGATAATGCTCATTCAAGAAAAATTAGCATCAAGAATGGAAGCTTTAATACACAAGGTAGACAGACTTCAAAGTCTGACAAACAAACCGCAATCAACAGAAGAGAAAACAGATAAATGGGAACTACTAAGAATCAAACACTTTGCTCATCTAAAAACTTTACCAATAGAATTAAAAGACTACCTACAGAATGGGAAAAAATATTTGGCAACTATATGTCAAACCAACAGCTGATCTCCATAATAAGTACTATAAAATATCAGTAAGAAAAAGATAAATAATCCAATTAAGCAGTGGACAAAGGAGATGGACAGACACTTCTCTAAAGAGGAGATCCAAGCAGCCAAAAACTACACGATCATTAGCTATTAAAGAAATTCAAATCAAAACAACAAGGAGATACCATCCCACCCCAACAAGTTTGGCCATGACCCAGAAAACACAAAACAACAGATGCTGGAGAGGCTGTGGAGAAATTGGAACTCTCCTACGCTGTTGATGGGATTGAAAAATGGTACAACCTCTTTGGAAAGCAATCTGCTGCTTCTTTATAAAGATAGAAATAGATATACCATTTGTTCCCGTAATTCCACTGCTTGGAATATATCCTGCAGAATCAATGCCATTCACACCAAGTGATACACGCATGCGAATGTTTATTGCAGCACAGTCCACAATAGCAAAAGGACGGAACCAACCCAGATGCCCAACAACAGAGGAATGGATAGGTAAACTATGGTATACATACTCAATGGAACACTATGTAATGATAAAGAACAATGATGATTTTAGGCAACAGCTTATAATCTGGTTTCAGTTGGAAGACATTATGTTGAGTGAAAGTAGTTAGCGACAAAAGGACAAATATTCTATGAGACACCTACGAGAAGAACTTAAAAACAGACTCATGCATAGAAGAAAAGTCTCTTTGATGGCTGCAAGGGTGTGGAGGGAGAGGGTGGGGTATAGATTAGACAGTTGATAAAAATGTGACTGGGTGAAATCAGTGACAGTACACATTAGAAAGAAGATCAGTTTTAACTGGACTTTAACTGGACTTCAACGTAACATGATTACTCCTCCCTTCTTAACCCAATATTGCAAGGAAGGAGTAGCTGGGGCGAGGGGCTGGGGACCATGATCTCAGGGGAAATCAAGGCCAATTGGCACAACTAATGTTTTGCTTAGAGAATCTTATGCACCCTGAATTGATGGGTGGCACCTGGTGTCTTAAAAGCTGCTAAGCTGCCATTTGAGGTACACCAAATGGTCCCAATTCAGCAGGAATGGGTGATCTCCAAGGACCAAAATGACATGGGGCAAAGAGAACCCAGAAGACAGACAGACCCACGAAAGTGAGTGACTGCATCGACATGTGATCAAAAGAACCAGAAGGTGACCAGCCACCACCAGTGATGGCTGTTACGTGGCTCACAAAGTTGAGTCTCACAGGCAACACGAAAATAAAAAGTGGTACACCCTGAGATTTCCACTAAAAGACTGCAATTGATGGTCCAGGGGACTCAGGGTTCCCTGGGAGCATAATTCCTGGCCCTGATGCTGCCTCTGTCCATAAATCATAATGGAGGTCAACTCTTCGGGCAGAAATGGATGGAACCTTCTGACACAGAGCAACCATATCATGTGTGCACTTTATGGTTCTATGCATCTATAGGATGTCATCCAGCTGACCTCCTATTGGATGTGGGGGAAGAGAGTGGAGAGGAGGGGATAGAAGACTGTTAGGAGGATATGACATGTACAGAATGGGGAAGAGGAGAGTGCTGTCACTAGGCAGGGAGAGCAGTGGGAGCCGCTCATTGGCAGATATGCAAATTTATATGGGATGTATATTCTCATTCAATCATAATAAAAAAATGTATTAAAAAAACAAGTCACTCATTCACTCACTCACTCACTCACTCACCCACCCACCAGTGATAGACTAGGAGATACCTCTTGTACTTCATCACTAGTTTGGGCACCAGGGATACATTTCTGAACAAAAGTCACACCATTCCTGTCATCCTGGATTTTCTACTATAGAAGAGAAACAAACAAATATACAACATAAAATGAAGACATGAGAAGAGCTGAGGAAGAAACATAAACCTGGGCAAGAGGAGAGAAAGTGATGGATGACCAGGGAAGGCTTCTTGAAGCAGGTGACATTCTAGCAAAGACAAAATGAGACAGCAAGCAAACCCTTCACTACTCCAGGGAAGATCTGTCCAGGCAGAGGAAACAGATCCTGCAAAGTTCTTTAGACCGGAATGTGCTTGCCATGTCAAGTGTGGCTGGTTTGTATTCTTCTTCATTTCAAGTCTGGCCATCCCTGTGAGGAATTACACTGTGTGGATGGTCCTTCCAGTATACCAAATTTCCAATTTCCAGAGCTTGCCTGATTGAATGACATTTACCCTGACTCCACTTAGAAAGACCTTTCAAGATCTTTCTAAAACATTAATCACATTTTCTCACTCCTCTACATCAAATGCTCAATGGCTTCATTACACACAGGACAGAATCTAGACTCTTTGCTAAAATACAACATGACTTGGCCCGTTTCAACCCCTCCAATCCCATCTCCAAATTCAAATTTGATGTCACTGCCACTACTCATCTTAGGAGCTGCCTTTTTTTTTTTGCTGTTTCTAAAATACATCAAGCATATTATTCCAACTCACATCCTTTATGCTTGCTCCTCCCTCTGCTGAGAAGTTGCTTCCTTCCTGGATCCTGGCCTATCTGGCTCCTTCTCAAACTTCACATCTCTGCTGAAATGTCACTTCTTAGAGTTATCTTACAAAAAATAGCTCCCCAACAGTCATTCCTAAACTCTTTATCTTGGTTTTATTTTTCTCAGAGTACTTACAAGTATCTAAATTGAAGTTTTAAAACTTGCATTACTTTTCTGTGTTGCTAATGCAAACTTCATGAGGATGGTGGTTTTTCCCTGTTTACCACTGCTAGATGAGTATCTGGCATACGTTGTTGCTATTGTGTGCCACTGAGTTGATTTTGACTCACAGTGACACTGCAAGACAGAGTAGAAACTTCCCACAAGTTTTCCTAGCCTAGAAACTTTACAAGAGCAGATCGCCAGGTCATTTTCCTGAAGAGCTGTTAGATGAGTCTGAATTGCTGGTGTTTTGGTTAGCAGCTGAGTGGGTAACCACTGCATCACTTGGGCTCCTAACTGTCATCTACACAGTCAGTATTTGTTGAGATGATGTGAAGTGTCCAAAGGTATATGATTTATGTATATGTTTATGTATATGTTAAGAGTTACTGAGTTTGTGGGGTGGCATTTCACTGTGTTAACACAAGTTTCTTAAATGGGAATGAACACCCATCTCTAAAACTCATACACTTGTTAGTTACAGATCAAATATTTTCCTGTTGGGCTTAGATAAATCCATCTAAGGAATTCTCACTGTTCCCTACAGAATTTTTGTATGTTATTTGCAAAGTAAAGAGATTCTGAGAAGGAACAAAGAGAGGTGTTTCTGTGACTAAAGAATATTATTTCCCTAGCTGACAGGGGAAATACACAAAGAACAAGAGTTACATGATTAAAAAAAAAATCACCTGTATAGCACTATCTCAAGAGCTTAGAGGCAAACCAGAGGTTATCAGTTTGATCCGCCAGCTGGTCTTTAGAAACTCTATGGGATGGTCCTACTTTGTCCTATAGGGTCCCTATGAGTCAGAACTTACCCAATGGCAATAGATTTGGTTTTTTGGTTTGGTTATAGTTGCTACGACTTACTCAAGTTGTCACATTTATTTTCAGTTGTTCTTATGATGATGTTTTAATGACTAATACAAAAACAATTTTCAGTTCAAAACGACATCCCAAAGCTCCTAAACAAAAGCATGTTTTATATATTGTAAAAAAGTCCCACTCTACTACACAACAAATATAATTCATATGCAGTCAGCTCCTGACTCTGCTTCTGCATTGAGATGATATGATCCTACCTGCAACATCAAACTCGATTTCCAGTGTGACCTTGTTAGTGATGGAAGAGTCTCGGAGAAGCTGATTGGCTTCCTCGAAGGTACTGTCTTCAGTTGGAATTCCATTAATGGCCATCACTCGGTCTCCAATCTGTAGCACTCCACATCTAAATTCAGAACCACATGTTAGAGGCTGTAGACAGAGTAAAAATTATCCACCTAAGATTGCCAAATCTACCTGGTGTGATTCTTGCATAAAAGCACAACCATTTTTCTTGCTTATTTAGTACTTTGGGCATCAATCACATAGTTGCCCTCAAGCAGATTCCAGCTCACGGTGGCCCCATATATGCAGAGTAGAAATGCTTCTTAGGGTATTCAAGTCTTAGACCTTTCAGAAGCAGATTGCTAGGCCTGTTTTTTCCAGCCATCTGTGGGTTGGCTGGAATTGAAAACATTTTGTCTCATAGTTGAGTGCTTAACCAGTTGTGCGACCATGATCATATCAGGTCACCATATTATACCCTTGCATTTCATAGCTACTGATATGATAAAGGGACTCCTGCAGCATCCTAGGCAAGCAATTAATAATTCAGTGCAATGGTATTTGTTATAATCTGATCTGAACCAATATATGGTAATGAGTGCACAATCCCCCATGGCAGAGAAATTATTAAAGTTTGAAATTCAGAGATGTTTTAAATGGATTTTCTGCTTTTTAATTAATATAGCCTCTGTTCCCCCGATGGACAAAATCTCTAGATAAAGGCATCCATGCTCGTTATTCTTTTCAAACCTGATCAAGAACATAAAATTTTATTGTCAGAACAGAGGGTTCATTACATCGTGCACCTCCTGCATCGAGCACTGTTTCATGATTTATTAGCCACTCCAGACAGCCAGCACCAGCAGTGCAGAGCAGAGAAAGATGCTGTGAAAGACCACGTCTCACCTCTCTGCTGGACTGTCTGCTTCAATGTAGGAAATTAGAGGAGGAGAAGAGAGAGTCTCTGTGGCAAACACACTGCCCTGCAGTTGGATCCCAAATCCTGTGACAGGATCTGCTGTCAGCACCACCTCTGTAGTTTCTGTGTGAACCACCTGCCCAGCCAAGCCAACCGTACTAGAGGCTAAAGACACTAGAGAAACAAACACGAAAAAGAATGGCCTTAGGTTAGTACAGGTGTGAGGAACACCAGAATTTCCAAAACACATCATATTTCTGAAAAAAAGCTTATTGGGAATGGTGGGAGATTAAAGGCTGGCTTTCGAGAAGAAGTTTGCTAATGACAAATTTCCCAATACTTGTTAGACTTCCTCAGTCATACCATCAGTGCTGTCTCCTCTATTTCCCCTCAACCAGGGATAATCGTGGGGGCCGTGGGAAGAGGGCAGCCATGGGATTATTTTTATGAGGATTCTAGTCTCATCTAAGCAACTGGCTAAGTAACAGTAAACCATTTCATCTCTGTGTACTCCTACATTAAATAGGAAAAAGGAGCTGGGTAATTGATCTTACGTTTTTCCCACTTTAGCTTTCTGCACCTAAGCTTCACCAACTTCTTACAAGCAGTCTGAACTTTGGTTCCTGGAGTGGTTTGGCTACGCTGCCCCTTGACCTTACTCCAGTGTGAGGCTGGCATGATCATTGTTTAAATTTTCTGCCAAGTTCCACCTGCCCCTAAATTTGGCTTCTTCAGCTCTTGTTCTTTCCGACTCAGCTCCCGGCCGACCTTGCCCCCTTCTATTTCACCATCTCTCTGATATTTGCATCAGTTTCCAGTCACACATCTCTGTGTCTGTCTTGCTCTCACTCCAGCCTAGGTCAGGGAGGAGCTGGTTCACTCCTGGAAGCCTCTGCCTTGGTGCTGCCCACTGGGACCTGGCCATCTTCGCTGTCTGTGAGGGAGCAAACTCCCTGCCTGCAGGGTCCTGTGTAGGTCCCTGACCTACACAAAAGATTCTCCAAGTCCCTTTACTTTCACTGAAAACTGATGACACCATTTACCTCAAATCTCTCTCTAATGAGAAGCTATTTTCCCTCACTTTCCCTGCATGGGGCAAGGAGAGAGAACGCTTCATAACACTCCTTGCTCCCTGCTTGTAGTGTTTTTTCTCTCAAAGCTCTTCTTTTAAAAATGGTATCTTTTCTACTTCTCTTTCATATCATCCTCAAACCCATAGTCTTCTGACTTATAAAAAATTCCCTCAGTTTCCTCACTGACTTCAGGACTTGCAGCCAGTCCTCGCCCTCATCGTCTCTGACATCCATGGTGACAACCTCCCAGTACGTCACAGTCTCTTCAGTTCTCTCACTACTGGTTACAAGCAATTCAGCTCTATTGCAGTTCTCTGTCAGCATGATGCCATGCTGGACTCATCTTCCCTCAAAATGGGTAGATCTGCAAGATCTCAGTACTTGAATCCTATTCTTCCCTTACATACACCATCTAGCCACCTTTTCCAGTCCCTGCGTTTCTAATTCTTTCTCCTTATGACTTCAAGTCTCATTCCTTCTCACTTGCCTCCTAATCTAGTGCTACCTCAACACTATTTTAGCAACACATTTTTTCTCCCCTCCAAGTAAAAGCACATAATGATATCTTCATATTCTAGTTAAAAACAGACCATTTCAGTTGAGGCAGGAATGAGAGAGCCAGGACCCCTCCTCTTGCCTCACATGGGAATCTGAGGAACACAGTTTGAAAGTCATTGTCTTCACTCACTGCCTTCTACTGGTTTCAGTTCCCTCCAGGCTCCACTTGGACTTCATGGTGGCCACGACAATAATACTGCTGTTAGGGTCACAGCCTCTTCAATCTCATGTGACTTTCCATCCTCTAATACTCTACAAAAACCCAAACCCACTGTTGTGCCGTCAAGTTTGACTCATAGTGACTCCACCGGACAGAACAGAACTGCTCCATAGTTTCCAAGGAGCATGTGGTGGACTCAAACTGCCAGCACTTAAGACTACATTTCCATAATACTCTGTAATTCCCAGCCAACTCTCCACTGCTGTTTGAGTTGCCAGAGGATGCCAGAGAAGTCACATGACTTTGCATATTCACATTACATTTTGTTGGGCCCTGGAATTCTTTGCTGTGCAATATTTTGACAGCTTATTTTAAACATCTGTACCCTTTTAAGGTTCAAACTTCATTCTTCATTTCCCACAAGACTGAGAAGATCCAACCATTTGACAAGATTTCCTTCAATAACTTTCTTTTCAACTTCAGTTTCCCCGTATCATCACCTCTCCCTCTTCCTCTTTACTATTTCTGGAGGATGTACCTTTCCTCCATTTCAAGGCAAATTCCTTCCAGTGTCCTTGATAGTACCCCTTGCCACTCCCTCTGTTATTTTGTGCCATAAAAACCTCCTCTCTTGGTATTTTTCCAGACCTTACTTTGTACTACCCTAATTACTGGTCTCTGTGTACAGATTTGCACAAATTCCTTAATGGCTTAAAATTTAGCTTCTCCTTTTTCCTTTAAGAAGCTGCTTTTCTGACAATTACTGATGACTTCCTCATTTCCAAAAGCAATGCATTCATCCTCTATAGCCACTCTGCGGCAACTGGTTTTGGTCACTATTTCTTTTTTAAATTCTTCTCTTGTTTCAGTGAAACTGTTTTTAGATTTTGACTTTTTTGGCTCTTTCATGTTGCTTTCTTCCTTCTGTACTCCTAGTCCCCATGGTTTGGTATCTATATCTCAGACTTGACTTCATTCACTTCTAGTCTTCTTATATGACCTACGCATGGGTCTTCTCAAATGTGTCTTGTGTCTTCCAAGGTCAGGTTTTGGATTCTCTCAGCTGCTGATATCCCATCCATAAAAGGGTCTTATCAATTTTTCAAACTCAATTTTCAAAAATTAAGTTAAATTATAATCCTTTCCTCATTGCTACTACTGTTTCTATCAGTGAGACCATTGTGCTTGTAGCTACCCACACGTGAATCCTCAGAGTAGCCTCTGACTTACAACTGCCCACTGTCTTTTAAATTAAATCAGTTACTAAGTTCTTTGAGGATGATCACCGAAATATATCTTCTTGTAAAAATCCCTTCCCCCACCCCCAGCTCCCTACTGACCCAAAGGCAGTGGGTTTGGTTTGTTGGTTTACCATCAATACCTTAGTACAGACTTCCATTGCTTTGTATCTTAATTATTCTAACATTCACAATTCTAGGTTCTCTCATGCCCAATGCTGTCTGCATATTATTGCCAGGGATTCACCCTTCATGATGACCTCCTCATCACTGGTATAAGTTAACGTATAGGCTTCTAACCAATGTTCCTGCCTCCTGTCTTCAGCTAAAAAAGAAAATACTCTGGTCACTGAGTTGACTTCTACTCCAGATTTTTCCCCAAAAGATCTTTCCACAATATGAAATGTCATACACCAATTTAGTCTTCCAATGACTCATTATTTCTTATGGAACACCACCTTCAATTGTAGCACAGTCTACAAGACCTTCATAACTTGTTTTTCACCATTCCACATAGTCTCCTGTGCCTCCATTCTCCCGTCACACACCTTGTGTCCCAGCCCTGCTTTCCTATGTGTAAGCCTTTATGTGTCTAGAGCCCTGGTGGGGCAAGGGTTAGTAGCTATGGTTGCTAATCAAAAGGCTGCTAATCAAAACGCTCTGGGGCAGTCCTATAACAATCTGTCCTATAGGGTTGCTAAAAGTTGGAACAGACTCAACGGCAACAGCTGTTTAAAATTTGTTTCCCTGCTTTCTGGCCCGTCCTGTTTTCAATGTCAATTTTCAAGTTTGCTCTAAAATGAACTGTCTGTCCCGGACTTATCCAGGCAGAGTTAGACAGTTTCCTTTCTACATTGCCATAGCCTGTAACATGTGATCCTATTTCAGCATTTATCAGATTTTTGCTTGCCTGTCTGTCTATTCATTTGCTCTTGAGTTCTTTAAAAGCTGAGGCCAGATTTTTTAATCCGTGAAATCCCAGAGCCTGGGACAGTCAGTCAATGCTGGTTAAATGAATCCAACTTTGCAGAGTCATTTACATTTCTGTTTTGGGAATCAGCACTTCATGTAGATGCTGTTGAGTCACTATAAGAACTAGAAGCCACTGGGATACAGACTTTCTTATTCTGGGAAATCACTCCGACACTGTAGCTGACTTGAGCAGGGGAAAGTGGAAAGGATCATTCTTCTAAGGAAGAATTGGAAAAAATCTTTTTCTGCATAAGAACCACCATCATTGTTTTATCTCAGCGAGATTATTGTCAAAGATTTTATACCAGCCTTCAGTGAAAGGGCTGAAGGTAGTCTCCAAAACTAAGCTTTTTATAGGTGAGCAGCCCCCAGTATCGAGGTCTGACATATGGGGTACATGGGTTATGTTTAGGACTCAGCTCTGTCTGGTTCCCATATTAATTCAGATTACATATTAACCCAGATTACATTTTCCGGTGTGGCTTTGCTGATGTCAAGTGTACTTTGATTACTTTCCAGGTCATAATTTTTACTATCAGTTGTACAAAACCATTAGAAGATGTCATTTCTTGTCAGGATTTGGAGAGTTTTTTCCCGTTATTACTCATAGCAGATGGGAGTATAATATTAGAACATCATCTATTTGGCAGATTACGTTCATTTCGTCTTGTATGTAAAGCTTTTTGGAATCCAACAGGAATATTTCACATTTTGTCAATCTCTCCATAGGTTATGGAAATTATCATCAATATATTTCCCATTTAAGACCTCAGTTTGATATAGATTTTTTGACTACTACATTGGTTTTAAAACTGTTTTTGCACTTTTGAGTACACTCATCTGTTTACAGCCATCTTTAAAAAAGAATGAAGAAATAATTAAACAATGAGAGATTAGCTTAGATATGAAGAAGACCTTCCCCAAAGCAGAAACCCTGCTGGCATAGTGGTTGAGTGCTATGGCTATTAACCAAAAGGTTGTTAGTCCGAGTCTACCAAGCAGTCCTCGGAAACTCTACGGAGCAGTTTTGCTCTGTCCTGTAGGATTACTATGAGTCAGGATCAATTTGACGGCACTGGGTTTGCATTTTTTTGTTTGTTTCATTTTTCACAAAGATAATTTTTGTTCTGACTTGCTGCATTTTTTTGGAACTGTTAGAGACGACAGTTGAGAAGTTTCATTCCCTAAAATGCTTTGAAAACACAAGTACCAATTCAGTTTGGGTTCTATGTGGGGCAATAGAAATTATTAGGAAAGTTAACTGAGGATTTAAATAAGTTTATGTACCAAAACTTGTTTTATAAATATATAAATAAGCATAGAAAGTTATGGTTTGTAATATAAATGCAAAATTATTTTAAATAACTTAGAATTTTACAATTAACTCTGAAAAATCTTCTCATGTATTGGAATCTATTCTTTGAAATAGTAAAACTTCATTAGAAAACTGTATGTACTGACTACTTATACATACTAAAGTCCTGAAAACTAGTACTAGATACAGAAGAGACAAATTGCCAATTTAGAGATGATAAGCCAGAAGTAAAAATAGCCAATATTACCTGGAGGAGAAAAAAGATAAGTTTGATTATCCTGCTCCATTAATATGGTCAATCAGCAGAAGAAAATAGAAGTGATTACGAATTCTAATTTTGTAGTTTTAAAATCTGTTTGATGAATTCTCTCTCCAGTAGCTCTTAGGTATCTAATTGATTCTAGGCTGCAGGATCCTGGCTCTGGCCTGCGGCACAGTCCCTTCTACTCACAGGTGAAGATGGAAATGATTAAACTGTGGACACACTGTGATTGAAAACTGCTAGCTGGCGTGTGCAGAGGTTGTGTTTAGGACTCATCTCTGCTCCATCTGGATCCTATTCACATATAAAAGGTTCTGTTTACAGCTCTCCAGATGTGCAAGGAATGGGCTTGTCAATTCTCATCTTTTGTAGCATAAGAAAGGGATGGCAACAAAGACAGCTCTTCGGCTTGGTTAAAAACTTGCCAAATATTTTTTTAATTTAGAAGGCTGTGGGGTTTACTATCAAATATAAGCAACACCTAAAAAGCATAGAAAGCACAAAGCTTCTAAGATTCATCAATACATCATTCATTACTTGGTCCTGTAACTTGGGGTTAGTGACTTCTGTCTCAAGTGTTCTACATTAGAGTCACCCTGCTGCAGACCCAGCTTGGTCAGGTATCACCTGATTCAGCTGAAAAGCACAGTGAAGAAGGCCAACAGCTCCATTCTCCAAACAGTTGGCCAGCTCTCAAGGCATCCGTTTTCTGGGCTTCTTGCACTGGCACTTACAAAAGCTTTCCGTTAGCTGCCTTTATTTTCCATACTTTATTCAGAGGTAGATGGAAGAGAACAGAAATGTTAGATTTTTCTCCTCTTCTTCCTTTCAGCTGTTTCCTAGTGGTGATGACTAAAAGGGCAAAGAACATTTTGGGAGCGTGTTCTAACTTCTGCTCTTTGCTGCCCTTCAGTTGGACTGGGAGCAGGCAGTCTTTGGAACAGATCTGTGTGCAGGAATGGAAAGCAGAAAGCATGGGCACCCAGCCAGACTCACTGCTCTGCCAGGCCACCATGACAGGGGAACGACTGGGTTCTGGTAGAAGCCTAGTCCTCTGTGGCTACTCAGGCAGTGGGGAAAGGCACTAAGTGTCTGGAAGAGGTGAGGAAAGGGTTCCCTCTGTGACGTGGCTCTTCAGCCTGCGTAGGGCTTTGTGACACACCCTGAAAGCCCAGAGCTTGTTGTACGCATCCTGCCCCCAAGCCACAGAAGCATCACTTTCCTGTTCTCATCTTTGTTCTATGAGGAGTCCCAATGAGGGTACAAACAGTTAATGTACTCAGCTGCTAACCCCAAAGCAGGGTCAGAGTCCACCCAGAGGTACTTTGGGCGAAAGGTTTGGTTACCTACTTGAGAAACCAGCCACTGAAAATCCTATGGAGCACAATTTTACCCGGACACACATGCGGTTGCAATTAGTTTTGTAACATGGTGGTACAGACCTCTGGGTCCCCTTTTGGTTAATTGATATAGAGTGTTTAATATTTATGGGAGATTGCTTCATTCTTTTCTGGCCATGTGCTTTTTTTATACCAGAAAAACATGTCAGAATGCCTTTTTTTCCTTTTGCTGGAAGGCTCTGGCCTCAACTCACTGCCAATATTGCAGAGACTTTTTCTTATATGTGTGGCTTTTGCCATGGTTCACCACCCATACTAATGGCCTGGTTGCCAGTCTTAGAAACCAAAAACCAAATCCACTGCCATCCAGTCAGGTCCGACACATGGCGACTGTACAGGTCAGTGTAGAACTGCCCTATACAGTTTCTGATAGCGCCTGGCAGATCTGAACTGCTGACCTTTTGGTTAGCAGATGTAGCAGTTAACCCACTAGACCACCAGGGTTTCCAAGTCTTACAAAGGGGGTGGCAAATAGTGGCACAGAATAAAGACATAAATAGTGGTGGAAATGAGGAAGACTGGAAGGTGGAAATAGGAAGACTGCTAATAAAACTTTTATTATCAGTTACTCAACAAAGTCTTTATATCTAAAGTGACCATACCAAGCTTAAGTAATATAAAAAAAATAGAAGAGAAAATCCTCGTTTTTAAATTTGAATTTAGAAATACCCTCATTGGTGTTTCAGGTCTTTTTCAAGCAGGGATGAAAGTTCATAGCATTTTGAACTTTATTGTTTGAGTGAAATATAAAATGTATGTTCTCCCAAGACACATTTATAGACATTCTGTTAGGTATGTTGTGAGTGGCACTTCACTACCTAGTGTCTGCAGCAAACACCAACAATTAGAAATTTTATGAATGAAGTTTCTGTTTACACTTCTATTATGTTGGAGAACAATGCGTTTGTCCAAGAGAGAATTTATGAGTTAGGTATGCTCGTCGTTGACAATGTGGCTTCAGTGTTGTTCCCTGTTACAAAACTCAAGATGTGTAAATATCAACTTGAGGTAGTCAAACATGCTGTCATTCATTTATATTCACTAATGGCCTTAATCAACAAAGCAAGTCCTAATCTAATTGAAATAAGCCTTTAAAGCAGAGGTAAAAATATTAATGAATTCACCTCCATTGCTTTTCCTTGTTAAGGGCTGTTAGCCTGTTTCCATCATTTGTGAGTACTGTACATAAAGCCATTATGTTAAAAACAATTCATAGATGAATATATCCACCACTAACTCTGAAGGCATTATATGGAAAACTCAAGAACTATGTACTACGCTAAAGTGAACACTGAAAATGTCTAGATTTGAGAGTAACATTAGCAGGTTTTTATATATGACAACTCAGATACAGGCATAATAAAAGCTTACACTTATACTTCCTACTGCTGTCAAGTTGATTCCAACTCATAATGACCCTGTAGGACAGAGGAGAACTGCCTTGTAGATTTTCCAAGGAGTGCCTGATAGATTCGAGCTGCTGATGTTTTTGGTTAGCAGCTGTAGCTCTTAACTACTACCTCATCATGGTAGCTAGCAACTACAGAGGGGTCACTATTTACCAGGTGTAGATCTGAGCAGATGCATTATGCTGCCACATTAGCTAAGAAACACATGAGACTCTAGAGGCAATCTGTTTTCACTTTGACTAAACTCAATCTTCTTTCTATTTTCTAATTTCAAATTTATTGTCATTTATATATACTAAATATATCTCCTTATAGTTGATGGGACATGCACAGCAAACTCATGACTATATTACAGTAGTGCCCTATCTTTTGCAGTGGTTTCCTTTGTAAGGAAACCTGTAGGGTACTTGAGCATGAAGATGCCATTTCCCAGAGTGAAGGTTTGGCTCATCTCTTACACTGACAATGGCATTGGTGGGATTGGTGAGAGATCCTCCTGGGAAGATCAATCTCTGACCAACACGCTTAAGACCCTATAGCTTCAACCATCCTTTCTCACAAGAACATTCTTTCTTCAGTATCAGCCCAGAAGGAACAGTTAAATTTTATTTAGTTACCTTAAGGACAATCCTTATTCTTATTGCCATGGTAAGCACAGCAAGAGACTCCAAATTCTTTTAATTTCTTTTACAGTAATCATAATTATGGCTACCACAAAAGACACACAGGACAAGAAATATTCACACCTCTCTACATTATGATTTAATTGATCTGGTTGGAAAGGTGAGTGTTCTCTTCTTCCCAAAGCTATGTGATCAGCTAAGAGAATATGATCTTCCTCAATAGAAAAGGACAATTCAGAAATCATTTGTTTCTTCCCCATTAAGATCCAATCACCCTTCTGTTTATATATACATGAAATTATACAGAAGCAAGCAGCCTACCACATCTTCCTAGTTCTGATTAATCTATACTGTGATTGGTCGTCTCAGAAGACCATATTTCCAAAAATTGAAAATGAAATTTCAAGACTGTAGGGTGTTATAAAGCCAAGCATCCTGTCACCCTTCTGAAGGCTGGAGTAGGCAATAAGTACTGCACATCTTAGAGCAGTGATTCTCAGTGGTGCAGGAGATTTGGTTTCTGGGAAAAGTATGAGAATTTTGAGCAATGTGATATTGTTTGAAAATGCAGATTTAAATGTACCATCACTTCTATATTTTGCTCATAAAATGTAGTTTTATATGAAATTCATAATATTACTTGCTTAAAATGCATGAAAATCCAATATCTTTCAAAAGGGGACATAGGTTTTGAAAGATTGTTTTAGAATGAGTAAGAAACTACGAACAAAAATTTTATGTCCGAACCCTCCCTGAATATAACAAAAGACTATTAAAGGGGGGAAAAAATCACATTTTTGGTTATTTTACCACATTGAAAGAGTAAGAAAAAACTGAAATAAAAAGTTATAGGCAAAGGTAGTATTGGCAAACCAATTCAAATTGAGGTTATATTCAGTGCAATCAGCATATAGACAATGGATATTATTTTAATGGTCTTTGGCACACAGCTGTGAGCTAATTAGCATTTACTTGATTATTTAAAATAACAACAACAACAAACCCAGTTGCTGCTGAGTTGACTCCCACTTAAGGCAATCCTGTGTGTGTCAGACTAGAACTGCACCACAGAATTCTGAAGGACTGATGTTTTAGAAGTAGATCATCAGGGTTTGTTTCCGAGGTGCCTCTGGGTAGACTTGAACTCCAGGTGTTTCAGTTAGCAGCTGAATGTGTGTTAACCATTTGCACTACCCAAACCAAACCCCAAACCCACTGCCGTCAAGTTGATTTCAACTCATAGTGACCCTATAGGACAGAGTAGACCTGTTCCATAGAGTTTTCAAGGAGTACCTGGCAGATTCGAACTACAGACTTTTTGGTTAGAAGACATAGCACCTAACCACCATACAATCAGGGTTTCTTGCACTACCCAAATCTGTTGAGTTGATTCAGACTCATAGGGACCTTATAGGTCAGAGTAGGACTACTCCACAGAGCTTCCAAGGAACATCTGGCAGACTTGAATGGCCGACCTTTTGGTTAGCTGACATAGCACTTAACCACTAAGCCACAAGTGTTTCCCGATTATTTAGGCACAGTATAATACACTGTCCTTTGGTTTCAGTATTTCGAGACTGCAATGCCCACACAACTTCTCCAAGGCCGACAATGTAGGCTAATATTTTACTTACACGAACTTTTAAAGTCTTTCTTTTTCAGTCTTCTCCTCATCATGGTTCCACGTGGGCTGGTGGAGTAGAGGCTGCGGGGTAAAGTCCCCATGTTCAGGGAACTCAGGCTGTAAGCACTCATGGAAGTAGGGGAGAAGGATGAAGACACCAAAGCTGCTGTAAGAGAGTGAAGACTTGGCACAGAACATTCTCAGGCAAGTGCAAGCCAACCAGTAACAATGCAAAAACACACAAGATGTACAGCAATGGCTAGTATGTTCCCCACCTAGACAGAGACCAGGCTCAGGAGCCATGGAGACAGCACTTGAGAATCTCAGAGTTACAGGAGACTATAAGTGCCCAAGGAATACAAGGTTCCTTGTCAGAACAACGGAACATAGAGAAGCTCTATCAATTTTGTTTTGACAAAAAACAAACATTAAAACAGGTTTCTCCACAAGCAACTTAATGCATTAGAAATATCTTATTTTCATAGATATTTTTGACATGAATTTCATAAATGATTCCACACACACATTATATTCTACACAAGGGCAGATTATCCCACAGGCAAGGTAAGCATGGTGCTTACCTTGCTTATCAGATCACCTCTAGTGAACAATTTCACATTTTTTTCACCACATGAAAGACTGCTTCTAGATATGGCTGGCATTTCTCTCTCAACCCCACAAGCATCTTCCTACAGATTCAAAACTTTACTTCTCATTTACAGTCCCTGACAGAGACACAGGAGGAAGCTAAGCTTATTTGTGTTTACTTAGTAGTCCGTAGTGAATGATTTCACCATGCCCTTGATGAAATTCATGCGAAATTATTTACTGCAGATGATCTGGAAAGCAAGGTAAACACAACGCCCACCTTGCCTACTGGATAATCCTCCCCTCCCCTGACTTACACAATATTCTGAAATACTATTTCTTGACCACATATAAAGCATTCTGAATGTTTACATCCTTTTCTAACAACAAATGCTCTCTGGCAGAAAAGAAAAAGACTGAAGAGATGTCAGATGTCTCATAAGACACATGAAACTCAGGATGTCACGAATCAGATGAGGAAGGGGTGAGAAGAACAGAATTGAAATAAAAGCCCAGGAGGAGAAAGCCTAGAACATTACGAGGGCTGCTTGGAGGAGGCGCTTTCGGGAGCGTCAGGGCCGGCACGCTGCAATGGTCAGGGTGGTAGGTGGTATGGTGATGGCAGGTGTGGAGGCCGCCGTGCTGGCCGGCCCAGGGATCCCAGGGAAGTTGCCTGTCGCTCCTCTGAATTTTCACTGCCCATATGAAGTGAGGATGAGATAGAAAACAAAAACAAACAAACAAACAAAAAACCGAAAAAAAGAGGAAAAAGTAACTGACGTGTACAAATAAAAATTGTACCAAAATGAAAGCTGCTTGCAACAGAAAAAAAAAAATCTACTTGGCTTTGCCCCCTCTCAGTGGTCAGCAAAAGAGATGATTAACATCAGAGATGAAGACTTTCCATCTTCCCAAGAATAATGCACGTCTCTTCCCCAGCCCATTTTTTCCTTCCTTTAAGATGAGTACTGAATCAATTTCTAATCTCCCCCTGTGCCTCACAGCAGATATTAGAAACATTTATTTTTTTTAACTGAAAAGCCAACCCCCTAAAGATCTATGGCACATGATCAGTAATTAAAGATTTGCAAATCTTAGTCAGTTAGTAGCACTTGTTCAAGAAAAAGCAAAGACAGACACTAAATCACACTGGCTCATGAACCAAGTGGGTCACTGCTCACACATCACAATTTACTGTTCTGACATTTTAATTACACTCCCATCCATCACTGGTATTTGATTTTCCTCAATAATAGACTGCTATAATAATGTCTTACTGTAAGAATCTTACTTTCAAAGTTGCCAAGTATAATGTTTTTTAATCTTTCTGGAAAGCTCTGTTTAAACTTGAAATGTTTAGTTTAAAAAATATTGTTCTTATGTTTCCTGAAGACATCAAAAGCTCTTAATAAAGTTTATTTCAAACTCTTGATGTCCCCTGCCTTATCTTGAAAGAGTTGGTTATTAGGCTTCCACTCTCTGTTCAACATTGCTAAGATTTGATTTTCTACTCAGCATTCTGAAATATGGAAACCCTAGGTGGCATAGTGGTTAAGTGGTTAAGTGCTGCTAACCTAAAGGTCAGCTGTTTGAATCCACCAAGGTTTCCTTGGAAACTCTACGGGGAAGTGCTACTATCCTGTAAGGCTGCTGTGAGTCGCAACGGGTTTGGTTTTATTTTGAAATATGATCACAATTATTTGTTACTATGTCAGACATAAAATCTTAAAAAAGCTAAAAATAACACATGAACTCACATCTTGTACTTAGCTGACTTTAATGTTATTTGCCTTATATGTAAATTATTTAACAATATTTATTCCTGTTGCAGCCCTGGTGGTGCAGTGGTTAAATGCTATGGCTGTTAACCAGAAAGTTGGCAGTTCAAATCCACCAGCCGCTCCTTAGAAACCCTAGAGGGTAGTTTGACGCTATCCTATAAAGTTCCGATGAGTTGGAACTGACTTGACAACAACAGGTTTGTTTTTTAAAATTCATATAGGAAGACAGAACACTGCATATTTAAAGGAGAGTCATTTAGATGAGAGCTTAAGTCATAACATTTGTGATACCAGGTTCACTGGCCACTTTTGTTCGTTTCTGGGGTGAGAAAGGACATGGACAGTACTAGCATGTCACATCATCTGGGTTTCTGTTTTAGCTCCATGCCTTTCTGTGTATATGACATTAGCCAGTTACTTGGTCTCTCTAAGACTCAGTTTCCTCATCTATCAAATGGATATCATGAAAAGACGTCTGTGAGGGTTAAATGAGGTTATATATGCCAGGTGCTCAGCATGGTGGTGCATGGAATAAATCCTTACCAGCTCTTAGTAACATCATCAGTTCTGCCTTATTTTTCTCTGTATTGGCCAACCCAGGTGACAACCGAGAGCTTCCCAGATGTCAGTTTTGATGCATACTCTGCCTGGCCTGCTCTTGGACTGATGCCCTTCCTCGATTACTCTCATGGTTTTCTCTTTAACACTTGCTCTTGTGCTCACATATAGCCTTTCCCTTAAAAGCCCTGAGCTTGCTTGACAGCTTCAGACAGGCTTTGAGAATGACAGTGTTACATGTCTCCTGTGTTGCTAGCACACAGAAATAAAGCCTTTGATCTCTTACCCAAACACCTGTCTCAGAGACTGGCTTTAGTGGCAGGTGGCATGAACCAGGAGCCTTGTCCAGTAACAACAGCACTTGCTACTGTCTGGAATGGCTTTATTTAATATTTTTTTAATGTTCATCTCTCCATACTAAATTGCATAAGAACAGGAATCTATTTTGTCTTGTTCCTTAGATAGTCTAGCACATAGACTGCTGCCTAGGATATTAATGGTGAATGAGTGAATGAATACATGAGTATATAAATGAAGACGAGTTGCAGCTTGAGTATCCACTTCTGTGCTGTAGCAGCATTTCCTTGGGATAAAAAATTGTGTTGCAAGAGAATTCCCTAACAGATTCTCCTTCACTGTTTTCACTCTGTTTTGAGGGTATAACGAAAGGCTTTTTAGCAAGATGCAATCATTGTGGGGTTTGATAATCTACAACCATTGCTACTGTGTTGTACTCTTTACAAAGTATGGCCTGCCTTTCAAATAAGCCAGAGTACAGTGAGCTGACTTCAGAATTCTATCTGTACTTTTTGAGTCAGTTCTTCATGAATGCTTTGAAAATTACCAGGCTTTTGTTAGGACTGTAAAGTTCAAATAATAGTTCAATAAGCAAGACATTATTAGATACCTATCCTGTGTCAATTGTTGCAGAAAGGTTAAATAATTTAGGCCATCAGTTTTATCCTGACTTTGAGCTATTGTTAGGGACTGAATTTTCATACATGTGAAATAAAAAAATCCAAACGGAAACTGTTGATATCCAGTCACTTCTGATTCATAGTGACCTAATGGGACAGAGTAGAATTGTCCCATAGGGTTTCCAAGGACTGATTAGTGGTTTCAAACCGGTAACATTTCATTTAGCAGCCAAATGCTTCAGCAATGTGCCACTAGGGCTCCAGGTAATAACACGGAGACAAAAATGATACAAAGACAATGCCCCAAGCTGCACGCCATGTATTTGGAAACAAACCCCAAACTAGTTGCCATGGAGTTGATTATGACTCACAGTAACCCTTCAGGACAGAGTAGAAATGCTCCATAGGGTTTCCCAGGAGTACATGATGGATTTGAACTGCTGACCTTTTGGTTAGCAGCTCAACTCTTAACCACTGTGCCACACAATAAATGACAAAGGTATTCAACAAGTAATGTAGGCCAGAAAAGAGAGTTAATTTTTGAATGTACATTCTAAATCCTATCTATCATGTTTTCTAATGATTACTTGATATTTATATGTTAGGCAAGTACTTTAGAAGTTTAATAAGATGTTACATTTTTGGTATGTTCTTTCATCTTGCAAAGAGTATTTACATACCTTCTGTCTTTGTGATAGTTAATGCTGTGTGTCAGTGGTTTAGCAGCCACTGGAGTGCTTGTTCTTTTCTCATGTAATACAGTGTAATCACCTTCCATGATGAGATTGATGTGATTAGCCAATTAGCTGCAAGGGGAGTTTTCTTAGGAGCGTGGCCTGCTTCTAGTATATAAATGACTGTCCTGGCAAAGCTCTCTCTCGAACCTGGCACAACACTGCACTGCTCTTGTCAACTGACTTCTCATTCCTGGGATGTAAGTCTGAAGAAGTTTCCTGCGGAACGATTTGCAGAGTTTAGATCTGTCAGCCCAACAGTCCTAGGAACCAGCAGAGGTCTCCAGCCTGCTGCCTGACCCACATAACTGGGGCCTGCCAGGTCCCACAACCCCATGAACCATTTCCTTACAGTAAATCTCTCTCGCTCTATAAATTTAGTCTAACTGGTTTTACTTCTCTAGATGAAATGACTAAAATACTCATTCAGTAGTTCCAATGATAACAGCCAACTTTCACTGAGTACTTACCATATGCTAGGCACTGCACTACATTGCTTTTTCACGCATTATCTCAGATAATGCTTACAACCTACCTATGTTGTACGTTGGTATTACCATAGTGCATATTTTACAGATGAATAAACTGAGGTACAAAAAAATTGGGTAACTTTCTTAAGGTCCCAAGTGTTGGAGCCCGAATTAAGTCCAGGAATTCTGACTCCGGAGTCATTACCCTCAGCCACAAAGTGATACTGCCTCTTCCTGGGGGTGTTCTTACGCCCCTTGTTATTGTTAGGTGCTGTCAAGTCAATGTTTACTCATTGTGACCCCACATGACAAAAAACAACTGCCCTATCAGGTTTCCCAGGCTATAATCTTTATAGGAGCAGATCACGAGGTTTTTCTTTTGCAGAGCCACTGGGTTGGTTCAAAATGCCAGCCTTTTGGTTAGGAGCTGAGTGCTTACCCATTATATCACTAGGGAACCTCCAAGTCCCTTGTTACAAATAAGTACACAAGCAGGTTTAAATAAAAGAAAAAAATAATGCTTTTCAAACCATTCCATCGTGACATTATTGCAGAAGCCTCAAATGTAATCTGACACAGAAAATATACGTCTGTGTTCCTCTGCCTAACTGTGCCCTCTTGTCCTGTGCACGATGTCTGAGACAGCGGATGACCACTGCTTCAGTGGCTGTTCGTGGACCCCACAGAGTCGGAGGTCCTTCTGGTACTGAGTGCATTAAACCTAGTGACTCAAACCACATTTTCTTTCTCAAAGTCTGTTTCCTTCGCCCATGACTCTGTCTTCCAAATCTCTGACTGGAAACAATTTCTAAATTAACTGAAAACTCTGATTCCTTAGTGTTCATATTTGCCAGCAAAAGACACAGCTAATCTCTTATTTCTAGTTGATTAGCTCTCTGTTTCATATTTCGCAGAAAACATGTTAGTGGATGCTTTGGTGCTAAACACAGTCTGGGAAATTCTGAACCTCCATCCACCCTTGGGTTTAGAAACACACTGTTCAGGCACCAGGAATTCTGAAAATACAGCTAGAACTTTCTTGTGAGAAAGGTCAAAATTATGTAACAATTTTGTTACATCAAAGAAAAAGTTTAAGAATTGCACACATAATGGAAATGCTCTTTTTGGGGTAACTTTTTTTTCTCTCTTAACTGTGATTTATTTATATTTAGGGAATCAGTATTTACTTTTGGAAATACAAGTCTAACTTTTACTCTGTAGAAATGGAGGAGAAAGGCTGTATGCTTGATACTGAACGCGGTGCGCAGGCGGTGAGAGTCAGAAGCCAGAACGACTTAACCCACCAGCCCTGCTCCCCAAATGCCATCAGGCTTTCCAGAGTGAAGGAAAACGTTTTTTCTTTGTCTATGTATTTTAGAATTTAACTTTATTCTCAAATAGTATAAGCCAGTAAATGAAAAATACATATTATTTTATGAGTTGGAAACTATTTCAACTTTTTCTTATTTGTATACAGTGTAAGTAAAAGAGAACCAAGAGGAGGTTGCTCAAGGCAGTCACACTTTAAGGGGTGCACTCCTTAGTTTGATTCACTGATACCAAACTTTGGTGCCCATAGTCCTTTGCAGGAGGCACTGCACAGTGTGCGTTGCTATTCTTAATGTACTCCCAGTCCACTGATGAGCTTAGATTAATTAAGGAGACACAGTTTTGGAAATCTCTGCTCTAAGCCAGTCTGAGATAAAGGCTCACGGGGCCTCCAGACAGGAGCCCCGTGCATTCCAGCCGGCTGCACCCCCCTGGAGCTCCTTATCGTTTCTATTCAAACGATACTGAATTCCTTTTCATAACCTGCCCATGCTGCGTCACTCCTCTGTGCCAATGTGTAAAATTAAAATCTGATAAGGGTACTGCTGTACTAGAGATTTTCACTAGCTCCAGGGCTGTCTAAGCTCCATTTAATTAAAAAGGTTGCATCCAGCTGACTCATTCAGTATGGAAATTAACTAGTCCCTCTCTTTTTCAAACTGTGGAGAAACACAGTGTGTCTTAGTGGGTGAGAGACACAATATAAAGGGTGTTCAAAATCATGAGCAAAATTCCAATTCCAGAGAAAACTGCTCTCTCTAAATATATAAAAATGCATCTTCCTTCCTGAGGTCACCCTTACAATACTAGCGAGGCCACTGGTTTCAAGAAACTATTTTTTTTAAAAAGGTTGAGGGGATGTACTAGATTTAGTTGAAAGGAAGAGGGATTAAAACAAAAACACTGGAGAGCTTTTCTTCATTTGATTTTTGGGCTCAAATAAAAATCCACTGTTTGGTTTAAAGGTGTTTAAGGAAGCCTGGGGTAGAGAATGCACAAATACCCAGCGAGCACATCTGTGAGCTACAAGGAGGCGAAATGGAGATTCTTTTAGTTCATAGTTTCTAGTGAACTAATGCAGTCCAGTATTCTGAGTGAGTCAAGCAAGATGTTTAGTTGCAATGATAGTGGTTCTCTAACCCACTCCCTGCTCCAAAAAAAAAAAACAAACTATTCTGGCAAACTGACAAAATAGAGAAGTTGACTCTTCACACAACTGTTATTTTCCTAAATATTTGCAGATTCTCCTTTCACTATCTACTGTATAATTACACACACACATACACACACACACAGTGTCAGCCGTATTATTTGCCTCTGTTCTTCAAAGTTCAATATGAGTACAGGAAGACCCCTTCTCTTCATATTCAATTTGCATCAAAAGACTCCTCCTTTTCTTTCTTTCTTTCTTTTTAAAATATTCAATAATACTAGCCTGAGAAATCAAAAAAAAAAGTTTTCTTTCCTCAGTTTTGGGGTTTCAAATAAATTACTTGTGGCTTGGACAAAAGGGATTTGGAAGAAGAGAGGAGAAAAGAAAGATAATGTGTAATTTTTAAAACAAATGAGAAAGACAGAAATAAACTTAGTGCTTTGTTTCCTAAGTTTGTTGGCAGCAGCATTAAGTGTAAGAGGAAGATAAAGAGACTTATTCAGGCAGGTCTTCTCACCATGTTCAGGTCCCTTCAAGGCCAGACGGGTCTGATGATGGGGAAGAATCTCTAGCTTGACCTGGTCGGTGGTGTTTGCCAGGAACTGGGTGGCTTCTGCTAGCGTGCAGTACTCCATGCTGGTCCCGTCAATAGACAAGATGTGATCTCCCACGTGCAGCGCCCCGCATCTACAGAACCAAGAAAGAGTGCCACAAAGCTCCTACCTATCTGGAATATGATGTGCTCATCCTTTCTTGTTAAAATTACACACAGTTGTCAATTACTTTTTCTAAAAAGGAAAAGTTTGAATATTGCAGGAAACACCATCTGTCAAATTTTAAGTACTATATGAATAGGAACATAAAACCTTTTAGAAAACACTGAAGAATTCCAGGAAATTATTTCTCTGTGTCTCTCTTTCTTAACTATTAGTTTGGGGTAGTGGTGCTGAAAGTTGAGGGAAACTGAGCAGAAGAGGAGTGAAGAACAAGATAAAATTTTCCCTGGACTTCTCTGTTTATTTCTCCCTATGTTTTATAGCTATAAATTTGAGGTGGTAAATATTCAGTCTTAAAGCATGACTCACAGAACTGGAAGTGGATCATGTACAACAATTGTAAGTGTGAATGGGAATGACTTGGGGGAGACACTAGCTGCTCTGTCTTGCTGAACTGAGTCAGCTGAGAACAGCCAGCACCCCAGTGAAGCAGTCAAGTGGTCAGCTCTTTGAACTGGTTACCTTCTTTGGAATCGTGTTAAAAAAACACACACACAAAACCAAACTGATGGAGAACATGCAAACATCCCGCACCATTGAGTAGAACGCCTTTGGATCAACGGCCGTCTCTGTTAGAGGGCTGCGTGCGGGGCAAGCAGACGGGCCACAGCAGGGGTCGCTGCAGATCACCACCGGGCAGTCAGCCGTGCGCCAGGCAGCGCGAGGCACGTGGAAAAGTGAGCTGGACCTAGGCGGAGGAGCGTGTATAAAAATGTCCATAGTTTGAAGACTCTACCTCTCAAGAAAAAAGTAGTCTCAAGTCCTCCTTTCCATCAAAAAAGGCCATTTCATACAGATATACTTCGAGTTCTCCATTACGGGAGATAGGTGTGCTCATATCAGAAGCTGTAAAAGTGATTCATTCCGTGAGAAACCCAAAACCAAACACGCTGCAGTCAATTCCAACTCATAGTGACCCTTCAGGACAGAGCAGACCTGCCCCATAGGGTTTTTAAGAGCTTCTGGTGAGATTCAAACCACCAACTGTTTGGTTAGCAGCTGCAGCTTTTAGTTACTATGCCACCAGGATTCCTATTAGACGGGAAGGCAATCATTTTTCCCTTCTGCTTTGGTAAGTCTAAAAAATTAATTAGGAGAAAAACATTTCAAGAAAAAGGTATTTTGTTTCTATTGTTACGGAACGCTGTTTTAAGCGACCCTTAAAGATGATGCTAACCTAAGGTAGGCATGCTGTAACAGCAGAGGACCTTTCCGTAATAATTACCTTGTTTAAAAAAACTTAAAAAAAAAATTATTATTTCAGAAAAAAGGGATGAAGTTTAAGGTGGCAGGACTGAACTGTTAACAATTCAGAAAAACCGGAGACTTGACCGCACACAACATAATAACAATGTGCTTAGCTATTCTATGTTAAGAACAGGTTATTACACTACAAAAAGTAGCTTGGTTGGTTAATTTTTGTTTTTTTTTCATTGCTAAAGGCCACATCAAACATCTGACGAGGCGCCATTTGCACCATGGGGTGGCTGATAAGGTAGGTGAACTTTTCAGTACCACAGCAGTAATTTGCTTCCTTATATGAAATGTACATAAGCTACCAAAACAATTTTTTTAGTGTGTGTGTGTGTGTGTGCGCATATACAGCGATGTTATATCTTACATATATTACATAAAAGTTTTTAAAACACACATGCAGTTTGAAAAGCAGGTGCTTTCTTCCACACTCACCTGTCTGCAATACTTGCAGATTTGATTTTGTCTATGACAATGACTTGTTTGTTACAGCACATCGAGGTAGTTAGGGCAACCCCAAGGCTGGCACCAGGAGTTTTGGCAACTTCAACTAGTAGTGGCCCAGATGCTGTTGCCACAGAATCTGTCAAAGAACAAATTTCAGGAAACAAAACAAAATAAATAAGCAGACAGCTAAAAGAAGCAAGATGGATGATGGCCTGCTAACAATTTTAGCACTAAAACTTCAACTCTGCTCCACATAACCTCCTCACAGTCAATGGTAACCTCTTAGGGTATCTGTTGTATTTCAGCTTATTGTAAGGTATTGTCATGGATTGAATTGTTTCCTCCCAAAGATGTATGTGTTGACTTGATTTGGCTATGAGTCCCAATGTGGTGCCCTTCCTCCCATGTGTTGTGAATCCTGTCTCTGTGAGATTGATGATGGAGAATGGGCAACAGTTGTGTTAGTGAGGCAGGTCTCAAGCTACAAGCTTGTGAGCTGTAAAAGAGAGAAGTGAGGCGAGGAAGTTGGGAACCTCATACCACCAAGGGAGAAGCACTGAGAGCAGAGCACGTCCTTTGGACCTGAGGTTCCTGTGCTGAGATGCTCTCAGTAGATTTGGACTCAGCCTACAAGACTGTGATGATTTCTCATACTGAATGGACTTATAATTTATAAATGGATTTGCGGCTTACCGGACTGTGTCAATAAAGCTTCTCCTTGTGAAGTCTTCCACTTGTGGTATTTTCTATTAGAGCAGTACCAGGTGACTAAGACAGGTATGCACACGCTTGCTTCCTCAATTAGATTTTAAGTGTCACACCAGCTAGGACAATGTCTTATTTATCTTTATATCCTTTGCACTGCCTGGGGCAGTGCTTTGCACATACTAGGTCTCTCAGTAAACATTTAAAAAAAAATTAATCAATAAATATCTTAAAGAGACTACTGTTCATGACTGCATATATGGATTGCTGGGTGGATGGACGATGGCTCTAATTAACTGGACAGTAGGAAAGGGCACACTAAGTTGAATTTGTAAATCCCTTGGGTCTTTCCCTATTCTGGACCTGACCTAAGGTCACCTTCCCTAAGGAGTGGCTTTAAACATGCTCTGTTTGGGGCTTGGAACACTCTTAGTTCCTTCAGTTCCTCCTGACCCTTTGGGACTCTGTATGTGTCCGTACAGTACCTCTGCATATGTCGGAAGCCTCTCCTGACTCACGATCGGGTGAGACGCCTTTTTCATGTGCTCTCTCACAGCCTCCTGCAGCACACTGGTTAAGAGCTTACCTGCTAACCAAAATGTCAGCAGTTTGAATCTACCCACTGCTCCTTGGAAACCTTATAAGGAAGTTCTACTGTGTCCTGTAGGGTGGCTGTCTGTTGGGACCGACTCCATGGTAACAGGTTTGGTTATCGCATATACCTCACTGTTTCACAGTGGCTGGTTTGCATGACATGTCTTTGTCCTTTGCCAGGTGGTAAGCTTGCTGTGGAGGCAGACAGCGCATCTTGCCAAGCACAGCATCCCGGGGCCTGATACAGTCACGGGTGTGTCAGAGTCATGCAATGAGTAGCTGTCAAATGAATATGAGTGAATGAATAAATGAAAAAATTAATGACATTGCTTAAAGCTTAGATGAAGCAGAGGCCAAAAAGAAAACAGCACTGGACCTGAATTTAAAAAGATCTGCATTTAATTCTTCTTTATACACTATTTTGCTTATGGCACCTTGGGTAAGTCACTAGAACTTCCTAAGCCTACTTTTTTACCTACATAAACAGTAGGGCCTGTTCCACAGTATTTATTACAATCACATCAATGCATAAAGCATTTTGTAATTTAACAGCACAATACTTACAGGATATTATTATTATTGATATGTTATGCCTCAAGCTTTTGAGTCACGTCATTGTTTAAGACTGCACATTGGTCTGTAATGTTTTACTGAGTTTCTGCTGTTCTACTGTTTGAGATTTCATTAATACAGTCTTGTCCTTCTTCAAGTACATTTTTATTACTAATGCACTGCTCAAAAATAGTGAGCTAGCAAATCTGTATTCTTATTGCAGGAGAGCAGTCGGTATACATTGACTCAAGGGGCTCCAAGTTCTGTGGAGACAGCCATCCTCAGTACAAGATGAAATAAGATAAATCTTGAAATAAGGCAAAGATGAGAAAAGTCACGCCAAAAAACATATGTACTCCAGTGCTAAGGATTCTTGTATGTATCATACTTCTTACATGATTAACTAAGACAAACCAAACCCACTGCCGTGAGTCAATTCTGACTCATAATGACCTTACAGACAGAGTAGAACTACCCCATAGAGTTTCCAAGGAGTGCCTGGTGGATTTGAACTGGCAACCTTCTAGTTATAGCTTGGTTATAGCATATGCCTCACTGTTTCACAATGGCTGGTTTGCATGACATGTCTTTTTCCTTTGCCAGGCTATAAGCTTGCTGCGAAGGCAGAGACAGCATTTTGCCAATCACAGCATCCCCAGGGCCTGACACAGTGACTGATGCCACAGGGTTTCCTCTGATACAATTAGTGATATTGAAATAACTTAGTCAGAAAAACACTTTAAGAGAGCATTAGAACTTGTACATCTTGCTGTCAATTTCAGGCAACATCCCATTAACAACAGCTGGGAGGAGCCAAAGGTCTTACTTTACTGTGAGGACTCTGGCACTGGGGTGTTATGGCTGTAATTTTCTCTAGGGTGGCAGCTGCCATCTGGTCTTGCTCACCTTGCTGGATTAATTCCCCTCATACACTGATGTCAGAGTGGGCCACTGACAGTGTCTTGACTTCTTTCCTTCCCTCTTCCTCATTTCTTATTCTGTTTCTCTTAAGTTGTCTGCCTAACTCTCACCTTGTGTAGCCCACTGGCCATATGCAACTTCAGTTTGCACCTGTCTCAGCTGGGACACCCTGGTAAAGAACTCCAGTCAGTTCCTGCGTCCCTGTTTTAGCTGGTCAATTTTCCCTACCTGTCAACTCTAACAATCATAGATCTCTTCCTGAACCCAAGTGCACAGATTTGGATACCTCTAGCTCCACCTCCAGCAGCCTGTTACCCTATTCCTCCTTGAGCACACTCCCCAGCAACCTCTTTGCTGGCTCAGGTTGGAGATCATGGGAGCTCTAGGTCACTAGGCTTTTTCCTGCATGATTTTCCAGATCTTTAAGAATGACTAATTTTGGATTTTCCAAACCACTTGCCATAGTCTTATTGGATGTCAGTAGACAGGTTTGTGAGGTTATAATCATTTATACTCTTCACATGATTTTCTCATGTCTGAAGAGAATCTTAGTTTTGAGGATGAAAGTAATAGTTTCTACGTTATTCATAACTTAATTGCTTACAATTGAAAGAAGCTGGCAGTTGTTTCTGTTGTTTTTAGGTGTCAGTGAGTCGGTTCTGACTCATAGTGAACCTATGCACATCAGAATGAAACACTGCCTGGCCTTGCACCACGCCCACAATTGTTTTTATGCTTAAGCCCACTGTCGTGGCCACTGTGTCAATCCATCTCATCAAGGGTCTTTCTCTTTTTCACTGACTCTCCATTTCACCAAGCATGATGTCCTTCTCCAGGGACTGATCCTTCCTGACAACATGTCCAAAGTATGTAAGATGCAGTCTTGCCATCTTTGCTTCCAAGGAGCACTCTGGTTGTGCTTCTTCCAGAACAGATCTGTTTGTTCTTTCGGTGGTCCTGGTACCCTTATTATTCTTCTCCAAAACCAGCACTTGTTTCTAGGTATTGCATTTTTCTTTCTTAATTCAGTAATACAATTTCTAAGTTTTGTTGAGCAAAGGCTGACCAGCTACAGAGGACCTTTCCCAACTCCTCTTGTAGTGAGGTATAGATACGTGACTAAGTTCTAGTCAACAGGAAATAAATGGAAATGAAATGAAATGCTTTCAGAATGACTTTTTAAAGAAAAATCTGTGCCCTCCCTTCCCTTATTTCCTTCTCCTTCATGTTGGATATAAATCCAGAAATGATAAGCCATTTTCACTCTTGCAGACAAGGGTATGGAGCCACAAGATACAGCCTAAGTTCCTGAAAGTCTATCTCCAGAAACTGCTTAAGCTCTCGAGAAATAAACTTCTGTCTTATAGAAGCTAGTACTGTTAGTTTGAGTCTGTTGCAGCTGAATCTACATCCTTATAGTCCTTTTCATTTAAATTGATCCCATCAGTGTACTTTTGCAACTTTTATTCTAAGAAGAAGATATTTCAAACCAGATATTTGCAGATACAGATCTTAGGAAATGACAAGCATTACCCAACACACATGCTAGGTGCTCATTTTTCTTAGAAGTATTAATTACATCACGATTAAACATCATAGTTTTTAAAAAGGTTATCAAGCATATTCATAAATTATTTCAATATATTCTTTAAACTACTATTCTTCTTTCCTAGACTATATATTTATGAAACTATTAAAAATTACATTCTTATATGGTGAAGAATTAATATTCAAATTGTTAGAGGAAAAAAGACCAGAATAGGAGTATCAACAAGCTTGCAAAATGGGTGCTGGATCCCCTGCAAGATCCTTCTGTCATTAATTTAGAAGTGAAGAAGGTGTACCCATACCAAAAACTCTTCGTCTGGAAACTAGAATAACAGTCTTTCTTTAAGTACTACTTTTCCTATTAAGACTTTGAAGGAAGAGTAAGTATAACATTTCTATTTGAAGGAAGCTAATGTGTAATTAGTGGGTTTTGTTCTAAAACTTAAATTAGAAAGCTTTAAAATTCTGAGACAACAGATTTCAAAGTCACGGTGAAGGGAGAGGCAGTGTGGTGCTGAGTGGATTTCAGAGCTGTTCACCTCCAGGAATAATGAGAGTAGTCCTAAATATGTCAGCAACTTACCATGTGACCCTGGCCACCAGCCCTCTTAGCAGGCATTATCTTTACCTATAAAATAAAGGGATTCAAATAAAAGCTCTCTAGCTGCAGCAGTCTATGAGCCTACAGAGAGAGAGTAATGCTAAGTCAATAAGAGGTTAATGGCCAGCCAGAGAAAATTAAGAAAAGTTTACAAACTTAAAAAAAAGAGTACAGAAGAGCTGGAACCTAAATTTCAATACCTACTACAGAAGTAAGGGGTAAACTGCTAGAGATAAAGAGTGATTCTAGACCACTGGTGTTTATCAAGGTGGGAAGAAATTTCCTGATTTAAAGTATGTTCATGATGACAATAACACATACACAAAGAAACAAACCCAGTGCTATTGAGTCAGTTCTGATTCATAGCCACCCTACAGGGCACAGTAGACCTGCTGCTTAGTTTCTAAGGAGCACCTGGTGGATTCAAACTGCTGACCTTTTGGTGACCTTTGGGACAGCAGATAATATTAAATTTTCCTATTAAGGCTCGACGGCACGTGGCTTGGCTATTAAGGCATTTTTCAGGGCACAGCTCCAACTTTCTAACATGACTTTATGGTGAGGAGAGGAAGGCTATCTCACGTAAAGATGATCAAGGGTCACTGACAACAGCTTACTGCGGGGGGGCCCTGTGCCTGAACCTTCCCCCTGGGGGGCACAGTCTTCCCTCACCATGATCGCTCTTATCTTTCAGGACACATTGTTCCACTCAGCTCCCCCTGCCACTTGGAACTCTTCTTGGATGTCCCACAGGCATGTCAAACACAAAATGTCTGAAAGTGAACAATCAGCCCACCCCGGTCCACTGGCTCTTCTCCAGGTTACCCTTTCCCAGAAGCAGCTTGCGTTATAATTCACTGGACAAACCAGAAACCCAGGAGTCGTCTTCGACTCTGTCTTCTCCCTCATCCTCCGTATTCAATCATGAGTCCTTGATTTTTCTGCTTAAATAGTTCTGTTTCATTCTTTCTGTCTCCGTGATCACTGTTTTAGTCCAAGCTACCATCATTGGATATCCCCACATACATTCATGTCCTCCACTTTCCCCAGTCTGGGGTAATCTTTCAAAGTACATATCTGGAACCATGAAAGCATAATATTACATGGAAGAAGCAGGTCACAAAAGACAATGTATTGTATCCTTTTATTTATATGAAATGGCCAGAACAAGTAAATTCATAGAGTTTACAGATGGTAGGCTACTGGTTGCCTAGCACAGGAGGAAGAAAGAAAGAGTTGGGGGTGATGGTTAAGGGGTACAGTGTTTCTTTCCTGGATTCCTGAGAATGCTCCAAAATTGATTGTGGTGATGGCAGTACAACTCTGTAAGTAGGCTAAAAAACCCTCTAAACGGACGAATTTTATGGTAGATGAATTACATCTCAGTATATCTATTACAAAAAGCCCCCAAAAGGAACATGTTTAATCATGTTAACCCCATTCTTAAACTCTTCCAACAACTTTTCCTATAATAGGGTAAAACAATGATCCACCAACACTTGCATGATCTGGTTCTTATTTACCTCACCAATTTCATCTTTCACCACTCTGTCCTTGTTCTCCCTGCTCCAGCCTCCCACCCCCTTTCAGTTCTTCAAACATGCCAGGGAGACAATTCTTACTCACAGTAACTCTATAGGATGGAGTGGAACTGTCCCATAGGGTTTCCAAGAGTGTCTGGTGGATCTGAACTGCTGATTTTCTAGTTAGCAGCCGAGCTCTTAACCACTGTACCACTAGGTCTCCATATACAGCTCTCTATCCCTGGAATTTTCTACCTCTCCCCTTCTTTCACTGAATTCTTCAGCATTGCTCTGCTCAAATGTCACTGCCTCAGAATTCTTGTCTTGACCCCAAAACAAGGCCAACTTGCCTGTTCTATGTGTTTATAGGACCCTGGGCTTTTCCCTCACAGAACTTACAGAAAATGCAATGCAATAATTAATTGTTTAATTAGTTCTACTTGATAAAAATGTAAGTTCTGAGCAGCTGACATTATGTGTGTCCTGCTCATGATTTTACCCGCAGTGTCTACACAGTTTCTGTGCATAGTATGTGCTCAGTGATGTTTGTTAGTGGGATGAATGAAAAAATAAACAACCATTATACCGCTCAAGGCAACTCTAGTAGTGTAGTGGTTAAGTGTTATGGTTGCTAACCAAAAGGTTAGCAGTCTGAATTCACCAGGTGCTCCTTCAAAACTCTGGGGCAGTTCTGCTCTGTCCTATAGGGTCACTAATAGTTGAAATCAACTCGATGGCAGTGGGTTTGATTGTGGTTTATTATATTCCAGGCACTGTGCTAATGGTACTGATGTTGTGGAAATTTAAGTTACACTCTTTTGCTTGAAGTAGTTTTCAGTGTAGTTGCAAATACAGGACACATTCACATGCATCGATGATGCTGGTAATCAGGAATAATATTTTTTTTTCTTTTGTCTAAATTCAATGCCTCATAACATCAAAATGAAAACTGCTTGAGTTGATAGGACAGCTAAAGGGCTGGGGAAAGGTAGCTCACTTTCTTCCAGTTGATACTTGAACTAATTGATTTCTTACCCCTCCCCCATCGTCCCAGTAAGAGAGCGTCATATCACCTAGCAATCATTAGGTAAATACACCATCTCCAGGATTTATGAGCCCTTAAAAGAGACTGGTGTCACTTAGGGGTTGACACATAGCTCTAGTGCCTTAAAGCTATACAAGGATGTGACTGCACTAGATGCCTAGTAGAGGACATTGCCTGGGCCTAGGAGAATCTATCACATCAGCTCATCTGCAGAGGACTCTGAGCAAATCCTGTTGACTGATGGCTTAAACAGAACCACAGTGTGCTTGCTCAAGTCAGGGTCCAACCAAGAAACAGACACTACTTTCAAATTGAGCACAATTTGAGGAAAAGTTCAAAATAAGAATGATTTAGAAAAGTGTGGAAAGGGCACGGGGAAAGCAGTTTTCTGGGGCCAGAAATAACAGCACACAATTACACCCATAGGCTTGAAGAGGCAAAGGATAGCATTATTAGGGAAACCTGGATTCCGAAGGCATATGTGGTGAGGGCTCCCTGACAAGGACTGGGAACTTCCATCAAGGGATGCAGCCACTCTGCAGTGAGTTCATAAGGAGGAAGCCAGTGCAATAATACCCCACACCATTCTCCTCTCTCCCTCTGAGCTCCTGCTCTAGTTCTCTATTAGTCAAACTCAGCTGGAAACCAGAGAGTACGGGAGCCCATTGATGCAGCTAGACAAGTCATAGCCCAGCACGGAGCAGTGCAGTGAAGCGCTCTGCAGAAAAAAAGGATATTGTTATTTGTATTTATCTCCATCTTCTTTCAGCAGGTCTTCAGGCTGTCTGCTTTAAACAAAACATGAACTATAAGGAAACAACCAGGAAGAAGAGAAAAGAGCTTACAAATACCTGCCTATAAGGGAAACTAAATGAAAAATACAAATGACTCTGAACAACAGGTTTATAGAGACAGAAAGATTATTGTTTGCCAGGGGCTGGAGACAGAGGGGAATGTGACAACTTCATGGGTATAGGGCTTCGTTTTGGGGTGATGAAGATGTTTTACAACTAGATAGAGGTGATGATTCTGCAATATAGTGAGTGTACTTAATGGCACTGAATTGTATACTTTAAAATAATGAAGTGTATGTTACATGATTTGAGAAGCCCTGGTGGTAGAGTAGTTAAGAGCTTGCCTGCCAACCATAAGGTCAGCAGTTCAAATCCACCAGCTACTCCCTGGAAACCCTATGGGGCAGTTCTACTGTCCCCATAGGGTCACTGTGAATAGGAATTGACTCAGATGGAGTATGTCAAATTAAGAAAAATAAACAGAAGAGAAATGAAGAAAGAATCAAAAGCCCACCTCCTGACAGAACATTAGTTTATCCTGCTGCTGTATGGATGAGATGCTAGTATGCTGCGTTTTACTCCAGTGACCGAGACCATATCCAGATGCTCTGGACACCAGAGGAATCAGTGGAAGAATTAACATATTAGCTTCTTGCTAGGACAGAAGATCACTTACCTCACCTTCTCACAGAAGACAGCTTTCTAAATCCATAAATTAAGCTATCATTCATGAAATGACATTAATTAAAAAATACAGCAAGGAGACCAGAGGGAACTGCAGATAGGTGGGCATGAAAATTTAACTTGCATTCAATACTAGTTTCACTCAATCTCAAAAAAGAAACAGAAAAGGAATACATTCATTCAGTGCCAGGCACATCAGAGTTATTGGGGACTCAAAGATGAAAATATAGTATCCCTACCCTTCGGTAGCCTCTTGGGATCCCCTGCCAAGAAGATAGGGCAGTGGGGTGAAACTCCAGAATTCTAATAGGAAATATACTCTGCTGAATCTCACAAAATTTCACGCTCCTTTGTTTTTCTTTAACTGTAGGGCACAACATTTTTGCATTTTTTAATCTTTCCTAATGAAATGTACTTTAATACAGAATGGTCAAAGTACTTATAAATTAAAAAAAAAATGTGATTTAGCAGGATGTGATTTCCAAGTTTCTATGACATTTACGCAAACCATCCCACTGTTGTTAAGTCAAATCTGACTCATATCCACCCTATAGGACAGAGCAGAACTGCTCCATAGCGTTTCCAAGAAGTGCCTGATGGATTTGAACTGCTGACCTATGTTTAAAAGATGTCAAAAAGATATACAGAAGGTGACTGAATAAAAGGACTGTCTATAGAAAAGAAATTGTTACTAAACGACTACAGTAAATGTCAAGAAAATGGTGATAAATCTAGACACACTGGGAGCTGAGGGTGCTGAGTAGAGTGAGCTTGGATGATTAGGTAGGACAGAGCTCGGGGTGTGTGTTTCTCATCTGCCTTTGTTTTAATGGAATCCAGGAAAACAACAAAACTGTTTAGAAAGCACGCTTTTCACCATTACCCATGTGGCAGTTACTCCCTGCATCGCAGAAGGGGTTCTACAAATGCTAACACTTAACTGGTCATTTGCCTTTTCTGGCAATTGCTTTTCATAATAAATGTCTCCCCACAACAACATCAAGATGCTCATACTGCCTAGTGGCACTCAGTCTATTTCCCCAGCTGCCAACAAATGCCGTTCACAGAGGACCTTACGAAAAGCAGGATTCCAAAGGCCCTGGCTTTATTCCAACGTGTCTAGCGAGATGCACAGGACAAGTAAAAGCAAGCGGGCAGAGTGGATGGATGGGGTACTCTTATTTAAGAAAGAACAAGAAATAAAATGAAGTGTGTCAATACAAGAAAAATAAACAGAAAAGAAATCAGGAGGGAATAATCAAGAGCCCATCCCCTGACAGAAGATTAGTTTATCCTACCGAAGTGAAGCATGGCGCAGAAAAATGGATCATGCAGATATAAATTATTCATGGTTAAAAATGTCTCAGTCATTAAGATATTTATACCATGAGTGAAGCCCTTGCACGCTATGTTGATTTATGGGCTACATAATTACATAAGATACACTGATGACTGTTTGCATGGAAAACACTCTGGATTTTTTATTTTGTTAATCAGTTTTCCCACTTCCCCCTCTGCATTTCAGTCAGAGCTCTGAGGCCTGATTAGACTCTCCTGGGGTTAGCAGGGAAACCTGGTGGCATAGTAGGTTAAGTGCTGAATCTGCTAACCAAAAGGTTGGCAGTTCAAATCTGCCAGGTGCTCCTTGGAAACTCTATGGGGCAGTTCTACTTTGATCTCTAGGGTCTCTCAGTTGGACCTTACTCGACAGCAGTGGGTGCCCTTTGGTCTTTGGGGTTAGCAGAAAGGCTGGGAGGTTTTGTCAGTTTTGTCTCATTACATTCATCCCTTCAGATAAAAAGTTCCTTTTCAGAGTCTTTTCAAATTTACCCAGTTTAAAAAATTTTTGTTAATAATTTTCTATTCAAATAATGCTACTAACAACTCCAACCTTTTCTGATGAGTCAAACACCACTGAAAAAATTTTAAAAGGCTTTTAAATTGTTTTAATTTTGCTTATTTAAATATACCACCTGGAAAATACTCAGATACAATGAAATGCGCCCCTTCCACGTGCAAACAAGTTTCGCCTTAAAACTTAATTTTTCCTGGAGAGCGAAAAAGACAACCTAAACATTTTCTGTGTTGCTACAACAGCCCAAGGTGAGTGAAATTTGGAAACACACCCCATACTGACAGTTTGGATGAGTCATAATTTGTGATTGCCTCCCATTCCTGCAACTAGCTCACCCTAATGACTGTATTTACTTTGGGATACCTTGTCCCCCCATTTTATGGGGCTGATTTTTTGATAATCTGCTTGTTGGGTTATAGTGTCTTCAAACTATTTATTGTAGAATACAGCAAACATAAAGAGAAATGCATAAATCATAAGTTTACTGCTTGGTCCTTTTCTACAAACTGAACAATATCTGTGTAATTAAAGGCAGTTCTACAAATAGAACATTACTGGCACCAAAGAATCTGTCCCACCCTCACATAAACCCTTTAAATCACTCCCCCATCCCATGGATAGCCACTATCCTGACTTCTAATAGCATACTTTGTTTATTCTTGTATTTTATGTATGTCGACTCAGTTTGTACTACTCCATGTACCGTTTCTTCTACAATGCTTGTGAGATTCATATACATTGTTGAGGGCAGTTTTAGACCATTCATTCTCATTTCTGTATGTATTCCACTGAATGAATACGCTATCATTTATCCATTCCATTACTTACATATTTTCTGGGCTTCCGTTACTACAAACAGTGCTGCCATGAACGAGTACACATATTTTTGTGACTACAGGTATGCTTTCTGCGCGGGCTATGCTAGGAGTAGACTTGTTGGGTCAGAAAGTGCATATAAATTCAGCTTCAGTAGACAGTTTCAAAGAGCTTTATAACACAGTTGTATGAACTTAGTTTCCCATCCACGGGAAATGAGAATTCCAGTTGCTCCATGTATTTGTCACCACTTGCTGTGGACAGTCGTAGCCATTGAGTTGAGAGAATAATGGTATCACCTTGTGGTTTCAATTGTGCATTTCTCTGATGACTAGTTGAACAATTATTTCTATATTTATTGGTCATTTTAGTGTCCTCTTTATGTAAAGTGAGTCTTTTTGCCATTTTTCTATTAGGTTGTGTGGCTTCTTGATTTTCTACATATTCTGGTATAAGTCCTTTGTTAGGTAGATAATTTACACATTTTTTTCCCTCTGTAGCTTATCATTTCAGTCTCTTAATGGTGTCTTTGGAAGATTAATTTTTTGTTGTTTTCTCCCATGATTAGCACTTTGTAAGTTTTATTTAATAAATTTTTGCTTATGATAAAGTCATGATGATGCTCCTTTGTGTTCCTTCTGTAAGATTTGTTATGTAATTTTCACATTTAGATCTATAATCCATCTGGAATTGATTGCTGTACATGGGTGGGGTAGACGGTCAAGATGTGTTTTTCAATATAGAGGTAATGAATACTGCACCATTTTTGGAAAAGACCATTTTTTCCTCACTGCATTACAATGTCAGAATATGTCATAAAGAAGACCACTAATACAGGTAGCTCTGTTTCTGGACTCTGTTCCATTTTATTGGTCAGTTTGCTTGTCCTTATATCAGTACTAAACTGTCTTAATTACCTTAGCTTTTTAATAAATTTTGATATCTGTAAGTATTATACATTCTCCAGTTTTGCTGGTGTTCCTCAAGACTGCCTTGGCTATCCCTGGCCCTTTGTAGAATGAGGTTACACTGTTTTTTAATTTTTTTAATTTAGGGATAACTAGAGGCCAGTTATTAAATTAGTGAGGGAGTTTTGGCCTCTAGGCAACAGAATAATAATATGTGAAATAATCATGTCAGGGTTTATAGTATGACAGAATCTGATATTCAATCTCATAGACTGACATAGATTTTATGAATAGTTAAATACACTTTGTAGAATACTAATAAATGTCTTCTAATTAAGATTTCTAGGGTTCTAATCGTGTCTTGGAAACCCTGGTGGCATAGTGGTTCTACGCTATGTCTGCTGACCAAAAGGTTCAAACTTGGAACTCACCAGGTGCTCCTTGGGAACGGTATGGAGCAGTTCTACTCTGTCTTATAGGTCACTATGTGTCAGAATTCACTTAATGGCAATGGGTTTGGTTTTCGGGTTAATCTTGTCCTGTGTAGCTAAGAAATAGATACATTTTTTAAAAACTTTTAAAACAGAGGATGAGAAAAGCCAGGTCACAAAATTTCTTAAAGAGTCTGATATAATGGAGTGATTTGTGGCACACTTTTTATCCCCCACCACTCCTTAAGCACACCTGCTCCAGGAGCCTCTATTTCCATTTTTGGTGATAATATGAAGGATAAAAAAAGAGTATAATTCTATCAGGAGCAATCTTTTAGAAAACTCATAAGGTTTATTTCCTCATCACTTTAGAAAACATGAACAACCAAAGCAATTTGGCATTTAAGTGACTAATACCAATGGGAAAGAGGAAGTTATTTGCCCCCAAAGAGAAAAATTCTTTGCCCTGCCTGTCGGAAAGATTTGGCATAGATACATACTTACCGTACAGTTCTCATATTCCTTTTCATCATTCTGCAGAATGATTTCTTGTCAGTCTAAATATAGTCACTGTCAAGTTTTTTTCTAAACTGGATAAGTGATTCACACACACGAAAGAATGTATCTCCATCAGGTTCTGCTGAGGTAGAGAAATCACTTACATAGGAGCAAGTGTCTGCTAGCCTGAAAAAGAATTCTTACTATTTAGGATTCTTAACTTCCCAATACCAGGAAGGAATGGTCGGTCAGGGTGAGTTAAAGGCTCAATTGAAAACCAAAAAAACCATTGCTTATTGAGTCGAATCTTGCTGATCATGACCCTATAGGACAGTGCAGAACTGCTCCATAGTATTCTTAAGGGGTAGATGGTGGATTTGAACCACTGACGAGTTGTTAGAAGCCAGGTTCTTAACCACTGTGTCACTAGGGCTCAGCAGCAAGAGGTAAACCTTCTCTAGTGTCAGTGCTAGACTTGGCTTCATGTTTACAGTTTAAAAGAAAAAAAAGGAAGTTGGGTCAAGACGGCAGAATAGGTGGATGCTTCCTAGGACCGCTGTAACAACAAAGACCTGAAAGAACAGATGAATCCATTACATATGGCATCCCAGGAGCCCTAAATACCAAAGGGAAAGCTGAGAAATTGGACAAGCAACAGAAAAGGGAGAGAGGCACCAGAAGTACATAGGATTTCACAGACCTGATCTACCAGGAAACAGATGCAGCCATTGTGGTTAGCTGAGTGGTGGACATTGGTGGGCATCCTCTTCAGTGGGAGAAATTGCCCGGGTCCACTTGCACCTCTGGAACCAGTGGGAGACAGCACTAGATACTTGAAAGCTAAGTCTTGTGTGTAACCTACTGCGTGTACAGATGTAAATCTTTCCTTTGGCATAGGCCTATCTCCCTTCTCCCAGTGATCCCCATCCCTTCTCTCATTGCAGCTGGCCCTGGAGTCTGATGCCATTAACTGAGCTGGAAGTAGGATTCCTCAAGCCCTTCCTGAGCCATTCTCCCCTGCCCTTCTCTGCACCGTGCCAGGCTCTGGAGTCTGACACAATTAACTGAACTACAGGTAGGAGTCCTTAAGCCCACTCTGAGCTATTCTCTGCGACTCAGACGGGAGACAATTTAACAAACTGGGGGAAGGGCAGAAAAATTCTGCCAGCTCCCCTAGGCCAGAAAATCAGGGCAGAAACTTCCTTCATCTAGATTCAGACATAAGGGGATATATCATCCTTCCAGACATTTAGGGATGGCTGTTAGCCCCTTGCCTTTCTGAGCAGCTATAGCCAGACGCCTATGCCTGTATCAATCACTCCTGCCCATCTAAGATAGTAGGAGAGAGCCTGTGCCACACACTTGGTGACTGACTACCTGGACACCTGAGCTGAATCCATATGAGAAAAGTAAACAGACTCTTAGGTACCCATGTCTAGTAACAGCTCTTATCAGCTCGTGAAAGGACATTGGAGCTTCAAAGACAACAATAGTCAAACTGTCACACATGACCAGCCTATTGAACATTTCAAAAGAAGAAGCTAGAACACAGTAGGCAAGCATAAAATAAACAAATACAATTTACTGATGGCTGCAAAACAACAGTCCATATCAAAGCACTTAAAGAAACAGACCATGATTTCTTTAGAAAGCTCCTAAAACAAAGAATCAATTTTTCCAAAGGAAGACACCTTCCTGGAATTATCAGAGGTAGAATACAAAAGATTAGTATTTAGAACTCCTCAAGTGATGAGGAAGGTGATAAGGCAAAATGTGACAAAGCATAAGGACAGACTGAATAAGCTGCAAGAAAGCATATAGAAGAACTGAAAATTCAGAAAATTAGTAATAAAATTACAGCATTAGACAACTCACTAGAAAGTCAAAGGAGCAGAACTGAGGCAATGGAAGGTCAAATTAGTAAGACCAAAGATAAATCCTGTGACATCAACATGTTTGAGGAGAAATTAGATATAAAAATTTTAAAGAATTAAGAAAAACTCAAAACTAAATTCACTGCCAAGACATTAAGAATTATGTCAGACTCTGTGAAGAGAAATAATCTATGTGTAACAGGAATACCAGAACAGAGAGAAATAACAGAAAAAATACATATATACATATACACACATACTACATACATATGTGTGTGTGTGCATGTTTATGTAACATATATACACATGCATATATGTTACATAGACATACGCACGCACGCACACACACATACATATCCTAGTTCTCTAGAAATTATTTCTGAAATAAAACAACTACTGGTCACTTGTTGTGAGGTGCTACTGAATCAGTTCCAACTTGTAGTGACCCTATGAACAACAGAACAAAAACACTGCCATGCCCACAATCACTGTTACGCTTGAGCCCATTGTTGCAGCTAGAGTATCAATCCACCTTGTTGAGGATCTTCCTCTTTTACACTGACCCTCTATTTTACCAAGCATAATGCCCTTCTCCAGGGCTGATCCCTCCTGACAACATGTCCAAGTATGTAAGACTTAGTCTTGCCATCTTTACGTCTAAGTAACAATCTGGTTTCACTTCTTTCAAAATAGATCTGTTCATTTTCTTGGCAGTCCATGGTACATTTAATATTCTTCCCTACCACCACAATTCAAAGGCATCAATTCTTCTTTGGTCTTCTTTATTCATTGTACAGCTTTTGCATACATAAGATGTGATTGAAAAGACTATGGCTTGGGTCAGGCACACCTTAGTCTTCAAGGTGACATATTTAGTTTTCAACACTTTAAAGGGATCTTTTGCAGCTGATTTTCCCAACACTATGCTTCTTTTGATTTCTTGACTGCTGTTTCCATGGGTTGATTGTAGTTCAAATTAAACTGAAATCCTTGACAACCTCATTTTTTTCCTCCATTTATCATGATGTTGCTTATTGGTCCACTTGTAAAGATTTTTGTTTTCTTGATGCTGAGGTCCATGCTGAAGGCTGTACTCTTTGATTTTCATCAGTGTTTCAAATCCTCTTCACTTTCAGCACTTTCCCACTGCCATCAAGGCATTCAACTCATGGCAAACCTACAGGACAGAGTAGAACTGCTCCACAGAGTTTCCAAGGAGCACCTGGCAGATTTGAACTGCTGACCATTTTGTTAGCAGATGTAGCACTTAACCCACTATGCCACCAGGGTTTCCACTTTAGACATCCTAAAATGCCAGTTTACTTGTAAGATGCCAAAAATGCACTTAGAAGTTTTTAAAACTTCTATATTTCTGACTGATCTCATTGAACTTTTACAGGAAGTAAACATAAAGTGAAAAAAAGCTGTACAAATTTGAAGGCATGGCTACATAGCAAAAGTGAACAACTTGATGAATAAGTACTGAAACAATCACTGTACAGTAAATGAGAAAACAAAGGAAAACTGATCAAGAGGGCCCCCAGTTGGACCAATGTGACCGCTGGATAGGGAAAATAAGCATACAGTCCAGTGTCTTGAATACACTAAGTCTTTGACCATAAATATTCATTTACTGATTGCACAACAAATAAAATTTATAAGAAGAAAATATTTGACATATGGGTAGGAGAAATAGCAAATATGCTAGATATCAGAATGAGAATCTAAAAACGTTTGGAAGGGCTACAATGTTAGGGAAATATTTAGAAATTGCTATTTAATGGGCTAAATAATGATATGCCTCACATGTTTATGGTTACAGTCTATAACTTGTTTTCCCACATACTACCTCATTCTACTTTTCACTACGATCCCCTGGGTGGGCCTGAGCATTTTAAACATCCTCCATGTGATTCCAGTGTGCAGTGTTGAGAACCACCTTAAGCTGTAGACGTTGTTAGTGGTAAGCTGCACATTATTAGAGACAGCTGAATAGAGTTTGGTAATGCAGATCCTAAAGGGATTTCAGCAGTTGATAGAGGCCCAGGTAAATGACACTGAGATGTAAAGATAGTAGTGTTTGAACAACGTTGGAGACTGCCATCTCAGGGACCATTCATACCTGCAGAAGCATGATTCAAATGTCCAATTTTTACCTCTTCAATTAGTCTTCAATTAGTCTTCTGTAGGCAACTATTTCTTGACTATATTTCAGATAAGGGAGGGTCCTAGAAAGTGATAAGTTATAGAGTATTTCAAGTGTAATTTATCACCATTCAGGCTGGCCTTATAACAGTTCAAATTTTAACAGCTGTAAGAACGCCACTATAAGATATACTGCTATGTACAATGAAGAGACATTGTGAGAGTCCTGAAATACTTTAAAAGACCAGTGCAGAAAACTTTTCTAAATCATTACACGTAGAAGAATGAAGAGCCATCTAGTTCTGAGGTGAACTTGAGGATATATCCAGTTCAATTATCTTTGCTCGTGGTGGAGGAGTGATGAAGAGCTGTAGCTGCTAATCCAAAGGTCAGCAGTTAGGTTCCACCAGGCACTTCTTGGAAGCAATTCTACTCCATCCTATAGGTTGGCTATGAGTCTCAACTGACTTGACGGCAACTGGGTTTTGTTTTTGTTTCAAGAATTAGGAAGGTGAGGGCCTTGTCAAAAGGGAAGAGCTAACAGACTGCTCCATTTTCAAACCTTCATTACAGAACCATGATTTTAATGATGGAGATAAAAGGGTTCCTCATTATACAACCCTCCTCCAAAAAGCTCCACTGTCATCGAGATGATGCCAACTCACAGCAACCTTAGTGGTGTAGTGGTTAAGAGCTATGGCTGTGAATCAAAAGGTTGTCAGTTCAAATCCACCAAGTGGTCCTTGAAAACCCTATGGGGCAGTTCTCCGCTGTCCTATAAGGTTGGGATGAGTCAGAATTCATAGTATGTAAAAAAGTGAACACAGGCCCTATTTTGGGGATATACCTGGGTTTTCTTTTCCTGGGTTACTTATCCCTCTCCTCTCTTTGGAGGAGCAAGGGAGATTCCTAGCACTTCTGGTTTATTACGGAAACTTGTGCTGCAGGTATAGTGCCTGGGAATCTACGGAGATGTCTTAAGTGTACTGAAGGCAAAGAAAGAGTAAAGAAAAAATAGGTGACAGGATTCCAGGACAATTATGCCTCACTTTCTGAGACTGAGAAACTTTATGATAATTTGAATCAATAAAAATGCCTGAATGATTAAACACCAACAGATAATTATTCAGTGTCTCACTTTCTTCCCTCTCACTCAAAACTCTTAGGCACTTAACGTTAAATATTTAATGCTCTGAGATTTTTTTTCCTCAATAATGCACTTAAGCCTAAAACTATTATGTTTTAAATGTGAAGATGCCACTGCTATTTTTAAACATTCCCTGTAAGACTTTTACTTTTAAAAGAACATTAACTATAGAATTTTCACTGCTCAAATCAGGATTTATGTTTGGACTGTTCCAAGATCTATTCCATTTCTTGTTCTGCTGCCTTTGAAACTTTCATCTATGTTTAAAACATTGTTTCATATATATGCTTTACTATTGTTGTTAGGTGTCACTGAATCAGTTCTGATTCATAGTCTTCTCTAACTTTACAAGGAGAAAAGAGAATCAAGAACAACCACCCAAGACTGATTCCTATGAGACACTGGTCTGACATGTTTCCTCTCTCCGCCTTCTTTACCACTTCTGACACCAACATTTTCCCCCATAGCACTCTCTACTTCTGTGCTTGGTTTGATAATTTGTTATAGCAGCCACACAGAATTCATAGACCATAGTGCACACTCATGATTTTAGGGAAAGAACAGGTAGCAATTCAGGTTCAGGAACACCCAAGGGTACAGTTTTTTCCAGTCACGCTCATAGCCATGCCTCTCCCTGGCCCTCGGTTTCTGCACCAAGGCACTCAGGTGTCTTGCCCCAGAGAGCCGTCTCCTGTAGGCCAGCTTGTCCACTGCTATTGCCTCCCTCTCTCTTCAGGGACACAGCTCACTCTCTTTCTCCACCTCTGCTTCGAGGACCTTTCCAGCACAGGAATCCTGGGTCCAAAGGACTTACTAGCATTTCTTCCTTGGTAGTGATGAGCCCTCCTCTCTCCTGTCTCTGGACAGCGCATTTTCAAGTCCAGCAAGCTGGCTAAACTGACCAATCCCTTTGCTGGGCTACAGTTACCCTGTCACACAGTTCCACCCAATCACCTGGGGGGAGTAGACTTACAAGACCATGGCTAGAAAGGCCACGGCTAGAAAGGCCACAGACAAAAGTGATTTATCACACCACAATCCGCAAGTGCTTCAAGTTCTCTTCACTTTGTGCAAGTAAAGTCATCTATCTTTATATTGCAGGTTGCTAATGAGTCTTCCTCCAATCCTGATGTCATGTTCTTCATGGAGCTCAGCTTCTTAGCATACAGACTGAAAAAGTGTGGTCAAAGGATATATCCCTGGTGCACACATTTTTCCTGATTTTAAATCACACAGTATACCCTACTTATTCTGTTCTAATGGCTGCTTCTTGGCCTGTGTACAAATTCTGCAAGAGCACAATTAAGTCTTCTGGAATTCTTGTTCTTCAGAAGGTTATCCATAATTTGTAATGATCCACAGAGCTGACTGCCTTTGCATAGTTAGTAAAACATGGGTAAACATCTTTCTGGTATTTTCACTTTCAGCCAAGATCCATATGATATCAGCAATTATATCCTTTATTCCACATCCTCTTCTGGAAACCCTGGTGGCATAGTGGTTAACGGCTATGGTTGCTAGCCAAAAGGTTAGCAGTTCAAATCCATAGGTGCTCCTTGTAAACTCCATGGATTGCTGTGAGTCAGAACTGACTCGAGTTTATGTCCTTTTCTGAATCCAGCGTGACTTGCTGGCAGTTCTCTGTTGATGTATTGCTGTAACCTCTTTTGAGTGACCTTCAGCAAAGTTTTATCTATGTGCAATATTAATGATGTTTTTCAATAATTTCCACATTCTGTTGGATCATCTTTCTTCGGAAGAGGCACAGATGTGGAATTCTTCTAGTCAGTTGGACAGGTAGCTGCCTTCCAAGTTTCTTTTATAGAAGAGTGAGCACATCCAGAGCTGCATCCATTTGTTGAAACATCTCAATTGTTTTAGCCAACACCAGCAGTGCAAGTTAGACCTATTCCTTCAGTATCATCGGTCTTTGATCATATGCTACCTTCTGAAAATGTTGGATGTAAATCAGTTCTTCTTGGTATAGTGACTGTGTATTCTTTCCATCTTCTTCTGATGATTCCTGAGTCATTAAATATTTTGCCTGCAGAATTCTTCAAAATTGCAACTCAAGACTTGAATTTTTCTTCAGTTATTTCTGCTTGGGAAATGCTGAGCACATTCATCCCTTTTGGTTTTCTATGTCTTTGCATAATTCACTGTAATACTTTGTGTTCTTCAAGCTGCCTTTTGAAATCTCCTGTTCAGCTCTTTACTTCTTCATTTCTTTTATTTGTTTTAGATACTCTATGTTCAAGAGCAAGTTTCATAGTCTCTTCTCATATCTGTTTTGACTTTTCTTTCAAATGACTTGCTTTCTTTATGTATGATGTCTTTGATGACATCCCACAACTCACGGGGTGTCTTAGGCTGGTTTCTCTAGAGAAACAAAACCAATAAAGCAGTAAAGCATAGAGGATAGAGGCCTCTCCCAATTCACCAGCTGCTGAAGCTGGAGAACTCAGATTTAGCAGGTCAGAGAGCAGGGTTCTCTTTCATGGACTGTAAAGGTTGAAAAATCTAAAGATGGCACACAAGACTGCAAGGTTTCTCCTGATTCATATAGCTGTAGGGGATGGTGAACCCAAGATCAGCAGGTACGGGACTAGCTCAGATCCCAAGAACCAGTGGTCAGTAGACAAAAGAGAAGTGGCTACTGGATCCACAACAAGACAACAACCTTGGAAACCTGAGCAGGAAGAAAGCAGGATGCAGACGACACATAGATGAAGGCCGAGGGGACAATGAGCCACCACAAGCCCTGCCCCACTGGTACCACTCAACATATTCCATCACAGGGTTGATCCCAATATTACATAACTGCCAAAACACTGAGAATCATGCCCACCGAAGCTGACACCCAATCTTAACCATCATATCTGGTCTCCCATCATTAGTACTCAATGTGTGACATCTATTCTTGACATGGTCTCTAAATTCAAGTGGGACATAATCAAGGCTGTATTTTGTTTTTTGTAGACCTGTTTTAAGTAACACTGGGCATGCACTGGTCAAACAGCTTGGCTGCTGAGCTGCTAAATTAGAGGTATATATTTTGAAACCACCGCCTGTTCTGTGGGAGAAAAATGTGGTAGTTTGCTTCCACAAAGACTATTGCCTTGGAAACTCTATGCGGCATATGTACCCTGTCTTATAGGTTCTCTCTGAGTCAGAATTGAATCAATGGCAATGAGTTGATACACATGTTCAATTTCAACTTGAACTTGCATATAAGCAAATGATGGTCTGTTCTGCAGTTTGCCCCTGACCTTGCTCTGACTGATGATATTGACCTTCTCCATAGTCTCTTTCCATAGATGTCCATTTGATTCCTGTGTATTCCATCTGGGGTGGTCTACTGTATAGTTCCCTTTTATGTGATATATGCTATAATTTATCTCAATTTGTTATGGATACATTATCAAATTTATGAGGTATACGAGGGTTAACTCTAGGTTTAACACTTAATGGCACGTGTGATTTTTGGCCAGTTAGCTTAACCTCTTCAAAAATTATTTATTTCATCTGTAAAAAAAAATACATATGGATGATAATTGTATATATCTCAGGGTTTCTATGAGAATTTGAATTAATAAAATCTGTAAAGTGCCCAGTGCCCTGCTTGGCAGGTATTAACTGCACAGTAACATTTTAGATCTCACATGTTTCTTCATGTGTTAATCCAGTGGCATAGTGATGCCATCTATGCTGCATAATTAATTTCCTAGTTCATGTGAAAAATTACTTTCTTTACTTGCCCAGAAAAAATTAAAGCCCTTAAAGAAAGAAAAAGGAGATTTAAATTATTTATATGCTCCCAGAACTTTAATATTTTACTTCCATGTAAGATACAGTGATGTCAACCTTAAGGGAAAGTTTTAATAAAAGAGAGAGAAAGGCAGGGTGGGTGAGGGAGCTAGACAGCTTTCTTGTGTATCACTAGCTAGATTGTCATGCGTTGTTCCACTTACTTAGCTTTAAGTGTTATGAATGATTTCAGTATTACCCTATGAGCAATTTGAGATTATCTACACTGCTATGGATAGAGTTTTATAATCTATAACTAATGAATCCATGTCTTGGACAAGATACTTAAAATGTACCTACATGTATAGTTTATGAACAACATCAATTATGACAATTATTTTTTTTATTGTTGGACTATTTAATATTTTTGCCAACTGGTATCTTCAGCTTGACTGACCACACCAAAACCTATCATAACCCTCTGCTCCCTACATGCCCTCCCAAGCATGAGAAATCAGGCAGAGAGGCAACTAAACCTTGACCTATAATTTGTATTTAGGCTAAGACGAACAGATATGTACACATAGATGGGTAAAGAATGTGCTTTGGGACAAATGAAGACGTTACAGAGCCATTTCTTAGGTAGAGATAACAGCACCTTCACAGTTCCTCAGGAAAAGAGTCTGGTGTCGGGGAGAAACTGAAAAAAAAGACCCCTGTATCCTTGAGGGTAGAGCCTTGAGTGGTGCAAATGTTTTATGTGCTTAGTTAGTAACTGAACGACTGAAAGTCTGAAATCTACCCAGAGATGCCTTGGAAGAAAGGCCTGGTGATCTACTTCTAAAAAATCAGCCACTGAAATCCCAACAGAACAGAGCTCCACTCTGACACACATGAGATCACCATGAGCCAAAATCAACTTGACTGCATTGGTTATCTTTGAGGGTGGAAATTATGGGAAAATGCAGAATGAATAGTTGGCATTGAAGGCAGTTCCGGGCAGCTTAGCGATCCTTCCTCAGTGGAAGACTATTTGGGATCATTCTCCAATAAGGAATATAAAATCAGTATCCAACAACATAAAAAAAATGTTGATAAGTACTTGCTCTTAGCACTCTATGAAATGACCAACAAGTGACCTTATGACCAACTGAAGTGCTTGTCTGCTATTCCTCTCAAAAGGAAAAGAAATTCCAGCTTAACTAATGCATGCACATGACCTCAAAGAAACTTACCATGAAAAGATAGACTTCATCCTTCATACAGTTCAGTTTTTCATCTTTCCAAAATACACTAAAATTAAGGGCTAATTTTCCCCTTATGGGCAAGTTTAATCTTAGCAGAATTCATATACAATCTGAAAATGAAGGTACTTTAACTAAATTTCCATTAATTTGCTAATGTCTTAGAATGCCAAAATGAAGATCCTTGCAGATAATTATTTCACACAGCATGCTGGCCTTATGCCTGCTGTAGAGATGCTGCGATATAATCTTTGAAAATTTGCAACTGTCCATGGGACTGCTGGGTTTGACATGCTTAATGAGGGAGATGCCAAGTTTCCTTTTTTAGGTAGTAGCTTAGGATGTTACCACGTTACAGCTGTTTAAACTACAGTTAAGTGCTATTTTAAACTTTTTTATTTATAGTATTTTGTTTTGGATATTTAGTTACATAAAAAAAAAAAATCAGTGGTGGTGGTAACCTCCCAAATGTCTTAAGACGAATTACTAAGTCTAAAGTGGCACTGAATGTTAGAGGTGGAAGTGACTTTGAGATGATCTAGTCTAATCCCCTCATGTTAGAGTGAGGAATAGTAGTCTGAAAGATGCAAAAGACCCTTTCTAACTGAAACACAATAAATATCATCTAAAAGATCCTTTCTGCTTCATGGGAGGCACTGGAGGATGCCAATGGGTAAGCACCTGCCTACTAACCAGAAGGTTGATGGTTTCAATCTACCCAGAGACTCCTTGGAAGAGAGGACTGGCTGTCTACTTGAAAACCCTATGGAACCATTCTATGCAGCACACCTTGGATCACCATGAATTGATATAGTCTCAATGGCAGCTACAACAACAATGAAAGCAAAGCATAATCACTTGGGTTCTAAGTAGAAATTTAAATATTAAATGTTAATCCATGTTAACCCTGTACTGATAACACCATTCATCACTTCTGAAAGGAAGTCATAATGAATGACATTCTAGAATACTGTATATTCGTACATTAGTGTTACTCAGGTATTTAAAAATGTCCATGCATACTTTTTACACTGAAATCAAACTATCCAAATGGCCTCAAAGCCCCAGAAACCAACAACTGATATATTAGGGATGAATCTTCAAGACTCAGGTCCACAGGTCTATGGCATGGTCTGGCTAATTACTACTAAACAGTTGTCTAGACCTAATCCTCTTTAATCACAGGTATGGATTATGATTTATAACACAAAGGAAAGTAACAAAATGGAGAACAACCACACAAGTCAACACATATTTTGGGGGGGTCACAATTCAAATTATGACAAGGGCTATTACTAATGGTATTTATTGTTTGCCTGAGTTCCCTTTTGTTGTTCTCTTCATTAGTATATAGGAATTCAGCTGATTTGGGTGTATTTAACCTATTCTGCTAATGTGCTGAATCTATTAGTTCCAGTAGTTTTCTCACTGATTCTTTTGGGGTTTTCTGTGTAATATCATGTCATCTGCAAATACGGACAACTTTGCTTTCTCATCACCAATGAGGTTTTCTGTTTTCTTTCTTTCTTTTTTTGCCTTATTGTTCCAGCTAGGACTTCCAGCACAATGTTAAATAAGAGTGGTGATAAAGAGCATCCTTGTCTTGTTCCTGTTCTCAAGTGGAATGTTGACAGCCTTTATCCAAGAATGATGTTGGCTGTTGGTTTGGTATTAAAAAAACCCCAACCAAACCACTGCCAATGAGTTGATCCTGACTCATAGCAACTCCATAGATGGAGTAGAACTGCTTCACAGAGTTTTCAAGTAGCACCTGGCAGATTCAAACTGTCAGCCTCTGGTTAGCAGATGTAGCACTTATCTACTACATCACCAGGGTTCTGTATAGATGCCCTTTGTTATGTTGAGGAATTTCCCTTCTATACGTACTTCATTGAGGGTTTCCATTGGGAACGAGAGTTGGACTTTTCCAAATGCCTTCTCTGCATTGACTGAGATGATAACAGGATTCTTGTCTTTTATTTAGGTGGTGAATTATGTTGACTGCTTTTCTAATTTTGAACTATCCTTGCATATCTGGTATGAATCCTACCTAGTTGTTGTGTATTATTTTTCTTATATGATGCTAAATTCTGTTGGCTAGAATTTTGTTGAGAACTTTGCACCTATATTCATGAGAAATATTGGTTTGTAATTTTCTTTTTGTGGGGTGTATTGGCTTGGTTTTGGTATCAATGTTATGCTGCTTCATAGAATGAACTTGCAAGTATTCCTTTTCTATGTTTTGAAACAGTTTGAGTAGTACTGGCATAAGCTGTTCTCCAAATGCTTGTTAGAATTTTTCCAGGAAAGCCACCTGGACCGAGGTTTCTTTTTATTGTTGGGAGTTGTAAAATTACCTTTTCAATATCTTTTCTTGGTTTGGGTCTGTTTATATTTTCAACATCATTTTGTGGTAGTTTGGGTAGGTACTGTGTTTCTAGAAATTTGTCCATTTCCTGTAGGTTTTCAAATTTGTTGCATAGCCAGCCAAGCCAAGTGCCATTGAGTCTAGTTTTTCATAATAGACCGTTATGATCTTTTTTTTAAAAATTTCAGTTGAGCCTGCTTTAGTTTTCCATTGCAGTTCCTATTTGGGTGATTTGCATCCTTTCCTATTTTTCTTTTGACAGTTTTGCCAGTGATTTGTTGATTTTGCTCATCCTTTCAAAGAACTCAACTTTTCATTTACTTGATTCTTTTTATTGTTTTTCTATTTCCTGTTTTATTTACTTTTCTCCTGACACTTATTATTTCCTTTCTTCTGGTAGCAGTGGGCTTTTTTTTGTGTATCTATCTGCTTGAGTTGTGTAGCCAATGTTTTGATTTTACCCCTTTCTTCTTTTTTGATGTGTGCACATATTGCTACAAATAGACCCTACAAATAATCCCAAAGGTTACAGAAATGTGTGTTTCCATTCTTGTTTGATTCTAGGAATGTTTGATTCCATCTTTGTTTCCTTCTATCATTCAGTGGTTTTAAAGTACTTTTCATGTAATTGATTTTCTCTCCTTGCTCTTCCTGTTGTTAATATCAACTTTAACGGCACTGTGATCACAGAAAATACTTTGTATTATATCAGTGATTTGGATTTTGTTGAGGGTTGCTTTGTGGCCTAAGATGTGGTCTATTCTGGAGAACATTCCATGTGCATTGGAAAAGAATGTGTACTTTGCTGCTGTTGGGTGGTATCATGGATTGAATCATGTCCCTCTAAAATACCTGTCAACTTGACTAGGCCACAATTCCCAGTATTATATGATTATCTACTATTTTGTTATCTGATATGATTTCCCTATGTGTTGTAAATTCTATCACTATGATGTAATAAGATGGATTATTGGTAATTATATTGATGAGATCTATAAGATTATATAGTGTATTAATCCAGTCTGTTTTGAGATATAAAAAAGAGAAGTGAACAAAGAGACACAGGAATGTTGTTCTACCAAGAAAGCAGCATCAGGAGCAGAGTGGGTCCTTTGGATCTGAGGTTCTTGTGTTGAGATGCTTCTCATCTGAGGGAAGATGGGTACATCACAAAAACCTTTCCTCACAGTCAACTGAGACAGAAAGCCTTCCTGTGGAGCCAGCACCCTGAATTTGGACTTCCAGCCTATGAGACTGGGAGAGAATGAACTTCTTTTTGTTAAAATCATCCACTTGTGGCATTTCTGTTACAGCAGCACTAGATGACTAAGACAGGTGGAGTGTTCTATATATACATCTATGAGTTCAGGTTAGTTGATTATAGCCTTCAGATCTTGTATATCTTCGTTGAGTTTCTTTCTAGATGTTCCATCCTTCACCAAGAGTAGTGAGTTGAAGTCTCCTACTGTATTGTGGAACTGTAACTTTCTCTTTTCAGTGCTGTTAGAGTTTGTTTTAAGTTTTTGGAGCCCTGCTGTTGGGCAAGTAGATATTTATTATGGTCATATCTTCTTGATAGTTGTCCTTTTAATCACTATATGATGTACTTCTTTGTCTTTTATGGTAGACTTTGTTTTAAAGTCTGTTTTACCTGAAACTAGTATTCCTTTTCCTGCTGTTTTTTGGTAACTGTTTGCATGATATACTTTTCTTCATTCTTTGATTTTTAATAAATTTATCTTTGTTTCTAAAGCATGTCTCTTGTAGACAGTATATTGGAGGATCCCATTTGTTTTTATCCATTTTGTTACTGTCTGTCTCTTTAGTCATGCATTTAGGCCATTTATGTTCAGTCTAACTATTGACAGGTGTGGGTTTATTGCTTATTTTGTAGTGCTTTCTGCCTCCCCTGCCCTGCCATGGAGCTGACATTTTTTTTTAATTTTCTCTCTTGTGCTAATTTGTTTCACTTATAGATTTTTTTTTTAATTTCCCTTGATTTTGTAGATTTCATTTTTACCAAGACATTGTTTTTCTTCTTCATTATGATGACTAAGTTTGTTAACTTTCTTTACAGTTACCACAGAATTTACCCCTATCTTCATACATTTGAACCAGTTTTTCACTACTTGGTATTGCCTTGACTTTCTCTCCTTTAGGATGTTCTATAACTGCACCATTTATTCCTTCTTTTACTGTTTTGAAATTGTTGTCATTTACAGATTAACATGTTTGGTTCCTTGTTGCAAATCTTTTAGTTTCAAATAGTCCTTGAGAGTTCACTTCTAGGTTGATATCTGTTAGTGCAGTCTTGTGTCCTAGATTCAGGATGTCATCTGATGCTGTTTGTTCTCAAATCAAAGGACATCCTTTAATAATTCTTGTAAGTCTGGTTTGGATTTTATATATTCCATCAATTTCTGTTTATTTGGAAATCTACTAATTTCACTATCATATTTGAATAAGAGTTTTACAGGCTATATTATTCTTGTTTAGCTTTTTTTTTCCTTTTAGCCAAGCCAAGCACCCTCAAGTCTGATCCAACTCATAGCGACCCTACGGTTTTATATATGTTAATCACATTGCCTTCTTGCCTGCATGGTTTCTGCTGAGTAGTCAGAGCTTAGACTTATTGTTTCCCTTCTGGAAAAACAATGAGCTGCTGTCAGGATTTTTTCTGTGTCTCTGATTTTAACAAGTGAGATTATGATATGCCTTGGTGATTTTCTTTTAGGGTCTATGCTATAAGGGGTTTGTTGGGCTTCTTGGATGGTCAGCTTTTTATCTTTCATGATACTAGAGAATTTTTATGTCAGAAATTCTCTAGTCATCCTCTCCCCCTGTTTTGGAACTGCCATCACTTGTCAATCTTTGCTTTTGATGGTACCCCGTATCATTCTCAGGGTTTTTTTTTTTCTTTTCATTTTTCTTTGTTCTTCTGATTTTTCATCAAAGTGGTAGTAGCAATTGTCTTTAATTTTGCTTACCCTGTCTTCTATTGTTTCAAACCTGCTCCTCAGATCTTCTATGACACTATTTCTGAAATCCTGTTATCTTTTGGATTTCTAATTGTTATTTTTTGTATAATTGCTAGTTGTGCATTTATCTTGACATTTTGTTCCTGCATGATTTTCCTTAATTTTTCCATTGTTTTGTCAGCCTATTCCATGAATTTGTATGTTTTTTTTCCTCACATTTGTTTCTGCTTCAACATTTGGCTACCTCTTAATCTTAGAGACTTGAATTTCCTATGAAGTAATTGCAATGCCTGTTCTTTTACTGGAAAGTCACCTGGTGTTTTATTTTGGACACCTCCTAGAAACATCCTGTCCTTTTTTAAAAAATACTCTTTTATATTGTCTGCTGTCTTTGGGACATCAAATAGTTATTTTCATTGTTCTTTGCTTGACAATTTCTCAGTTATGGTGCAGCAAGGCAGGTCTAGCTGAAGGGCATAGGCAGAGATGGGTTGTTTGTGGCACATACTATGGTCAGTAGGGTGGGCTGGGGGTCAGTGCAGGGCAGGTTTAGTAGGGGTTGTGATGTTCAGGATAGGTAGGTAGGAGGGGGAAAGCTGTAATGTGTAGAGCTGAGTATGGGAAAGGAGAACGAGAGAAACAAGAGCAAAAAAAGAAAAAAAAAGTGCTGAAAGAGCCTGCTATTGGAGTTAGAGAGCCAAGAAACTGAGAAATGAAGATAAATGAAAATGCTGAAGGAATCTGCCACTGGTACAGCTGCACAGACCAGGAAAGTGGCTCCTCCATGTTAGGAACCACTTCCCTTGTCTGTGCAGCTGTGCCAGTGGAGTCTTTGGGGGAATTTTTCTTTTCTTCCTCTTTGTTTTCTTCATTTTTCACTTTCTCATCTCTTTCTACTTTCCTTCTTTTCCTGTCTCCAGAATACCACCTCTGCCCCTTCTAGATAGATTGTGCCCTGAGTCCTAGAAGCCACATCACTGGTCACAAGTGGGATCCCTGGGGGCATTTCTAAGGTGAGCAGTACAGCTTGGCTAAAGGGGCAGAGATGGCACATAGCACCAGGTCTTTAGGAGACAGGAAAAGAAGATAAGTAGAGAGAGATGAGAAACTGAGAAATGAAGGAAAAAGAAAAGAAATGTCCTCAGGGATTCTGCCAGCATAGCTGTGCAGAGCTGGAGGTGTCACCCAAGCTGTGGAGTAGAGCCCAGCTAGAAGGGGCAGAGATGGCACAGTGTACCAGATGTTCAGGAAACAAGAGAAGAAGGTAAGTAGACAGATGAGAAACCATGAAGAAAAACATAAAGGAAAAAAGAAAAATAAGCCAAAATAAAGCCCCCAAGGATTCCACCAGTGTAGCAGTACAAGTCAGAGAAGCAGCTCCCCTGTCAAGTGGAGCCTCACAGCTTGTTAAGAAGCAGCAAAGATGGCACATGGAGCCAGATAGTTGAGAGGAAGAACTGGGAGGAGGTGAGAGACAGGGATACCAAAAGAAGTGGAAAAAGCAACACTAGCAACAAAGAAATGGCACTAAAGGAGCAGACCACTGTGGGTGGGGTGAATCCAAGTGGCACAGGGCTGATGCCAGTTGCATGCTGCTAAGTGGCAGAGGCCCAGCAAGATGAAGAAGGGGGGATGGCAAAGCATGTATTTCTGGTTACCAGGTGCTTTGTCTCCTGCTGGGAGCTCCATGGAGCTGCTTTCTTGTACTCCCTGTCTGCCGATCTCTGCCACGAGTCCAAGATGGCAGATCTGTGCTGCCTTAGCTGATAAGGAAACTCTGCTTTGTATCTCTCCTCACTCTATTCTCTGAAAGTTTCTTTTTCCATTTGGTACTTGGTTGAATTCTTTGTTTCTTCATTTGATACTTAGGGTTCCATGATTGACGGCTGTCTGTGTTTTACTTAGTTGTTCAGCCCTGTGGAGGGATGTGGGTGGTGAATCTGTCTATAGTGCCCTCTTAGCTCTGCCCAAGTGGATGTTTTTAGCTGATGTCCCGGATACCTCAATAGTAATAACTGCAATTCAGGCTGTCTCTCTCCCAGCTGGCTCAGGAACAATGTGGCCCATGACATTCTTCCTCATAATTGTCTTTTAAAATAAATATCACTAATCTCCATTTGGCAACTGAGAAAGCTAAGGCCCAGAGAAATCAAATAACGTGGCCCAAATCAACAGCTAGTAATCAGTGGAACTGAAAACAGAACTAAAATGATCTTACTCAAAATCTCATTCAAATACCATATAACACAAGACATGAAGAAAGAACAAAGGGAGTGAGAGGGAAGAAAAGAGGGGGGAAAAAAGGACAGAGAAAGGGAAACAAAGGAAAAAAAATCATTCCTGAACTGTATCCATCAAAGGCTAATTTTACCATCTATCCTGCTGAGGACTCCTTAGATCTCATACTTTAAGCCCTTGAGGAAACGTCAAACTTCTCTGAAATATTTTAGGCCAACAAATTAAGAATTCTCCCAAGCAACACTGTTCTACATGAATCATGTTGTTGTTCTTGTTAGATGCTGTTTAGTCAACTGGCTCATAGTGACCCAAAGTGACAGAGTAGAACTGCCCCATAAGGTTTCTAGCCTGACATTTTTATTGAAGCAGATTATCAGTCCTCATCCCATGGAACCACTGGGTGGGTATGAACCACTAACCTGTTGGTTAACAGCCACTGTACCACCAAGGCTTCCTGCATGAGTCACAAAGCAGCAAATAAAGGAGTCTCTAGCTACATTTCACCAGCATAGAATTTGCTGGTAAAGGCAGGTCAGAAAATCAAGTCTGATAACTGTAAGAAGTACTTACAACATGATTTAACTTTCAATTTCAGGTTCCAATTCATTCTCTCATAATTTTTCTGCCTTAATTAACATTATGCAAAACTTGATATCTCTGTTACCATTAAAAGCCACATGAGAATATCTTCCCAGCTTTACTATAGGTATGAGAGTAAAAACCGAGTTACTTTCTGTATAAAGAAAAAGTACTGCACTCAACTTCTCATTTGAATCAACTTAATACATATCCTCATGCTTTTTCTTGCCTCTAAGTATAGTCAGTGGATGGTCCTTTCCATGAATCCTGAATAGCTAGCTTCATATTGTAGAGTTTACAAGAAACAAAAGGAACTGCTATTGCTCCCAGTCTCCATGTAGCAGAAGACAAAATACCAGAACTTACATTAATAATATTTTTTTTGTGATTTGGAAGAGAAAAGTAATTTGCTGCCAAAGGGTAACCCACATACGGAAGTAGATGGCCAGGTGCAATGCCAACAGAACGAGACCTCATTATAGAACCTGCTGACTTGAGAACTCGAAATTACTGACAAGTACCAGCTGCCTCTACCTGAACCCAAGCAGAATAGGGATACAGTACTGATGAAATTCCATCTGCTACAGGAGGGCATAACAGTTCACACTTAATCCAAAGTATGCTGTCAGAAATGGATAACGACATTATTTTAGAGCCTAGAGACTATAACCTCTGGACTCCAACATACCCATTACTGAGACATCATATTCTATCAGCAGCGTTGCTTCTTGTCCACATTGTTTGAGAATACTCATGGCTTCAGCATGCGTGGTTCCAAGAAGCCGAATTCCATCCACACTGAGCAACCTATCACCAGGTTTGATTGTGCCCTCTCTGGAGAGAGAATAAAGGAACAGCCTTTACTCATTTAGCATAATGGGGCTCAGCATTATAATCACTTAGCCAAAGTGGTTCTTTCACATGTGTTCTGTCATCCATTCGATTTACATTTCTTTTTAAACATCAAGTGTGATGGTCAGAGAGTTAGAGGTACCCCTGGACAGAAAATTGCTATAATATGAAAATCAGTAATGAGAAAATAACTACGTAATTGCAAACAAATGAGTTACCAAACTTAACTCTTAGGGTACAAAAGCAGTGAAGGCATACTTTCCATTTTTCTAGGCTTTCCCCTGAATTGTCTAAAATTGATTTATTAGTGCTCATGAAATAGCATTCACCTCTATTCTCAAAGCCAGGTGAGCAGATAAGCCTGCTGATTTCATCCAATTTATTACTAGTGAACCCAAGCTGAAGAAGAAGTGCTGGTGAAAAATTTCCCTAGTCTGTAAATTTTCCTACTGATTTATAAGCACATTTGGCAGTCATTAAGTTGATTCAGTCTCACATCCCTGGAAGAGGCAGGCAAATGCAGTTCTCCTTGCTGTGACCATAGTGACTCAAGGCACAAGGAGAAGATGCTTAAGGAAATTAGCGACATATTGGTGACACATGTAACCTAGGGAAGACTCCACATTATACCCTCCCTGCCTCAGGATGGGCCATGAAGATGAGAAAACCAAATGGGAGAATTGCAAGTGTAGGATCTGGAACTAATAGAAATGGTTTATTTCATTTGGATAATACATTTCATCTTGATAATATATCTCCTCCAGATAATATATTTCATTTAGAAAATATATTTCTTCTAGATAATTTTACATTGACAGCTTTCTAGGTACTTTTCATCTAGATAATATATTTCGTATTTCATCTAAATAATTTTCTAGGTATTCTATTTTTATCTTACAATTTTAGATTTTAGTCCTAAGTTAATTTGATAAGTTGCTCACAAGCTAGTAGCATATTTTTGATATTTCTATCAAATCCAATTTTAATTTAAAAAAGAGGCATATTCTTACTTGTGTAAGAGAAGTGCGAGAAGGGAAAAAGAAAATTTCCAGGATCTTTGACTATTTGTTATCTTTTTTTACAACACTTAAACACAATTCAGACCAGTGTTTTCATAATTTCTTACTTTATCTTAAACATCATCTTTTTAAAAGGTGAGCTAACACTGTGGGCTTTCAAGGAAAATATACCTGATTTCCTATCCTAGTTCTGCTTAATAGCTTGCAAGGCTTTTAACCATACTGGGCCTCAGTTTTTTCGTCTCTAAATATGGATAGAAATACCTCATTTAAATGGTGGCTGTAATGATAAAATAATGCCCGCCAAGCACTCAGCATAGTTCGCAGCACATAGTGAATGCTCAATAAATACTACTTGTTACCGTTACTCTATCCACGCCTGGTCTGAAACATAGCACAAAGGAGGGATAAGAAGTGTGTTTCTTCTTACACTTCAATAACATCTAATGGCAGGAGTCAGCTTTTGCTGTGAGGAACTAACATGAAGATAAATATTACCTGAGACCCTCAAGTTGTGAGTTTACCTGGAACTCAACAAGGTACACAATATAAAAGCCGAAGGAGCTGCCCTTTCACTGACTCGTTAGCAGGCAAGAGAAAGCTCCAGAGACTGACAATACTTCCATCTTACCAAAAGCCACTTCCATTCTGACACATGTCATCATCATCAGAAGGGAATACTAATAACAGCAATAATGATAAGGATGCTGATTGATAGTAGCAAGAACCAGCCCACCACCACTGTCCTTCCAGGCTGAGTGATGAGCAATTAGAGGGGGTGCCCTTCAGGTACATGCTTTTTATGAAGGGCCTTTGGTACTGCAAGCCCTCTGCAAGGCAGTCTCCATTGTCTGATAAAACTAAACAGCTCTCCAAAAACCAAACCAAATCCGTTCCTACTGAGTGGGTTCCAACACACAGTGACCCTGTAGGACAGAGAACTGCCCGCACAGCGATGTCAATCTTTACGGAAGCAGACTGCCACACCACCTCCCCCAGAGTGGCTGATACGTTTAAATTATGGACCTTTTGGTTCACGTCTGAGTGCTTTAACCACAGAACAGCCAGGCGCCTTAGCAACTTTGCAAGGTAGGTGTTACTATTTACATTTTATATGGCAGTAAACTGAGCTCAGAAATGTTAAGCCAGTTCCAAATGGCCAGCACGTAAGCTAGCAGCACACTTCATTTGTTGTTTCTGAATCCACAGCCGAATACTCTTCGCATTCTCACATTCTAACATATTTACTTAATATTTCCCTTTTACGATAAAAGTTCTAGCTCATCAACATCTATGTCAACAGTCCCCAGCTTTACTCTATTCAGACAGTGACAAGGAAAGAGGAAATTTACCTGTCAGCAGGACCACCGGGACGAACACATGTTATCACAACTGGACGGGATTTATTTCTGTCATCGTGCGCTCCCCCTAGCCAAGTAAAGGAGTGAGACTTAAAATGCTTTCATTGTTGCCACGGAAAAAATTCACTTACTGCACACCAGCTGAGGAACTGAAGTACTTTTGTTGATGTATTGAGAAAAACATGTTAAGTTTTCCTTCTGGCATACAATAACTTTAAAGGTCTGATGCACTGCATACAGAGCATGTTTTTGAAGTCGCTATTTCTTCACCTCTCAATAAATATGTTGCAATAAATATCGGCCAGTTAAAACAGCCTCTTGTTACAAACCAAGCACAGGTGTGTACACCTGGGGACAATCAACCTGGACTATCAATCATGTGAGTTCTACAACCTAGCATAAAGGAAACAAATGAAAAACACAAGTGCTGAAAGAAGGAAAGAGAAAAAGGAAAAAACCCAAGTGGCTGAAGTGGCACCCACTTTTGGGCAGCTTTGGAGGATTGTGTCAAGCCAGTTACAATGCTTCAGGAAGAGTTAATTTTATACAGGGAAAATTCCACCACAAAAACTTTGAGGACACAGAAATGTCAAGGTGGAAGGTAATCTGTTGCAAATTCTCATGTTAAACCAGGATCCGTTTCTGTACAATTTCCTTAACCTATGCTGCCCAGCTACTGCTTGAGTCACTAGAGCTGGCTTACGTACTGCATTTGAGGCAATCCCTTCACAATGGGACATGTGTGAGTGTTAGAAACTTCTAATATTCAACTGACAGCTATCTGCCTGAAATTTTCATCCACTGGTTCTAGTTCCATTATCTAGAACAATATATATACATATATGTCAAGGTGAATGGTAATCTATTGTAAATTCTCATCTTAACCCGGGGCCCTCTTCTGTACACACACACACACACACACACACACACACAAACATATATATACTACATATGCTCTTTTCCAAAGATGTCTTTCTGAAAGTTGGAAAAAGTAAGCCTGTGCCTGCTCAATCTCGCCATCTTCAGGTTGAACAATCCCAGCCATTCTGGCTGCCCAGCGCGGGGGACTCACTTTGCCAGTACCTAATAAATATAAATACTAATATCAAGCTTACTTCCTTAAAGTTTACCTGGAAGAACAGACTGACACAGGCAGTCTTGGCACAGGCAGAGTGGTCAGTCTAAAGAATTCAGCAAATGCAAACAGAAGACATTGAAGACAAATGCTTCTCTTTATGCTCACTTCTATTACAAGTAATTTATTCAGTCCAGCTGATTGGTAAAAACTCCATTTCACTATTACTTTTTTTTTAAAATTGTGTATTAGGTGAAACCTGACAGAGCAATTAATTTCCAGTGGGATAGTTTGCCCATGTGTGCCCTGAGATTGGTTTCATTCCCCTCAGTGTGTCAGCACTCTTCCTGCTTCTGCCCTGGCCTCCCCCTTTCCTTTGGCTGTGACTGTCTAGCCCTTCCTGCCTTCTCAGCTTTGCTTTTAGGCAAATGTGGCCCTTCCACTCTTGTAAAACTGATTGTTTTCAGGGGGAGTATTCCTGTTGGATTTCACTGTTGGTTCTATGGGCCTAAGATTTGGCTGGAAGCTGGTCTCTAGGAACAGCTTCAATTCCAATCCATTTCAGTATTCTTTCACTTAATTTAGTAACTTAACAAATTCCTCTTCATCTAAATTTGGAAATCCCCCATTGTTTTAGCCACATGGGTATAAATGCTGCTAAAGAACTTCTCTTTTTCAAGGCAATCACAAAAGATTGGGTGTGCTTTCTCCTAGAGGAATGTTGATTATGCAAAAGACGGAGGCTGAAGAGTCCAGGTGAACTTTCTGTAATTGAGATTTGCAGTTAAATTCAAATACATAACAACAAATGTTAGATAAAGTCTAAGATGGTTGTAAAGTTTTTGACACGTGGCATATGGCTATTATTTAAAACAATGAATCAAGGTAAATTTATGACTAATTAGATCTTAGGAGTTCGAAGCTGCAAAGGAAAACAGATTAACCGGAGAGAGAACAAGGGTATTCTTGATGCTGGCTGCACATTAGCATCCCCTGGGATGCTTTGTGAAACTATCAGTGCCAGCACTACAATGCAGACCACATGTAACTAACTGGCAGTATATGCTAAGTGAGCAGACTCACCTAAAAATGTGTAGTTGGGGTGCTCATTACAGACATTTTTGTTGCTCACAGTGGCAGAGTGATTTTCCTATTCGCTCAAACCATCTCCCTTAGCTTGGTGGTGAGGGAATTAGCTGAAATCAGACTTCTACTGGTTTAGGTCAGAATAACATTTTTCATTCTATGGGTCTGATGCTCTACTGTTTGGAGACTCTAGGTTTAGAATCTTTGCTTTAGAGCACTGGAAATGTAATCCACTTAAAGGACTATTTTAAGGTTTAAGGTTCCATTCTAAATGGTTGATGAGAAATTTTCCAGTACTAAATGAATATGTGCCATCCACAATGACTTCCCCTTTTTGCTTATTGACCTGGTGTTCTCCACTGACTTAAGTTTATCTTAAATATCCTCTACACCATGAGGTCTTATCTGTCCTAACACCCATTTCTGTAATTACCTAAATGGTTCTAAAGGGAGAAGAGGTGGCTGCTTTTTGAGCAGCAAAGACTCTGCAGATGGCCGTCAAATTGATCTGAAAACGTAAGCTCTTTATTTGGTTCTCACTGTGAAATTATACAAAATTCCACACATTTTTATTTTTGTGTACAACCAATGTACGAAGGTAGTTATTAAGGCCTACAAACTCCTAAACTAAATTTAGGTCATTTTTGCTAAGAAGACTGATGTTTAGATAAAACTACACAACGTTCAATTATTTATTCATTTATTAAGTGCCTAAAATACACCAGCAGTATTCTAGACCTGTATTTTACAACTACTACATTATAAAACTACACACACACACACACACACACACACACACACACACACAAAGATATCTGAAATTCTTGCAAATTATAGGAAGGACTTTTGCTAACATTATATCTATGTCTTGAAGTTGTGGATTTCATATGCCTATATTTTTATTTCTTAGTAGTAAATTATTATTGGTTTAGCTCTCATTAGTGACTTTGTTACCGACTAACCCTACAGTAACTAGTTATGAATATTTGCATCAGCAACAGTTTTTACTACAGCTTTTCAAGAATAGGGTGTATGCATGTGATTCAAGAGCCTCTTTTTCACACCAACATTGTAAAATAGACTTGTATATCACCTGAATCCAAAATGATTTTGTACAATGACTTTTCATATATTTGTCTATCTTTTACAAAAATATTTAAAGATAGGAAAGATGAATGTGACCTTGGGACCTCTTGCTTTACATAAAAATAGGTCTTGGTTGGAAAAATGTGATTAACTACTATTCTAAACCACTCAGTAGTTTGTTATCTGTACCACTCACTTGGTACTTTTTCAACTTATGTCCTAAATTCACTGGACTGTGATTCCCTGCAGATGAGATTCTTTTCTTATGACTCCACAGTACTTTGTCCTGTGCTGACATGTTGTCATGGGCTTAAAAATATTTGATTGATTGATTTGTTAAGTGACTGATATACAATGGAACTGAATGCTTACAGCTCAGTCACTTAAAGACAAGTCTACATGAACATATTGCTTTTATTCTTTAATGCATATCTATTTATTAGAACGCTTACCAACCAAAACCCAGTGCTGTCAAGTTGATTCCAGCTCATAGTGACCTAGGTAACACTAATTCATGGATTAATAATTTTGATAGAATTTTGATTCTGGGGAAGCACAAAATGTTATAGGTAACAACAGCAACAAAATCAAGAAATGTGAAATACCTCATGTTTATGTAGTTAACTACTGAACCCCAACATCACAGGAGGAATTACAAGTTGTTAATGTAGGCATAGTCTTTAAGGGCTGAAATTGCTAGTAACAAAGGTAAAATATTACAAGCCAGAATTATAGTTCTGAATTAGTGGTTTTATAGACAAGCTTGACCTGCATGAAATCTTTATTATCAATGTCATCTCATAAGAAGACAAGTTGAGCTCAAATTTAAATAAAACCACTGTACATCTGATGTACTTAGGTGCCCAAACCATTACATTATCTTTAATCCATTTTTGTAGAGTTACGGTAACAAAATGCATTTCTGGAGAAAGTAATTTAAGCCAAGTTTCTCAATCCTAGTGTATTAAACAAAATCAAGCCATAAGCAACATTTTTGATTCACAATGTAGGAAAGCATAAAAAGGAAAGTAAAAGACGTTGAAAATGTAAAAAGTCAGTAAAACGGCTGTGAATTGACAAGGGTTACAAATAGTGGCTTTTACTTTGTATTAATGAATCAAAACTGAAGTGAGACCATCTGGACTCCACTGTTATTTCCATTCATTATTTTATTTATTTTATAGAAAAACGGGTCCAAATATTATAACGTGACTTTACGCATTCACATGGTAGTTAAGTGCTATGGCTGCTAACCAAAACCATCGGCAGTTTGAATCCACCAGGCACTCCCTGGAAACTCTATGCAGCAGTTCTACTCTATCCTATAGGGTCGCTATGAGTAAGAGAATTGATTCGACAGCAGTGAGTTTACACATTCGGAACAGCGGCTTTTTTGGTGATGACTTTCTAGTTCACTCCAAATATTTCACCGATAAATTCTCCAAGAATATCCTACATTTCACATTTTTTAACAGCCACTTACCTCGTATTACAAACCCAAAGGTATTGCCTTCTTTATGTAATGTGACCTCCACGGTTCGGAAAATGATACCTGATCCTTGTACAGCTGGACACAGGAAAGAGAAAAGGAGCTTTAAGTATTTAGTTATAATAATACATTTCAACGCTTTGATGTGGTGCAAAATATTCCTATTGCAAATAATTCTTGTTTTAAATTATAAAAAAGCAATAACTTTCTGTTAAAGAAAATCTTAGGAAAAAATCATTGTAATGATATGTAAGTACCAGAACACAGTCATCTACGTACATGTAGCATATAGGGATCCAAGTAAAACAAAAATCATAGCTACTTCCTTTCCTCCTCTGTGGCCAATTTCTGGGATATTTATATCCTTTATACTCTACATAATAAGAGGGACAATCTTATATGATGAACAGAATGCTTTTCTTTTGTAAAATGCAAAACAATATGATTCTTGGAGAACTTACTACTTCATATATTTATTTTTGAAACCAAGACAGGAAAAGCATATTCCCCTTCGATTGCCACTCATAGACTAAATGAAAACTAGTTGTGTTGAGTGGATTCTGATTGATGACATCGCCATGCATTGTAGAGTAGAATTTTATTCTATGGTTTTCAGGGCTGTGATCTTTAGAAGCAGATAACCAGGCCTTTCTTCTGAGGCTCCTCTGAGTGGGTTTGGACTGCTAACCTTTAGGTTACCAGTAGAGCACTTTATGATTTGTATCACGCAGGAACTACAATCACTAGATTAGGATGACCAAATAGATGTTTTGCCCTGACAAATAGCTATTAAAGGCATTAATAATCCAAATAAAACTTGGAAGACAAAAGAAATTCCAAGTCCTTTCAAGAATATTACAATTGATTTCATTTGATACCGTCATAGTTATGCTGTGTTTGCCTGATGATTACTCTCATTTTACAAAATGAAACTGCATTGCCAAGTTACATTTTCTAATTACATTATACATATGTATGAGGGTAGAAGTTTTATCAAGGTTTAAATTGCTTAAATACTCTGAAAGACTACTTTTAAGAAACTCGTGAGTGGTTCTGGTTGTATACTACACTATTGCTTCCTTTTTAAAAAGTAAAATTTGTATAGACTAGTATTTTACCATTATGGATACAAATAGGTTTTTATTCACAGAAACAGGAAAACTTGTTAACTGTACAAGTTGACGCTTTCAGGTCTTTGTTTTGAATACGTACATGATATCTAGTTATCCAAGTCTGTGTTCATTATCAAGAATATATTTTTATATTAATATATGAAATGCTCAGGTTTTATTACACGAGACTATCAAAAAGAAATATCAAGACAATTTAAAGGCACATTTTAAAACAATTTTTTTTTTGCCGTCTAGCAAATGGTCTTAATTAAGCATTAATTACAATCATTTTTAGTTATCAGTAATTCCAAACACTCAAAGGACTGGACATGATTATGAAAAGAACATACTTAAATTCAGAAAATTGCATATTACCCAACTGGGATATAAAATGCAATAAAAACTTGGATCTGCTGAAAACAACATAAACCTACAGCTGAACAAATGTTTTGGTGCATTGCTGATTTAATTAAATGTCATAGTCTTGCCATTGAGGGAATTTCTGTGTATTCTAATCAACTAGGAACAGTATACACAAATAGCTGAAAGGGCTGAGGTACAGTTTTAATTAAATGAAAAAAAAAATGAGTTCAAACCACATGTTTTCTTATTTCTAAGTCCCACTAGCCACTTGAAGAAATTGATTAGGAACATTATCTTTTTGTGTCTTGGTAAGGGAGGAAAAGAGAGGACATGGAAGAAACAAATAATGAGCATCTACTATGTGCCAGGAACTTTCCAAACTTTAATTCATTTAATCATTAAATCAAATTTCAATTATATGTGACCAAATTCTATTTCTGGGCCACCTGTCTTTGCTGGAAGAGTGTCTACCCAGAAATGCAAAGTACTATAATTTTAAATTTTCTTGAGCTAATCTTCTTGACTACAAAATGTTAAAATTGCGTCTCAAGTCAATATAAAGAATTATTGGATTACCTACAGCTTTAGCTTACTCACACCATTGCCCTCCAAGATAAATGTGAATGCTGACTACATTTTTAATATAATTAATGAAACAGATTTGGCTTTTCTAACTTTTACTTGCATGACTGGCTCTTGATAGGTATATTTTCACACTCAACACCTCACATCCTTTATTGCCATGTAAATTTTATTCATTACTCACATATGTCTATATGCATCCAAAGGTGGCTAAATTAAGAGGCTAACCCAGAGAACCAAAGCAGGCACACAGCAAAGTAGAAACCGGTTTCACAGTTCAGAAGGGCTTCTCCCTGATATTTCAGTTGTTCTGTCATTCCTGTTTTTATATGTGAATATGCATATACCTATGTAGTTATTTTACTATGATAGGTTAGTTTTCCAAATTGCATATTCCTTCTTTGACCCTTATTCCCCAGGAGAACATGTTTTGTGTATTTGTCAATCTCATTATGTGGGGTTTGGAGATGGGACTCCATTTTGGCCAATGGGTTGTTAAGAAATGTAAGCAAAGGCTGGAGATGTGTTCGTGTGGTTGGGCTTGTCCTCCTTTTCCTCTGCCATTGGCATGAGAAGAGCTGCTCCTTCAGACTGGATCCTAGAACGAACCACCTGGAGGAGACCTGAGCTAAAAAGAACCCACAGACTGAAGAAGAGCGGCCGTCAAGTGAGCTCACCCCGGACTAGCCAACACAGATGCATGTGAGTGAGAAGGTATGAGTGTTGTTTTAACCCACTGAGTCTGGGAGTTCGTTGCTTTGCAGAAATAGCTGCTGATACATTTACTAAAATGTTGATTATATCAGGTCACTAGCAGGTACACTGCTGATTTAGTCAAACATTATACTCCTCCTGTCTGGGAGTTGTGATATATTCTAATCAACCAGGAACAATGCATACGAATAGTTGAAAGTGTTGAGGCACGGCTGTAATTAAATGATCAACAAATGAGATCTACTTGAAACTTGATTAAGTGCATGATTTTTTTCTTCTCATGATAAAGGAGGAAATGAAGGGGACGTGTGGATATTCCTATTCTACCATCAAAAAGGGAAAGAAAGAGAAGAAAATCTAAGAAATCAGCAGCTCCATATTACCAAGAGAATAAAATCCAAGGTCCTTGGTAGACTATTTATTCAAAATAAATAACTTACAACTCCAGCCCTAAGCACTCTCTCTGTCTCTCTCTCTCACATATACACACCCACACACACTACCGGAACATTTATTATACAACCAAGCATTAAAGGAGCCCTGGTGGTGCCCTGGTTAAGAGCTCAGGCTGTCAACCAAAACACTGGCAGGTGAAATCTACTAGATACTCTTTGGAAATACTATGGGGTGGCTGCACCATTCTAAAGGGTCACTGTGAGTTGGAATCAACTCGACGGCACTAAGTTTGAGCATGAAAATCCTTAATATGTACCAGATGCCCTCTTGGATTTAGCTGGTGGTTCTTTTGAAGAATCTATGCCTAGTCTGTGCCATGTAACTTCTCAGTGACTCATCTGGCTAGTCTGGGTGATATTCTATCTTTTAGACTTGACACTCTAGTTAAGGTTTCTCTTGTGTTTTAATGGGTAGCCACATTTGCCACAGGCTAACTTCTGAAGGTGGTAGGCCCTAGAGTCACACTGGTGGTACTATATATGTATTTTACTTTGAGACTTTCCAAACAATGACATTCCCTTCAACATCTTGCTTCTTCAGGTGAGACCTTAAACTCTCCTCTCAGCTTAGATATACTTCATACTCAATACACAGGCCTCTTTGTATAATTCTGTCTCCTAGGAGTGGGACAAATATGCCCTACCTTCTTGAGCCTGCTGGAGTATTTTCTCTTTCTTGCATGTCCTCTGTCTCTGTTTCAAACCGTCAAAAAGCTAGTCAGCTGTGACAGCCTCCTTGATACACAAGTTCAAATTAAGTGCCCAACTATTGGAGTTACTTTTGATTTTGCTGTTATAGAATTTTTTTTTTTTTTTGCTTGGATTGCTAGTTAGGTGTTTGTATTTTTCCTGCTAATTAGAATGTAATCTCCTTGAGGGTAGGAGCTTGCCAGTATTCTCTGTTTCCACTGTACCTGGCATAATGCTTGAATATAGCCAAAGACAATAAATATTTGCTAATAACAGCACAATAATGCTTACTGTTATAAAAACTACTACTTATTGATATTTATTGAGTACCTTCTATGTTTTAGATATAAAAGTTACTTATTTCTTATGATAATCTGATTAGATAAATTTAAGAAAAAAATTCAATTTCCATTTGAAGAAATTGAAGATTAAAAAGAAGTTTGAAACTTTGCCCAGAGTCTCACAGTCAGAAAGAGGAGATGTATAATGAAGATCCAGGTTTAGGTGATTACAAAATTAATCCCTCCACTCACTACAATGTAAAATACAGTTGAATGAATGACTTAGGAAAAATTGTACCAGGATGCTATTATCTCTTCTTAACTGTAATTTCATGGTTTAAATCTTTAAAGTACAAAATACCTTTAAAATACATGTTTTTTAATTCTTTACAACTACATGAAACTTCTAAGCTACTAACAACGATGCCTTGCCCTCATTTTCAGAAGCACAAAGTAGGTGCTTTGCCTTGTAGTCAGTATACTCTGTGTTTACAGAATCTGGACTTCCTAGTTTATAAAAAAATCAATCAATTAATATGGAATGTAATTAATCAGTTTTAAAGATAATAGGTCTTCTAGATCAATAGTCCTAAAACTAGGGTACATGTTTCTTGGTGATACCTGAAGAATTTCTGGGGACTTTCAGGACATGGATGCCTACAAAGGGTGTTATTTTGTAGGTCCTTAGTTGAAGCACCTGAGAATGAATTGTAGTCTGCCAGTTCTGCTGACTCTATAATCAACCTTTGCCCGCTTTGCCAAAGATACACTTCCAGCCCAACCAGGCACAATCTTACAGAGGATGCTCGGCCCTGGGGTGTAACACTTCTGAGCCAAGAAAGAAAGAAGTTTGGCAACTCACGTCGGAATGTCTCAGGAACACAGAGCAGAGAGGCCTTCAGTAAGGCACACGGAAGGGGCAAGGTCCTTACTTCCCTCCAATCCATGTCATGGTAAAGTTTGGTGTCCTCTCTCTCTGTCTTCCTCTGCCATCACTGTCATCAGCATCATCACCATCATCATCAATCATTTGTCCAGTTTAGAATTTGGAAGTAGGAAGGCTAACCCAGGGAAATGCATGAGGATACTTATTTTAATTCAAAAAGGATTCCTGATTTTAAAAAAAAATTACTTTGACCGAGCTGATGGTTTAATAATAAGACTGCCTTTGCCAGTTATATGAAAAACATTCACTTTCCATAAAATAAATAAAGTAAAACATAGCTCCAAGGTTTGAATGGAAACAGTATTTAAAGAAAGAAATAACTTCCTGAAAATCATATCATTTTCAAGTGCTTAAGGTATGATAAATATTTTCAGGTGTTAATTAAAATATCCACCATTTATCTGTTAGTTTGTTGCACTGTAGTGGCTTGTGTACTGCTATAAAGCTAGGAGCTATGCGGCTAGTATACTGAATATCAGCAGAGTCACCCAGGGTAGACAGGTTTCACAGGAGCTTCCAGGCTAACATAGACTAGGAAGAAAGACCTAGAAATCTACTTACAAAAGTAAATAAATAAATATAAAGCTTGCCAGTGAAAACCTTATGAATTGCAGTCGAACACTGTCTGAGTTCAGCAACAGGCTAGCATTCATATGCCTACAAGGAAGACTGGTTAATATGAGGACCAACAATGAAGATCGCAAACTTATCACAGAAAAAGTGCTACATACCTCATCGCTGAATAACTACCATCACGTTCAAAGTACTCCCCTTGGGAAGCTATGCTCAGTGCTACAAGATGAGCCCCTTAAGCTGGAAGGCACTCAAAATTAACAGAGAAAGAGCTGTCTCTTCAAAGTGGAGTTGACTATAATGGTATGGATGGGGTGAAGCTTTCAGGGTCTTCGCTTGCTGATCTGGTACAACTCAAAATGAGAAGCACAGCTGCAATCATCCATTAATAATCAGAATGTGGAACACATGAAGTATGAAAATTGGAAGTCATCAAAAATAAAATGGAATATATAAATATTGATAGCCTAGACATTAGCTGAAATGGACTGGTATTGTCCATTTTGAATCAGAAAATCATATAGTCTACTAATGCCAGGTACACAGCAGTTATGTGCTGTGACTGCTAACCGAAAGGTTGGTAGTCTGAATCTGCCAGGCACTCCTCAGAAACTCTATGGAGTGGTTCTACTCTGTCCTGTACAGTTGCTGTGAGTCAGAATTCACTCAATGGCAGCGGGCTGGTACTATGCCAGGAATGACAAACTGAAGGGGAATGAAATTACATTCACCATCAAAAAGAATTTTTCAAGCTGTATTCTGATGTACAACACTGTGAGTGACAGGCTAACATCCAGATGCCTATAAGGAAGACTGGTTAGTATGAGGACAGACAATTAAGATCACAAACTCATCCTAAAAAAAAGTGCTACATACCTCATTGCTGAATATCACTACCGTTACATTCACGGCCATGGTGATAGAAATGATGCTGGAGATTGTATGATAAGATTTTGCAAGACCAGTGACTTATTCATTGAAAATATCTCTTTTCCACAACATAGACAGTGAGTATAAGCGTGGATCTCACCAGATAGAACATACAGGAATCAAACCGACTATAAATGTGGAAAGAGATGATAGAAAAGCTGTATCGGCAACATTATCAGAGTTGATTTCAACTCACAGTGACCCCATAGGGCAGAGAACTGCCCCGTGAGGTTTCCAAGGAGTGCCTGGTAGATTCCAACTGCCAACCTTTTGAAAGCAGCCGTAGCTCCTCACCACTGTACCACTACAGTTTCCATAACAGAAATGATGAGTTAAAAGAACTGAATAGAAAATATCAAAGGGCAGTTTGAGAAGACAAGCCAAGCCAAGTGCTGTCTAGTCAGAGTAATAATGAAATGTGCAAAGACTTGGAGTAAAAAAAAACCAAAAGGAAAGAATGCATACAGCATTTCTCAAGCTAGAAGAACTGAAGAAAAAATTCAGACCTTGCGTTGTAATATTGAGAGATTCTGTGGGCACAATACTGAATGATGTAGAAGCATCAAAAGAAGATAGAAGGAATGCACAGAGTCACTGTACCAAAAAGAACCTGTGGACATTCAACCATTTCAAGTAGTAGCATATGATCTATTACCACTGGTACTGAAGGAAGAGGCTCAAGATGCACTGAAGTCCCTGGTGAAAAACAAGGTTCCGGGAATTGACAGAACACCAAATGAGATATTCCAACAAATAGATATGGTGTTAGAAGTGCTTACATGTCTATGTCAAGATATTTGGAAGACAGCTACCTTGCCAGCCAACTGGAAGAGATCCATATTTGTGCCCATTCCAGAGAAAGGTGATCAAACAGAATGCACAGGTTATCAAACAATATCATTAATATCATGGACAAGTAAAATTTTGCTGAAGATAATTCAAGATCACTTGCAGCAGTACACTGACAGGGAATTCAAGCCAGATTCAGAAGAGGACATGGAACCAAGAATATCAGTGCTAATGTCAGATGGATCTTGGCTGAAAACAGAGAATACCGGAAATATGTTTATCTGTGCTTTACTGAATATATAAAAGCATTCAACTGTGTGGATCATAACGAATTATGGATAACACTGTGAAGAATGTCAATTCTAGATCACTCAGTTGTATTAATGGGCAGAAACTGTACATACACCAAGTGGCAGTTATTTGAATAGTGCAAGGGGATATTGCATAGTTTAAAATCAGGAAAAGTGTGAGTCAGCGTTGTATCACTTCACTATACTTTTTAAATCTGTGTGCTTGGCAACTAATCTAAGAAACTGGACTATACGAAGAAGAATGTGCTATCAGGATGGGAGGAAGACTCATTACAAACCTGTGACATGCAGATAACACAACCTTGCTTGCTGAAAGTGAAGAAGACTTGAGGCACTTACTGATGAAGATCAAAAACCATGGCCTTCAGTAGGGATTACAGTTCAACATAAAGAAAACAAAAATCCTCACAAATGGACCAGCAAGCAACGTCATGACAAATAGGAAAAAGACTGAGGTAGTCAAGGATTTCATCCATAATCAACATCCATCAGTCAAGCAGCAGTCAAGAAATCAAATGATGTATTACATTGGGCAAATTTGCTGCAAAAAACTTTCTAAAAGTGTTAAAAAGCAAAGATGTCACTTTAAGGACTAAAGTGTACATGACCCAAGCCATGGTATTTTCAATTGCCTCATATGCATGAGAAAACTGGACACTGAATAAAGAAGACCAAACAATTTACACCTTTGGTGAAGAATATTGAATATACCATGATGGCCAAAAGAATGAACAAATTTTTCTTTGAAGAAGAATAAGCAAAATGCTCCTTAGCAGTCAGGGTGGTGAGACTTTGTCTTACATACCGTGGACATGTTATCAGGAGGGACTGTCCCTGGAGAAGGAACTGTACTTGGTAAAATAAAAAAGAGTAGGACTCTCAACAATGTGGACTGGCTGCAACAGTGGGCTTAAACATACCAGTGATTGGGAGGGTGGTGCAGGACCACACAGCATGTCATTCTTTGGTACATCAGGTTGCTATGAGTCAGAACTGACTCTAAGGTACCTAATAAGAAGTCAAAAGTGGATGAAGGTCAAGTGACATTGCAAAATTCTTTCAGTAGTTATTTGACCTAAAAATGTTTGAAGGCACTGCTCCAGACTACTTTTAATGCATAAATACATAAGATACCAGTTGGCAAGGTTCTCTTTAAATACAGTATCAAAACATCACGTAAGTTTTCTTTAAAAAATAACATTATAACTCATGTAGACTAACCATTTCTTTTTCAAAGTAAAACTGAGTCTCAAAAAAGATAAATGGCTTGCCCAAGGTCAAACTGGAGTTTTTTCTCCATCAGCACTCTCTCTCTCTCGCTCGCTCGCTCACACACACACACAGAGTTTCTCTCCTCCGGGGTTCTTTGTGGGCTCTGCGACAACTAAGCCTCCAATTGCCGTAATTATTGAGAGAACTGCCACTCTCGGCCTCGGGGGTTTCTGTCTCAGCAGTCATCTTTCTTCACAGGGCTTCAACCTCGGGCAGCGTTCCTCAGTTCCAACTGTCGGAGCTAAGTGAAGGGGAAACTTCTTAATCTTTGGTGACCATGTGAACTTAAAAGATCTTACTAATCCCCTAACGTAACAGAAAGGGGCGGAGATAATTCTTAGAAAACAGACATCTTCTCTTTACATCTACTTCTGCCTTTAGAAAAACATACATTTTTCTTTTTCTCATCAGCTTTCTTCTGTGAAGAAGGAAATGCTCTCCTAACCACCACGGCATGATAGGCTTACCCCTAAGTATTTCTCATATCCACCCTCTCCTTTTTAACCCTATTGCTGTTACATTTACCCAGGGTATCGCCTGTATTCGTGCTTATGTCCTCTAAGCTATTCTCCTAAAATGAGGGATATAAAAATTCAGATCTGAGGATGGTGTTTCCTGCCTTCGGTAGCTTTGGCTCCTTATTGCCCACCAGAAGCCCCCAAGCTCCACCAACCTGCTGGCCGAAGCCCTCAGGTGTTCGTCTCCTATTTCTCTCTCTGCCCTTGTCCCGGTCCCGGCCCTCGCTGACTTTCCCTTGGCACTCCAGCAATGTCAAACTGCTTGGAGTTCAATCTGTGCAGTGGTCTATCTCTGACGTCCTGCATGGAATATTCCTCTTCCTGCTTGGCTTGCCAGTCTCCTTCAGGTCTTCCCGGGAACCCCAGCTCTGGGTCAGCCCCACTACACAGTAAATCTTCACCACTGCCCTTTGAAAGCTGTACAAACAGTTCCTTCTAGGAAGTGTTGGCTTTCACTATATTCCTAACCCTGGTAGATTAAAATGCACAATCAAAGAACATTAGCTCCAGATATCTTGTTTCCTTTAAATAACTCCTGGCAATGGTTTGAGATAATGATTCTACAGCAAACTCACTCTTTTAAAGTTGAAGAAAAAACAGTGCCTTGTGTATAATAATAATAGCAGTGATAAGAGATAATATTATTAGTTGCTGACTAAGTAATGGTGATTTTTTTTAAAAATTTTTATTTAACATAACTGAGGAAAATGTACATTCACATATAAATTTACATGCCCCCCTCTATGCAGCTTCCACTGCTCTCCCTGCCCGGTGACAGCACACTATTCCTCTCTGCTCCATACATGTCTCATCCTCCCAGCAGTCTCCTTTCCCCTCCTGTCCGTCCACTCCCCTTCCTAGTAATGGTGATTTTTAAGAACTACGCATGGTTACAGCATTGAATCAACACATAAATTCTACTGACATTTAACTGGTGCCATAGTCCAAGCTCTCCACACTATTATATATTAGACGACGCACATGGATGAATTTAATAGAACACCCACACTATCATATCATGGTTACCTATGCTTTTATAACTCTTTCTGGGTAAGTTATAAGTTTCTCCATTCAAATATTTTTAATATCACGAAACTCTCAAGGAGTCTGTTCTTCTTGAAGTGAGACACTGATTGCAAGAAAGGGAAGGGGAAGGAAAGGAACCAACTGCTTTAGAAAACACTGCGATGCAGTCACTCCGCCGCTCCGCGGCCGGCGGTGATTACTCACAGACTGGGGGCAGCTCATACTCGACTTCAAGCACCACTCTCTCCCCGACATTCTTCAGCAAGCTGATGATCTCATCGTGGCGGAATTTGGCCAGGTTGATTCCATTCACCGCTTTGATGTAATCGCCCACATCCAGCTGATCACTTCTGCAGAAACAGAGAAGGTCTGTTCAGTGGACCTATCCTTACCACAGTCTCGCCTGATGGCATTTTCCACTTGTCTCTCGTGTGTGAGATTTGAAGCCCAGAAGTGTGACAAGCAGGAGAAGCTCCTGTCACCTGGGCTATGCCTGGCCCCTAAAAACAAGAGTACAGGACGGCCGAAGGAGGATGAGAGATGTGATAGGTCCCTTTTGTTTGTGCTGTCTGTTCTACTTTAGAACTCCTGTGCTGAGTGTGCAGATGTTCAGAGTTTTCCTAACCTTTTGGCCCTTTTGTTTTTGAAGAGTATGACACAACAAAATAGAGAAATTTGTTTCAATTGCTCTGCTCATAAAAGCTTGGTTCTCTGGGGCAAATGATCCAGATCCTGTGCATACCCGCTCATTCCCTCTCGGTTTTGCTCCATGGCGTTTATACATTTTATAGTTTTCAGTGTCTTCACTAGGGGTTTATCCAAGGCCAGAGAAAGTCAGCTTATTTTGCCATTTATTGCTAACCACAGGATAGATAAAAAGAATACCGGTGAAGGAGAAACTATAGTGAGAATATTGAGTTTCAGTCATATTCTCATTGATCTTCACCACCTTAACAGAACCTTGGTTACCCACCACTTCTAAACCAAGAGCAGACAGCCAAACAGATGAGAGGAATTTAAAACCTCATGTCACTGATAGAGCTTCAATGACATTTTCTCCCCAAGTAAAAACCTGTTGCTCTTGAGTTGATTCTGACTCATAGTAACCCTATATGACTGAGTGGTACTATCTCACAGTTTCCAAGGAGGACCCGAACTGCTGACCTTTTGGATAGCAGCCGTAGCTCTTACCTGCTGTACCACCAGGGTTTCTTCTTCCCAAACAGAAATACCTAATTCATTTATTATATTAAGTCCAGCCCAAATCATTCTTCCTTCTGAGAGCCTTACTGATTGAGCCAGCTTGTAGTTCCTGCTGTCACTCTCACTACCGGCTTACTGTCACTCGTTTGTGACAACTTCTGCATTGTTGCTTTTTACTATTACACAATGCCATTACTGCTCTGAAATGTTTCGTGTTTTCTACACCTCATCACCTCTACTAGATTATAAGCTCCTCTGGGGCAGGGAGCTTATCTTTAAGTATTTTGATTTACTGTCTGTAAAATGGTAGTATCTTAAACACTAGAAGACTGGCGTAAAACTGGAATAGTGCTACTTTCAATCATAGCATTACTACAGCTCCCGATGGTATTTTTTCCCCTTTATTCACATTTGTTTTAAGGGCTACATCTGAAGATGCCCTGGGGAAATATGAAGCCCTAACATCACAGACTGGTCACAGCTGTGATGAAATAAAGGAGGTTATGGGTGTGGAGGAAACCCTAGTTGGGTAGTGGTTAAACATTATGGTTGCTACGCAAAATGTTGGCAGTTCAAATCCGCTAGGTGCTCCTTGGAAACTCTGTGGGGGCAGTTCTACTGCGTCCTATAGGGTCACTATCAGCCAGAGCTGATTTGACAGCAGTGGGTTTGGTATAGTGGGTTTTATGGGTGTGGAAAGATGTTTCTTAAAAGCCTGAAGAAAACAGATGGAGGTGATAATGTTCCCATCAGCCTCTTACAAACAATACCTTCAGATCATAGATCACTCCATTGAGTTAAGCTTACAAATTGTATGAAAAGGTGGATTATCCAAAGTCATCACTCTTTCAGATCAAACTTTATAAGGTAAGAAATCTAAAACTTAATTTGGGATTATGTGGATAAGAATATTGTTGTTGAAGCCATAGGTAATTTAATGTTACTCTTAATGAACCTGACTATCACATCCTCCTTTCTGAGGGAAATAGAGAATTTGGCCATAAAGAAAGCTTCTTCTCTTCTTGACACTCTCCTTCAGTCTGGATTATTCTGTCATTGGTTATATTGGTACAAATTGCAGCTTAAGGGAAGAAGGACAAAATGACCCATCCTGCTGTAAGCCTTTTATCCTTTTGGAAATCACATTTTTGTCTTAATGCAAAGAAAACCCTACAAGTAGACAAGTGGAAACATGTGGTACAAGTTAAGTTTTCACTTAGAAACTTGAGGTTGGGATTCCCACTCTTTCTAGGCTACTATTTCCTTCTATGGTAGTTTCTCCCAACACCAAAAGAACAAAACCAAACCTACTGCCATGGAGTTGATTCCAGCTCATAGCAGCCCTATAGGCCAGAGTAGAACTGCTCCACAGGGTTTCCAAGGAGTGCTGAGCGGATTCAATCTGCCAGCTTCTTAGTTAGCAGCTGAGCTCTTAACAACTGTTAAGAGAAGGCTCCTTCCCCCAGTGCCCTGACATCATGTGTGGACATTTAGATGGCTCAAGTATCTCATTCCCCACTGTAGTCCATCTACTGTTCACATTTGGGACTCAAACTATATAAACATTTTAAATTCTAGTTTATAAGGGCCTGGCTATTCCTGAGATGACAGGACAATCTCCCTGATGACTTTGGCACTGGCAGAAAAGCTACATGGACAGACCAGTGGGGCAGCTTCTGAAACCCTCTGTGCTTGAGAGGTGCTACCTGGCAACTAGTAGCTGTCACTTATTCATTAATGACCTTTGCTAATGAAGCTCTGATTTTTGAATTAATTATACCCTCTCTTCCCCTTTCCACATTTCTCTGAGATGCAGTTACCTAGCAGCAATGCCTCCTTGCCGCAGGTTAGATACTCTTGGCTTGCCATCCTTATCAATTCCTCCAGATACCGTCAGACCGAGTGTAGTGCCTTCCTTCTTCATCAGTTCAACAACTGTGGAGCCCTTGAATTCCTCTGTTAAAAGAAAAGTATTTGCTTATTAAACAAGAGTCAAATCACAGATGCTTTTGTGTGTGGTTAAGTGACTTCCCCCTATAAACTTCCCAGTTTTTTTAATGAGAAAAGATATCGGTGGCTTCCTTCCATTGCAAGTTGCAGAGTAATCTCATATAGATGTGCATGCAGATAAAGCTGAAGGCAGATATTCCATTATAGATTATTAAAATGAGTACCAGTGGGGTAATTCATACTTGGATGATGATAAATAGGTCAGTATGGCTGTGTACAAACCCTAATATTCACCCTTTGTTTTCTGCCATTCTCAAGTGACTGTCTCTGGTGTTTCTCTCTGTAACTCTAGAGTACAATGGAAAGTTACAAGATACGAGGTCAGAACAAAATTTTAAGCAGTAACAGAAACACATATAATACAGCAGCAGATTCTAAGTTCTTGGCACCTTTCAGTTTAAAAGACTAACTGACAAAAGAAAAGAGAGCTTCCTCCAGGTCCAAGGAAAAGAATAATGATTCTCTACTTTGCGCTGTTCAGCAAATAAAATATAATAACTTTCATGTCACAACTCATACCATTTCTTACAGAACATGTCACAATATGCCAAAGTAGGGATGGTCCCCAGAATCCTCAAGTAATTCTTGCAAATACCTCATTCCTTACTTTCAGAATTTAAAATCTCACAGATCCAACGGGAGACAATATTGGTGATATCAAGAGAGAATGCATTTTTTTTTTTTTTTTTTTAATTTTAGGCATAGCCAGCCAAACCAAGCAAGGTTAAAAAAGACTTTTGGATGTAAAAGGGAATAGAGTCAATATTTATTTATCCAGAGGCTAAGTATGATAAATAGTGTTTTGAACTTCTCTGGGGTGTTATCTCGCCTCTCTGTATACACACATGCTAGGTAGGGTTGGAGAGACTGGACAGCTTTCCAGTTCTTTATGAATCAGGTCAGGAATTTCAGGCAGGAGCTTTCAGAACATAAAAAATATTCAGATTAAAAAAATACTCAGATTAAAATGCAAGAACAGATCTGCTGTTTCAAAGTCAAATTTTAAAAAAGCTTATTTGCATACATCTGTCCCTTCCTTAATTACATATAAGAGTTAATTATAATTGTCAAAAAAAAACACATTATTTGCATAGCTCTGGCCTTCTCTAATTATATATGAGTTAATTATAACTTCAAAAGTCTATAGGAATGCTTATTGTAAAGGTTTTTAAATGGCTGCAGCCAAAATACTATCCCACTAGCCAATGAAAATGAAATCATGTCAGGAAAAGAAAATATCTCTCATCTAATCAGAGACAGAAAGAGACGATGGGGAGAGAAAAAGTAAGGAGTGGCAGGCTACTACCTTCCTCAGTGATTTAAAGAATGTCATTCTGAGCATTGCTTTCAGGAGTACCAGGTCTAGCATTCCGCCTCTGGAAGTCTGCTGTATTGTATCTGTTTGATGATGCTTCATGTGTGAATTCTTACTCCTCTTTAAAGGAGAAGCTAAGGGAGAGCCTATGACAGCATGTCAGCTAACCTGCTACATTTTATATAAGAAGAGACCAAATAATGACTGAAATTCAGACGAGTCCTCTGAAAATTCCTGCCAAGCACACAAAAGTACAAGATATTTTTCCGTCACTTACTTGAAGATTCTGCAACAAGACCATCACATTCTTTCCACCTGTATCCCATTAAAACAAAACAATTCCCTATTCATCCCACAAAATACACAAAGGCCCAACTAATATGTAAGTGATCAACATAATTAACACCCCTATAAATCTTGTACAGAGCCCTGGTGGTACAGTGGTTAAGCACTTGGCTGCTTATCAAAATGTGGGCCGTTTGAACTGACCAGACTGTAGGGGAGAGACATGGCAGTCTGTTCCCATAAAGATTACAGTCTTGGAAACCTTATGGGGCAGTTCTACTTCATCCTATGAGGTTCACTGTAAGTCAGAATCAATTAGATGGCAGTGGGTTTTGGTTTTATAATTCGTATTGGGAGAAGCCCTCTATGGGGCAGTTCTACTCTGTCATATGAGTTGGAGTAGACTCAACGGCAACAGATCTATTTATTTATTTTTCTTAGGGGTTATTCAGAAATGAGCAAAGAAACAACTAGGAAATAGTAATGCCAGGCAAGTGAAAACAAGCTTCAATTCATAAAACTCTATTCAGACTGTTTTCAAGAACACACTTCCTGCATACAACAGGACATTAGCACACAGGTAGTGCCGATTTCTGCAGAAGGAACTCAAGTCTCTCCTAGTTTTCCAACTGAATTCTGAAAAATGTACTTGGAAAGCCCAGTTCCTTTAGTTCAACTTGATCTCCATTAGAAAATAAAGCCAGCCATTTGGGCTATTTTTTCAGCTGCTAATATTCAATTACCTTCTCATTTATAAATATTTCAAATCTTACCTAAGAGATAGTTTTAATAACATGTAAAAAAGAAAACGGTCATGTACCAGTCAGTTGAGGAATGTGTTCATTCATTGATTCAAGTATCTGTCCAGTGCCTAGGGGAACCCTGGCGGTGTAGTGATTAAGGGCTATAGCCGTTAACCAAAAGATGAGTAGTTTGAATCCACTAGGCACGCCTTGGAAACTCAATGGGGCAGCTCTACTCTGTCTATAGGGTCACTATGAGTCACAATCAACTCAAAGGCAGTGGGTACTGCACACTAAACTAGGAAAACACAAAGATGGTGACAGCCTAGTCACAGACACAAACAAGCCCCGCACAGACCACTGTGGCACAGTGTGGGTTGCCAGGAAGGCAGCCCCCGTGGAGATGAGAGCAGTAACTACATACTGAAAGGCTTGAGGTTCCAAATACTGCGTCTATTTCACAATTTTGTCTTCTGTTCAATCTCTGTATTTATCGATTAGGATTAGTGGAGCAGAAGGAGACCAAAGAAAGAATTTAAATGAGCAAAACGCAGGGTAAAGATAGACTATTGTTGCAAGAAAATGCGCTGATTCACAAGAATGTTAAATGCCTACAAGTGTCTTTAGTCCCTGAAGGACCGACTGTATCTTTCCTAGGTGTTTCCAAACGGGGTGTGGGAGAAGTAGCTGTATGGAGAGGAAGGAATATGCTTCTGGAGTTTTCTTTCTGCTAGCATGGGCTCTCAACCCATCTATCATTTTATGTCTTTTTTGGTGTTTAATGTTTGCATAATAATCTAACGGGAAAGAGAAATGAAGACAGATGAATTCTTGTGCATGAGTTCCCATTTACATCAGGCTTACTGAACAGAGCCCTGCAGCGAGGCAGGGAACTCAGGCAAGTCAGCAGGTCCTGACAATTCTTTCTTTGGGATTTAAATTGCAAATAGCCTTTTCCAAACTAAGCAGGACCTCCTAGCAAAGACTGTAGCGTCTCCAAATTAGCGAGCTGCACAGCAAACAGACGGCCGGCAAGCAATGAGATGGTTCGTGTTTTGATGTTTTCTTTAATTACCATGTTTAATTATCTTACAAAATATAGATTGCATCTGTACCAATATTCGCTCAACATAACCAACAAGAATTTCATTGATAAGATGGAATTTCGTTGTTAGTGCTTTTTCTTTGTGCTTGTAATTCAACCCTTTGAATTGCTGCAACCCCAGCAACATTTAAAACAAGTAACATTAATGCTTGGCAAAAGAAAGAGAATTGTTAAAAAAATTAATAAGATAGATGGTTATGAAATTAATATGCAGAAAACCACCACATTTACATAAACAACAGCTAGTTAGAGTGATCACAGAAGAAAACACCCCATTTATAATAGCTAAAATAAAAGCTGTGGGAAAAGACAATAAAAAATATGCATGCTCTACATGTCATAACAAGGAGCCCTGGTGGTGCAGTGTTTGAGCGCTCAGCTGCAAACAGAGGTTGGATGCTCTGAGGGAAAAAGCTAAGGTCATCTGCTTCTGCTGTCACAGCTCTGGAAACACTGTGGGGGCAGTTCTGCTCTGTCCTGTCTGGCTGCTGTGAGCTGGAACTGAGTCTGCTGCAACCAGTTTGCTTTCACATGCAGGAACTAATATTCTAGTGGTCTTTCTTGCATAGGATAGCCAAACATTAAAAAGATACCAGTTTTCCCTAAGCTAATCTATAAAGCTAACAATTCCAATAAAAATGCCAATAGCATTTCTTGGGGGGGGGGGGCACAAGATATATACCTCATATTATTGCAAAAATACAATATGTATCCTTTCAAAGATCCTGCGAAAAGTTGTGTCCCTAACTTGCTCTTAAATCTGCTATGGAAGAACAGAGAGTCAGACTGAAGTAGTAAGAGTTATGACCTTCGCCGTCATCGCCAGTCACAGACCAATCCGACACCCTGAAAACAAGAGCCAGGGTGAGAAGGCTGGCAAAGCTCCTATACCTACCCCTTGAAACTGGTCAGACTTTGTTTCTACTTGGACTTAGAAAAAAGGAGAGAAAGAGAGAGAGAGTAGCGGGGAGAGGGTATTCAGGCAGGCAGGCCTGCGGGTCTTGTAGGCCTATGACATTCAGAACCAGCATCTGACCATGTTAATGCTTTATAACACTGTTTTCTATAGAATAAAGGTACAACATAATAAGTAGCATTATTCCGGTTTGGGAAATTTTCAGTGTTTGGAAACTCCTGCCTCGTTACTTATAGCTTACACCAGAAAAGAGGAACTACTCTTAATTTTTGACAAATCCCTAAAATTCAGGGGTTAAAGGAACAGAGAATTACAAAGTGGACAGTTGTAACAACAGTTGCTGAAACAGAGGTGAGGACCATAAAGTGATGGTCATAGCTGAGTGTTAAGGGCACTCCCAGGAGTAGAGGGCCATGCTGGTGCTACCTGGAAGGCTTGGAATCAAGCTGGGAGGACGTGTTCTGGATGGTTCCTCAGAGGACTGATTCCTGAGCTAAGCAGAGAAGAAGTCTCTTCAAGATGAACGGATGGGAAAAGGCGGCAAAGACAGAGGAAAAACAATGGTAGGGGATTGCACACATTCCTGGGGGTGCGAATCCTTCAGTTCAAATGGAAGCATTTTAATTCCGGCTACACATTGGAATCATCTGGAGAGCTCTCACAGTATTGATGCTGGTACCCACTCAGACCGACTGAACCAGCATCCTTGTAGATGGAGAACTTGCATCTGAATTTTTTTTCACTTAAACTTTTTTGGAGAAATTTACTTTGTTATCATTGTGGTTGAGAACATATATGCAAAAATATACAACAATTCAAGGGTCTACATGTACAACTGAGTGACAGTGGCTACATTCTGTGAGTTGTGTGATCGCTGTCACCCTCCTTGTCTGCGTTGGTCCTTCCCTGTTAACATAAAGTCACTGCCCTCTAAAGTTCCCATCTAGTCTTTTGAGTTGTCAGTCTGATCCTATACAGATAGACCTCAAAAGAGCATAAAGCTCAAGGTAAACAGTCTTGACTGCTTAAGCTAATCTACTGTTTGATTTTAAGGAGACTTCAGGGAATATTTTGGTTTAAGATGCAAAGATGATGTCAGGGCAGCAGTGTCAGGGGTTCAACCAGCTTCCATGGCTCCAGGAACTTTGGGATTCTACAAAAACATAAAATTCTGTTCTACATTTTCCCTTTTTGGATTAACTCTGTAAAGAGTAACACAGAGAGATCCTTTGTACTTTGTACTTTACTCCCAATTTTCCCCAGTGGTAATGTCTACAGTATAATATCACAGCTAAGATTATCACCACTGGGATCTCACATGCCCTTTTACACCCATACCCTTCTCGCTCCTGCACCCCCTTCCTTAGTTACTGGAAACCCCTCATTTATTCCCTATTTTTATAATTTTTTCATTTCAAGATTGTTACATAAATGTAATCATACTGTTTGTACCTTTGGTGGCTGGCGTTTTTTCATTCTGCATAATTCTCTGGAGACTCATTCAAGGTATTTTATGTATCACTAGTTGTTCCTTTTTGTTACTGAATAGTATTCCAGGATATGAATGTATCACAGTTTAACCATTTGCCCACTGAAAGACATGTTGGTCATTTCTTGTTTTGTGTTATTCCAAATAAAGATTCTATAAACAGCCATATACAGGTTTTTGAGGACTACATGTAATCCTTTCTCTGGGAAAAATGCCTAGAATGATTGCTGGGTAATACAGTATAGTTCCATATTTAGTTTTTTAATAAATTGCCACTGTTTTCCAGAGTGATTATATGATTTTATATTTAAACCAGCAAAGTATGAGTCATACAGTTTCTCTGCATCCTTGTCAGCATTTGATGTTGCCATTATTTTTCTTTATTTTAGTCATTCTGATAAGTGTGTGTCATTGTGGTTTTAATTTGTATTTCCCCAGCAGCTAGTGATGCTGAATATCTTTTCATGTACTTGTTTGCCATTTGTATATCCCTTTGCTGAAATGTCTCACTACGTCTTTTGGTCATTCTCTATCTGTATTTTTTCTTGTTTTATTTTCATTTTTTACTATTAAGTTATGAGAGTTGTTATGTATTCTAGACACTATCTTTGTTGAATATGTGGTTTGCAAATGTTTTTCCCACTCTGTTGCTTTTTTACCCCTCATCTTAACAAGATCTGTCACAAAGCAAAAGTCTTTAATTTTGATGAATTCAATTTATCAATTATTCATTTTATGAACCGTGCTTTTGTTAAGTATAAGAACACTTGACTGAGTCATGGATCCTGAAAAATTTTTCCTGTTTTTTTCCTAGAAGTCTGACAGTTTCGTGGCTTACATCTAAATCTCTAATCTTACATGCCCTGTCTAGCTGCACTGCCCATGCAGGCAGGCTGTGCCTCAAACTGCCAGGTAACCATCAGACTGCTAAGAAAGACAGCACCCCACCCCAGCACACCAACCATTCTGTGTGTCCACATGTATCTGTGGTCGAGCTGAAAACATGAGACACAGTGCTGGCAAAGTGAAAACCATTATTATTACTTATAGAAAGGAAACAAAACAATAACAGATTCCCAAATGGGAAACGCTTACCCTTCCCCAAACTACCCATGGCTCAGGTCAGATGCCGTGTTCACGTCACTTCTGCTCTGGCTACAGGCATGATGTGAGGGCAGTCTGCACAGCTCCGGAAGCTTTTGCTCTGTGGCTAGGCCTCACTAGTTCTCTGCTGCCAGCCCCTTACAAGGAACCCAGGCTAGCAGGGTTTCTTGCCATCACAGTACATTGGATCATGCTGCCCAGGGAGGCAGCAGGCATGTAGGCCCTGTAATGGGCACACTGAGACCACTCTTGCTCTCCACAGGCAAATGTTACAACTCTTTTAGCTCTGCCAGTAAGACTCTTGCCCCAAAGGTACTCATTCTTACTGTGTCAGCTAGTACGCTCATCACTGCTGTCTCTCATGGCCTTACACGCCATCTTCAGCGTTACTACTTGTCTTCTGGGCCTTTGAGGTTCTCTGTGCAGGCACTCTGGGGCCTTGGTCCAAAGGACATGCTCAGCTCCAAACCATTCTAGGTGGGAATGAAGAACCCAGGAACCCATGAGGGGCGGACCATCAGACAAGCCTCCTCCTTGTCAATTTCAAGGCTTGGTCCTCCTACTAGGACTACAGACTAAGCAGCCCTCTTGGTAGGCCACAAATCACTCAGTTTACATATTAATCAGTCAATCTCTTGCAAGATGTTACCTGGTCAATTATTTTGTGAGAGTTACAAAACCACAGTTGCAAAGGCCATATAAAAGCATTCACTGCACCATATCCATTTTGAATTAATTTTTGAGGGAGACACAGTCATACTTGACATCTGTGATAGTTCAGTTCCAACATCAGGCCACACACTGCATTACTTTCAATGACATCAGATCTTTCCTGGGCTCAGTTTTTGGTAGTTGCTGTGATAAAAAGCAAGTTGGTGTGAAAAATCAGAGTGGGACAGGAAATGAGTGTAGCAGTATCTAACGTGGTCTGAAGGTTTGAGAAACTGCACAGTGCCCAATAAGCATATACATCTCATTAGTAAGTACTTGTAGAGAATGAAACTTTTTTTCCCATTTATTTTATACGTATTATTATTTTCAAATAGCTATTAAGTTGGTAGCACAAAATCCTGACTAAATTGTTTGGACGTAATTTCTTAGTAAGGAGCCCTGACTGAACAATAGTTAAGTGCTCAATTGATAAACAAATGGCTGGTGGATTGAACCCACCCAGGGACTTTGCAGAGAAAAATCTGCAGATCTGCCCCTGTAAAGATTAGTCAAGAAATCCCTTGGAGGAGTTCTGCTCTATCATGTGTGGTTGCTGTGAGCTAGACTCTACTTGATGACACCCAACAACAACTACTTAATAATGGAATTATTAGTAATCCATTTAGCCTAAAGGCATGGTGAAAAAAATTACTGAGACCTTAAGGACTATGTGAACCAAGAAATTTGGAAAATTCTTCCCTGTCTCCATTTAGCTGGTGGAAGAAGAAAGAGAACTCTCCGAAAAGCTATCAGCAAATGCTTCTTTTCACATCTCAAGTGCAAGATTGTGTGACATATCCACACCTGGCTTCAACGTAGGCTGAGAACCGGAGTCTAGGAAGATGCTCGGGCAACAAGGCTAAGAGATTTGGGGGATAAAAGACTGAAATCCATCAGTGACTGTGGACAGCATGTACTCTAGGCATATCAATGAAGAAGATTTGCCGTGAGAGGCAGACACCAATTAAAATGTGAAGACTGAGAGACAGTAAGGGTCAAGTGGACTTCAAGTTTTATGGCTTCTTTGGGAGATCCTGGTGTCCCTCAAGGGAAGCCTGGTTCCACAGTGGTTACGGACTTGGCTGCTAACTAAAAATCTGGCAGTTCAAACCTTCCAGTGGCTGAGCAGGAGAAAGGTGTGGCAGTCAGCTTCCACAAACACTACAACCTTGGAAACTCTGCAGAGCAGTTCTACTCTGTCCAATAGGGTCACTACTAGTTAGAATCAACTCAGTGGCGGTGAGTTTTGGTTCTAGTGTCTTTCACTGAAATAGAGAATTGAGAAAATGAGAAGGTTTGCGTTGCTGTGAGTGACTAGAACGGGGACAGGCACATGATTTAAAATCATATAGGGAGAAGCTACGTGAGATTAAATACCAGGGAAGACCTAGTCTTAATTTTCTTCACACCCCAACCAAAGTGGTTTATAAGCCCTTTGCCCATACTTATAAAAAAAACAAAATGCATTTTAAAAGCACCCATGACACAAATTCAGCAAGACAGGTATTAGTGAGGCTGTTTCCCTCTTGAAGTTCCACCAACTGCATAGCCAAGTGCGTAGATGCTTTTTAAATATTAGAAAGAATAAAACGGAAATACAGATGATGAGAACTTTATTCACTAAGTCACAGATTCTGAGCAGGTGACAACAGAGATAGTATTTTGTTCCCTGCTGTATCTCCAGTGCCTACAATGGTACCTGGTACATTCTCAGGTGTTTTCCTGATAGCTGCTGAATGAATGAACACATCAGTTACAATACAGGGAAGTATGACCAGGTAATGAGCACTGTCTTATGGCAAAGAGAAGCATTGCTGGATTGTGCTGAAGCAAGATGATAAAGGAGCAGAATTTGAAAAGGAATAGATAGTTAGTTCCCTAAGCTTATTTGGTTGGTTTACAAATGCCTTAGTAAGGAGGACTGGTGCTCATACCAGAGTACTGTAGCTATATCTGTGTATTTTTTTTTGTACAAAATATCATTGCTCACCCCACAGTTTTATCTGTATATCACTTTTAGTGGTGCCACTAGGAACTTTATCCTCCCTCAGTAAACAAACCGATGCCTTTTCCAACGCTCATTTCAAGCTCCTCCTAACACTTCCTGGTTCAGCAAAGCTGCTGGGATCAGAGCTGGGCTTTTGTGATGAACTGTAACATTTTTAGCCTCAGTTCTTGCCACCCAGACCAGCAGAGAAAAATCTTTTGACACTTTCTACCCCTGCATAGCGACATGAGGGGTGTATGAGGACTTCTCTCATCCCCTGGGAGTCTATGCACAAGTTAGAATAATGGCAGGGGTGTACAGCACATAAATATTACCCAGTATAAATAGTCTGTGAAACCAAATTACCGCTGGTTTATCTCACACAGTGACAGGAAGGGTTAGATTAATATCTGTGTGCTGTCTTGTTGTTAGGAGTCATGAGTCAGTTCTGACTTACAGTGACCCTGTGACAAAAGAACAAACACTGCCTGGTCCCTGCACTACCATCACAATTGCTGCTATGTTTGAGCCCACCGCTGCAGTCACTGTACCAATCTATCTCACTGAGGATCTTCCCCATTTTTGCTGACCCTCTACTTTACCAAGCATAATGGTCCAGCCTCTTTTGATGACATGCCAATAGTAAGTAAGACAAACGTCTATATGAAGAATTCCAGTGAAGTGTGGTTAACACACAGCAGGACCCAGGAGCTTGAAGGATAGCAGCAGCTCAACCTGCAGTCCCACAAATGGTCCCTATAAGCTGTGGATCACAAGCATTCTTCTCCAAGTAGTGTTCCTTACAGGCTTAGAGGGTTGGGTTCCTCTTTAGATGAAAGTGGGGAATTCGCTTGTACTATTACTATCATTTTCACTCTACAGTTGAAGACATGGACGTACATTTAAGTTGCTTAACAAATTAATACACTCAGGCAGAAAACTTTTATTTGTGCATGTCTTTTTGGCTAGTATTTAATGTTAAATAATTATTTAGATATGAAAAATAAGAGCTACTGTGCTAATAAGATTACAGTGATCAGATGGCCTGGTCTGGAATTCCAGCTGAACAAACGGGGATGAAAGGTATGTCTTACTCAGCTGGATGAGAGAGAAGGGAACACTGAAGGGGACAGGGAAGGCCCTGTGGCACCAGCAGAGATCTGCTCACCAGTCAGACAGGTCACTTACCTGCTGTCCATGATAGTGGGCCAAATCTCATTTAGGGACTACTGCTCCTTCAAAAATAATTGAGAGATCAGTGCTTGGGGTCCTATACCCATAAGGGGAACAAGTAAAAATCAAACCCACTGTTATCGAGGTGATTCCATCCCATAGCAACCCAATAGGTCAGAGTAGAACTGTCACATAGGGTTTCCAAGGAACAGCTGGTATACTCAAACTACCTTCTGGTTAGCATCTGAGCTCTTAATCACTGCTCTACCAGGGGAAGGGCAAAATTCAGTAAGATATCGGACTTCTTGAATAATCAGGGAAAAGTAAAACTTAGAGTTACACTTGGCTGGCCTCCTCTTTTCATGGATATCTGAAGTATTCGTGAAACCAGGATGGAGCTAGACAACTTGTCTAAACAGAGAAATACAATGAAGAAATCCCAGACACTTACTGAAGATAGCTGTCATTATAAAGCAGTTTATATTTTGTAAAAGGCACTTGTATCCATAACACTTCTATTTTATAGATTAGGAAACTGAGATTTGAAAATTAGGTTCCTTTTGTTAAGCAGAACTTTGTGTCTATTCTAAGAACATGAAATTGCCTCCATTTATAACTGAAGGCATAAATTCCGAGACCCATCATAAAATAATGGCAAAATAATCAATACAACAGTGTTCAGATTTAGTACTACTGAGAAAAAGGCTGAAAAATGAGGCCAGTGTTAGGCAAACTCCAAACCATTAAGGTAACAATATATCAGTCCCTTTCATTTTGTAACAAATGCCTGTGTGTCAGAAATATTTATTTGACTCGATCCCACGCACCCCTGCACTCACCGTGAGACTTGATCCATTTTCAAAGAAGGGAACAGATGGAAAACCAACAGTGTAGTTACTGCAGATGACCAAAAGGCAAGGCAGCAAGGGAGCTTGTGGACTCTCCTGATGGAGACAGCTAGACAGTCTGCTGCAGGTTCTGAGTTTTATTAGTGCCCTACTGTAACCCCATTAGAATTAGAGGAGGCTGGGATGCGCACATCCAGGACAGCGTTCGCATCCTCCTTCTGGCTTCCTCCATCCTAACAAGTAATGAGGAGTGCAGCCTTCTCTTCTGGCCTTTCTCCTTATCCAGCTCTTTCCTTCTGCTTGAATGAGAAACAACTACATTTGTATCCCAAAAGAAAAGCTCCCCATTAGAATGACTAGTAAGGGAAGGAGTAGATAAACCAGAGTCGCTACTCTTTCCTCTTTGGCTTAGCCCTTCGCATCAGTACTTCCATCCCCACACACCACATTTCCTTCCTAGACAGAACTATTTTCTAGCCTCACTTTCACTATAAGATGCTTCAGTCCTAACCATTCACTTTTATTTCCCTCTCTCCCACTGAGTATCTGTTGATCATTTGGTAAGTGCTAGGCACCTTGCTATCTAGGAATAAATGAGATAGACTTAGTCCCCGCCTCGAGGAATTTATATTCTAGAAAGAACTATGTATCTTAAGCAATTAAAATCATAACAAATATGATTAGTGATTATTGGTGAAACAAAGAGGATGGTTCTAATCTGAGGGACAATTCTTGAAAAATATTTGTAACTAGTTCACCTTGTATAAATCACTAAACTCATTCTGGACCTGAATCTCTGAACTGTTAGACAAGAGAATGGAACTATATAGTTTTAAAATGCCCATATTTCACTGACTTCAAGATGTGATCACTTTTAAGGTACAGTACATTTATTTAAGTTACCATTAAGAAAGTATTGGCTGGCAATTTAATTATACCATAATGCTTTCCGGCAACCCTGGTGGCGTAGTAGGTTAAGTGCTATGTCTGCTAACCAAAAAGTCAGCAGTTCAAACCAGCCAGGCACTCCTTGGAAACTCTGTGTGGCAGTTCTACTGTGTCTTGTAGGGTCTCTATGAGTTGGAATCCAGTTGACAGCCGTGGGTTTTAGTGGACTGAATGCTTTCTAATTACTAAAACTCTTTATTTTATACTTAACAAAGAACTACAAGTGCATACATGAAAAGGAAAGAGTAAGTGAAATAAATTGTTTAAGGTATTTCTACAACTTCACATTCCCATTCTGACCCATGGTCACCAATGCCACATTTTCCACAGAACACTGTCATCTGGGCCATCAGGAGCACCAGTGACACAACATTTCTAAAACAGTACTTTGCCTGTCCACAATAAAAAAGATGGAATCAACCCAGGAGCTCATCAAAGAATAAATGGATAAAACAAATTATGGTATATTCATCTGATGAAATACTACGAACTGATAAAGAATAAGGATGAATTTGTGAAATGTCTTATAACATGGAGGAATCTGGAAGGCATTATGCTGAGTGAAATTAATCCGTCACTAAAGACCACTATTATAAGAACTCAGGAAAAGGTTTAAACACACAAGAATACATTCTTTGATGGTTATGAAGGTGAGGAGGAATGAAGGGAGTATTCACTGACTTGACAGCAGACAAGAATTATTTGAGGTGAAGGGAAAGACCACACACGATACAGCAGAAGTCAGCACAACTGGACGAAACCAAAAACTAAGAAGTTTCCGGAACACAACCAAATACTTCCAAGGACAGAGTAACAGGGGTAAGGGTCTGGGAACCATGGTTTCAGAGGACATGTAGGTCAATTGGCATAACACAATTCAAGAAAATGTTCTGCATTTCACTATGGTGAGTGGCATCTGGGGTCTTAAAAGCTAATAAGTGCCCATCTAAGAACCATCAATTGGTCCCAATCCACCTAGAGCAGAGAGAATGAAGAATGCCAAAGACAAAAGCAAAAGATGACCCTAAGAGACAGAAAGGGCCACATAAACAAGTGCCACCATCAGCATGAACTGGAAGAACCAGATGGTACCCGGCTACTACCAGTGACTGCTGTGACAGAATTACAACAAAGAGTCCCTGACAGAGCAGAAGAGATGTGGGGAGCAGAACTCAAACTCTAGTAAAAAGACCAGATTTCATAGTCCAACAGACTAGACGGTCCCCAGAAGACGGCTCCCGGGCTCTCTGTCAGTCCACTATTGAAACCATTCCTGAAGCTAACTCTCCAGAGAAGGATTGGACGGGTCTATGAGACATATAGTAACACTGGCAAAGAGTGTCCCATTCGACAGCACTTGGCTTGGCTGGCTGGCAAAGAGTGTGCTCCTTGGCTTAAGTAGATAACCTGAGACTAAGTGGGCAGCTGCTGGCCAGAGGTGAGATGAGAAGGCAGAGAAGGACACGAGTTTGGCTGAACGGACACAGGAAATACAGGGTGGAGGAGTGTGCTGTTACAGTGCGGGGAGAGCAACTAGGGTCACCTAACAAAGACTGTATGTGTTTTTATATGAGAAAGTGACTTGAATAGCAAACCTTCACTTAAAGCACAATGAAACTAAAAAGTGTTTTGCTATCGTAGCTTGGATTTTCTTCGAAGTTGCTGAGACTCATTTGCAAGACTGATGCTTATACTTCCTTGATTTCACTGGAAAATGTTATCAGACGTTTCAAACAATGTATATTCCTTCTTCAAATGCTTCTTAAATATAAATCTATAAAATGAATAAAGCAGTTTCCATTGAGTTGATCCCAACTTGTGACAACCCTATTTGTGTCAAACTAGAACTGTGCTCCACAGGGTTTTTTCAATGGCCGATTTTTCAAAAGCAGATCACCAGTCCTTTCTTCAGTGGCATCTCTGGGTGGACTCAAACCTCTTAACCTCTTGGTTAGCTGCTCAGCATGTTAATTATGTGGAACACCAAGGACTCTGAAAATGACTCTGAAATTTCCAAGTCCTTCACTGGTGCAAGCTTTTTCCAAGACCTTGGGAGAAGTCCTAAGAATGTGTTCACATGCTTTTGCAAAGTTTGAAACAGATATTTATATATTGTGAAAGAACTCCCTTATCCAAACTGTATAAGCTTCAGGCACTATAAAATCTAGATTGATACATACACATTAACTACAATAAAAAGAAAATGAATCTGAAGAACTGAATTCTTGAATGTAAGCATGAAACATTAAAACAAGTTGTAGTGCATTATGAGTTGTGAAAGTCATTGTCACATAAGAAGTATAAGATATTTACTGATTTATATTGAGTTAGTGACCTGCTGAACCTTCATCAAAAGGCCACACCAGTCCCAGAGAATGACAGCTTTGTGTTGAAATTCATGAGAAATAGGCCCTGCTGAAATATCTAGAGAAAACAGCTCGCTGGTTTTTGTATTTGTTTGTTTTGATTAATCTTGCTCAACTTCGTGATATATGTGTGCATATGGGCAGATTTTTCTTATGTCTGAAGTCTGGACACATATTTCCTGAAAAACATATTACCACTGTCTTTTTTTTTTTTCCCACTGCATATCTGCCTTTAACAGATTCATCATGTGGTCTAAATACAATATCCACTCTTGTTACCCAGCATGCACAGAATAGTTTCCCTTTAAAAGCACAATGCCCTATCAACGCCTTTAAAATCTATTAAAGAAAATCTCACCAAGCCCAAAGGAGTATCACAATAATTGCTTCTCTTACCTAGGTGAAAAAGGACATATCGGTCAACTAAAGAAGTCCAGAAGCAATTAACACCTCAATGTTCTCTGGGAAATTCCCTGAATTAAAGAAATGACAAAAGTGTTCCATGGTGATTGCATTTGTAATACTTAGTCACCGGCACTGCTGCAGAGTGCCTCAGTCAACAGGAGTTAGGTGTGTACGTGACACAGGGTGTGTCTGGATATTTGCACAAGCAGCACATGTGGTTACTCGGCCAGACATTTCAAGGCTGAATCCAGAAATGGAGCTGGCATATGCACCTATGAAATCAATATGCAATCTACTTATGTATTAAATCAATAACTTCACAGGTATAAAAACACATTTCTGGTTTCTGTGCTGCCACTACCAGAATTGCCTTACCAGTCTTCTTCCAGGGCAGGGCTATTAAACAGACGGGTTGTATTCACTGGGTCTACTACACAAACATCCGAGGGATCTGACTGAGGTGTGGAGTGCTTCAGGTAAGACCCTCATTTGCCAGCAGCAAGATCTACAGACTGCCTAATTCATCATCTCTGCTTTTCCAAAAAAGACTTAGTAATGTTACGTGGCTTTTATAGAGTGCAGTTAGTACACAAACCTGGTGGGGATTGGGAGCAGCAGCAGAGAATGGAGTCTGGAGCCCTTTTCCTCAGGAATAGAAGAGCTTGCAAATCTTAGTAGAGAGAAAATGTAATTCTCTTCTTCTTTTCCAACCCACACCCACTCTTGCTGTCCTATAAAGAACAGAATTCTCAGAGAAAGCCATATAGAATGTTCTAGTCCTCATTTTTCCAAGGTGAAATCAGCTTATAAGAAGACAATCAGCAATGAATGCAGAAAGACAGCTGAGGACATTGTGAGAAAGGAGGAGGGCAGTTTGCCCCCTGGCCTGGCTACTACAGGTGAAACAACAGATGATCTTAAGGCTCATCATGCTCAAACCTGTCCTTGCAGGGCTTTTCTTTACTACATGCCTATAGGCAGTTGGAATTACTCAACGGCAATGGGTTTTTTAATAGTCACCTATGCAAACCCTGGTAGTGTAGCAGTTAACAGCTGCTGTAGCTGCTAACCAAAAGGTTGGCAGTTCAAATCCACTAAGCATTCCTTGGAAATCCCATGGGGCACTTCTAATATGTCCTACAGGCTTGCTATGAGTCAGAATCAATTCGACAGTGTCGTGGATTGAATTGTGTCCCCCCAAAACTAGGTGTAGCCATGTGGCTGGGCCATGATTCCAAGTATCTTGTGATTGCCCTCCATTTGTGGTTTTCCTATGCTATATGTTGCCGAGGCCCGTCACCCACAGAAGCCTCTGTAAGCAAGGCCACACACTTAATGTGATGGCGAGCAGACGCATCTCACCCTTTGGCCTATTTTTTGGCCTTGCTCTCCCTAATGATATTTTGCAACCTAATTAAACCTTTCTCAAAAATAGCCCCTTATCTCCCGGCACAAGGATCAAAGAAGATGCCTTCTAAGAAGGGTTTTACAACCCCCTCGGCTTAATGAATTCTGACACAACACGCCCAGCCCGGGAATACTGAGGCTGGCCCGGCTCTGCTGGCTTCCCCCAACTGCACTTCCCCCTCCACATGTGAAACACAAGATTACAGGAAGGCCCTGGGAAGCTTCCCAAGGACAACCCTCCACACAGCCCTTAGAAATAGACATCCCACTCCCTACATCAGGAAGATAGATAGGCTCCCAAGTTTATTATAATTGGTATGACAAATGAATAAATACTAAAGAAATATCCTTCTTAGAACAGCTTAAGGGTGGGGGAAGGTGGACGCTTACTATCCTCACAGGAAGAGATAGAATAAGAACAAAGGAGGAACACATAGAGACAGTCGGCTTTGAATGAGTCTACCCTTCTTTCTGTACCCTTGACCTCGAGACATGAATAGAGCTGATTAAGCTCAAGACATAACTTTGTTTTCACTGTTAATTATCACCACAATATACTTGCCTCGGGCCATTATCTAGAAGGCCTTGACACTTAACATGAAAAGAGATCATGAGGTATCAGTTTCTTACTAGCCAACAGCTTATGTGGCCAAAGACCAGGGTGAAATTACGTCACCTCATTGATTATAAAAAATAAAGAAAGGCAGACCCTGACAGACTGCTGATCTCCAGATTCCTGGTTGTCTCAGTCTCATTTCTTTCTTCTTCGCCGATGCCACCCATCCCTTCATGATCCCAGACCCTGCCGAGGCTGGCTCCCGGCAGTCTGTTAAAGGATTAAGGTGGGACTGTAAATCCCTTTATAAGATCACCTCCCTGCTCCACTGTAAAGGCAGTTTCCCCGGAGTATGGCTGCCCCACCCTTAAGCCTTTCATCCTGCAAGAGATAAAAGGAAAGAGAAGCAAGCAGAGAATTGGGAACCTGATACTATCGAGAAAGCAGCACTGGGAGAAGAGCACGTCCTTCAGAACTGAGGTTCCTGTGCCAAGATGCTCCCTGGACAAAGACTGATGCAATGCCGGGCTTTTCTGCAGAGCCAACAAGGGGGAAACTTTCCCCTGGAGTGGACACCCTGAATTTGGACTCGCAGCCTACCGTACTGTGTAAGAATAAACCTTCCTTTATTAAAGCCATCCACTCTGTGGTATTTCTACTAGAGCAGCCCTAGCTGATTAAAACAGACAGTAACAGGCTTGGTTTTTGTTCTTTTGTAGTCACCTTTCAGTACTTGTTTAAATATCCCCGGTGTGTGAACCTAATCCCTTCAGAAAACTTCCTATGTCTTCTTTGGGCATCTTCAGTTAATTGCTAACATTTATTAAGCACTTACGCATGATAAGGAGTCCCTGTGTGGCACCAATGGTTAAGTGCTTCACTATAAACCAAAATGTGGCAGTTCCAACACACTCAGGGGCTCCTTGGAAGACAGGCCTAGCAATCTGCTTCCAAAAGTCGACAGCCTTGAAAACCTTGTGGAATACAGTCCTACCTTGCACAGGTAGCATCACCACGAGTCAGAATTCAACCCGACAAAAACTAACAATGATGGCAACATTTGTGCTAAGCCTTAAGATGCTGTGGTGGACAGACTCTAGGGGGCCACTCCAAGATCCCTGCCTTCTCATGTTCAATACCTGTGGTGGTCTGCTCCCTTGGGTGCAGGCAAAATTAATTACTTTTTTCTAATCAGTAGATCATGGCAAGGGTGCTGTGAGGGATGCAGTTATGAATCTGTGGCTATACACATAAGGTTGCGCCACCTACTATGTAGAATCTTTCTCTCACTTGCTGGCTTTGAGGAAGCAGATGGTCGTGCCAGAGCTGAAGGCAGCCTTCATCTAACAGCCAGCAAGAAACTGAAGCCCTAAATGGAATTATGCAGCAACCTGAGTGAGCTGGGAAGCTGAACCCTTCTCCAGCTGAGCCTCAGATGAAACTGCAGCGCTAGCTGACACCTTGATTGCAGGTTTTGAGAGCTTAAATAGAGGACCAGATAAGAGATGCCTTGACTTCCAATCCACAGAAATTATGAAATAATAAATGTGTGTTGTCTAAACCTCCTAAACTTGTGGCAATATTGTTATACAGCAAAATAACTAATAAGGAAGAACTGATGCATTTGAATTGTGGAGTTGGTGAAGAAAATTGAATATACTGCAGTTTGCCAAAAGAATTAAGCAATTTGTCTTAGGAGAAATACAACTAGTATGCTCCACAGAAGTGAGGATGATAAGACTTCAGCTCACCTAGTTTGGTCATCAGGAAAAAACAACTGCTAGAAAAGGATACTGTATTTTCTAATGTAGAGATGAAAGAAAATAAGGGAAACTCTCAATGAGATGGACTGATACAATAGCCACAACACTGGACTCACACATACCAATGATCATGAAAAAAATGGAACAAGATCAGGAAACATTTCATTCTGCTATATGTTAGGTCACTCTGAGTCCTTCCTGTCATTACAGTATTTTAAAAAATTACCTAAGCAATATAAAAATATATGTTTTGTATAAGATTCAGATGATACTAGAAGTACATGGAGCCAAGCCTGCGGGTCTCCCTGCACACACTCCTCCTATTCTGCACCCCATCTCAGAGGAAGATGTTAAAGTTGGTGCCCAACCTTCCACTCCTTTTTCAAATATAACATGGAACTTAAATTGGGTCGAACAACAAAACTTACTGCTTGGTTTTTGCAAATTGTGTCCTGGAGGTCTTTTCATGCGCGGTCTATAGGTCTAACCTCATGTTTTTTAAACAGTTGTATAATCTTTCCTAGAATAGCTGTCTGACTACTTATTGATAGTAATTTTAGGTTACTTTGAATATTTCCTTATGACAAATGAACATCTTCTATTTATTGATTTGCCAGTTATAAGATATATTTTATTCCAGGTCCTGCCTATTTTTATGGCCCTCTTCTGGCTACTATGTTACTGACCAAGCCTATGTCACATGCTCACTCATGGCTGATTGGAGGATTTTCAGTTTGTATTCTTCAAAAGCAAAGCACCGAGGTTGGGCGAGATCCCCCCACATCCCAGTCCTCTGTGAGAACAGACACTATCCCTCAGAGGCAACAGTGGTGGTGGCTGTGGCTGTTAAGCAGTACTTTAGTTTCCTAGTGAAAGAGGAGAAAACTTTTAATAAGATTCCACTTTAAAATTCACAGAAGCCCAGATGCCCCTCTCCAGCACCAGCTCAAGGACATTTCCCCCTCCCCTCACAGAATCGTGAGATAAGCCCTGCTTCTAAGGAAAGAGGAGTTTCTTCTCTGTAAATGAACACTGACTGCTTATCTTTGCCTCTTAAGTTTGCAGGTGCCAACAGAAAAGCAATATGAAAATCTGTAAACCTGCTAATGCCAATTAGAAAAGTGTATGGAAATTCCTTTGTCTGCTTTCTTGAGAAAATGTATAAAAAGGATGTTTTGATAACAGGACTGTATGCATGGCCATTTTGGACCTCAGTCAGTCCGCTGCACTGCTGGCAATAAAACCCCTTCCTCTTTAAACAAAGTGGTGTTGGAGGCGTTTTCTGCTCTGTGGGCTGAACTTATCTTCTTCCTGCAGTGCTAGAGCTGCTGTCAAAAAGTACCAATAGTTGGGAGACTTAGAAGAACAGAAGTGTATTGTCTCACAGTGCTGGAGGCTAGGAGTCCAAAATTAGGGTGCTAGTCATACTGATTCCTTCTGAGGGCTCTGAGACTCTGTTTTGTGTCTTCCTGCTAACTTCTGGCGATGGTTGGTGAACCCTGGCATTCCTTGACCTGTGGATACATCACTCCAAGTCTCTGCCTCAGGCTTTATATAGTAGTCTTCCCTCTATGTGTCTCTCTGTCTCTCCTCAGGATACCATTCAGAGAAGCACCCACTCTAGTGTGACTTCATGTTAACTAATAAAGTTATTAAAGATCGATTTCTAAACATGATCAGAGTCACAAGCACCAAGTAGGACTTCAAAATATCTTTTTGGGTAACATAGTTCATCCCATAACAGCAGGCTATTTAAATTTTTGTCGAAACATTTCTTATCAGATTTGGAATGAGTATCCTAAATTACCACATCTCTTAAGTAGACAACCACATTAATATTTTTGTGCATAAGAGTGGGGAATATTGTAGGAGACATTATACACACATACATATAAAAGCACATATACTTTAACATTTTAATCAATACTACTGATGTGTCTCTCAAAAATTTTACATTCCTACAAACAGTATGAGTGTATTTTATTATATACTTTATATGCTTGAAATAATCAGTATTTTTTAATATTTCCAAAGTTCTAATGTTTTGTTCCCTTTGTTTTTTGAGCAGAAGACAATTTCTTGCCACTCCGAATTACCACTACCTTCATCTGGCCCCCTAGAAAGAGCAGTTTCTGGATATGTAAGAACTATAGCTGGAAAAATTTCTCCAGGTTTTAGAGTTGAGAGCAATGTGATGACATGAGGTGTTTTTTTTGGTGACCTTTGCCTTGGTTCTTTGAAAAACAGCTTGAGAGATTTTTTACCCACCTCCCAGAGGCCTTACCTTTGTCCTAGTTTTCTACCCAATACGGTTTGTTCTTTTGTCCAGGTTGACTGACATTTCCTGGGTAAGCTGTAAACAACTTGTGGATTGATACTTCTTGCCTGGTCCTGGGCTGCATCTGTCCTGAAATTAGTATGCACCTTGCAGATGCAAACAGGTGAGCTGTAGCTCTAGCCAGCCAAGCCAAGTGCCATCAAAAGCAGGGAGGCCAAAAAGAGACTGATGAGGTTGTGTCTCTACTGGGAAGGATGTGCCTTGAAATTGATGAAAAATTTGTGTATATAAGTAGCCAAACCTACAGAGGTTTTTTCAGACAGAAAAAAGCAGGAAGACAAGCAGAAGGAAGAAAGAGAGATAAAAAGAAGCAGAGAGAAGGAGCAGAGGCAAGAAACCTCCTAAAAGAGCTGTATGTGTCAAAGGATGTAACACTGAAGACAGCAACAGGCACAGAAGGGGCCAAGGGGCACAGTCAGCAGTGACAGATGGCAGGGTCCAGAGAAGCCTTAGAAAGAGAAAAACAAAACCTGCTGATGAGTATTAACGTGGAAGGGGCAAGGCTTCTGATAGGTGCTGTTCTCCAGAGAGAAATGTTTATGTTCTAACTCTGGTAACTGTGAATATGACTGTTTTTGGAAATAGTGTCTTTGAAGATGTTATTAGTTAACATCTAGAGTAGGGTGGGTCCAATTTAATGTGAATGATGTCCTCATAAGTGAAGGAACCCAAAATGACACTCAGAGGGAAGACACTACTCAGTGCTTATCAAATTTGCTGCTAGAAATATAGTAAGTATGGAGGACAATCAAGAATCAAGACTCTGTATGTCAGGTTGGAAAGAAGGAATGACTCATTTGAAACCCAGTGTACATAGCTGAAAGGTCAGGGCCATTGAATTAGGGTAACCCTAAATTAAATATTAGCTTTGTTGATGGATAAATATGAGCAAGTTACTTAAACATCTGTCAGCTTTAATTTCTTCCTCTGCAAACTGGAGAAACCTCCCCCCCATTTTTTTTTTTTAATAATTAAGACCTAGATCATTTCTGGCACATGGTAGGTACCCAATAAAGGTTAGTTCCCTTCTCTCCTCAACTATTTCTGACTGAAAATAATAAAAATAAATGCACAGATGGCAGAAAGGAGGCTATGAAGATGTTCAATATCATACGGAGTACCACAGCTCAACACAGAAGAAGCTCAGCCCTTAACAAGGCCCTACCTAGCTCATGAGAACAGGACCTATCAGTTTTATTTGACTGTGAGTTCAATTGAAAACAAATGCTACTTTAATAAGCTAAAATAATAAACAAACAAAAAAATCTTAATGATATTAATTGAGTACAACATCCAATAGTTCTCTCATACTCTGTACTATTTAGACAATAGTTGGGAGAAGTGCTCAGTTTTGGCTAAACTAGACGCACTGCCATCAAGTTGATTCCAACTCATAGCAACCCTATGGACAGACTAGAACTGCCCATAGAGTTTCCAAGGAGTGCCTGGCTGACTTGAACTGCTGACCTTTTGGTTAGCAGGTGTAGCAGTTAACCATTATGACACCAGGGTTACCGCATATTAAAGAATACTGACATACCAGGGTGTGGAAAACATCACAAAAGGAAAGGTTTAAGGAAGGAAAATACTTTATCTGGTTAAAAGAAAACTTAGAGAAATGATGACAGCTCTAGTCAAGCAAACAAAAGACTTATTTCGGGATATTCAAAAGAATTACAACCAATGGCATGAAGTACAAGGTGGGTTCATTGGCCTAAGGAATACTTCCTTACATTAATAAGGAAGGATTCAGTCTGCAAGACTGGACTGTGTCTTGAGCCAATCTCTTCTGAGATGTAAAAGAAAGAAGCAAGCAGAGAGACAGAGGAACTCCCATCACCTACAAAAAAATGCCAGGAGAAGAATGCCTCCTTTGTACCAGAGCTTCCTGCCTTGAGTAGCTCCCAGACCAAGCACTGAAAGAGGAAGACATTCTCTGGAGCTGATGCCCTAAATTTAGATGCATAGCCTACTGTACTTGACAAAATAAATTTCTCTTTGTTAAAGCCATCCAATTCTATTTCTGTTACAAGACATATGGTTTGTACTCAGCTACTAGCTGGTGTAGTGATTAAGAGTTGGGCTGCTAACAAAAACGTTGGCAGTTCAAATCTAACAGCCACTCCTTGGAAACTCTATGGGACAGTTCTACTCTATCCTATAGGGTTGCTGTGCACTGGCACTGACTCAATGGCAATGAACTTGTTTTCTGTTTTTGTTTTTTACCAGCTGAAAGGTTGGCAGTTTGAACTCAGTAGCACTGCAGAAGAAGGGTGTGGTGATCTGCTTCTGTAAAGGTTATAGCCAAGAAAACCCTATGAGGCAGTTCTACTCTGTAATGTTTGAGTAGCTATGAGTTGGAATTGACTCAATGGCAATGGGTTATCTTGTAAAATAATAAATTTCCTGTCATTAAAAATGAAACATGTTAGGTGTCAGGTTTCCTATACTGAAAGAGAAAAGCAGACAAAGATGTATATGTGTGTATACATGCTTAGGTGTTCATTAGACGGAAAAAGAGTCAGATGCTATGAACTCCACTCCATCATTCCATCTTGTCATTTTGTAAGGGTTGGTACATCACAGATCTTAAGTGGTAAAAGGAGAGCCTTTAATTCAACAAACATGGACTGTTTACCAGCTAAGAACCCTGCTGGGCAAAATTCTGCTGGGGCAATTCTTCAAAAAGAAAGTTTTTCTTAAACTAGGGTAGTAAGTCTAGTTCCCAAGAAAACAATTGCAGAGAAACTTGAAGATGGATGAACTAACTGCCAAAGTGTTCAGTAAAGACAAATAATGTTCTGGCTCTTCATAAAAGAAATAGTAATCATGGAAGGGAGAAGCTGTGGGAAATCTTCCAGTGGATATGAAACATGATATATGGGGAGGAATACTAGGTATTACCATTAAAAGGGTAATGCGATTTAATAGGTCAGGCTTGTAAGTCGGCAGAGGGTGACATTTAGCTGGGGACATAGGACAGATAGCACTATAGGGTAATCCTCCCTCATTGCCCCAGGCAACCCACTCACCCATTCTTTGAAATGATACCGCCTCCTTTCTCTGCAAGCCTTTAACATCCCCTTCCCCTCTTTACTCTGTCCATGACCTTATTTCTTATTTCACTGAGAAACAAGCAACCAGAAGAAGACTCACACATCTTCTCAGCAGGACAGTTGCCTTGCTCTGGCCTCTGTGCCTACATACACAGACGTTCCCCTCTGCTGGGCCCTCTCGATGCTCGTCGCTTCCTCCATCAGTCTGTCATGCTCCACTAGATCAATGACATCAGCATAGAAACATACCAAATCCTCTACCATATTAAAAAAAAGTCTCCCCCTATACTCCTTCCAGCTTCTGTCCTATTTCTCTGTTCTTTATAGAAAAACTCTTGCAAAGAGTTGTCTACCTCCTTTGTTTCTTTATTCCTGTATTTGCACCTCAGCTCACTCTAATCAGGCTTTCACTTCCACAGTTCCCCTGAAACTGCTCTTGCCAGGGTCACCAAAAACTCCTCCTTTTGCAGACACTCATAGCTGATTCTCAGGCCTCACTTTATTCATCCTGGCACCTGCACTTGACCCTGTGGATTCTCTATCCTTAGTAACATGCTGTTCTGAATTTGCATCCAAGTGTACCACCTTCTCCTGGTTCTCCTCCTGCCTCACTGCCTCTGTCTCTTTGTCTTTTGCTGCATTTTGACCCCACTGCTAACATCTGAGGGTCTGTGTGCCCCAGACTCGGTCCCTGGACCTCAGTGGATCGATCTGTGCTACCTAGATGATTACTGTACAATCACGAAGGGTGTAAGTACACTGACAAACTGACAGCTGTGCATTTTCTGTCTCCAAATGAGCTCTTCTCCATGTTCCCTACTCTCCTCTCCACCCATCCATTTATTCCTCAGTGGTTCTCTGGCTTAGTAACCAGCTCTACTATTTATCCAGTTGTGAAGAGCAAACATCTTGGAGTTATCCTGGAATCTTTTTTCCTCTCACTTCTTATGCCCACCTCATCAGTACAGAAATTAACTAGGTTCCTCTTCAAAAGGACTGTTTTTTCACTACCTCCACCTCCACCTCCACCGTCTTAGTCTAAGCTGCCCTTTTTTTCTGAACGATTACAACAGCCAGTTGACTAGGATTCTTATTTTCACTCGTCTCCTTCAAAGTCTGTTTTCCATGTTGCAGTTATAGTAATTATCTTCCTTAACTAAAGGTACATCAGCACCGTTTCTCTACCCCTACAATGGCTTCCTGTCATAGAATCAAATCTATTCTTAACACAGCCTACAAGGGTTTCAGGATCTATCCATGTCTATTTCTCCAATCTCTCTTGCCATTCTCAGCCTTGCTGGCCAGGCTGGCTTTCTCTCAAGGTCTTTAAACTTAATTTAATTTTTTTGGCTTAGAATCCTTTTCTTAGGATTAGGTGGCTCATCCCTCATTTCATGCACATTCAAATGCCACCTCCTTGGCAAGGCTCTCTGCGACTTTCCTTTCTAACACAGACCCTATGTCTTCCTGCTCCCACCACTCATGACTCTGTAACCAGTTCATTTCCCTTCATTGTACTAAGCACAGCCTGACTTTATGCCAGTCAATATTTGTTCACTGTCTCTTCTAGTAGAAAGCCAACTGTATGAAAGTGACATGTGAGTAACAAATGTACCCAGCATTCTAAGCCATTTACGGCTGATGGGTACATCCGAGAGTCTTAACTGACCAACTATCCTATTCTACAGTAGGCTGTGTAAGGTGATTCCTTACTTTCCTCACTGTCAAAACATAACAAAACATAACTTTCATCCAGTTAATTCATTTCAAAACCCTAACTGAAGTTCTCCCTAACCTGGAGAGCAGAACTGATTTTTTATCGATGCAAAAGTAGTAGAGAGAAACATTTTTTCTCATTGCACTTCTTGTGGACACAACACTGAGCCTCCGTATAAAATGACCCTCAGACATGGGAGATGTAAGTCTCCATGAGAGGCACTTCCAACTAATTACTGTGTTTACCTGAAATACATTACCTAGTGTGACTATTTCTGCAACAGGGTGTTCAGGAAATAGCAAAGCACTGTACTCATTACCTGCAAGTCATTTTTCCTTCAACAGGGCTTTGAACTGGTTCTAAGTGGTTCAGTCATTGTTGACATAAATGAGGACTGTGTACTGTTGCATAGCAACCAAATATGTTGCCTGCTGGATTCTGACTTCAGTGGGAAACAACCCTACTCAAAGATGCCAGCTGACTCCATCACTTTGAATAGGTGTCACTGTCGACAGTCCTGTCAATAATGCAATCTCCCTCTTGAATCCCAGGATTTTAGAAGACTAGATTGTTGGCAGGACTGTCGACAGTGACACTCATTCAAAGCAGTGGTCAGTCACCATCTCTGAGCAGGGCACTGCTCTTTGTTTTCCACTCCATGCAAAATACGATGGGCAGCAGGTTTGGTTGCTACGCGAGGCCTACATTGCCCTTAGTGTTGGCAATAACTGAACTGGTTCAAGGCCCTGCTTCAATTGCACACCAGAAAAATTATTATTTAAAAATCGTTTCCTGCATATGTACCACTTTATTATATTTCACCCATGTTTACAAAAGTATGAGCAATGTTCAAACGTAACTGATGGTCATTTCACTGGATTGCTAATGAAAGCAGCAGCACTGAGCACACAAATCAAGCTGCTTGTTGGGCCTGGTACAGTTGGAAGAAAATCAGTCTGTACACCCAGCCACTTCACAACCTGCATCAGTTCTCCAGGGAAATCTTTCATGTGTACCTGCCATCATGAGTAATAAGTTCTGTTTTGCATTGCTCTATTTATAGACTCCAGCTATTTTCACACATTTTTTTAGCCCTTTCCTGTAGCAGAACACTTGAATGAATCATCTTGATGTTGTCAATTTTATTGTTAAATTATGCCCCAAATTTCTCTTTAGTGTTATAGTATTGCACAGACATTTTCTGCCCAAATGGAAGCAAATGAGGTTGGGGAAAGATTACTGGCCTTTACAATTGTCTTGTTTCTAGCTGACCTATGTTCCAGTCACTGTGCAGCAGACATCTTCCTTAGAAATGTTGTATTTGGTGCAGTCTCCATGCCAAAATGAATATTTATTGCACGGCATATTATGAGTCTGGAAAGAGGTGGCAAACAGAGACTGTGTTGAACCTTTTTGTAGTAAAGTCATAATCCTCATAAGGTAACAGCTTCTGCACTAGAAATCCTGCCTGAAGATCTCTGCCTATTCATTCATTTCACAAGTACAGAACGCATACATACCATCTGCCAAGCACTGTTCTATGCCGTGGTATTGTATACAGCCGGTTGTGCACACTAACTGTCCCTGTATAGCTTACATTTTAGTGGGGACTGAGAAAAAAAAAATCAGTTAATTTCAGAAACAAGCAATGATACAAATAGGGTGGGGGCAGAAGCTCAGATATATTTGAACTTGACCATTAAGTCAAAGCTTCGTGGTTTGAACCCATCCAGTGGCATGACAGAAGAAAGGACTGGCAATCTGCTTCCATAAACATTACAGCCACGAAAACCCTGTGGGACTCAGTTCTTCTCTGCAATACATGGGGTCACCATGAGTCAGAATGAATGGGTCAGTGACAGGTACTGCTTCTAGCTTTGCATTTAACCGACAGTCCAGTTGAAGGAATTTATGATCTTTGAAAATTACCTTTAAAGAAATTATGTATTTTGCTATTTTTTAAATGTACAGTATTTTTTAATATTCATATACATCATTGGAGGAGGCTCTTTCTTAATGCTGACAGTGAGGGGCTTTGGAAGGGTTCACCTGGGTCCTCAGCCCCATGGTGCTCACCTTGTCCACTAGGATGCTTGCCAGGATGAAAGGAGAGCCTGCCTGCCCAGCAAAGGGGCTTTCCACAGAGTATTTTCCTGCCTTGATTATGTTCTACTAATAGTAGAGCCTAAGTTAATGCCTTTGGGCAATTATCTTCATTCTTTTCATGAGACATTGCATATTTGCTTCATCCAGCTCATTTTGGTTTCTAATCCATGAGACTTGCTCATTTTTGAGGTGAGCTCAATGGTAGAACCCAACAGAGAAGGTCGAACCAGGCCCAAAATACAGAGTTAATGCCCATCATAGGCCTGTACAGTGCTAAACAGCTATGAAATTATAGTGTAGATGTCACACTCTATAGTTGCTGTAATAATGAAAATTTAGACCAATGAAGCATCAAATTGTGTCTATAATTAAGACAGGAAAATGCTGAACAGAGGGGGTAGAACCTTCAAAATTCCCGTCATTTATACCTTCATTCAAGTTGCCAGTTTCTCCATGATGTCAAGAAGACTGTATTATTCTCAAGACTTTAATTTTTTAATAGGAGTTGACCTTTCTTGGGTACATTCTAAACAGCTTGACTGCATACATCTTGGGGTACTAAAAGTTTCATATTCTTAGCTCCATATTTTTACTCTCCCCAAAATATCTAAAGCTGAAACTCTAGAAAGAGAATGATATAAACTTTATTCCATTATGATCAAATTGATAAATATCTTTTCTTGTATTTTTGGAGGGAAAAAAAGTCTTGTGCAAACTTTCACAGCCTTGCCCTGACTATACATTTAAGATCTATCTTGTAGGCAACTCCGAAGAAATGCAAGATTTCCCTCCTTTTCTCTTCTCCAAAAAGCCAAGCCAAGTGCCGTCGAGTCGGAGGAGAGCAGTGGAAGCTGCATATAGGTTGGCATGTAAATTTATACCGGAATGTTCATTTTCACTCAGTCACAGCAAATTAAAAAAAAAAAAAAAAGAATGTTGATCCATTTTCTTTTATTTGACATATTACTGGTAAATTGAAGTTTTACTTTTGAAGAATTTATCCATGTTTTTAAAGGGAATCTGTACAGATCCTAGGTTTGAAAGATTTTGTGATTATTTGTGGGTTTGCCCACTTAGAGACAGAATTCAGTCATGTTCTGTCTAATTTTAGTTAATGGAAAGTGCAAGATTCCATCGTGGACCTCGAGGCCTAGAGTTACTGTATTATGTATTTCACCTGCCATATCTTTCTAGGTAGGGTATCTTTCTTTTAATAGTCTTGACAGAGAATTCTGGGCAATTCATAAATGTGGGAAATGTCAAGTCCTCGCAGTTAGGATTCGTCTTCAACGAAAAGACACATTTTTAACTCATGATGATAGAATAACTGCAATATGAATTTTGAGTTTAGACTGAAGTAGTGAATTTTGACATGAATAAAAAGCAAATTATATTTATGCTAACCTTCAAGGTTATCTCTTTGGGACAGAATTATTAAAGATAACTATTGTATCATGGAAATGGGGAAGCCCATGTTAAGAACTTTTACTATCAGAGATTTTCTACATATGTGTGTATAAACGTTTACTTCAGAATGCATTTGCAGAATAAGTTCCAAAGAACAGAAGAAAGTTTCAGAAAACATGGATAGGGATGCTTATGAAGCTTTCCATTCAGAGACTGCTAATATGAATTGTCAAATTAAGCCAGGATTACTGAGGCTTTGGGGAAAATGTGGGCCAAGCCAAGTGCCGTCGAGTCGGAGAAGATGTGGGGGGAAAACTAAAACTCCTTTATTAAAGTTTCAACTTTTTTGGGTTTGCTCATGCACCAGTAGCTGGCGAAGGAAAATAGCCTAAGGGCCACATTTGTGCAGGGGTGTGTGTGTGTGTGTGTGTGTGTGTGTGTGTGTGTGTGTGCTGGTGTGAGAGAGAGACAGAGTGACAAACAAATAAACAATAACAACAAAAAACTCCATTGTCTTCAAGTCGGTTCCAGAGTTGATTACCTAGACAGAGTAGAACCACCCCATAGAACTTCCAAGGCTGTAATCTTTCTGGAAGCAGACTGCCACATCTTTCTCCCTCAGAGAAGGGCTGATAGGCTTGAAGTATGATTTTGAGGTTAGCAGCTGAGCGCTTAAACACTGTGCCACCAGGGCTCCTTCTGAAGAGACCTAGAGCTAGCAGATGAGCCAAGATCACCCTTAGGCTATGTTTTCCTTGCGGTACTTTTCTCTAGACCCATCTTTCCTCATTGTCAGCGTGGTAACACCTCAAGGGAAGTAAGAGAGGGTTGAGCCCGTAGAGGGGCAAACGGCGGTAAGTTTGCACTGAGTGCTCAGAGCTCCATGTGATCCAGCTTAGCCCCATCAGGAGCCTACCCTGGGATTTCTCAGTGGAAGCTCCAGCAAAGAAGGAAGAACAGGTATTTACCCAGCCTTTTCCTCTGGGCATATCTCTTCCATGGACTTCACAGTGGCAAAGCTAGGCATGGCAGGTGGCTGGTTCTTTTAGTCATCCGGTACTGCTGTAACCGAGATACAATGAGTGGATGGCTTTAACAAAGGAAAGTTTATTCTTACACAGTCTGGTAGGCTACAAATCCAAATTCTGGATGTTCATTCCAGGGAAGGCTTTTCCTCCTTTTGGCTCTGGAGGAAAATCCTTGTGTTGCAGTCTTTGTTCAGTGACCATCTTGGCACAGGAACCTCAGGTCTGAAGGAGGTGCTCTTCTCCTGGTGCTGCTTACTTGATGGTATGAAGTTCCCAATTTTCTGCTTGCTTTTCTCTATCTCCCATAGGATGAAAGTGTAAAGGGTGGTACAAGCTATACTCTAGGGGAAATCCCTTTACAGTGGAGCAGTAAGGTGATCTTATGAAGGGATTTACAGTCCCACCCTAATCCTCTCTAACATAATCCACCCTGTTAACCACAGACAGAGATTAGGATTTACAGCATCAGAAAATCACCAAATGGAGAGCAATCAGAGAACACAGGGAATCCTGGCCCAGCTAAATTACTACACATAGTTTTGGGGGGACACAATTCAATCCACTGCATCCCACCCTTTGGCCCCCCCCAAAATCACATGTTTGAAACATGCAACACATTCATCCTATCATAGCAAAAGTCATAGTAAAAAACATGTTTATCCCATATGTTCATGCCATATGATAAATTCTTAAATCAGTTTCAAGTCAAAAATTCAAAAACTCCTCTACATCAGTGAAACTCAGAGTACAAGCTATCTACTTCCAAAGGTACAGTGGTAGAACAGGCACAAGGTAGACATTCCATTACAAATGGAGAAGGAAGGCAAAACATGCAACAAACACGTCAGCAAAAACACATTACATTAGTCCTCAAAGCTTTGAAAATAAATCCTCTTTTTGTAGACCTTATATACAATAATTGTGTCCTCAAGACTCTAGGTATTATCAACTCTCCAGTTCTGAGTGGAGATCCTCAGCCCTGTGCTACAACTCTGCCTAGAAGAGCTCTGCCTTCTGGGGACAGCAACTGTGCCCCCTCAGCTTTATGTGCACCCTAAGCGCAACTGGGTGACAATTCCACTCTTTCAAACCCCTGACGTCATAGCCATACCTTGTGAGACAGGCAGTTTAGCTTCTCATGCTCTTTTTCTCTTCAGCTTCTGCTTCCTGTGGACTCATGAGTCCACAGGGCCTCAGGCCTGCATCTGCCCTACTGGGGCAGGTGTTCCAAAGCTCTGTAGTGCCACTGATTCAAGTGCCCTGGGGCACCCTACTCTGCTGAGAAGACTTCTGCACACAGGCCCTCAGCTCTCTTGCTCTGTGGGTCAGCAAGCCTAGCTCCAGTGATTTAAGTGCCAGGAGGCATCCTACTCAGCCAGGAAACTCCTGTGCACAGGCATTCAGTGTTCTCACTCATGGGTTGGCTCCACTGCTCTCTCACACTGGTTAGGTTCTGCTGCTGCCTGTCTGTTGCTGGTCCTCTGCTACTTGTTTCTCACCATCTGCACCTTCTTTGGTTAAATAGTTCTCTGTTCCTTCTTGATCTATCCATTCAGTTTTAAAACCACTTCCACATTTTAGGTATTTGTTAGAGCAGCACTCCACTCCCTCAATACCAAATTCTGTTTTAGTTATCTGGTACTGCTCTAACAGAGGTACCCTGAGTAGGTGGCTTTAACAAAGGAAAGTTTATTCTCACACAGTCAAGACTCCAGGATGCTGGGATAGATACCCTTTTAAGTGATTTTTTGCCAAAAGATCTAGGGACACCCTTTATTTTTTGCCAAAACATGATCAAAAGGTATGTTTAATTAAGACTGTAAGGTAAAGGTTCAGAGTTTCAAGAGACAGAAGTCAGTCAGGAGCACTTTCCAAGAAATTCCCTAATTTTCTTTTTAAGATACTCATAAACAAAACAGGAAAACAAACAAACAAACAAAAAACCTCACTGCCATTGAGTTGATGCTGACTCATAGCAACCCCACAGGACAGAGTACAACTGCCCTGTAAAATTTCCAAGAAGCAGCTGGCAGAGTTGAACTGCTGACCTTTTGGTTAGTAGATGTAGTGCTTAAGCACAATAACACCAGTGTCCCCCTTACGACACTAGCAGGTAATAACTATCTGGAGTCCCTGGGAGTTACAGCCAGCTAATATACTTGGTTGCTAACTGAAAGACTGGTGGTTCAGTCCACACACAGATACCTTGGAAGAAAGGCCCAGTGATGTACTTTGGAAAAATCAGCCACTGAAAACAGTTCTACTCGGTTAACTCAACATCCTCCTCTCTCCCTTTTTAAAAATTATTAGCTGTTAACCACTTTGGTGTCTTGCCATTTGGTTGGTACAGTCTTTTTCCCAGGACCATTCCAAATATCTAAGAAGACTTTGAGGATTGCTGGCCCCTTTAGCCTCTGACTTACGGGGGAATGAACAAAAAGATATTTGTCTGTGGTAAGTCTAAAAAAAAAAGTTTCTGATTCCAGTATCTTTTAATTTAAGAGATAAAAAGGAACAAAAGGTAAAATTCTATAGTGAAGAGTGTGTCATGAACCAAGAAAAAATTACTTGATGTCTTTAAGCAAAAGACTGGCCCCTAACACGAATTAAATTTAGTATGGAACACTAGAGGACCCAAAAGAGGAAAACACTGACAATAGCTGGTGCTTGAGTTTTTGTGTGTATGTGCTTGAATTTTGTATCATACAAAGTAGTTAGGACATTGGGAGGGTTCTTCTCTCTTTCCAGCAGAGCAATACTGAGTACCAGCTAATGTAAAGGAGCTGAGAAAGAATGGATGGATAACTGGTATTCTCGAATTTCACACTTTGGTTACTTCCCTATTGCTGACAAACAGAAAGCAAAGAATATAGCTGTCATAGTTTTTCTAAATGTGACCAGCAGTAAGAATGATGTTTTCGTAGGATGGAATGCAAGAAATCTCACCACTGAGAGATGCCATCTAATTACTGAATTCAAATTACTGCTGAATTTTCAAAGTACCAAACAAGGATGTCTAAAATATTCAAAATTGCCTCTTCACAAGACATGTGCTTTCATAACACATATAAAGCTTCAGAAAAGAAGTAAAAATAACCACATGTTGTTCTTGTAGATATAAATGATAAAAGTGAACAGAGTTGTTCAAAACCTGGACTCATTTTGCCCTTTGTTCAAATGGAAAATTTCCTTTTTTACTGATAGACAAACTATTCAATTAGATGTTTGAAATATTGTTTTGTTTTTCCTGATTTGCTAAGACAACTGTATTTTAAAATCAGATAGCTATAGTTTAGCTGTATACTGTTTGCATGTGCAAAGAATATACATACTTTTTTAAAATAAATGTTTCAATGCATTAATACTTTTAACCGTTTTCTTAAGTATAGTTGCTTCTACAAAGATCCCCCCTCACAAATTATCTAGTATGGACAAAGAGTAATACATTTTTTGAATGTACTTCTCTCTTTAATTTTAGAATTGTCATGCTTTTGTGTCTTTTTCAAACTCAAAGCTTCTAAATACTGAAGGTTTAGGGTACAAGTATTTTAAGATATTTCTATAGAATGTTTTGTTGGAAAAACATACATATCAATCATATGGTACTACAAGAATCTTAAGCTTCACGAGGAAACAAAGTCCCAGAATTTTACAAGTTGTCTAACGGAAGTAATTCAAGCTCAAAGAGATGAGAAGAAAGGAACAATATTTTATTCAGCACATACATGATCTGCTACAGAAATTTTGAACACTTTTGGTCTGCTGGGTATTTCTCAGTAAAGATACAGATGCTGCTGTGAAAGTCATCCTTCAAAAAAAGAGGTGAGACTAAGTGAATGACTGAGAGTTGATATAAATGCAAGTCATGTTACAAAGGATTTGCATACAAGACGAATTCTCACCAAGCTGGCAAGTTTTTCCAAAGCCTACCTTTTATGGAAATTGGTTTTTGGGCAAGTTAGACAGAATGCATTCTAAGCTCTGTGAAATAACATGATTTTTATTATCAAGTTGGAATTAGGATCATCAAATAACAGGGTTCAAAAATAAAACAGCTGAAAAATTCAACAGTCTGGTCTAACCTGGGATGCTCTGTCTCCTCACAGCCAATGCTCCATCAGGCGGCTTTGTCTGGCTGGCGGATTTAGTGTAGGGACTCTCATCTGCAAAGGTACAATGAAGGGTTTGGTTAATTTCCATCCAGTTTCTAGTGCAGTGAAGACTTTTAATGGATTGTAATCCTTTTGCCAGAAAGATACAGTAGAAAGAGTTGATAGACCTGTATCCTAAGTTTTTAAAAGTTTAGCTGTGGAGCAAGTCATTTAAATATCTGGAATATCAGTTTCCTCTCCTATAAAAGAGGAGTATACTTTCTCCTCCACCTGTCCAGATCAAAAGCAATACTGCATGTGAAAATATTTATAGTGTGATAAGAAGTATACAAATTATTTGCTTGTCTCATATTAATTGATAAATAAGTAACAGGAAGATAAAGGAGGGATAAAATTGCTCAGTGGGCTATAAGAATAATCAAGAATAAGAACAAAAGAAATAGAAGGAAAGGTTATATTTCTGATAAGAAGATGATGGAGTGTTAGTACCACATTGCAGGGGAAGAACACACATGTGGTTAGTGAGCTTCTCCTTGGTGTGTAAACTGGCATCTCGTGCAAAATGGGCAGAGAAGTATCTTCAGAGGTAAGATCAGAGAAGCTGGGTTAACAAAAGAGAAGGAAAGATGGTTTGGTGTAAGTATACTGCAATGATCTGATCAGGCATCTTTTAGAAGGACATGAAAATAATCTGTCAGACCCACAAAAAGAGCAAATGAAAAGAACAAAGGAGGAAAGCTCGGTGTATCCATGCAAGGTAGGAAGCAGCTGAATGATCAGTTAGGTAAGAAGATTATAGAGTGATGAATCCATCAGATTCTGAGTGACATGATTTTTTTTTTTTTTTTTTTAAATCTAGGAAAGGATTTGATCTGGCTTGGAAGGAAATAATAATTTGCATGGCAAATACTAAAGTAGAAAGAGAAAATTCTTCCAAGTTTGGATGGAGGAGATGGTGTCTGTAAAAAGAGATACCTGAGTGGTAATCTTAAAAATATTTAAGTAAAGGATATATAAGCCCTGAATAAACATAATGGAAAATTATGTAGCATATCCAGTCAAGCTAGATGACCCAAGAGTTGCTTCTGGCCACACTGAGATTTTTTCTTTTCTTAAATAGGAAATCGTTAAAGGATTAGAAAGAACTATATTGTGCTTGGCAAGCAATTAAATACAGCAAGGATTTAAATCAGCAACAAATCTTTATCATCTAAAAACATTAATTCCCCCAACTAAGTGGCCTGTTTTCAAAATTGAACAACTAGATTCCTCTTTAAGATGTACTACTGATTGAAATGATCCACGATGTCTTCATAAAACAAAGGTCTTTACGAGCAATGACATAAAAGATTAACATTGCTGTAAGCTGCAATTAACTTAAAAAATGGAAGTCACACTATTTCACGTTTACATTCCATTTGTCACATAATTCTTTGTATTTTTCCAACCCTAATGATAAAATACCAACTTTCAGACAATGACAGAACCAACAGAATCATTTCTGCTTATCTTTGACTCTGAGCATAATCAAATGCAATTCTGAGTACAATTATAAACCACACAACAAATTACACTACAAAAAGTCTCCACTGGCCCCACCATTCTCACCTGTGTATTTGGGTGTTCATCTCACAGTGGTAGTTTAATAGCCAGGCAATATGCTGTTGAGTTGATTCCACTCAGAGCGACCTTATAAGACACAGTAGAATGGCCCCATAGAGTTTCCAAGCAATGCCTGGTGGATTCTAGCGGCTGACATTTTGGTTAGCAGCCATAGCTCTTAACCACTATGCTAGCAGGGTTTCCATGCTTTTATACGGGATCTATTAAAACAAACCCCACAATAAATTAAAATCTGGGATTCTTTATAACACTGATACTAAAATATACTTCCTTTCATTATGCAAGATTTTGAAGTTGTATGTTTAAGAGTACAAAGCATTGCATGAGGAGATACAGATCATAACAACTATGTTTACAAATGGCATTTTGGGAAGCCCAAAGACCTCCCTCAGCTTCAGTTTGTCAAGATTCCAACCAATAAGTCTTAAGTTGAATCCAGTGTTGATTTTCGCAAAGGGCAACAACGAATTTTGCCCAAGGGATTGTGAAATTATTTCCACTTGCTGTCCTATTTTAAGGAGCCGTTTTCAAAGAAATTTACCTGGATTGTATTACAGAAGTAGCCAACCCTGGTAAATTGTTTTCTCATTTATATTTTAAAACAATACTCTTGATTTAGAGCTGAGATAGTCTGGTTACACACACCCTTAAAAGGCTGACACTGAATTATAGATAGCTACCTGGCCTTTCTCTATATCTCCCTTCCCCAGCTCCCACTCCCTAGTATCAAGAGTGCCTTACGGAGCAGAGGCTGAAGTATTTTATTAGCCTAAGCTAACAACTGTATTGGTCAAAGGACCAGACTAAAATAAGTTCAATATTATCTAAGAATAGCTTGCCAAAGTCAGTCAAGGTGAAAGCAGTAATTCGTGTGGAAGTAAGGCAGAATCTTGACAACGTTTAGTACCAGAGTTAAGGAGGACACAGCAACAGAGTAGCACAGCCCAATTTAATACTTGCGTTTTAAAGAAACTTTTCCAAAGACTATCTCTTTACTTTATGTATTGAAGAGAGACAACAGGTCTTTTATAAAAAAAACCACCCCATTACAGAATGGATATCAGCTCTTTTGATGTGATTTACTAAAAGCCAATTCTGATTCAAACTTTGGTTGAGAATAGAAATGGAGCAGACACACTGAATAAATCAGTGGTCGATGGCTCCATAATAGGACACTGAAGGATAATGTCTAAGGTATATTTTAAACCCTTCAAGTGTAAAGTCATACAGCGCTACAGAGGTTTCTATCATGGTCTTCTCATGGGTTCCTTAATGGCACTTATAATAGATTTGTAGACATATCTCTTGAACTTTCTGCTTATAAGGGATGATCTAGACTTTTGTTTCATTTTATACTCAGGACTGAGGCCCAGAGTGGGAATTTCATAGAAACACACATAGCTAAATTGAGTCTACAATCTGAATTTCTGTAATTCTTATTCTCAAGCTCTTTTATCTTTATCTTATTTGCTCTTGAGTAGGAAATGAAATTTGAAAGTTCTTCGGATCCCATGCAGAATTCAGTATCACATAGGTAAGTGACCAGACATTCCATTATTAGCAGACACTGCACAGTACACATTAGTGCCTGACTACAGAGAAGCCTAGGAAAATGAACAATCACAGTCCATTCTCTCTGAGTATATAGAAAGTTCATTTCTCACCCTAGCTCCACATATTAGTTTGTCTAAAGTGAAACACACTTATATTTTGCTATAGAACCAACTTCGACTTATTCAGTTCACTTTTTTTGAATAAACTTTTTTTTTTAAATGCAACTCACTTTTCCAGGATAAGCCTCAAAATGTTCACTGCATTATATGATCTATGTTAACAATTTCCCTTCGTTTTATGAGGAAGACATCAGGCTTTCACATTCCTTCCAGTTACATAAATGAATAAATAATAAGTCAAATAACAAGGAAAGGAATCAGCTAGTAGTAGATAATATGTTTAGAAAAATACCTGGCATATTGTAATTGTAGGCATTCATTAAATATTTGCAGATGGATAAATGAATTAATTATATTTAACTTTTCAAACTAGAGCATTTATTGTAAAGCAGCAGCCTATGAACACGTGTTTTGAGCTACACTTTGCTCCAGATTTTCTTTTTCTAGATTTACACCCTATTCTTTTTAAAGTCTTCACTCAACACCGACTTACAGCATGTTAAAAATCCTGTGTTTCTTGGCCCTCGGAGTTCCCCTGGGAGCACGGCCCCTGGCCCTGATGCCGCCCCTGTCCATAAATCATAATGGAGTTCAACTCTCGGACAGGAATGGATTGGACTTGGTGACACAGTGTGATCGTATCATGTGTGTACTTTATGGTTCTATACATCTATAGGATATCATCCTGCTGACCTCTGGCTGGAGGAAGGGGAGTGAGTGGAGGGGAGGGGATAGGAGATTGTTGGGAGGATGAGACATTTATGGAGCAGAGAGGAAGAGTGTGCTGTCACCAGGCAGGGAGAGCAGGGGGGACAGCATATAGGTGGGCATGCAGATTTATATGGGAATGTACATTTTCATTCAATCATAATAAAAAAAATCCTGTGTTTCTTTCTAGAGTGTCTGCACTGAGATTATTTTTAAATTTAAATCTTAACCCCAAACGATCCCCTGAAGTCTTCCTTGAACCAAAAAGTAGCTTAATTAGTAAAGTACATCTACTTTGAGCATAATGCTTTTTGAAAAATCTGTATGAGATCAAACTGACAGTGACAACTTGAAAGGTTGGATGAGAAAATTAGAGAGCAGTAAGTCTAGGATAAAGGTGGTAGAATAATTTGAAACATGACAGTGAGAATAGGAGGACAACTTGAAGAATGTAACCAGTGGTAATGAACTGTACACGTAGAAATGCTATTATCTTTAGCTGTATATATTTTCACCAGAATTATAAAATTTAAAACAAAGCAACAATAAAAATATCTGTGATTCTTTACAAAAATCGATATTAAAATACAAAGTCTGACTATTAAGCTGTGAAAATAATTGTTCTACGTGCTACATACCTCATTGCTGAATATCTCTATATCTACTTTTCCCTTGAAAAGAAAAATGTACCTATGCCAGCACCTAGTCTGCCCTTCAAAACAATTTTGGAACTCTTTCTGGAATAACCATTGTGCCACCTTGCACTGTGGCAAGTTTGCAAACTTAATTATATAGTTGTCTGTGAGGGAGTTTGTAGCCAGTAAGCAAGTAACTGTATTGGTACACCCTCCCAAATCACCTCATCTGGCCCCCAATGACTTTTTCTTTACCTAAAGATAAAAGAAATATTGAAAGGAAGACCTTTTGATGACATTCAAGACATCAAGGGTAACATGACAAGAGCTCTAATGGCCATTCCAGGAAAGTGGTTCCAAAATCGCTTTGAACGGTGAATTAGGTGCTGGTGTCAGTGCACAGCTTCCCAAGGGGAGGACTTTGAAGATGACCATAGTGATATTCAGCAATGAGGTATGTAGCACTTTTTCTAGAACGAGTTCACAAATTTAACTGTCAGTCCTAGTACATTATCTTTCCTTTTCATTCTAACTGTAGAAGGATTTGCCGATAACTGCTGCCTCTAAATAAAGGAATTCTGATTTTCATACCAGACTCCCAGCCTCGGCTTTGACGGTGGAGTATATTAACACAGGATCCTTCCTCTAAGTCATTGTATAGGGGCAAAACAGCCTTCAGCCAGTAAGCTATTTCTCAGTGAAATGAATGCTGCAAGTAATCATGAAGGGCATCTCAGAGTATCAAAACTGTCATCATCCTTTTTGAATGACATTTCAGCAGCCAGATAGTCACTGTCCCACAGTGGTCTCCTCCCACTGCCACAAAGACTGCACATGGGCCCTAACAAGAAAGAGCACTAGTCCCCTTACAGTGACATCCCGCAGGGCCATAGAAAACGCTTCTATTAGTGGAAAGAACAGACGCCGTGACAGAAGCACAGAAACGGCCCAGTCAAGCACACATTTAAAACAGAAGTGGAACAATGAGGGGACCATCTGTCCTCCTAATTCCCTCCAATTTGGCCAGTCTCTTATGTGCCAAACACAGGAGAGGTAAATGCAGTCCATTTGTTTTGATTACATGTTCCAAGTGAAGCTGGTGTTTACAAACTTGGAAAGCAAACTGCAAGCATCAGAGAGAAAAACTTCCATCTGAGTCACGATCAAAGCCGATGCAGGAGTGGGAGAACCACACCTTGAGCAACAGACTGGGGTCCCTTCAGGTTCCCATGTTCTCAGGTGGTTGTCTGGCAACAAACAGCATCCAGGTGTCAGCATGCTGGTTCTTGTCTCTCCGTCTCTCCTGCCTCTCCCATTCCCAGAGGCTGCACTTCCTAGGGGAGTCATTTACGGCAGTGATTTCAGGACTCTCTAGCTGTGTTCATGGCTTTGTTGAAGGAAAAAAAAATTACTTCGTTTGGGACTAATCAGCCTATGCGAAACAATTCCTAGCAACTGCTTTTGTACAATTGAGGCGCCCACTAAGCCATAAGAGCCCTTAACTTCTTGATTAGAGAAAAAGAAAAAAAGGTACTTTGTGCTGTTAAACATTATGATCATTTCCTAGCAGCGGAGAGACAGGCAGCTCGTACCACAATGCTCCTGCACGTCATTTCAAGCTCAAAAGAACACTTAGTTTTCCCTAAAAGAACAAAATGAAATCCATTGCAAAGGAAAGGGACTGTTCCCTGAATTCAGTTCTGCACACTTTAATGCCTACTGTGTGCAAACTAAGAAAGTGAATCAAAGTGGATAAAAAATACTGAACGTTAAGTGGAATGGTGATTGCAGAATCTTTATTACTGCTCAGCTTTGAGACAGAGCCAGAGGGCTTGATTACCCCAGCGGGTTGCTGAGCCTGGGCTTAGGGTGCTCGAGGACCCACGGTATCAGAAGAGAAAAGGAGATCAACCACAATGAATTTATGCAGAATTTTGCCATCAGAAAGGGGGAGGGTGCTTTCATAGTATAGAGACCTCACCCAGTGTCAATGTAACAATCTAAGAAAGAAAATCAAGCAAAATGCCATTTTAATCTTTGCTAGCATGGGGATTTTATGTGATGTTGAAGTGTAATCTTCTTGGTGCTTGAGTCCTATGAACTGCTTATCCCCACTGAATGTGAACATACCTCCAGAGCAAAAAGACATGGTAGGTATTCTAGTGTCTTAGGCACTTGGCCTCTGGGTCAGCTTGCTGCCTTGGTAGTTTGATGGCACGCTAACAAAATAAAAGAGTTCCTGTAGGATTAGCTGTCCGAGGGTTTCAACAATAGAACTTAATTATTTCTTTGTCTCTTTTTATTAAAATCATGTATAATGACAAGCACAGTGTCCCATATACTTTAAAGAAATAGAAATTCAAAGATACAGCCAAATACCCTTCTTCAATCTGCAACAGTTTTTTCACCTTGATTAAAATAACCCGGCTTTTTAGGACCAAGGACAAGTGCACCGTCTATTTTTCCTAGTGTCAAAAGGCTTCCAGGTCCTGTACAAACTTCAGCTCCACTGCTTTGGAATATCTAAGCTATCACATGATATCTGCTTACAACCAACTATTGAGAATGAACAAAGTTTTAGCTCCTTCCCTACGCTGGAAACCCTGGTGGTGTAGTGGTTAAGTGCTACAGCTGCTAACCATAAGGCTGGCAGTTTGAATCCACCAGGTGCTCCTAGGAAACCCTATGAGGGATTGCAATGAGTCAGAATTGACTTCAACGCATTGAGTTTGTTTGTTGTTTGTTTTTCCTTAGCCAGGTAAACTGGTCCACACAGCTAGGCTCAAACCAGAAGGGAACAGGAATGAGCCGCACTTGATCGCAGCAGGCAGAGACTGCGTTTTCCTCCATCACAGCAGCCTCTTGGCTATTAGGAGATTTTTCTCCCACGGCCCAGTCTATTTTCTCTCCTCTTCTTTTGTTATTTGTTTTACATCTGCATGACACTAATTTCCATCCTTGACTCTGCAGGTTTCCTTAACAGCTTTACAATTCAGACACAGATGTGCTTTCTATTCTTAAAGGCACCATGTCTTTTTGCTTTGGAACACGTACCTTTTTAGTCATCCAAATAGAGCACGACTTCATATAAATAATATGTAATGGCTTCTTAACTGACAGAATGTCCCCCAAAATTACATGAATCAAATTTCATAACCATTGCAGGGTTACATATGACAGTGAAGAAGAATGTCAACCACACCACTTGTGTTTCTGTAGGCCTGTTTGTGTGAAACACCATTGCTCTCCCTTACTGATCAGTTATCTAACTTCTTGTCATTCAAAATGTAGTCCATGGACCAGCAGCACGGACACCACCTGGCAGCTTGTCAGTAATGCTGAATCTTAGGCCCTGCTCCAGACCTATGTAACCTGCATTGAACAAAATCTCTGATGGTCTGCATGTACATTCAAGTTTGGGAAGCTCTGCTCTAACTGATATGAGCAACGGAATGTGCACAGGGGAGGCTACACCTGCCCTAATGTCTCCGTCTGTCATGTCAGTGTCACAACAGCTCCAATAGCATCTTCAGAGCTCCAACATAGCAATCTCCAAGCTGGTTACAGAACGATTTCCTCAAATGGTAAGGAAACCGCTGCAATGTCATGGTTTTGAATGAATTCCATCTCTTATTGATCTACCTTAAACTCTTCAACAGTTCTAAAATAGCTGACTTAGGTGGGTTCTGGATAAATCCAAGGTCAGATAAACTGGGTGATTGATGGTAAATACAACAGTCTAATAGTCAAGTTACACTTTAGGGTACAAAAAGGAGAAATAGTAGGATACTGCCCCTGGAAATACTGCCCAAGGACCTAGCTAGCAAAGGACAGCTGAATGTGTCAAGCTGTTTCCTGCCTCATGACAAAGTACTGGAGGGGGAATCAACCATGATATTATTTCCTAGATGCTTTCTCTTCAGATACATAGTCTCTTTCCTTGCATCTGCACAGTTCTCTCCCAAACAGGAAGGTCTTAAGCACAGAACCAGACTCCTGGTCTGCACAGAGGACTAGACAGAATGAGGGCAGCCCGTGAGCATCTGGTCTACCTTGTGGAAGTGTCTGGTAACTGTGCTGCTTGATGATGCCTGCAGGCCTTTGGAAAGAGTAATATCGCTAGCCAGGTTAATTTGTAAATCCTCTCTGAAATTAATGAGCATGAAATTGCACATTTTCTGCCTCCAGCATTCCTGTTGCTAATGTATTTGAATCACAGATAACTCCTATGCTCCTTCATATTGTTTTCAGCAAGGACCAGATGAGTAAGGGTCACGGCAGTCACAGACCCACCTCATCACCACAGAATTCAAATTTCTAGAAGGCCAAACTCTATTTCATAAGCCTTGTTTTTATCATCATATCAGATCCCTAGTTAACACTTTAAAAATCTTAAATTCAGTACGACTTCCACAATTTCTACATGATGGGGAGGTTTATAATCTTGAGACCTTTGAATTAACCATTAGCTTACGCCAGCTGGCATTCTCACTATGGTAGTATCACACTAGGAAGTAGTAATATGCTTAACAAGTTCTCTGTTAAAATAAAAATCTAGTGAAAATATGAACAACCTCAGGGTAGTGAGTATTGGCTATTTACAACTACATTTGCAAATTCTTGTTTAGAAAGTGTACTGTTCTTCAGGGAAAATGCATTTACGTTGGTATGTTGTTCTTGCATGTTGCTGAGTCAATTCTGACTCACAGTGACCCAAGGTGACAGAGTAGAATTGCCCGATAGGGTTCCCTAGGCTATAATCTTTATGGGAGCAGATCACCAGGTGTTTTCTCCCATGCAACTTCTGGTAGGTTCAGACTGTTGACCTTCCTGTTAGCGGCCAAGTGTTTAAACATGGTGCTACCAGGGCTCTTCCATGTGGGTATAAACAAGCTTAACTGTATCAGAGCATTCTTGAAGGGCCATAATAAATTAGTGTTTGGTTTTATACAATAGAAGTTAGAGTTAAGGAACAGAATTAAAAGAGATTTAGAGAAAAGTTTCCCTGTAAAATTTTATGATCAATAAGTAATGAGATTAAGTAGTTATTTTTTAATTTATTTTGATTACACCTTAGACAGGAGTAAATTTGGGGGAAATAATTTAGAAGAGCATATAGGTTTTCATAGATTAAGAACTCCTGAAACAAAATATTTAAAATGTCTTTGTGAAACAGACCGATTTTTTTTTAAACACTCCAATAACAATGAGGGTGAGATTAAAAACTGGATCACTTAATTGACATTTTGATTACTACATCACTTTTATTTTGTCCCCTCTATGAACCTTTTTTTGGAAACCATGGTAGTGTAGTGGCCAAGAGCTACAGCTGCTGACCTAACGGTGAGTAGTTCAAATCCACTAAGTGCCGTTTGGAAACCCTATGGGGCAGTTCTATTTTGTCTTATAGGGTCTCCATGAGTCAGAACTGACAACAACAGATTTGACCGTTTTTTGCAATGTAAATTGTAGGAAAAAAGTTGGGCTTTTTGCTAAATAAAGGCTCTTTAAGAGCTAAGATTCTTTTACATGATTATACAACAAAGCTTTCCATATTTAGAAATTTTCAATATAATAGTTGCTAGAATGAAGTCAAAACTAACGGGGAAAAAAGGAGGAAAAAGAAAACAGAGAAAGTAAAATGCAATCTGGATGACTTTATTTTCGGGGATCTAAATCTTGTGCCAGGGTGTGAAGGAGCACTGGGTGTGATCAGACAAAGAGTGACTCACTTCTGTCTCAGGCGGAGCATCCTCTCCAGGCTGATTATGGCGAAAAAAAGGCTTTAAAACCTTCGGCCATCTCTCTGGCAGTAAGTGACGTGATGAAATTTTAGAACTCAGGCAGCTTCAAGATCTTCTGATTGTTTTTTCTCACCTCTTAACCCAGTTTAGTGTCAACTTAAATAAAAGTCAATTGCTGGCAAATTATAAAAATAAATGATTAAATAATCACTACTGCTGGCAAAAGGAGCCCTGGTGGCACACTGGTTTAAGTGCTCAGCTGTTACGTGAAAGGTCAATGTCTTGAACCCACCAGCCACTTAAGGGGAGGCAATCTGTGTCCGTAAGACCTCAGCCTTAGAAATCCTATAGAATTGCCCCATAGTTTCCAAAGAGCAGTTCTACCCTGACCTATAGGGTTGCTATGAGTCAGAATTGACTCAGTGGCAACAGTTTTTTTTTCTTTTGTTTGCTGCTGGAAAATTTTTAAATAAACTAAAACAAACTATTACCACCAGTGTTCAGATTCAGTTTCCTTCATACAAGTTGAAAATCTGTCTTTATAGCTAGTGTCCTGAAGTAATAAAAAGGGAAAAGTGTATACTGTTTTTACTAACACAACTATTACCATAGTATACATTTAAAGCCTGGAGTAAAGTCTCAGAGCTGGAAGCATGGACTGTTACTGCCAGGGTCCCTCATGTGACTGAGGACATGGGACATCTGTGACTCACCAAATGCTGCTAAAATTCATGTATGACTCTGTTATGGATTGAATTGTGTCCTACAGAAATACCAAAACCAAACCAAACCCACTGCCGTTAAGTCAATTCTGACTCTTAACAACCCTACAGAGCAGGGTAGAACTGCCCTGCAGTTTCCAAGGAGCACCTGGCAGACTTGAACTGTCAGCCTTTTGATTAGCAGATGTAGCACTTAACCACCAGGCTAACAGCGTTTCCCTTTCAGAAATACCTGTTGAAAATCCTAACCTCTAAACCTGTGGTTTTGGAACCATGGTGGTGTAGTGGCTTAAGTGCTGTGTCTGCTAACCTAGAGGCCAGCAGTTCAAATCCACTAGGAGCTCCTTCGAAACTCTATGAGGTAGTTCCACTCTGACCTCTAGGGTTGCTATGAGTCAGAATTGACTGGAGGGCAGTGGGTTTGAGTTTTTAAACCTGTGGTTATATTTGGCAATGAGCTTTCTGTTACTATAATGAGGCAGGATTAGTGCCTGGTATGTCTTGAGTCAGTTTCTCACAACAGATAAAATTGATTAGGCAAGCAGAGATGGGATAAGAGAAGCCAAGATACAAAAGGGATCTCCAAGGAAGCATGAAGAAGTTGAAGAGGCAAAGACCTTCCTTCTGAGTGGACAGAGAGAGAAACCTTCTCTTGGAGCCAGCACTCTGAATTCAGGCTTTCAGCCTCCTAAATGCTGAAAAAATAAATTTTAGTTTGTTAATGCCAACTAGCAGTACTAGATAACTAAGACTCCCAACTCCCTCCTCCAGTCCAAAGTGGGTGACCTTAGAAACAATGCTCTGAAGGACATTTTCAATATGCTGAGGTAAACCAAAGCTTCTGTGTAAGAGTCTATTGTCATTAATATTTAAAGCTGTGAGGCAGCGAGCGAAATGAGATAGGACTTAGCGGTAGCGAAGAAAACAGATTGAATTAAAAGTTACTGGAGTACAAAATGCATGGAAGGAAAAGCAAATCCCAGGTGGGAGCTCCTGGTTGTATACATGGGACGTAAGTTATATGCACAAAAAATAGGATTTGGTGGTTATTATAGAAGATATCTAGATATTTCTTTCATTACATGAGGTCTGACAATTACGTTTGCTACATACTTCATTGATGAATATTACTGTGGTCACCTGTAGAGTACTCCTCTTGGGAAGCTATTCACTGATGCCAATGCCTCGACCATACTTCAAGGCAATTTTGGAACTCTTTCTGGAATGGCCATCAGAGCTGTCATCGTATTACCCTCGATGTCCTGAATGTCAACAAAATGTCTTCCTTTCAATATTTCTTTTATCTTCAGGTAAAGAAAAAAACCACTGGGGGCCAGATCAGGTGAGTAGGGAGGATGTTCCAATACAGTTATTTGTTTACAGGCTAAAAAGTCCCTGACCAACAACTATGCAGTTAAGTTCACAAACTTGCCACTGTGTGCAATGGCCATTCTAGAAAGAGTTCCAAAATTGCTTTGGAGGGTAGACTAAGCACTGGTGTCCATGCATAGCTTCCCAACAGGAGTACTTCAGAGATGACCCTAGTGGACCCTAGTGGTATTCAGCAATGAGGCATGTTGCACTTAAAACAATTAAGTTCACGAACTTAACTATCAGACCTCGTGTATGTGTGTGCTGGTGTGTGTGTGTGTGTGTTATGCAGTCAACTGCCTTAAGTACTCAACCACTGTACATCAATTCTACAGTTTCCTCTAAAATAACTTTATAGATCTTACTTTAAAATTTGGGTTTATGCTGGTTTTAATAAGTAGTTCAAGCATACTTCAGTCAACCAGAAGAGTTTTTCATGGTAATAATGCCAACTTTTAGGTTAGCAGCTGAGCTCTTAATCACTGCACCACCAGGGCTCCTATAATAACCAAACTAACAACAGTTACAGATAACACTTACTGAGCACTAACTGTATGCTAGTTATTGTCTAACTGACTCTGGCTGATGGTGAATCTCTTGGTGACACAAACTGTTAGTGTGGTTGGCTACTAACTGAAAGGTTGGTGGTTCAAGTCCACGCTGGAAGAAAGGCCTGGTGATCTATTTGCAATAAATCAGCCACTGAATAGCATAAGGAGAGCAGTTCTACTCTGACACGCACGGGGTTCTCAAGAGTTATAATTGATTCTACGGCAATTGATTAACTATCTGATGGCAGCAGTTAATCCTTGATCCATATAATCTTATTTATATGGCAAAAATTCAATAAAATTAAAAGCTGCAAACCAGACAAATTCACTGTATAAGCGGCATCTTAGTTTTAAAGAAGTATTTGCCATTGCTCATCCTAAAAATAGACTCAATGCTCAATTTTAAATGCATCAACAGAAGATGTGAAATCTTGCAGCAGAAAGGCATACTAAGGACCCAGTACTGTGCTTCATACCCCACACACATTATCAGCATTCACAGCAATGCAACTGCAGTTATGCAAGTGCAATTTCCTGCCTGAAGTTATGAGGATACAGAATCTTCCAGAGGGGAAATAATGCGAGTAAATCATCTACCCAGTGAGCAAGAGGCAGACACTGGGCTGTTAACTTACATGTGTACACAGAATCTGCTTTTAACTACTGAGATATATTGCTTAGCAAAATTTTGATTTATATACTTTTTGTTGGAAATTTATTTTGTGGTGCAAAGTAAGAGAAGTTCAGCCTCATGCAGTAGTCAGTGCCAGGCATATTCTGAAAACCACTGGCATACAGGCTTGGCATTATGTTTGATGATCTCCTGGGATTTTGGTTCAGACAATAAAAATACTCTCTCTCCCAATTTTCAGGTCTCACTTCCTCACCATGAATTCCAGGTTTAATTTACGATGTAAGAATCAAGGTTTTTGAGACACATAAACAAATCACTTGAAAGAATGCCTTTTACCCAAGAAGCTCCAAGCATTTTAGGAGATGAAATTCAGTTGAATTTATCTCTCTAACTCCCACTCTGTGCCAACCATTCTCTCCTAATAGAGCATTTATGAACTGATTCAAACAAGTGGTTTATCAACTTAAAATGAATAAATACTGGAACACACTCTTTCTCCCTTCAGAATTCCAGACAACATGCTCATGGTCTGTTGCTCACAATATTTCAAACCTTTTTATTAATGTTCACATAGCCAGAGGGGGAAATAAATCTGGGACCAGACAACATCTAGCAAAGCCATGGAAGAAATGTTGGCATGACTTGTGGGGTTGGCAAAGGATATCAGGAGCCTGTCTCACCTCTCCTCCTAGTTCTTTAAGCCCAGCACTGCAGAGGAAAGTCAGATCATTGCAGTCTCAGTTCGCAGACTCAGGGGTGGCTCTGAGCAGCAGTCACTGGGCAGACAAGCATGGACTCTTTGTAGACTTAAGAACTGCACAGAGGGCTCTTGTATCCAAGGCAACTGACATTTATTAGCCATCCTTTCCCAGACTGTCATCTCTCCTGACCTTGACTAATTTTGGGGTCTCTCTCTGAACTACTTCTCAATGGTTTTCAGTTTCAAAAATGTTCAGATTTCAACACAATTTCTAAGCACTGGCCAGTGTCACCATATACAGAATAGAATTGACATTTTCTTGCTTCAGTGAAAAATTACATTTGAATGCCTTGGAAATAACACATTTTATACATATGCCTTGAGTTGTCACGTATTTTGCTTCACTAATTCACTGCTAGGTCAAGCAATAGCAGATGACTGCTTATCAAACAGATGACACATGCTTTCAATGCATGATTAAAGCAGGGTTTATCACAGCTGTCAGAATCCAAGCATCTAGGATTTTGGCTCTTTAGGGCTTTACTTTGGATATTTTCAGGTTTTACAGCGAAAGGCAATGATTATACAGACAAAACCTCACACGGATGTTAGACCAGAAATAATTTTTATGTGAAGAACACTTCAACCATCTTTAATTCACTAGAATGTCACTGTGACAAAATAGTGCTCTAACACATACTAGTTGTGTGATCTTGAACAAGTTACTTAGTCCCTCTGAGCTTTAGTCTTCTCACCTGTAAAATGAAAATATTATCTACTCCACATTTGGTCCCTGGACTGCACAGTTCATACCCAGCTGCTAACCCAAAGCATTGGTAGTTCAAATTTAACTGGTGGTGCCATGGAGGAAAGGCTGGCAATCTGATTCGGTAAATATCAAAGCCAAGAAAAACCTATGGAACAGTTCTACTCTGTAACACATATGGTCACTAAGAGTTGCAATAGACTGATGGCAACGGATTTGGTTTTCTATGTTGACACCATGGTTTTACTATGAGGATGAAATGAAAAAGAGTCAACAAGAGCCCAAAGCACAGGCACAGGTATATTTTTGGAGAGGTGGTGGTGGCTCTGTCCCTTTGTCTGGTATGTGAAGAAGGGGGGTCATAGAAAAGGGCCAGCAGGATTCCACTGCAGCAAATGCACGTTTCTGTGATACAGCACTACTTTGCAATCATCAATTTGCTTATCTCAGCCCTATGAACTTTTTTGAATATATTCCTTAAAAAAAAAAAAAAAAACACAACTGTCCTTGATTACAATTATGACCCTCCAAAAATCCACATATCAATACGGTTGAACTATGATTTTCAGTATGGCATGGTTGTCCTTAATTTTGTGACTGATTTTCCTATATGTTGTAAACCCCAACCTCTGGCTGTGGTTAATGAGGCAAGATTGGTTTAGGCTGAAGGGAATCAGATAGGGGTGTAATGCCCTCACCCAGGCCACATCCCTGATCCAATGTAAAGGGAGCTTCCCTGTGTGTGGCCTCTACCACCTTTTATTTCTCAAGAGTTAAAAAGGAAAGGGAAGTGAGCAGAGAGGGGGACTTCACACCACCAAGAAAGCAGTGCTGGAAACAGCGCATCCTTTGGACCTGGAGTTCCTGTGCTGAGATGCTCCCAGATCAAAGGAAGGCTAATGACAAGGACCTTCCTTCAGAGCTGACAGAGAAAGCCTTCCCCTGGTGCTAACACCCTGAATTTAGACTGTGAGAGAACTAACTTCTCTTGGTTGGACGTATCCTCTTATAGTATTTCTGTCATACTAGCACTAGATGACCATGACAAACACAAAAGCTAGTTGTTGTCCAACTGATTCCGACTCATGGCCGCCACACGTGTGCCAGAATAGAACTGTACTTCAAACAGTTTTAAATTACTAGTTTTTCAGAATTAGAGGGCCAGGCCTTTCTTCAAAGGTGCCTCTAGGTTAGCATTTGAACATTGGTTTGCATAACCCAATGATTCCTTTATATCCATGAGTATCATTATCTCCATTTTTATGAATGAGATAACTGAATCTCAGGGACGTGAAAAATCTGTCTAAGCCAAATAGCATCATCAGTGCCGGACACATGATTCTAACCCAGGTCTGCCTGATATCAAAAACTCTTCTTTTTGTCAGTATTGCTACTCTGTCTCAATAGAGAAGATCTGAACAAACTACCGTTAGTAGAAAAGAGAATTTTGCTTCTGATCGTTGTAGGCCAGTCTGAACACTGCTCAAACTGTCTCTCTACTTCCTATCATAATAAAGATGCAGGTACTTGACACATTTTTGTACTTAAGATATGGGATGCCATTTAATGAGTTCTGAGTTCATTAATACTAAATGGTCTGTCCATTATCACTCAATTTGTCAGTGGCAAAATAAAAATTAAAAATTTTAATAGCATTGATAGTTCAAAGATGATAAAATTATCTTCATTTGCTTCTGAGACAAATTATTCAATTATACAATTTCCTCATGAACAACTTGCTTGTCTTATTCTCCCTGGGCTTTGTCTACTTCATCAACTTCACTACTTTTTTCCATAAATTTTTCTGAATAATTTTTCAGCTTTTAAAGTTAATTAGGATAAACAAGGAAAAGGCAATTCAACTCCACAAAATGTGAATGCTTAATTTTAAGCTGATTTTGTTGTATTATACTCAGTAGGACTCCTCCAATTTCTCTGTTAATGACGGCACTTGGCGATCACTTACAAACATCTAGAATAAAAGGAACCTTTCCTTCCATCGCTATTTGTCATTTTCATTACTGAATTTTGGTTCTGCTTTGGGGCATTTCAATTATGCAAGTAATCATATAGCACTATACTGGATTCTGTTAGCAGTAATACCTTAGAGGAGGTCCATTTATGATAAGTGAAACTCTCTGTCTTGGTTTCATCTGACATACAATTTTTCTTATTTTGGAATCACACTGTCAAAGCTGTAGGAGGGTACTTCCAAGCACTTAACTGAACCACAGTGTATTTTGAAACATTGAGATTTTCATGAAATGCAATACTGAGCCAAATCAGTCAATCTTTTTTTAATGTACATATTGTTCACATTTTCTGGACCAGTTTTAACAGCAAGACCACATGAGAAAATCATGAATGAAAAAGTAAAATCTATCTGTAAAAGTATGTTTTGTGCTCCTTATACACACTATCTCCATTACATATATATATACACATATATATATGAATGTATAGTATAAATATATAGAGTGTCCCTGAGTAGCCCAGATGGTCAGTGTTGGGCTACTAACTAAACGGTTAGCAGTTCAAACTCACCCAGTGGTGCCACAAAAGAAAGTACTGCTGATCTGCCTCCATGAAGACTAAGGCTATGAAAATCCTATGCAGCACAGTTCTACTCTGAAGCACATGGTATCCTTATGAATCTGAATCTAGTCAACATCAACTGGCTTAGTTTTGGTTTTATATACATATATAGGAGTCCTTTGGTGGTGCAAATGGATAATGTGCTTGGCTGCTAAGGGTAAGTTTGGTAGTTGAAGTCCACTCAAAGTACCTTGAAAAAATGGCCAGGTGATTACTTCCAAAGACTAAGCCATGAAAACCCTGTCGACCACAGTTCTGTGCTGATACATATGGGTTTGCTATGAGTCAGAATCAATTCAATGGCAACTGATGGATACACACACACAACACAAACACTCATATACAGAATCTTCTTGGTGCAGTAGTTACGAGTTTAGATGCTAACCAAACAGTTGGCAGTTCAAAGTTGGCACTCCTTAGAAACACTATGGGGCAGTTCTACTCCACACTATAGGGTAGCTATGAGTCAGAATTGACTCACTGGCAATGAATCTGGTTTGGTTTTTGGGTACACACACATACATATATGATGTGTACATCTCATATATATTTATTACATAAATACATTATATATCTACTCATGAGCATTACCAGTAAAAAAATAAATACAAACATAAGAACCAGAAGGACTCCTTAGTATCAAGACACATCTTCTGATCTATCCTATCTGGAAAGATATAATGGGCAGAAGTTAGAGAACACTGTCTTTCTCCCAGTGACTTCCTGCTGAGCCCAGGAATGACCAGGAACTCGGAGCCAATGTCAAGAACCAAGATGGTAGGTATGAGGCTTTAGTAAATTTCTAGAAACTCGAACATTCAGGAAATACATGCAAAACTTATCCTTAAGAAACCAAACCAAACCTGTTGCTGTTGAGTCAATTCTGATCCATAGCAACCCTATAAGACAGAGTAGAAATGCCCCATATGGTTCCCAGGCAGACTGCCACATCTTTCTCCTGTGCAGGCTGGTGGATTTGAACCATAGACCTTTCAACTGGCAGCTGAATGACTAACTGTGACAACAGGGGTCCTTCAAATTTGTCACTGATGTTTGTTGCACGCTGTTGAGTCATTCTGAGTCATAGTGATGCTATGTAAAACAGAACAAAACACTTCCTGGCCTTGCAGCATCTACACACCATTGTTGTGTTGGCATCCACTGTTGTAGCCACGGTGTCAGTCTGTCTCTTTAAAGGACTTGTTCTTTCTCCTGCTAACCCTCTACCTTACCAAGGGTCATGTCTTTCTGCATTGATGGGTCTTTCCTGATAACACGTCCAAAGTATATGAGATGAAATCTCCCATCCTTGCTTTTAAGGAGCACTCAAGCAGTCTATAGTATATTCAATCTTCTTCATCAATACCATAATTTAAAGGCATCAATTTTTCTTTGGTCTTCCTTATACACTATCAAACTTTCACATGCATATAAAAGTGACCAAAAATATAGCTTGGGTCAGGCACATCTTAGTCCTTAGTCCTTAAGGATACACAAATCATTGTTCTTGGAATTCTACATTTAAGATTGCTGTATCATATCTAGATATGATGCAGAGAGATTTTAATTCAGGTTAGAAGCATAGCCTATAGGTATGAAACATATACAGTATAAGTCCATAGCTCATAGAAGAACAGTAGGTGAAAAACTAGTTTATCTCAGTGATACAAAGTGAGTAACTAATCACAGCACAGCAGAAAGTGCAGAGATAGGTACGAATACCACTAAAATGCACTATCTACACTTCTACTCCATGAAAGAATAAGCCTACATCTTTGCATCTAGCTCTATTGAACAACTGGAGTACTGACTTCCACACAGCCCGCCTTCACATTTCTCCAGTGCATAACTGCAGCCTTTACTGGCTTCTGTTTTGCTTAAGCTTAACAAAGCATTCGATATTTATTGTGATAGAAAGAATAAACAACATATAATGGGCTATTCTGGGTCCAATAAAACTCAGATATTTGCTACTTTGACAATTAGGAATGTATTGCTTTGAAATAAGTAAAAGCATTTGTGCATTATCTGAAAAATGTCACATTTATGTAAGCGGAGGTCATAAAACTGAAATACATAAGCAACACTGGTGCTCCTCTTGTCAGCATCTTCCCTCTAGGAAACTTTTTCAAGGGATACATTTTTATGAATTCTGAGAGATTTCAGCTAAAAATTTCCTGGGCCAAAAAGAACCATTTTGGAACCAAGTAGAAAGTTTTGCCATTTTTGTTACATAACTACATGTTTAATTAAAAAGAAAAAAATATATTATGTTTGATAGAGAAATAGCAGAAAGCCTCAAGAAACTGTAGTTAAGCCATCTTTTCCATTTCCATTATCTTCTCTACTTTTGACCCCGGTACTTCTCATGCTGCATAGTTCTGTGCAATTGAGACAAAGTATAATGTGCAAAGACTGGACTCTGTCATTCCAGAAACCCTGAGAAGCCTTTTAGGGCAAGCTGGCCTATCTATCAAACTTACAGATGGGGGCGGGGGAGGGTACATCTACTAAATGTTGTTCTTTCACTTAGATGGAATCATGTAGCCCTATCACAGGTTTTATAAATGTCAAGGAGGCATACATTTCCCAGAGGTTTCTTTCCCCTGCCACCAGCAAAACTAAGCAAAACTGGAAATAAGTGAGCGAAGGCAATTATTTTTCTTGTAGAGCTTTTCTTCTTCAGCTTTATAGCACTGGAATGCATTTGCGTCCTAGCATCACATTCAAGTAATGCTTGCTGTTTCTCTGCTTCTCTCAAGCCAATCTGACTGCAAACAACTGGAAATAGGACTGTGAGCTCTTTTTGGAGGGAGTTAACATGGTAATGTGGACAGCATATGGACTTTATAATCATGAAGTGTTTGAAACTTGGTTTCTCCATAAATGGCCAAGTTACATGAATCCTCTAAGCTTCCACTTTTCCATTTCTTAAATGGGCACAATATCATTTATTTTTCAAACTTGCGAGAATTAATTGCAATGATGTGTGTAAAGACCTTGATAAACATAGCAACGTGATGGGACAAAGTAGAACTGCCCATACTGTTTCCAAGGAGCAGGTGGTGGATTCAAACTGCTGACCATTTGTTCAACAGCTGTAGCTGTGAACTACTGCATTACCAGGGCACCCCCGATACAGAGCACAGGCTCAATAAATTCTAGCTTCTCTATACCACTGCGGTTTGGTGTGATTTCATACGCCCCTTGGGCACTGGATAAATGATAATTGATCACATGTGATCATGTGATAAAATAAAAATGATGCGAATGGAGATAATTTAAAGCTTTGAATTTTCTTTGTGTGTGCGTAAATATATATATAATTATTTTTGTATAACTGCAAGTAAAAGACAGACTCCCCCAGACAATAAAGCTATTACTGTTCATATAAAATAATTTGAATTAATTTGAGATGAGTTGTGAGAGAACTAGATACAGCTCCTCAAAATCCCAGTTAAATAACCCTCAAGATACACGTGAAGCATATTAATATAAAATATATCTTTAAAATGTAGCATAGTAAACCCCAAAGATACACGTGAAACCTATTAACATAAAATATATCTTTTAAGTGCAGTATAGGAAATCTTCCATGAGGCATAGCTTAGTTTCACAAACTAGACACATCAGGTGGGAAAATGCCAAGTTTTTCAGGGTACTATGATATTCTTTATTTAATTATCACTTTAATGGGGCCCTGGTGGCCCTAGAACTAATGTTCCTTGTGAAGGTGTCAGTTATGACCAGGGGGATTGACTCACCTGACATTTTATGTGTAAATATCAGTAACTGCTCAAAGCTGTTTGTCTTTGCTCCCTTAAGAGCCTCCAGTGGTGTCATTTTGCAAGCAGCTCACCTGGGAGATGCACCCTGTATCTACACCTGGAAAGTTTCCTAAGCATTGCAATTCAGTTTAGAACTACAATTAGTAAGAGAAACAAATGAATAACAAGTCTTTCACAATCTTTAAATAATAAAAACCTACTGCTTTCCCTACTTTACGTAATAAATGGTCACAAAGGACAGGGCGGTGTCATTATCCAATTTAGTAACAACCATAGAAAAAAAGGACTTTCTAATTTCTTTCCATAAAATATTGTTCTAATAACAACCACAGAAAAAAAGAACTTTCTAATTTCTTTCCATAAATAAAATATTGTTCTAAGAAGTGAAGTGTGTCAAAAGGTGAGTGCTCTTGGGTATTATAAATCATGGCCCGGCTAGGGAGTGAGATCTGCTGGAAGGCTGCCCAAAGCACACCAATTTGTTCTCCTTTCCGGAATCACCATCAGGGTGCAATTACTTTTCACTGGATTTAGGTTTGCTCTGTACAAATATAAAATAAAATGCTTCTGCATTCTGAGTTTAAACTTCAGAAATATCCAAACTTAAAATGTAGTATAGGTAGTACCCATCTCTGGTCAGAAATCGTAAGACTCATGCCACTTTAAAATACTACCTGACCTCTACATCCTAGGCAGCTTGGCAGCAGTCATCACTTCCACTGCTGTCCTCAGATTTACTGGAAGTCATTCCCACAGGCTCCCCACCTACCTCACTGACCATGGAAACCCTGGTGGTGTAGTGGTCATCTGCTACATCTGCTGACCTCAAATCCTCCAGCTGCTCCTTGGAAACTCGATGGGGCAGTTCTGTTTTGTCCTGTAGAGTTGGTATGACTCATAACCAACTTGCCAGCAATAGGTTTGCACTGACTGCACCTTCTCAGGCTCCTTTGGTGTCTACCTCCCTTTCCTTTTTCAGACATACAAACAGGGATCATGTCCTGCAAATCAGATCTCTTTTTTAAACCTTCTTATTATCTCATCAATTGTCACACCTTTAAATGCTAATGATTGTCATATTTTTATTGACAGCCTTGACCTCCTGCTGAGGTCCCAGACTGAGGACACACAAGAGGCTGCTTAGCACTAGTGCGTGAAAAGCCATCAATTTTAACACAATCAAAAGAGAACTGACGTCTGTCCACAACATCCCTGTTCAACCAGTTACTCAGGCCCCAGTTACCCTCAGCTATCTTGGATCCACTTCTAGCTACCTGAAGACTGCTAGCACCCCAGTCGCCATGAGTCAGCTCCGACTGGATGGCACTGGGCTGGGCAGCACCCCAGTCTAAGTTACTATCACCTCTCTGCCACAGATTCCTAAACTTGCCCACAGGACTGCTAGAGTTAGGTTTTTAAAACCTAAGAAAGCACATTAGGATCTGATCCTATCTATCTTCCTCACCTGGTCTTGTATCTGTCTCCTTCCCTTTCTCTTTGTTCCCCCTACAAAGCCTTCCTCCCATTCCTTGTATATACTAAAGTCATTCTCACCTTAGAGCTTTTACTATCTGCCTCTGCTTGGAATATTATTCCCCTAAATCACTGAATGAGTAGTTCCTTCTCATTAGCCCAGTCTTGGTAAAATGTCACTTCTTCCTCATTGAGCATTTTTTCTCAAACTTCTCTTGCCTATCATTTTCTATTTATTGCTTTATTTTCACTTTCTTCCCAACACTTAGCACCATTTGAAATTATTATTTACTTTCTTGTTTAGCGTGTTTCTCTTCCACGAGAATATAAACTCCACAAGAGCAGAAGTCATGTAAATTCTATCTCCATGTCTTTGCAAACAGTAGTATTTGTTAGATGAATATTTTGAATGTACTCATGACTGCCATATACATATGTAATGATATACACACATACACCTATATAACAAAGTCAAACCATGACAACTGAAACATTTTATAATAGTTGAAAACAATGAAATCATGCTCTTGATCATTGAGTTCAACAAGTGGGAAAAGCTTTAGAAATTATGGTGCTAATCCCTTGTTTTGCATGTTCTGAGGCTTAGCGAGGGGCAGCAAGCTGACAAAACTTCACAAAGGGAGGAAGATGCAGAGTCCAGCTTGACGAAGCACCTACTGTAGAATCGAGAACAGCTGGCTATCCCCTATACACATACTACACACCAAGTGATTGTAGAGAAGCATTCACTATACAAGGAAATCTAACATTCAGCATTGTGCGTGTTGTCATTGTTAGTTGTCACTGAGGTGGCTTTGATTCATGAAGGCCCTACTTATAATAGGATGAAACACTGCCTGATTCTGTGCCATCTTCATGATCACTGTTACACATGGAGCCATCGTTACGGGAGCTGTAAAGTGACTTCCAACCTAGGACGCTCACCTTTCAGCACTATGCCAGCAATATTCTGTTGTGATTCATAAGGTCTGCATTGGTTAATTTCAGAAAGTACACTGCCACATCTTTCGTCCTAGTCTTTGTCTGTAAGCTCCACTGAAACCTGTCCACCATGGGTGACCCTGTTGGTATCTGAAATCATAGTGGCATACTTTCCAGTATTACAGTAGCACGGCAGTAGTCACAGCACAACAAAGTGACAGGCAGGTGGTGGTACTCTGCATATCAAGTAAAAATACAGCTTTAAATCATACCTTTGATTTACCTTAAATGAATAGCTAGTACTCCTAATAAATGATGAAGTTCTACCTAACAACTTGCATTGAAATGTAGAAGAACTTTTCAGGGAGAACTGAATGACACGTGTCTGTTAAAAACAGAATCGAGAAAGTTTTGACTCACACAGTTTCTCTCAATAAGTATCCCTAAATATCACTTCCAAACACTTGCACAGCTGCCTCTCATTATTTCGGTGGCCTTTGTTAAGAGGGAAACCCTGGTGGCACAGTGGTTAAGTGCTGCTAGCTGCTAACCAAAAAGTCACCAGTTCAAATCCACCAGGTGCTCCCTGGAAACTCTATGGAGCAGTTCTACTCTGTCCTATAGGGTTGCTATGAGTTGGAACACACTAAATGACAATGGGTTTCGTTAGTTAGGGGAGGTAATGATTTACCTAATGCAGCCCTCTTGACTACCCACTTCTTTCCTGGAAATTGACAGAGGAGTGGACCACTTTCAATTTTTGAGTCTTAATAATTTTATTTTTAATAAAATATGCTGACATGAGGTTACTAAAATTACAGAACATTTTAAATATTTACACTGAATAAATTAATATTTTAACACTCTAAAAAAGTGTCTTGCAGTTATAGGATTCATTTTAAAAAGTGTTTATTCTGAGTGTACTACATGGTCTGTGATCTACTGGTGGGACACACATTGTCAAGTTGTAAGATAAATCCCTACTGTGTACAATGCAGTCCATGAATCTCTGAGGCAGCTGTAAGACTGTGCCCACTGCTGTCAAGTCAGAGTAACCCTGTAGCAATCCTACAGGACAGAGTAGAACTGTCCCATAAAATTTCCAAGGAGCATTTGGTCAATTCGAACTGCTGATCTTTTGGTTAGCAGCTATAGTTCTTAACCATTATGCCACCAGGGTTTCCATGATGGGTATATATATTGGAAAAAAAAACAAAACCAAAAAAACTTGTTACTTCTGAGCCAATTCCAGCTCACAGTGACCCTTATAGGACAGAGTAGAACTGAACCCTAGGGTTTCTAAGATTGTAAACTTTTATGGAAGCAGACTGTCACATCTTTCTACCATGCAGCATTGGGTATGGTTGAACCACTGACCCTGTGGTTAGCAGCTGAGTGCTTAGTCACTGTACCACTACAGCTTCTTGTTACATGCACATCATGGTAAATGCCTAAATTTGACGTTCTTGGAGAACGTGAGACCTGGGCTAAGTGTCTCTGCTAGTCTCCATGACAGACCTGTTGTTGTTTGGCACTATAACAAATATAAAAGGTAAAGGAAGGAACAAACCTTTCGGGGTCCAGAAGTTTCAAATCCATGAACCAGACAAGCAAAAAAAAAGTGATCAGCCACCTTTATCTCTCTCAGCTCACTACTACTGATTACCCAGGGAAAAATGAGCAGGTGTTTGGAATTTACAATTATTGTGCCTAATATGTCTGCTCAGTGCCCTTGTAAGCAGCAGTCAAGAAATCAACAGATGCACTGCATTGAGAAAATCTGCTACAAAGGACTTCTTCTAAGTATTCGAAAGTAAGGATGCCACCTTGAAGACTAAAATGTGCCTGACCCAAGCCATGGTATTTTCAATCACATCATATGCATGTGAAAGCTGGACCATGAACAGAGAAGACAGAAGAAGAATTGATGCCTTTGAAATGTGGTGTTGGAGAAGAATGTTAAATGTACCGAGGACTGCCAAAAGAACAAACAGATCTGTTCTGGAAGAAGTACAATCAGAGTGCTCTTTGGAAGCAAAGATAGCAAGACTGTGTCTTACATACTTTGGACACGTAGTCAGGAAAGATCTGTCCCTGGAGAAGAACATCATGCTTGGTAGAGTGGAGGGTCAGTGAAAAAGAGGAAGACCCTCGACGAGATGCACTGACACAGTGGCCGCAGCAATGGGCCTAAGGATAAAAATGACTGTGAACATGGCCCAAGACCAGGCAATGTTTCGTTCTGTTGTTCATAGGGTTGCTATGAGTCAGAACCGACTCGATGGCATGAAACAACAACAACAACAATTTGTCTGCTCTGGGATGGCCAAGTCCTGACACATACAATCCAGACATACATAGAAATAGATGTCTTATGCTGTTATAACAGAAATACCACAAGTGGGTGGCTTTAACAAAGAGATGGTAATTTTCTCATAGTTTAGGAGGCTAGAAATCTGAATTCAAGTCACTTGTTCTACAAAGAGGCTCTTTTTGTGGGCTCTGGGGAAAAATCTTTGTCCAGGGTTCTGTGTGACATCTATCTTCCTCTCACTTGTGCTTGGTTCTCTGGGTGCCTAATCTACTCTGTTATACCTCAACAGTGATTAGCTTTAAGACATACAGTGCACTGATATGATCTCATTAACATAACAAAGAAACCTTTATCATCAAATGGGATTACATCCACAGGAATAAGGGTAAGGATTTGCAACACATACTTTTTGGGGAAACCATAACAGCAAGACACCTTTTTACTAGAATAAATACCTAAAGTCCTTACTGCGGCTGAAGAAACTTCAGTTGGTTCTGGAGAGGTGAGTCATACCAGACAGGAAGAAGGGAAACCTAATTGATTTCCTCACTAGCTAGGAAGCAACTTCAGACTTTACAGACAGGTGGGAAGGGTGAGTGTGTATGTGTTTGTGTGTGTGTGCATGTGTGAGTATGTGTGGTACCACCACTGCCAATGAGTCAGTTCCAACTCACAGTGATCCTATAATAGGACAGAGTAGAATTGCCACGTAGCATATACAAGAGTAGCTGGTGGATTCGAGCTACCCACATTTTGGCTAGTAGGCAAGCATTTAAATCACTGTGCCACTAGAGCTCTGTGTGTGGTAGAGGGATATATAACCGAGTTCCCTTTCAACTGTAGAAAATCGCCGCCATAGTGGGACTGGGAAGAAACTAAGCCTCAATAATCCCAAAGACCCTAAGTCAGATCTGGCTGCTTTCTCCACAAACCAAAGAGAAGATGCTCATAAATTACTGTGATGGTGGTCCTGTTCATCTTTTTAGTGACATTATCTATCTAATAGCTTCAGTTCTTAATTGATTTTATAAGAATGATGTTTAATCAAGGCTAATGACATCACGGAACTTAAATCACCACATGAATTAATTTAGCAATATGAATGCTCCATCACATTCTCTCTCTGTGTCTCTCAATATTAACTAGAATCATTTCCCAAAGAAAGTGGAAGTCTCAGGGATGAAATGGATACCTCACTTTCCATCCATGTTGGATATATTCCAAGTACTTGACAGGCTCAGAGAGACTGGTTCCAGTTAGAGATGAGTTTCCATAATGCATCCTAATCCAAGATATTTACATATACTTGATTTTAACACATCATAAACCAAAATCTGGTAGAAAAATATGCTCCTAATATCCACAAAAAATTCACAGAAAAGGAAATACAGATGGCTCTTAAAAGAAAATAGTCAACTTCACTGTCATGAATTGAATTGCATCCCCAAACAACGTGTTTTAAAACCTAACCTAAATGCCTGTGGTTAGAACCCCATTTGGGAATGGGCTGTCATTATATTAATAAGACAACATCAATATAGGGTATACCTTGAGTCAACCTCTTTTGAGATAGAAGAGACTGAATGCAAATTAGCAAGCAGAGATGGGGGAAGAGAAATACCAAGCCACATAAAGACTGCCCAGGAGCCGAAGTGCAGAGACAATGACCTTTCTCCAGATCCAGCAAAGAGGGAAAGCCATCCCATAGAGCTGGTACATGAATCTAGACTTTTGGCCTCCTCAAATGTGAGAAAATTTTGTTTGTTACAGCCCCTTCTATTACAGCAGCACTAGATAACTAAGATATTCACTCATAAAGAAAATGCAAATTAAAATACTTTAAAGAAAAAAAAATAAACCATTTTTTAACTTCTCAGATTGGCAAAACCTGCAAGTTGGATAAAACACACTGTTGGTATGGCTACTGGGGGTCAGGTTGGAATATGAACTTATATCACCTTTAAAGAAGATAATTTGGCAATATCTACCAAGCGTATATATTCTCTGGCTCAGAATTCCACTATTGCAGTTTACCTTAGAGACATATACATGTATAAAATGAGATATTCATTACAGCAATTTCATAACAGTAGAAATTTGGAAAGAACATAAACACTCATAAATAAAACTGGAAATAAAAGTTCATAAATGAGGGAGTGGTTAAATAAATGAGGATGTATTCATGCAATAGAATACCATGCAGCTATAAATAAGGAATGATGAACCATTTTATGTGCCAATATGGAAAGATCTATTTTTCATTGAAAAAAGTAAATTGCAAAACAGCATGGATAAAATGTTATGCTTTATTTCAAAAAAGAAAAATTAAGAATATGAATTTATAGTTGCATAAAGAACACTTAAAAAAATTATAAGAAACTAATAAAAGTGGCTTTCATTAGTGTATGTAGTAGTGGGAACTGGATGGCTGGGGGATAAAGGAGAGGGGCTCTTTTTGCTATATAGCTTTATATACATTTTCAACTTTGAACCCTCTGGTTATACTATCTGCTTATTTTGAATTTACCTATTAAAAAAATTAAATAAAAACAAGGCATGATTGATTACAATGTCACAATTTCTCGGTTTTCCAAAAGCATATTGCATATATATTACTGAATACACTTAACATTTTCTCTGGCAACTTTCTTTGCTGAAGACATTAACAAATATGAAAAGATAAACATTGAAAGACATTTCATGAATACATGTGCATAATGAAACACTGATAAAGATCCACTAAGGCATGTAGTGAATTAAATTTCCTGAGGATTAACACTGATTAAATGTCATACTTGTAAAACAATTAAGAACTAAAGCTTGTTAGATGAAAAATAAGACACCACTACCATCTACAATAAAAGACAAAGTTGAAGAGCAGTTCTATGGCTATCATATATCATCCTGTAAGATAAATGAACCAAAAAAAACCAAATCAAATCCATTGCTATCAAGTTGATTCAGACTCATAGTGACCCTAACAGACAGAGAATTGCCCTATAAGTTTTCTAAGGAGCACCTAAGGATTCAAACTCCTGACCTATTGGTTAGCAGCCACAGTTCTTAACCACTAAACTGCTACAGGACTTGTTAAATTAATTTTATTTCTTACAAGTTCTAATAGTGAGAATTGCATACTCTCTTATAAAAATGATATTGAGGTAGATATGAGCCAAGGGTATTTAAAATGTTCAGATATAAGACATTTCCTTCAAAGTTTTTATTGTTATGTTGTTGCAGTTATTCAAGGTTTTTCTTGGATAATTAAAAATAAAAAAAGAAAAGAATCCAAGACATCAAGGATTGAGTTATAACACAAGATAATCTAAAACATATACATTGAATTCCAATAAAACACTGTGAATAGAGAAACAGTTCAGAAGCCATAGGATATGCAATATTACATATAAGTCACATTTTCCTAAAAAAAAAAAAAAAAATCCAAAAAAAGGCACCCAGAAACCTACACAGTATTTTTAGATGGGCATATAATGTTCAAAATTCACAGCTCTTTTCTAAAGTGAAACTTGGAGGGCAGCCACCTGGCCAGCTGACTGGAGGAGATTCATATTTATGCCCATTTCGAAGGTGATCCAACTGAATGCAGAAATTACCGTATCAAACAATATCATTAATATCACATGCAAGTACAATTTTGCTCAAGATCATTCAAAGGCAACTGCAACAGTATATTGACAAGGAACTGCCAGAAATTCAAGCTGCATTCAGAAGAGGACATTGAACCAGCGATATCACTGCTGATGTCAGATGGATCTTGGCTGAAAGCAAAGAATACTAGAAAGATGTTTACTTGTGTTTCATTGACTATGCAAAGGCATTTGACTGTGTGGGTCATAAAAAATTATGGCCACACTGTGTAAAATGGGAATTCCAGAGCACTTAATTGTGCCGTTAAGGAACCTGTACATGTCTCAGGAGGCAGTCGTGTGAACAGAACAAGGGGACACTGGATGTTTAAAGTCAGTAGAGGTGTGTCTCAGGGTTGTATCCTTTCAGCATACCTTTTCAACCTGTATGCCAAGCAAATAGTCTGAGAGGCTGGATTATACGAAGAAGAACAAGGCATCAGGATTGGAAGATGACTCATTAACAACCTACATTACACAGATGACACCAACTTACTTGCTGGAAGTGAAGAAGACTCAAAACACTGATGAAGATCAAGGATCACAGCCTTCAGTATGGTTTGCACCTCAACAGCAAGAAAACAAAATCCTCACAACTGGACCAGTAAGCAACATTGTCATAAACAGAGAAAGGATGGCGCTTGTCAAGGATTTCATTTTACTTAGGTCCACAACCAACACTCATGGAAGCAGCAGTCAAGAAATCAAAAGATGCACTGCATTGTGAAAATCTGTTGCACAGGATCTCTTTAAAGTATTGAAAAGTGAAGATGTCAACTTGAAGATAAAGTGCACCTGACTCAAGCCGTGGTATTCTCAATCGCATCTTACGTAGGTGAAAGCTGGACGATGAACAAAGAAGACAGAGAACTCAATTGCCTTTGAATTGTGGTGTTGAAGAAGAATGCCGAATGTATTGTGGACCACCAAAAGAACAAACATATCTGTTCTGGAAGAGGTACAACCAGACTGCTCCTTGGAATCAAACATGTCAAGGCTGCCTGCACTTTACATATTTTGGACATGTTGTCAGGAAGGATCAGTCTGTGGAGAAGGACATCACGTTTGGTAGAGTGGAGGGTCAGCGAAAAAGAGGAAGACCCTCGACCAGATGCATTGACACAGTGGCTGCAACAATGGGCAAAGCATAAAAACAATTGTGGACACGGCATCAGACTGGGCAGTATTTCACTCTGTTGTGCATAGGGTTGCTGTGAGTTAGAATCAACTTGACAACACCTAACAACAACAACAAAATGGTGCTTTGAGAACTAGGTACTAGATTACAGGCCTCATGGGCCATGGCAGAGCTAGAAAAAATAGACAAAAGTAGAGACAGCCCTTATGGGCAGCTTTCCTTGGTCTTCAAATCAAGAATATATCTTAGGGGATTTTTGTTTGTTCCTGGTGGCATTCTTGACAAAAATTGTAGTCCACAATACTTATATTTAAGGCCCATTTCAAAAAGAGTAGAGCAGTAAGTACCTAGACTTTAACACCTATAAGGAGCAAAAGAAAGGAGGGCCAAGAATAAATGTTGAAGGTAAAATCAAAGAAGAGTATAAAATGGTCAAAACAGTAAACTGTCCTATTTTTACTCATCTTGTACAAGAAAGCCAAAAGATGAAAGAAAAAAAAAATAAGATTTGAGAATAATTTTGAAATAATTTGCTTGTCATAATGCTTGTCAAGGATTTCAATGGGATGGAGTGACACAGGGGCTTCAACACCCATGGAAGCAACAGTCAAGAAGTCCACCAATGTATTGCCTTGGGCCAGTCCATGCAAAAGACCATTTTAAAGTATTAAAAGCAAAGACGCCACTTTAAGGGCTAACCTGTGCCTAGAGAAAGCCATGATATTTTCAATCAAGTCACATGCATGCAAAAGCCGGACAATGAATAAGGAAAACTAAAGGAGAATTGATGTCTTTGAATTATGGTGTTGGCAAAGAATACTGACTGCCAGAAGAACAAACAAACCTGTCTTGGAAGAAGTATAACCAGACTGCTCTTTAGAAGGAAGGATGGTGAGTCTTTGTCTTATGTGCTTTGGACACATTATCAGGCGAGACTCTCATGCTTGGTAAAGCAGGGTGTCAGCAAAAGAGAGGGGGGCCCTCAGTCCGATGGGCTGACACAGGGGCTTCAACAAAGGGCTCAAACAGCAGAGCTCGTGAGGGTGGTTCAGGACTGGGCAGTGTTTTGTTCCATCGTACCCAGGGGCACGATGAGTCGGAATGGACTAGATGGCACCTAACAAAGACAACAGACACTGACCACCTAATTTAATTTTATAGTGAAAGAGCCAACATCTAAAATCTGAATGTCTAGGGGATGAGTACTGATATTAAAAATAAAGTTTTTAATACTGATTTACTATTATCTAGTTTTAATAGTTGAAGAAGAATTGATTGGGGGAGAACTTAGTGCCTCTCACACATCTCTAATCAGAACAACATTATTTAGAAATCACTTCATAGTTTTGGGTCCGCTTGAATCCATTATTCCTTTTAATGAATTGATGTTATGGTTCCTAAAACAGCGATGAAGCTGCCTAGGCAGTGCACACAGGCTGTGGGTTTCAGTCTACTCCGCAGATCCACGGAAGAAATGACTGGCAATCTGCTTCAAGAAAGATTACAGCCAAGACAATTGTATGAGCCAGTTCTACCTTGTAACACACAGGATTGCTAGAAGTGAGGATTCAATGGCAATGAACTGGGATTTTACGGTTTTTTATAAGACTGATAATACATGGAAACCAGAATATGAAGTTATCTGTGCAAGTCCACACAGATAGCAAGAAGTAAAGCAGAGATTCAAATTTAGTTCATACATCCACAAATTCTGTGCAGGGCCCTGATGGTGACATAGTTAAGAGCTCAGGCTGTTAACCAAAATGTTGGCAGTTGGAATCAACCAGCAACTCTTTGGAAACCACATAGGGCAGTTCTGTTCTGTCCTATTGTTTTGCTATGAGTCACAATTGACTCAGTGGCACATAACAACAACAACCTCCACAGAAACTAAAAAATACATGATCTTAAAAAAACAAAAACAAAAACGAGGCATTCAATTCTTCTCTAGAATAACCAGCGAGGGACCATGAGGATTTCTGCCAGTGGTCTGCTGAGGGACCTCACAGATAGGTTTAGTCTTAATTATGAAGATACACTGATGCACTGTCACCTTCTAGGACCTTCGATTCCCTGCACCCAAAAGCTCCATATAGTTTTGAGCCAAGAACTGACCAAGGAATTAATTTTCCTCTGACGCAAATTCCTGAGTAGGCTGCTCTGGAAGCCTCTGGGAGCTTTGCTCTGACCTGCTGGACATCCCATTTCAATATCTGACAGATGTTAACAATTAGAGATGTTCAAAGCACAATAAACATAATTAAGGAGTAAGCAGAACAGATCTTATACCCCAGGTAATAGCTCTCTGAGGACATTGTAACTTTTTTGAGAGTGCGAATAAAAATAAGACAAACATGAAGCTGCAGACTAGTGCCTTTTTAAAAAAAAAAATCTTCTCTTTATCATGCCACTCACTCTCCTAAGACCTTTTTGGCTGATTGGTCAGATAGGAAGAGTTGCATAAATCATTTCTGCCTTATCATAAACTAAGGGTTGGGTTCTAAAAGTTCCTCTTTTGTTTTTCATTATTATGACTAAGAGAAAGTATACAATTCAAGCCAATTTTGCACATTCGCCTCTCTACAACTCTATCTGCTCTCCCCACCCTGTGATAGAACACTTCTCTTTTTCACTCTTTAATACTAGTATCTTCCCAAAGAATACCTGTCTGTCTTCTCCACTCTCTCCTCTCCCTTCTAGAAAGAAACCAGTAGGACAGCCTTCTATAAACGTATACAACCATAAAGTACACACACTACATGCTCACTCTGTGTCTCCAAGTCCAGTTCATTCTTAGTCTGAAATATTTATCTCAGTACTGGCTTCAGGTCTGGGACCGCAGCAAGTCTAGTGGCCATGCTTCCAGGGGACCCCCCAGGTTGTCAGACCATCAGTTCTGGTCTTTTAGTAGAGTTTCTAGAAGTTCTTTTGAAGTCTAGAAGCTAGAGCATGTGATTGACTGCTCAAAAATATATTTTCCTGCTTAGACTTCTCTAATTGCTCAGATTTACTCCCCTAAAGTCATAAGGGCAGCAGGTAATGAGTGGATTAAGCTTTCAAAGAAGTTATTATGCTCAGTAAAGTTATAGTCTATCTTTGGGAAAGTATTTTGTCAATTATAGTGTACGGTGTTTCTTTTCTGACTAACCTCTGATGCTACAGCATTTTTAAGAAGTACTCGGTGAATCTGAATGGCTGATATTTTGGTTAGCAGCCATAGCACTTAAACACCATTGCACCAGGGTTTCCCACGTGTGTCCATCAGTTTGTCTCACTATGTGGCTTATGTATTGCTGTGATGCTGAAGCTATGCCATCAACATTCAAATGCCAGCAGGGTCACCCATGGTGGACAGGTTTCAGCCGAGCTTCCAGACTTAGACTAGGAAGAAAGAGCTGGTGGTCTTATTCTGACACGAACATAGTGCCAGAAAATGAGCCTCCCAGGTTCGAAGGTATTCAAAAGACAACAGAGGTAAAGCACAGTCAACTTTAATGATATGGATGGAGTCAAGCTTTTGGAACATTCATTGGCTAATGTAGCTCAACTCAAAATAAGAAGAAACTGCTGCAAACATCCAATAAAAATATGCAAAGTATGAGTCTACAAAAATTGGAAATCATAAAAAACAAAATGCATAAACATTAATACCCTAAGCATTGCCAAGCCAGCCAAGCATTAGTGAGCTGAAATGGACTTCTTTGGCCATCGTGAACTGGACAATATGGACTATGACGCCGGGAAGGACAACTTGAAAGGAATGGCACTGTATTCATCATCAAAAAGAATATTTCAAGATCTACCCTGAAGTACAATGCTGTCAGTGATAGGATAATATCCATACACCTACAAGGAAGATCAGCTAAAGCAACTATTATTCAAATTTACATATCAACCACTAAGTGCAAAGATTAAGAAACTGAAGATTTTCTAGCAACGTCTGCTGTCCGAAATGGATCAAGCATGCAGTAAGGACCCATTAACAACTATTGGTAATTGGAATGCAAAAGCTGGACGCAAAGAAGAAGGATCAGAAGGATCCTGGAAATACAGTGTGGTGACAGAAATAACATCAGAGATTGTATGATAGTGTTTTACAAGGCCAAAGACTTCTTCTTTCAAATATCTATTTTTATCAACATAAAAGGCAACTAGATATGTACATCTCACCAGATGGAATATGCAGGAATCAAAAGGACTACATCTGTGGAAAGAGACATGGGAAAAGCTTAATATTAAAGGTCAGAAGAAGGCCAGGGGCCAATAGTTGAACAGACTATCAATTAGTCATATGCAAGTTCCAGTTAAAAATGAAGCAAATTCGAACATGCCCATGAAAGGCAAAGTATGACTTTGAGTATATACCACCTATATTAGAGATCATTTCAAGAACAGATGCGACATGTTGAATACTAATGACCTAAGGCCAGATGAGTTGTCGAATGACATCTAGGCCATTAAAAAGACAGGAAAGAAAGACCAAAGTAAACTTCAGAGGAGGCTCTGAAACCTGCTCTTGAACACCCATTAGCTAAAGTAAAAGGAAAAAAAAAAGAAGTCAAAGAATTGAGCAGAAGATTTCAAAGAGCAGTCTGAGAAGACAAAGTGAAGCATGACAATGACATGTGTGTTGCAAAGAGCTAGAGACAGAAATCCCGAAGAGAAGAATATGCTCAGCATTTCTCAAGCCAAAAGAGCTGAAGAAAAAATTCAAGCCTTAAGTTGCAATAGTGAAAGAGTCTTCAGGGAAAATATTAAACAAAGCATAAAGCATCAAAAGTCAATGGAAGGGATACACAGAGTCATTATAGCAAAAAGAATTAACCTGACATTCAATCATTTCAGGAGGTAGCATGTGATCAGAAATCCACAGTACTGAAGGAGATGTACAAGCTGCACTGAAGGCATTGGTGAAAAACCAGGCTCCAGGAATTGACAGAGTATCAGTTGAGATTTTTCAACAAACAGATGCAACGCTGGAAGTGCTCACTCATCTATGCCAATAAGTTTGGAATACCAACACAAATAACAACACACTAGAAGAGACTAAAATTTATGCCTATTCCTAAGAAAGGTGATCAAACTGAACACAGAAATGATCAAATAATATGGTTAGTATCACAGACAAGTAAAATTTTGCTGAAGATTGCTCAAAAGTAGCTGCAGCTTATATTGATAGATAACTGGCAGAAATTCAAGCTGAATGTGGAAAAGGAGGTGGAATCAGGGATATCATTGCTGATATCAGATTGATCTTTGCTGAAAGCAGAGACTACCAGAAAGATGCTTACCTGTGTTTTATGGACTGTGCTAAGGTGGGTCACAATAAATTATGGATAAAATTACAGAGAATGGAAATTCCAAAATACTTAATTGTGCTCATGAGGAATCTGTACATGGATCAAGAGGCAGAGGTTCAAACAGAACAAGGGGGATAGCGCATGGCTTAAAGTCAGAAAAGGTATGTGTTGGGGTTGTATCCTTTCACCATATTTATTCAGTCTGTGTGCTGCACAAATAATTTGAGAATATAGATTATATGAAGAAAAATAAGAAATCAGGATTTAAGGGGACTCACTAATAACCTATGATATACAAATGACACAACCTTGCTTGCTGAAAGCTAAGAGGATTTGAAGCACTTACTGATGAAGTTCAAAGGGCACAGCCTTTGGTATGCATTATATCTCCACACAAAGGAAACAAAACTCCACAAAACTGAGCCAATACGCACCATCACGATTAAAAAAAAAAGAAACAAACAAAGAAAATATTATAAATTGTCAAGGATTTCATTTTACTTGGATCCATAATTAATGCCCATGAAAGCAGTAGTCAATAAATCAAATGATGTATTTATCGCATTGGGTAAATGTTCTGCAAAATATCTGTTTAAAGTATTAAAAAGCAATGATGTCACTTTTAGGACTAAGGTTCACTTGACCTAGAGCCCATCGCCATTAAGTTGATTCTGACTCACAGCGGCCCTATAGGTCAGAGAAGAACTGCCCCATAGAGTTTCCAAGGAGCACCTGGTGGGTTTTAACAGCTGACCTTTTTGTTAGCAGACATAGCACTTAATCACTACACCACCAGGATTTCCTCACTTGACCCAAGCCATAGTATTTTCAGTCTCCTTGAGAAGAATGCGTAAGTTGAACAATGAACAAGGAAGACCAAAGCATAATTGATATCTTTGAATTAGTATCTTGGCCAAAAATGCTTAGTATACCATAAAATGCCAAAAGCATGAACAAACTTGTCTTGGAAGAAGTACAGATCAGAATGTTCCTTAGTCGTAAGGATGGCAAGACTTCATCTCATGCTCTTTGGACTGTATCAGGAGAGACCAGTTCTGGGGAAGGACATCATGCACAGTAAAGTAGAGGGTCAGCAACAGACAGGAAGACCCAGTGAGATGGCTTGACCTCAGTGAGTGGTTGCTATGATGAGCTCAAGCATATCAACAATAGCGAGGATGCCCAGTTGTGGTTAGTCTTTCCTTTTGTTCTACACAGGGCTGTTGTGAGTCAGAATGAACTTGATGGCATCTGCCAACAACAACAGCACGATGTTGGATGAGCAAACAAATTTTTTTTAGGTAGTTCTCCTTCTTCTATATCCATCACTGCCTTCTCAAAAGGCTAGGCTACATGCTGAACAGAGATCAGCAACATTATTTTGGTTTAAATAATTAAACAACATGTTTCATTTCAGAAGGCACAAATACATGCAATGAGATGATTTACAATTTTAAATCAAACATATAGGGGTGACGTACTTGTGAGTCAATCTTTAAAGTGTGAAAAAATTAGAAGTAAAGTAACATTTTAAAGAAGGATGGATATATTGGAAATTCACTTTTGGACAGACTGCAAAACATCGTTTTCATCTGAATAATAAATACAACTTATCAATTATCTCTGAAAGTGTTAGGGAAATGAAGCATACAAAATAATCGCTTAAGCTAAGAATATGATCTTCAGTAATACAGCACAGAGTCAAAATTATTCTCTGCAGCAAATATTAGGTTGATGGTTAACAGTACACATGTTCTTTTTCATACCCCTTGCCCTTTTCAATAAAGCTCTAAAGAAAGACAGTGGTGGTTAAGCGGTTACTCTTGGTTTCCCCCATGTTAAATTTTTCATACAATGCAGGAAATCTTTGAAAGTTATATGAAAAGCACATTTTTCTTTCAGGATTCCCATTCATAGCTAAGAAGGCTTATGAGTATATTTCATTTAGCACAGACAACATCTCCAGTTCTACTTGTTCCCCAGAATGTAACATTTGCAGCTAATTTCCATCGTAACATTCAGAAATAGCTCAAAGTAAAAACCTGTTACTGGTTTTTTCCATGTTTAAAAGCCAAATGCAAATGAAAGCCAAGACAGGACTATATTTCACTTAGATTGTGGGATTCAGTTCCTCTTCCAGAAAAGAAGGTTTGGTGTAGGTTGTAAGCTTGTACTATCATTCACTGTTTAAAACACAAGACCAACTGTCTTAGAGAGGAGGGAAAAACGTTAATCATCAGTCACGATCCTATGAGGTCTGACAATTAAGTCCACAAACTTAGTTGTTCTAAGTGCTACATACCTCATTGCTGAATATCACTACGGTCATTTTCAAAGTGCTTCCATTGAGAAGCTATGCATGCACACCAGCACCTAGTCCATCCTTCAAAGCAATTTTGGAACTCTTTTTCTGGAACAGCCACCAGAGCTGTTATCATATTACCCTTGATGTCCTGAATGTCATCAAAATGTCTTCCTTTCAAAATTTCCTTTATCTTCAAGTAAAGAAAAAAGTCATTGGGGGGCAGATCAGAGGAGCATGGAGGGTGTTCCAATACAGTTATTTGTTTACTGGCTAAAAACTCCATCATAGACAACTACACAGCAGTTAAGTTCACGAACTTGCCACTGTGCACAATGGCCAGTACAACGGGAGTACTTTAAGGTGATTTCAGCAATGAGATATGTAGTACTTTTTCCATGATGAGTCTGCAGACTTAAATGTCAGTTCTTGAATGCTACAAATCTGCCATCTGAAGACAGGCCCTGAAAAGACCAAACGGGCTACTGTGTCCTCTAAGTCACGTGTATTATAATAGCTTCATTCTTGTTAATCAATATAACTCAAATCTTGTGCTTATATTCTATAAACTTTGATTATGAATAGCTCGCATTATGTTTTCCCCAAACTAAACAGACTCCCTGATCTTGGTTATGCATCTTACTTGCACATTTTCACATGCACACTTCCTTCTAGCAACTGACGATGACCAGTAGGTCTGATAAGGAGGCTTGCATCCCACTCTGACGGTAGACAGGCTTCGGTACAACTTCTGGAGTAAGACAGACAAGGAAGAAAGTGCTGGTGACCTATTTCTGAAAATTAGCCAATGAAAAGCCTACTGCTTGATGACTCTGTGCATGAGGCCACTGTGAGTCAGGTGCCGACGTGACAGCAGCCAACAACAACAACAAAAGGTCTCTCATGTAACGTGCTTTTTTGAATATGAATGCTATAAATTAATACATTACTTTTCAATGGAATTCCATAAAATACTACAACTTAAGATTGAAATAGAATCATTTATACTATTAAACAAGGAAAACCATAGTCGGTATGAAGGATGCTTTGTATAATCCGTGACGTGCATAAAATGAAGACATTCCAAATGATAGAATTAACCTTGAAGTTTGAGCAGTATATGTAGCTTTTTAAGGATTAGAGTTTAATGGAAATACCACTGAGGTAGAAAGTCTTTCCAAACACAAATTTTAAATGAAACTTCCAAAATGGAATTACTTCAACATAGTATCATAAATTTGAGAGATCAAAAATTAGATAAGAACCTGCTAAAAAATAAAAACAGCATACAGATCACATACAGACACTTGAAAGTGTATTCTTTGTGCTCTCTTGCCGTTGATTGGATTTCAACTCACAGCAACCGTACAGGGTAGAGAGGAACTGCTCCACTGGGTTTCCAAGGAGCTGGTGGGTTCAAACTATCAACCTTTTGGTTAGCAGCCTGAGGCCTTAACCAATGTGCCACTAGAGCTCCAGTCTCCTATATAGGATTCAACAAATGTTTATTTCATGCCTACGAAGAATTTCAGATATTGAGTTATCCAGGCACTATCTGTCAGGAAAAGGCCCTCTTTAGGGGTGATGCTGGCTGAGACCCAAGTGAGGAGAAGAGCCAGCCCAAGATCTGGGGGTCAGTGTTCCAGGCAGAGACAATAGTAAGCATATTAGTCTCAAAAGCACTGATTCAATTCAATTAGATTTAGAAAGCACAGAAAAATTAAACTCATGTTTAATTCTAGGAATCAAACAATACATTTCTTACCCATTAACGTATCTGTAAGTAAGGTCTATATAAATTTTATTTTGACAATATATTAAACTACACATATCTGTAGATACACCTAATATGCATGCATGCATAAATAATATTTCTACACAGAAAACCAAAAGGAAATTTCTTAAATGTTTTGAATATATGCCAGCAATAGCTAGAGTGTCTGGGTTACCTATTTCCTGAAAACATTTTGCTTAAAATTTGTCCTAATAATTCTGTCTTGGCCTTAATTTCTCTTGGTCTCTCTTCATATTCATATTTCATATTCTGTCCCCTCGGTGAACATAGAAAGGCAAGAAGGGCTGACTGTCTCAATTAAAAAGAGACATAGTCAGCATCGCAACTCCATGTTTCCACTGTGGAAATGAGCACAGAATCCTGATGAGAGAGGGACAGCTTCAAGGAGGTGACTCTGCAGGTGCCAAGAAGAAAGGGCAGGAAGCTGGGACAATCAGGGACTTGGCATGAATGTTATATGCCAGGATCCATGCTCATGTGCTCTCTGACCATCTTTACCTGTGCCAGATAATTAATTTGCACGGACATTAAGCTCCAAATGTCACTGCACACTGTGCCTCCCCATTTCCTAAGCTCAGGTGCTTACAGATCAGTCTCTTACTCAATCTGCCACTTGTTGTTGGGCCATTTATCTATGTACCAAACATCACAACAGTGGTATACTTTCCCCTGATGTAGAACACTAGGCGTTCTTCCTCACTGGTCAAGAAGGGTAGAAATTCACCTCAGGAAGGGTGTATCTTTATTATTTGGTCTTCATCACATGATTTATTTGTGGCAGATAGCAGCATCTAACTTGAGAGTGGCACTGTTTCTGTGCTAGGCAGGAGACTACAGCCCTGAAATTTACAAGGTGACCAAATTTACCAAATCTCTAGCCTGAACTACTGAACAGATTCTTATCCGGTTTCCTTGACTCCTCCAGTCCACTAGACTTCTATACCTAAAATGAAAGGAAAATGTTTGTTTATGTGCTCATTCATTCTTTTATTCAATAAACATCGATACTATTGATTCAATATATATTACATACCAAGTACATGCCTTGATAATGTCTAAGTGGACTGTAGTTGGCTTCCAGTGTATTGGGCAGAGAAGAATCAGGAAGGTGACGATGGAGGACATGCAATGTTTTGAGCTATTTAGCAACTATTTTCTCCTTTTCCTCCAATAAACATGAACGATAACTGTTCTTAAAATAAGAAAACATCTCATCAATAAGAAGAAGATAAACCATCCAATTAAGTGATGGGCAAAGGAGATGGACAGACACTTCACTAAAGAGGAGATCCAGGCAGCGAAAAAACACATGCGGACATGTTCACGATCTTTAGTTATTAAAAAATTCAAATCAAGACAACAATGCGATACCATCTCACCCCAACAAGATTGGCCATGATCCAGAAAACACAAAACAACAAATGCTGGAGAGGCTGTGGAGAAAGTGGAACCCTCCGACACTGTTGGTGGGGTTGCAAAATGGTCCAGCCTCTTTGGAAGGCAATCTGGCGCTTCCATAAAAAAATGGATATCGATATACCACTTGACCCAGTAATTCCACTACTTGGAATATATCCTACAGAATCAAGGCCTTTCACACCAATGGACACATGCACCAGAATGTTTACCGCAGCACAGTCCATGATAGCAAAAAGGTGGAATCAACCCAGATGCCCAACAATAGAAGAATGGATAGGTAAACTATGGTACATATACTCAATGGAGCACTACGCAATGATAAAGAATAACGATGATTCCAGGAAACATCTCCTAACCTGGTTTCAACTGGAAGACATTATGTTGAGTGAAAGTAGTCAGCGACAAAGGGACAAATACTGTATGAGACCTCTACGATAAGATCTCAAAAACAGACTTGTGTATAGAAGAAAAGATGCTTTGACAGCTGCAAGGGAGGGTGAGGGGAGGAGGGTTTAGTTTAGATAGTTACTAGAAATCTAGTTGGGAGAAAGCGGTGACAGCACACATTAGAAACAAGAACAACATTAAGTGGACTTCAGCATAACTTGAGTACTCCTTCCATCTTAACTCAATACTGCAAGGATAGAGTAGCTGGGGCAGGGGGCGGAGGACTATGCTCTTAGGCGAATTCCAGGCCAATTGGCACAACTAGTGTTTTGCTAAGAGAGCTCTCTGCACCCTACATTGGTGAGTGGCGTCTGGGGTCTTAAAAGCTGCCAAGCTGCCATCCGAGGACACAGCAAATGGTCCCAACTCAGCAGGAATGGATGCTCACTGAGGACCAAAATGACATGCGGTAAAGACAACCGAGAAGACAGAGAGACCCACAAGAGTGGGTGCCTACATCAACTTGGGACCGGAAGAACCGGATAGTGCCCGGCCACCACCAGTGATAGCCACGATGGAGCTCACAGAGAGGAGTCTCACTGGCAACACAAGAATAAAAAGGGGTGCATCATGAGATCTCCACTAAAAGACCTCAATTGATGGTCCAGTGGTTTTGGAGTTCCTCTGAGAGCATGGCCCCTGGCCCTGATGGTGCCCTTTCCCATAAATTATAGCAAAGGTCCACTCTTTGGACAGAAATGGATTGGACTTGGCAATGCAGAGTGACCATATACTGGAAGCACTTTATGGTTCTATACATCTATAGGATATCATCTTGCTGACCTCTGGCTGGAGGAAGGGGAGTGGATGTAGAGGAGGGGAAAGGAGGCTGTTGGGAGGATGAGACATGTATGGAGCAGAGAGAAATAGTGTGCAGTCACCAGACAGGGAGAGCAGTGGAAGCTGCATATAGGTGGGCATGTAAATTTATACATGAATGTACATTTCACTCAGTTACGTTAAATAAAAGTAAAAAACAAAAGAAAGAAAACATCTCTCCTTCATTCTGAATCTCTGCTATTTGGGTAGAACTGATTCTATCTGAAGATTTTTTTGAGGGAAGGAAGGAAGTGAGTCCTGGACCTGGTGCTGTCATTCAGAGCACTGCAACCCCTTGGGGTTGGAATGGTTAGGAAGAAAAAACATCTTCTGCTAGGCTTGGAGCTGAGACAGTCCAAGGCCACCAAGAGGAGAAGGCTTGTGGGACTAGGAACGAGTATGGAACGAGGATAGTTCAAGGGAAGGCCTGGGAAAGAAGGTTAGCAGTGTGGAAGGGAGGTATAAAGGAGAGGTAGGAAGAGGGAACAGGGGAGGAAAAGGAGAGAGAGAATGAAGGAGAGGAAGAGAAACTGATTTCTACATTTCAGGACTTACGTACGGTTGTATGTCCAAAGTCAGTGAAGGAAGCACTGACAGACTGCAAAAAGGATGGTGCACAGGGTGCACCCAAAGCTGCCAGAGCCCCTGGGGAAGGGCCCCACTCCACCGGTACCTGCCTTTTCCTCACTATTCTTCAGATCTGTTTTGGTCCAGAGCAGTAACTTGCTTTCTTTATTCTGTTCTATGCATACTATGAGCTCACAGATGTCACAGAGCAGTTTGGTCATCTTTATGTCTCCTGGTATTTAGTACTGTGCTGCTAGACTGGATATTTACTATGCCTTCAAAACAGGTTTCTTGATTGATTCTCTGTACCCAGCTCTACAGTGAAAGAGAGGATTTCAAAAGAGCAGGATGCTGCCCTTGCTCTGGAGGACATCACAAAGGTAACTAACATGTAGACAGAATGGGTCTTCAGAAAGAGACTTACAGCAACTTATTACTTCTCGCCTCCCCCCACCCCCACCATCTCTCAATGTCCCCAGCCCTCTTAATTTCTTACTCTTCTAATACAGATTAATATAAATGTCACCACATCACTTACTGAGATCTCCTGCCAGATTAGGGAGGTTCCCCTGTTATATGTTCTCAAAACATCTTGAACCTTCCCTTCATATAAGTCAGTGATTATCAGCAATGGGCTGGACTAAAGAAGATCATTAACAACCTGTGTTATGCATATGCCACAACCCTGCTTGCTGAAGGTGAAGATGATTTGAATCACTTACTAAAGAAGATCAAAGACCATAGCCTTCAGTATGGATTTTAACTCAACAATCAGAAAACAAAAATCATCACAACTAGACTAAGAAGCAACATCATGATAACAGAGAAAAGACTAAAGTTGTCAAGGATTTCATTTTATTTGGCTACACAATCAATACCTATGGAAGCAGCAATCAAGAAATCCAGCAACACATTATACCGTGCAAATCTCTTGTAAAACACCTCTCTAAAAACCAAACCAAACATACAAAAACAAAACCTACTGTTGCTGAGTTGATTCCAACTCATAGTGACCCTGCAGACAGAGTGGAACTGTCTTCCAGAGTTTCCAAGTAGCACAGGGCAGATTTGAACTGCCAACCTTCTGGTTAGCAGCTGTAGCACTGAACCACTAGGCCAATAGTGTTTCCAAAGGACCCTTTAGAGTGTTAAACAGCAAAGATGTCACTTATAGGACTAAGGTGTGTCTGACCTAAGCCAGGATGTTTTCAATTGCCTCATGTGCAAGTGAAAGCTGGACAGTAAATAAGAAAGATCAAAGAAGATTGTCTTTAATTTATGGAGTTGGTGAAGACTACAGACTGCCAGAAAAATGAGCACATCTGTCTTAGAAAAAGTACAATCAGAATTTTCCTTAGAAGCAAGGATAGCAAGACTTCATCTCACCTGCCTTGGGCATAGTATCAAAGAGGGAGCAGACTCTGCAGAACAAATTTTACTTGGCAAAGTAGAGGGTCAGTGAAAAAGAGGATGAACTTTGATGAGATGGACTGGCACAGTGTCTACAACAATGGACTCAAGTACAGTGACGATTATGAGTATGGCATATGACCGGGCAGTGTTTCCGCCTTTTGTACACGGGGCTGCATGAGTCCGAGCTGGTTCGATGGCACCTAACAACAACATACCCACAACAACCTCCCCCTGGGAGATTCGCTAGTATCTGGAGAAATTTTTGATTGTCAGAATTGCGGGGCAGGGGGGTTGCTGTCAGTATTTACTAGGTAAAGGCTAAGGATGCTGCTAAATATTCTGCAATAAAGAGGACCACACCCTTACAAGAAATCTCAAATATTGACAGTGGTGAGTTGAGAAACCCTAAAATAAATCATCACAGTTTGGAATTATAGATCTAATTTTCTTTAATGCTTTCATTAGTCTATTTTCTTAACCACTACACTATAAACAAGAGCAGGAACTAAGTCTATTTTGCATGTCATATTCTCAAAGACTCATAAGTAAGGTCTCAATAATTATTTGTTGAATGCAGCCATTAAAGAAATGTTAAATCTACTCTTGGAAACAGAGCACAGTATTCAAATCATTTCTCCTTTATTACAAGTACACATAAAAGGTTAGCATGCAAAATTTGATACTCCATTTATCATTCTCTAGAAACAAAAGTTCTTGGTTGCTTGGCTGCATTTTGCTTTAAAAAGGGGCTCCACTCCCTATGAAAATATTTGTTTTTTACATATGAGGCTATCGTCAGAAAGCTAACGAGACATACTAAAACGTATGGCCGTAGTTGCAGTAATCCCTCATACTTTGCGGCATGCAGAGCCGACAAGCCTTAAGCATACAAATGGCATGAAGTCTAATGTGAAATGACCAACATTCCACAGAGCTGTCTCAGTAGCATCATCAAAATATCCTTGAAACAAACGTGAGAAAGGCACAGGACCAGACAGTGTTTTGGTCTGTCCTACAAAGGGTGGCTACGAGTTAGAACTGACTCAATAGCACCTAACAACAACATAACAACAACAACTGGGAGATTTCATAATATCTGGAGAAAACCTTACTAATATCTAGATATTATCCTATTCTAGATAATATCCCATGCTTCATTTCTGCTACTTAATAACCATAAGCCTCCAATCTACTGGGCTATGTCTTCAATGGCTAATAGCTTTACAGCTTCTAATTATAGCCTTACATCATAATACTGGCTTTAAGAGTTAACTCAAGTAAACACACTAATGGATTTTTATATTGAAATCAATTTCTGGAAGAGCTGCAAAGTAAAACCATTGAGAAAAGGAAGTGGCTAATTAATAAATGGAATCTAAAACAATGTACTAAAATCTACTACTTTATAAATATCGAAAGGAACTAGTTTACAGACCAAGCCTACTTCCTTAAAAGTATGTTACGAATACCACCACTGGACCTCTTTTAATTCAGAGATGCTTACATTCTCCATGAGGCAACATATTCTTTAAATGTAACAACAGCCTTTATTTGACAGCCTGCCAAGCCATTTATTCATTACATTTCTGTGATGAAACTTTATATGAAAAAATGCCACAAGATTCTGGTTTCAAATGACAGTGGCTTAATTTTGACTTAAACACAGAATCTTCCCTAAAATCCACAAGCCTCTGGTTCATACTCTCAAATACAAGTCCAATCTTGGCACCTTTTGTTTCTTCACTCAAAGCTACAATATATGCCCCAAACCAAAACAAACTTACTGCCATTGAGTTGGGTCCAACTCATATCGACCCTAGAGGTCAGAGCAGAACTGCCCCATAGAGTTTCCGAGGAGCACCTGGCAGATTTGAACTACTGACTTTTTCTCCAGTACCTAGATAAAAGAAAAATGACTCAGAATCTCTATCTACAAATCTCAACTTAAAGCCTTCCCCAGACTGTTCTTGACTGCTGTGCTCAAGCTTAAATGCTTGTGGAACAGAAAAAACATAGACTTTAAAGCTCAACTAGCAGAGAAATATTTTTGAGTGGAAGAATGAATGCAGTTTCGCAGTTACCAAAAGTAAAACTTAGATAAGTGAGTTGAAAGTATCTGAAAAGGGAGGATCCTTTCCTGGCTCTCTTAAGGCATGCATTCAAAACCTAGTTGAAGTACCTTTATGATACTGCAAAGTCCATAAAGGAAAAGAGACATTTAAATTGGTTTTGGTTACTGTCTTATAAATCATAGAGCAATAGTATGCTTCTGCATTTCATTATGCTTTGTGCATTAAAAAGTATCTTCAAATAGGTGAAAGCCTCTGGAAATACATTGCTTATCTTTAGGATTTTACTGAAGTTTACCTCTAGAGAAGGCCTAAGGGTGTAGGCCTTCTAAAGTCAAATCTTCATTTATATTGACTGTATTTATCGAGGTAACTCGGCGGGGGGGGGGGGGGGTAATAGATAAGAAAAATAAAGGCTCCTGATTCTATAATAAGATAATCAGGAAAGATAGGATTTCCTTGGGCGTAGGCTTGATTAACAATCACTGGCGATGGGAGTGTTCCTTATTAGTTTGTTCTCAACATAGCATCTTAAAAATACTATGTTTTGGGTCAGAGGCACCTTAGTCTTCAAGGTGACATCATTGCTTTTCAACACTTTAAAGAGGTCTTTTGCAGCAGATTTTCCTAGTGCAATACAAATTTTGATATCTTGACTGCTGCTTCCATGGGTATTGCCTGTAGATTCAAGAAAAATGAAATCCTTGACAAACTAGGTCTTTTCTCTGTTCATCATGATGTTGCTCATTGGTCCAGTTGTGTGGATTCTTCTTGATGTTGAGGTGTAATCAGTACTGAAAGCTGTGGTCTTTGATCTGTATCAGTAAGTGTTTACAGTCCTCTTCACTTTCAGCAAGCAAGGCTGAGTCATTTACATAACGCAGGTTGTTAATGAGTCTTTCTCCAATCTCTATGCCCCATTCTTTTTCCCACAGTACAGCTTCTCAGATTATTTGCTCCACATATAGATTGAATACGTATGGTGAAAGGATAAAAACCTAGTGCACAACTTTCCTAAATTTAAACCAGAAAGCTAGACAGTAAATGACAAAGACACAAAAAAACCTGATGCCTTTGAATTGTGGTGTTGGAGAAGAAAATTTCAATGTACCATGGACTGCCAAAAGGACAAACAGATCTGTCTTGGAAGAAGTACAACCAGAATGCTCGTTGGAAACAAGGATGGAGAGACTTCGTCTTACATATTTTGGACCTGTTGTCAGGAGGGATCAGTTCCCGGAGAAGGACATCATACTTGGTAAACTAGAGGGTCAGTGAAAAAGAAGAAGACCCTTACCAAGACGGACTAACACAGTGGTTGCAACACTGGGCTTAAGTATAACAATGATTGCAGCACGGTGCAAGACTGGGCAGTGTTTCATTCTGTTGTGCATAGAGTTGCTGTGAATTGGAATCAACTCAACAGCAACTAACAAAATCACAGCATCTTGTGTGTTGGTTTTTTTAGTATTTTTGCTTAGTACTCTTGTACTAATCATTCATTGAAAGTAATTTCTATGAATATGGAGATACATTATTGAGAAGAATGAACACTATCTATACCAAAACTTTTTAATGACTAAATACAGCAATAAACCAAAACCAAATGTGGGTTTGACCTACAGGACAGAGTAGAGTTGCTCCATATGATTTCTAAGAAGCCATACTAAAGATTAGTACAGTGTTTCTTTGTTCTGGTTGTTGCTATTACTTTTTCCCCATCTAGTAAGCATTGGGAATAGGCAAGGTTTCTCTTCATCTCTTTTTTTAAATACAGTGTTATTCAGCAGGGTCATCTGACTTCCTACTTAACAAAAAGAACCAATGATTCCATCCTTGTCATTATTACTGGAGAAAAAGAATACTTTCCAGAATGGTAACAGCCTACCATGTGAGCCAATTAATATAGAAATTTTTATTTAGGCAAAAGACTCATAAAATGACACAAGAAAGTGAAAACAGAATAAGTATTATTAATACTGAATATGTGCTATGGGCAAGGTATTTTACAGGTATTATTTTATTTAATTCTTGTGCCAGCTTATGAGGTAGTTACCCTTTCTCGCAGAAGTTCAAAATGGACAATGACACAGGCAGTACCGCACAAAGGAGGTGAGTCTACTGACGGTGCCGCCATAGCCTGCCTCCTACAGGGCCTCCCAAGCTGTCCTCCAACTCCCTGGGTATTCTACCGTGGTTCTCTTTCTGCCCCTCTGCCTTGTAGGTCTACAAAGTTGCTTAGTGAGCGCACCAAGGGTGCTCCCCTTTCTCAGAGGTACCTCAAATTACTCATAAATTACTCATAAATAATGAGACTGATGTATAATAAGAAATTTGTTGTTGCAGGATCAAGAATACTCACTGTGAGAAGTACTACATGAGAAGCAAAACAGAGTCAGAAGATTGCTTGGGAGAGTAGAGAATGGAAACAAGGACTTAGGTCTAAAGGAATGGCAACATCATCTTAACAGGAAGCCTTGAAGCCCACCAACAATTTCTCTCTATGTTAGGGATAGTTGCAGACCATTAACTAAGATTTCATTTACTGCTTGGGTGGGGTCAGTATTTATTTCTGTGGCCTCGCATTTTCCTTTGGTGCCAATGAAGATGAAGCCCTATTCTGATAAATACTTTCCCTATCAATTTATATTAACACATTTTGTTAAGCTATAGTCAAGTCTTGCTCTTTAGGAAGTTACAATAGCATGTGGAGACAGTGGGTCTTAACCTTGTTGAGCACATAAACTCCTTTGAGAATATTTTGAAGATAAGGAATTTTTCTCCAGAAAAATGGACATACAAAAACAAAGATATTGATAATTTCCAGGGGTTTCAACATTTCCAGAAATCCATATGTGATTCTAAGATTAAAAACCATTTCTTAGGATAACTTCTTATTCCTACTCTGATTTGCTGTATATTAAAAAAGTTTAACACTCAGAGTTCATAGGGAAACTATAACCCTCATGCAGTGGTATAAGTCCCATTAATAAGTAAAAAATCTGAAAGTCAGGATGTTAAGTGATTTGTTCAAGGACTAGTTAAAGAAAGGACAGGGAATTTATCAATCTATTCAGTAGATACAATGATACCTGAAATTTGGAAGACCACTCTTTAACAAAACAAAAACACCACAAATTCAAAAAACCAAAGAGAAGGGAATGGAGAAAAAAGAGAATTGCATTTTACAAGTTTTAAACACTTAAATACGGACTGGCCTTTTTCTTTTAATCCATAAAGTCACTGATTAGATTACATGATGCCCCTTTCCTACCACCTAGCTGTTAGGGTATCATGCTGTGGTGGTTTGCTGTTGCTCTGATGCTGGAAGATATGCTACCAGTATTTCAAACACCAACACGGTCATCTGTGGTGGACAGTTTTAAGCAGAGCTTCAAGACTAAGACCAGGAAGAAAGTCCTGGTAATCTACTTTTGAAAACTTTATAGATCACAACAGAGTCTTGTTTGATAAAGAGTTAGATGATGTGCCCCTAGGATGGCAGGCACTACGTGATAGTTGCAACCATGACGTCAAATAAACCACTTATTATGAAGACAGTGCAAAATCAGGCATGTCATACATAAGGCTGCCATGAATCGCAGCAACAAACAATAACACCACCGCCACTTCCGTTTTACAGAACAGTACAAATTGGCTGAGGTTAAATAACTTCCCAATTTAGCTAAGTGCTAACTAAGTGTCCGAATGAGGGTTTGAACTAGGAACTTGCACTCCAGAAGCTGTGTTCCTACCCAATCTACTATGTTGCTTCTTCCACAGCCTAAGCAATCTCTGTCTTCACCCATCTCTATGGGCAGAATCATTAATTGAAGTTATCATTGGCTCACTTTAAACACACTTGAGAGCTTTCTCTTGAAGGAACCTTAAAGCTTTTATTTTAGGGAAGTCAGAAGTCCAGAGTAACACCTGGGTAAATGGGAAGCATGAGACTCATATGCTATCATTCAGTTTTTCAAACAGATATGAATGGTTTTAAGTTTGACTTAAAAAAAATTTCCATCTTTGCAACTTCATTTTGCACTGTGTTATATTTCATTAGGCAACAACAGTTCCTTTTCTTCCTTTCCTGGCAGTCAGTACTGATTAATCAGAATCACCTGTCACACTTAATTTAGCATTCAATCCATGCAAGATTTTCCACACGCTCCAAGGTGAAATTTACATTTTAATGTCCATAGATAAAGACGTATAGCAGTGTGTATTACATTTTTTCCCCACTATGAAATCGTTTTCTCAAATTTAGACTGTTAAATAATCATTCCTTTTATGAGACTAGCTCTAAAGTTACATCTAAATTTTGAAATCTATAGTATTACTTAGCAATTTCAGTGCATTACTTTTTTCAACCAATCATGGAAGACTTGATTTTACAGCTTTCTCTGCAGAGTCACCTTAATTACAGGGAAATCCTTTACAAATGGCCTTCCATTTACAGTGCTTCAGCTGGAATGTAAAGTTGGTTTTATTGGAAATGATGCAAAATTACTCTTTCCAAGACACAGTTAAAGAATCAGGATTCAAGGTGTGCTATATTCTTTTACCATTAGAAAAATTTAAACATACTGTATTCTTTCCTCCACTTTATCCCAAACAGCCTTTAAAAAGCTTTTTAAATTCTCAGAATTCTAGAAAATTGCTGAAGGTAAAAGGAATTGTACAGGCTATCTAATCATTTAACCTACAAATAAGAAGAACTGCACCCAATTTACAGGGCTGGAATGAGAACCCGTGTATTTGGGATTCTCCTTCTATCCTTTCACCCACACTGCTTGCTTATAGGTTGTTTCCCTCTCTCTCATGGTTTTCACATGACTAGAAAGATGGGAGGTTCTCTGGCCCTCAGAGAGGAATTTCCTTTAATCCTCTTCACAGCATCTATGACTACTGGGCATTAGATGATGTATTCCTTTGGTTATTGTCTTTCTTCTCCAAAGAATGGAAGTTCCACAAAGGTAAAAAACCTATGACCTTGAACAGAATGTGGCATAGAGTTGTTAGCTGCCATAGGGTTGGCTCTGAGTCATTGTGACTTTACCTACAAAAAAGCAGAACACTGTCTGGTCCTCCATCATCCTCATAACTGCCAGCACACTCAAGTCTACTGTTGTGCTATTGTGCCAATCCATCTCAGCAACCGTTGGTCACACCCTTCCTGGGCCTCTATCTCACCAGTCATGTTGTGATTGATTGCTCCTGATGACATGCCCAGAGCTAGTATCTAGACAGCGTTCTGCTGTGATCCATAAAGTTGGCATTGGCTAAGTTTTGGAAATAGATCACCAGGTCTTTCTTCCTAGTCTGTCTTTGTCTGGAAGCTCTGCTGAAACCTGTCTACCATAGGTGACCCTGCTGGTATTTGAACTACTGGTTGGCATGCTTCCATCATTCTAGCAATATGTAACCTAGCATGGTACAACAAGCGGACAGATAGGTGCTATTTGCAAAGAAGATTCAATAGATACTTGTTAAACAAAGTTTCAAACTTAATCTTAGCCCTTCCCCCAGTTTATATTTGTTCTTAATATATCCATCTTTACCGTAACTGGACTTAAAAAAGATACATATCTTAATGTCTTTAAGTTAGAAGATTTTTTAAAACATGATAAGAAAACATAAAAAAAGACAAATTCTACTATATTAAAATTAAGGGCTTCTACAGGGGGCACTTTAAGTGCTACATCAGCTAACCAAAAGGTTGGCAGTTCAAATCTGCCAGGCGCTCCTTGGAAACCCTATGGGGCAGCTCTACTCTGACGGCTAGGGTCACTATGAGTTGGACATGACTCGACAGCACCGGGTTTTTATGGGGGCACTGGAAACCCTGGTGGCACAGTGATTAAGTGCTATGGCTGCCAACCAAAAATTCAGCAGTTTAAATCCATCAGGTACTCTCTGAAAATGCTATGAGGCAGTTCTACTCTGTCTGTACGGTCACGATGAGTTGGAATCAAATCAATGGCAATAGGTTTGGTTTTCTGGCTGTACAAGGGGCACTGGTGGCACAATGTTAAGAGCTCAGTCTGAAGCTACCAGATACTGTGCAAGAGAATAGACCTGGTGATCTGCTCCTGTAAAGACTACAGCCTAGAAAACTCTATCGGGCAGTTCTACTCTGTCACATGGGGACACTATGAGTTGGGGTCAACTTGATGGTACAGAACAAAAGCAAACAATTCAATGAAAAGCTTCAAAATTATAAAACATATAATTATATATTTTAATTATATGTATAATTATAGTTTTATAAAAATAATAAATACAAACCACAAATTAAGAGAAGAAAATTGTCATACATATAAGCAAGTGAATGTCTGTAATACATAAAGAAGTCATATTAATCAAGAAAAATACAAATGATCCATTAAAAAAAAAGTAAGGTATACAAATGTGTATTTTAAATAACAGAACACAAATGGCTAAAAATGGCAAATAAAATATCAGATATTCAATTTCTTTGGTAATCAAGAAAATGAAAATTAAAAACCACAAAGAGGTATCATTTTATATTGACTACACAGACCGAAAAAGCCACCTGACAATAGCAAGTTTTGGCAACAGCAGAGCAATGGAGCTCATACATGATACATGGGAGTGTACAAAGGGCAGTCTGTAGAATACTCCCACAACCCTGGAATTACACTACATAGTATGTGCTCTAGAGAAACTCTGTGGTTGTTGTTGTTTCCTGCCACTGAGATGCCTGCAACTCATGGAGATCCCACGCACAACATGGAGTCAGACCCTTGTGATTCAAAGGGTTTTCACTGGCCAATTTTTGAAAGTGGATTGCCAGGCCTTTCTTCCTAGTCTTAGTCTAGAAGCTTCCCTGAAACCTTTTTAATACCACAGCAGTACACAAGCCTCCACTGACGGTTGGGTGGTGGCTGCACTTGAAGTGTATTGGCCAGAAATTGAACCTCGGTCTCCTGCATGGTAGGTGAGAATTCTACCAGTGAACCACCACTGCCCTCTAAGAGAAATTCTAGCATATATGTAACAAGAGACAAGTACAAGGAAGATAACTGGGGCATTGTTTGTACTAGGAAAATCTGGAAACATGTATATTGACAGGAAAATAGGAACTAAAGAAAAGTAAGTGAATAATAAATGTAAAAACTCAGGTTGGCATTATATCTGTGAAGACACTGGAAGGAGAGGTTGCAGGGTGACTAGGGTTTTTATAAATGCACCAATATTCTAGATTGTAAGCTGAGGTGGGGGTGGGTGTCTTATTATTATTCTTTAAAACATAGACCCATTCTACATACTCTTAATTTACTTAAATAGAATATTAAAAATTAAAGAAAACAAATTATAACAATATGCAATACCCAAAGTATATAGTTTAATTAAATTTCATTATCTTGGCCCCAAAATTTCATTAGTAGTTTTATCTTTCTCCCCATGCTGTGTTGTTATTGTTGTGTGTGTGTGTTTTTTACAGAAGAGGATAAAGAGTTAAAGTAGTTATACTCGAATTAAAGATCTCTACTTTTTTACCTTCTCCATTAAAAAACTGAGCCCTTTGGGAAACAATTTTCCATTAAGACTGTGGAATCCTCTACTGATCTCACAGATTCTCCTAGTCTTGTTCAGTTCACTTACACAATCTCCCAGTGTGTCTATCATACGATAATGCAGAAGAGAATGAAATGGAAAGCCATAAATAAATAGAGTATAAAACTTCAAGTTTCCGGGCATAACTGGGACAGATAACTAAGCAAGTAAAATTCTGATACGATAAATTACTTGAACTGCCTAAAAGAGTCGGCTGCATAAATCACAATTTTACCAGGAATGCTGCAAAATCCAAGTCAGCTACCAAATGCACTCTGAACAGTAAAAGATCTTTTGGACGCTGTCAATCAAGACTCCACATCATGTATGTGAAGTCTGAGGGCCGTTTACACATTTGCGACAGGCTTATATAGACAGCCAATGAAGGACACCGTTTCCCCCTCAGGTGAGAATGTAGTTATTTGTATGAAAACATATAGTTCTTTCTGTTATAGCTGGAATGGGAGTGACAGTGGCATTATTTTAGAAAGGAGGAGAGCAAAGAGTTAAAGGAAAATAATGGCATAACCACTAAAAAATGCCATATTTTACTTTGTATTCCACCAGAGTAAACAAAGTATGTTGGGGCACTGACAATGTGACATATGCTGTTTTAGATACATTATTCAATCCTCAATATAGCATCCTTGACTGGTATTATTTTCCCACTTTATACATGAAAAGATAAAGAGATTAAATGACACACCCACGGTTACAACGTGGGTCAATGAAAGTGTTGGCATTCAAACTTAACTCTTCTGATTCAAAGTCCAGTATTGTAGCCACCGTGCTTGTCTTTCTTCCTGTCTTAGGATGTAGATTTTCTGATGACAGCAAAAACAAGAAGTCAAGAACTAATCAGCCAGGCTCCTTGTTTCTCTCCAACCCCAAAGCTGAAGGGTTTTTGCAATCTTCTTGGCATTTTTCTGCTTGTTAATTAGTTCTTTCTAAGAGGCACCAAGGAAATAAAACGTGGAACTGCATTTGTCAAGGTAAGTCCTTTCCCAAAACTCAGGTGATCATGTCTAAGATGACTTACAGGATTAAAAAAAAGTCTAAGCCTTATATCTCCTAGTTTTAGTTATAACACATGTGAAGTGCACGTGGTATAGTGCTGGCCTAGACCGTGGCTTTGGAGGACGCCTACCTGGGCAACCGTTACAGCCCCGTGCAGCTGAGCGTTATTAATACGTTTTCCCTCTGTGTCTTTGTAAAATGGGACTAAGAGCTCACAGTGTAGTTGTGAGGGCTCAGTGATGTACCAAAAACCAAATCCCCTGCCATCAAGTCAATTCTGACTCACAGTGACCCTACAGGACAAAGCAGAACTGCCCTACAGTGTTTCCAAGGAGCGCATGGTAGATTTATATAGCTGACCTTTTGATTAGTAGCTGTAGCTCTTGACAACTATGTTACCAGGGTTTCCATAACAAGATAATGCATATAAAATATTTCATAGTTGCTGACACATAGCTTAAAAAAACACTAGATTATTGCTATTAGTATACATAGTCACACCCATGCATACATATGTGCACACACAGTGATGCCTCTGAGAGCTAGAACTCAAGTCACGTTTTCTGCTCCTGACAGGATACAGTCTTAACACTTTTCTGCCATTTGTTTCAGCAGAAAATATTTGGGTTTTCCTCCCACATAAGGTTTCCATTTTATACTAGGCCTAGTTTAAAGAAATAGAATTAAACAAAATCTTTTTTTTTATTTTTACTGTTAACACTCATGGGCCATGAGGGAGAGTGCAGAGGCAAGGTATCTGGGCAGAAAAGGATTAAGAAGACTTTCTAGAAGAGGCTAAGCTTGAGGTGGGCTTAAAAGGGCACACAGGAATAAGATATATGAAGAAGATATGCGTTGGGGACGGTGAGGGCATTCCAGGAGAGGGGTGGTGTTTGTAACAGCACATGGCATGAAACAGCAGGACATGTATGATGGGCTGGTTAAATGGGACATCAGCATCAAGGGACTGGTTTCAAGATAGTAGCAGGGTTAGGATAAAACCGAGGTAAGTTATGAGAGACTGGGTAGCAAGTGGATGACAACTCTTTGAGGGGAGTAAACTGTGAAGGCCTTAAAATTTATTCTAGGTGTTAGAAAGAGCCTTAGACAGACTGATAAGCAGTGTAGCACAAAATATCTATTTGAACTGTGATCAAATCCATATTTCGTTTTTTAATTTTTCTATTTTCTGGTGTGAAAGTTTAAAATTTTAGAGATAAATGTTGTAAAAACATCAATACGGAATACTGTATTTTACTATTTTTCTATTGAAAATTACCATACACAAAAACCAAAAAACCAAACCCACTGCCGCTGAGTTGATTCCGACCGATAGTGACACTATAGATCAGAGTAGAACTGCCCCATAGAGTTTCCAAGGAGTGCCAGGTGGATTCGAACTGCCGACCTCATGGTTAGCAGTAATGGCACTTAACCACTATGCAGCCAGGTTTTCTATCACATATGAGAATGAATAAGAATTATTTTCTCATGGCACACATATGGAATTAGATTAATTTAGCACAATTAAAATTGAAGCTGAGAAAAATATTGAATAAAATTAAACAAAATCATTCTTTATACCTATCCTGAACTACCATTACCCATTACATGTATCTTGTGACCTTCCACATACCCATGCCCCTCTCTAGAATGCCTTCCTCCACTTTTTAGGGAAAGGGGGTGGGTGCCTTCTATCTTCTGTTTGGAAACCCTGGTAACATAGTGGTTTAGTGCTATACCTGCCAACCAAAAGGTCAGCAGTTCAAATCCACCAGGTGATCCTTGGAAACTCTATGGAGTGGTTACACTCTGTCCTGTAGGGTCACTAGGAGTCAGAATCTATTTCATGGCAAAGTGCTATTTTATTTTATTTTTTAAATCTTCTATTTGGAGCCCTCGTGGTGCAGTGTTTCAGAGTTTAGCTGTTAACCAAACATTTAGCAGTTCAAATCTACTAGCCACTCCTTGGAAACCCTATGGGGCAGTTCTACTTGGTCCTATATGGTCACTCTGAGTTAGAATTGACTCGACATCACAATGAGTTGGTTTTGGTTTGGATCTTCTGCTTGGTCTTTAAAATCCAATTAAAGGGTCACTTTCTCTGGGAAGCTCTCTCCAGCCTTCCAGCCTGCATTAGATACTTGTTTACATGTACAGCTCCCAGAGCACTCATGGATACTTCCATCTTAACACTCACCCCACTGTATTATAATCACCAATATTATCCTGATTTGTATTTCCAATAATACAAAGGTCCTCAAAGGTAGAAACTCTGGTTACTTAGAGCAGAGATCATACTTTACACTCTTAATTCAAAATACAGAGTTTAGCACAGATTAGCCACTGTCTTAGTCATCTAGTGCTGCTATAACAGAAATGCCACAAGGCAATGGCTTTAACAAAGAGAAATTTATTGTCTCACAATCTAGGAGGCTAGTTCATATTCAGGGTGTCATTTTCAAGGGAAGTCTTTCTCTTTGCTCTGGAGAAAGCTCTGTGTAAACAATCTCCCCCTAGCTGTCTCTCTATGCAGGAACCTTGGGTCCAAAGGATACATTTTCCTCCTGGTACTACTTTCTTACTCCCTTGTCTCTTTTATATCTTAAAAGAGATTAGTTTAAAACACAATCTAATCTCGTAGATTGAGTCCTGCCTCATCAATATAACTGTTACTACCCCATCTCATTAACATCAGAGAGATAGGATTTACAACACACAGGGAAATCACATCAGATGACAAACTGGTAGACAGTCCCACAGCACTAGGAATAATGGCTTAGCCAAGTTAACAGACATTTTGGGGTGACAAAATTCAATCCATAATGCCCTAAATAAATGTTCATAGTTTGATGACTGAGGACACCAGATAAGCATAGATTGAAAAACAATTTAATCATCTTTAGAATAATGAGTGTTTAATGATTTCTTATTTCCCCACATTAAAAGTATAAAAAAATTATGTGGTGAAACATCCCAGAGATACTCAAGGTTGGATGGAAGACTCAGACAATATATCTCAGAGTTATCTGAGGGAAGACGAAAAATTTTACTTTCATGTCTACTGAAATGCTACTTAGTTTTCCAGCTCAGTCTACCTTCATATCAATAGTTACGACTTTTCATTACTGTGAAAGGAGAACAACTCTCTCATCCACAAAACAGACCGCTGTAACTTCCGTGGATCATTTTCCCTACATACAAGCATAAAAATGAAAATAAGAGTAGTCAAGGAATTAATATTTCAAGTAAATGCCATACAGAATTTTGCCATAATCTTTCACTATAATTTTATGACTGGTTCTCCTAAAGAACATTTTCCAGCAAAGGAAAATCACTTGATTTTGAAGGCAAAAACCAGACAAAATCCTCGATGGCAAGACTTTGTAAACCCTACTGGGGAAAAAAAGTTCTTTATGTGACAATAACAGGAAAACATTAGAGTGGATTATACTATGGAAAAAATCCATGCAGAAAGGGTCAATAACTTTTTCTGGGAAAGAACCACCCAAATTTCTGCGCAACGAGTAAGGCATGCCAGAAAAGACTGAGTATTAAGTACTGACGGTAGGAACAGCTACTGTGCCTCACTCTGGACAAGTATATCCTTATCTGACATATAAAGGTAGTAATCCTTGAATAATTCATCAGTTTAGTTCAGTTCAATTAACTATGCTAGGTGTTACAAACATAGTAATAACTGAGTGACTGTTGATGTCTCAAAGAACTTATTCCCAGATTCAGATACAGATGAAGTAGACAGATGAGATGGAGGGCATAACATTAAACACAGACCTTGAAACACTTCTACCTGTGTGCTGTTAAGCCCCCTCTACAAATGATCAATTCTTGTGATTATCTTGCCTTTGCACCTACATGTGATTTTCCCCTTATCAACTCTTCCAGTCTAGCCTGAGACAGACAGACTTTGGAGGAAGCTACTCCTCTGTGTCTCTTGTATATTGACACAGAATAAACCTCTTGATGATTCCTCTCACCCATGTCCCAGTACTGGATTTGTGGCAGGTGGCATGAATCTTTATCTTACAGTAACACAGACATGTGGTCCAGTGTGGCAAAGGAAAAGGTCTGCACAGGGGCCACCACAACCCAGGAGCAACAACAGCTAAACTAGCCCCCAAAGTCTCTGTGGTGAACCTTAAAGGATGAAAAGAGCCACATGAAGAAGTGGTTGGCATGGATCTCAAGATGATTCAAGGCAATCAACAGTTGAGAGTTTTGTAAAGAACCCCAAACATGTCAGTACCATGGGTCGTCTCTCTCTCTCTCACTTTGGACATGTCTTATAATGTTCTCAGTGCTATCACCACCCGGTCCTACAGAGCCAGACCACGTTTATGCTGATCAGATGAGATGCTGGAAACAAGGGTTAAAACCAAAAACAAGTGTTGCCATCAAGTTGATTCTGACTCATGGTGACCCCTCATGTTACAGAGTAGAATTGCTCTATAGAGTATTATTGGCTATAATCTTCATGGAAGCAGATGGCTAGGCTTGTTGTCCACAGCACTAGTGGGTAGGTTCAAACTGCCAACTTTAAGGTTAGTAGTCAAGCACAAGTCATTTGTATTGCTCAGGGAGCCCCTGAAACAGGTATAGAACTCTTTTATTGGAGTAACTAGAACAAAATTCTATTAAAAATAAAAGATACACATCACAGAACGATTATTTGAAAATCAATCTTGTGATAGCCATACTATCAATACAAAGAGTAGTCAGAATTAAAAAAAAAAAGGATCTTGGTGTTGTGGACACACAATATGGCCATAGCAGCCATGCATCATCCCCACTTCATTCTTCAACAAGGTGCAAGAGGACTCACAATGACAAACAAGATGCGGGGCTTAGACGACCTCGCCAATCTTGCAGGGGAGACGACTCAGTACACAGGTTCTAACAAAACATTTTTAAATGCCATCCTAGGAGACATTACATACAGGTGCCAGGGAAGGCACAAAAGGAGCAACTGAATTGGACTTTGCTGAGAAGAGAAGGCTATTAGGGGAGTGACATCTAAATTGAACCCAGAAAGAAGACTTTACTGCAAGAAGAGGAGGACAGAACTCCAGTTACAGGGAAAGGCATGTGGGACCCAGAGAGGCCATCTACGCTCTGTGCATTCTAGGGGCTAGAGGCTGATCAGGAAGGCGGGAACAAGGCGAGCAGTCGGCTGTACATGGGAAGACCGGAGGGGACCGGTGGCTGCGGAGACGAGAAATGGACGGTAGCATGTTCAGCAGGAGTGGTTCGTTCTGGTGTTCAGAGGGTTGCTGTAAGTCGGAACTGACTTGACAGCACCTAACAAAAACCAGAGATCTTCACTGGCCTTGAGAGCACTTTAAGGAGTTTGAGCCGTATTTACAGGATAATAAGGAGGCATTACCTTCAGCACACACAAGAGAAGGAGTTCCTATCACAAAGACCTCTCTGGTTGCAAGGTGAGGAACTTGTTGGAAATGACTCGGCAGGGCCCAGCTGCATGGCTAGGAATATAATCTAAATAATCCAAAAACCAGGAATTAGAAATGGTAAAGTACTGCTGTTAAATTCATTTGGAAGGACAAATTGATTAGAATAGATATGATTCCTCCAAGCCTCCAGACCACTGTGCTGGCCAAGACACTAACGTTATTTGAAATTCACTTTAATTAAAACAGAGTGACAACAATGCCCAAATGGAAGAATGAGACAGAAAGTCAAGAAACAATTCTAAGTATATATGGGAATCAAGGTTACAATAAAGGCAGCAAGTGAGATGATTTAAAAAAATAATAATAATTAGGCTTTTCTCATACCTCACAGCGCAAAAAAAAAAAAAAAAAAAAAATCCAATTGAAGTAAATATTTAAATGTGTAAGATGAAAACAAGCAAAGGTCATTACAAGGAAACCCACAAAAGATTTTTTTATAAAAGCAAATTCTCAATAAACAAACATACCAATTTTTTTTTTTTTTAAATGTGGAACGCTTCACGAATTTGCGTGTCTTCCTTGCGCAGGGGCCACGCTAATCTTCTCTGTTTCGTTCCAATTTTAGTATGTGTGCTGCCGAAGCGAGCACCAAACATACCAATTTTCACGTAGCAGACTGTCAAGAATTAGCCAGGTTCACATCTACAGGTGGCGAGTTTACAGCAGCATATGGATTCTATGCTCTGTCGTGGGAGTATAAATAACTGGTAAATCAATTTTGGAAGACAATTTTATGACATGCATCAAAGTCTTGAAAATGTGTATGCCATTTGACCTAGCAACTCCAGTCTAGGATTTATCCTAAGGAAATAACTAGATGACTACTGAATGTGCATGCAAAACATGGTTATAGAGTATTTCAAACAGTAAAGATATTAGTGACAACCAAAATGTCTTGACAGGGACAATGAAACACTGTGGAACCATTTAAGGTAAAGATACAGAATTATTTCAATGACATGAAAAGACATTTACAATACATCGATAAGTGAATAACAAAATTACAGAGGAGTGGGTATAGTATAACTGCCAAAGCCAAGGGCCATTGAGTCGGATCCGACTCATGGCAACCCTAGTATATATATGCACATATACATGTATATTTGCAAATATATGCACAGGAAAAAGGGAAATTTATGCAGAATTATAAACAGCAGTTTTCTCAGACATTGGGATTATGGCTGGTTTCTATTTTCTTCTTATGCATCTTTTGAACATTTTCTTGCCATGAGTACACATTATTTTTATAGCAGTTTTTGGATTATGAACAAGTTTCATTTCTAAATCTGTCTTTAAGTTGAATTTGTATGGAAATTGAAACAGTTCAGTATGGTTCATAGTTAATGTCAGCCAAATTTTGTCTTAGTATATAGTACATAGTGTACCCTCCTATAGATAAAAAATACACTAAATATACAAAAACCAAATACACTAAAACATCTTTAACATAATAATTATGCTTTAATGCATATCACAAAGTAGCATCTGTTTGTTATTATGCATCACTGTGTGTATCTTCTCCACAGTTAAAGAGATAATGCAAATGTTACTCGAAATACTCAGAAGATTCTATTCTACAAAATCTTTGACCAATTAGATATTTTACTATTGACTCTGAACTAAAAAATGTATGTTGCACCACTGTGCTGCATTGCCATTGGGTTTTATACCGTCCTCAGCAGAGACAGGGAGGGTTAGGGGCACAGGATGGTGCTGGGGTCAAACAGATTCTTTCCCCATATTTCCATCAGCAGACCTCAGTGTCAACTATGAGGTCCCTACCTCCAGGTCCAAGGGAGAAAGCTCTCTTTGGATGTGCTAAAAGTGAGACTGGGGCCAAGGTTGGGAAGAGGACACTTACAAGAAAAACCCATTGCCATGGACTCAACTCTGACTCACAGCAACTCTACAGAGTAGAACTTTCCCATAGAGTTTTCAAGGAGTGCCTGGTGGATTTGAACAGCCGACCTTTTGTTTAGCAGCCTTAGCACTTACTATACAACCTAGGGAAAAGTTTTCCATGAGCCCCAGAAACCATACGGACCATATGGAGGTCAGGAATCTAAGCCAGCCTTCCCCCTCTAGCACTAAAAGGCCAAGAATTGCTGCAATAGTGAACTCCCACCTGTGTAAGACAACAAGAGAAACCAGAAGACGGGACAGGTGCTGCCATGGCCGTGGGCTGCACAGCATCGTGGGCACAGATGCGGTGGGGCAAAGCGCAGTCAGGGGGCGATATGGAGGCCTGGCCTTCTGCCCAGGGCAGCGCACTGACAGTAAGGCACAGCACCCACTTTGTTCGTGGAGCAGAGCCACGGTGGTGGAGGCACGCGGAGACTGGGGACCAGCCCTTTCCAGCTCCAAGGGAGGCGTGTGCATGTGGGCTCTGTGCTTGCTGCTACAGCCTGTAGCTGGGCCCACCGTGTCCCAGGGTTCCACTGGTGGCCTGCAGCTGCCCAAGGACACTGTGCAGTGGCTGTGCAGGGTGGAGAAGTATAGCCCCCACTGGGACAGCCCAGGGCCAAACATCACACTGCATCAGTTTTTCCCTGATAGATGGAGGAGTTTGGTTAGTAACTGTGGGTTGTACCTCAGATGGACATTTGTAAAGTGTAGACTGCCTGTAATCAGAAAAAAAAAAAATAAGAAAGTGCAAGAAAAACACTGATGGTTGAGTTAATAACTCAGGAAGATAATGGGGAAAGAGCAATTGCCTGTATCACATTCCAAGTCATGACCAAGTGCCAGCTATTCAGCCTTTTCTCTGTGGATTCAAGAAGAATTGACATAGAAAAACTCTACCACTGAACTTCAAAGAAAGAATGAAAATTCTTGTCAGGAAAACTAGTAGTATTACTGAATAAATTATATTTTGCATTTCAGCTGCATGAATAATATAGATATTTAAACCATATTCTCACACTATGACGTCTCTCCATTATCATGCTCTGTCCATATAACCAACACACTTAATATAAAGAAACATGACCTTCTCTTGTGCAGGGCTTTGTCTCACATACATGAATTCTCATTTACTCTATGCTTTTTCACTTATGAAATAGTAAAAGGCGGTTTCAGCTACAGCTTGTATATCAGGTAGGACATACCATGATGTGTTGTTTAAATAAAACTAAAAATCAACAACAGTAAAAAAATGTCACCTCACTTTTATAATGCATGGTGTTGTTGTGTGTCTTGGAACTGATTCCAATTCATAGTGACCTGGCGTGACAGAGTATAACTGCCTTATTGGGATTCCTAGGCTTTAATCTTTATGGCAGCAAATGTCTCCGTCACTGGTTCCCTGAGTGGTTGGTGGGTTCAAACTGCCAACCTCTCAGTTTCCAGCTAACTGCTTAATTACTGTGCCACCAAGGCTCCTTAGACTAGTGTATAGTTCTCCAATGTTCTTTTGCAAACATTAACATACCATCTTAAAAAAGGCCACATTGAGAGGAGAAGTAGGTATTCATAATAATAATAAAGGGTCTTCCAATAACGGTGTCCTATCTTTGAACTTGAATAAAACAAGTTGTGTAAATGATACAGCTTTAGTTATCTTATTATTTTGAAGTACATTTGACAGTATGACGTGTGGAAAGAACTTCGAGTAAATCACTGCCATGGAACTTTCCAAATGGAGCCCCAAATAATCAGTTATTGTAGCCCGCTATCTTTTGCCATGGACAATCATAGCCTCTCTTCATTCTTCTTGAAAGAATAAGGCCCAGTGATTCTGCTGGACCAAAACTCACACCAAATTTGGTAACTTTGGGGGAATAAAGTGGACGTTCTTGAATCTCCATTGGATTCTCATCACTTCCAACGCAATAGTTTTGTTTGTTAACAAAATCATTTGTCCAAAACTGGGCCTCGTCACTGAAGATGATTTTTTTGGCCAATAGCGGGGTCAACTTCCAACTGCCCTCCAGCAGCAAATGTATAACACAGTCTATGGTTCTTGGACTTCAGATTTGGAGTTAAAAAAATTTTGTAAGGGTAAACCTTCAAGTCCGATGCAAACGCCACCAAACTGTGGCCAGCAAAAGACTCAGTTAGAGAAATAGATTGGGAGGAATTCTCATGTAGACTCTCATGACTGGCAGTGATGCTTTCATCAGAACATGTGGTTTGCGACGCACAGGTGCCGTCTGGTTAGTAACAGACCTGGTTGTCTCAAATTTGTTTGATTAAACATCGAATTGTTCTCTCAGTAGAACGATAATGTGCATTGTAAATTCTGCGTAATACATAAAGTAATGCATGACACAGTATTATTGCAACACCCATTTTGATAATAAACTTTCATAATTTCTATTCATTGTGGAATTATGTAATTTTCGTGGCTAATTGTCAAGACTAACCAAAACAACGTGATAAATATGACCATTACAGCTTCACAAATATTACTGCCGTGGTCTGCCAAAAATAAAACATCCTTATTGGAAGACCCTTTTTTTAACTCCTATTTTTATTGTAAGAAGTTACTTATCAGAGAAGGTTCATGGCATCCCCAAAGATTTCATAATCAGCCACAAATTAAGATTCATATCCAATTTTGTTTTCAAGTGGTATTCTTTCAGCTTCTATAATGGAAACATTTTTAAAGAGAAATACCCAAGTTGGAACAATTTTACTTATTTTGGTCTTATCTACATAATGTAGAACTTCAAAATTATGCAACTTGTCTTTGAGAGACACTAAATGCTGTCTCTCAAAAAGATACCTTCAAGTCCTCACCCTCGTGCTTGTGAGGGCGATCTTGTGTGAAAATACGATTTTTCTTTTGTTATCAGCTGAGTTAAATGAGCTCATACTAGAGTACAGTGGATCCCAACAGTAATCCTTTCTAAGTGGCGTCTCACAAGAGGGGAGAAGAAACACCAAAACAGCCATGTGTGGGAGCACTCACACCCACACCCACAAACACACACAAGAAGACACCTCGTGAAGATCTACCCTCAAGTCAAGGAATGCGAAGAATGCCTGCAGCCGCCACCAAGCTGAAAGAGACCAGGAAAGATCTCCCTCTAGAGCCAAGAGAGAGAGAACATAGATAGTTTCACTGATGTCCTGAATGTGGACTTCGCCTCCAGAACTGTGAGATAGTACACTCCTAATCTTTAGAGCCACCTACTTCCTGGTAAAACAGAACTCACACATTTGAATCATGTAATTTTACTGACAAAGAAATGGAAGCCAAGGGACCATGTGAGCTTACTCCAATATACTACTGTAATTAGCAAAGTGTAAAGTAGACCTGAAGTCAACTGATACCTACTACATTGATGTTTCATTGTGCTACAAAAAGAACCTAGGACTCTACATCAGGAATAATCTACAGAGTGTTTCCACATACATTTACTTCCCACCACAACTGAATAAAACTGCCCCACGGAGTTCCCATGGAGTGCCTGGTGAATTCAAACTGCCAGCCTTTTGGTTAGCAGCCATAGCACTTAACCACTATGCCACCCGGGTTTACTCTTAGGAGGCAAGTACCATCATTAGTCTCATTTTAATGAGGGGTAACTTTGGCTTGGGCCATTTTAAGTAACATTGTAAATACTTTAGTCACAAAGCCCAAGGCTTTAGCCTCAAAGACCAGAACTTTTTCCACTCTGAAATCAAAGCTGGGATCTGTTTTCTGTAAGGAACTCACAATTCAAAGGAATTCATTGCTGAAAAAGTTTTGAAATCATAAAGTTATATAACAATCCCACAAAAGGACTGAAGAATTCTTAAGATAATCAATTTCTAAGAAAAGAAAAAACGTCAGAGACCATATCTTCTTAGATGATCAGCTTTCTACAGATAATTAAAAACTGAACCCAGAGAATAATGAAAGCTTACCACTGTTTGGTTTAGCAAGAAATTCAAGAGCACTCTGATCCATGTTAACCTTTGTATCATTAACAGCAGGAGCCTCACAGCTTAAATCAAAATCATTAATGTAAGCGGCTAGGGCTTCAGAGGCAGAGGAATATGGCTTTTCTTTGTATTGAATAGAACCATCGGAATGAAAGGAGATGTGGCCCAGGATTAAAGTTGTTGGAAGACAAGGTTCAGAAGTGATAACCTGATGTCTCTGAACTGACTTTTCCATGACCTTCTCAAAATGGGCTGCAACGTCCACTCATCTTTCAAAACACTCTAAACACAAAAAAAATATACAAGGTTTCAGTTAAATAAGAGTGGATGGCAATACTCATGGACTCCTTGCTAATCTGTGTGTCCTGGGCAATTACTTTTTATGAATGAAATTACTTTTTATTCCGCTTTATGCTTTATGTGAAAATGGGCCCTTAAGTCATATTTATTGGTTGACAGATGGCTCGTTTCATTGGCATGGTTAAATTGTACTTTAAAAATATGTTAGGTAACTAAGAATATAATCCTTTCTAGAAGAAACATAAAATAGAGTTGTTTTTCTTTTAACTCAAGTAAGTAGTTCTGGAATCTTGAGACACTTTTGTTCACTACCTTAAAATATGATAAGCCTCCAAAATTGTGCCATAGCTTTCATTTGCTACTGCTCTTCCCACGCACTGCTGAGAGGGAGTAACCAGATGTGGTGACAGGAACAACAGGAAGTCCTGACACAATTATATGGTAATCAGAGACCGGGGCCCCAAAAAAAGATGAGTGCTGAAAGCAAGCAGACACCAGCGCATTCTCTAAGCTTCTGCTACTTCGGCCTTGGTGCAAAGGTGAGCATCCGTGGACCGTTTTAGACCCACTTTACATCAATCATTTACTTTTCATAATAACTATAAAAGACAGATGCAATCAGTTCTCTCATTTTCCAAATAGGGAGATTGAGGTGCATGAGGATCAAGCACCTTGACAAAGTTACAAGATAGATAAACAAGAGTCAAGGCTGAAACCCAGCAGTCAGATCCTAAGCTTGAAATTAACCACTGTGCTAGATATCACATCACATGCAGTGGTGCTGGCCACAGCTAACACGCCAGCAGTTCCTGCCTACCTGGGTGCGTAACTATAGTCCTTAATTCTGCTAACGGCTCATTCATTGGTATTCATGGGTATAGTCTGAAAAAATGATATTCATTTGATGGTACATACATATGTAACTGTGAGAGTACTCACTTTTTCAGTCCTTTGGAATTCAGTTGGCTTTGTTCTATTTTCAGAATGTTACATTACATGACATCATAATGCTAAAATTCCTATCTAACAAAAAAGTTATTTTACTTTCCTCTAATGCAAGAGTTAAACAGAGGCCTTGAGGACCCGGGATCATATCCTGTAAAAACGCACATTGGCAGGCCCAAGCACCAAGGGTCCTAGGGCCCCTGCACTGGAAACCTAGATAAAGAAATTTTGCTCTGAAGGAGGAGATAAATGAGAAGAAAGGAAGTGAAAGAGACAACCCAGGAAAAAGAAGATGGAACAAAGTAACCTGTGATCACATATTTTTGGATTTAGGATAGTCAAGTATCTTCTACTTTGAAGGCACAGCTCAAAAGGCACTTACTCTGTCAATTATGATTGTTCTGCATATCTGTTGATATGAATTACTGACTATTAGATAAGAAAGACCATGGGCTTTGGAATTAGGGTGGCCAGAGTTAAATCCAGCCTTTTAATTTAACTGTTTTACTAACTCTCTCTGTGTCAGCTCTGGAGAAAAGTCCTTGTGATGCATCAATCTTCCCCTGATCTGGAAACATCTCAGTGCAGGAACCTCATCTCCAAAAGATACACTCTGTTCCTGGCTCTGCTTTCTTGATGGTATGAAGTTCTCACGTCTCTCTGTTCACTTCTTTCTTTGATATTTCAGAAGAACTGTCTTAAGACACTATCCAATTTTTTAGATCTCATCAGTACAACTGCTGCTAATCCATCCTATGAAATCATAGTGATAGAATTTATATCATATAGGAAAATACTATCACATGATAAAATTGGTGGACAATCATACAATACTGGGAATCATAGCCCAGCCACTTTCTGAGGGTGGACATAATTCAGTCTATGACAAGGTGAATCTACCCTGCCTAGTCAACAGGTGGTAGGACAACTCTGGAATATTAAAGCATCAAAAAAGAAACTTAGAATTACATTCATTGGATCCATTTATCTACTTTAATTCACATTCCATAGATGAAAGGATTATCCTAAAGCAGGATGAATATTTGGTTCATTTCACATCCTAGAATCTTCTGGTTCATTTCACATCCTAGAATCTTCTGTAAAGCCCAGGAAAGCCTGAGGCTGAAGGAGAGGCATCAGCAAAATTTAAATTATTTCCTAAATCTTAAGCTTTAAGAGCTATTGTGTTCTGCTCTAGGGACTGCTTTTCTCCCTATGCCATTTAGCTGTTTTCCAACATTCTCAATTTCTCTCGATTTCCGAATCAGAATTTTGACAATTATTGTTCTTTTAATGTGGATATGAGTGCTTCAGCAATAATAGCTTCCAAATGATTTTAAAAGATTTTCACTTTAATACACCATGACTAATTAGGGAAGACAGCAAACAACCACATTAGGATTATGTCTGTAGGCCTATAAGCATTCACTAGTGTACTGCCAACATGGTGAGCAGAATTGTACAGTATTGGGTAATGGAGGGGAAAAAAAATCCTTTGTTTGGTAGAAATCTCAGTGGGCATTTAAGGAAAAGGGAAGGAAGAGTTTACTCATTCTTTCTAAACTAAACAATATCACCTATTATTTCTCAATGCATTTTTTTAATTAAGGAAAAAAAAAATTAGAGTCAGGAAGGGAACACCTGGGGCTGCCTAGGCCCATTTCCTACTATAACAAACACTGTGTTTTAAGAGTTTTCTCAACAGAGTTTGTAACATCTGGAAATTATCGTGAGATAAAATACAAGGAAGTAAAGGGGGTTCTGGGTAGTACGCATAAATTTAATGGAAAAAAGTGTTCCATCTTTTTGTAAAAACACTTGCAAGGAAAGCTGATTCTTCTTAATGAAAAACTAAATGATGTGAAACAAATTCTTGTTCCACTACTCTTACATGCAAAGTCCTACTATGGGAGCTCCCGAGGAAAACAAGGAGGTATAGCCGGTTGTGCGTTGCCTTCACAGGGATCCAATACAGCAGGGAGAAAGAAAAGCTCTGTTTGAAAGTAAGCAGTCAGCAATGGCCAGTTAGCGCGGGGTTATCAACGAGTGGGGCCAATAGTTGGTAGAGCTTCTGCTGGGTGGGCTCTGGGAAAGCATCTCCCTAGCGAGCAAGTCGTGGGGGTGGAGCTGATTTGACTAGCAGGAAGCCTTTCCTCTGGAGTTCATGAAAAGATTTCCACTCCAGTCTCTTATTTGAGCCTATCCACGCCTGGCAGATAGTGAAAAGGCCTACATGAGGATTACAAAACAGGCCACAGCTTTTCCTCTCTCGCTTGTTTTATCTGCAGGGTAGGAATGCTACTGCCTTTCTTTGGAAGATCACACAGGTCGATGACACTACCTTAAAACACATTCAGAGCTACAAAGTTTTGATTTGGTTGTTCTGGAATAAATTCTATTATTCTTACAGCTCTCTTGTTTTAGAAAAGTTGAAGTGGTCAGTGTACAGTGGCTTCCGATGCTCAAGAGCTGAGTCACTGGATTTTTTGACACTGATGTCTAGATCTCAGTGTCTCAGTTTCCACAGTTTTCACAGAGGTTCTAAATTCATAAGGGAATACAAAGCAAATCTCTTTTCACACAAACATTAATCAGTATTCCATTTAATTTCTCCCAAATACCTGCTTTAGGTGTACCTTAGTTATCCAGTGTTGCTATAACAGTAACACCACAAGTGGATGGTTTTAAGAGACAGAAATTTATTCTCTTTCAGGCCAGTAGACTACAAGGCCAAATTCAGGACATCAACTACAGGTGAAAGCTTTCTCTCTGTTGACTCTGGCAGAAGATTCTTGCATTCAGCGGTCCCTTGGTCGGGATGCATCTCATTGCAGAAACCTCAGGTCCAAAAAATGCACTCTGCTTCTGGCACTGCTTTCTTGGTGGCATGAGGTCCCCAACTCTCTGCTTGCTCCCCTTTCTTTTTATCTCTTGTAGGATAAAAGGTGGTGAAAGTCATATCCCAGGAAAACTCCCTTTATTTTGGATCACTAGGTGACCTTAGTAAGGGTGTTACAGTCCACCCTAAACCTCTTTAACATAATCCAATCTTGCCAGAATTAACCACAAGCACAGATTAGGATCTACAACAGAGACCAAAATTACAACCACAACAATAGAAGACAACCATACAATACTGGGAATTATGGCCCACTCAAATTACTACACATTTTGGGGGGCACTTATGTCAATCTGTGACAGGGAAGAAAACAACCAAGCATATTATAAACTTCAGATGTTCCTGTAAACTGAATAGCACATATTTTCACAGAATATTCAGTTAACCAATACCCTGAAAATATCACACAGCCTGAGTACTAATTTGAGAAATAGAATCAGTGAATAATCAAGCATCTCTAGATCCAGAATTCCCCCACGTAGTAGCCTGATGTAGCAGAACACAAGCTTTATCCAGTTTTGCATTTTCTTTAGTTTTCGCATGCCTCAATTCGGCATGAAACATTCACGCCATTGTGAGAGGCTACTTAACCCAAGATTTGTTGATCTGCACTAGACCTTGCAGGAACTATTTGCTATAAAAATTTGGGTAAGACAAATTCTTCACAAAATTCAAGAGAATCACCCGACTAAAATAGTGAAATTCAGGAGACATTTTCAACAAAAACCAGAATGAAAACATACAGAACCCCTCTAGCTCATTTCAAATATGCAGCAAGAGAAATTAAAATCAATCAATCAATCAATAAAACTTTAGATAAACATCTAGTGGAATGAATTTTGAGCTGGAATGCACCACACTGGGTGGATATTACAGCAGCAAACTTTTGATTCTGAGGATTGGCTATACATAGAGTTGCTCAGGTTTGCAGATTTGTGACAGGGACTAAACAGCACTTCACATGCAGACATGATTGGAGGGTCTCTGCACGAAGCAGTAGCTAAGAGAAACATCCACACAGTGAACAGAGGTAGAAATATGGGGATCACTGCCCGGGGCTGGGGTCCATAAGAATGGCCTGTTTAAGTGGAGAGAATTTCAGAGCTACCAAGTGCGAAGCCTAGCTAGATACTAGATTTAAATGTAGGAAGAGAGTCCCTAGCAGACAGAAGAAGACCTACTTCTGAATTGCTGACTCCAGGAGGCCAGAAGGCGACAGCTGCAAAAATTTTGGATAAGAGTCCAGCTTAAGTTAGGTTAAAATAAATAGATAAGGAAAAAAAAAAAAAAAAGAAAGAAAGAAATTTCCCCTCAAGGTGGGCTTGAAAACAAAGAGCATAATAAAATCAGGGCTTCAAAAGGATTCATTCTGAGTTGAACCCCTGCTGAGAATTTGAATTTCTAACAAGTTATTTGCAGAAAATTTTCATGTCTGACAAGTTCACAGGAAGTTATACGTAAGAATCACCTGGAAAATCTTGTTTAAATGTAGATGCCAGTTCAGTATGTCCGGAGTGAAAATGCATATTCTCAGTATGGAACTTGTTAGAAATGCAAGTCTCAGCAGGGGTTCAAATTGGGATGAACCAATTGGAAGCCTGGAATACAGCACCAAATTACATATAATCAGAGCCCAGAAATATAATGACAATGACAAACAGAAGTCCAGAAGCAGAAGAAGTTTTGAAAACATAGAAAAGGGACATTTTGTGAACGAGTATCAACATACGCAAAATTATGGAATCTGAAAAGAAGATTAGGGTTTGCTTTCACAGGGAGATTGAAGAGTTGAGAAGAAAAGAGACATTAGAGACAACAAGAAGGGAAGGAGATGCTTGTAAAATGAGATGAAGCCAAACTGGTGATGCTTCAGTGTCAGACAGAGAAACTCAATTTCATTTGTAAACAACGGGAGCTGGATGAAAACATAACGAAGGAAGTATTCAGAAAGACTTTTCTAGTCATACTGCACAGAACGAAGCAGGCAGACTCTGCAGGTGATCAGACAACCGGAGAGGAGATGACTGGTTAATATATGAGGTGATAATGTCTATGCCACGGTGATACAATAAAATGGAAAGAGATATTTCAAAAGTAGAATTCATCAATAACTAGCTTTTTAGCCACTAGGGAAAAACAAAAGGGAAAGTTTAAATAAGCTTGGGAACAGACTAGTGCTACTAAAGAAATGGTGAAAATTAGAAAAGGCATTCTCTTAGGAATATTAAAAAAATAATAATTTATTCATGCCCTTTCCTTACATTCTTATTTTGTTTTTAGTATCTATTTTAAATACTGTAAAAGGAACACAGAAAAACACGTGATGCCCAAGTACCTATCATTAAAATATAAAAAATATTTACATTTTATCAAAATTGCATTAGATATTTTTTAAAAAACAAAATGTAGATACAGCTAAAGCCCAACACATCCATTTGACTTTTCTGGCTCTTCACCTAGAGGCAAGCACTGTCCTCTGGTGAGTGCTGTTATCTTTCAGCTGTAGAGGTTTTTATAGTTTCCTTCATCTGGATGGACCTATAATGTACAATATTGTTTTGTGTGCTTTAAAAATTTACAGAAGATCAATCTGTATATCTTTTGCTGTAACTTTCAATTCTTTTCTACTTACTATACTTCAGGCATGTGTTCATGTCTATACTTGTAGATCTTGCTTATCGATATGCCATAATTAATGGAACCAAACCCACCGCCGCCCAGTCAATTCTGACTCATAGTGACCTTATAGGACACAGTAGAACAACCTAGTAGGATTTCTAAGAAGCGCCTGGTGAATTCAAACTGCCAACTTTTTAGTTAACAGCCAAGCCAAGCCAAGTGCTGTAGTTAACAGACATAGGTCTTAATCCCTACAGCATCACTTTTCAATATAAGGCTGTTATGAGTCAGAATCAACTCAACAGCCACAAATGGGTAGCTAAAGAAAGATGGACTGGCCACCACCCATCTGTCTGTCTGCTGTACTGTCATGGTTTCCATGTTGCTATAATGCTGCAAGCTATCTTACTAGCACTTCAAATACCAGTAGGGCAACCCATGGACAGGTTTCAACATAGCTTTCAGAGTAAGAAGAAAGGCAGTAGAGATGTAACTTTTAGAAATAAGCCAGTGAAAACCCTGCAGGTCACAATAGGTCTGAAGCAGTGCAGAAAGATGAGCCTCCAGGTTGGAACGTATTAAAAATACACAGTGGCCACCACAATGGACTCAAGCACACCAAGGATCCTGAAGATGCCACAGGGCAGGCATCATTTCTTTCTGTTGTACACTTGGTTGCCATGAGCTGGAGCCAGTTTCATAGCAACTGACAACAAGAACAGACACACTGAAAGTCCAGTGAGAGACCAGAACTGTCGTTGTTGGTTGGAGCCTACAAACACACAGAGAACAGTTGATTGATGAGCACGAGTTTGTCTTCCAGGCTAGAATGAGGCACCCATTATACTCTGATTTCTTTGACAGCAATATCCCTATTCATCTTGGAAAGTCTCACAGCATCACACATGGTGTAATACTCAATAAATGTTTATTAAATGAATAGACAATTTTCTTTCCTGGTGTAGAATATTCAAGACACGGCTTGCAAACCAGCAGCTACAGGCAAAATTTGAACTATCCAGGAATTTTGTTAGCTGACACAGTATTCATTTTATCAAAAAGAATGTTGCTGTTGTTAGGTGCTGTCAGGTTGATTCTGACTCACAGTGACCTACATACAACAGAATGAAACACTGTCCAGCCCTGCACTATCCTCATAATTATTGCCATGTTTGGGACCATTGTTGCAGCCACTCTGTTTGTCCACCTTGTCAAAGGTCTTCCTCCTTTTTAATGACCCTCTATCTTACAAAACACAAGGTCCTTCTCCAGGAACTGGTCCTTCCTAAAAATATATCCAAAATACATGTCACAGACAGAATTTCATTCCTCCAAAATGTGTGCATCAACTTGGCTTGGCCATGATTCCCAGAATTGTGTGGTTGTCCTCCACTTGTGATTGTAATTTTATGTTAAAGAGAATTAAGATAGGATTGTAGCACCCTTACCCAGGTCACGTCCCTAATCCGATGTAAAGGGAGATTTTCTGGGGTGCCGCCTGCATCATCTTCTATCTCTCAAGTGATAAAAAGGAAAGGGAAGTGAGCAGAGAGGGAGGACTTCACATCACTGAGAAAACAGTGCTGTGAGCAGAGTGTATCTTTTGGAGCTGGGGTCCCTGTGCACAGATGCTTCCAGACCAAATGAAGATTGATCACAAGGACCTTCTTCCAGAGCCCAACAGAGAGAGAACAACTTCTCCTGAAGCTGATGCCCTGAATTCAGACTTCTAACCTACTGGACTGTGAGAGAATAAACTTCTCTTTGTTAAACCATGCACTAGTGTTATTTCTGTTCAGTAGCACTAGATAACTAAGACAGAATTTGGTACTGGGAGTGGGTGTGCTAGTCCAACAGGTACCTAAAATGCAGAAGTGGTTTTGAAACTGTGGATGGATAAAGAAGCGGCAGTGGCAGAGAAGCGGCAGTGGCAGAGAAGCAGCAGCAGAACCAGAAGACCAGCACCACATAGCACTGGAGTGATTCATGAAGCTAGAGAACTGACTGTGTGTAGGAGACTTCCCAATGGAGTGGGGGCCCTCCAGGCACTTATCAGAGTAGCTGTAGACCTTTGGGGCATTTGTTACAGCATGGCAGATGTAGGTGTGAGGTCCAAGGAGTCAAGAGGTCAAGAAACTAGAAAGCAGAAACTGAAGAGAAAGAAACATGCAAAGTCAAACTGTCTTAGTCTCAAAAGGTATGGCAACAACCTCTGGGGTTTCAAATGGTGGAATCATGGCATCGGATGTTTCTGTGGTTGCAGTTGCCACTAGGAGAATGGTTCACCTAAAGCTGAGGGAGCTGAGGTGCCGTCCCAGTGGGCCTGGAAGGCAGAGCTGAAGCTCAGGGCTCATGGATTTCCTCTCAGAATCTTGAGACTATGACTAATACCTAGTGTCTGGGGAATGGGGCAACTGTATAAATTGTCTGGGAGAACAGAAGATTATTTTCAAAGCCTTGAGGGCTAATATAATGTGTTATGCTGACTTGCTGCATGCCTGTTATCCCTTATTTTCCTCTAGTTTCTTCCATTTTTAATGGAAATGTCTCACTTGTGCCTGCTTTGTCATTGTATCTTTGGAAGCAGATAACTGATATTCTAGATTTCACAGATGAAGAGGAATTTTTGGATTTTGGACTTGGAGCCAAGCCTTTTACTATGACAAAATGTATATGTTTTGCATGTTGCAAGGATATGATTGGAGGAGCAAAGGATGGAATATCATGAATTGAATTATGTTCCCCCAAAATGCATAGATCACCTTGGTTAGATCATGATTCCCAGTATTCTGTGGTTATCTTCCATTTTGTGACTTATTTTATGTGGAAAAGGATTAGGGTTGGATTGTAACACCCTTAACCAGGTCACATCCCTGAACTAATGTAAAAGGAGTTTCCCTGGGGTGTGACCTGCACCACCTTTTACCTCTCAAGAGACAAAAATGAAAGCGAAGCAAGCTGAGAAAGGAGAGCTCACACAACAAAGTGCAGGGAAAAGAGAGCATTTTTTGGACCTGGAGTCCTTGTGCACAGATGCTCCCAGATCAAGGGAAGATAGATGACAAGGACTTCTCTCCAGAGCTGACCGAGAAAGTCTTCCCTTGGAGCTGGTGCCCTGAAATCAGACTTCCAGCCTACTGTACTGTTAAAGCTATCCACTTGTGGTATTTCTGTTATAGCAGCACAGGGCAACTAAGACAGTACGTGAGACAAAGTCTCAGCATCCCTGCATCTCAGGAGCATCCTGGCTATAGTTCCAAGACAAATTTCTTTGCTTTTCTGGTTGTCCACGATATATTCACTGTTCTTTGATACCATGATTCAAATATATCAACTCTTCTTTTCTCTTGCTTAGTCATTGCCCAGCTTTCACATGCATGTGAGGCAAATGAAAATACTATGCTTAGGTAAGGTAAACTTTAGTCCTCAAAGTGATATCTTTGCTTTTCAACACTTTAAAGAGATCTTCTGTGTCAGATATGCCAATTTACTATATTTGATACCTTGATTGCTGGTTTCCTAAGTGTTGATTGTGGATCCAACTAAAACAAAATCTTTGACAACTGAAATACTTTCTCTCTTTATCCTGATATTGCTGATTAGCTCAGCTGCAAGGATTTTTATCTTCTTTGTGTTGAGGTGTGATCCATACTAAAGTTTGTAGTCTTTGATCTTCATCAGTAAGGCTATGTTATTTGCATGTTAGTAAGTCTTCTTCCAATCCTGATAGCCCACTCTTCTTCATAGATCCACTTCCTTAGCTTATTTGCTGAATATACAGATTGAATAAGTATGGTGACCGGACACAACCCTGATGCACACTGTTGCTGATTTTAAATTAGACAGTGTTCTGCTCCTATCCAGAAGATCTTCATTGGCCAATTTTTTTCAAAATAGATCAACAGATCTAGTCTTCCCAGTCTGTTTTAATATGGAAACTCGGCTGAAACTTGTCCACCATGGGTGATTCTGCTTCGATGTGAAATACTGGTGACCTAGCTTCCAGCCTCACAGAAACATGCAAGCCAACATGGTACACCAAACTGAGAGATGAGTGGTAAACGGAATGAGTATTTAAAATTTGGAATCCTTCCCACTTGAAAAATGGTACTCTTAGCTTTCTTGGTAAAACTTAACTACCTGGAAACATCTATCTTATACTTCTGCCTGGAAACCCTGGTTGCATAGTAGTTAAGTGCTCTGTCTGCTAACTACACGGTTGGCAGTTCACTGCCAGGTGCTCCTCGGAAACTTCTACTCTGACCTATAGGGCGGCTAAGAATCAGAACCGACTCAGCAGCAGTGGCTTTGGCTTTATACTTCTGCCTATGACTAATCAAAGTAAGTAGCTGTAATCACTTTGAAATAGGTGATAGGCTTCCACCTTGATACCACCCCTTCCTACTGCTACTATTACAACAAGGCCATTTATCAGTTATCACTATTATTTCTTGAACTGTTGCTTCACTTATGCTAAAAATATTTCTTTGTATCAAAGCCTCCAAGAAAGAGGGAGGAAAAAATTAAACAAACATGGACTGAGGAGGCCTAGTGTTCTATAAAAACCTCAGAAGATGCTTTTTCTTTATGAAACTGAAGATTGTGTCCTTAGGTGTTTAATATGCAAACAGTGTGTGTCTAGGTAGTAGGGGGTGGAATTTCTTTATTCATTGTTTATGTTAAACGTCTGGGTCCTGCAGGCCTTAAGAGTTTATAGCTTTTTTATCTCAGACACTTGCAGAAATGTAATATTTATATGAACTTTAAAGAAGGGAAATTTCTCTTCAGTTTTTTAATAGTCTCACACATGCTTTATCCCAACTGACAATCCTCTCTGACTGTCTGGAAATCTTCCTAATCTTCCTTTCCCTCTATTAGACTGACTCTGGTTAGGTGCATTCTGACAGAATTTATTATCAGCATGTACAATTTTTCCATATATTAGTTTGATTTTGATTTAAAAAACATGAAAAGACTGTATGTGAACTGTGACTCCAGCATTGCCAGTTGGAGGGAATTAATTAAGAGGTTAGATTTTTGCTATTTAACTGTCAACTGTAAACAGTGCAAAACAGCTCTATACTCAAGGATTCATCACTAGCAAGGATCTTGAAGGGAAGAAGACGTTGATATGTACCTACTGGCATACAGTATAGTCCCAAGAAAAGTTATTATTCAAACTTTGGGAGGACCCCCAAGTACAAAGTGAGTTGGTTATTTCTTCTGTCTCTGTGAGTGAAGACAGTTGCTTTGGTGCTCAATCCACATAGCTGGACAGAATAGAAAATCAGAGAAGGTAGTGGGGATGACATCCTCGAGGTCAAAAATAATACAGGTTTTACTCCAATCTTATGCTCAAATGAAACATGTTCTCTCAGATATTCTGACAACATTAGAAGATCATTTTTATTGTGGAAGATAGTCTATGGTTAGCAAGTAATTCTTCCAGAGTTAAAAGTGAGTAACTCCTGATCATAGTTGGAGAAAGAGATTCTAAAGGCTGTACCACTCTTCCATCCTGTGTTTACATGGATGCAACCAGGTTTATTTCCAACTACATTAGGTTTCCTTTTCACTGCATTTTAAAGTCTTATTCCCCCATTGAGTATGTATAAAAATGCCATGGAACCAATAAAAAGCTTCATTTGATGATAAGAGAACGACAAAGAAACAAAGCACTAGCTATAACATCTTCCAGACAACAGGAGAGACTCTATTTTCGGAGACATAAAATTTTACTTGACTATACATTAAATGTTTGAAGAGGTCACTTGTTTGGAGACTATAATCTAAATTGTAGTTCTTACAGAAATATAAAAAAATATTTCATTTTTTTTAAGTGAATAGTTTACTGAATGTCCTCACCCTAAGAAGCTTTAATTCCTTCTCAGTAAACCCCTGGGAGAGCAAATTCTCTTAAAAGCAAAATCTACTTATCAGTGCAATTAATAGTACACAATTACTTTGTAAGTCAATAAACAATCCAATTAAAGAAGAATGCTTATGTAATTGACATGTTAATGTTCAATTAAAAAAATTCCCAGCAGAGTAAAGACAAAAGAAATCAATGAGAACAGTGCAAACGAAATTATCAGTACTACCAAAGAAATTATTTTGAGACCTTAATGCAATCTGTGCTTACTACAGGTCTAGGATGAGGACTCCCTTTGCTGTTTGTAAAAGTAAGTGAACTCCTTGTAAAGTTCTTGTATTCTTGTAATCCATTCCTTTGGGGTACATTTAAGGGGTGTGCTTGAGTATGGATGTGATTGTTGCTGCAGTTGTTAGGCGACATGGAATCATTTCCGACTCATAGCGACCCTATGTACAATAGAACAAAACATTGACTGGTTGTGGGACATGCCTACAATTGTTGTTAGGCTTGAGCCCATTGTTGCAATCACTTGTCAATACATCTCTTTGAGAGTCTTCCTCTTTTTCATTGACCCTTTACCAAGCATGATTTGCTTTTACCAGGGGCTGAATCCTCTTGACAACATGTTAAAAGTAGGTAAGATGCAGTCTTGGCATCCTTGCTTCTAAGGAAAACTCTGGTTGTACTTCAGCCAACACAGCTCTGTTCATTCTTTTGGCACTGTGTGGTATATTCAATATTCTTCCCCAACATAATTCAAAGGCGTCAGTTACTCTTCTATTTTCCTTATTCATCATCCAGCTTTCACATGGCTTGGATCAGGCGTACCTTAGTTTTCAAAGTGATGTCTTTGCTTCTCAACACATTAAAGACATTTTTTTTGCAGCAGATTTGGCTAATGCGGTATGTTACTTGATTTCCTGACTCCTACTTTCACGGCTGCTCATCACGGATCCAAGCAGAATGAGATCTTTTACAACCTCAATCTTTTCTCTGTTTATCAAAATAAGATGCTGCTTACTGGTTGACGTATGAGGATTTTTGTTTTCTTTATCTTAAGGTGTAATCCATGTTGAAGTCTGTGGCTTTTGAGCTTCCTAAGTGCTCCTCTCCACTTTTAGTAATCAAGGTCATGTCTTCTGCTTAATGCAGGTTGTCACTGAGTCCTCCTCCAATTTTGATGCCATGTTCATCTTCATATAGTCCAGCTTCTCGGATTATTTTCTCAGCATACAGATTGAATAAGTAAAGTGCAAAGATACATCCCTGACTTTAAACCATGTAATGTCCCCTGGGTCTGTTCAAATGACTGCCTCTTTGATCCATGTACAGATTCCTCATGAATACAGTTAAGTGTTCTGGAATTTCCTTTCTTTGGTATTATCCATAATTTGTCATGCTTCACAGTCGTATGGCTTTGCATAATCAATAAAACAGGTAAAGATCTTTCTAGTAGTCTCTGCTTTCAGCCAAGATCCATCTGACATCAGCAATGATAGCCCTGGTTCCACATCCTCTTCTGAACCTGGCCTGAATTTCTGACAGCTCCCTGTCAATATACTACTGCAGGCACTTTTGAATGATCTTCAGTAAAATTTTACTTCTGTGTGATATTAATGATATTGTTTGATCACTTCCACATTTGGCTAGATCGCGTTTCTTGGGAATAGGCATAAATATGGATCTCTTCCAGTTGGTTGGCCATAGCTGCCTTCCAAATTTCTTGGCATAGACGAGTAAGCACTTCCAGGGCTGCATTCATTTGTTAAAACATCTCAACTGATACACTCCACCACTGCCTGGATAACTGCCAGTGCCTTCAGTGCATCTGTGACTCCTGCCTTCAGTACCACTGGTTCTTGATCATATGCTACCTCCTGACATGGTTGAATGATGACCAGTTCTTTTTGGTATAATAACTCTGTATTCTTTTCATCTTCTTTTGATGCTTCCTGTGCCATTTAACCGTTTCCCAATAGAATCCTTCAGTATTGTTAACTTGAAGCTTGATTTTTTCCTTCAGATCTTTAAGTTTGAGAAATGTTGAGCAAATTCTTCCCTTTTGGCTTTCTACCTCCAGCTCTTTGCACATGTCATTATAATACTTTAACTTTTCAAGCCACTGTTTGAAATCTTCAGTTCTTTTACTTCATCATTTCTTCTTTTTGCTTTAGCTACTTGACATTTAAGAGCAAGTTTCAGAGTCTTCTGACATCCATTTTGGTCTTACTTTCTTATCTTTCATTTCATTTTTGGTGATTTCCAATTTGCCTAGATTCATACTTTGTACCGTCTATATCCTGGTTATTAATAGATGTCTGCAACTTTTTCTTCTCATTTTGTTTCATGACACATCAGCAAACGAATGTCCTGAAAGCTGGACTCCATCTGCATCATCAAACTTGACTGTACCTGGAGGAGGCAGCTCTTCCCCAGTTGTCTTTTCAGTGGCTTCCAACCTGGAGGGCTCAGCTTCCAGCACTATTTCAGATACTGTTCGCCTGCTCTTTGTAAGTTTGTCACTGGCTAATTCTTTTTAGAAGTAGACTACTGGGTCCTTTAGTCTGTCTTAATCTGAAATCTCAGCTGAAACTTGCCCTCCAAGGGTAATCCTGCTAGTATCTGAATACCAGTGACATGGCTTCTAGCATCACAGCGACACACAAGCCCCCACAGTACGACAAACTGACAGACGTGTAAGGGAAGGGTATGATAAGTACTCAGTGCCCAAATCCCTCCTGTAAAATGGCTTTCGTTTACAGGCTCCTTCACTGGGCCTTACATACCAGCCTCGTGCCTACCTCCTAGCCCGTGTGCTTGCTGTTCTCTGCGCTCAACGCTCTTCTCCCGGATATTCACAGGGTTTTCTTGTCTCAACTCAAATTTCATCTCCTCAGAGAGGTATCTCACCTCAAACAGTGCCTCCTTAATACCATACCTCTTTGATTTTCAGTATAATAGTAACAGTATGCATTTATTTGCATATACAGACACACACAAAAACACATACATGTATATTCTCTGCCTCTCCCACTAGAAGCTCCATGGATGCAAGGACAACGCCTGCTTTGTTCACTGCTCTGTAAATGCCAACTGAACAGTTTATCTCACGTTTACGGGGTGCTCAATAAGTATTTGTGAGTAAATAAATAAAGCAAACACTTTATGTTCCTATTTCAAAACAACTTTTTTCCATTTTCTATTAGTTCTTCAAGTACAGCATTTAACAGCTACATGTTCACATGCACATAATACAGTGTTACACAGTCCTTAAGGATATAAAGAGTAGTACACTAATTCCATTTCATAGGCTACTAAAAAAGACACACCCCACCCATTTCTATGTAGATTCAAATATAACATAAACTGTAAATGTACAATGAACTCAGTTGAAGAAAACAATTCTTTTTCATTTCAGACGATTGTTAATGCTGGTAGTTTATAAAGTATGTCCTCTAAACATGGACATTTAAAACATAAATTTCAAGAGGGACTCAGTTTTGTTCCACATACCAGCTAGAGGCTACATAAACGTTAAATGGTGGTGAATTGCTGCCGCGCAGTTCTCCTATAAACTCTCTCTAGAGGAAAAGGGAAAGAAGGCCTACCTTAGTTTTAAAGCAGAAAAATGGCCTTACATAGGACAAACTCCCTAAACATATCTCAAGTTAACATAAAGGTACCACATGCACACAGGAAAAAGAAATGATTGTCTAATAAAACGATTCTGTTTGCTGTGCAAACACAGCCATCAGGGTAAATCAATGCCTGTGCTTCTCAAGAGAGAAACCAAACCATCTATTGTCTTCTGATTCTCCTGTTAGTGCCTAAGCTGCATAAGACACAGCAACCTTAGTCCAAATATTCTGTGGTGAACTTCTCTCCATGGATGCAGTTAAAGAATCAATATTGCGTCCTCGTTACAATTTTCTTCTTATATTTTTAAATCTTAATTCTGTCACTAAAATGATCTCTAACATTTGTACCCTATAATAATACCCAAATATTAAATAATGAAATTTAGATCATAATATACCTTCTATTACGATGTGTCTATGTAGCCAAATGAATAGTAATATCGTAGTGTTAGAATTTTTTTTATTATGATTGAATGAAAAGGTACACTGCCATATAAAATCACATGCTCACCTATAGGCAGCTCCCACTGCTCTCCCTGCCCAGTGACAGCACACCCCTCCTCTCTGCTCCATACATGCCCTGTCCTCCCAACAGTCTTCTATCCCCTCCGCTCCACCCACTCGCCTTCCTCCAGCAAGAGGTCAGCAGGATGACATCCTATAGATGCACAGAACCATAAAATTCCCACAAGACATAGTCACTCTGCGTTGCCAAGTCCAATCCATTGCTGTCGGAAAAGTTGACCTTCATTATGATTTATGGACAGGGGCAGCATCAGGGCCAGGTGCCATGTTCCCAGGGGAAACCATCAATTGCAGTCTTTTATTGGAGATCTTACGGTACACTCCTATTTATTCTCTTGTTGCCAGTGAGACTCAACTTTGTGAGCTCCATCATGACTATCACTGGTGGTAGCCGGGTGACATCTGGTTCTTCTGGTCAGGAGTCGATGTAGAGACCCATTCACATGGGTCTCTGTGTCTTCTGGGTTCTTTTTTCCCCATGTCATCCTTGTCCTCAGTGAGCATCATTCCTGTTGAGTTGGGACCATTTGCTGTACCCTCAGATGGCAGCTTGGCAGCTTTTAAGACCCCAGACACCACTCACCGATGAGGGGTGCAGACTGTCCTCATTAGCAAAACGCTAGCTGTGCCAGTTGATCTCAATTTCGCCTGAGAGCATGGTCCCTGGCCTCTCAACCCCCGCTACTCTGTCCTTGCAATATTGGGTTAAGATGTGAGGAGTACTCAAATTGTGTTGAAGTCCAGTTATTATTGATCTTCTTTCTAATGTGTGCTGTCACCAATTTCACAAATTTCTATAAACTATCTAATCTAAACCCTCCCCTCCACCCTCGCTCCCTCCCCACACTTGCAGCCATCAAAGAGTCTTTTCTTCTATGCATGAGTCTGTTTTTAAGTTCTTCCCATAGGACTCTCATATAATATTTGTCCTTTTGTTACTGACTACTTTCACTCAGCATAATGTCCTCCAGTTAGAATTTTTTTTTAATTGTTCCTATGTCAGAGCTAAACATCAAACACTGTCTGAGGGAAAGAAGAAAAATAACTAACTTCATGAATTTTATTTTTAACTGATATTTTAAATCAATAATTTATCCTTCAGCTAATGACCTGGTGTCCACTGGTTACTAGTAATCCAGAGCATATTACTAAAACTATACTTTTATTATACAGTTATAGTATGACATTTCAGATTGTTATATTTCACAGGAATACAACATTACTTTATGATTTGAAAATCCTGGTGGTGTAGAGGTTAAGTGCTACAACTGCTAACCAAATGGTTGGCTATTCAAACCCACCAGGTACTCCTTGTGACCTCTATGGAGCAGTTCTACTCTGTTCCATAGGGTCGCTAAGAGTCAGAATCAACTCAATGGCACTGTGGTTTTTTTTTTTTGGTACAAAATTTTACAATATGATTTTACATGCATGTCTGATAAACTGGTCTCAGTTTGCTGTTTAATATGATAACATGTACTAACACATTTCTGCTTTGTGTAATGAAATACAGACAGAAGGCTGTTATTAATGTGATGACATTTTAATTTGAAAATATTTACCAGTTGTCTGTACTGTTCCAGGCATTGTGCTAGCCACTGGGGATACTGAGAGGAGTTGGACAGGGGTTATGTGCATTAGAATAATGGCTGTTTATGTGTTGAAAAAAAGTAAATGTATTTTTTCAGAGCACCCAATAAATTTAGGTATAGTGTATTATCTAGGGGAAGGAGAGAGGCACCTGTTTCTTTAGACGACCAAGTGAATTATTTCATGTTGTTTTCTACACACCTTATGGTTTATAGGCCTGTCCCCTCCTAGGATTTGGTGAGATGCTCACTTTAAAATTTTTTACCATACGATGTGGGCACTTTATGTTTCTATATGCATCTACAGGATGTCATACTGCTGACCTCTTACTAGAGGAAGGGGAGTGGGTGGAGAGGAGGGGATAGGAGTTTGTTGGGAGGATAAGACATGTATCAAGCAGACAGGAAAAGTGTGCTGTCAACCAGGCAGGGAGAGCAGTGGGAGCTGCATATAGGTGAGCATGCAAATTTATATGGGAAGGTACATTTTCATTCAGTCATAATAAAAAAGAAAAAAAGAAATAAAAAAAAAGAAATTTAGGTTAACATAAAAAAATTTTTTTTTACCACTTAATTGCTGAAAAAGATCTCAGCAACATGCCATTTTCCATTAAAATTACTAAGATTCTATCCCATTAATGTGCTTTTCGTCAGGTCCCTCTAATGATGTCTCCGGCATAATCCCTTTGTGATAGGCTCTAGGTCAAGGTCCTCTCCCTTCTCCATGGGAAACTTTACATTTCATTCAAACCACAAAACTACAATGCATTTTCTTGGTGGTAATAAAACCAGTAAGCCCGGGTCACTCAGTCTAATATCTGGCACTAAGCAGCAAAGTTCCACAGCTGATTCTTGCTCTTCTTTTGCTGTCTCGCACAAGAAGTAAGACTATTTGTCACATTCATTGATCTTTTTTGTCTTTGATTCCATAAACAGGAACTATCTATGAGTCAAGCTGTACAATGTTGGAATAATGCCCAGGCCATTAATGTTTTTTAAAAGTGCAAACCATAATACTCTTGTCAGAATCAGTAGGTGGATAAGAAAGCTTGTTTGACTGATCAGATTCTAATTCTAAATAGCATAATATTACCCTTATTGTTAATCTTTATAATGATAACTTGATGTTTTCAGGTCAGTTGGATTTATGCCCACTAGTTGCTATTATTTTGTCCCCAAACATAGCAGTCCTATAGAACAGAAACGAACTGCCGCATGGGGTTTCCAAGGATGGAAATCTTTAAGGAAGCAGAACGCCACATCTTTCTCCCATGGAGTGGCTAGCAGGTTCAAATGGCCAACCTTCTGGTTAGCAGCTGAGCACTTAACCACTGCACCACCAGGACCCCTTTGGGCCTTACCACACTGAAAGATGACTATCGTTGTTTATGCCAGTGCTTTATTATCAGGATTTGTTGATAATTACTGCCCAAAATAACAACTTAGTATAAGACACACTAATGATAAAACGTAAAATGTTTGGATTTGGCGAGATTCTCTAGTGCCTAAGTAAAAGACTGACCCCTGCACTTCCAAAAAGGAAAAAAGTTTATTTATTCAGCTGTTGGGGGCTGTGGGGAGGCATACTTTACAGCGCATTTAATTTGCCAGGCTCATCAGCAAGCAGTTGTTCAGAACTAGACAAGTGTATGCATGAGGGCAACCTGCTTCTTCTGTCTTTTAATGTCTGAGTCGTCAATTAGTAACAGCTGCCTTTTAATGCCACAAATTCAAATCATTTCTTTCATGCTTCACAGCCTGGAACTCAGCGGTTTCACAGAAGTGACCTGAGTGATCTGACAGATTCAATGCTTTTCATTTGGGGGTGGGGGTGGGGGTGCAGGAGAAGGGTCTGATCCAGCGGCTGATTCTCCTGCTGTTCATTTCTGTGTGGAGTGGGAAGACTCCGTCCAGGCAAAGTTGGGTTAAATTCCTAAATTTCTGTTGACAGGATGAGATTTTTTTTTTACACACTGGACTTCTGAAATACATGTGTTTCAATGTATAAACACCATTAGAAAAAACCGGAAGCTGAGGCAAGAATCAGAACATTTAACTGCAAATTCTCCACCTTCCAGCCTAGATAAAACTCTTTTGCAAGCAACATCTAAGGACTGACACCCTGGAGGCACAGCAGTTAAAAAATAGGCTTCTAATCAAAAGGTCAGCAGTCTGAATCCAACAATCACTCCTTGGAAACTCTGTAGGACAGTTCTACTCTGTCTCAAGAGTTGTTATGAGTAAGCACTGACTTTACAGGAATGAGTTTGTTTGTTTTTTGGCTTGGCCCAAGGATCTATTAATGATTGGTGCTTCTGGGGTTCACTAGGCTCCGACACACTTTGAGGCCAATAAGTTCTTATGCACTGAATTGGGTCCCACCCCCAAAATTGTGTATCAGATTGGCCCAGCATTGTGTACCTGTCTTCCATTGCGTGATCTCATGTGATTATGGTATGTGTTGTAAATCCTCACCTCTATAATGTTAATACGGCAGGATTACAGGCAGTTATGTTAAGGAGGCAGAACTCAGTCTAGAGGATTAGACTGAATCTTGAGTCAATCGCTTTTAAGATATAAAAGAGAATCAAGCAGAGAAGAGAGGGACCTCAGACCACCAAGAAACAAGAGCTGGGAGGGAGCGCATCCTTTGGAGTCAGAGTCCCTGCAATGAGAAAGATCTCCACCAGGGGAAGTTTAATAACAGGAACCTTCTCCCAGAAATGACTGAGAGAGAAAGCTTTCCCGTGGAGCTGGTGCACTGAATTCAGACTTCTAGCCTCCTCCATTGTGATTGAATAAATTTTTCTTCGTTACAGCAACCCACTTGTGGTATTTCTGTTATAATAGCAGTAGACAACTAAAACACTAGTGTTTTCTAAATTTTGGTTTCTGCAGTGTTAGTGTTCTTTGGGAAAAGGTCCTATTGTCAAAAATATTGGGAGAAAATTGGGAGAATACTGGGTTAAACAAAACCAATTAGTTTTATTTCCCATTAGATTCCTAAGGTTTCTTAATAAGCTAATACAGTTTTGAATCTTCACAAGAGAAATCACATTTTTTTCTTTTCTAAAATAATTTAACTTGAACATATTTTTTACACATCTAGCAGGAGTTTTCTGAAGACCACAAGTTGGAAAACATTTACCTAGACCTCCAGAAATTAGTAAGTCCATACTTTACTATCAGTATCTCCTGGAGGAATTACTTCCCTGTATCATGATATAACGCATCTTTGGCTTTTATAGAGAGTCAACAAGGGAAAAAGTTTCTAAAATACTATCTTTTTTATCACACCACAATTATAGTACCTAATGTTAATTAGACAAATATCCACAGTGTGTATTCCTTCCAGTATTTATTGCCAGGTACTGATTATCTCCTTGTTTTTTTTAATAGACAATGAGATTTATAAACACAGTTAAGAACTTTTGACTGCTAGGGAGCTCAAACTCAAATGTGCTTTAATATAATAACAAACATATACTGGGTCGCTGAAAACTTTTCTAAGTAACACTACTATCTTATTTAAAATCGGGTGTCCTGATACTTGATTTCCGTATTATTAGAACTGGGTTGATAATTCCCGCTTTAATAAGTATAGTGAAAAATGTAAGGTGTGAAGTTGTAATTTATGTAAGTTGCAAAGAACATTTAGCTCAGTGTCTCAGTGATACTAACAGTCAATAAATGGTTGCTGTTATTTTGTTGAATCATGAAGCCAACGCCAACTCAGCAACCCTACAGGACAGAGCAGAACTGCTTCGTGGGGGTTCCCTAACTTGTAGATTGCCAGATGCTTTCTCCCAAGGAGCAACTAGCATGGTTGAACCACTGAACGTTCTGTCAGCAGCTGAGCACCTAACCACTGGACACTTAATCAGGGCTCCTTAAACAAGTAGTGGTTGTTGCTAGTTGCCATCGAGTGCATTCCAAACATAAACCTAAATAATGTACGTAAACATGTCATAAAATTATAATCGAAGCACGGCATATACACAGAGAAAGTAAACAAACGAAAAGTAACTAGATGAGTTTTTGCCAAGTGCACAGACCCATGTAACACCAAGTCAGATTAAAAACAGATGAGTGACACTATCCCATAAGCCCCTTCCTGCTTTTACTGAGTTAGTAGATATATCATTCTTTTTAATCATGGCTTTCTTCCTCCTTAATAGGTTAACTTTAGATATTGTCTTTAGACATCCTGCATATAAACCAAAAAACCCAAACCCTGTGCCACTGAGTTGATTCCAACTCAGCGACCCTATGGCACAGAGTAAACTGTCTGCCCCATAGCAGTTCCAACTAGTGCCTGGTAGATCTGAACTGCTGACCTTTTGGATAGCAGCTGTAGTGCTTAACCACTATACTACCAGTGTTTCTACCTTTGTAATACACCAAAAAACCCAAACCCATAGCCACCAGTTCTGACTCATAGCAACCCTATATATAAGATGAAGTAATTGGCAGCCCTATTCTTCTTTCTGCTTTTGTTACTGCATCACCTCTGTTTTCTTTAGGTCAGTTATTTTTCCCAGGTGTCAATGATTACTAGTTTTCAGTACATATTTATTAATACAGGTTACTTAATACAGGTTGTGAGTATAGGTTATATTGATGTTTTCTCACCCACATTTCCCCCAGAAGGACACAGCCTGATAACTCACAGGTTTTACTTGAAAGGCTTGGAGGTGGGGAACAGCCTATAAGGCACACATAACTACCCATGACCCAACACCTCCATGACAAAATGGGGAGGGCTTTAACCCTGGGAACTATTACCACTCCAGATCTGTGAATTTCTTAAAAGATGGATTTCCTTGTTTTACGTTAGGGAGCAGCACTATGATACAGAGGGATACATGGAAGAAGAAAGGGTTGTGTTTGACATAGTACTTCCATCCTTCAAACAATCACCTTGTTTTCTGCTCCTTCTGACCTGTCAAACCAAAGGAAGTTTGGAACCTGTCTACGGTTCTAGTGGCAAGAAGCATGATTCCCACTCCACATTTCTTGTATTTGTACAGGACTGTGATGGCCACTTTGATTTTTTTCTACTGTCCACTCTCCAGAACATTCTGGAAATCTCTGGTCTATGCTATCAGTCTCTCTCATTTCTAGAACTTCCCTTTTTACTTTCATGCTGACATTAGGGTGCAGCTGCGATGGAAGTTAGTGGTCAGTGTCAGTTAGTGGTCAGCCTTGAGCGGCTAGTAACGATACTGATGTTTATCTGTGGGGCAGACATTTAAAACAAGCATATAAACAGCATCTGTGTAAAGATATCATTAGGAATTAGTCACTCTGGAAATCATCTTGACTCTGTACAACTGAATTTCCACAGTTTATGAACCACATTTATCAACAAACCATTTAGAAAACAAAGGCAATAAATGAAATTCATTTTTGATCAGTATGAGGTCACCTAGCTTTATAGAATGGGAAAGTCTCAATTCAATCAGAAACTCTGTGGGGTCTTAGCTACTCCCCAGACAGAATTCAATTGGGAATTTTGTCATGCAGAATTTAACGAGAGTTTGTCCTTCAGCTTCCAGCTCCCCAGGGCTGCTCCTGGCCTCCTGCCAGAATCTTTCCTCCAGAAGCCCTGAGTAGAGTTGGGTAGGAGGGAAAGGAGGAAGGCATGGCACACCCCTCTTGTTAAAAGGAAAATTATGAAATCAGCACGTGTCAGAGGATGCTAAAGACCCTTATAAGTAGTATGACTGGGGCTTACTCTCTCATATGACGTGAAAATTTGGAAGAATATCTTTAAAAAATTCAGAGCTCTGAAAAAGAGAGACATACTGACATGAAACATCCCAAATCCAAGCAAAATGGATTAATTCAGGAGATTTCTGAAAATTAACGTTATCCATTCTACAGATGTTTACTGGGTACTTCCCCTCTCCCAGTCCCCGCACGCAATAAGTAAAGCACAGGTATTAACTTCAAGGACTTCATAGTTTGATGGAGGTAAACAGATATATATATGAATAACTATAATTCCAGCCAGAAAGCAAGACAAATGGCATCTCCACAGACTTATACAAACACCTATAATGGGGTGCCTATCTAGCAGTGTGTGGGTAAGCACTTAACAACTGCCTTTCTGGGCACGGTGGGCTGAGTGTGATTTATAGCATTTGCCAATTTCCATGGTGTGAATACTTCCACTATAGCCAATTTCAAGCTATTAACTTGATGTCCCTCTGACTGTGGAGTTTGTAAGAGGTGCAATATATACCATTATACAGCATTTCCACTGCACACATGAAGCAAACGTAAATAACTTTAGGAGCATGGAAAAGAAAATGTTGTAAAATAGTAATTAAGAAGTGATGAATTTTAAGTACTTCTTACTTTTTGTTTTTAAGTATAATTTACTTAGTTCAATATAATTTTTAATAATAGCTATGTTTAACAACTAGCTCACTAACTTCCTGTAATTTAACGGTCATCTTTTGTGATGGGCTGGCTCCAACATGTCACTACATTCACCCTCAACTAGGGTTGGGAGGACAGACTTCCTGCGGGGTAATCCTTTAAATGAGGAGCATCTTCTACCATCGGTAGGTCTACGTCAGTTATGACTGGGAGGAGAAAGGCAATGGGAAGGAAGAGGAAGTAATGAGACAAGGAGACAGTGCATTACCAACAATCCAAGCATGGCTACTTCATAATCCTGCTCTTTAACTCTCTGTCTACACCGTAATCTGTTTAGGAGGAAGAGTAAGGGAGGTATCAGCTGGCCTTTTATTGTGGCTAATTGTGGAATCTATGCTGATTCACGGATACACTTGGATGCTGAGTTGAACTGCATCATAGGGTTTTCAAGGCAGTGACCTTTGGGAAGCAGATCGCTAGACTTGTCTTCCCAGGCATCTCTGAGTGGGTTTGAACTTCCAATCTCTATAGGCTTGTAGTTGAGTGCTTAAACATATGTGCCACCAAGGAACTCCTTTAGCTTGCTAAAACAGTGAAAAAAGCACATGAAAATGGACATTCATCTCCATCACCAACTGGAGATCCATTGTAGATTGGTGCTGATGTATAGCCAATGATTCACTGGCAATGCCTAGATTAGCATTAATGCTCATAAACCTAACGCAAACCTGGGTATTAGGACTTGCTGAGGCTGCACCAGTATTCAAACTATATTCTGTGAAATGAGAGTGAATTCAGAAGTCCATAAGTGGTTGAGTCAACTGTCATGTTTGAACTATCATCTTAACTGTCACCAAAATGTGCACATTTGAACGTCTTACAACCCATGTCAGGACTCTTTTGACTGCAAGTGACAGAAAACTTGGCTACAATTACACTGAGTGATGGGGCAACTTACGGGTTATGTTACTGAAGACATCTGGGTACAACTTGGAGCTCACTTAAGGTGGTTCCTGGACAAAGGGTCAAGTGATAACACCAAGAACTGGTTTCTATTATATTTTCAGATGGGCTTTGTGCTTAGTCACAGGAAGGACAGAGTAACTCCAGCTCTCATACCCTCTTTGCTTCTCCTTCCAGCAGTCAAATAGAAGATTCTGGGCTTCCCTCCATCTAAAACATGTCTGAATCAAAAAGTCCAATGTGGTATCTTTATTGCATCACTCACCAGATGCCACGCAGTTGATTCCAACTCATGGCAACTTCATAAAGTTTTCAATGCCTGATTTCTTGGAAGCAGACTGCCAGACCTTTTTTTTTCTTTCTTTTATTTATTTTTTTATTATGACAGTGAAAATGTACATTCCCATATAAATTTACAGCCTACCTATATGCAGATTCCACTGCTCTCCCTGTCCGGTGACAGCACACTATTCCTCTCTGCTCCATACATGTCTCATCCTCCCAACAGTCTCCTTTCCCCTCCTCTGCACCCACTCCCCTTACTCCAGCCAGAGGTTAGCAGGATGACATCCTATAGATGCATAGAACCATAAAGTGTATCTAATATACGGTCACTCTGCATCGCCAAGTCCAATCCATTTATGTCCAAAGAGTGGACCTTATTATGATTTATGGGCAAGGGTAGCATCAGAGCCAGGGGCCATGCTCTCAGGAGAACCCCGAAGCCGCTGGATATCAACTGTGGTCTTTTAGTGGAGATCTCAGGGTGTACCCCTTTTTATTCATGTGTTGTCAGTGAGACTCAACTTAGTGAGCTCCATTGCGGCTATCACTGGTGGTGGCCGGGCAACATCTGGTTTTTCTGGTCCCAAGTCGATGTAGGCACCCTCACATGTGGGTCTCTCTATCTTCTGGGTTGTCTTTACCCCATGTCATTTTGGTTGGTGAGCATCCGTTCCTGCTGAGCTGGGACCCTTTGCTGTGCCCTCAGATGGCAGCTTGGCAGCTTTTAAGACCCCACATGCCACTCACCAATGTGGGGTGCAGACAGCCCTCTTAGCAAAATGCTAGTTGTGCCAATTGGCCTCGATTTCGCCTAAGAGCATGCAGACCTTTTTTTCCAAAGCATCTCTGGGTGGACTCTAAGTACCAATGTTTTGGTTAGCAGCCAAACAATAACTATTTGCATGACCCACAGCCTTCTGGCACCTCTACAAGGTTGCTTGAATGTTTAGGTCAGTGCCTCCCAAACTCCCTGTGCAGTAGAATCATCTGGGTATGTTTTAAAAAATTCCAAAGCCCAGGTCACTCCCCAAGCCAATTAAACCACAACTGCAGTCATCATTATTCTCTGAAGCTCTCCAGCCAAGCCAACTGCTGTCGAGTTGAATCCGACTCGTGGCGACCCTAGGGGCCAGAGTAGAACTGACCCCCAGAGTATTCAAGGAGCGCCTTGTGGAGATGATTCCAATATGGCATCCAACACGGTAGGCAAATTGGGAACCTCTGGAATAGGGACTCATAAAAATATGAGTTCTTAGAGTGTCATAATTTACCAAGAAAATCAAGCTGTGGTCTAATTTTGACTTCAATGCCTTTCTTCCTATGGTTTTCTGTCTCTAAGGTTGAAGTATTCTTGTTTTTGCGGCTGGTGTCCATCTGTTTCCGCTGTCTACATCCATGTCTTACCTTTCTTACCCTGTCTTGCCTGGCTCTAGAAATCATCTCTCCTTCAGTTTGTATCTTAGAGCTTTGCTTACTGGATCTTTCCTCTAGAGCCACAAAAGTGCCCAGTCTTTCCTAGTCTATAATAATCTTTCCTAGTCTCTGCTCACCCACCTTCTACCTCTGTGAGCTACTGGCTCTTCTCTAGACTCACCTTCATCTCAGTGTTCTTAGACATTGCTCTCTACTTACAACCTTAGAAACACCTAATACCCTGATAATCTGGTTTTGGACATCATTACTCTGCTGAGGCTGTTTTCTCAAAGGTCAGCAGTAACCCACTTAACAAAATGAAATGACTATTTATCACTTCTATTTCACACTGGAGACTATGCTCTCTTCTATGTTTGAAACGTCATCCTTGCTTTGATTTTTGGATACCCAAACTATGCTTCCATCACTGTTTTTCTTTCTTTTATTTTTTTAGCTTCAAATGTGTGGGATATGTATCCTAAAGACTGTCTGCAGGGAGTATGTATCAAGAGATTTCAAAATGAAAACATATGACAAGGACAGTTTAAAGCACATTAGAGTATTATTTATTATCTATTACAGTGAACAGTTGAAAACAAAGTGAAGAAATACGTAAATTACAGTAATTTATGTAATGGAATACTATAGAAACAGTAAAATTTTTCTAAAGGTGAGCTAACATGCACAAATGGGGGAATGTTAAGAAGAGAATTAGGGCAAAAATAAATATTATACACACAGTATAACTTCAACTCATTTAAAAGCACATAGAATAAATTATACCTCAACTTGCTTCTCCCGTTGATTTCCGCTACAATGCTGACAATGTATCTTTAGTGACATTACATTTTTACCTTTGCTAATAATTCATCTTTGTTGTGAAAATGGATCAGAGACTTTCTGGTTGTACTTATTATATACTAAGCTATCAAATTTTAGAATTTTTTAATAATCTGGTTTGAATTATTAATGAGAAGCTTTTTTCTATTTTCTATTAGCTGAAGAAGCTTTGTCTGAATTCAGGTGGTCAGCACCGAATAAGAAATATGAACCTATTTTATTTTTATTGCTTTTGGTAACAATAAGTTCAAAGACATTCTTGGCATTTCAAAGGTGAAGTAACATCACTCAAGGAGTGTAATGTAACAAACAACTGGTGCATGGTCTATCTTTTGGATGTATATGACACTGAAATTTTAATGAAGTGATTACAAAGAAAGTTTTACAACAGATAATTTTCCTTCAACAAAATTTTTAAAGCATAGATCATTAATTTTGAAGTTAACACATAATTTTCCCTGATATGGATCAAATAATGTTCATAAGAGACTAAATAAGAGTTTAAAAGGAAAAGGTTCAAACATTGACTGTTCTCCTTACATTACTAAAAAATTTCATATCTGGCCTTCTCTCAAACAGTGGGAAGTGAAAAAAAAAATTCTGCCAGAATAAGGTGAATGTATTGAGATAAAAACTCCTAATAAATCAAGCACAGTAGGTAAGCAAAATGAAATAATTATGGTATAACTAAGATGAGTATAAAACTCTGTAAAGTATTTTCATATATAATATATAGTTTATAGACAAACAAACTGAGATTCGGTGAACATGTCTGGTGATTTTTTTTTTCTGTCACAGTTATAAAGGGGAGAAACAGAATAAGATCTACGTCTTCTCACTTGTGGGTATATAATGTTTCCTCCTATACCGTAAGCAAAGTGGAGGAATTAGTGATATAGTGCTTTAGTTCACTTCTTTTTATCATTCTAAATGAGCAGGTCGATGGCTCCCATCCCTGCTTCTTAGTATTAGAAACAGAGGAGCAAAAATGAAACACTGAGTACTAGCTCCACTTCTCCTATAAGCTTCGTGAGGATAATCCACACACCTACAAGGAAAATCAGTTAATACGACTATTATTCAAGTTTATACACCAATGAATAAGGCCAAAGATAAAGAAAGTGAAGGCCTTTACCCACTTCTGTGGTCTGAAATGGATCAAACATGCAATGAGGATGCATTGATAATTAGTGGTGATTGGAATACAAAAGTTGTAAATAAAGAAGAAGGATCAGTAGTTGGGAAATATGACCTTGGTGACAGAAACGATGCTGGAGATCACACAACAGAAGTTTGCAAGACTAGTGACCAGATTCCCTCGCTCATCAACACAAATGGTGACTACACACGTGGATCTCACCAGGTGGAATACACACGAATCAAGTTGACTGCCTCTGTGAAAAGAAATGATGAAAAAGCTCCATATTATCAGTCAGAGCCAGGCAAAGGGCTGATTGCAGAACAGAACACCAATTACTCACATGCAAGTTCACACTGAAAATGAAGAAAATTAGAAACAGTCCATGAGAGCCAAGGTATGACCTTAAGTATATCCCACCTGAGTTTGGAGACCATCTCAAGAATAGATTTGACACACTGAACACCAATGACTGAAGGTCAGACAAGTTACGGAATGACATCAGAGACATCATACATGAAGACAGCAAGAGGCATTAAAAACAGAAGACAAAAAGAAAAGATCAAATTGGATGTCAGAAGAGACTCTGCAACTTGCTTCTGAACATCAAGTAGCTAAAGTAAAGGAAGACACGATGAAGCAAAATAACTGGACAGAAGATTTCAAAGGGTGGCTCGAGAAGATACCGTATTATAAAGACATGTACAAAGAGCTGGAGATAGAAAGCTAAAAGGGAAGAACACACTCAGCATTTCTCAAGCTGAAGGAACTGAATACAAATTCAAGCCCTGAGTTGCAATAGTGACAGATTCTATAGGGAAAATATTAAGTAATGCAGGAAGTATCAAAAGAACATAGAAGGAACACACATAGTCATCAGACCAAAAAGAACTGGTCAACATTCAATAATTTTAAGAGGTGGCATATTATGAGGAACCAACGGTATTGAAGGAAGGAGTCAAATCTGCACTGAAAGCACTGGTGCAAGACAAGGCTCCAGGAACTGACAGAATATGAGATGTTTTGAGATGTTTCAACAAACAGATGCAGCACTGGAAGTGCTCACTCACCTCTGCCAAGAAATTTGGAAAAGAGCTGCCTAGCCAACCAACTGGAAGAGATCCATATTTATGCCTATTCCCAAGAAAGATAATCCAACCAAATGCGAAAATCATCAAACAATATCATCAGTATCACACACAGGTAAAATTTTGCTAAAGATCATTCAAAAGCAGTTGCAACAGTATACTGACAGGGAACTTCCAGAAATTCAGGCTGGATTCAGAAGAGGACACGAAACTAGGGCTATCACTGCCGACGTAAGATGGATCTTGGCTGAAAGCAGAGACTACCAGAAAGATGTTTGTGTTTTATTGACTATCCAAAAGCATTGGACTGTGTGGATCATGACAAGTTATGGATAACATTGAGGAGAATGGGAATTCCAGAACACTTAATTGTGCTCAGGAGGAATCTGTACCCAGATCAAGAGTCAGTTATTTGGACAGAACAAAGGGACACTGTATGGTTTAAAGTCAGGAAAGGTACACATCAGGGTTGTATCCTTTCACCACACCTACTCAATATGTATGGAGAGCAAATAATCTGAGCAGCTGGATTATATGAAGAAGAGCGAGGCACCAGGACTGAAGGAAGAGTCACTGACAATCCGCATTACCCAGATGATACAAACTTATCTGCCAAAAGTGAGGAGGACAAGAAACACTTACTGACAAAGGTCAAAAACTGCAGCCTTTCATATGGGCTACATTTCAACATCAAGAAAACAAAAGTCCTCTCATCTGGACCAGAAATCAGCATTATGATAAACAGAGAAAAGATTACGGTTGCCAAGGATTTCATTTTATTTGGATCCACAATCAACTCATATGGAAGCAGCAGTTAAGAAATCAAAAGGCGCACTGCATTGGGAAAATCTGTCCCAAATACCTCCTTACAGTGTTGAAAAGCAAAGATGTCACCTTGAACTAAAGTGACTAAAGATCCAAGCCATGGTATTTTCAATCACATCATATGCATGCAAAAGCTGGACAATAAATAAGGAAAACAGAAGAAGAACTGATGCCTCCGAATTGTGGTCCTGGAGAAGAATACTGACTATTCCATGGACTGCCAAAAGAATAAATAGATCAGTTTTGGAAGAAGTACAACTAGAGTGCTTCTTAGAAGCACGGATGGTGAGATGATGTCTTACATACTTTGGACATGTTAGGATGCATCATTCCCGGGAGAAGGACATGACAGTTGGAAGAGGGTCAATGAAAAAGAGGAAGACCCTCAACAAGACGGACTGACACGGTAGCTGCAACAAGGGACTCAGGCATCCCAATGACAGTGGGGCACGGTGCAGGACCAGGCAGGGTTTCATTCTGTTGTACACAGGGTGACTATGAGTTGGAACCAACTTAACGGCATCTAACAACAAGTGGTTAACAACAATAATAGGATTGCTGTGATAACGAGTTAGTACACGCAGAGTGCTTAGAATAGTGCCTGGCACAAGTAAGTGGTCAATACATGTTAACTATCAATATTGTTATTCCTTCTCCTCAACATTTTCTTAAAATGTGTAAGTTAATAAACTAGAATGCTAGCCTAAACTGGCTTCACTTTGTTCTGGTAATGAACCAACTTTTCTTTCCTGACCAGCTACAATCATGTAAGAAGGGTTCCAGACTCTTGTTCATTTGAGGGTATATAAGGGTATGTCCAGTATTCCACCTGAAGGATGGATTTCCTTCTGGGAGATGTATTTCCAGCACACCATTTCATCCAGAAGGTGGGGGAGAAACAAGCCTGCCATTATCATAAGCCTCACAAGTTTATGAGGGAAAAAGATTTAAAGCACTAAGGAATGTTCACTATAAACTCCCTCAAAGTATTGGTCAAGAAACACAGCAAGAAATACATCACAGGCAACACCACCAGCAAAACCTGTGCAAGAACCACAAGGCCTGATAGGCACTAGGTTGCAGAATTCTCCCATTCAACTGTGGTCTGAAAGGCACAAACGTTTTGTACTTGGCTACTAACCTAAAAGTCAGACATACCTAAATCTACACAGCAGCACCATGGAAGAAAAGTCTGATAATCTTCTGATTATATCCAAAAAAAAAAAAACCCTATGGAATAGTTCTACTCCGTAACATACAGGGTCACTGTGGATCAGAATCAGCTTGACAGCAGCAGATTTTCTATCTTGAAATATGGCTCATGGCTTAGCAACAGACTAAGTCCCAACAAAATAAAACAGCTGTATTTTGTGAAATATCTTTTAAATGAATTCTATTTTCAAAAGTTCACAGGCTGGAATGATAAACACTGGCTTTGACAAAATGAAATGAAGAGGTAGAGGCAAAGGATAAAGGATGTGTTTTCAGGTGAGATCTGATAAGGGATGGCAAGTTAATGAGGTGCAGAGATGATACAGTCAACCTGTTCCAGATGGCAGGATGTGACAGAGGGGGCCAGTGCAGGTTAGCAGGAGGGATGAGGATGGGGAGATGGGAAAATGAGACCTAGCAGAGACAGAGGGGGCATTCTCCCCCTGGAGGATAATTCTGAATCATATCACGGAGTGGATGAGGAGCTGTTAGAAGGGAATGCTGGAGGAGTGGGGAGAGTTGACACAGACAGATGGGGAGGGGCAGAAAATGTGAGGCTAGTGAAAGAGAAGCACTTGTGTCTATGACAATGACAGTGAACTCAAAGACTGATACAGAGTTCCTTGCACTAAAGGATGCTGCACAAGGGAAGGAACAAGAAAGGTTTTTCATCTTCCATTAAGACAAAAAAAAAAAAGATACTGTATTGCAGCTGACAAAGATTACAAATAGAAAATGAATTTCTGAATGGAGGAATTTTTGAATATTAGGGGAGAGTCAAAGAATCTCAGAGTGTAAAGGGACCCAGAGGACACTTGAATAATCCTTCAAAAGAGTGTCAAGCAAATTCTGAGACAAGTCTTGTTGGAAAGACTGCTGCCTGGCTAAGATGGTTGAGTTTCAGCTCTCTCAGGGCACTGGCCTGGATTAATATCTGATTCTCTCTTTCAAGTATGATGACTTGCTTCCAAGAGGAAGAGAATTGAGGTGTTATAAGACACAGCCTTTTAATGCAGCTCAGTGCCAGTGAATGAAGCAATATCCATCCCTGTCCAGGCAGCAAAAAAGAGGAAAGGCATTAAGGTTGGGAGGAGAAACTAAGAAGGAGACAAAGAGGGATATGAGCAAGGAAAGAGACAGGAGGAAAGCAGAAGGCAGAGGAGGGAGCAGTTGGATGCAAACCATCCCATGCAGACACCCCACTGGGGCGCAGGTCAACAGCACTGTGTGTGGTAACCTATGGGCAAAGGGCAGAGAGAGCTAATTCTTGGTCATATATGTGTTTGGGAAGACAGAAGACATGAAGGCAGGTAGACTGTAAAGTGACAGCTAGGCCAGTAATAACGAACAATTTTGAAATTTAAGTGAAGACAGAGATGTTGGCCACGAGTTTTGAGCCAACAGGAAGAAGAGGAGGAGATTTAACACAGATAGTGGCAAAAGAACAGAAAGGGTCTTGAGCTACACTTCCTGTGGAATACCAGTAAATAGTTGTTGGCTGATGCTGACTTTGGTAGACTGAGTAAAGCCGAAGGAAAGAAAATGTCACTACTGGTAGAGCATGGGAGTTGAGATCTCTGATCTAAAAATGGTAGCACCTGAGAAAGAAGAGACACACAGCTGTCACCACAGATAGTGATTCTTGGCATATGAGGCTGACCAGTCTCAAGAAGAAGTAGCGACCAAACCATGACAAGAGGGAAAGAACTAAGCCTGTCAGCACCAGGCCACCACGCTCCCTTCTCCGAGTACTGGCTTCTCCTGAGGTACTACAGCTTCTGGCAGAGAGAAAGGGGATCCCAGAGGTAAGCCGCTGTGAAAGTGGGGTGCCAAGAAGGCCAGCTTTACTCACTGAAGAAAATTCCTTTGTCAGTTGTGGCTGGAAAGCTGAGAAAATGTTATTTTTGGATTCGACTCCCAGGAAGGTAGTCAGTAGACAGTCTCGCTTTGAGAAGGGATGATGAGTAGCGGCAGAAGACAGCATCTCTTCTCCAGAGTTCTGCATTAAGTGAAAAAGAATACTTGGGGCGGTGCTTGGTCTCTTAGTGACCTCAAAGTTCCTGTCATAATGGCACTCACAACAGGGACAGAACTTTTGGGTAAAGGTGATTTTCTTGTTTTCATTCAACATTAACAAGGAGCTGATAAGGCACACAAATGGAAACAAGTCATTTAAAGTCTAAATAAGAAAAAGACTCAATTCTCAAGTCTGGGAAGAGTTAAGTCCACCTGACATTTGTTCTGCCATAGTGCTGTGGGTCATGCTTCTACATGTGGTGAGCAGAGGACTTATCCACAAAATGCACATTTTATAAATATCTAAAAATCATTTCTTGGATCTAGAACAGTATGTTAATATAGTGATTAAAAAAAAATACTCGCTACAGCTACAAAACATCCCCAGTTCAGGATTCTAGTGCAAAAACAGAAATGCCTGATACATAATAGGTACTTGATTGATTTATTTGTTAAGTGGACAAAAGATAATTAAAGAGCTTAAGAAAAACAAGTAAAATGCTAAGAATGTCAACATGCTTGTAGGAAGTCTCCATTTAATTGCATCCTTTTCTCCTTAAGCAAGTTTAACAAGTGTTGTATTTGCTGTGTTGCATTTTCTTGTGGCTGACATCAACCACACATAGTAAGGTAGTTAAGTAGTTTCTGAAACACAACAGCAAAGTTTTTTTTCCTTAAGATATGGGACAGGTTCTAGGCACATGCAGCATTTTCTAAGAATTCTTGTAAAATTCAAAAGTTCTACCATTTTCAAGCTGGCAAATCCAATCCATTATAGCAGCTACTGAGTACCTAATGTGTGTTGAGTATCTAGAGGAGGAAGACTCAGTGCATACAAACATAAGAAATGCATGTGTTTGGAGGCTGGCTATGGGGAGAATGGGGTAGGAAGGACATTGATCCACATTTGTATTTCCTCCCAAACACTAAAGAAGAGACATTTAAGTTCATAACTACGTATGTTTCTTGGTTTTATTATTACAACACAAGAAAAGTAGCACTCCATTAACCCACATTAGAACAACAGGTTTAGGAAGCATCAGTGGGACTTAACTTCGTTGGGTAGGACTGTAAATGTCTGGCAAGCTTATGTTACTCAGGCACACTCCTGCAAATGTTTGAACAGCCAGTCAAACACAAAGAGCAACTGATTTACTGTAAAATTGATTCCACACAGAGATTTCACTTTACTCACCAACTGGCAATCTTAAGCTAAATATCAAATAGAAAAGAGCAGATATGAAGACTTCAAAAGGAAATATGACATAGTAACTACAAAAAAGGAACCAATACTTTCCTCATCTTATCTAGATTTTTAGCAGCTATCTGAGTACATATTCAAATCCTTCCACTGCAAGAGGCCAAGGCTTCTTCTGTAAGACCTGGAACATTGTAAAAAAGTTAAAAATATTTACAAGAACTATAAATTGCTTGGGTTCACTCTCTGGAATGAAGGACTTATGAAAGAATTTCTAACATACATGCAATAAAAAAATATTGTTTCATGATTATAAAATAAGAAAAGCATCAACTTCCCAACACCAAGATATATAAATGTAAAATCACCCAGGAAAAGAACTTTTGAGAATAAGATGTCTGTCTTTAAAAATCACAGCCAAAGCCACAGTACAAATTCTTTTAAAAGTGATATAGAAACAGAAATTGTACATTTGATAAGCAGAACTGTACATTTTGTTACAATTTTGAAAACTGCAAAGGTGAACGTCAAATCTGAATTTCCTGCCCTAGACTAACAGCCAACTTAAAATGGATAGTTTTCCCTATATTTTGCCCAAAGTGCCTTTTAAAGGGCTCAACTCTTCTTTCTAAACAACTTGCAAATGCATTCGGTAAGTTGGGCTACAGTCTTTATTTTCTTTCCTGTTATTGACTCAAGATCCATTTCTCATAATTTGCTTTGTGCTCATTCTTCTGCCAAATAAAATATTAATTGCATTTTTAGCTGCACTCCTGGTGATCAAAGAATTCTGATATGTCAAACTAAACTGATAGAAACAGCATCCATTAACATATTTATAGGTTCAGGGCTTCTAGAGCATAATTACATCCATTAATTACTTGACAGTACTTTACATTAACAGGCTGAGACAGAAAGGCATTTGCAGCCAGCTACACACTTTTAATCAGAATGAAGTTGGTTTCTTTTTTAATAATAAACTTTCCCCAAAGAGCAGTCTTGTAACGTGATTAAGATAAGAGAGTAGATAGACAGACAGATTGATAGCAGAGTTTTAAAGCAACTATTTACTAACTTTGCAGTAGAATACACACAAAGTAAATGACATGGCACAGCTGAGTGATTTCAAAGAAAAGCACATTTTAGATATTACTGAGGAATTTCATTAGTATTTTAGAGTTTTTAGAGCAATAGTCTCAAGCCAGTAATTCTGGATGATAAGATTCAGAGCAATGATTTTTTACTTTCAAATAAACTTACTGAAATACCACACTGCTGCATCCTCACCAAGGACCACAGCATTTTGAATCACCTACATTTCTCAACATGCAATTCAAAAGTCCCTGAGAAAGAGCTCATGAGATGTTGAAAATTAACAGAAGAAACAATTATTCGGTGCATTCACCAGCTGTGTGGCTCCTGACAGCAGTTTGCTGCATTTACTAACATGTATCATAAAGAAGACAGTAACACACACTTGACTCCTCTTCATCAGTTAATCAGCATGCAAAATGACCATTTCCCCATAATAACTTCAGTACTGGACTCAAACACATTGTCTTTTCAGCAGTGAATGAAGTCATTAAAAAAAGAAGAAAGAAAACCACACAAGCCGGTTGAACTCAGCATGAACACAGTCAGGATGTAAGGATGGAAAGCAAAGCCCAGTCTACCTGGCACATATATACATATATATATCTCTGTACGTATTTCACTGAGTTCTTTGTTGTCTGGCAATAAATTGTAAAGGCAGTCGTATCTGAAAGTAAAAACCATTCAAATGTGCTCACAGAATACTGAAACAGACTCGCTGAGTGAGTAACAAGGAAAGCACGATACCTTTGGAAAGTCGCCTCAGAATTTGACAGCGGCATTTAAAAGAGACGGCTATCATTCTTGCTCACTGCTTTCTGTGGCAAAGGGTACTCAGGCTCTGCTCTGGTGGCTGCAGCAGCAGCAGCAGCAGCAGCAGCAGCAGCAGCGGCATATGAATTCCTTGCGCACATACCACGAGAAAGGTAGTCCCAGTGGGGAGTGACAAAGCTTAATTCGTCTTAACTGATGCAGAGGTCCGCTCCATGTCATCTGGCAAAGCTCTGTCATTCAGTACTACTACCACTCTTGTCCAACACTGCCTCCTCCCCCAGCACGACCACAATGGCTTAGAAAGTACGGCTGTTTCGATAGCAACAAAGCACCAAATTGTATAAAGCAGGGACAGCGGTGGGTAAGGAGCCATTCCATAAATCTAATACTAAGCACTGAGCAATGCATTCCGTTTGAGGCAAAGGACTGTGTATTTCAGTCACTTCAACCCCACTCTGCCACCCCTCCCCCCGTCAGCATCAAGTCAGCATCCTTTATGTGTCTCATTTAGAAGGAAACACAAGTTAGGTGCTTGCAACTCTTACTTTTAGGAAGGAATGCAAATATCATACATTATGTTTTTTTAACAACAACAAAAAGGTGGGAGGTAGTTTGCCTCTGGAAGTCAACAGAGAATAATATTTTGGCATATAAGAGGGAATCATCCTTGGGAGAGATGTGCCCATCCTTGGGCACTTTACAAATACAAGAGCCGAGGCAGCCCAGGTTTACGGATGAAATGCGTAAGGGCTAAGAGAAGGGCTCAGGCAAGGCAGATCTTCACCCAGATGGAGTCCCAGCCCCTTTAATTACTCTTTCCAAAAAAGGAATTGGCTGGAAAGCAGCGCAGTCAAGCTTGTTTCTAGAGATACCAGGAATAAAAGCAAACAGGGCCAAGTATTTCTATTTTTAATATACCTTGTTATCCAATTTCCCAAACAGCCCTCCCCCAAACCATTCTTCTCATTATGCAAATAAAACAGGCTTGCGACACAGCAGATATTTGTGAGTATCTGCTCCAGTGGCATTTCCTGCTAATTAAAAAACCCTTTGCAATCCATTCACAAAATGACAATAAGGTGGAGCCCATTTCTTCAGCTGCCAAGCACCAGCCTAGTCAGGACACAGTCAATACAAACCAACATTTGGTCTAGAGTTTAAATCAAAACCCAGGACTCTCCCGTGAAACTTAACATAGACATCCAGAAAACCAAAGGGGGAAAAAAAATCAAGCAGTTGCTCAGGAACTTATAAATAGGGTATTTAGTGAAAATGAAGGCATATATCATTGTCTCAAATACTTGATTAATATTTCTAGGACTGCAAGAATTATTCACACAGTTTCATTTGCTACTCTAAGGCTGTTAAAAAGAAAAAAATCTTTCAAGCTGGTTTCTGAAATAACTTCTAATTTTCCAAATTTAGTGACAGAGCTTTTTCCTCTCCATTCACAAATTCCACACGAAGTTAAGCAATTTCAGCCCCATCATATTGAAACACATATGCACTCTATCTTAGGGTCAATAGAAAAATAATCTCTGTGTGGAAAATTAGATGGTGAAAGTAGCTACTTTAAACATTTTTGAAAAGAACAGAATTGCCTGACCAAAGATGGTCTAACTAAAACAATCAACCACCAGTAATCAATAGGAAAGACTGTATTAAATGGACTACAGTGCAGAATCAAATTTGTATACTGTTCCAATTAGCATAAAATATTTTGATTTCAACCCACCCCACTTCCATGTCTGTGAGACCACTTCCAGTAATATTTTTACTTCCTTGATGGCTTTTGCCCTAAATATAAGTATACCTTAGTGCTAGAGAGCTAGGTTATTTATAAGCTAAAGTAAGATAAATACTTATAGTTAGTTCTTCAAGATCCTTTCCCAAATTTAACATCTTTCTTAAAATCCAGGCACTGAGAATATGCAGCTGTCAAACAGTATTAGTAAAATCTTGCCCGCAGAACATTACCACTCTAGTTCATTTTATTAATGTCTATTCAAATAACACTTAAGATCATACAGGAATCTTCTGTTCTCCTGCTGTTGTGCATGCTCAGACCTAATTTGCTTCTTCCTTAAAGCTAAAATGACCAAGTATTCCCTCTTTTATCAGCATGTCCTCACCACCCCCCCTTTTTTTTGTTTCAGAAAACTCTATCCTGTGGTCCCAGGAGAGATCTTCAGCATTATTAAAATGTCCTATTTTTTCTGGCAGGTGAAATAACCCATCCTGGAGTCCTGTGAAAAATTCCTGAAGGCCTAATTTAGGGATTTTTCGGGTCTCCCTCTCTTTGTACACTATGGCTGCCAATTCACATACATCCTACTAGCCAGCTCAGGCTCAGTTCCAGGGATCTTACAGAAATGGAGCCATCTTACAGTAATCCTTTTGCAAGAAATGAAAGAACCTACCATGTATGCCAACCTTCCTTCATTTGGGGCCCCTGTAGGAGAGTCCACAGAGATTTCTCCTGGGAGTTGCTGCCAGGTCAGTCTCCTAGCCATGAGCTCTTCCTCCTTGTTTTCCTAGTGAGCTGAGATCTCAAACTGTATGCTAGTAAAATGCCTTCCAGCCCTTGCAAAATGGTCCATTTCAGAACTTACTGATGTTAGAACAAAGGTCCCAAATAAGCAGTGGTGGAACTGGACCACAGTCTACTAACAGGAGCCGCCTCTGGGCCAGTGTGACCTATATTCTTCACCTCCAGATTAATACAAGCACGTGTCTCTGGGACCCTACAGTCAACCCACATTAATTATGGTTGGCTCAGCTGTCCAGATAACTCAAATTTTACAACATGCCTTTTGCAGGTCCAAATGGGGGCTATGGAAATATAAAGCTGGCAACATGTCACAAACTGTCTTTCTGATTAAGCTCCAAAGTGATCTGGGAGTTAGTTCATGAGGTTTGTTCAGTTTTTTTTTTCTTTAATCCAAATATATGAAAATACAAGCTTAATGGATTTAGAGTTGATTTTTTTCCCTTAAATGGTAAGTCTTTGCATGCTAAAACAAATTATTTCAGGGTTTCCTTAAAATACTAGCTTTCCTAAGAAATAATACAAGTATATTTTATGTTGATCTGGAATTTAACAGATTAGAAAGCACTTTCACACACATTGTATCACTGGAGAGACTACTATAGTTTTTTTACTGATAAAGAAGCTGGATCACTGAGTGTTCTTCATCAAGGTCATTCAGCTAGTAAGCAGTCAAGAATGGGAAGGAATCCAATTTTTTTTGTCCCTGGTTAAACATTCTTTGTTTTCTCATTGTTCCTCTTACACTGAGAGGCCACATGATCCAGTTTTAGGGGGAAATCGAATTAGCAAAGGACTTTGAAGTACAGCTATGTTTTATGATGGAAACCCTGTTGACATAGTGGTTAAGTTGTATGACTGCTAACCAAAAGGTCAGCAGTTGGAATACACCAGGTGCTCCTTGAAAACTCTATGGGACAGTTCTATTCTGTACTGGAGGGTTGCTACGAGTCAGAATTGGCTTGAGAGCAACAGATTTTTTTTTTTTTAATACTGTGTGACAGACGACAAAGTGGGAGTCGATCACTTCCAATTCTTCTTCCTTGGTGATCCCTTTGAAGCACAATTCATGGGACCAGAACAACTGTCACCAGAGGAACCAGAAATGAGGAAGCAGTTAGGAAAGGTGCCTCGTGGTACCTGTGCCACAGGTGTGCAATTCTAAGTGGACAGCCTGTCCATTCTGTCTGGCTGGAGTCCTTGTCACACTGATTTAAAATATTTTCAATATCACCTCAGGGTGGAGGTGGTAGTAATTTCCTTACAGGATCAGGTAAGTAGTGCTGACAAAAAGAAAAACAAAGCAAACCTTCAGGCTGACTCAAAGATTCCAGTACGTTCTCAAAATCAAAACACTCTACCGAGCTGTCAGTGGGTGGGCACTCACTTCACATCTGTCACCTTATTCTGCTGATTTTCTCAACTGCTTAATTCTCCTCTATTAGATTCTTTCTTCTCAATGATATATCTGACTCACATCAAATACTGCATGTGCAGATTCTTTTGATTCTTAACAAGAAAGAATGCTCATAAACCATAAGTTTCTTTCTACACACTTCTACCTGGGAAATTATTTTTCTTTTAAAAAGGGCTGACCTCACTCTTTTAGGTCATTAGAATAAATTTGATTAAAGTATCAAAATAATTTGCACCTCTTCAACTCAACTCATCTCACAAACTTTTATATTACAAAATACACTTGACAAATGACATTTGTTCCATTAAATTATTGCCTTTCTTTTTCTTTAAATGCAATTCCTCCAAAATGTCAAATAGCATGCTTAGATCATTATTGAAATAGCACAAGGTGTTCTGTGTTGGCTAGCACTGAATATTCAGGTTGTTTTGTTTGCTTTCCCCTACAGTTAATATCCATCAGCCTTTTATCAAGCTTTCAAGGTTATGTTGTCATGCAGTGTTCACGGGCATCTAAAGATGTGGTCCTTAGTCATGTGCAGCCACTGCCCCCCTGTCGCTGGAAGCTTGTGAGTTGTTAGGATGCTAAACAGGTCCCAGCGGAGCTTCCGGACTGAGATGGACAGCGGAAGAAAGGACTGGAGATCTCCTTCCAGTAATCAGCCAATGAAAACTCTGTGATCACAATGGTCTAATCCGCAACCAGTCATGAGGACAGGGCAGCAACTACTTCCATGGTGCATGGAGTCACCATGAGTTGAGGCCAGTTCAATGGCCCCGGTTCAATGGCCCCGGTTCAGTGGCCTCCGTTCAGTGGCCCCGGTTCAGTGGCCCCGGTTCAGTGGCCCTGGTTCAGTGGTCCCCTCTCTCAGCTACTTATGAACAAACTCCCTGACTCATCCTTAGCATATAATCAGCTGCTTTTATTTTCTTCAGTGACATTAAAAGCAGTTGCAAACCTCAAACATGTTACAGTGCTTGTGAACGGTGTCTGTCACTTAATTTATGGAGTTTGACAGTGTTAGCTCAAATATTAGAAGAAGGCAAAGGACGTGTGCTCCAAGCAGATCTCAGCACTGGTGGGCGCAATGCTGACTTTTCTGACACAGGAGTTCTAAAAATGTGGAGATTTGGTGTAATTGCCCAAGACAGAATTTATTAAGTGTTTTTTACAAATACTTTATGAGAAAACATTTTTGTAGAAGTAATGATGCCCTTTAGGAACTGTCATTAGGATATATTCTTTCAAATCCAGGGTGATTAAAAAGCACTTAGTGGCTCTGAGCCTCTGCTGTGCTGTGACATGAAAAGGTGGGTATAAACACACACACCACACACTATTTGCTTATCTAGTTGGAGCTCTGATGCCCTTCATGGTGTCAAGGGAAGAAAGCTACTCGGTTTAACACGTAAAGACCGAGAAAGCTCCCATGAAGGTAACCAAAAACCAAACCCACTGCTCTTGAGTTGTGTCCGACTCATAGTGACCCTAGAGGTCAGAGTAGAACTGCCCCGTAGTTTCCAAAGAGCGACTGGCAGATTTGAACTGCCCATCTTTTTTGTTAGCAGACGTAGCACTTAACCCGCTATACCACAAGGGGTTCCCAAATGAAAGTAAGAACCTTAGAAATTTGTCAGCTAAACACCTGTGGCTAGAAGCATTACAGAATGGGATATGTAGAGAAGAAGACATGCAGTGTAACAGAAAATGTAACAGACACCATCACCTCAAAATCTCAGTCTAAAACCAACTACTTACTGAGGAGTTACACAGAGTGAGGAGGGGTTCAGAGGTAAAAGGCACTTGCATCAGAATCAAACTGTCTGGCTTTGAACCCTGCCTCTATTACTAAATAGCTGTGTGACCTTAAACAAGTTTATTAACCTCTCTGGTCTTCATTTGTAAAACAGCAAAAATTGTTTCTAATGACTAACTGAGTTGGTTTATATAAAGTACTTAGAAGAGAGAACAGTAAAAGTCACTTGGTGTTCGGTAAATCCAACTGTACAATCTGGCATTTGATTTTAGACCCCAGGCACCTCTTTACATTGCCCTGAGATTACCATGGATTGGTTTGTTCATATAAATCACAAGGAGGTGGAGATTAGCATTGACTACTAAAACGGTCCCTTCACTGTCAAGTGTTCCACGATTACAACAGTATCATCTGAGTTCTCGACGTTCACTCCTGAAACAACTTCTGCTTTCATGCTTCTCCTGCCCCTAAATGGTGGAATTCCCTCCACAGCCTTTTGTCCTTTAAGCAATTTATTTATGCCAGGACTCCAGCAGTCACCTCCCTGGTTTGACTTCCAAATCCTGATCTTTAGCTCCAACTTGATTTCTTATTCCAAAACCATCTTTCTGGTGGTGGATTCCTAGAACTGTGAAAGCCCACCATGACCATCTCAAACTAAATGCTCATTGTCTTCTCCTCCAGATGGGGCACATGGTCCTCCTCCAAGAGCTCCCTGACATCACCTTCTTCCTCAACATTCTGTCCCTTCCAAGTCCCACCCACAGTCCCTTCAACTCCTTCCAGTCTTGACTACCAGCACTCTGGTTCAGATCTGCATCGTCACTGCACACAGGAGTTTTTCCTTACACATGCTTCTTGATTACTTTGTTCTAGTCCAAGGTCCCTGACTGGTGCAAACAGCTTGCACTTGACCACTAACCTAAAGGTGGTCAGTTCAAACTCACCCAGTGGTACCATGAAAGAAAGGCCTGGCAATCTGCTCCTATAAAGATTACAGCTAAGAAAACTATGGGGCACAGTTCTGCTCTGTAACATATGAGTCATCATGAGTCAGAATCAACTGGGTTTTCTTGTTTTGTTCTAGTCACTGAGGCACTGGGCCAATGCAGGGGATGCCTCCTAATTGACCCCTGAATCGGTGGCAAACACTTATCTGTTTATCTTTCTTAATTCTGAGTAGCTCTTTAGGGGAAGAACTGCCTTTCACATTTTATAGTGTTAATAAAGTTTCCTCTCTTAGAGACAAGTTAAAGAATACTTTCATGTAAACAACCTCAACGTACTTACAAAAATATAACTACAATCAGTGTTGTTGTTGCATGTTTGCTACAGTGTAGCAGAAACTCATTTCCATGTGCTCTTCACTCTAGGACCAAAGGTGAAGAAGGATCTCATGTCTTGGATATGCCAGTCTTGCAGTACAGAGGAAGGAGAGAGAAAACAGAAACCACAAGATGTATCTTACCACTGCTGCTCAGTGGAGGGACAGGTCACCTCCACTTAGGTATCAGGATCAAAGCAAGTCACAGATAAACTCGATGTCTACTGGCTAGGGAGTAAAATCATCCAAGTAATAGCAAATAGTTGTGACCAACCAACTGTAGATCACTCTGGAAGATACGGACCTCACTGGAAGCATGCTGTTTGTTGTCGTTGCTGCTGAATTGATTTTGATTAGAAGCACAAAAAACTGGAAATCCAATACAGTTTTGTAGCCATGAAGATAACAGACTTAAAGACATAGTCTAAGGCTAATTTAAAGGAATGTTAACTTCTGTACCCAGCAGGACTCGTCCATAAACTTCTGTGCCACAGAGAAGGCAATAAACACAACGAACTCAAAAACCCAATAAAAAAAAACCTCACTGAAATTATGTTAGATCAAGGGGACAGAGTTCTAAAACCAGGTTTGGATGAAATGGTTTTTCCCAGCCTCCCCCTTCCCCCACATCACTTAGTTCCATCTAACACACTAGCTATTTAAATTATTTATTTGTTTACTCTCTCCTCTGCCTCCCACCCCTGGTGCTCCACAATGACAGGAAATTTTGTCTAATTTATTTATCGTCTAGAGCAGCACCTAGCACATAACCAGTGCTCAATAAATTTTCATTGAATGAATAAATCTGTAGGTGTTTCCTTTCAGTAGACTTGCCTTTACAAACAATATGGTTTCTGACGCTCTTTTATAAGAGGATGAGTTTAATTGCTCAAAAAAAAAAAAAAAAAAAACCTCCATCATTTTAAGAGCAAATTTCCCAAATAACATGTTTCTTGAATACCACCTGCTTGTGGAGGAAAAAGAGGAAAGAGATGTGCTGCACACTCTCCTTTCCAGAGTGCACCACAGATTTATTCCTGGGACATCTAACAAGATGATTCACAGGACCCTGTTGGTCTCCAGACACAAAGGAACACACAACCCAGCTAGTTTTTCACTGAAGTCAGAGGCAGCATGAACAGCAAAGAAAAAAAGGAGAAGTAAAGGATGCTAAAATTAAAAAGAATTCTCTCTACGGTTTTGCCCTTTGAACAAGGGAAGCAGAGGCATCACTTATCTCTAGGGTTGGGGTCACCTAGTGCATTACTTCATGGTGTGACACCCTCCTTTGCTTACAAGACCACACAGAATCCTTACTGATGTTTTTGTCCTAACATGAACAGGGCAGTTGTAATTCCTGTATCTATACCACTCCTTGTTTTCCTTTAGTCACCACATTATTTCCACTAAAGTTATTGATACAGGGCGACAAATACATATTACCATGACAATGTAGCTGAAACATGAGAAAATAAGGCACAATCAGCAACTGTAAAAACAGCACACACTTTGTATCATGCCCAGGAGAAACTATGTGATTTGAAGTCTCATTGTAATCAGGTAGTAACGACAGCTCTGACCTGAGCGCATCAGGTTTCAAAGGATAAACCAGCAGAGCCTTGTAGGTATATTGATATATGTTAGCTGGGCTTATGAAAAATGTTTTCGTTGTTATGGCTACAGCAATATTTTTATAGACAAGTCATTTCAGTGTCACCACTTTTGACAGTGTCACCTTGTCCCAGTCCCCACCCCTTGCACTGCCATTGGAGGGAAGTGGCAAATAGGCATTGTGATAGCAGATTTAAGTCTAACATGGATAGTTACAATGTGTCAAAAATACAGCATATCTCTAAAGCAATGTGTCTGTTTTACAAAGCTTCTAGATCCTATAATACATGACTAAAGACACTCCTAATTCCAGTCTTTTATAGGATTCTGTATTATTGCTGTTAGCATTCAAGCTGAACTTCTTGCTTTTCAGCTGCCATTTTGATGGCTCTTCTGTGGACACAGGAGTTAAGCTTTTCACAGTGTGAGGCATGCATTAACCATAAAGAAACAAAAGACCAACTACAAACCATCACAGTGGCAACAACAAAGTCTCCTTAATTCTAAGTCATTTTATTTGATGAATAAAATGTCTTGACAATTATTTAAAGTATCCTCTAGGTAAATAAATATCTAAAAAAATTTAAATGAGGGAAGAGTCTTGATATAATTATCATTTCTGATTCAATGAATGAACAAATGGCTGCCAGTGACATGTTTTACAGGTCATTAAACACATGTAAGTAAGTGACAAATGCAGTTACCCACTTGAATATTTTAACCAAATTACACTGATTATACCGATGGTGGGAAGCATAAAAAGGAAAGTCAAACATGTGAAATTGGATGGCAGAGTTGCAAGACGTCCGAAAAAGAAGTAAAAAGTCTCATGGTAAAGCTGTCTCATGCACTTTAGACATGTTATCAAAGGGGATATCATGCTTGGTAGAGTAGAGGGCCAGCCAAAAAAAGGGGAAAGTCTTGGATGAGATGGATTGACCCAGTAGCTGCAACAGTGTACAAGCTGTGAGGATGGTGTGAAACTTGGCAGTGTTTCATTCTATTGTATACAAGGTGGCTGTGAGTCAGAACCAGTGGGACAGCACCTAACAACTACAGCCGATAGGTGACACAGTTACCTATTAGCTGTTAGATCTTGAATACTGTATGCCTGTTACCATGGGCCCTGGGAGCACATAGGTGAAAAAAGATACAATTCCTTTCCTGGAAAAGTTTACATTAGCAGGAGATAGTCTAACTCAGGACACTAGACACTAGCTGAGGTTCCAACTAAAAAATCCCCAAACCATTTCTAACTGTACAAGCTGCTTATGCTTATGCAGCATCAATGTCGTCCTCCCCTTCTAAGGATAACAACACTTTATTTTCTTTTGAGAACCCACTCTCAGCCCAAGTGGTACGTACGTCTGGGGCTGGGACTCCTCCACAACCACTCCAGGGTAGACCTCAATGCTCTCCAAGTAAAGCCAACCACCCCTTTGACCACGGAGGCTGGTTCAGAAATAGGTAGTGATTCAGGCTAGGCTGATGAGAGGTAATTCTAGGACTTTTGTTAGAAATGCTGCAAAGGGAGATGACCTCTTGCTACCAGGGATGCTGGGTTGAGTCTGGACCTGCCACCTGATTACCACTTTGGGAAAAGCTACCTCTGAACCATGCCAAAACCAAACCAAACCCTTTACCATGGGGCTGTTTCTGACAAATATCGACCCTATAGGATAGAAAAGCACTGTCCCACAGGGTTCCCAAGGCTGTGATCTTTAAAGAAGTAGACGGCTACATCTTTCTCCTGTGCAGCAACCAGTGTGTTCCAAGTGCTGACTTTTCAGTCAGCAGCTGAGCATTTAACCATCAAGTGACAGGTTCCTGGAGATACTCTTGGAACATCTGGATCCATCCATTTCTGCAGTCACAATACTCTGCACTGTTTGTTTACATGAGTCCAAATTATCCTCTTACTGCCAATCCAGCTTTAGTTAGGTTTCTGTCACTTGAGATCAAAAGACTCTTGTCTAATATACTCCCTCAGCCTCAGATTCTTGATTTATCAACTAGGGAGGTTGTGTCTCTACGATCCTTAGCAGTGCTAAGATTTTTATTATAATACTTGAATTCAACTGTCTCAAGGGGTTATTGTGATGACCCACAATGAAAATAATGAGAATTTAAAAGTGCACAGATTTGTCAATTTAAAGGTGTGCCACCAAGAATATGAGTCTGTAAGAATAGTAATAGTATTCAAATCTTAAAACACACACAACCACCTATAAAATTGGCAGTCTCCAGATTCCTCGATTTGTAATACCATTTTATATGGAATATAGTCTCAGAAAGCAAGGAGGAAAATGTCCTCACTCATTCTGGTCATCTCACATAGAAAACTCACATTTACGAAATCCTAAAGGCTACTACTACGTCCTGTCTTCCTAAGCTCATTACCATACCCCAGAAGGACCATTTCTGTCACTTTTTTTTCATATTGCATGTGCTATTTCTCATACAAATAACATTAAAGAGCTCCTTTAATGCCATGGGGATGTTTTCCAAACAACTTTGAATTACGGATCACTGACTCTGGGGAAAAAGTTAAAGTGTTTTTTAAATTTTCCTTCAAAGGAGAAAACAACTCTCTAAAAATGCGTAAAAGGGGGGAAGAGGGAGCAGACAGAGTGGAAGGAGTACAGAAAAGGCAAAAAGAGAATATGAAGTCAGCCAGAGGGACGCTCTAAGCTGGTCTCTTTTGCAAGCCAATGGTCTGTTTGGGGTTCTGGTTGTGCAGTGGGGCGAGCAGCTACTAGAGGGCAGCAAAGGATCAGAAATGGGAGTGCAAGCTCCTCCTGTGGTTGGGAACTGCGAGGGACCAATGTGAGGACAGAGGCCTGGAGAGAGGCCTGAGCAGCCAGCTCCCCACCCTAATTCAGGCAGGGTTTACTTGCAGGGGGCTCTCAAAGTTTCTGCGGGCTCATGACAACACGTGTGCTGACCAGCAATCAAGGACTCCCCTGACTACTCGTGACAGGAGCGGGGCCTGAGTTCCGAGAAACCAGGGGCCTTGGGAGCTCTCGGTTAGCATAGTGGTTAAGCACTTTGCTGCTAACCAAACGTTTGGCAATTCAAATTCACCAGCCACTCCGTGGAACCCTGATGGGTTAATTCTACTCTGCCCTAGAGTGTCACTGTCACTGTGGACCAGAATTGACTCGATGGCAATGGGTTTTAGAGACTTTCTGCCTAATGCAATGGTTAACCTCCAGATTACTAACTACAAAGGTCTGTGGTTTAAACCTACCCAGAACTGCCCTGAAAGTAAGGCCTGGCGATCTGCTTCCTAAAGGTCAGAGCCATGAAGGAGTTCTACTTTGCACACATGGGGTCGCCACAAGTTCGAATCAACTAGATGGCAACTAACAATGACAACAGAGTAAAGCTAAGGGGATGAGGAGTCAGTGTCAAGCAACGGGGAACCTGGATTCTGGGTGGAATTCAGAGAACCCCTCAAGTCCATAGGTCATGATCCCTGGTATCACCTTTTCCAGCACCCAGGTCTCCACTGTCATCATCTACTTACATGGAGCTCACTGTGTGTGGGACGTGGTCGAAGCCTACAGATGACCTAACCCAATCTGACCAGCTGTTGGGGAGTAGATTCTGACTCATGGCGACCCAACAAGTGTCAGAGTAGAAATGTGCTCCACAGGGTTTTGGTGCTAATTTCTTGGAAAAAGATCACCAGACCTTTCTTCCCAATGTATTTCTTCATTTAATCCTCATAACAATTCTACGCAAGGAAGAATGTTCCCATTTTGCAGTTGAAGATGCTCCTTCTATTTTCCAATCTCATTTTGGAGCAATGATTGTAAATTTGCACACTCAACTGTCCACAGGACAGAAAGCCTCTGGAGGACACAGGCAATCTTTTCGTTTTTGCAGTCTCAGGGCCTAGGACTTGTGGAGCAATGGGTTCTATTTTTGCTTTTAAATTGTGCTTAACTGAAAGTTTACTGTTTAAGTCAGTTTCTCATACAAAACTTAAACACACATTGTTCTGTGATCCTAGCTCTATCCCCAACAACGTAACAGCTCACTTCTCCTCTCCACCCTGTATCTCCCACATCCATTCAACCAGCTTCTGCCTCCTTCTGCATTCTCGTCTCACCTCCAGACAGGAGCGCGCAGTGGGTTCTTAATGTTTCTTGAATAAAAGAAGGGTTGTAAGAGAAGAAGGCTGAGAGAAAAACACAAACAAACAAAAAAAAAACAGTACTATGTAAAAGTGTATTATCAATGCTACAGTCAGTGTACAAGGACTGCCAATGAAGTTCAAGAACATATCACAGAAAAAGTGCTACATACCTCATTGCTTAAAATCACTAAGGTTGCCTTCCAAGTCCTCCCCTTGGCAAGTTATGCACTGATGCCAGCACTTAGTCCACCCTTTAAAGCAATTTTGTAACTTTTTTTCTAGAATGGCCATCAGAGCTGTTGTCATATTACCCTTGATGTCCTGAATGTCATCAAAAGGTCTTCCTTTCAGTATGTCCCTATCTTCAGGTAAAGAAAAAAGTCATTAGGGGCCAGATCAGGTAAGTAGGGAGCGTGTTCCAATACAGCTATTTGTTTGTTGGCTAAAAACTCCCTCACAGACAACTGTATAATTAAGTTTGTGAACTTGCTGCTGCGCCAGGGTGCACAATGGCCATTGCAGCAAGAGTTCCAAAATTGCTCTGAAGGGTGGACTAGGCACTGGCTTTGGTGCATAGCTTCCCGGGCGGAGTACCTCGAAGGTGATAGCAGTGATGTTCAGCAATGCGATATGTAGCACTTAGGGCAATTAAATTTGCGGACTTAATTATCACACCTCATATATTCAGATATAAAAGACAAAGAACTAACTACAAAGCAGCCACAGCACTCATTCTTGCGTTCCCATAGAGAAATGCTAACGGAGGCACCAGAGCCTCATGTTCACTGGTCAGGAGGTCCCCATTGCCACTGGGCCTTTTCTTTCTTAGTCCCTTTCCAGTGTTGGAGAAGCAGAATAAACAGACATGATCGGGAGCTAGCTCTCTGTTAACTAACATTTATAAGGTAGGCAGAACCTTTGTGCTACAGTGGATAAGAGCTCGGTTACTAACCAAAAGGTCAGCAGTTCGAATCTACCCTATGGGGCAGTTCTACTCTGTCTTACAGAGTTGCTATAAGTTGGAATCACCTTGATGGCAGTGGGTAGGGTAGGCATTGACATAGATCATTCTAGAACAGGCTGGGCTTTCAAGTGTGAGCTCACCTGAAGGGTCAGGGTGCCTGACCCTTCTAAGGAATATGGATAAGCCAGTTCTGGTAAGCAACGCCAGGTCTGGAGCCTCTCTTTTCATTTCTGAGTCCTCTGCCTGGTCTCAGAGTTTTCCCTACTACCCCCAACCCTCTGCTTTGCACACATCTTGGTCAGATAATTCCAGCCTATTCAGAGTTCTCTTATTTAGAAAGTCCTAGAAACACCTTGGTCTCAGAATATGTAGCAAAAGTATTTCACAGTCCAAGAGATTCCAAACATATTCCAGACTACTCTGTGAACAGAGGGCTCTTAAAAATATTCCTGAAAGGGTCCATGCTCTCAGGGGACATCGAGGCCAATTGGCATAGCTAGCCTATTGCTAAGAGAGTCTTCTGCACTCCATATTGGTGAGTGGCGTCTGGGGTCATAAAAGCTAGCAAGCTGCCATCTGAATACAGCAAATGGTCCCAACTCAGCTGGAACCGATCATTACCAAGGACAACAATGACAGGAGGGAAAAAGAACCCAGAAGACAGAAAGACTCACATGAATGGGTGACTACATCAGTATGTAACAAGAAGAACCAGATGGTGCCCAGCCACCACCAATGACAGCTATGATGGGCTCACAATGTTGAGTCCCAGTGGCAACATGAGGAAAAAATGGGGTGCACTCTGAGAACTCCACTGCAACTGATAGTCCAAAGGCTTGGGGGATTCCCTGGGAGCACGGCCCCTGGGCCTGATGCTGCCCATGATCACAAATCATTACTGAGGTCAACTCTTTGGACAAGAATGGATTGGACTGGGGGACACAGAGTGACCATATTGTGTGTGCACTTTATGGTTCTATGCATCTATAGGATGTCATCCTATTGGCCTCTTACTAGAGGGGAGTGGAGAGGAGGGGACAGGAGATTGTTAAGATATGACACGTACAGAACAGAACGGAGGAGTGTGCTGTCACCAGGCAAGGAGAGCAGAAGGAGCTGTAGACAGGCGGGCATGCATATTTAAACTGGATTGTACACTTTCACTCAGTCACAATAAAAAAAAACCCAGTATTCCTGAAAGACAACTGGAAATCAGCTTCATACGACGGTGATGCTTAGAAATGATTCTGAGGTGCTACTCCTGAATCTTTCCTGCTCTAAGGCTTTTAAAATATATATTGATTTTCTAGAGTGGTGCTAATTCAATAGAAATGTACAGCCAGCATTATACTGAATATGATTCTGCATTTGAATGACACAGCACTTATATTTTGGCTAGTTGTTTTATCTGCTCAACCCAAGAAATCAAGGGTACATCAAGGATAATCTTGACTGTTGGATTCTTGTCTCACCTTCTGACTTTAAAATGTCCATAGTTAATAGCAAAGCAGCTGCTACTGGGATTCACTCCTGTTGGACTTTCCACACAATTTTGATGCTGACATTTCTCAGTTTTTCCTTTAAGCACCATGCCTTCAGTTCATTACATCTGTAGTCCCAGCTTGAGATAAGAGCACAAACCAGAAGTCCCAGGTTTCCCAAGTCCTGGGATTCCTGTTTAGGCCCATTAGGACAAGTATCAAGTGGACACCCCAGATTTTTCTTTAACACAGCAAGAAAAAAGTAAAAAGATTTAATTAAAAATAAAACAGGAAAAAAGTTTACTTTCTTACGACCCAGCAATTCTACTTCTAGGTATATATATCCTCAGATCTAACAGAAGACACACAAGCAGACATACACACACCTGTGTTCATTGTAGCACTATTCACAACAGTAAAAAAAGATGGAAACAACCTGCTATATATTTTGTGTTCTTCCAAAAAATGTGTGTAGCAATTTGGCTAGGCCATGATTTCCTGTATTGCTTGGTGCTCCTATATGTTGTAAACCCTGCCTCTAGGACATTAATGAGGGAGGGTGGGAAGCAGTTGTCAGTGAGGCGGGACTCCTCCGTAAGATAGCATTGCACTTCCAGCATACTCATTTCTTCTTCTCTATTTTTGGTTGTGAGTTCCAGTGGTCAATAAAAGAGGGTTCCCCCCCAACAGGCAGTTTTTAAATTCTAGAGTTATCTTTCTTTCAGCTTCATGTCTAATGTTTTATTTTCAAAACTGACATTAAAACTAGTCCCTGAGAAGAGACACCTTTCGTGCATTTCTTCTCCGAATCTGTCTGAGTAGGGAGATACTGGAACTGAACTGATCCAAAAGGAGTCACAGAGGGATGAAATTATTTGCAGAGGTATATGTTAATATAGGTGCACCAACTGCTAAGTCCCACTGCTTACTAAAGTGCCATGAAACTGAGATGACGGAAAGGCAGAGCTCTTAGGTTACAGCCAAATCCACTTTTTAAAAAAAGACAAAAAGGGGTGGGGGCATTTTCTAAGGTATATGCTAGTTTTGGAGTAAAATTTACACCCTATCCTATCCCTCCCTCCCTCAGGGTTTCATCACCAATCTCTCAGCAGGGTTGGATTTCAGCACTGGCACTAATAAACAGAATTGGAAACAAGTGCACTCTGCAAATCACAGTACGCTTCCACGTCCTAAGCCAATCTTGGCTCATCAGATCCAGATTCCATGTTGCTGTTACAGATTCAAGTCAATTCTCTGTTGTTATGACTGATAATTTCTCACTTATTTCAGGAGTTTCCTTTGTGCAAACCTTTAGGAAGCCTCACTCATCTGAGGGAGTTCAGATGAAACAAGAATCTGAATAGAGAACTAAGCTGTGGCTCTTTTCTGTCACTGCATCTAGAGGTCGTCTTATTTTAACACAGCCCTTTTTGACTGTTGGAATGACAGGGCCAAACACGTAGGAAGACAGAAGACAAGGCCATCTATAATCATTATCTGGAAATCGCATACAACAAAGAATTTATGATCTCCTCATTTCAGAAGAGATTAAAAAAATGAATAAAGCATATCTGGTGATGCATGAAAATGAGACGGATTTCACAGAAGACCTATGGCTGACTACACTTGGTCAGAAGTGCCTCATCGTTGTGCCTGAGTGCCGGGGCTTTGTTTGAGACCACCGAGTGCTGCAGCTGAGTGTTGCATGAGGAGCGCCCAGTACCTAGAGTACCCCAGAGGCTATCAGAACACTAAAGAAATAAAGAGTGTAGACCCTGGAAGTAGACTGAGTTTAAATCTAGAGTACCACCTAGGGCAAGTTACTAAATTGTCCTGTGCCTCAGTTTCCCTAGCTATATGTAGATTTGTAATGAGAATTAAATGAGTTAGCCTTGTACCTAGAAGTCCTTAGCACAGCCTCTAACACTTAACACATAGTAAATGTTAGCTAACTGTTTGCCAAACTAATACTGTGATTAGAGTACACTCAAAGGCGATGACAACAGGGATATTGACAAAGCAAACTAATAGTGTCTGACTTTACCAGGTTTCTGAGAAAGTTTCGATAGTTACCGTAAGTTAGAATACTGTTTGGTACACAGGAAGCACTCAAGAGTGCACCACTGTTACCACGAATGTTGTCACTATTACTAGCAGGAGTAGCTTCTGACACAGCATGTCTCCCTATCCCTAGAGAGCCAGATCTTAAATCGATCAATCACAGGTGGATGCCTTCACTCAGTGTTGTCAAACCAGCAGCTCTAGGCTAACAAATAACCCCTTCGGCTATGCTGAGATATCACCAAAATAAAGCAACATCATGATGTTGTTATGCTCCGTCTGGTCAGTTCCAACTCCTGACCACCCCACATACAATGGGATGGAACACGGCCCAGTCCTGTGCCATCCTCACAGTAACTGCCATGCTGCTACTGTGTCAGTCTATCTCATCGAGGCTCTTCCTCTTTTTCTTCACCCTCTATTTCACCATACAAAAAGTCCTCTTCCAGAGAGACTGGTTCCTTCTGAGAGTGTGGAGACCACTTCCTGATAGAAGCACAGTCCTTCATTTTACACATCCACATAACTTGTATGTTTTACAACCCTGTTTCTCCCCTCAACTGATGTGAGATGCAATTGTAATCTAAAGAATGGTGAAGAGTAATAGAATTTTCTTGTCCTGGAGTAAACCTGCCTTGTGCCTAGAAGTCCTGCTACCCTCACTTCTAAGGAGCATTCAGGCTGTATTTCTTCCCAGACAGATTTGTTCATTGTTCTAGCAGTCCATGGTGTGTTCAATATGCTTTGCCAACACTGTAATTCAAGGGCATCAACTCTTCTCTGGTATTGCTTGATCGCTGTCTAGCTTATGCACGTACGTGAGACAATTCAAAATATCACGGCCTGGGTCAGGTGCACCTTAGCCTTCAAAGTGACATCTGTGCTCCTTAGCACTTTAAAGAGGTCTTTTGTAGCAAATCTGCCAAATGAAGTACATCATTTCATTTCTTGACTTCCACTTCTGTGAGTGGTGATGAAGAAATTAATGATTTTTATCAACTTCCACACTCTGAAATTGATCAAACATGCAATCAGGATGCATTGATAATTACTGGTGATTCAAATGTGAAAGCTAGAAACAAAGGAGGGCTTGATGGCACCCAACAACAATAACAATGTTGAGATGTTTTTAATTAGTGGTGCACTTAAAATTTCCCAAAGTCCATTATGTATCTGTGCCTTGTCTGGAACAGTCAAGAGGTCTGGCCATGTGGAGCCTCCATTCCCACAGAGCAGCTCTCAGCTGCAGCTGAGAAACGGCTGCCCCTTCAGATATTGGGGGGCTTGCACTTCCCAGCTCACCCTATCCCTACACCCACCATACGCTGTGTCATCTGCCTGACCAGCCAGAATTTGCCTTTGCCCAGCTGAATCTATTCTAGGTGTCCTTGTGACATGGTCTCAGGCAGAATGTGATTTTAAGGCCCAGAAGCCTTCTGAGACTGGAGCAAAAGCTAGAAAAATTTTTCCCAGTAAATTGCACACAAATCTGTACACTCACAGCACATGAGAGGTAAGTCCAGTGGGATCATGAACCTCCCCTAAGACCCACTCATGGAAAAACCTCTGGGCCTTACAGGTTATTCATGGACAAGAAAATTCTATTACATGTCACCATTCTTTAGATTACAATTGCATCTCACGTTGTTCAAAGGAAGAGACTGTGTTATAAAAGTATAAGTTATGTAGATAAACAAAATGAAGGACTGCTTAGAAAAATTAAAAGATTTGTATTGACCGTCAATTTTACTGGTTTTCTTAGCCAAAGTCAAATTGGGCATTTTTAAAATAAAAATATCAGATGGGTATGCTGCCTCATTGAGAATATTCAGATTATAGTCTGTACTTCAAGAATTATCCTTGTCTTCATCCTGTCTCAGCTCCTTATCAAATCTAGTTACTAACCAAGTCCCACCAATTCCATTTCCTTAACACTTTTCAACTCTGTTATCTATTCTCCATGTCTCCTCTCACTGCCAGGGCACTACTAACCGAGATGGTATCTGTATTCCTTTCCTGAGACACTTTACTTCCAGAACAAAGTACCCAAAATGATACATATTAACCATGTCTAATATAGGGATGACATTCCCCGACACGGTGCCCTTGAATAAGGCACAGCTGTCCTGTCTTTCTCCACAAAGATTCAAGTTGTCTTAAGCTTCCCTGACAGGGACCAAACCCATCACCACAGAAGCCTGTTCTCCAGAAGGGGCAGCAAAGAGCGGTCGGCAAAGATTGGCTTTTCCAGCCCTAGGAGTCGGGGTTTGAGTCATGATTTCTGACAAGGTCTGGGCAGACTAATACAGAGCTAGCACATGATAAATGCTCAATAGGTATTAAATTCTATGTTATTATTATTATTATCCACCAGCACCGATTTCCTCAACTGTAAATGAAGATTAAAAAGAAAAAAAAAACTTATTATAAAGGTTGAAGGAGCCCTGGTGGTGCAACGGTTAAGTGCTCAGCTGCTAGCCAGCTGGTTGAACCTACCCAGCAGCTCTGTAAGGGAAAGATCAGGCAACCTGCTCCTGTCAAGATTACAGACAAGAAACCCCTGTGGGGCAGTTCTACTCTGTCAAATGGGTTGCTATCAGTCCGAATCGACTGAACAGCACCCAGCAACAATCAAGCATACAGGTTATATTAAGTCACATAGTAAGTATTTAACACCGTGCTTGGCATACAGCAAAGATTCAGTGAACTTCTGTGGTTTAGTGCTTCCCCTGCCACTATCATCCTAGTTTTCCAGGAATAAAATCATAAGTCATCACTGCTACTGGTATGATTCCACATGTTAAAGGGTCCACGATGTGACCCATCAGTGGGTGATGACAGCAGGCATCAGAGTGATCAGGGATGACCAGAGGAGAGGGCGGAGGCAGCTCCAGGCTGAGGGCCACAGAGACGTCCTGGAAGACTGAAATCTTAGTGGTGGTGGCTGGTTTAATCTCATGAAAGAAAAGCACATCTTCTTGACATAAGGAAGAAATTCTTTTTATTCCTTTCTTTCAAATCATCTATCTGTATCCAAGGCATAAGGACCAGCTGGTTCACAGTGCAGTGAAGTGTGCTAGGCAATGAACAAGAGAAAGGAGCGCTACAAGCCACCTGGGCCCCCAGAATCAGCTCTGACTCCTCGAGATGAAGAAAGGAGCAGGCACGTGTGAAGACGAGCCTTGCTCTTGGAAGGGAAAACACTTTGCTCAAAGCACTCCTAAACTGCTGACACAGCATGCAATCTAAGCTTTTTCTTTACGGCATCTGTTTATACAAATTCTGGCCAGGTGGTAAACTCTTCCCCTCTGCTCTCAGCAACAGCAGGCAGGACAGAGAACACCTGTTCTGGAAATGGACTGATTAGCCCAGGGTTGGCACACACTAGATGGGCTTGGGGCCACATGTGTGGAGGCGATCCTGCAGTTCTGTCAACGGCTGGCGGTACTCCCCCTCTTGGCTCTAGTCCACGTCCACCGATAACAGGATAAATCTGAAAAGCCTGTTGTAGGTCATCATGTCTCATGTCACTACTGAGTGCTGCTGCTAGTCCAAAAGCAAATGTTGGGAGCATTTGATAAAGCGCTGGAGGTACATAACATGAAAGGGCAGAAAGGAAATATCCACTGGATACCTGTTTTGCAATGTAATTTACATATGCAAGATCACGTTAAACAGGTTAGTAACAATTCACCAGAATACATATCATGTTAGTACTATCATAAGACGTAGGAGGATGGGAGCAAAGATGAGAGAACAGATGAGGGGAACAGATAAATGAAGGTGTGAGGACATTGCGGGAAAGCTGCGCGGCCTGGAGCTACATCCTGAAGGACAAAGTACCAATTTGCCCGAGAAAGAAGAGGCAAGTACTCCAAGCAGAGGAAACACCAAAAAGCAGGGGGCAGATGAGACAGAAAACGGACTTCAGATAATTAAGTGAAACAGGGACTGGAAAACAAAATTACAACATGGCTAATATATGCGATTTATAGAATATATTTCATTGATCATATATTACATATGTACAACTTGTAATAGAGCTAATGATAAACAGAAGATACTAGTACCTTAAACCACAATTTTTCTAAAGGTGACAATCATCTCAGCACTTTCCATCTGTGGGGCTCTTTACAGATTTAGTGTACTTTATGTCTCAATAATGGCCCACTGACCCAACAGACATACAGAAATAAGGTCAACTCATTCAGATTCACAATTTGAAACTCTTTCTCTGAGGGGTCATGCTCCTTGCCATCTTTTTTTGGTTTTCTTTTCTGACAAGGTGAAAGCCTTAAATAGAATACTAATCTAAATATCAAGCACAGAGTAACAAAGAAGAAATTCTACAAATGCTGTATTTTTTTTTGTTTGTTTTTTATTTAACATAACTGAGTAAAAATGTACATTCACATGTAAATTTAAATGCCCCCCTCTATGCAGCTTCCACTGCTCTCCCTGTCCGGTGACTGCACACTATTCCTCTCTGCTCCATACATGTCTCATCCTCCCAACAGTCTCCTTTCCCCTCCTCTCCATCCACTCCCCTTTCTCCACAAATGCTGTATTTTTGATGGTAATAATGGTCAGAGGCCAAATGTAAGTAAGACATAGGTATAGTATATTTAACATGAAAAAGAAGTTAAACAAGTGATTGCTATTGTTGCTGCCTGGTGCCATTGAGTTGATTCTAACTCATGGCAAGCCCATGTGACAGAGTAGAACTACCCCTTAAGGCTTAATATTTATAGAAGCAAGTTGCCAGGTCTTTTCCTAGAGCCACTATGTGGACTCTAGCATTTAGCAGTTGAATGGTTAAAAATTGTGCTACTGGGGCACCTTAAATAAATGATTACAGTTAAAGAATTTTACATGTAGGAGGAAATGTTAGGCAACTTGCACCTAATACAACTTAGCGTCTGCTCAAAAACTGCTTGTTGAATGAAGGAAATGAATGAATATTCAACTTCAGTGGTTTATAAAATGTGCTTCCATGCAAACCACAGAGTAATTCCTATACAACAATGACTGCTTAAATTGCTGTGCAGTCAGGTTAGATCCCTGTGCCTGGCATATAGCAGGTGCTTTCTAAACATATGGTAGGAAACTAGTGAAGAAATACACAAATGTATTAGTGGATACAGGGGTGGAAATAATTGAACTTTAGCAATTATGAACAAAGGAAGTAAAATCTAAAGGAAAAAAGCCAAACACCAAATTTCATTCTCTCCTAATCTACCTCAAGCCTGACCTTCACCAAGTCTTACTTTCTTTGCATTAAGAGAAGAACAGAAATGACTTTTCCTCACTTCAGAAGGGTGTGGGAAGAATAACTATGTGAATATGTGAAAAACTTCTGAAGTTCCTTGGAGAGTGACATTCTTACTACTCTTATGTTACACCAAGTTGGTTCCAATTCATAGGGACCCTACATAGGCAGAATGAAATATTACCTAGTCCTGAGCCATCTTCCCAGATCTTGCTTTCTTTGAACTCATTGTTACAGCCACTGTGTCAATCAATCATATTGACAGTCTTCCTCATTTTCACTGACTCTCTGCTAAGTAGGATGCCCTTCTCCAGGGACTGGTCCCTCCTAATAACACATCCAAAGAAAATGAGACAAAGAGTCACCATCCTCACTTCTAAGAAGCATTTCGGCTGTACTTCTTCTAAAACTTCTTCTAAAAAGATTTATTCACTCTTCTGGCAGTCCACAGCACAGTCAGTATTCTGCCAACACCATAATCCAAAAACATCAATTCTTGTTTGGTCTTATTTATTCATTGTCCAGCGTTCATTTGCATATGAGGCCAATGAAAATACCAAGGCTTAGGTCAGTGGTACCTTAATCTTCATGTTGGCATCTTTGCTTTTTAACCCTTTAAAGAGGTCTTTTGCAACAGAGCTGTCCAATGCAATACATTAATTGGTTTCTTGACTGCTGCTTCCATGGCTGTTGACTGTGGATTCTGGTCAAATGAAATCCTTGACAATTTCAATACTTCTTTCATTTATCATCATGTTGTTTATTGGTACAGTTGTAATGATTTGTATTTTCTTTATGTTGAGGTGTAATCTATACTGAAAGTTGTTGTCTTTGCTCTTCGTAAGTAAGTGCTTCAAGGCTTTGCTTTCACCAGACAAGGTTGTATTATCTTCATAGCATAGACTAATGAGACTTTCTTTAACTCTAATGCTGTGTTCTTCTTCATGTAATACAGTTTCACTGGTTATTTACTCAGCATACAGATTGATAAGTATGATGAAAGGATACAACCCTGACACACACCTTTCGTGATTTTAATTTCATCAGTATCCCCTTGTTCTACACAAATGACTGCTTCCACACAAGTACAGTGAAGTGTTCTGGAATTACCATTCTTCGCAATGTTATCCATCAGTTGTTACAGTGCACATATTTGAATGCCTTTGCATTTGTAGTCAGTAAAAGACAAGTAAACATTTTTCTGATATTCTGTTGTTAGCCAAGATTCATCTGACATCAGCAATGATATTTCTTGTTTCATGTGTTTTTCTGAGTCTGGCTCTAATTTCTGGCAGTTCCCTTTTGATGTACTGCTGCAACCATTTTCAGTTATTTTCAGCAAAATTTTACTTGTGTGTGCCATTAATGGCATATATATACATATATCTTTAAATAATTTCTGCATTCTGTTGGGTCACCTTTTCATGGAACAGGCACAGATATGGATCTGTTTCAGGTGGTTGGCCAGATAGCTGTCTTCTGAAGTTCTTGGCATAGGTAAGTGACTACTTTCAGTGTTGCTTTTGTTTGTGGAAGCATCTCTACTGGTATTCTGCCAATTCCTGGAATCTTGTTTCTTGCCACTTGGACTTCTTCTTTCAATACCATCAATTCTTGAACATATGCTATCTCCTGAAATGGCTGAACATTCGCCAACTTTTTTTTTTTTTCAATATTGACTGTGTATTATTTTCATCTTTCAATGTTTCTTGCATCATTCAACAATTTAGCCATTGCTACTGTTGTTAAGTGCCGTTGACTCACTTCTAACTCATAGTGACCTTAAGCAAAACAGAATGAAACTTTGCCATGTCCTGCATCATCCTCACAGTTGTTGTTATGCTTGAGAACATTGTTGCCACCACCATGTCAATCTATCTAATTGAAGGTCTTCTTCCTTGTCACTGACCCTCTACTTTACCAAGCATGATGTTCTTCTCCAGTGACTGATCCCTTCTAATGACATGTCCAGAGTATGTGAGATGAAGGCTTGCCATCTTTGCTTCTAAGGAGCATCCTAGCTGTACTTCTTCGAAGACAGACAATGTTTGTTGTTTTGGCATTCCATGGTATTTTCAATGTTACCCACCAACACCAAACTTCCAAGATGTCATTTCTTCTTTAGCCTTTTCTATTCACTGCCCAATTTCTGTATGCATGTGAAGCTACTAAAAACACCACAGAATCCTAGAAAATTACAACTTAAGGCTTGAATCTTTTCTTCATTTCCATTAGTTTGGGAAATGTTCTTTCTTTTTTGTTTTCTGACTCCGGGTTTTTGCACATTTCATTGTAACACTTTATTTTACTTTATTTCTCAAGCCATCTTTTGAAATCACCTGTTCAACTCTTTTAATTCATCACTCCTTCCATTTACTTCTGCCACTCCATTTTCAAGACCAAATTCCAGAGTCTCTTCTGACGTCCTTTTTTTTCCCTTTCCTGACTTTTTAGATCACCTTTTCTTTCTTCATGTATGATGTCCTTGATGTTATTCTACAACTTGCCTGGATTTTCCATCATTAGTGTTCAGTATGTCAAATCTATCCTTGAAGTGCTCACTAAATTCAAGTAGGATATACTAAGGTTAGTGCTCTGGTGGCATAGTGGTTCAGATGACTCAGTGGCAATAGGTTCAGTTTGGATTTTTGGTATGCTCAAGGTTGTACTTTGGCTTTCATGGACTTGTTTTAATTTTCTCCAGCTGCAACTTGAATTTACTTATGAGCAATTGATGGTCTGTTTCACAGTTGGTCCTGGTCTAATTCTGACTGATGATAAAGAGCTTTGCCATCAGCTCTTTCCACAGATGTCGTCGATTTGATTCCCAGGCATTCCGTCTCATGAGGTGCACGTGTATAGCCACCATTTATGCTCTTCAAAAAAGGTCTTTCCTATGAATAGTTTATTGGTCTTACAAAATTCAGGTGATCTCCAGCATCATTTCTATTCACAAGGTCATATTTTCCAACTACTGACCTTCTTTGTTTTCAAATTTTGTATTCTAATCACTGGTAATTTTCCGTGTACCTTTGCATGCTTGATTAATTTCAGACTGCAGAAGTTGGTGAATATCTTCAACGTCTTTATCTTTCAGATGAAAAACAACAAGAGTAAGCAATCAAGTCACCTGGTCCTCAGCCTTGGAATCACTTGGGCTCACTATAAGGCCAATCATAAATTTAAGTTCTTCTGATTGTGTGATGAAGAGTTATGTGCTGAGACCCACACTGGGTTGAGTAGAAAGTGGAGATAAAACAGATACATCTTTCTTTGCCCTCTGAAAGCCCTGATTTTGAACTAACTTTCAGGAAAGAGAAGGCACAGGAAGGCGAAAAGCAATGGATTTGATGGCATTGTAGGAGTGTTACCATGTCTGGGTGGTGCAAATGGTTACCATGCTAGGCTGCTAACCAAAAGGCTGGAGGTTTAAATCTGCCCATAGTTACCTTAGAAAACCCTGTGGAGCACAGTTCTACTCTGACATGCTTGGGGGGAGTCACTGGGGGTCAGAGTTGATTCGATAGGAACCTTTATTTTTTAATCTCTTTGTAGAAGTTCCGACCCTATTCAAACTACAGTTCTCATGTCAACACTGCAGACAAATTGCAGTAATTAGCAAATGCAAATCACGATCACTCGGAAAAGGGAAGTAAAATAAAAATAAAAGCTTATTGATCCTCTTATTATTGATATGGACCCTACATCTAGATTTATTTGGATCCTTGAACTAGCAAAAAAATTCTTTAATCCACAAAATTAAATGGAGAAAATAAAATGAAAAGCAATATTTCCTACTATATTTAAAATAATCAGATACTAGGAGCTTAAAAAAGAATGACAGACACTGCTAAGTAGAATTTGTGCCATATGCAGCCTTATAAGAACTGTATCAAGATTCTTCTACACAATCACTCTCCTATCAATAGGCATCTTGACTTGAAAATACAATGGAAAGACTGAATACATCAAAAATATGACCAGAAGACTTTAATTAACCACACATGACTTAGAATGTTTTATAAGTCTGCAGCATCCTTTTCTTTATATAACAGGATGTCTGATATTTTTTATGAAAAAAAAGAAAATATTGAGTAGTAAAAACTGTATTTGTACCTGTAGGACATCATACTTCAGAGGTCTACCATCATAGCAAATTTCATATAAGCAAAGTAGAACTAAATAAATCCTCCCCAAGATAGTTGCATTTCAACTATCTCTGTCCTCTCAGTTGAAATCACCTATCTTCTAGTCTAGCCACTGTAGTTGCTGTTCAGTTAGTTCTGACTCCTACGGACCCTATAGGCCAGAGTAGAAATGCACCATGAAGTTTCCACGGAGAGCCTGGCAGACTTAGACTGGCAGCCTTTTGGTCAGCAGACATAGCACTTAACCACTATGCCACCACAATTTTCCATTCTAGTCTACTGGGCTAAAAATCTAGGTGTCCTTATTTCATTTTCTTTTGTTTCCACCCTCTAGAACTTTGTCACCACTGGAAATGTAAAAAGAAAACACCCAGATTTGTAATGGGAGAAGTCATTTAACGTCTGAGTCATTGTTTCCTCTGGTGTTCAATGAAGATAATAATAATTGTCTTGTTTAGTTCCCATCCCTTTGTTGGCAGTAGGGTAGCTCTCCTTCCCTGCCTCACTGGAAGTGTAATATGAGTCTATCTAACCTAACCGGTTGCTCAGGAAGTCCACGATAGAGTAGCTGGAAGTGCCATTCATGTCCTCTAGTGAGGCACTGTAATAACCCATTGCCATTGAGTAGATTCTGAATCACAGCAACCCTACACAACAGAGTAGAACTGTCTCTTAGGGTTTCCAAGGCTGTGATCTATACAAAATCAGACTGCTAAATCTTTCTCCCATGGAGCAGCTGGTGGGTTTGAACTGCTGACCTTTTGGTTAGCAGCCAAGCATTTATCCACTTCACCAACAGGGCTTGGTGTCACCACAATAAACCTTGCTATTTTTTCCACTGACTTTTTTTCCCTGGAGTAAGACTGTCTGGATTGAAATCTCCAAACTACTATTTTTATTATGCAACTGTAAGCAATTCATATTTTCAGAAGAGACTGGGAAAAAGCCAACCCTACTTGATAGGGCTGCTGGGAAGCATATATAGTTAACATACTTGAAGTACTTAGCCCTGTAGTCGGCCTACTAAATGCTAGCTGTTGTTACCATCATCATCCACTCTTTTTTCTCCACTCTGATGATAGCCCTAGCCCAGGCCACCTCCCACTGGGTTACCGCATGCATTCAACAAGCACGGGTTCATTGACGAAGGGCCATGTTGCACTAGTAGTGCTAGGGTGCTGGCTATACAAGGATAAGAAACAGCCCTCTCACAGAGAAAGGCTCGCATTTAAGACACACATTTGTTATTCTTGTTGTTGTTGGGTGTCACTGAGTTGATATTAATACACAAGACCCCAGGTGACAAGGCAGAACTCCCTTACAGGGCTTTCTAGGCTATAATGGATACAGAAGTAGATTATCAAGTCTTTCTCTCATGGAGCAGCTTTATGGTTCAAACTGTCAACCCTCTGGCCAAGAGATTAGTCACTGTGCCACCAGAGGCCCCTCTCACAAGGCAGGTACCAACCCAACAGTTCAAATCCACCAGCTGCATGAATTGTCACACGCTCTTCAGGATGCCTATAGGAAGGCTTTTCCAACTCATGCCTTCATTGGTCTCTTTATTCTCGGAACATTCAGAGCTGAGTAGCCCGTTTAGCACATCATTGCTCACAAATTGCATCACAAACATTAGCTTTATCTCCTCAAATAGCTCAATTCCCTAAGGGCAACAACTATTACATAATCATTACAGAGTTCATCACATAGTAGGTATTCAATAAAAGCCTTCTGATTAATTAAACTTTCTGGGATTGCCTTCACGTTACCTTATGTGGCATGTTTGAAGCACACCTTTAATACAACACATTCCCATAACTTCTATGTGGTTATCTTTGCAATAGCTATCTACTCAATTAGTCACCAATTACTTTTTATAACTATAATTGTAAAACTCATTGACAGTTATTTTTATGGATGCTAACATTACAGTGAATGCAGTCATTCGAAAAAATCTAGATCTCATGATCTTCACTCACCATAAAGCCGATCATGCAACACAAATTCTAACTGCGCTTTGAGAAGTCTTAGTGGCAAATGATGATAAAATGAGGTGAAAATTCCTATTGCATCATACCCACAATATTTTTCTTTATGCTATGTCTACCCATTTACCTTAGGTTTATAGACTCAATCCCACTGTGCATCTGTCAGTTTGTTGCACTGTGTAGTGGCTTGCCTGTTGCTGTGATGCCGTTGACTAGGTTATGCCACAAGTCTATACCAAGATTTCTTGGTATAAATAAGTGAGTGCTTCCAGTGCTGCATCCGCTTGGTGAAAATGTCAACCTATGCCACAAGTGTTTCAAGTATCAGCAAGGCTGTCCATGATGGACAGGTTTCAGTTGAGCTTTCAGACTAAGGCAGACTGGGAAGAAAGAACTGGAGGTCTATTTCTGGAAAAACTGGTCAGTGATTGGAACCTTTTTTGATACAGTACCAGAAGATAAGCCCCTCAGATTGGAGCCAGATTGGAAGGCACTCAAAATATGACTGGGAAGAGCTACCTTTTCAAACTGAAGTTGACCTGAATTGTATGGCTAGAGGAAAGCTTTTGAGACCTTCATTTGCTGGGGTGGCAAGACTCAGTATCAGAAGAAGCAGCTGCAAATTCCCATAATAATCACAAAATGGAATATGTGAAGTATGAATCTAGGAAAATTAGAAGTCTTCAAAAATGAAATGGGATGCATAAACATGTATATCTTAGGCAACAGCAAGCTGAAACGGACTGGTTTTGGCAATTCTGAATTAGACATTCAAATAGGTCTACTATGAAGGCAAAGACAGATTGAAGAGGAATGACATTTATCAACCAAAAGAACATTCCAAAATTTGTCCTGAAGTAAAATGCTGTCAGTGATAGGATAATACCTATATGCCTACAAAGAAGACCATATCCATTAGTAAGACTATTATTCAGTATTACATACCAAATGCTAACATCAAAGATGAGGATATTTAATACTGTAAAACTTCTGTAGTCTTAAATTGATTACACATACAATCAAGATGCTTGATACTTACTGGTGATTGGAATTTGAAAGTTGGAAACAAAGAAAAACCAGTAATTAGAAAATATGGCCTTGGTGATAGAAATGATGCCAGAGATCACATGATAGGATCTTGAAAGATAAAAAAAATGTTCATGGAAAACACTTTTTTAAAACAACAAAAACGATGACTAGGTATGTAGACGTCACCAGGGAAAAAAACACATGAATCAAAATAACTGTATCTGTGGAAACAGAAGATGGAAAATCTCATAACAAGGTCAGTGGCTTAAAGCAGAGCACAGCACCAACTGCTGTGTTCAAGCTGAAGCTGAAGAAAACGAAAAGAAGCCCACAAGAGCCAAAATACAACCTTCAGTATATCCTACCCAAACTTGGAGACTACATGAAGCACAGATTGGACACACTGCACACGAAAGACCAAACATCAGGTAGGTGCTGTGATGACATCAAAGATATCACACATGAAGAACGGAAGTGGTCACTAAAAAGACAGGAAAAAGACCAAAATGTATGTCAGAAGAGACTCTGAAAGTTGCTGTTGAACACAGATAGCTAAAATGAATAGTAGAAATGAAAAAGTAAAAGAGCTGAACAGAAGATTTCAAAGCACAGTTTGAAAAAACAAAGTATTAGAAACAAATGGGCGAAGACCTGAAGTTAGAAAACCAAAAGAGAAAAACATGGTCAGCCTAGACTGAGGAAAAAATCGAAGCCTCAAAGTGCAGTTTTGAAAGATTGTATGGGCAAATTATTGAATGATGCAGAAAGCATTAAAGAAGATGGAAGAGATACAGAGATACAGTAAACTGAGAACTGGTTGATGTTCAGCCATTTCAGAAGGTAGCATATGACCAAGATCTGATGGTATTGAAGAAGTCCAAACTATACTGAAGACACTGGAGAAAAAAGAGGCTCCAGGAATTGACAGACTATCAACTGAGAAGTTTCACCAAGCAGAGGCAGCCCCGGAAGCACTCACTTGTCTATACCAAGAAATCTGGAAGGCAGTTAACCTAGTCAACCAACTAGAAGGGAGAATATATGTGCCCATTCCAAAGAAAGGTGATCCAACAGAATGTAAAATTATGTACACACATATGTGCGTGTGTGTGATTAACATCACACACAAGTAAAATTTTGCTAAAAGATAATTAAAAAATGGTTGCAACTGTGTATGAATGGGGAATCACCAGAAACTCAAGCTGGAATCAGACAAGGACATGGAACAAGGGCTATCACTGTTGGTGTCAGATAGATCTCGGCTGAAAGCAGAGAATATCAGAGAGATGTTTACTTGTGTTTAACTGACTACTCAAAGGCACTCTCCTGTGTAAATCGGAGTAAGTTACAGGTGATACTGTGAAGAGTGGTATTTCCAGAATATGTAATTATGCTCATGCAGAAACTGTAAATGGACCAAGAGGCAGTCACTCAAACAGAACAAGGAAATAACAAGTGGTTAAAATCAGTAAAGTCATCAGGGTTGTATCCCTTCACCATACTTATTCAATCTGTATGTTCTGCAAATAATCTAAGAAGCTGAACTATGCGAAGAAGACAGGTGGCATCAGGATTGGAGAAGATTTATTTAGCAACCTATATTAGACAGACAAGTTTTCTTCCTTAAAAGGGAACAAGCCTTGAAGCACTAAATGATGAAGACCAAAGACCACAGTGTTCAGTGTGGATTACACCACCTCAACATAAAAAAAAATAAAAATCTTCAGAAGTGGACCAATAAATGAATTCATTATAAATGGAGGAAATATCGAAGTTATCAGGGATTTCATTTTAACTCAGATCCACAATCAATACTCATAGAAGCAGCAGTCAAGAAATGAAAGAATGCATTGCAGTGGGTAGATGTGCTGCAAAAGATCTCTTTAAAGTGCTAAAAAGCAAAAGTATTACTTTGAGGACTAAGGTGCTCCTGAGCTAAGCCATTAAATTTTCAATTGCCTCATATGCACGTGAAAGCTGGACAATGACTGAAGAAGGCAGAAGAATAATTGATACCTTTGAATTATTACGTTGGTGAAGAATATCAAGTGTACCATGGACTGTCAGAAGAATGAAGAAATTTATGTTGGAAGAAGTACAGCCAGAATGCTCCTTGGAAGCCAAGATGGCAAGACTTTGTCTCATGTACTTTGGACATGTTATCGGAGGGGACGAGTCCCTGGAGAAGGGCATCACAGTCAGTCAGGTATAGGGTCAGGGAAAAAGAAAAAGATCCTTGAGGAGACGGACTGATAAATGGCTGCAACAATGGGCTCAAACATGACATTTGTGGGAATAGTACAGTGCTTCACTCTGCCCAGTTCTGCGGCCTCCTGACAATCACAGGGTAACTAGGAGTTGGCCCCACCTCAGTGGCACCAAACAATAACAACATATACCCAGTGAAGGAGCCTTGGCTTTGCAATGGAAAAGCACTTGGCTGCTAACCAAAAGGTTGCTGGTTCAAATCCACCTAGCAGCTCCGTGAGAGTGAGACATGGGAATCTGCCACACAGTTCTATGCTGTCATCTGAGGTGGCTAAGAGTTTAAAACTACTTGACAACACCTAATGTATACATGTAATATATGTATGCAAAAGCTGGGTGCTGAATAAGGAAGACTGATGAAGAACTGATGTCTTTGAATTATGGTACTGGTGAAGAATAATGAACATACCATGGACTGTCAAAAGAATGAACAAATCTATCTTGGAAAAAGTACAGCCAGAATGTTTCTTAGAAGCAAGGATGGCAAGACTTTGTCTCACTTAACTTTGGACCTGCAATCAGGAGGGATCAGTCTCTGGAGTAGTACAGCATGCTCAGCGAAGTACAGGGTCCACGAAAAAGAGGAAGATGCTTGATGAGACAGAGCAACACTGTGGCTGTAACAATGAGTTCAAGTACAACAACAATCATAAGGATGGCACAGGACCAGGCAGTGTTCTGTTCTGTGGTACATAAGGTCGCTACAAGTCAGAACTGACTCAACTGCCACCTAAGAATAACAACAACATAGACGCAGTGAGGGTAAATTTTACATGTTGGCTTTATTATATACAAACACGCCTTGGTGGCACAGTGGTTAAAGCCCATGGCTACTAACTGAAGAAGGGTTGTCAGCTGGAACCCACCTGCCGCTTACAGCATAAACGTGTGGTAATCTGCTTCCATAAAGATTCAGAGCCTTGGAAATCCCATGGGGCAGTTCTACTTTGTCCTACAGGGGCACTAGGAGTTGGAATTGACTCAGTCACAGTAGGATTTTTTTTTTTGTAATGTTCATTATATTCCATTAAAGAAGACTATCAGTCTCATTTTATTTATTCATCATGGGAACAAATCTCAGATAAATTGTCAGGGAAAGACTAAATTTTTTTTTATTGTGATGCAATGATGCTCTTATTACATAATGTTCTAGAATTACATTTTCCTACCTTAATTCGGGATCTTTTATGCTAATTTCACTCCTTTGTTCTCTTGATAGCTTCCAGCAACAGTTTGAATACTTAAGAGTTCTGCTTTCAGGGTAGTTATTTTTTATCCTTATTTTTAATGACAGCAAAAGTTCTATGAAAGAGTTCGTCTATATGGCTTCTCTGTGCATTTTATAAGCCCAAAGAAAATTACATTTCAGAGAAGGTACATATCCAATTACTAGGAAATGAATTACAACAAAGTGGTCATAAGAGGCAGTATAATAAAGGCAACCTCAATTAAAAGTCACCATAACAAAGCAAAAAGAGACACAATGCAATGTGCATCAATAGCTTATTCAAAAGCTAAATACAAAGTGGGTGGTAGAAAAAGGAAGTTTCTTTCATGTACAAGTTAATGAATCATTCTATCTAACAAGAGAAGTAGGAGAGGGTCAGGATCTCTTCTGTGATCAATAAAATGTAGTAGTTAGAATTCAAGGAAGAAAACAATTCACAGGAACCCTGTGAAAAATTATTTCAGACTGGTCTTGTTAACTTCACTCAGTTTTAAAGAAATACCGAGGGAGGAGTGGATTTCCACTCAGCACAGATGAACACTTACCCTTTCACCCTCAGTCCACAAATACCTACTGTGCCATATACTGTGCTGAGGATTCTGCCTTTACAGAATCTTTGGGCAGCAGACAGTCAATTCCATGGCAATGTGTGGTTCCCAGGCTCGAGTTGGCAACAGGACTTGAAGCAGAGAGCTGCCTGAACGGAGGCGGTGGTGGGATGGGAAAGGTACAAGGAGAGAAGACGGGAGGTGGGGTGCAGGGGTCAGTGGGTGGGGAGAGGTAGAACAGACAAAGTTTCCAAGCATGAGCAAATTATGGCACCTTGTTAGGGACTGATTCTCCCGGAGTGTGAATGCAATTCAGTACGGCTTATGCTTGCAAGGCACCGTGTATGTGAGGGAGGGAAGGAACAGACTTATGGTGAAAGAGAAATAATAGATTTTTAAGGTCTTGCCAAAGAATCAGAATTCTACTGGAAGAGAAGAACTGCGAAAAGATTTTAGTCAGAAATGGGGCTTGATTACACCTGTATTACAAAGACAATCGCGGTGGTATCAGTGTTGAGGATAGATGTGTGATGGTGAGAGAAGAAGGAAGATCTGCTAGGAGGCAGTAACAACAGTCCAGGATCTTAACAAGGCCAAGGATAGGGTCAAAAAAAGTGGAGATCTGAAGACACCAACAGGACATTTGAGCTGCTGTGAGCAGGGAAGAAGGAACACCCTAGCAGGACACCCAGATTTCACTCTCGGGTAACTGGTGATGGGTGAAGTCAAACACAGGACAAAGACTAAACCAGGAGAAGCATTTAAAACAATACTACACAAATGTACAATTAAGGGAAGAGCCATGGGTTGGGTCAAATCATAATTATCAGACATTAAAAAATATTTCAAATCTCTGATAATTAAAAACCTGTGATAGAGATATGAGTAGGTACACACATGTGAATAAAAGAGGATATACACACTGTGTCAGACCCTAGGACAGAAGAATGCAGCAGATGACAAGGCCAGGCTGCACCAACAGATGACAGAGATAGTGAACCTGACTTCTTCCCCAAAGTTGATTAAGATACATATAAAATGCAAAATAGACTTCAGTTTGATAAGTGTAACCTATAAACAAAGGGACCATAAACTATCTAGAAAACTTTTAGGTGAATATTTCATCTGTGGGTGGGGAAGAACTTTTAGTCATAAAAGCGGTAAAAGACATCACAAAGGAAAATATCAACAGATTTTTGAACTCAAAAGATTTTAATGCTAAAAACAAAGTGAAAAGGTAATCTGCAGTTTGAAAAAAAAATTAGACACCAAAGGGAAAAGGATCAGTATTATTCTATAAAAGAACGCAGACTCAATAACGTGTATCGTTAGGGTGAAAAGGAACAGTGCAGCAACCAAGGCAAGTAACTAACACACACGGAAAACTCGTCAGCATCACGAATAATCACAGAACTGCAAAATAAGCCAATTCTGGCGAGCACTGTGCTGACTATGTACGCTTATGCAGCACAGGTAGGTCGCCTGAGTACTAATTTTCCAGGGAGCTCCCTGAAAACTTTTATCAAGAGCCTTAAAAACATGCTCTTGACAAAACCATGGAGTGGAGGGGCAGATAAAATGGGCACATCAGCCCAGGTGCAAGGACAAGAAGGAAGGAGAGGACAGGAAAGCTTGTCATGGGGAAGCCAAGGTTAAGAAGGGGAGGGTGTTGATACACTGCGGGGATGGCAACTACTGTCACAAAACAGTACGCACACTAATTGTTTAATGAGAAATTAAGTTGCTTTGAAATATTCATCTAAAGCATAATTAAAAAAATAATAATAAAGTTCTCTTCACCCAGTAGGTACACTGCAAGGATCTATCCTAAAAAAATACTAGGAAATAAAGCCAAGATTTTTGCATACAAGTTTCCATCAAAGTCTTTTCCTACTTTTTTTTTAAATAAAAAGAGACAACAGAGTTGCCGAGCCTTCTACCTGTAACACTCTCTCCTTTTATTCCTCTAGGTCATTTTTTCTTTTACCCTTAACCCCATTGCTATCCCTGTTATTGTATAAAAGATCACAGACTCAATAACATGTATCACTACCTGTAACACAGTGCCATGGCATCTAGCAACCCCCTTTATTCCACCCACTGTGCTGACGTTGTCTTCCTCGTGTCTAAATACTCAGCACCAGGAAGGTCTTCTTTTTATGTACTCAACACTCAGTAAAACAAGAACACCAAACCAAACCAGTTGCCACTGACTCAATTCCAACTCATGAGGACCTCGTGTGTCTCAGAGTACAACTGCATGGTTTTCAACAGCTGTTATCTTTTGGAAGTAGATCACCAGGTCTTTCTCCCAAGGCACCTCTGAGTGGATTCAAATCACCAATCTTTCAGGTAGTAGCTATGTACTTAATCTTTTTGCACCACGGAGGAACTGCAAACACTTAATAGTGCCTTCAATGTACAACACTTTTTGAATGAATATATGATTGCTCAGAGGCAGGACTACAATCGTTTCTACATTGCTTTTTTATTGTTCCCCTAAGGTTTCCATGGTGATCTTATACACCTTTTTTATTCAGAATAACAACATTAAAGCTATTCAAAACCATAAGCTTTCATACAGTTAGACTGTTAGGTGTCATCAAGTCAGTTCTGACTCCGAGTCCTACCCGCAACACAGAGACACACTGCCTGGTCCTGCACCCCGTCACAACTGTTTTGATGTCTGAGCCTAGTGCTGTAGCCACTCTGTCAACTCACTTTGTTGAGGACCTCCTTTTTCACTGGCCCTTTATCTTATGAAGCGTGTTAGTCATCTGTGGCTGCTGTACCAGAAATGCTACAAGTGGATGGCTTGAACAAACAGAAGTCTATTCTCTCACAGTCTGGCAGGCACGAAGTCCATGTTCAAGGGCATCATCTCCACGGGAGGTGTTCTCTCTTGGCTCTAGAGGAAAGCCCTTTTCATCCGTCTTTCCTAGTGGCACCGTGGATAACTGCTATGGTGGCTAACAAAAAGGTCAGCGATTCAAATTCACCAGGAACTCCCTGGAAACACTATGGAGCTGTTCTACTCTGTCCTGTAGGGTCGCTGAGTCAGAATCAACTCGACAGCAGTGGGTTTGGTTTGGTGGGTTTTCTGGAATAGGAGCTTGCCCACATAGGAACTTTGGATCCAAACGATGTGTTCCGTTTCCACTGCTACTTTCCTGGTGGTACAGTGTCCCTCCACCTCTCGGCATCCTTCTTTTACATCTCAAAAGAGAATGGCTTAAACCACAATCCAATCTTGCAGATGGAGTCCTTCTTCACTAACATAACTGAGAAGGACATCACGCTTAGCCAAGTACAGGGTGGATGAAAAAGAAGATCCTCAACAAAGTAGACTGACACAGTGGCTGCAACAATGGGCTCAAGCATACCAACAGTGGGCATGGCGCAGCAGCTCCATGCAGGAGCAGGCAGTGTTTTGTTCTATGGGACACAACGTCACTATGAGTCAGAAACAACTCATAGCACATAACAACGACATCCCCCCTCATTAACATCATAGAGGTAGGATTTACAACACACAGAAAAATCACATCAGATAACAAAAAGATGGCTAATCACCCAGTATACCTTGAATCATGACCCAGCCAAACTGACACACATGTTTTGGGGAGACACAATTCACTCTACGACAGCAAGCAAGACGTCCTTCTTTAGGAAATTGTCTTTCCCGATAATACATGTCAAAGTACAAGAGACAAGTCTCTCCATCCTTCCTTCTAAGGAGCATTCTGGCTGGACGTCTTACAAGACAGATTTGTTTGTTCTGGCAGTTCATGGCATATAAAAGATTCCTTGCCGTCATCATAATTCAAAGGCATCAGTTCTTCTTCGGTCTTCCTTGTGCACTGTCCAGCTCTCACACACACAGCATGGCCTGGGTCAGGTACACCTCAGTCTTCAAAGTGACAATTTTGCTTTGTAATACTTTACAGAGGACTTTTGCAGCAGATCTTCCCAACATATGTCATTTAATTTCTTGACTGCTGCTTCCATGGGCATTGACTGGACCCAGTAAAATGAAGTACTTGACAACTTGAAGACATCTTGTTTATCATGATATGAATTGTAGTCTACTGTGCTAACAGTCAATGCCAGGCAAGTGCCATCGAGTCGGATCCGACTCATGGGCTAAAAGTCAATACTCTTTAAATAATCTGTGAAATAATATACGGGACTTAAAACCAGTAAAAGCATTCATTTCAGATTTGCTTTTAATTTTTTTACTAGAAAGAAAATGAAATCAAACAGAACTTTTTAAGTTGCAAGCTGGCTCTCCAAGCACAAAGCTGCCCAAGTTACATTCCCTCTATCATCTTCTCCTCTGTCCTCAAGCCTGTCCACTGCTCTGGAGGACTTCCAATCTGACAATCTTTATGTCAAGTTCCTATGCTATAGTCGCCAGTCTGAGAACTTCCTGCAGCTGACTGTTAGATGGTCAGATGTAAAGAATGATTTATTATTATGGCCGACTGGCAAGTTAAAGCATCATATAAATAAGCACTATCGATAAAAACCTGCTTACATTCATTCTCTAAAGTCTGGTTAAAAACAGCAAACAAGATATTTCCTCTTTGAGCAATAGTGATAGGTCCTGTGATTTTACTGACTGAGGCACCCACTGATTAAAAAAAGTTGTATGGGAGAGTTGGGCTGGCTTATTTAGGGGCACCAGCAATACATAGTGGCTTCTTAACACTTACTTCCTTAAACAAAAAAATCAAAAACCAAAAAAACAAACCAGTGGCCAGTGAGTTAATTCTGATTTACGGCAACCCCACGTGTGTAGAACAGACTGCTTCACAGAGTTTTCAAGGTTGTGACCTTTCAGAAGCAGATCATTAGGCCTTTCTTCTGAGACACCTCTCAGCTTGTAAGCAGTCAAGCACATAACTGATTGTGCCACCCAGGGAACTCTTAAAGAGGTAGGTTTTTGTGACTGTACAAGGGGAACGGCAGTGCTTCCCTCTCACCACCTCCTTCCTACTTATCCCTGAAAATCTGGAACCTGGTCAACTTCCCTATAATTCAGTCACAATGTCTTATAATACTATATATTGAAACTTCATGCATTTTTTTGCTAAAGCAATCCCTTAACAGTTTGAACATGTTACATCTGTAACAGACACACACACATACACACACACATACACATACATGCACACACACACACACACACACGGCTGACATCAAATCAATTCCAAGTGATGGCAGTGTCTCATGTACCAGAGTAGAACTTGGAGCTATAGTTTTCAACGGCTGATTTTTCACAAAGTGACCATCAGATCTTTCTTCTAGAGCATCTCCAAGTGGACTCCAACTTCCAGCCTTTCAGTTAGGAGCTCAGCACAGTAACTATATGTACTACCCACTTTACTGTTATACTAAAGAATAAAATAGGAAATTATCAGTGTCATTAAAGGTATATTTAAAATAGTATACAATGCTGGATTTTTTTCAATTAGGCAAACTATTCTAATTATTTGTAATATTGTTTTTGTGTGCTGTAATACTGAATGTTAATTCTTGGTTCATCTTGAATGGGAGAGGTTATCCACAATTTAAAAAAGAGAGAGAGAAGGAGAGAGCGGAAAGAGATATTTGTATAACAGTCCCTGACTAACAACACCTTTAACAGTCTAAACAGGCATATTTTCAGAATCGTCTGTTTCTGTCTTTTGAATACATAAAGTAAACTGGTCTATAAATTTGCAAAGCCCTCAGAAGCCCTAGAATGCCTCCCGGGGCATATATATATATTTATACAGTACTCACAGCACATGTACACAGTAAGAAAAAACTCAACGTTGTTTTTATAATGCTTTTTCACATCAACACTTGAAAACCAGCATTAAACAGCTCCCTGTAGAATCAAACATGGGTAAATAAAAGGTAACTAAAAATAAAAATAGAAAGAAAAACCTAATCCCTGTCTAAAATTGTATTTCTCAAATTCTTAGGCATCAGCGTGGACAAACAAGGCTATTCATTCAAGATACTGCTAAGGCTTTACAACTCCAGAGTTAGGTTTTGTTAGTTGATTTTTAACTTTTTTTAAAGGAATTTTCATTTGTAATGCTTATTTTTTTAGTTCAGGCCCAGGTAGATCAATGTTAATGCAGTGCTTCCAAGGAATGATCACATAAATTATTTAAAAAGTAGAATAACAAATAAGGTTAAGCCTCTCAGTTGGGGGTGAGTCTCTCACTGACTAAACTTCTCAGTTTTCTGGTTCTTCTCAAAACAAACACATAAACAACAGCCACTACAATTTAAACAGTGTGTCAGGTAGAAGAACAGCCTCTTGTCAGGGTGGGTAGGATCCAGATTAAGAGATGAAGATCGGGGTGCAGACCACACTTGACATTCGATGGGGTTCATTTTGTGGGGAGCCCTGGTGGCTCAGTGGTCAAATGTTCAGTTCCGAACCAAAAAAGTCAGCAGTTTGGCTCCAACTGCTCCTTGGAAACCCTACGAGGTAGTTCTGTTCTGTCCCACAGGACACTGATTCAGAATCCACTCGGCAGCAATAAGTTATGGAGCAGACAGATTTCTTTACAGTGGATCAAGGATGCTTGCCTAGACCCTCCTGAATACCAGATTTGCCAGGGCACTGCTGCTTCCACCTCCCCGTCAATGCAGCAAGCATAACAAGCTTACCTTAGGAGTGGAAAGACAAACCTGTGGTTCTGTCTTTAATCCAAGTTAATACAAGTGCATGAAGTTAGCTTACATTTGTATGTTTACACATTCTAAAATCCACAAATTTGTTTATATTTACTTTTCTTACCTTTGAATGGTTGTCCTAAACTGTGTTTAGTTGTAATTGACTCCCTCTGCTGGCTAAAAATTATATTTAGGTGTGCCTGAAGATACGGCTGGTAAAGTGGTCAAGATTTTAACACATGAAATAAACATTTAACTTGCAAAATCCACCTAATAAAATCTCCTTAAGGATTGAATCTCAAATTCCATTATGTTCATAACTGCAAAAAATTAAGATAAAAGAAAAATAATATACTTTCATGAGTTAGAACATAGTGAAAAATAAGAGTTTTCAGGGTATTTACCGTAAAGCACAGAAAGTGAAAGAGTCAAAATAATGCATTTAAAAAGTTTTTAGAGCCTATTTAAGTATCTGACAAGCATATTAAAAAATAGTTTTAAAAATGAATAAAGATAAACAAAAAATATCTTAGGATCAGATCAAATATCTATGAGAAAATACATGTTTTTGGCCAGTGACTTTTTTTAATCAGTAAGAACTGACTCAATGGAACTAGGTCTGGTTAGGTTTTAACTTCAATGAGGATATACAGAGTATATTTACAAGAGTTATTAGTAAGTCCAAAAGAGGAGAGAATATTAATGTGTGCATTGGTCTACTGGGGACTCAAAATGAACTTAAAAGGTAGGCACATCTGATTAACTAAAGTGAACAATCCTTTATCCATGGTTTTTCAAATCAGAAAAGAACCAAAAATTTGGACCACAACTACCATGGCCTCCACCACACTGAATCTGCTACAACCAGATGGTGCCTGGCTACCACCACTGACTGCTCCAGCAGGGGTCACGATAGAGCGAACCAGACAGAGAAGAAAGAAAATGTAGAACAAAATTCTAATTCACAAAAAAAACCCACTTACTGGCCTCAGAGAACTGAGAGAAACCACAAGAACATGGATCCCTGACACTGTTTTAGCTCAGTAATGAAGTCACTTCTGAGGTTCACCCTTCAGCCACACTGGACAGGCTTATGAAACAAAACAAGACTAAAGAGGCCCATCAGCCCAGGGGCAAGGACTAGAAAGCAGGAAGGGATGGGAAAGCTGGTAACAGGGAACCCAAGGTTGAAAAGGGAGAGTGTTGATGCGTCGTGGGGCAGTTAGTCAGTGTCACAAAACAATACGTATACTCATTTTTTATGAGAAGCTAGTTTGTTTTGTAAATCTTTACCTAAACGTACAATTTAGAAAAAGAAGAAAACCTTACATTGTGACACATGTATCATCCTAACGTGGGATGTTGAGGAGCTTGGTGGCTCAGCAGTAAAGTGCTCAACTGCTGGCCAAAGGGTCAGCTATTAGAACCTACTGGTTACCCCACAGCAGAAAGATGTGACAGTCTGCTTCCATAAAGATGACAGCCTGGGAAACACCGTGGGGCAGTTCTTCTCCACCCTATAGGGTCACTACAGGTCTGAACTGACTCAACGGCAGCAACAAAAAAACCCCAAAGCTGTTGTCATTGGATCAACTATAGTTCATAACAGGACAGGGTGCAAATAACCCTTAGGGTTTCCAAGCAGCTCTGGTGGATTCAAACTGCTGATCTTATGGTTGGCTGCCAACCTCCTGACAGCTGTACCACCCAGGGCTCCTTCTTAGACATACAGAGGCAGAGATCGAAAAAGAGGAGCTTGGCCAAGGTGACAGGGCTGAGCTTCCAGCTACAAATCTCCCGTCTCCCAGTTCTTTAGGAGTGGAGACACTGCCAACCTCTCCTGCCAGTAAGGCAGAATGTCAAAGGTGGGGAGTCCTTGAGTGCTACAAAGAAGCTGCATGACTACTGGAAAAAAAAAAAAAGAAAGAAAAACAACTGAAAGTTGTTTTTAATCCTTTTGGTGGCAAAACCTGACCTGGGCTGACAAGTAGTTGTTTAAGTTTTTGCTTCACATGGTATGATAATCCACAGGGTCTGCTGCAGAAGTATTAATATGTTTGGTTAAACAGGGAGCCATTCCAGTCCTCCTGCCCTGAGGTTGCCATGTAATAACATGACAGGGAGAGGGAGCACAAGTGACTTCAGCTGCCTAGTGTCAGCTGCTGTATTGCAGGCTCTGACTCACGGCCTCATGCGTGACAGAATGAAGTGCTGCTGTTTGAGATCATTCTTGGGGCTGCTGTGCCAACACATTTCACGCAGGGCTCTCCTTATTCACTGGCCTGCTTTAACAAACATCATGCCTTTTTTTTTTGCTTCCTTCTTTTTCCCTATCTTTCCTGATTACATGTCCAAAGTAAGCAAAATGAAGTCTTGCCATCTTGCTTCTAAAATGCATTCTGGTTGTATTTCCAGGAAATTTCAAAACACCTCTTCCCTTAGGATTTCTGATGAGAGATTCTGAATATGTAATAAGACTAAACTAAATGGGATAAATGTCAGCATGCATTAAAGTCTACAGAAGTCAACAGTGCAAGTGCAGGAGAAAGGAGATTTAGTTTAACAAGGGCATATTTAAAAGGGATTGCTCAGTTTACAGTGAATTGCTGTTTTTTGAATACTATTTGCCTTGCCCTAATCATATTATGTAAATTATCGCTAATCTTTATAGTGACTGCGTAAAGCAGAAATGTTACTCTCAGTTTCAAGATGGGAAAACCAAGGTTCAGTGTAGTCAAAAGATTTACACAAGGACGGCCACACCAACACAGAACCAGGACTTGGACCCAGGCCTTCTACCCAGTAAGGTGGCACTATTCTGACTATGTCACACTAGTCATCCAAAATAGGATACAGAAGGGACTTGAATTTGCATCTTGTCGAGACTGTTGAAGTGACTGATGAAGTACTGTCCAGAAAAGACTGTGTTTTCTGGGACCTACATACAGAGGGGGTTGGAGTTACCACAACTAACCCTCAAGTATTTGAAGTCATGAGCACTTTTTCCAATGGGATCTGTAGGGATTCGGATTTCAGTTCAAGATCTGGAGGCATTTTCTAATAAGCTTCATAAGGGCAGAGATACTTTTCTCGGTTGTTTGCTGATCTATCCTGGGGGACTAAAGCACAGCCTGTTTTGTAGCAAAACAAACCAACTAGTTTCCACTGAGTAGATACTGACTCACATTGACTCCACGTGGGTCAGGGCACCACTGTGTTCCGCGAGGTTTCAGTGGTTAAGTTCTCATAAGTAGATGGCCAGGCCTTTCTTCTGAGATGCCCCCGGATGGGTTCAAACCTTCCACCAAGCAACTTAACTCTCTGTATCATCTAGGAACTCCTAGGACAGAACAGTCAACATCTGTTGAATTAATGAATGTGTTGACAAGAAAAGAGAAGAAGTGAGTCTGCTGTCAGTGGTGGCCCCTCCTCAGGGCAGGCATGGGTCCTCATAGTTACCTTGCACCTTTCCAGTAATGGCTTACTTTGTCCTCCTCCACTAGAGAGAGCTCTTTGAAGTCTGGGAAGTGTCATCCTCCTGTCTTCAGCATCTAGGCCAATGCTTAGCACAGAATAGATGTCTATCAAATGCCTGCTGAGTGAACGGATATGTAAATGAACATTAGATCGTGGTTCCTCTCACTCGCTCTACAGCTATCTGCATTTCAGCAAAAGGTATTGCCTTAAAATCACAATTCTTTATGAGCCACAGAAAAGCTAACACCTAAAACCATACTGCAAATAGAGTTAAGCTCGAAGATTACACTTTTTGGCCAAGAAATACAAATTTAGGTAACTCAGGGCTTAGAAATAGCATCATCGCCTGCAGCTGATGCTGACCATGTCAGAATCAGTGCTGTTGAGTAGATTCCAACTCGCACAGACCCTACAGAACAGGGTGGAACTGCCCCATGGGATTTCCAAGGCTGAAATCTTGACAGAGGCAGGCTGCTACATCTCTCTCCTGTGAAGTGGGGGTAGGTTTGAACCACTCAATTTTCGGTTAGCAGCCAAGTACCTCAATCACTGTGCCACCAGGGCTCCTCAAAAACAAACAAACAAACAAACAAAAAACCCAGTGCCAGTGAGTTGTTTCCGACTCATAGTGACCCTGCAGGACAGAGCAGAATTGCCCATATAGCTTCCGAGGAGCACCCTGCAGACTTGAACTGCCAACGTTTTGGTTAGCAGACATAGCACTTACCCACTATGCCACATCATACTATACAGAGTACTAATTCTGAAAAACTAGAACTCCAACTCATTTTTTTCTCTTTAGAAGCAAGAGAAAAACCCAATAAACCCTGTGGAAATACGATTCCTCTGGGGATAGTAGTGATAATGTGGATATTTCATGTATGTAACTTTTTGAGAGTATTTTGTAAACACATTTTATTACAGTTTCAGATTGACAGAAAAAGTGTGGAAGTGCAGAGAGTCCCTCTATTCTCCACTTGCAGTTTGCCCAGTTGTCCACCTCTTTTATCAGTACCAGAGCCCTGGTGGCACAGTGGTTAAGAGTTTGGCAGCTAACCAAACGGTCAAGAGTTCAAATTCCCCAATCACTCCTTGGAAATCCTATGGGACAGTTCTACTCTGTTCTATAGGGTTGTCATAATTTGGGGGGGTTTATATTTGTCATAATAAATGAACCAATATCACTGCATTATTATTAAGTGAAGTCTGTATCATATTCAGATTTCCTTAGCTTTTACTTATTATCTATTCCTTTATGTTCCTGGATCCCACACAGGATAACAGATTACATTTTAGTTGTCAAGCTTCTGTAGGCTTCCTGGTATGATAGTTCTTGGGTTTTCCTTGTTTTTAATGACCTTGACAATTCTGAGGAGCAGTGGTGAGGTATGCCCCTCAATTAGGATCCATCTGATGTTTTTCTCATGATAAGACTGGGACTACATGTTATTGGGAGGAAGACTACCATTGTCATCACATAAAATCAAGGTTACATACTATCAACATGACATATCACTGCTGATACCATCCATGATCACCTGGCTGGCAGTGCTGGATGGGTTTCTCCATTTGAAAGTGATTCTCTTCCACTTTCCATACTGTACTTTTTGGAAGCCACTATGCACAGCCCACATTTAAGGAGTAGGACTTGTGTTCCACCTCACTACAGTATTTTTAAAAGTAGAAGGGGGCAGAAAAATGTCTCCAGAGAGAGGAGGAATGGTTGGATTAAATAAGCAAAAAACATTTTGTTCTCTAGGAGATTATAAACTAACTACGAGAAATCTTAGAGTAAGAGTCTCTTAAATAAGTGGAGTTTCACTGTCCAAGACACTTCCAACTGTGATTGATTCTATGGTTTTCTTTTTCATTAGAAACAAGAAAGTGAGACATTAAACTCCTGCCATCTTTTGCAAACATGCCTTATTCTTGACGTAAATTAATAGTTATTTGTTAAAATGTATGGATGTGGTGAATGGTGTGGTCCCAGGTTGAAATGTTTCAGATCTTAGATATTAACTTTCTCACATCTATAAACAAATGCTGAGCAGCAGAGGCACTTCCTGTGAGAATTTACTGTTGCTATAACTTCAGAGTAAATGACCCTAAATGCAAAGATGGAATTCAACCCACTCCTCCCATCATACACTTCACAAAGCCTATGATTAAAGAGAATCTTAACATAAATAATGCACAATCAATAACATAGTATGCCAAATTACATTTAAAATATTCATGCAATTCTTTTCAAAAAGAAAATCACAAATCTCAATTCAGACTGGGGCTTCTGAAAGGCAAGGAATGGATGAACGAGTCTCGGTATCTCAGAAATGGATTTTCAGGAAATAGTATGATAGTGGCTCAAAGCACTGGTTCTCTGAGAATATTAGACCATATGGTGTGTTTGGCTCAGATATGGTAGAATTTATCTTCAGGCAATCTGCTGTGACTTTATTCAGGACATCTTTTCCTTTATTATTCCAATACAGTGATTTAGTTTACTAGACCAGTATAGAAACAACTTTTGGTATTGATTTAGTGTTCGGATGGATAACCTACTTTTGAATTTGCTTATTCACATTCTTGCTTTAAGAAAAAAGTATTTTTAAAATGTTTGGTCAAGATGTACTCACTAGAAAAATATTGAGGCCACTGGCTCTTGATGACAGGTACTTCTAAAACCTTCCATTAAAAAAAGAAAAAGAAAACAAACATTCTAAAAATGAATTCAGAATTCATGCAGCTCAGTAGTAATACATGTCTCTGACAAATAGAATTTTTTAAAACCTTATGCATAAAATATTTAGAGATTTTAAAGAATTTATGGGCATAATTAAATCATCAAGAAAGTTTCCTGAGCACAATAAATTTTATCGCACCGTAGATCAACAAAAGGTTTTGATATCAAGAAAATTAAATTTTGCCCAAGCCCTAAAATACATCAGTAAAGCAAATAATCCACTGTGCTCTTAGATATTAAAAAGCCTAAAATATGATACATATAATGCATATTTATATCCAACATTGAGATTTTTCTTAATAGAATAACTGAGTTATTCTGATCCCAACCTTGGCATATTTATATGTCTTTCAAAAGGAAAAACTACAAATCTGAGAGCATCAACATACAAATAATGGATACACACACACACACACACACACACACACACACACACACACACACAAATCTACCTACCAATAATGTGCTTTTGGAACTCAGAATTTTTTTTTTTAAATTACGACTGAGTGAAAATGTACATTCCCATATAAATTTACATGCCCACCTATATGCAGCTTCCACTGCTCTCCCTGCCCGGTGACAGCACACTATTCCTCTCTCAGTATGCCACCACAAATTATACGTGAGAAACGATGACTAATAACATTGTGAGGCTGACTTTGAGAATACCCAAAAAGTTAATTACCAGGCTATACAGAACACTGAATCCTAGTCCACCAACAGGTAATCAAATCTGAATAACTAGTTCACGTGAACAGACGGAATCCCAAATGTTTTAGGACCAATTTAATCCACTGTCATGGATTAAATTCTGTCCCCCAATGTATGGAGCAATTTAGCTGGGCCAAAATTCCCAGAACCGTGTGTTTGGCCTTCATTTTTTATTTTCCTATGTTGTAAATTCTAATCTCTGCTTGTGGTTAATACAGCAAGATTGGGCTTTGTTTTAAGGAGGATTTGGGTTGGACTGTAACATCCTATGCTCACTTCCCTGATCCTAGTAAAGGGAGTTTCCCTGGGGTATGGCTTGCACTTCCTTTGATCCTGCAAAAGGTAAAAGGAAAGGGAAGCCAGCAGAGTTGGGGACCTCATACAATCAAGAAAACAGTGTAGGGAGCAGACTATATCCTTCAGACTTGTGGTTCGTGCCCCGGGATGCTCCCAGACCAAAGACAGACATGCAACGCAAGGACCTTCCCCCAGAGCCAGCAGAGACAGTGGGTGACCCCTGGCGCCAGCACCTTGAATTCTGGACTTCTAGTCTACTAGACTGTGACAGAATAAACTTTTCTTTGTTAAAGCCATCCACTTGTGGTGTTTTTGTTACAGCAGCACTAGATGACCAAGAGAATTGGTACCATTTTTAAAAATAAGTGTCCTTATAAAATGATCACATTAGTTAAAAATCCACTTCATTTAGCTATACAGTAACAGAGCTGTCCTTTTTATGTTCTTAGGTTCTTTTTTTTAAGTCCCATGTTTTGAAAACTATAGGTGCTTTCAAACCTTGAATTTTAATACAATCTTATACCACCCTTGGAGTCCTAGTGGCATAGTGGTTGTCTTAAGAAGCCATTTAGGGCTGCTATAACACACAAGTGGGTGGCTTTAAAAGATGAGAAATTTTATTCTGTCACAGGCTGGTAGTTTACATGTCCAGATTCAGCACATCAGCTCCAGGAGAAGTCCTTCTCTATTGACTCTGGAGGACAGACCTCCCTTGTCATCCATCTTCCCTAGCCTGGCAGCTTCTGAGGTGCAGGGACCCTGGAGCCCAAGGACACACTCTGCTCCTGGAACTGCTTTCTTGTGAGGTTCCCAACTGTCTATTAGCTTCCCTTACCTTTATATCCCAAGATATTGCCCCAACGCACAATACAGTCTTACACACCAAGCTCTGGCTCACCAAAGCAACCGCTGCCCATTCTCCCTCATTAACATCATAGAGGCAGAATTTACAACATTACAGGAACATCATACAATACTGAGAATCATGGCCTACCCAAATTCCTATGGACATTTGTGGTGGTGGTGATACAATTCAATCCATGATAGTGGTTAAGAGCTCAGCTGCTAACCAAATGGTTAGCAGTTCAAATCCCCAGATGCTCCTGGGAAACCATATGGGGCAGTTCTACTCTGTCCTATAGGGTAGCTATGAGTTGGGACAGACTGGCTGGCACCTAACAACAAATATACCTCCCTTGTTTATCCTGCAACAAAAATGTACTGTTTGCAAGCAGTTTGATTTTTGAGTTCAATTTGTACTTAACATGTTGTTAAACTTGGTAAATACCAAATGGAAAAGTACTGTATATTAATATTAACATGAAGAAATACAGCATTTCTGTCAAAGGAAATGGGTGTTAACTCATCTATAAATTTTCATCATGACACAATTTGGGAAGTTATATAAAGGGAGGTTAAGTGACTTGCTGAGGTCAGTTAGTATGCTCACAGTGACACAGGTTTTCCATCTTTCAATTCTCTATTTGAATTTTGAGGGAATTTGTCAGTGCCCTATTCAATTAAATTATATTTGGTGATAATCTGGGAATTAACAAATGAAGCCAAGCATCAGCAATAGGAGGCTATACTGATAGAGAAACATACTGAGTACTGATAATGTGTGAAAAGGTTAGCTAAGGAACCTGATCTCTGCTGCCACATACTAACATATTTTACTCCAGAATCTAACATGTTCTAGGAATAACAGAGATCAGGGTTTGCATTATAGAACACACACAGTATTGGTAAAGTTACCAAGGGAACCTGATCTTTCACTTATCAACAGTTCTCCCTGTCAGTTTGTGATGCAGATACAACAATTCCTCCTGGTAGTTGTGAAGTGGCTACCATAGCCTCAAACCCAACCAAAAACCAAGTTACTACCTCCCACTCCCATCTATGACAGCCCCCCTGCTTTTGCCAATAAAAAGAACCCCCTAAATCTATGCTGGGTCTTTTTCCATTCCTAGACACTGACCCCTTCCGTTCTTTGTAACATATTTTCCCTTAATAAACTGTTCTGTCATCTGCAACCAAAAAGGATGCATCCTCATCTGCTTTGGGGAGGAGAAGCCTACTTTGCCACCTGTCGGAGACCCAACTTAGTAGCTTAATTTCCAGAACCCAAATCAGGTCACTTGGGGTCTAATCAGTTACGACTTCAACAATGTGTCTGTACTAGAATTTTTCAGACTTGAGTTCAAATCGCAGTTCACCTCTACATGACCTAGGATGAATTATTTCATCTCTAAACCTGAGTTTCAACATCTGTCAAATATTTACTTACGAGGCTCTTAGGATTAAAGACACAACTTATGGAAAGTAATTGATCCAGTGCTTGGCACTTACTCTGTAGTTCTAGCACTTATCACACTGTTAGGAATTGTGGTTTGCTTGTCTTCACTTACAGGCAATCAACTCATTGAGGGCAGGGGATAGGTGTTTTTCATCTCTGTATTCCCAGAGTTATATCAGCAGACTATTAAGTTCAAAACAAATGGTAGATAAAGCATGACGAATGGACAGTGAATATTCAAATTCTTTTCACGGACCACTTTTCTTATTCTTAAATTTATTATAAGTTTTTCAAGCACAAAAGACACAAAATAAATCAGCAGCCTACTTTGTCCTACCCTAATTTTTGTCTTATGACAGTCAACCCTTCTGTGTTATGAAGGTGGGATGGAGAGGCAGTAAGTTCGTCTACTCATAGCCCAAGCTGAACATCCCTAAGAAGTTGAGCAGGTCTAGTCCCTTATTATTCAAATGTCAGGCAATTAATTGGTCTCATTCCTCAGCATACAATTACTGACCATTTACCATGTACCAAGTAGTTGTCTAGGTACTGAGGAAAGAGCGATAAATAAAACAATCTCTTCTCCTCAATAAATTTAAAGTGTAAGAATGACTGCACTAACCTAGATCTTAGCATGTGTAAGAGTCAACTGGGATGCTTGTTAAAAATGGCAGTGCTTAGATTCTTCTGCAAACAGTGTAAGCAAAACCTGGCAGAAGAGCCCAGAAGTCAACAACCTGGCCTGCCCCTCCTGAGCTCAGCGGTGTTGTCCACCTGCTGTCCCTAATGTCTTCCCACTCGCTCTACCTGCCCATGTCACCTCTGACATGATCTCCTCTAGAAGTCTTCCCTGACCACCCTTTCCCCCTCATGGAGTTAATTTCTTCCTTTTCTCTGTACCTTTTCTGTTTGTATCCATTTCTATGAACAAGTCACCACACTACTTGTTTACACTCTGCTTCCCTTACATGCCCTAGGCACTTTGTTCGCAGAAATGGTCCCTTCACCCCCATACCTATGTACCTGGCACAATGCCTCTGTGCAGTGGATGGTCAGGAAACACTAAATAGCACTTGGAAAAATTTTAAACCTCTTGATAGAGCTGAGAATTTCCCCAGTCAGAGCCAAGAGAGGGTCAATGGTCATTTAAATTCATTCTGTTGCTACTTTAGTTAACCAGCACACTCAAGGGTTATTTTGACAAGGCACACATTCTTATCCTTATTTAAAAATTTCCTGCAGGATGTCTTAAACTACAATTTTTAAGGTTAGAATTGGTAGTCTCAACAAATGTGAAACAATTATCATTATTTAACTAATTTTACCCATCAAATCAACTTGGTCTGATTTAAGCTTAATAAGGATTTTATTTTTTTTAAGAAAATGAAAGCAGAAGCCAATTCATAGCTTAAAGATTTGGTGTGTCTAGGATGTGACACAATAAAAATCAATTTTTTTATTTTCATTATATTTCAGTGAAAATCATAACTCTTGGAAATATCACTATAAGTATACAAAACAATAGGAATTCACAGAAATACATAAGGCATAGAATATCAGTAACATAAGATGAACTAACTTAGCTGTTAATTTGATTGCTATAGGTTCCCTCTAAACCTGTCACCTCTATTCTATTACGATAAAAATTTGTGTCAGCATCTATCTAAGTAAGTCTGTCATATAATCTGTTTTTCTGTAAATGTACTAAACAACCTTTTCAAAAGATGTCAGTAGAAAATATTTATTTCTTTTACATTTTTCAAACTATCAAAATATAATCATAAATAATCACAGCATGAATGTTTTATAATAAATGTGACCTGATTCAGTATAGTACACAAAAACTGAATGTCATGAAGTCTTAGTTGATAAGGTTTTTTTAAGATGTCTTCTTCAAGTGTTACCCCTTCTGCACATTTAATGAATGGTGTTCCCATTCTTATAGTTGGTCAAGCCAAGAAAATGAGGTGTCAGTCCAGCTCTTACCCTTCCCGTCCATCCGTCCATCATAGATGCTCACTTCTGTTGCTCTCACTCATGGCTTCTTATCTGCCTTTCTTGTCTGTTTTCAACAGTGGCTAGTCATCCTTCTAACTTCACAGCTAAAATCTTCAATGTCTTTCTATGGTGGAGAACATAAAATCTAAACTCTTCAGGAAGGTACACAGGGCTTCCATGATCTGCAACCCAGGTCAACTTTATATTTACCCCAGTCCGTCAAAAACGTATTCACTATGTTACTTGTGGAAACCCTCGTGGCATAGTAGTTAAGAACTATGGCTGCTAACCAAAAGGTTGACAATTCAAATCTACCAGGCAGTCCTTGGAAACGCTTGGGGCAGTTCTACTCTGTTCTTCAGGGTTGCAATGAATCAGAACTGACTTAACAGCAAAGGGTTTGATTTTTTTTGTATGCTTTTTGTACTTGCTGGAATCTTCCATGTGGTTTTACTCCTCCTTAGAGGGAGCTCATTCTATTCTTGGTCCCTAGAACCCTCTCCTCACCCAACTGACAAATTTTTCATTTTGTCTACAAGATTTGAGCTTAAGCATAATTCTACCACAGCAACCATCTAACTGTAGTTTGATTTTTTTTGTTGCTGTTGTTGTCTGTGTGTGTGTCTGTCTCCCATCTAGATTGCACAATTTATGGGCAGAAGCACTTTTTTTCATCTCTGTTATTCAGTGTCAAGTGGAGTGCCTGCCTAAGGAAGGCAGTCAGTAAACACAGGTTGAATGAATGGGTGGTTGTCTACCCTGCATTACCTACAGCTGACTCTGTGAAGAGCTATGCCAGAAACATAAAAAAAAATAAATGAGAGAAAGAGGATGGAGGCTGACTTATAAACAGCTGAATCAAGATACACAAATTGTTGCCAGCTGCTTGACCTCTCCTGTACTTTTCTCTTCAGTCCTTACTTAGGCTAAAGTGGGAGCTTTGATGAACACACTTTAGCTCTACAAGTTTTAGAAGAAGGAAAACTATGTCTATCTGGAATAATTTAAGAGAGGTTTCCCACAAAGGAACACATTCAATTAGCCACGGCCAACCTCTTTTACCAAAAGAAGCATCCCTTATCTACTGCATGAAGGTTTCACTCATTCATCTATAATTCTTCCTATTGATGCTGTTTTTGAGATTTATTTATTTATACCTATTTCGTATGGAGGAAGGTTTGCCAAAGCTGCTGTTAATGAGTATTCTCTCACGAAAAATTAAGTATCCTCCCCTTTTTAGGGGTCAGTTTCTTTATAGGAAAAATCAGGGTGATAACAATCTCTTTTCTGTGAGGTTGAAATGCGAGAAAGTGAAATTACTTTGAGAAGCATAAAAAAATCAAATAAATTTAACATACTATTATTATTTCCAGCCTACTATGACTATTTTTAATTTGTTTTGTTTTTTTCCTTAGCCCAGTTTAACACACTGAAAGGAATAGGATTTTTATATGAGGGAGGGGATTCAGATCTTTTAATTAATAGTCCACTGATGTTTCTGTCCATTGAGATCTCCTGGGGACATACAGAGATGCATACAGACATACAGATATATCATCTCAGACCTTGTAAATTAGAGGCTCCAGGAGCAAAGTCTAGAAATCTGCACGGAGCTATGATAATGAGCTAGTTAGAGAACTGCCGTTTTAAGTCTAACACCATAAGACTGGCAGTGTTTCCGTCTGTTGTGCGTAGGGTTGCTATGAATCAGAAGCAACTCAACTACACCCAGTAACAACAAAGTCTACTAAGAAACCAGCTGCTGTGAGGTCAGTTCTGTCTCATGCTGACCCCATGTGTGTCCAAGCAGAACTGTGCTCCGTGGGTTTTGCACTGGCTGATTTTTTGGAAGTCGATCACCAGGTCTTTCTTCTAGGGTGCCTCTAGGGGAACTAGAAGGTTTAACTTTTTGTTCAGCAGCCAAGTAGGTTAACTGTATGACTCACAGATGCCCTGACATCATATAGGAAGTTGCTTCTCCAAACAGTGGCGTGTGTTAAGGGCACAGACATCTGGGTCCCAGACAGATTAGATGAAAACCTGTTGAAACAAGGTTCCCCTGCCTCTCAGGACTCTGTCACACAGTTTGTAAACTGTGACTGTAGTCACTGGGGCTCCATTAGGAGTGAAGGCACAGCTGAGGGCATTAGTGGAAGAAAAGTGAAGTAAAGAGAGGCACCAGGTGGGAAGTACGAGGTTTAAATTCCACTGGCATCAAAAGGTGCTGGAAATACTTTAATGTTTCCAACACTCCCGTAAGCTCGAAGATCTCCAACTCTCTAGGCAGAAGACTCGATCCTTTCTACTTCCATCCTCTCTTCTTTTCTCCCTCTCTACCCTTCTCACAACCAAGCACACATACCAGGCAAGAAATTGATGAAACTGCCTGAAAACTAGATTACTGTCTATGTAACTATGTTTATATGAAAGAACATGCCCCAAGTTCCCAAAACCCCAGTCAACCATGACCTTTAAAAACACAACTAATTTTTAGATTGGAAACTGCCTATCTTACCCTAGTAAGTCCAGTAAAGTTACAGAACACACATATTTAATTATTGCCTATTCTTATTACTAGAAAACATAAGGCCAAAAATTATTTTTCTGGAATTTTGCAGACAGAGGGCAGCATGTACAAGCCAACTGCACAAGCAAAAGCCTATGTGGAATTTTGTCTCCTCAAGACAACTTTATGTAACAGTGCTTTTTAAACTCAAAATATTTCCAGTCATTTATAGTGCTTTGGCATTTCTGTTCACCAGAAAATAAATCATTACATAGCTAAGGAAGGTATTTATTCATTCAGTTCATCAAAAGAAAGCATCTGAAGTCAGGCCTGGCACTGGAAGGTGTACAGACTCAGATGTGATGGCAAGCACAACGTCAAAACACGCAGCAGCTAAAAATGATAACTGATCTTGTCATACTCTGTCATTCTGCAAATCCAAGTAAGATATTGCTAAAGTGATTTATATTAGTGCTGTTGAAAGAGAATTAAGAGTTTAATCTTTAGCAGATAATCTTGTAAGTGACTCTATGGCTGCCTATAGAAGTATTTACTTACAAAGTTGCATACTAACGAATAATTGCGGTGGTCTTTTCTTTAATTATAAATGATAATGCATGTAAATCCAATGTATTCATTGACAGAATTCAATTAGAATTTAAAAGATATTGATTTTAAACCCTATTTGGTGTTTCTGAACAAGTCTCTTTTGCATTTTTCTGTTCTGGTTAACACACACACTCTTGGATTCAACCAAAACCAAACCCACTCTCTTTGAGTTGATTCCAACTCATAGTGATCTCTTAGGGTTTCTGAGGCTGTAAATCTCTTTGGAAGCAGACTGCCATATCTTTCTCCTGTAAATCCACTGGTGGTTTTGAACCATCAACTTTTTGATTAACAGTCTGTCACTCTAACCATTACACTACTGGGGCTCCTTACTCTTGGATTAGAATCAAAAAAACCAAACCACAGCCGCTGAGTTGGGTCTGACTCACAGTGACCCTAGAGGTCAGAGTAGAACTACCCCACAGAGTTTCCAAGGAGCACCTGGTAGATTTGAAGTGCTGACCTTTTCTTTAGCAGCAGTAGCAATTAACTCACTACGCCACCAGGATTTCCACTCTTGGATTAGAGCGTAACAAATCACTACTGTAGTTCTCTCACGTGTAAGGACAACTGGCAAATGGGTACATCCTATTTCCTGAGGGATGCATTCTTGGAGATAGGAGCACTGATCCAATCAGTGCTAACTGGGGGGCATGACAACTGATCTGTCATTGGCATCATACTTTGGTGATTGCTCTTCAGTTTACTTCAAATCGCCTCTCTAGTTTCTACCTGTAGATTCTTCTAGCTACCATTCACACAAAGGCTAGTTACTTTAGGCTACAGCAATGCCTTTCATTAACGCCAAAGGATTTCCACTATGCTTGTCACTATTGTTAGGTGTTGTTGAGTCAGTTACACCTCATAGCAACCCCAAGTACAACAGAATGAAATGCTGCCAGGTCCTGCCGTTTCTCAGTCATTGCTATGCCTGAGCCTACTGTTGCAGTCACTGCCTCAATCCATCTTGCTTTCTTTTTATTGCTGATTCTCTAATTTACCAAGCATGATGTCCTTCTCCAGGCACTGGTCTCTCCTGGTAACGTATCCAAAGTATGTGAGACAAGTCTCACCCTGCTTGCTACTATGAAGCATTTTGTTTGAACTTTTTTTCCAGACTGAATTGTTCATTATTTTGACAGTCCATGTTATTTTTGTATTGTGATTAAGTGAAAGTATACAATCTAAACCAATTTTGCATGCCTGCCTGTCTGTAGCTCCATCTGCTCTTCTTGCTCAGTGACAGCACATTCCTCCTTTTCACTCTATACTTCTAGTATCCTCTTAATGAGCACCTGTCCCCTCCTCTCCACCCTCTTCTCTTCCACCTAAAAAGAAACCAGTAGGACAGCCTACTGTAAAATGTATAAAACCATAAAGTACACACACCATATGGTCACACTGTATCCCTGTGTGCAGTCCATTCCTGTCTAATGAGTTGACCTCAGTACCAATTTCCAGTCAGGGACAGCAGCATGTCTAGGGGCCGTGTTCACAAGGGACCCCCCAGGCTGTCAGGCCATCAGTTCTGGTCTTTTATTAGAGTTCTTAACTGCACACCTCTTTTTCTCAGGTTGCCTCATGGACTCTACATTGTGCCCCCCACACAGTTGCCTTTGGTGGTGGCCAGGCAACATTTCACTCTTCTGGCCTCGTGTTGATACAGTCTCCCATGTACACAGGTCCTTCTGTCTCCTTGGCCCTTTTTCCTCATGTCTTCATTGTTCTCAGCCATCATCTGTTCCAGATGGATTGGGACCATTTCATATACTTCAGATGGCAGCTTGCTAGCTTTCAAGATCCCAGATGCCAGTCACCAATATGGGGTGCAGAAGACTCTCTTAGCAATAGACTAGTTATGCCTTTGAAGAGTCAACAAAACACGCAAATATCTTTTTGGTATTCTCTACTTTCAGCCAAGAGCCATTTGACATCAGCAATGATTTCTCTAGTCCTCTTCTGAACGTGGCTTGAACTTCTAAAGTTCCTTGTGGATGCACTATTGCAATCACTTTTGAATGATTTTCAGCAAAACTTTACTTGTGTGTGATATTAATGATATTGTTTGATATTTTCCACATCCTGCTGGATCACCTTTCTTTTCAATGGGCACAAATATGGATCTCTTTCTGTTGGCTGGTCAGAAGGCTGTCTTCCAAATTTCTCGTCATAGATGAGTAAGCATCTCCAGTGCTGCATCTATTTGTTCCAATTAGTATTCCATCAATTTCTAGAGCCTTGTTTTTTTGCCAGTGCCTTCAATGCAGCTTGGACTTCTTCCTTCATTACTATCAGGTTTCTTTTTTGTTTGCTTTTTTTGTTTGTTTGTTTTTATCATATGGTACTCCTGAAGTGCTTGAATATCCACCAATTTTTTTGGTAAAGCAACTTTGTATTCCCTCCAGTTTCTTCTGATGCTTAAGTCATTCAATAGTTCTTTCACGGAATTCTTCAGTGTTGCAAGTTGAGACTTATATTTCTCCTTCAGTTCCTTCAAGCTTGATAAATGTTTACCATGGTCTTTCCTTTTCCTTTCTAATGCCAGGTCATGGCACATATCGTTATCAAATTTTACTTTGGCTTCTTGGGCTATCTGTTGAATCATCTGTTCATCTCTTTATTCCATCATTTCTCCTATTAGCATTAGCTGCTCTAGCTTCAAGAACAAGTTTCAGCATCTCTTCTGACATCTATTTTGGTTTTGTCTTCATGAATTATGTCCTTAGTGTCATCCCACAACTTGTCTGGTCTTCAGTCATAAGTACTCAACACCTCAAATATATTCTTGAGATGATTTTAAATTCAGGTATAATATACTCAAAGCTATATTTGACTCTCATAGAGTTGTTCTAATTTTCTTCAACTTCCACTTGCATAAGAGCAATTCATGGTCTGTTACTCAGTCAGCACCTGGCCTTGTTCTGACTGATGCTATTGAGCTTCTCCATCATCTCTTTCCACAGATACAGCAGATTTCATTCCTGTGGCTTCTACATGGCAAGGTGTATGTGTATAGTCATCATTTTTACTGTTGAAAAAAGCATTTGGAATGAAAAAGTCATTGGTCTCCCGAAAATCTATCAGGTGCTCTCTAGTGTTTAATGGGCTTACTATTAACAAGCCCATTCTTTTCCATCTACCAACAGTTTTTTTTTTGTTTCCAACTTTTGCATTCCAATCATCTGTAATTATTAATGCATCTTGATTGCATGTTTGATCAATTTCAGACTGCAGAAATAGTAAAAATATTCAATTTCCTCACCTTTAGGCTTAGTGGTTGGTATATAAATTTAAGTAACAGTCACATTAACTGGTCTTCCTTGTAGGTGTCTGCATATTATCCTATCACTAACAGCATTCTCCTTCAGAAAAGATCTTGAAATGTGATGCCACGCCTCTTCAATTTGTCATTCCCAGCAGGCCATACAACTGATTCAAACTGGCCAATACCAGTCCATTTCAGCTTACTAATGCCTAGGATATTGATCTTTATGTGGTCCATTTCATTTTTTATGACTTCCCATTGTCCTAGATTCATACATACTATGTTCCAATTATTTAATGGATGCTTACAGCTGTTTCTTTTCATTTGGAGTCATGCCACCTCAACAAAGCTTTCCTCCATTCACATCATTAGGGTCAACTCTACTTTGAGGAGGCAGCTCTTCCCCAGTCATCCTTTGAGTGCCTTTCAACCTGAGGGGCTCATCTTTTATAGCAGACAATAGGTCCTTCTTCCTAATCGCTCTTCCTCTGGCAGCTTCACTGCAACTTGTCCATCATGGATAACCCTCTGGTATTTGTTATGCCAGTAACATAGCTTCCAGCATCACAGCAACATGTAAGCCACCACAGCACAACAAACTGACAACTGCATGGGGCCACTGTTTATCTGGACCACATTAACTACCAGCACTGCAGGAATAAAACAGCAAGGTTGTCCTAAAACGATTGCCAAGCTTTCTTTTCCCAACACGTTGAGCCTAGAAGCCTATTATAACTACCCTTGTTTTAGCAATCCCAAACTGAGAGGTAGAACAGTTAATATTTAGAGTAATTTAATAGCAATTTAGGAAAAAAATCATGATAATTGGAAATAAAGATTAAACTTATCCCTCGTTATTTTTATAATAGATTTCCAAGCTGTATCTCTTGGGACATTGTAGAACAATAGGCATCTACATGATTCAATAAGTTTTGGCAATAGTTGTTAATAGGTACTGTCAAGTCACTTCTGACTTATAGCTCCCCTCTGCACAGCTCTGGTCTTGTGCCATGTTCACAATTGTTTTTATGCTTAAGCCCATCATTGCAGCCACTGTGTCAATCCATCTCCTTGAGGGTTGTCTTCTGTTCACTGGCCTTGCACTCTACCAAGCATGATGTCCTTCCCCAGGGACCGATTCCTCCTGCTCTGTCCCATAGGATCTCTATGAGACAGAATCAACTTGGGAAATGGTAAACAAAGTAAAGTGATTTTTTTACTTGCAGAATTTTCATTAATACAAATTTACGTATTCCTTCAAATCTATAGGAAGGGTAACAGTATACACAAATCTGAGTATTTCGTAACTTTTCCACTCTTTTCTCACAGAGTATCCTTGATATCTAGAAGTATATAGAACAAATTTTGGGAGGCACAGAATGACTATGTAACTTACTGTCCAATCAGGAACATTTTGAGAATGATAGGAGACGCTATTAATAGTTACACTGGGAGGGGGGAACATAAATTGAGAGTGGCCCAACAAGCATGTACAGTCACTACAAAGAAGCATAAAACAAAACAAAACATTTTGAGGACTGAAAATAACAGAATAAAATACTTGCTGGCATTGAGTTGCCTATGAATTTCACAGAGTTTTTAAGGCTGTAATCATTAAGAAGAAGATCACCAGGCCTTTCCTCTGAAGTACCTCTTGGTAGGTTTTAACAGCCGACCTTTAAGTCCATAATCAAGTGCCAAACCATTTGTGCCATCCAGGAATTCCCAAAGATAAAAAAAAAAAAAAAAAAAAAGCCAAACCCTAAACCAAACCCGCTGCTGTCAAGTTGATTCTAACTCACAGAGACCCTACGGGATAGAGTAGAACGGCCCCATAGGGTTTCCAAGGCTGCAAATCTTTACAGAAGGAGACTGCCACACCTTTCTCCATAAAGATAAGAAAAGGGGAGTCACAAATACTGATCTTCAATTTTAAGGTTTGAAAACTATAATTTACAAGAATGATGGCTATTATTCAATTTTGCCCTACCAGGCAAAAAGAATAAAAAATAAAAAAGGGAGCAGGCAGAAATTACAGAGAGGATTTCTACAAGGAGGAATTTTCTGGTAATTAGATCTACCCCCAAAGAGAATGAATTCTGTTGGGAAGAGGCGAGCAATATTCTTTTTTTCAAAAAGTATGTAAACGGAGGTTCGATGTTAGCCAGTGAGGGATGCTGCATTTCTGCACTGTGTCAGACCTAGGAGTTCTAAGAACTAACTAATAATTTCATGATTTGGCTCACAGGAGCTTATTGCAAATCCCTGAGATACTTACCACAATCTAATCCAACTAAACATGATTGTTTCAATGGAAGACTCAAAATGTTTTATAATCTAACTTTTTCCAATTTACTATGTTGCCCAAAGGCATATGAAGAATATATTACTTAACAAATAAAAAAATCATCAAACCTGAAAAACAGAGTTTCTAACAAATTGAACCACATACTGCCATGAGGTGCTGGTTTCTGAAGAGGCCCTTGTGTTTTTATGTAAAAATTAACACTCTGAAAATGCCCAGGGGCTGCAATGTTAGAATTAAAAAACTGAGAGGTTCAGACTTAGGCATAATTTATAGATGAACATAGTCCACTAAAAGGAATCTTAGAGGTTATTCCAATTTAGACTGTTTGTTTGCTCATAAAGATACAAGCCCAGAGATATAAAATATCTTGGCAATATTGTACGGTAAGTTAGGAATACAGTTGAAATCACAACCTAGGGATGAAATAAGTGGAACATATACATAATGTTCAAATCATTTTACCTATCCTCACATGAGAAAATAGCCTATATTAATAAAACGACATTAATCTTCAGGCATTGTAAGGTACTGGATTTTCTAATTTTATGAAAATAGGTGGTTTTTAATGCAGTTTCTGGATCAAATCTCTAATCCTCCTAGTTCATTGAAAAGGAACTTCAAGATAAAGATAGAACAAAATTGTTCATCCTTTCAGTTGTGTAACTAACAATGCTATAAAGTAACAGAGCATCAAATCTTCCCATTTTACAGATGAGAGCATAAATGCTGCAGCCAAGGTCAGACAGCTAGAATGAGAACAACTGAAATTCCAACTCCAGCCAGATCACTGCAGATGAATGTAGCTGTAGTTTCATACTTGCCTGTTCGCAATAAGCGTTTTTATTTTTCCAAAGCTATTTTTGATAACTCATAGAATTGTAATTCTTTAATCAACAAAGAAAAACAAAACAGAGTACCCAATACAAAGTGGATCCACTTGTCCATAGGCCTTTCTTTACCCTAAACAAAGTCACTGGAGGAACTGACACACAGCCAGTCCCTGAGCCCACCTGCTGCCATTAGGTCAATTCTAACTCATGGTGACCCTATAGGACAAAGTAGAACTGCCCAACAGAGTTTCAAAAGTGCACCTGGCAGATTCAAACTGCCATCCTTTTGGTTAGCAGACGTATCTTTAACTACTATGCCACCAGGGTGTCTGGTCCCTGAGCAGAGCTCAGTAGATATCTTTTTTTGAGGGAGAACAGGGGGGTGGGGTGTAGGAGGGAAAGGAGAATGAAAAAACATTAGTCAAATTTATACACATAGGAATCCTCAATCAAATCAAAATTAATCTTTTTTTTTTTTTCTTGAAATTGCCAAGAAGTTACAGGGTCTTGTGTTCATACCTGGCCTTACCATGGAGTTTTATGAGATACTATAAGGCCAAAACAGGTCCTGGTGGTCCAGTGATTACGCACCTGGTGGTAAACCAAAAGGATGGCAGTATGAGCTCACCAAGTGGCTCCATGGGAGAAAGAGCTGCTGCTTTGCTTCTGTAAGGATCATAGCCATATGATGCTCTGCACCACACAATCCTTCCTTTAGAAATTGCCTCATGTTTCTATGTCAATTTGCAACAGACAGATAAATGAAACTACTGCCACCCTGGATGTACCACATCACCATTTGCTGCTCCCAAAACAAAATGAAGCAAACAAACAAAAGACAGTGAGCTCAGAGAACCTTTGTCCACAGAAGTGGAAGAAATACTTGCCAGTGTGAAATCTGCCTGGGAGACAGAGTTGTCCCTCTAGACACCTTCCCACGAGGGACAGTGCAGGCCAGTGCCCTGACTGCACACTGATGCCACACTGAGCCTTGCTGTCACCTCGATTACCTCTCTCCACTTTGGTAAACAAAGGAAGTTTTACCAAACACAGCTTCCTTTCAGAAAGGGAAAAAAACAAAAAAATTAATAAAAATTCTATATGGACAATGTATAATATAAGACAAGAAAATAAAAAACAATATTGCAAGAATAGAGTTGCAGGGGCAGGAGTCCGGGTTCTTAGTGGACATCAAGGCCAACTGGCACAACTAGCCTATTGCTAAGAGAGTCTTCTGCACCCCATATTGGTGAGTGGTGTCTGGGGTCTTAAAAGCTAGCAAGCTGCCATCTGAGATACACTAAATAGCCCCAACTCAGCTGGAACAGACGATCACCAAGGACAATGACATAAAGGAAAAAGCTCAAAAGACAGAAAGACCCATGTGAATGGGTGACTGCATCAACAGGTGACCAGAAAAACCAGATGGTGCCTGGTCACCACCAGTGATAGCCGTGATGATGCCCACGATGCTGAGTCCCAGTAACAACAGGAGAGAAAAAAGGGTGCACCCTAAGAACTCCACTAAAAGACCGCAATTGATGGTCTAAAGGCCTGGGAATTCCCCTGGGAGCATGGCCCCTAATCCTGATGCTGCCCCTGATCATACTGAGTTCAGTTCTTCAGACCAGAATGGATTGGACTTGGGGACACAGAATGACCATATCATGTGTGCACTTTATGGTTCTATGCATCAACACAATGTTATCCTACTGGCCTCCTACTAGAGGAGAGTAGAGAGAAGGGGACAGGAGATTGTTAAGTGGATATGACACGTATAGACCGGAAAGGAGGAGTGTGCTGTCACCTGGCAAGGAGAGCAGAAGGAGCTGCAGATAGGAGGACATGCAAATTTAAACTGGATTAGACATTCTCATTCAATCACATTTTTTTTAAAGGAAATTAATGGCAAGTAAAATAAAAATTAAAAACATCAGCCAGAACTAATCATGGTAAAACCAAAAATCAAACCAAAAAAAAGTAGAGTTAGTATCACCAGTTCTGGATGATGTTTTTTGCTTTTATTTTCTTTATATATATATGTGTGTACATGTATGTATGCATGTATACATATGCACAAATAGTATAAAATTGAAATTTTTTTCACTTAGTATATTGCATATATGTTTTAAAAATCACTAAATTACGTGTGGTTGTGTGTGTGTGAAAATTCACAGAGTCAGAATATTAGGAGTGGAAGGAATACAAGAAATTACCTATTCTAGGGGTTCTCATATTTTTGGTAGCAATCTATATTAAAGAATACATTTTACACTGAAACTCAGTACACACATTCACATTTATACACACACACACACACACACACACACACACACACACCCACACACACACCCATCTGATTAGATTTATAACTCATTATTGGATCATGACCCACAGGTTGAAAAACATTAATCAAACTCTTTTGAAGAGAAGAAAACTGAGTTTCACAGAAGTAAAGTTGTTTCCTAAGATCTCACAAGTGCATAAGTGGCATTTTCAAAGGCAGGATTGGATCTCCTGATTCCTAGCCCATATCATCTCTGTATCTCTTAGCCATTCTGGTAGATGGAGATGTTTGTGTGTACGTATGTGTACAGGGGTTGAGTGCGGGGGAGCGGCATATGGTACCCTGAAATACACAGAAAAAATGTTGAATATTTACCATGGCAAAATAAATTAATGTAATATTTAATTTATGACCCAAGAATTAATCTAGTCATACTGTTGGATAACTTTCCAAAGGAACAGATTCAGTAAATTTCCATAACTGAATAAATACCAGGCTATTACAACTCAAATGAGTGGTTAGAGTAACTTTATGTCACAGCCCTGTGGAATATGTGATAGTTTTACTATATGGGTTGGGAAATGGTTGAGAGCTTGGCTATTAACCAAAAGGTCAGCAGTTCACAACCAACAGCTGTTTCTTTGAAACGCTATGGGGAAGTTCTACTTTGTCCTATAGGGTCACTGTGAGCCCCAACTGACTCAATGGAAATGGGGTACACGGTTGGTAAAATATCTTGATCTGATGTGTTTCAGTTGCTTTCTTTATCTGTAAAACAGAACTGTCTGGCAAACTTGAAAGAATGCAGGGATGAGATGGAAGAATGTAAGCACTTTATGAATAACAGTATCACTTACAGATACAAAAAAATTAAAATATACAAAACATGTAGAAATGTGAATGTATCCCTAAGCTTAGGCTAGCTAGATCATGCCACGATCACAACACTTCATCAAATCGCAAAGGCATAACTCCAAAAAGTTTTACTTCTTATTTCACCAATTCCAGTGTAGGCTGAGTAAGAATCTTGCGGTACTACCGTCTCCACATGTGGCTTTCAGGTCAGCAGAGCAGGGGAAAAGAAATTCAGAGGATGGTGCACTGACTCTTAAATGCATTGGCCTGGTAACATTATAAACAGCATGTATTCATAGCTCATTGTCTAGACCCAGTAACTGGCCCTGCCCTACTGCAAAGAAACCGGCAAATGTGAGGTAGTAAAAGGATGTGATACGAGCAGCAGACATCTCTCCCACAGTAATGGTGCCAAAATTGTTAGAAACTGACTAACTATAATCAGCTCCATTAGTGCATATCCCTCAGTCCCCTAGTATAAAACTATAGTGGCCAACATATTATCCCCATTAGCATTTCTGTTTTTCAAACTGTTAGCTGGGAGTAGGAGCAATAAATTTTTAAAAGCTTGAGCACCTGTGTATAATTGGTCTGACCTCTAACAACCAACAAAGCAGCCTGTCATGGAGCTACAATATTTTACGCTCACAGAGGTCCTAAAGTATATGACAATCACGTATAGAAACTACACTCTGTTGAGCAGGCTATTTTCAGCACTGTTCTCATAGCATCACTGAGCTGGAAGAATCGGAGGCAATAAAGTTAGCCAGTATCTTCATTTTGTACATGAAATAAGATCAGCTGGATTCTAAAACAAAGTAGTTGAGGCATCAGAAGCAAGAGCAAATTTTCTCCAGAGATTCAATATGCCCTTCAGGATACACTGGCTGACAGCCTTGACATTCAAGTAATTCGTTAAACATACAGTATGCGGTTCAGTCAACTGACCAAACCATTTATACTGTAATACCACAAAATGTAAAAGCTCTCTTTCTAAAGATTATAAACAATTCTCTAACATATGGCTCCAAGCTCCCAAAGTACAATTGCTTTATAGATTTTGCTCCATGTGGATCATAAAGTCAGAATTTGACGATGGTGTACATGTATGTGTGTACATGTGTGTGCACGCATTCACGTGTATGCAGTAGATGTCAATAGACAACATGGTATGGTAAAGTGAAACATTGCTTCAAATTTTTTGGTTCCCTGTAATAGAAATGTAGATTTGCATCCTTTGCCACGTAACTGCTATACTATTCAGTGGACTAGATGGGCATATATTCTGCCTCAGAGACTTTGACCAGAAGTGACTGAAGGGTGATTCAGTGGGAGGCTTTAAGAAGGGTCATGTGTTTATGCTCTGTACTGTGGGTCTCCTGCCATCTGCCAGGAACATAAGAATCGGAGAGCTGCCAGTCCTAGCATCAGAGAGAAGCAGAGCAGACTTAACCCTACCTGCACCTGAAGGAACACTGCCCCAGCCATCCAACAGGGTGAGAAAAATAAATGAAGACCTCTGTAAGTAGTGGGATCTTGGGGTTGTCTGTCAGGTTGCCCTAATGGAGCAAAGTCACATGGGAAAAACATAGAGAGTATTTCCAAAAATGACTCACACAAATTTTCCATTCTTTAAAGACATGGTCTCCTGAAAGAAGACAGAAAAATGGCAGAAATGCCATGGAAATTAAGGATGAGCTTATGAGGATCTGTAAAATAAAAATGTGAACTCTAAAAAAAAAGAAAAAAATGCTTATAGTTTCCGAGGGGTTACTAATGCATTTGGAGAAGACAGCACCACATTCTACATGAAGAAAGGGGTTTTAGCTTGCCTGACAACATGGGCAAGATGCTTGGTGTTTTATCAGTTTTGCTCCTAAATCAATTTCTGTTGAGATATAAGAAAGAAAATTAAGCAGAGAGACACAAGGACCTCATACTATCAAGAAACAAGAGTGAGGAGAATAACACATCCTTAGGCCTCGGGTTCCTGAGTGGAGAAGCTCCTCAGATTGATGACCAGCACCCTTCCCAAGAGCAGAGCGACAGAGAGAGACAGAGAGACAGAAAGGTTTCCCTGGAGCTGGCAATCTGAATTTGGACTTCTAGCCTCCTAGATTTGAGAGAATAAATTTCCCTTTATTAAAGCCATTCACTCATGATATTTCTATTATAGCAGTACTAGATGACTAAGGCATCTATCAACCTTTTTTTCTTCCCCTCATGTCATTTTCTCCCTCCCTCCCTCCTTTCTTTCCTTTTTTTCTTTTATTGGTGCTAATTAAAACCCAAAGTTCAGCAATCCTCGACATTATTCAGAACATCTTACGAGTCAGATCAAAAAGGGTTTGTGGATTAATTAGATTGAGAACTCTTTCTTCAGACAAAACACGCTAATCTTGACTGTTAGAAGGAATAGTGTGAATTCAATGGTCTAAAATTGATGAAAAGCAGCATATATTACCTTTTACTTTCTGATACTTAACTTTACCTGAAAGGTTTTCAACCAATATTAAGAGAAACACATTGACATTAACCTTTTCCTACACATATATTTCTTCTGAAAGTGCATGATATTTATGCATACTATAAACAGCTTTTCCCCTAGCAAAAAGTATATGATTTGGTTTATCCATACTGAAAATATAAATAGGAAACATAAAACAAACACCTGCTATATGCCAACACTATGCTATGTGCCTGATACTGCTTATGTCACTTAATTCCTTTTTCCAAAATGTACCTGGAAATTGGGGCTAGTATATCATCCAGTTTCTGGAACAGAAATTCAAAAGGGGTAATTAATTTGCCCATGTTCACATGCTACTCAGCGATGAAAAGGGAAACCAGAATATAAATTTTTCTCTCTAAAACTCAAGCTGAATCACTGCTTTACTGTAGCATGTATCTTAAGGAAAATGGTATGTTTTGAAGCTAACTAGATAATTACATCTTTGCCCTTATTTTTATACTTCTTTATTGTCTTCTTATTTTTTAGTCAAATGAATACCTGCCTGAAAACCCTGCCTCCACTTCATCTCAAAAATAGGGCCCAGCAGAATGAATCATATATAACAGTCACTCAGTAATTATGGAATGACTAACTGAAATGTGAAATTATTACACTTATTATTATGGGTACTTTCAATATACTTTTCAACCTCTCTGCATTATACTAATGGATTTTATTCTGGAATAACATTTAAAATCATAAACATTTTCCAACACTATATAAATTTACAATTCTACCATTTTGAATTTCTAGTAAAAAACTATCATCTAGTACATTATAATAGCTACTGGTGTTTTGGAATACCATAAATTATTTCATAAATCACTATAATTCTAAACATCTTAATATGTAACCTTTACATTGCACGGAGTTTACTGAAATATTCTAGAAGCAGGAACAATGATTGGAAAAATATGTTATTTATTGCATAACCTCACACTCACAATTCCTGTATCTAACTAAAATATCCAGAGATCTCCTCAGTTTCCAACTTATAATTATGTATCCAAAAGAATTTCAAATTATAAAAATATTTGAAGTACGCATTCTTTTCCTAAAAGTAGGTTACCTTAAAAAAAAAGGTTAAATTACTAACTTAAAATATCCTTTTCTCAATAACAAGACCCAGGGCTTAACAGGATGCTAGCCCAAGAATCATATTCCAGGAGGGTCATCTACCAAGAAGAAACTTATCGCTCAGGTAGCATTTCCCATGCCCATGGCTCAGGGAGAAAGGTAATGGAGTACATCACTGAGCTGGTATGCAGAGAAACTGATGTATCAAATTTGAGAAATGATTATCTCCCTCTCCGTGTGCACTGGAAATCCTGGTGATGTAACGGTTAAAAGCTATGGCTCTAACCAAAAGTCCAGCTGTTTGAATCTACCGGGTGCTTCTTGCAAACAGTATGGGGCAATTCTTCTCTGTGCTGTGTGTTCACTATGAGTTGAAATTGACCCAACAGGAATAGTTTTGGGTTTTTTGTTTGTTAGTTTTGGGTATGTGTGCCTTGGGTTACTCTCCCCTGACGAGCAATTTAATGACATTATGTTGAAATAGAACATTCTGTACCCTTTGAAAGAAAAGACATGAAGTATGTATGAAAGCATTACTATGAATGTTAAAATTAGTACTTTTATCCTACTTGGTTAAATAATAAAGGGAGACAGTAAGCCCATTTATCTACCTTTAGGTTCATAAAAATCTCATAATGTCTTCTAGGCACACTTTCCTTTAGGAGATCAAATTAGATATTTTCTCTGCCAGTGGGTATCATTACTTTAAGGAGTACTACTAAATTGTCAAATAAGGATAGAGCCTATAGATTAAAACAAAATAGAACAGAATATCAAGAGAAAAGAGTTATTTGATATATTATCATTTAAAAAGATTACAAACGAGAAGTGGCTTTGGATTATCATTAATCTGGTAGGCTCAGAAGAGATTTTAAGTTATTCATGTCATCAATATGTTCCAAGCTATTTGGCCTTTGACGTGGCTTAACTTCAGATCCAGGGACTGTAGGATGAAGATGTTATAACTACATAAGATCACTTACAGATTTTTATGGATTAGAAAGTTCAGTAAGTGCATGATCCAATTAGATCTGCTTTCTGTCATAAAAAAAATCAATTGATAAAAAAAGGCACCATGTTTTATAAAGTAGAGGGTCAATAAAAATGAGTAAGACCCTCTCAGTCCTTCAGTATTGCTGTAACAGAAATGCCACACATGGATGGCTTTAAAAAGTCCAGTAGGCTACAAGTCCAAAATCAGGGCATTAGCTCAAGGGGAAGGCTTTCTCTGTTGGCTCTGGTAGAAGGTCCTTGTCATCAATCTTACCCTAGACTGGGAGCTTCTGAGTCACAGGGACTCCAGGTCCTCTCCAAGGACATGTTCTGCTCCTGGCATGCTTCTTTCCTGGTGGTATGAGATCCCCAACTCTCAGCCTGCTTCTCTTTCCTTTCTACTGCAAGAGATTGCCTCAAGGCATAACATAATCTCACACATTAAGGCCTGCCTCACCAGCAAAACCACCGCCTATCCTACCCCTTCGCATCACAGAAGCAGGGTTTACAGCATACAGGAACATCACACAAAATACCAAGAATCATATTCTAACCAAATTTGTACACACCTTATTGCGGAGACACAATTCAATCCCTGACACCTTCAATGAGATGGATTGGTGTAATAGACTCACGCATACCAGCAATCACAAAGACAGGGCAGAGACGGCTAAGGACTCATTCTGTTACACACAGGTCACCTTGAGTCAGAGCCAATTTGATGGCAACTTACAACAAAAATATGGTCGCTTATACAATATTTGTCTCACGAAGTCATTAGAATGAGGGATGATGGGAAATTATGATTAGATATGATGAGAAAATACTACCTTTTAGGTAAAAGCTCATCTGCACAAACCAACACTGAAAGAATACCTATTTTGTGCCAGGCACTATGGTGGAGAAGAAAATCATTAGATCATGTAAAAGAAATAAAAGCACAAATGGGAGGGAGAGGAATGTGTTGCTTACATTTATTCTTATACATTGTCTGTTTGGCCAGGAGTGCTCAATTGTTGAACCAATATCCCTTCTCTCTTTCTCCCTTAATATAACACACTGAATTTTTTTTTTTTTAAAGAGCTGGCAACACACTGAGTTGATATGACCAAGCTTTGGCTAAGTTTTCACATGACTAACTTTTGGCTCATAAGAAGTGAGCACAAATTTTTACACGGGACATTTGGGAAAAGCTTCAAATGTGGGCTGACAGCTAGGATGCAACCTTTTCCTTTACCCTTCTCATTTCCTGGAACTTCCTTCTAAAGCTGAAGTTCTGGCAGCTGTTCTGGGGCCTGAGGCCTGTATGACAGATATGGTCAACTAGGAAAAGCAGAAGGGCCTCATATGGTGGGCTCCTGAGTCCCATCAGGGGCCACAGCATCCCCACAGCAGCTGTGGACTGCCACTGTCTAGAATTCTCATTGCAGGCAGAAAATAAATGACTAATTTTTTTAAGCCACTATCTTTCGTACACAATTTTGAACCAAAATATCAGGTTAAGAACTCCCTGGATGGTGCAAGCTGTAAACAAGCAAGGCTGCTAAACAGACAGTTGGAGGCTTAAGTCTACACAGAGAAACCTACGAACCAAGCCCTGGCAATCTACTTCTGCAAAATCAGCCACTACTGGAAAACCCATGGAGCACAGTTTTATGCTAATGTATACACGTTCACCATGAGTTAGCATCGGCTCAACAGCAACTGGTTATTGATATGGATATGACATCCTAGAGAAATAAGAAAGACCCCTGCAAATTTTAACCAAATTGTCTGGGAGGATTTTAACCCTACTGCACAACACATAAAAGATTTATTCCCAGGAAAATCAAAGATTCTTTTGTGACATTTCAGAGGTAGTGTGCTGAAAACCACGGTACCATCAGCACAGAGCATTATTCTAAACACAGATGCTTACTGCTTTTTACCAGGAGAGAGGGGGCTTTGTACATACACCACAAGGGGGAGAGGCACAGGGGAAACTGTGGCCAACACAGCAAAAGCAGCAGGACTCGAAGTTGCTTGCTTTGTAAATCCTGGCATCTAAACGGGCTCTCGGAGGTGTAGTATAATAAAATTCCTGTGTTAATTACAGCAGCATACTTAAAGTGCCATCATTAACGTTGTGTCAGCAATTACTTGTACAACCTTATTTTCTAGAGAATAATAAAACTGTGTTTGGGACTGATACCTTGGGCTGAAAGTTGGTAGTCAGCTCTCCATCTACAGGGCTTTCTTGCTTCTGACAAATTGGAAGATAGCCTGAAACAATGTTCCCTTGAAATTGTGGAAGAGAGAATTCTAAATGAACAGACTTCGAAATTGCTTTGCCTTTGATTGTCTGCAATTCAGATCTGTGAACTGTCAGTGATGATCACTTCTGCCATGTTTCAGGGTGAGAAATGTGGTTTCTAAGGTAACAAAAGCTCAAACTGATGAGTGCTTAGAAAATTAAAATCACTTCTCTGAACTGTTCTTTAAAAGAAGCAAACCAGTGTTATGGAATAGAAATATTAATTTTTTGTTACACAGATCTAGGATGGAATAGTTTCTGAGGAACAAAATGGGCAAGAGACTTAAAGAAGGCCTGGATTTAGTCAGATCAGGGAGAAGAAAATGACTTCACAAACAGAACTCTCACCTAAGAACAGACACGTAAGTTTTCCGCACAGTGGAAAGAGAGTTATAAAAACACATGGAAGGGGTAACATTAAGAAATTTGCTATTAGAATAGTCACTGGAAAGACTAAGGCTTAAGGAATGTCACAAACTTTCTAGAATACTGTGATGTGTTAATTATATACGACAATGTTAAAAATATAATTAACATGTCAATTATGTTTATTGTACTACAGTACTATGCAGCACTCCCCCTACTTGTCTGTCACTTTGTGGTACTCTGGGGACTTATGCTGCTGGGATGCTGAAAGAACTGAAGAAAAAACTCAAGCCTGGAGTTGCAACAGTGAAGGATTCTATAAAGAAAATATTAAATGACTTGGGAAGCATCAAAAGAAGATGGAAGGAATACACAGAGTCATTACACCAAAAAGAACTGGTTGATGTTCAACCGTTTCAAGAGGCAGCATATGATAAGGAACAGATGATACTGAAGGAAGAAGTGGAGGCTGCACTGAAGGCACTGGCAGAAAGCACGGCTCCAGGAATGGACGGAATGTCAACCGAGATGTTTCCACAAAGGGTGCAGTGCTGGAAGTGCTCGCTCATCTACGCCAAGAAATTTGGATGACAGTTACCTGGCCAACCAACCGGAAGAGATTCGTATTAATGCCTATTTCCAAGAAAAATGATCCAAATGGAATGTGGAAATTATAGAACAATATCATTAACATCACACAGAAGCAAAATTTTGCTAAAGATCACTCAAAAGCAACTGCAGCAGTAGTATACTGACAGGGCACTGCCAGAAATTCAAGCTGGATTCAGAAGAGGATGGAGACCTATGGATATTATTGCTGATGTCAGATGGATCGTGGCTGAAAGCAGAGAATACCAGAAAGACATTTACCTATGTTTTATGGACAAAATAAAGGCATCAGATTGTGTGGATCACAACAAATTATAGATAACATTGCAGAAAATGGAATTCCAGAACACTTAATTGTGCTCTTGAAGAATCTGTATATCAAGAGGCAGGTGCACTAACAGAAAAACAGGACACTGCATGGTTTATTCCTTCACCAAACCTTTTCAATCTGTATGCTGAGCAAATAATCCAAGAAGCATCAGGATTGGAGAAAGACCCATTAACAACCTACATTACGCAGATGACACAATCCTGCTTGCTGAAGTGAAGAGGATTTGAAACATTAACTGATGAAGATCAAAGACCACAGCCTCAGTATGGCTTACACTTCAACATCAAGAAAACAAAAATCTTCACAACTTGACCAGTAAGTGACATCATGATAAATGGAAAAAGAATTGAAATTATCAAGGATTTCATTTTACTTGGTTCGACCATCAACATCCACGGAAGCAGCAGTCAAGAAATCAAAAGACGTATTGCATTGGGAAAATCTGCTGCAAAGGATCTCTTTAAAGTATGGAAGAGTAAATCTGTCACCTTGAAGACTAAGGTGTGCCTGCCCCAAGCCATGGTATTTTCAATCACATCACATGCATACAAAAGCTGGACAATGAATGAGGAAGACAGAAGACCTGATGCCTTTGAATTGTGGCATTGGTGAAGAAGAACGAACATACCACGGCCTGCCAAGAGAACAAACAGATCTGTTCTAGAAGAAGTATAACCAGAATGCTCCTTGGAAGCAAGCACGGCAAGACTCTGTCTTATGTACTTTGGACATGTTGTCAAGAGAGACCTTTGGAGAAGGACATCATAAAGTAGAGCATCAGAGTCAGAGAAAACGAGGAAGACTCTCAAGGAGATGGATTGACACAGTGTCTACAACAATGGACTTAAGCATAAAAATGATTGTGTGCATGGTGCAGGATTGGGTAGTGTTTTGCTCAGTTGGTCACAGGATGGATATGAGTCAGAACTGACTCGACAGTCCCTAACAACAACAACAACATGGAGAAGTTTAATATAATACTAAGCATAATTCACAGAACTAACAGCCATTCGGCATTAATAGTATAATAGGTCTTTCGTTAACATTCTTACATGTATTAACCAATTTACCTCATATTAACCCATTCATTTTACTATTCCCATTTCACAGATGTGGAAACTAGGAAAAAGAAAGGCTCATATACTTATCTTCATAGAAGTGATGGGGCAGTAAGAGGACTGGTGCCTGTGCTCTTTTCAAAGCTCTTTAAAGGAACATCATATGGTTGCCCTGGGCCTGTGTGAACACATTCAATAGTAACCTTTATTAAAGCAGACTTCCAGGGATTTATGAAAGAAGGATAGACAGATTTTAAGCTACTTATACAGTAACTGGAAACCCTGGTGGTGCAGTGGTTCAGAGCTATAGCTATTAACTGAAAGGTAGGCAATTTGAATCTACCAGATGTCCCTCGGAAACTCTGTGGGGGCAGTTCTACTCTATGGGGTCACTATGAGTTGGAATGGACTCCACAGCAATAGAGCTTTTTGTTTTTTGTGGGTTTTTTTGGTTTTTAATACAATAGTGAAAGATTATATGTTTGCAATGCCAAAATGATATGAAGAAATTTCTGAGGCATAAAAAGAGGAGTAAGAAAGAACTTTGGAGTAAAGAAAAGTTACAGGAATCAAGTCACTAAAAGATGCTGCAAAGTCAATAATAAAAACTCTCAGTAGCCCACTGGTAGTGGTGACAGAGGAGCCTGCCAGGATAACAAGCCCACAGTCTAGGTATAAATTTCTGACTCACTCTGTATTGCCTGGAGTCACTCTAAGACTCCTTTATGACAAAAGGGAAAATCTGATCAAACTTAGTAGGAAGATAAAAAGTTTAAGTGGCAACAGGGGAAAAAAAAAAAAGGAATAGAGGCGACAAGAGGAGAGAAAATCTGAAGAACAAAGATAGAAGGAGGGGAGAAACTAAGGTGTCAGGGGAAAGAAACCATCAAGAAGTTGCCTGTGAAAAGAGGCTGAATAAGGAGGGCTCTGGGAAGAGAGACGTAATCAATGATTACTGGCAGGACTTCCAGATACAAAAGCTGCCGTTACTAAGACAAATATTTTCATAATCCTATTTCTTATCAATTTCAGCATGACTCCATTCCAGAGGGAATATGCTTCCTCATTACACTGTAACTATAAGCTCTGCCCTCCACTCCCCGCCCCCCTTAGCAGGAAGCAAAGAGGGCCCTTAGGAGAATGTGCAGTGTGACCCTCAAGAAAATGACAGAGAAGATGAACACACATCCTAAGCATTTGAGTTGATAGTTGTCTGCTGCTAAAAATCCTTGGAGAGGAAAAAACAAGAGAAATGTGGAAAGTTTAAAGTGATACAGGAAAGGGTTTACACTGGTGAATTTTTAGAAGTCGGTCCACAGGTCTTTATTCTTTGAGGACCAAGGCGCACCTGATGCAAGCCGTGGTGTTTTGAATTGCCTCATATGCATGCAAAAGCTGATGAATGAAGAAGACTGACGAACTGACACCCTTGAATGACAATGCTGCTGAAGAATACCGAGTGCTCCATGGACTGCTAGAAAAATGAACAGATCTGTCAGTATTTCTTGGAAGAGAAGGGTGGTGAAGTTCTCTCTCAAGTAGTTTGGATATGTTATCAGGAGAGACCAGTCCATGAGAGGGTCAATGAAAAACAGAAAGACCTCGGATGAGACAGACTGACACACCGGCTGAGACAATGGGCTCAAACATAATGCTTGCGAAGATGACATCAGACAGGGTGGTGTTTTGTTCTGTCATACATAAGGTCACTATGAGTGAGAACTGACCGGGCAGCACCTAACAACTAACAACAACCATACAGGAAATAAGGGTTTGCGAACTAGGTAAATTGGTGCCATAAAGATGCATTTAAATTAGACAAAGATCTACTGTGGCATTTTCTGGAGCAGAAGGCTTCAAGTTGAATATGCATCAGTGCTTGCTGTGGCATTCAGCTGTTTTTTCTTCCCATAGTTTTGTCAAACACTACCACTGGAACATTCACTGGCCTATTCAGACTGACAACTATTCACTGGGGATTTTCAGGTGCAGCTGCAAAGCAACAAAGAGTAATGTTTGAAGAGTTGACGGTAATCACATGTGCATCCCAGTGGGTTTAGTGTGAAGCCAAACAGGGGTCAGTCCCCTTTGCTTTTGTGCAGGAAAGTTATTAAGTCATTATCCTAAGCTGCATAAGATGCTTGCTTGCTTAGGATGCAGTTCATTGTGACTGGATGCCTTTTGTTTCCTAGGTTCTGCAAACTGTCCCCTACTTCACCTCTAGTGATCCCAGGATACTCTATCTTTGACATGCTCTCATCTCATTACCCCTTATTTCTCTAGTCTTTCGAACATAGCTTCTATTTTCCTAGTCCTCCAACCCACAACCTCTTCAAGGTTATTTTTAAAAAGATAACAGTGCTGTCACATCTCTTCATTCTGTACTGGTCCTATTTCTTAATTCTTGTCTTTTTTCATTCTTTTCACAGATATTTAATCATCAGTCGCCACATGCCACATGCCATGTCAGGCACTCAGGACACCTCAAGAAACAAGACAGATGGATTTTTGCCCTCATGATGTTCAAATTCTAGCTGAGAAGATAGAAATTAAACAGGTGGCTTATTTCAAACAGTTACAATAACATACTACAAAGGAGAATGCAAAGAGAGCATTTAACCAGGGGAGGTGGCCAGGTTAAAGAAATCAAAGAAGACGTAACTGCAGATGGAGTAAGGCAGGAGAACGGGAAGAATCCATTTCTGGAGCTCCTTGCAAAGTCCTGAGAAAGAAAGAAGCATGAGTTTGAGACTGCCAAGAAGTGCAGAGATGAGCTGAGAAGGGCCAAGAGGGAAACCAGCAGGTGATACAGGCAGAATTCAGAACATACAGGGCCTTTAAGGCACTTTAATGATTCTATTTATTCTACTACAGGCAATGGGAAGATGTTGGAGGATTTCAAGCAGTAAGAGGAGGCAGGTCAGTTGTATGTTTTGGGAAAGATCGTTTCTTTGACATGGAGAGGATGATAAGAATAAGTAGCGTGGACACATGGAGACTGAGCAGGAGGCCACAATGAAAGTCCATGTGATGGAGGCTAACATTCGTATACTTGCAGTGAGAAGGAATGGACACGGTTAAGAACAGAGATACTAAGTATGGCGAATAAATCTCCCATCGCACTGATATCAACATGCAGATTTGTTGCCTGGATGAAGCTTACTGGGTTTCCCACAGCGGGTTTCCACTCCCACTAAAACCCTTCCTTCCCAATTCCTTCTTTACGTATGTCAAGTTATTCTGTCCTTCATTTGTTGCAAGGTTCCTCAGGAATTTTGATCCCTGACCAGAAGAGTTCTGACATTTCTTCCTAAATTGACAAGATCAGGGAGTCAGTACATTCCCAGTAACTATAAATACTGGGTCTACGATTTGCTTTGGTCACAGCAAAGTTCTAGGTTAAAAGGCTACATTCTTGAAGTCGTCAAAGAAATAACAGTCTGCTGTAGCTCCTGCCAGCAGTAAAAATAAGATTAGAAATTATGTAAGAAATGGTAATTATTGACATTTTCCTACAAGTAAACCAGGTATTCTAGGTAGATTATTTAACTTAAACATCATAGAACTCCTGTGCCTGTTTCACAGATGAGGAGACCAAGACTTAGAAAAGCAAAGTGATTTGCACAGAGGCACAAAGAGTGGAAGCAACAGCCTGACTTTACAACCTACTTATCTGCTAAGGTACAGTGCACCTCATACTAAAAGGCTTTACTTTCTACAGAAGACTCCTTGGCTCAAACCTCATTCAACAGTTAAAGGCATTACTGATATTTCCAGCAGTCTCTGTCTACTGTCACACTGTCTATTGGGATTGCCACAACCTGACTACTCTTCTTTGTTCTCTTCTTTTTTAGGGAACAGGGCACTTAATAGTCTTCTTCCAACTCTTCCCTTCCAGCCTGCAGACCTAGCTGGGTTTCAGGCTCTGAGACTCAGACGAAAGAGATGCAAGTGACAATATTAGATCAATATTGTTCCTTTAGGAATGAACAGGATCAGCTAACCTTGCTATAAGACTGCTGTGGCTCAATCCTAAAAACCAGCCCCTATCTGTTAGTGAGCTTCCCCAGCTTCCTCACACTTGAATTCTTGTCAACATATCCCTTCTGAGCCTCTACCCCAGCAGCATGCACAGCATGCTAGGCTTATGGCCTATCTCTGCAAGCTCACTCCTGCAGACCTGAGTCCTGCCACTTACTCCAAGTTCTGACAGATGACCCTGATGTGAATCACGTGGATCCTCAAGTACTGCCACTGTCAGGAAAGCTCAGTAACCGGGTGTGGTCTGGCGGTCCTATATTCCTGTTACTGTCCCCTGATCAGGAATGCAAGCCTATTTGTCACAATCATCTCTGAATGTGTGATCTGCCTGGTCTTCCTATCCCTACTTTCACCTCAGAATGGAATGATCTAATTCCGGGTCACACGTCCCTCAGTTGGTGCCAGCCATCAGTGTTTAACTGGGTTATCCTCAGCCCTGGCAGTGCCCAGGAGGCATAAGCAATACAGATGTCAGTGTCAGCATCAGTGTAGGGCTCCCGACTCCCACAAAGGGCTCTCAGCACTGTAGTCCCTCAAGCCTCTCCCCTAGAATCTGAACTGTGGCCAGCAATAATTTCCGGCTCCTGGCCCAGGACATAGAAGGGTTGAAATTGAATGTCTAATGCCAAGAGTGCTTTTAACTAATTAAAGATGTTGGAAAAATCACTTAGCCTTCTGTTGATTCACCACATTAAAAGAAAATAGGGCAAAAATATGGGAAGCTAAATGAAGACTGTGTTTTTCAGAATAAAAGTTTTAGATAGATAGTTATAATATGTATATATAACTAGTTAATATTTACTGAGCACTGATGGGCTGACTCATGGCAACCGGGATCTGACTCGATGGCACTTGGCTTTTGGCTGATGGGCTGGCTACCGTGCTAAATGCTTTAGATAGTAATCTCATCTGATGCTCACAACAAGCCAATGAGTAGTTGTTATAATTATCTCTGTGTTACATTTGAGAAAACTCTGGCTTGGAGAAATGAAGAAATTTGCCTAAGATCAGAGAAATAGGGCACTGTGGAGTTAGGAGCCACACAAATCAAACATCTGGTATTTTCTTTCTCAACCCTGGATGGGAGAGTTCTCTCTCTCTCTCTCTCAGAATTGTCAAATATACTAAGGACATGGACATAAAAACATACATTTTAAAGTACACAAAATTAAATTTCCATGTTAGAAATACACTTAAAGAGAAAGGGTACAGTGTGGCCAAGCCTTCATGAATCTACAAGAAGGAGGCAGGGTGGAAAAGAATAATGCTCAGAGAAACAGATCCCCCTCATTAATAATTACTCAAAGTTTTCTTTTAAAAAAATGATGCAACATCTATTTCTACTAATAAGAATGAAAGAGAATTATTCTGTGTCATGGATTGAATTGTGTCCCCACAAAAACAGGTGTAGCCATGTGACTATGATTTTCTGTATTCTGCAGTTGTCCTCCATTTTGTGATTTTCCTGTGTTGTATGTTAAAGGATTAGGGTGGGACTGTAAATCCCTTCAGAAGATCACCTCCCTGCTCCACTGTAAAGGGAGTTTCTCTGGAGTGTGGCTTGCCCCGCCCTTAATCCTTGCATCCCACAAGAGATAAAAGGAAAGAGAAACAAGGAAAAAATTGGGAACCTCATACCATCAAGAAAGCAACCTCATACCATCAAGAAAGCAGCACCAGGGGAAGAGCGTGTCTTCCAGACCCAAAGGTCCTGCACTAAGATGCTCCTTGGACAAAGACTGATGCAATACCAGACTTTCCTCCAGAGTCAACAAGGGGGAAAGCCTTCTCCTGCAGCAGACATTCTGAATTTAGACAGCCTACTGGACTGTGTAAGAATAAACTTTCCTTGGTTAAAACCAAGGAAAGACAGACCTAGCTGACTAAAACATTCTGAAACAGAAGTTTCTGGGAGGCATAAACAGTTCAGCGTTCAGCTGCTACCCAGAAAGAGTGGCAGTTCAAGTCCACCCATAGGTGCCTCAGAAAAAAAGCCTGGAGATCTGTGTCTGAACAATCAGCCGCCGAAAGAACTCTGGCACATAGTTCTGCCTGGACACACGTGGGGTCACCATGAATTGGAACGGCAACTGGTACTTGTATTCTGAGTCATTTTATTCTTGTAGGTGCTTTTTGTGTAGTGTATCTATCACTAATGAAAATTTGACAGTTTTTATTTAAGAAGTACTTAAAAATTCTTTATTTCAAAAAATTATCTCCAGGATCTGTCTCTAAAAATGAGTCTCCAATTATGCTGCTCATTTTCATTATCATACCCACCTACTGCTTTAAAAATAGTTTCTACAACAGATAAAACAATTACTTAAAAGAACTCCAACAAACTCACAGGGGAAACAGAAGACAGTGAAGTCAATCATGCAAGAAGGCTAACTGCTGCTGGAAGGTAAAACAGCACAGAGAAATGAGACAGTCACACTACCACAGTAGATGGTTAGACCAGCACTGTCCAATATGAATGTAATAGGAGCTACCTAAGTAACAAGAAACTTTCTTTAGTCACACTGGGAAACCTTGGTGGCACAGTGGGTTAAGTGATATGTCTGCTAACCAAAAGGTGGGCAGTTCAAATCCGCCAGGTGCTCCTTGGAAACTCTGTGAGGCAATTCTATTCTGACCTCTAGGGTCACTATGAGTCAGATTCAACTCAACAGCTGTGTGTTTGGGCTTTTTGTTTGATTTTAGTCACACTAAAAAAGTCAATTTAATTTTAATAACTTTGTGTTTTTCCCAATATATCAAAAACATTATCACTTCAGCATATAACCAATATTATAAAATTTTTTTATTATTTTAAGTGAAGGTTTACAGTTGGTGTCAGTTTGCACACACAAAGGCACATACACCCTGCTATGTAACCCCAGCTGCTCTCCCCACATTGTAACGGCACGCTCCTCCCCTCCGTCCCTTATTTCCTGTGTCTGTTCCACCAGCTCCTGTCCATCTCTGTTTCCTCATCTTGCCTCTGGACAGGAGCCATCCAGACAGTCTCCCGTATCTACTTAAATCAAGAAGCCATCTTCCCTGGAATCATTTTATGTCTTACAGACCAGTTCAACCTTTATGTGAGGAGTTGGCTTCCAGAATAGTTTCAGTTCTATGCTAATAGAGCATCTGGAAACCACGTCTGGACTTTTTTACTAGAGTTAAAATTCTGTACCCCACATTTCTCCTACTCTGTCATGGACTCTTTGTTGAGTTCCCTTTAAGGGCAGTCATTTGTGGTGGCTGGGCACCATCTAGTTCTTCTGGTCTTATGCTGATGTAGTCTCTGGTTTATGTGGCCTTTTCTGTGTCTCGAGTTCATATTTTCCTTATATCTTTGATGCTCTTCATTCTAACATTAAAATTATTACTGGGATGTTTTAATTCATTTTTACCACCAAGACTTGGAATCTGGTTATATATGGTGCACTTACAAGTACATCTCAATTTGGAATAACGCATTTCAACTTCTTTATAGTCATATGTGGCTAGTGGCTACCATACTGGGTAATACAGAGACAGATGTCACAAGTCTATGAATATTTTTCAATTTTCTAGAATATGATTGCTAAAGAAAATAGTTATCCTCGTCACCACAATTCTTCACTCATCTCATACTAGAGAAAACACTTTTTAGTCAACAGACAACCTGCACACTGAGAGAATAAAATTACACATCACTGTACCTCCTTTCCTCCTCTGGTTTATACAGTATATAGGTTATCTCCCTGCATTTGTATTACTTTATTGTCACATCGCTTGCCTTTGATTTATAGGGCCTGCCAGTTTTCAGAGATTCACTACTAAAAACTCCATAAAGAGGTTTCTCTACGAGAGTTTTGATCTTTCTTTCTGACATTAACTATCCTGCTCTATTTGCAATTTTACTGGAAGCCCTTCTCAACTTATCTTTTCTTTCAGACAAGTTGAAATATTTTTTATAAGGGAACCAATAAAAATAATTTTCTTTGGAAAAGCCTAGGGAGTAAGCAAACAAAAGAAACAGAGACAGAACAGAGACCAAGTAAAAAACTGACACTGGACAGAAATGTTGGATGGTGATCACCGAGGAACTGCTATGAAGATGCTAAAAGGAGCTCTGCTAACCAGGAGAGCATCCTAATCAAACCACCAACTCCTCCGGAGGTAGAATATGTTATTATAGGGAGATAATTACAAAGTCAAGAAGAAACAATCACAGTACCATCCTGAAGAAAGCTTAACTGTAAAGGAACTGATTAAACAGATTTCTACTCTTTCGATAAGATGGATCTGTGGCCGTTTCTGGTATATCGCACTCTGCATATTTTGACTCACAAGAAAAGCAAAAGGACTATAAAGTTTCCTGATTGGGAGCCAGGAAACAATGACATCTAAGGTGATACTATGTGACTGCAAGTGAAGAGAAAAGAAGGGCAAATGAAACGTCATGAGGCCATAAGACATGCAGAGAGAAGGGCAGCTGAATTTATTATCTATAATCTGACAATTAAAAATAATTGTAATTCAGTGTAGCTAATGTCCTCAGGTGGTACAAGCAGTTAACACACTTGTCTGCTAACCCACAGTTGGAGGTTTGACTCTATTCAGAGGTGCCTCGGAAGAAAGGCCTGATGTCTTAGTCCCAGTACTGCTTCAACAGAAAATACCACGAGTGGAAGGCTTCATGAAGAGAAAATTTATTGTCACAGTCTGCTAAGCCATAAGTCCACTTACAAATTGTAAGTCCATTCATCAGGAGAATTTATCACAGTCTGGTGGGCTGAGTCCAAATCCAGGGAGAGCATCTCAGCACAGGAACCTTGGGTCCAAAGGACGTGCTCTGCTCTCAGTGCTGACTTCTTGGTGGTATCAGATTCCCAACTTCCTGTGCTCATTTCTCTCCCTTACATCCCATAGGCTTGCAGCTTGAGTCCTGCCTCGCCAACACAACTGCAGCCCATTCTCCATCATCAGTATCACAGAGGCAGCATTCACAACATGGGGAGGAACGGCACCACATTAGGACTCCTAGCTGACTCAGACCAACACATACTTTTTTGGGGAGACACAATTCAAGCCATGACACCTGATAATCTAGTTTTGAAAGCTCAGCTACCGAGAACCCTATGGAACACAATTCTACTAGCAGGAGCTGACTCAACAGCAACTGATTTACTCCTGAAGCAAACCAATGGTTCTCAACTGCCCATTGTTACAACAATGAAAAAGAGTAATTAAAATGAGATTTGTTCTGAAGTGAGGGCGTCAGGATTGCATTTTGTTCACCTCATGGCTGTCCTAGGGCCTTGCATCTCACATGGCATGCAGCAGGTACTCATGAAGTATTTGTTGAAAATGTGTTCAAGCAATGGCTGTAGCTGCAGGTTATTACTAGGCATATTCCTCTACCCAAAAGTGCTGCAGTAGAAAAATGCTGAGAACCACAAGGCCAGTGACAAATACCCTAACAGTGGAAGGGTTCAGCCTGGGTGGCAAGAGGAGTCCTGCCATTATCTGAGCTGGTAGGCTGACCTAGGAAACTGTATTATAAATCCCCAAAACAAAGCAGGCATCAAGAAGAAGAACCCTATTAGAAGCCAAAGCCAGACTGAGCTAGCTTGACCGTGGTTCAGGAGGTAGGGACTTGAAAGAAGTCAATATAAAACAGTATTCATGCTCTTCATGGGGCAAGCTGAGCAATACTAAAACAAAAAACAAAAAACCTGACCCATTGCTGATGAGTTTATTGCAACTCATAGCAACTCTAGAGGACAGAGTAGAAGTACCCCATAGAGTTTCCAAGGAATGCCTGGTGGATTCAAACTGTCAAGTTTGGGGTTAACAGCTATAGCTACTAAACTCTACGCTACCAGAGTCTCCATAAGCTGTATAAGATTGATTTTATTATTATTGACCCTGGTGGCATAGCAGTTAAGTGTCACATTTGCTAACCAGAAGTTTGGCAGTTCAAATCCACTAGGTGCTCCTTGGAAAGTCTGTGCGGCAGCCTTACTCTGTCCTATAGGGTCACTATGAGTTGGAATCAACTCGATGGCTGTGGGTTTGGGGTACTTTAGATTAAGGTTTACAGAATAGTACACATATTTTTTCTTGATATTGGTTAATAACCCCACGGCACGTCAACACTTTCCCTTCTCAACTTTGTGTTCTCTAGTACAAGCTTTCCTGTCTTCTCCTGCCTTCTAGTTCTTGTCCCTGAGCTGCGGTGTCCCATTAGTCCCCTACTGTTTTATGGGCCTGTCTCATCTTTGGATTATGGGTGAATCTCAGGAGTGAGTTCATTACTGAGCTAAAAGGATGTCCAGGGGCCACACTCTTGGGATTTGTTCAGTTTTTGTCAGGCTAGGAACTCATCTTTTTTTCTCCATCTCTGTCTGGCACCCTCTTGTGATCCCCGTCAGAGCAGTCAGTAGTGGCAGCTAGGCACCATCCAGCTGTGCTGGACTCGAGTCTGTTGAAGGCTATGGCATTTGTGGTCCATTAATCCTTTGGCCTACTTTCCTTTGTGTCTTTAGCTTTATTCATTCTCCCTTTTCCCAAGGTGTGAGATCAGTGCAGTATCTTAGATAGCCACTCACAGGCTTTAAGACCCCAGACACGCTCATCCAATTAGAATATAAACATTTTCTTTATAAACTATGTTATTTTATTTTATTTTTTTTTTTTAAGTCAAGTACTTGGCCTTTACCAAGACCTAAATGCAATGGAGTTTCTAGAAATTTTGGAAAGAGAAGTTAAGACTTACTAACATGTAATAAACCCAGCATCAATGATGTTTAAGATTAGAATGTCAATACATTAATCAATCTTCTTTTTGAAATCATCCTTTCCCAGCAGATTACCATGACACAGCTATGAAGTGAGTAATCCTTTGTAGAAGACCTTTCCTCCAGACATGTTTAAGTGAGAGAAGGAAAACTCTCATTGCCAGTAGCTTGTCTGCCATCTAGAGAAAAACACACACCGTATAACAATACTGGAATCTCTGAGTGGTATAAATAGTTAACTGTTCAGCTACTAGCTGGCAGGTTAGCAGTTTGAGTCCCCTCACAGGTGCCTGAGAAGACAGGCCTGGTGATCTATTTCTTAAAGGTCACAGCCTTGAAAATCCTATGGAACAGTTCTACTCTGACACACATGGGGTCACCATGAGTTGGAATTGACTCAACAGTAACTAACAACAATCTCATTTTATGTCCCCCATGAGTTGCAATTGACTCAATAGCAACTAACAACATTCTCATTTTATGTCTCCCTTTCTCTTCTCCTCACCAATATATTTATCAAGATGGTTCTGAATTCCTGGGGGTGGGGGAAGGCGGACTTTTATTAAGATTAGCCTTTCGCTTCGTTCCTTCTCTAGTCATTTAATTCTGTTGGAACTCTTTAGCCTACCCTTTGGGGAGTACAAAAGGACCCCTGGGGGCAAAGTGGTTAAAGCACTGGACTGTTAGCTGAAAGGTTGATGTGGATCAAAACTAGTGGCTCCATGGGAGAACAATGTGGCAGTCTGTTTCCAGAGAGATTTACTGACTTGGAAACCCTAAGGGACCGCTATGAGTCAGAATCTCAACAGCAGTAGGTTTGGTTTTCTTTTGTTGCTGTTGATATTGATCCTGAGAGAGAAAAACTATGATGCCATATCTCTCCTACACAGGTAAAATTGCCGAGTTTCTGGTTCCTCTTGTGCCAGAACTCATCAGGTGGGCTCTTGCTGTCTGATTTGTCTTCCTTGGTTTCAGTCTTAAGGGAGTTCTGACCTCTAAGGTGTGTCTGAATGTCCCCAAACCAAAACCAAACCTATTGCATTGAGTCGATTCTGACTCATAGTGACCCTATGGGACAGAGTAGAACTGTTCCACATAGTTTTCAAGGAGTGCCTGGCAGATCTGAACTACCCAACACTTTGATTAGCATATATAGCACTATGTCACTAGGGTTTCCATGACAATGCCTGATTACGAAGCAGTCAGCTCCAGACAGTTAACCTGATTGCAGACCCTGAGTTTCCTGCTAGTCCTTCATTTCCAAGTTCCTCTTGAGGGCTGGCCCACCCATCTCAGCATGTCAGCCCAGCCACTGTTGTTTCAGTCTTGGCACCTCCTTTTGCAAATACAATCCAGAACCACCCAGCGTCTGATACTCCCTAAAGGTTATTTTCCTTCATCTACTGAGCAACTCATTCATCATAATTTAGCTTCATACACAAGGATCCTACCCAATTATATTATAAATAGTTCTATTAGTACTGCTGACATTTACTGAATGCATAATATTATAAGGCTATGTTACATATCACTAGTGGGAAATTAATGAACCAGGTTTTCAGTTTTAACAAAGTCATTCTGATCCTATAAAAGGTAGGACACATTGCAGGGGTCATTTGAATGTCAGGGACAAAACATTTCATGCATCGCCTGACAGCTGTAACTGAAAGAGCGTTCCATCACACAAGGTCCATGGATAGCGAATAACATCAAGAGTGTCTATTGCTCCCAGGCGGCAAAACTATCAAATTACCTCTACAGGAAGTCTGACTATACAACATACAGAAACTAGTCAGTAAAAAGAAGTACAGTTTTGCATGATCAGCACCGAGGAATAGTCAGTAAAACATAGTAGAATATACAAAGGATTTTAGAGGATTGATAGGGAGGACAGAAAGATCTCATCGGTTTGGCTGTGACTGCAGCTAAATCAAAGCTGTGAAAGGCAAGTTCTGTGAGGCCAGTGAGAAATCAGGACCAACTGCAAATGAAGTTTTTGAAGAAACATAAATCACACAAAGTATATAATGTGGGAAAGCAAGGTGATAAATGTAGTCACTTATTCAACATTTATTCTGTATTCAGTAGGTCCCAGATACTGAAAATGAAGATGAACAAGATGTTTTTGTTCTTGAGTGGTTCACCTCATTGTGCTACAGCAAATACAGAAGTAAAAGACTGTGCTAGACGGTAAGTGCTAAAGAAGAACTGTGCAAAGCACTTCACTGAGCAGGAAGAAGTGACCGACATGTGAGCAACATCATAAAGAGGAACACGATGGCATGCCAAGACAAAGACGAGGATATCTCAAAGTATGAGGAGCTGAATACACCACAGCAAGGAGCCAGGTTAAGGAGGTGCACTGCAGAGCACTCGTTCGGGAGTAGTAGGAGAAGCAGGACACAGAGAATCCTAGGAGTCACCCTATAACACACACCCTGGGTAGCAGGGTTGGAAATGGCAGAGCTGGGCCAGGAACATCACCCAACACTCCGTCACCCAATCCGAGAATACGGTACTTTGTTGCTGCTGCGTATACTGAAAATTTCACATTTAAAAAGAGCAAGTTCATTCCCTTCAATTTAGTTCTCAGTTTAAATCCCTTAAGTTTAGTTCTCAAACATGACCTTAGAACATTCCACAAGGCAAAGACCACATAAAGGACCACAGCTACCAGAAAAGATACATCTTGATTGGCAGGATTTACTTGGCAGTCATATCTATCAGACAAAGGAAAGAGAACCGGAAGGAAAGACATCAGAAATCTCATTTCTGGAAGGAATACACAACATGATTCACATAATTGCTATCACTGAATTGTGTATTTAAAAATACTGAATTGGTGTGCTATGTACATATTTACAACAATAAAAAGGGGGGATATTGCAGAGTTTCTGAGATGAATTTATTTAGAAGAGAAAGAAACCTCTATTAAGAGGAACTAATAGGAGACTTAGAAATGGAAGAATGTCTAAAAATTCACTTATCTCCATGAGCTCTTCCTAGACACGCTGGGTATTTCATAGCTGGGCTATTTGGTTCTAAGACCAGCAACAACACCATTACCTGGGAGTCTGTCAGAAATGCAGAATCTTGGGCGGCACCCAAGACCTGCTGGATCAGTCTGCAGTTCATTCAGATCCCTGCCTGTGGACATCTCATGCACATATAAATTAGGGAAGCTTAAAAGGGGTCTTTTGACCACACTACACAGAGGGCATGGAAGTTGCTGCTAAGGCACTACTTTACATATACTACCTAAATACCTACATCATTGTGACTGAGCTAAATATACGTACTAAGAGGAAAAGAATATGATTATCTTATTTAAACAGTAGCTCACTCACTAAAGTGTAAAAGGTTAGCTGGATTAACATCCCCAGCAAGCACTAACATTTCAAGGGAATTTGTTAATCCGAGTGGATTTCTAATTGGTAGTCTATGATAAAGAGTTATTTTTGAGCTGAGAAGGATTCCAGCTCTCCATTGTCTTTGTCTACTGCAGGCCACTGCTAGCGGAACAATAAATTATTATAATCTACTTATGGGCCAAATAGTGTTATAATATGTTAAGCCACATTCATCTGAGTATAGAAACGATGGTGATGACAGTCTAACCAGACTAGCTAAGATTAAATTACATATTATGATAAGTAAAAGAGAGCATGACTAGACAGAGCAGAAAATTGGATTTAGAATTAGGAAAACCAATAGAGCCTATTTAGTTGGATGCTGAAAAGTAGTGAACTGAGAGGGAAATGAATAAATTATATATGCTACTGGGAAAAAACAAAACAAAACTTTAAGGCATGTCTATACAGCATACAAAGGACAAACCAGGTGAGCAAATAAAAATTACACCTAAAGTGTTTGGCTGAACATAGTACTTAAAATTGGTAACTGGAGGAAAAAAAGAGGGTATCAAGTGAAGCCATTTGTAACTTGAATAATAACTACATAGCGTTACTGCCCACAAAATCCAAGAGGCAACTGTGTACATGAAAAGAAATACCTTTCAGTAAAAGCTCTTATAATCAAGCAATCTACATGTTCTTGAGAAGGGCTTAAAATTTAAATTATCATTGATAAGCATGAAAAGATGCTTTTTTTTCCTAATACTTTATCACTGACTAATTAAACCAACAGGCAAGTGTCAATAGAAAAATAAAATAGATTAAAGGGGACCTTTATTTCAGAACAACAGAGAGTAGGAAATTGGCTGAGACAGCAAGCAAATAAGAGAAAGCCTAAACACGGAAACTCCAGCGACACAGTGATTAAGTGCTATGGTTGCTTACTAAAAGGCGGAATCAGTTCAGTGGCACTGGGTTTGCTTTTTGGTTACACATGTGTAAGCCTTTGTTCAGATTTGAACAGAAGATTATATATGGAAAGAGGTAAGGCGAACCACAGGTCTGCACTTAAGACCTTTTTAATCTTTCTCAGCCTCGTCTCTCAATCTATAGGATGGGGTTAACAATACCTACTTCTGTTTTGAAGACTATGTAGACAGTATAGAGGGTCTGCCTCAATAATATTCAGTAAATGCTCAATCTTGAACTCCCAAGAAAATAAAATATGGGTTAAAATAATATTTTGACTATAATAACTATAATCACATACAATAAAAGCTTGAAATTATAAGATTAAAATATTACACAAAAATCAGACATAAAATTATAAATTTACCTTTATCTGTATTACTATGTCCACTGTATGTACACACACATATATGTTTCTTGGTTGGATAAAGACACATAATTTGGGGGAATGTGCTGTCACACTGTGGGGATTGCAACTAATGTCACAAAACAATATGTGTATAGATTTTTGAATGATAACTTGTAAAATTTTACCTAAACTGCAAAAAAAGTTAAAAAATATACATAATGCATCCTTACAGTTAGCATTATATACATCACCTGCTATCTCTTATCCACATAATTGAAAACATCAGCTGAACAGTTTTGAGAATCTTGCCACCAAAATATTTATTGGTAAAAAAATATTCATAATTATTTTCAGCTCAACTGACTTTTCCCTTGTTAACTATTCCACAGGCATTGGGTCAGCAGAATTGTGTCATATTATTCTTGTTACATAAGGTTTATTACGAGGCCCTGTCATATATGAAGGACCTGGTAGACTCCAATTGACATAAAGAACATAAGTGAGCTTTGTTTTGAGGATATGTAATGTATTCAAGTATGCATACTTAGAAAAGCAAAGTTAAGAAGGAATTATTAAATTATAAAGAATTCTTCGATTTTCTGGAACGATTTGCTTCACTAATATGCACCTATAATGCAAATTAAAATGGTTAAATTTGTGTACTAAAAAAAGATAATTTTTGTATCTGTATCCCTATTCTACAAATTCTCCACAGTTTTAAATCACCAATATCAATACTTGTATGAGGACTCTAGAAAACAGACTGCATGAATGCAAATGCTGACATCCTATGTTTGTACAAGCTGAAAAGTCATATTTAACTGTTTGTGGCTCAGTTTCCTCAAATGTAAAATAGAGGTAATAGCAGTCCCCATATCCCACACATTTCCCAGAGTATTTACTTCTGCCCGACTTTCTTTTAACTCTTGCTGTTTGACTGCTACTACCATTTTAAAGGAGGAAACCTTGGTGGCATAGTGGGTAAGTGCTACAAGTACTAAGTACTGTAGCAAGTACTGTCGGTCAGCAGTTTGAATCCTCCAGGCACTCCTTGGAAACTATGGGGCAGTTCTTCTCTGTCCTATGGGGTCACTATGAGTCGGAATCAACTTGATAGCAGTGGGTCCTGGGGGTGCAGTCATTGACAGCTTGGCTGCCAACCAAAGGTGGGCAGTATGAATCTAGAAGCTGCTCCTTGGAAACCCTATGGGGCAGTATATACTCTGTCCTATACTCTGAGTCAGAATCAAATTGATGGTAATGGTCACGGTCACCAGTTTAGAAAGACATGCATTCTATCCTAGGTACACCATTCAGAAGAGTATCCATGCCCAGAAGTAACCACTCCTGTACAGTCTGTATGTATAAAACCCACTCTTCACTATACATATATTACTGCACATTGATTATAACTGTAACATCAACATGTAGAATAGGGCTGGAACATAGACAGTACTTAATAAACATTTGAGAAGATTAAATAATATACCAACAGCACCAGCAATTTCTAGTTGCTCACCAGAATCCATTGTTTCTTTCTTTTACAGAACCCTTGATTTTATCTGGGTATATTCATTAAAATGTTCTAATTAAATATTTGTCTTCCTCATTGAAATGTGAGGTATTCAAGAAAAAAAAGTATGCCTTCTTTAATCTCACTTTCATAATTCCTCACACAATACCTGGCACCTACTAGGCATAGAACTAATGTTGAATGAATGGTCCCACGTACTGATTCTTCCATTTTTCTATACTGTTTATTCAGTACATAGAACCAGCTCAGTTCTCAAGCTCCCTAACCTTATCATTCACTCTCAATAATTTTGCCTTTCCTCAGCCATATGTTAGACAATGGCTCATCTCTGGGCAAACTGATGAGGCTAATTTCTTTTCTCTAAATGCATCTTCTGTGAAGTCATTTGTATGTTTTCTGTTAGGTTTTACTATCTCTTCCTAAGTGTTGATTCTGTAAAACTACAGTTCTTTTGACTGAATAGTATATAGCAGTCAGGAGTCCCTGGGTACTCCAAACAGCTAATGGAAAGGCTGGAAGTTTGAATTCACTCAGGAGTAACTTAGAAGAAAGGCCCACTGGCCCACTTTGAAAATCAGCCACTGAAAACCTTATGGAGTTCAGCTTTTCTCTGCACACATGGGGTCTCCATGGGTGGAAAGTTGATGGGAACTGGTATAATCAGACTTCCTGTAAAAGTAATTGGGCAGTTTTGCCACCTAGGATGTAGTGGGGATGCCTTCGTTTTCCAGCTTCCCTTGCAGCATTTTCTGGACATCCTTTCTCTCACTTCTCACTCCAAAACTCAAAATCATTGCTGTAAGGTCAATCCCAACTCATAGTGACCCTATAGGACAGAGTAGAACTGCCTCCATTGGGTTTCCAAAGGAGCTCCTGGTGGACTGAACTGCTTATCATTTAGATGACAGCTAGACTTGTAACCACAGTACTACCAGGATTTTTCTCACCCTTATGGCTACCTAAAATACAGACACAGTAGTAGTGAGGCATCTTGGATAATAAGAATGCCCTGGAGTGACAGAACAACAGGATACAACAAGCCTGGGTCTTCTGTGGACCGCTTATCTACAGGCAAGAACAAGAGAGGTAAATTTCTACTTTAGTTAATCCTGGAACTACTAAGAAAGCAGATTGTTTTATCAGGTTATACTATCCCTATTTCTCAGGCTAACAGGCGAGTTCCAGTTCCGGTACCCCATACCACCTCCACAAAGTCAGCTCCAACAAATTGTAGGCAATGTATTCCAGTTTGTTTATGTCTATAGCATAAACAGAAAACCCCAGTGGCGCAGTGATTAAGCGCTACAGCTGTTTACCAAAAGGTCGGCAGCTCAAATCCACCAGGCACTCCTTGGAAACCCTATGGGGCAGTTCTACTCAGTCCTACAGGGTCGTTGGGAGTCACAATTGACTTGATAGCAGTGGGTTTTGTTTCGGTTTACAGCATAAATATGAGTTTCTGGGTAGTACAAATGGTTAACTTCTCAACCACTAGCTAAAAGGTTGGAGGTTCAAATCCACCCAGAGGCACTTCAGAAGACAGCATGGTGATCTGCTTCTTGAAAATCCTATGGAGCAGGTTTACTCCACATACATGGGGTCACCAAAAGCTCGAAGGGACTCAATAGCCACCACCACCAGCAGTGCAAACAGAGTTCATGGGTGGTACAAATGATTACATGCTTGACTCACAAGCAAAAGTTTGGGGGTTTGATCTTGCCCAGGGCACCTTGAAAGAAAGTCTTGGAAATTTGCTTCTGAAAGGTTGCAGCCTTAAAAACCCTACAGAGCAGTTCTAGTCGGACACACAAGTGCCTGCCACAGAGGCATAGCAAGGATGGTAAGCACCCGGGGGAAATCTCTAAATTTGCACTGCCCTCCCCGCCTCCTTGTCCAGAGCAAGTCTCAGTGAGTGGTGCCAGCTGTTTACCTGAACTACCTGAGTAAGCCAGGCACGTGGATGTTGCAGTCCGCCCGTCAAAGGGAGGAAGCCACCAGTCCTGCAGGAAGCAGAGCTCCATCAGCTCTAAGCACTGGGAGAAGGAGGCAGTCACGTCCCTTCCACTTTTTCCCAGTTGGCTTGTTGTCCAGGCAACCCAGAGTAAGCTCCCACTGCAAACACTTCTGTACGATTCTAAAGACATAACTGATTATGGATGAGTACATTAAATATGCTGTGAGGTCAGAGTGCCAAAATACCTACAAATGGCAAAGGGAACACATTCCTATAATAAGTCTGAACTGAAATATACTAACAGCAATAGAGTTTCATAGAATAAGCAAAAGACTAGTAAAATAGGGGTTAAGTCATCAGACTACAAAATCAAAGAGAATTTAAAATAAACTCTTCACATGTGATTATTAAAACAGCATAGCCAATGAACACTTATTCATCTCCTAAAGAAACAGGAACACTGATTTTAATCAATAAAGGCTGAAATATTAGGAGGCTGCTGTAGCTTTTATTCTCTTTCATCTTCAGATATTTGATATGGTACTCTGCTTTTAGGGGGATAATGTTGATTAAAAAAAGGTTGAAGTAAAAATAACAATACTGTCTAAATGAAAAACTGAGAAAAATTACAAATGCAGCATACAGGATCTTCCACAGCTGTCCTTAAGGTAGGGACACTAGACTGGCTGTCCTCAACAATACTAGGCAACATCATGTCATTTTAAGGTATTTTGGCATGGCTAACATATGAATAAGGGTGGTACAGAGGCTAAGGTCTTGGTAGCCAACCAAAGACTTGGTAGCTCAAACCCAAAAGCTGCTCCAGGGGAGAAAGACATGGTGTTCTGCCTCTGTAAAGACCACAGCCTTGGAAGCCCTGTGAAATAGTTCTACTTTGCACTATGTTGTTGTTGCATGGGTTGGAATTGGCTCAACGGCAACATTCATTTTTTAAATTGTTTCTATGTCTTTGCTTTTGGTTTTGGTTTATATCGATTTTACCTTTATCATCTCTAGATTCCATACAGAGAAAGCGGAGATCAGTAAAATGAAGTATCAGCAAAACTGAGGCAAACACAGGAGAGAGGATAGTCGGTCAGCTAGGAGAGTTATCACTCTTTATGGAAATTCAAAAGTAGAAGAGCAGAAACAAGCAACACAGCAGGGAAACTATTCACGCTTCCTATATTCTGCATTCTCTACCCACCTTTATTCTCAACCTAATCCACCCACCTCAGAAATGGAAGGTAACACCGAAGACTGTTTCTTCCATAAGGGCAGAGTAAATCATGTGGAAAAATTACTGAGTACTTGGCTTAGGGGAGTAGTGGTTACGAGCGACATCTGCTAAACAAAAGGTCAGCAGCTCAGAGCCACCAGGCGCTCCCGGGAAACTCTAGGGGGCAGCTGTACTCTGAACTACAGTGTCACCATGTGTTGGAACTGACTTGGCAGTGACGGGTTTTAGTTCAGTGTTCACCGGTTCTATTTTGTCTCACACCCTTGATGACGTCCTCCTCTCTGCCCCCGTGTGAGCCACCTCGAGGCCGGGAGTCGGGTCCTCTTCTCTTTAGCGTTACAACATCAGCTCACAGGCTGGCTCTTAGGCAGAAGTTCCTCCAACAAGTGTTGAATTCCACAAGAACGTGCATTGAGGGAGGTGCTGTCATTAACCCCAGTGAGGAACATTTCACTGTTTAGGTGAGGGAAACAGATTTCGATTTGGGATCAAATTTACCTCACAAACTCACCAAAGTTTGCTTTTAAATTTCACATATAATCGGACAGGGCTCACAACAAGTGTTATCAGTTTAATGTGTATATTATGATCCAACGGCGGGAAGTGAAATCTAAAGGACTTTAATGACCCTGCTCCAATCCCAAATAAAAGCAAAAGACAGAACCGGAATAACTGCCAATATGGTAAGCATGTTTCAGATGCAAGAGGCTAGTAGACTAGGAACGGGGAGAGAACACTAAGTCATCATTCTTACTAGCAGGCCCTCAATTTCTGAGCAAATCACTAAGGAAAATATTTGTTGCATACACGAAGTTTTACTCCATATTGTAAACATAACCAACTCTAGCTTAGCAATTTATTATAAGTTTCCATTCAACAGACAACTGAGACCAGGGTGATAATCACACTACGGCATGGAACGAACAAAAGGAACCGGCTGGAGTGTTGAGTCTTTTTATCAAAGACCTGTATAGCCTTCTATCCTAGCGTTCTAGTAATCTACTATTTTCAGGAGGACTGACTTCACATGCATACTTAAAATGTTTTCTAGTCTGAAATGGAAAATAACATTCAGTTTTATAGGAAATTAAACACATTCTGATATAAAACTGAATACAGTACCTCCCAAAATGCAACCATATTCCAAGGGCAGTTGCATATTTTAGAGATCTTAAACACCTAGGGACCAAGGATCCATCTTCACTATTAAGTCTAGCTCAAAGCAATTAACATATTCGATTTGATCACCTAATACAGATACCCCTTTGTTATTGGTCAGTATAAACTCCTGAGTTACTTGGAAATGGTACCAGGAACTAGTGACCTTACAGGAATAAAAGTCATTTCCACGAAGCTGGAAAACCTGGAGGCTTAATGGTTAAGTGTCACAGCTGCTAACTAAAAGGTTGGGTTTGAAATACCTGGAAGATGGTAAAGCAATAAGTGGGAAGGATCCAGAGTTCCTGAATCACTCTGTAGAGCAGAGTCACCTTCTGTCACTACTAAGGACTTTGGAGTATAGCCTGTTATATGAGTGACAAATAAATCTCCTCTCATATTAAGCCACTGAGATCTAGGAGTTTACTTGTTACAGCAGCTAGCATTATTTACGTTAATGACTACACCTACTTAATCTTTAATCATACATCAATGTTTCCTTCTCTGCAGTCTTTTCTAGCCCCACAGGCAGAATTAATCACTTTCATCATTGTGTTCTTAGAGCATGCATTATGTTATATTCATTATTCATTGCCATCTGAATCACAAGCTAGCTTGTGAATTTTCTGAAACTAGACATTCTCTTTTATTCATTTGTGAATCCTTAACACCTAACCCATAGAAAATACTCCATAAATGTTGACTGAGAGACGGTGAATGAATGATGGTATCTGAGAACACTGTATTAATTTAGTAGTGAGTTTATATATGAACACTAGAGAAAATATGTATGATTGGTAAGAAGACACTACTTATTCAACTTACACTTGAAGGCCATGCTTAAACAATAATATTCTCTTGGATAAACATGGTGCATATTTTCTTTTCCTTTATGATGTTTAACAGAGAGAATCATCAAACTCAACCCTCAGAAATGCATCTTCTCTTACTCTCTTAATAGCCTTTTAGGGTCTAAGTGACAACCTGCTGGTAAATAACTATGATCTGTTGTGATTTTTCAGAAGGGTTTTATATATATTTACAAATAAAGGAGAAGAGACTGATGAGTGAATAGCTCTGGTCTCATTCAAGAATAATCTAGTCACAAACATCTGAAAAATGTCTTTATAAAAAATTAAGACAAGACCCACGCGTTTCTGAGGAGTGCATGAGGAAAATGTGCTCCCTGCCCACCTTCCCAAGCTGTATCACCATACGGTAGGATTTCCTGAGGGTTATGGAAGGGCATGAAACTTCCAAACACGCACACTCACACGTGTGCACAGACAAAGAATAAAACTGAATTGAGTCCCTGGTTTAATTAAAGAAAGAGACAACCTTGGTGCAGTGGCTACTGATTTTGGGACTTCTAGCAAGAGCAAACAGATGTCAGCACATTGTCCATTCAAGGGAGGGTCTCAGGGGATGTGAAAAGCACAGTTCTTTCAAAACTGCCATTCTTTGATACTCCTGGTATGTATCATTATGCCAGAACAATTCACACTAACATTGAGATCTCTTGACTCCTGGACCAGAATCAGCAAGAGGAAGGCACCACCTTCACTTAGGAGAAATGGGAAGCAGTGGAAGGAAAGCAGTGGAAGGTGGTAAAAGGCTGTGGAGGGCAGAAAGCCCAGGTGCCCTTAAAAATGTCTTTGCACTCCAGTATTTCAAATAAGCCCTTTTCCTTGGGTCTGCCTGATTCATTATGACACCATTTGATTTAGTCAGCTGTTATCTGAGTTTGGTCTGAGGGCTATGAACAAAAATCCATTTCTCTACACATAACACCATGCCATCATTTATTAAGATGCAAACAAGCGTGATTTTCCCACTGAAATGCTTTCACATTTTCTAAAATGACACTACATTTTTTTTTCTCTAGAAAATATTGACTGATCTGGCTTCCCAAACATAAATTCAAAAAACAAACAAAAAACACTGCCACTGAGTCTTTTCCAACTCACAGCCACCCTACATTACAGGACAGAGCTGCTCCTACAGTGTGCTGTCATCTTTATTACAGCACTCCACCAAATCTTTCTCCTGCAGAGTGTTAGTTAGCAGCCGAGCACTTTAGCCACTGCACCACCAGGACTCCAGCCTCCAACTTACTGTTGTTATTAGGTGTCAAATCAGTTCCAACTCCTATTGATGCTACATACAGTATAAGGAAAACACTGCCTGAGCCTGCATCGGTTCTCATGTGATTTTAAGAAAACAAAAAGGAAGTCTGGTCTCATCATCAAGATATTATTCTAGGAAAAAAAGCTCAAAGTGGGAACTGAGAACACATTACTATAGTGAGGCTTGGTAATATTTGGAGTATTCATCAGCACACATTAGAAAGAAGATCAATTTTAATTGGACTTGAACGTAACGTGATTACTCCTCCCATCTTAGCCCAATATTGCAAGGATAGAGTAGCTGGGGCAGAGGTCCAGGGACCATGCTCTCAGGGGACATCAAGGCCAACTGGCATAACTAGCATTTTGCTAAGAGAATCTTCCACACCCCACATTGGTGACTGGTGTCTGAGGTCTTAAAAAAGCTGCCAAGCTGCCATCTGAGGTACATAAAATGGACCCAACTCAGCAGGAATGGATGATCACCAAGGACAACAAAGACGTGGAGGAAGGAGAACCAAGAAGACAGACAGACCCACGTGAGGGGGTGGCTACATCGACATGTGACCAGAAGAACCAGATGGTGTCCAGCCACCACCAGGGATAGCCGTGATGGTGCTACCAAAGTTGAGTCTCACTGGTAATATGAGAATAAAAAGGGGTGCACCCTTTACAGATATCCACTAAAAGACCACAATTGATGGTCCAGAGGCCTTGTGGTTCCCCTGGGAGCTGCCCATGTCCATAAATCATAATGGAGGTCAACTCTTCAGACAAGAATGGACTGGATTTGGTGACACAGAGTGACCATATCATGTGTGCACTTTATGGTTTCATGCATCTATAGGATGTCATCCTGCTGACCTCTTACGGGAAGTGGGGGAGAGGGTTGAAAGAAGGGGATAGGAGATTGTTAGGAGGATATGACATGTACAGAATGGAGAGGAGGAGTGTGCTGTCACTGGGCAGGGAGAGCAGTGGGAGCTGCACATAGGTGGCCATGCAAATTTATAAGGGGTTGTACATTTTCACGCAATCATAATAATTTTTTTTTAAATAAAAAAATTCAGATCAAAAGGCTGTGAGTAAATCAGCCTTTAATATTTTTTAGAAACATGAGATATCTTGAAACTGCTGTCTCTCATTGTACTGTGTGATAAACCTACATCTGTTGCTGTTAAGTGGCTTTGAGTCAGTTCTGACTCATAATGACTCTATGCAGCACAAGAAGAAACAGTGTCTGGTCCTGCACCATGCTCACAGTCATTTTCACGGTTAAGCCCATTGTTCCGTCCACTGTGTCAATCCGTCTACTTGAGGGTCTTCTTTTTCACTGGGTCCATTTATCTCCTAAGAACGTGGGGAACAATCTTCAAACCACGCTTAGCAGCATCCAGCTGAGTAACAATGATATAAAAAAACAAAACAAATTCATGACTGTCAAGTCAATTCTGACTCCTAACTACCCTATAGGACAGAGCAGAACTGCCCCATAGGGTTTCCAAGGAGTGCCTGTTGAATTTGAGCTGCGAACCTTTCGGTTAACAGCCAAATGCTTAACCAGTGGTTTCTAATACAAAGCCAGCCCACACTGACTAATAGTAAAGCATTCACACTGTCAAACATAACAAGAAGAAAAGGTAGAGCATAACAGCAATTATTTCACTAGCACAAAAAGGGCTGGGAGTGCCCATCAAGCACACATCTTCTGTACTTCCCCGTATTCTCTTGGGTGGTCTACCTCCCTTATGGGTAGCTGAGTTTCCACCACTTCAGTCACTTGTTCTGTTGAAAATTATTAACTTTTCTCTGAGCAGCTGGGCCTATCAATCACCCACCAGGAGTTTCTGGGTTCTCCTGCCATTTACAGATGTGGGAAGTGACAGGTGAAGTAGCCCAATGCAATCTGGTGGGGAGATGGGGGCAAGGAATTCAGCTCCCCGAGGGTAAACTCGGAGTGAGCTGGGCAGATCAATTCCCTCACCACCCTCCTACACACTATTCTGAGGCATGGTTCCTCCTTCCAGTCTGTTCAGGAAAGTCCTGCATGCCAGTGGATACAGCTGCCCAGTGCTCAGCTGCGTCTCTTCATGGTCATTGTTTCACAGAGCTTCACCTCCTCTGATGCTTCTGTTTCATCACCTCACTGACCTGGATTTGCAGATCTCAAATCAAGTATTAACTCTTCAATCCTTGCCTGAGGCTCAGTCCCTAGAAAATCCTGCCTAGAGGAGTAACTGAGGATTGCCTCATTTGAACCGTAAGCCTGTCTCATGAAAATAGATCCTTGATTTGAATATTAGGACTTGCCTAGAAACTTCAGTTACAGGATAATATTTCATTCCATAATTACACTTTTTTTGGTTAAGAGCAGGATGCTTACCTAATAAATTTTTATTGTTGAAATTATACTAGCAATAAAAGCCTCAATAATGGTAGTGGTACGGGTGGTAGTGGTGTCAGTCGAAGCAGTGTGGCAGCAGAAATTCTTCCAGTTACCATTCAGTCTGGATTCCACAGGGGTTTGAAGGCTGATTTTTTGGAAGTAGAAAGCCAGGCCTTTCTGAGATATCTGTGGGTGGACTTGAAGTGCCCATCTCTAGGTTAGCAGCCGAGCATATTAACTGCCTGTACCACACAGAGACTTGTACACTAGAAATAGTTAACTTTTACTGAGCTCTTTAAGAGGATATGATGTATCATCTCATTTAATGCTTTCTGTTTTGAGTTGTCTCCTCACCATCAGACACAGAATCGACAACATATCTGAGGCCACAGAGCTAATACTGGACAGAAGTAAGACTTGAATCTAAGCCTTTCTGTCCTCAAAGTCTGTTCCCGAGCATGTGTGTGACAGATATCACCTCTCTAAAATATCAAGCCAATCTGAGTCCTGCTATGTGGTGGGAACTTTGCCAATTCCTTTGTATGCACCCTGTTTTTTGAAGGGGGGAGATATTTAAATTGCCAAAATCAATTCAAGAAAAGGGCTGGGGGTGGTGTCCCATTGAAGAATAAAATCCTGTTATTTTTCCTCACATAAATCTTGGAGGAAAAGAGAACTTTCTTACATGTTTTACTATCAGAGAAAAGAACAGATACTTCACAGGATTTGTGAAAATATATACCAAACAATGCCATTTAGAAACCTAAAAAGTAAGAAATAGTTTTGAAAATAGGAGTACTTTAAAATTAATTTGAGGTAAGAAATGCATACACAGTGAAAATTACCCAGTACTGATGCTCTATAGAGCTAGAATTCATTTCTACAACAGCACTACCACACCCTCTCTGACCATCCTCACAAACAGTCTGTCGTACTTTTTTCTGCCACCACGACTCTGACCAGTGTGTCAGGTAGCTAGCATAATTTAATGAACCTCAGAACTCTAGAAAACCCAAAAATTACTACCCAGGGTAAGATGGCATGGTCTTTGATTTCTATTCCTTCAGATGTATTAATCCATTCCTCTCACAGAACTTGGCAACGTAATCCATGCTTTTTTGCCTTTGTAAGTCACGAATGCCATCTGTCATTTCATCCCTTTCCTTCCTTTCCACTTAGCCCACTGTTATGGATTGAAATGTGTCCCCCAAAATAAGTATATCAATTGGCTAGGCCATGATTCCCAGTACTGTGTGGCTGTCCGTCATTTTGTGATTTTCCTACCTGCTGTAAATCCTTTCACTATGACGTTAATGAGATGGAATTAGTGGCAGTTATGTTAATAGGGTAGGATTCAATCTACAAGATTAGATTGTGTTTTAAACCAACCTGAGATAGAAAAGAGACAAGAAAGCATAGAGACAAGGGGAATTTTATACCACCAAGAAAGCAGCATGAGAAGCAGAGTGCATCCTTTGGAACTGGGGTTTCTGTGCAAGACCAGTGCAAGGAAGATGACAATGACCTTCCCCCAGAGCTGACAAACAGAAACCCTTTCCCTGGAGCTGCATCCTGACTTTGGACTTCTAGCTTCCTACATTGTGGGAGAATAAATTTCTTTTTGTTAAAGCCACCCATTTGTGGTGTTCCTGTTACAGCAGCACTCAATGACTAAGACATCTGTCTTGGCATCACTGTGGTACTTCTTTACTCACATCCTCTCTTGCCTCCCTTCTAAGCATCACCATAGATAAATCCTTCCTAAGCAAAATTATCTCCCTATTAAAAAATGTCCATAGACTCTCCTGTCTGTCTTCCAAATTAAGGACATGTATCTGTCTGCCATCCAAAACCCACACCTGCCTTCTTCTCCAGCCAGAGCTAGATACATGTTCTTCCATTAAGCCTCCTGCTCCATCCTGTTTCTGCATCTGGTTTCTCTCTTTTTTGTACCTAAAATTAAACTCTCACTGCTGCCTCACCTCCAAGTCTTGCTAATCCTTAAGCACCTCTCTCCAAAGCCCCAGCAAACCTTATTTCCTCTCCTCAACAGAGCTTTTTCTTGTTCCCTACCACACTCAGATTGGGCCTCTCCTATCATTCCCAATTAACCCTGCTACGTACTCTCTTCCATTCAATCAAAAGCTTCTTGAGGACAGGAACAGTTCCATTTATTTTTTATTTCCCTTTGGTGTCTAGCATGTAATAGGGCCCATTAAATACATTTTTAATAGGAACAGAAGCTTCATGATTGCCATCTCAAGAACTCTGAGTTTTGAAAAAAATTCTAGAGCTTAGAAGCTTCTTCAAGTCTTTGTGTTTCACTAAGCAACTGAATGAGAAAGAGAAGCAATGAAAGACAGCAGGGGAAATCTTGGATTCTGCAGCCAGACTGCTTGGGAATGAATCCCAGCTCTACAGCACATTGGCTACATGACCTCAGGCAAGTTATGTGATTTCTCTGTACCCTTGTTTCCTCACCTGTAAGATGGGGATAGTTATATTGGATACTCTATGGCATCGTTAAGAAAAATAGATTAGGTAGCATCTGTACAGCACTTAGCTCTGTACATCACACACAGGGAGTTCCTAATAAATTGATTAAAATAATATTTAAAGTGGGTCTCTGTGTTTCTGCTCCTTCTGTGACAGTCAAACTTTTTACCGGTTTGATGAGGTTTGTAGAAACTTCCTGGTGACTTATACTTGCTTAATATGAGCCTTAGTTAATACTAAATGTCGAGGTATAATAGACTCCAGGGAGATTCTAGACTGCAGGCAATCTACCCGGCCTGGAGGAAGCCTCCGGCTCCACAACTATGTCAACAGCTTCATGGCTCCTGGTCAGAGGACACCGGAGGGGCCGAAGCCCAATTTTGGGGTCAGAGGAGCTGGCACTGACAGTTGAGGAACCACAAGCTTCACATACATCTGCAGTTTCCTTCCCAGTCTCCTACCTCCTTTCCTATTTCCCCGTTATTTGTAAGTGCACAATGCCTGCTGTACTACGTAAAACCTGTAGCTCAGCATCGGCTTACATCCTTCGGGAGAACAGATGCAATATTTGGTTCAATGCAGTCCCCAGGCACCACCAGCACCATTCTGTGCCAGGCACTGTGCTTATCCAAGAGCCTCAAAGATGAGGGAGGCAAGTTCCTGCCCCCCAGCCAAAGCCCCCCCAGGAACTCACATTTATGTGAGGGAGACAGACATGAGAACAAACAACTATAAGGTACACGTTAAATGCCTTAGTAGTCATATATACAATGTGCAGTGGTAACACAGATTGATTCTGCCCTGGGGATCGGCTATTAAAATATCTAACAGATAAATACACCCTATCAGTCCATTTCATCATTCCCTATGTTTAATGTGTTTTCTATGTAAAACTGGGATCACAGGCTGTTGAGCTAAAGTACAAAGAATAGTTATTGATCATCACATTCTTGAATGTTCTATGTATACAAGCCATGCTCTTGAAATTTGTTCTGTTAATGCAAAATATACAGCTAAAAGTAACATGAAAGTCGTTTTTTTTTTTTTTTAACAAATTGGAGCTTTAAAAATGGTTCATTGCATGTCTAACCCTAAGCTAGTCCCTGCTGCTTCCAAAGCAGGTCCTGGTACATTTGTGTGCCTTTGTGCTTCCACCATCAGATTGAGAAGCTGACCCTTGAACTGCAAAGGCCAGTGACGGCAACTGCAGTTAGCGTTGGTTTCTTTCCGAAGCAGCAACCTTGGTGATCCACTATTCTTCTCAAGCTTCTCCCAAATCACCTAGTCCAGCCATGCATAGGCTTGGACTCATGTTCCATTTATTCTTGGACAAACTATACAGTCTTAAGAAAACAAGATCCACCTCGGCAACATTTGATGCCACAAAATTATGAACTACCAGTTTGGCCAAAGTCAACAATAATTCCCCAGGACTCAGCTTGACAAGGAAAAAGAATGAAGCAGAAGAAAACTGGATTTTGGCAGCCTGATGGTTAAATGTCAGCTATTTTGGAGTACGTCCCCACATGAGATATTTCTTTTGTACTGTGAGGACGATCACTGCAAAAACATGACAACATAATAAAGCCACGGAAGACAACCCCATTATTACTGCTGCAGGAAATAAAACACAGATTAATGTCACCAAAGCACATGTCAGGAGGGATAATGATGATGTGTACAAATGAATCTTCTCATCCTGGACAAAGAACTTAAAACTGAATAATAATTATCTACAAATCACCAATGACAATGCCATCTGCTAAGCATATATTATGTTCGCATATTTTCAAAGAGTTTGTTTTATATTTTTCTCTGGAAATTCTCTAAGTCTTCCCACTTCTATTCAAGTGACACAAATTACAAAGTGGTGCAGCAAATGCTTACACTGCCTAACAAGGCAAATGCAACCTGCCATGAACTGCAATGGGACATCATGCCTCCCCATAACATGCTTTGCGCCAAGAGGACTGTGCAGCTGGGAAAAAGAAAGCCAAGTGTAATCTGGACCATACAGAGAGGCCATTTGGCTGTCCAAGTCAAAACTGGACATAAATAATCATTTGGGAAATAGATTCCATTTGTGTTTGTAGCCAGATGAAAAAAATGGGCAGAGACTGAAAATAAATGGGAAAGAATCAGAGGTTGACAGCTAAACAATACATGGAGTTTAAAATCTAGCATGGACACTACAGATAGAAAGAGATAGAATTCCTTTATTTCGGATCCAGGCTAGAGTTACCTCATTACTAATGAGGAGCCTTAAGGTACTGTGGCCTCTGGCTACAGCAGCATCATATTGCTATAAGCCTATTGCCACAATCAATGACAAAGCAGTTTTATTAATAGCTGTTACTTTGTTTATACAAAGACCCTTGGCCAAAATTTAGTTGAAGCTCAACTTTTTAGAGATAAGGTTTGTTTTATAACAATAAGAGGCTGTGGAGAGACTAGAACTTTCCTACACTGCTGATGGGATCACAGATTTGTACAACTTCTCTGAAAAGCAATCTGGCACTTCCTTAAAAAGCTGAAAATAGATATAACATTTGACACAGTAATTCCACTTCTTGGAATTCATCCTTCAGAAACAAAGGCTGTCACATAAACAGACATATGTACATGAATGTTTATTGCAGCACAGTCTACAATAGCTAAAGATGGAATCAACTTAGATGACCATCAACAGATAAATGGATAAACAAACTATGGTACATATACTCAATGGAACACTATGCTATGATAAAAAACAATGCGGATTTCAGAAAACATAACATGGTTTCAACTGGAGGATATTATGCTAAGTAAAATCAGTCAGTGCCAAAAGAACAAATATTACATGAGATCCCTGTTATAACGACTTAAAAACAGAATTATCTACAGAAGAAAATAACTTTGATAGCTACAAGGGTTGGCGGGGGGTGAAGGTTTAACATAGATTAGTAGTTGATAGATGTTAGAGATTTTATTCATTCACTGTAATATATAAATTAATAATAATAATAATAAAAGAAGTTCACCTGCAGGTGAGAGTAAATGAACAGTTACAATTACTGAAACCCCACCAAACATTTTCAATCATGAATAAATTATACAAGGTTTTGCATTTATCAAAACGTATTAACACTTAGTTGTCCATAAGACTGAGGGGTAGAAAATGAGATTATGATTTATTTTTCTTCACTTTTTATTCTTCCATATTCAAATAAAGGGTAACCAGGCACAAAGAACTTTGCTTGAACCTAAGCAAAGTTGTCTATCTCCACTGGGCTTTGTTTTTATACCAAAATGGACAACTTAAGCAGTCTGTAAAATATAACAATAACAATGTTAATAAGAGCTAGTACTTATTTAATGTTTTCCATGTTTAGACATAGTTCTAAGCACTCTACATGAGTTGATTCATCTGATCCTTATAAAACTATATGAATTGGCTTCTATCATTCTTGAATGATGGTGTTTGTGAAGAATAGTGAACATATCATAGACTGCCAAAAGAATGAACAAAGTATCTTGGGAGAAGTACAACCAGAATGGTCCTTAGAAGGAAGGATGGCAAGCCTATCTCTTATATACTTTGGACATGTTATCAAGAATGATCAGTCCCTGGAGAAGGTCATCATACTTAGTAGAGGGTCAGCAAAAAAGAGGAAGACCCTTAAAGAAGTAGACTAACACAGTGGCTACAACAACGGGCTCATGCATAGCACCAATTACGAGGATGGCACAGGACCAGACAGTGTTTTTTTCTCTTATAACAGGGTGGCTGTGAGTCATAAGCAACTTGATATTACCTAACAACAATCATCTCCATTTGATAGATGAAGAAACTTAAGTATGCACACATACACATACGCATATATATATGTTTATATATGTATATATCCCCTCTCCCCATAAAGTAGGTTACCCTCTTACAACTTCTATAGAGTACAAAACTAGGAAGGAGATGAAGTTCCTTATCTCACCAAATACATACCCTTCACCGAAAACTTATTTGCTTATTTGGTCTTCCTGTTTGTAGACCTAAACATTCCTCAAGTTGAAAAACCACTTAAAAGTCATTCAGAGTAAAGCTCCACCCACTGAGAGAACCATTCTTTTTAGGTGGATCTTTAGCCCGTACCCAAATATCTCCAACCAAACTTTGGAAATACAATTCTTTGCCATAGTTCTTACACTGATTCACACTTATGGCAGCCTTTGACATGGCTCTTTGCTAATCAATCAAGAACATATTTCCTTGCAGTGTTACTCTACATAAATGAAACTGGAGCTATGCCACTGTTATTTGTTTTAATCAGTTTTAACTCAAATCAAGAGTGTGATATTATCAAATCCCATATTAGAGAATGCAGGACACTGGTCCTCATCTGTGGGTTGGGAGATCTGATTCTCATTTTTGGTATTCATACTTCCCTTGCTTAAAACTCCTTGTCAGATTCACTCAGGCTCCTCCACTCTTAAACATGTGAACACTTCTTCACAATGACTTAATAAAGACATGCTAGAAACAAGTAATCCATAAATTGATGTTGCTTGGAAAGGTCTTGACAGGTGCAGCTGCAGCTGTTTTTAGTCTTTTAAAAATTGTGTGAAAACATGACACCATTCTACTTTAGTGAAAGAATTATACATTCTAGTTGAGGAATAAATCAGAGGGGAAGAAAGAGGGATGGTAGGAGCATGTAGACGAAAAGAATAAATAAGGAAGAGAAAATAGGCAGAGACAGGGCATCTTCAGGTACACTGTATGTTAGCACAGTTGTTCTTCAGAACTTTCAGACCACTCAAGACTGTTGTCATCTGTCTCGTTGGTTCCCCTTATTCAACCTCCTTGAGGAACTAGTACAGTATGACTCTTTTTTCCTCCCTTTAATTACCTAAACATGCTCAGAAGAAACACTTGAAATTCATTCACACTAAGATGTAAATAATCACACCCTGATAAACACACACATGAAAAAAAAAATATTGCCTTCAAGTCAATGATGATACATTGGGATCTTATAGCAACTCTAAAGGACAGAGCAGAACTGCCACACAGAGTTTCCAAGGAGCACCTGGTGGATTCAAACTGCTGACCTTTTCATTAGGAGCTGTAGCACTTAACCACTATGCCACCAGGGTTTCCCTTGATACATGAAAACCCACTGCCATTGAGCCTAGCCAGGTGTGACTCAAGCAAAATGAAATCCTTGACAACCTCAATCCTTTCTCCATTTATGACAGTGTTGCTTACTTGTCCAGTTGTGAGGATTTTTGTTTTCTTGATGCTGAGGTGTAATCCATACAAGGGGCTACTGCAGGTTTAAAGTCAGGAAAGATATGCTTAAGAGCTGTATCCATACTTATTCAGTCTGTATGCTGAACAAATAATCCAAGACTGGACTATATGAAGAAGAATGCAGCATCAAGATTGGAGGAAGACTCATTAACAACTTGCGTTACACAGAAGACAACCCTGCTTACTAAAAGTGAAAAGAACTTAACTGCTTACTGATGAAGATAAGACTACAGCCTTCAGTATGGATCACAGTGTAACATAAAAAAAAAAAATCCTCACAACTGGACAAATAAGCAACATCATGATTAATAAAGAAAATATTGAAGTTGTCAAGGTTTCATTTTATTTGGGTCCACAATCAACATCCATGGAAGCAGTCAGGAAATCAAATGGAGTACTGCATTAGACAAATCTGCAGCAAGAGATCTCCTTAAAGTGTTGAAGAGCAAAGATATTTTGAAAACTGAAGTTCAGCTGACCCAAGCCATGGGATGTTTAGTTACCTCATACGCATGTGAAAGCTGGGCAATGCATAAGGAAGACTGAAGAACCGATGCCTTTGAATCATGTGCTGATTATACCATGGACGCGAGGAGAATGAACAAATCTGTCCTGGAGTAAGTGCAGCCAGAATGCTCCTTAGAAGTGAGAACTGTTGAGACTGCATCTTATATACTCTGGACATGTTATACAGGATTGCTATGTGTTAGAACTGACACAACAGTACCAAGTTTTTGGTTTGTCAAGAGCAACCAGTCCATAGAGGACAGCATGCTTTGTACAGAAGAAGGTGAGTGACAAAGAGCAAGATGCTCAATGAATCAGACTGACACAACGTCTGCACCAACGGCTCAAACACAGCATTGTTGATGAGGAGGGCACAGGACCAGACAAGGTTCTGTTCTGCTGTACGCGATTTGGAGCTGACTTAATGGCACCTAACAGCAACAACATTCTAATTACAGGAAGCACACTTCCCATATCAAAAGGAATGTCAATTTTAAATCAAATGGCTTTATTAAAAGTGAATCTATAAAATCAAAGATAACAAGTGAGTCTTGAAACTCTTCTATATCTCCAGGGGAAAAGGAACACCAAACAAAAACCTAACTTAGAAGTCTCAAGGTTAGGTCATAAGACATCTTTGCCTCAGTTTCTTTATCCATGAAAGGGGTGAATTTTGACAAAATAAATTTATGAATTGATGTATAACTTAGCAAATAACTTCCTGAAGTGCACTTGCATATGTAAATGTCACTAAAACTTTCTGTTTCTAAGTACATTTATTAAACAAAGTAGAAGTTTAAAGACTGGTCTATAATTTTCTGAACTTATCTGGTTAATCCTGATGGCAATCTAATAAACTTTAAATTTCAGGAAGGCACTTTATGTTTTTATTACAAAAGCTTTGCTTGCTTTAAAAATTCTGTTTTAAATACTCTCTCTGCGACCAAGATGTCTCTTTAAGTTCCAGATTGCTTTTACTGCTGCAGCTTGACAATACAAGCACTTCCTGTTAAAAAGACATGTCCATAAACACTCTGTATGAGAAGTCAGTCACTTCTGGGGGATGAAGAGTGAGTAGGAGGGGCCGACAGAGGAGGGAGGAAGTTCTCAGAAGCAGCACCTCACATAAAGGACTTGGGAAAAGAAGAAACTACTTTCATTATTTATACCTCTGTACTGACATGTTAAAAAGAGTTCTTTTAACTGAAAGGTCTAGGACAGGATTAAAGACACTAGATGTTTTCTGATACATCTAATTAGGACACAGAAGCTGAAGAATGCTATACATCATCATTTTTGCCTTCCCAGCAAGTGGCCGTCTCCATGTGTAAAATAATAGCTTTAATCAGTGTAAGTGACCTTTGATGGTATTAATAGGCTACCAGGCGTGATTCCTCACAGTAGACTGAAAAACTACAATGAACATGAGAGAAAATACATAATCACTGAAGCAGAATACAAGCAAATAACATACAGATGAGCCAGCTGAGATGGGGGAGGGGCACTGGCAGGGGACGGTTGGCCTCGCCTCGCTTTATCCACCGGAGAGCTAATTCACACGTGTTGGTACCACGGCGACCTAGCATCTCCTACCAAGATAACGGCCTTGGGTTTTCTCCCTTTGAACAACGTGGAGGTACAACAACTAGTCTGTGATGTGCCCTGTTAAAACAACTTCAGATCTCGTAACAGAAGGGTGGGTCAGGCATCACCACAAGTCCTGTCAAATGTTTGTGTCCTGCGGGCTTATAAAAGGTAGAATCAATTCACTTCAGCAATGAGTAATAACTTCTCTGTCCTTGAAGGAGCACTCTGAGAAATGCCAGAGTCACGGAACCATACATCCAGTGACACTGATTAAATGTTTTTATTTGCCACATATTTTTTTAAGGTGGAGGTGGGGCTGCAGATTAATATTGCTGGTTTGTGCTTAGAGGAGCAATTCTGAGAATGCTGGGTAAGGACATCTCTCAGCGGATGTCATTTACGAAATACTGGCACTTTCTAATGAACTTCACTAAAATTACTATTTGATACAACCTCAGTGGAGTAGGCACCCATTTTACCAAATTACATTTTTTAATTATTATTACCAGTGATTAGATACTCCTTTGCAAAGGCACCCTCGCATACAGCCCAGGGCAGCTGGGAGAGCTCAGATCTCGTCAGCTGGGGCTTGCAACCTTGCCAGTTGCTTCCATGGTGATAAAGACAACAACTAGCAGCGCAGAGGATGGGCACCTGAGGGAACTGAGGAAATAACCGACGTGAGAGTCGGGGCAGCCGGGTGGACTGCCCAGGAAGACCCGGGCTGTGAGACAGAACACTTGGTTCTTATTTCAAGCTCACCTCAGGTTTTCCCAATGGCTTGGTGGAAGTTATTTACCTTTCCGGGGGGGGGGGGGGGGCTCAGATTATAATAAGTGTTTATTATGAAGAATAAACACATTGGCTACACCGTGTTTATACATAATAACATTTATCCTTTTCTTGACACAATGAAATTTCATTATTGGAGGCCGGGGTCAAAGGCAATGTTTGCACCAAAGCCTTTTCACAGTACAGTGCAAGAAAGAAATTCAGGTATATCTGGGCTATAAGTTAGTGGTTCTCAAACCTTGCTCCACATGAGAATCACCTGGAGACCTTTGAGAAAAAATTCTAAAACCAAGACCAGCCTCCAGATCAACTCAACCAGAATCTCTGAGAATGTTACCCTACTTTGTAAATCTCACCAGGTGATTACAATATACAGCCCAGTTTGAAACCCAGCCATACGCTACTCTGTAAGAGCGGCTTCCTCCCCCTAGCAGGACACCTGGTGCTGGGGCAAGCAGGAGGAGCACCTGGAAGGTTTACCAAAACACAGATGGCTGGCCCAACCCTTCAAGTTTCTGACTAGTACATCTGGATTCTTCTTTCTAACAGGTTTCTAGGGAATAGAGATGCTGTACAGGAGCCACACTGAAATGAGTTCAGCTGGATGTGATGCTCTGCTATCAGAATGCTCTTGTGTGCCTTGAAAATGCAGATGCTCAGGCCTCACTCTAGATGTACTGGATCAGAATTCCTACTCACCCGGTCCCATGAATTCCATTTCAGTACTCCCCAACCCCACACCACAGGGATTAAGCTCACCAGAGTTTTTAAGAAGGACTTCTTGATTTCCTCTTTCTCTTTACTTACGTGATTATTCTTGATATTAGGAGTAGCTGCCATAGAGGCAGCTCCAACTTATGGGGACCTTACGTATAACAGAATCAAACGCTGTCCCATCCTGTACCACCTTCATGACTGTCAGTCCCCCCGAGTCTGCTGTTGCAGCCACTCTACCAGTCTATCTCATTAAGGGTTTCCCTTGTTTTCACCGGCCTTCTACTTTGCCAACCATGAGGCATTCTCTTAGCAACTGATCTTTCCTATGACTTGGCCCCAGTAAGGTAGTCCAAGTTTCATTTTCTTTTACAAGGAACATTCTGTACTTCCTGTAAGCCTCATTTGTTTATTTTTTGGGTAATCCAAAAAAGTATATCAAATATTCATTACCAACACCACAGTCTGTACTCATCAATTCTTCCTTTTCATTATTCAATTTTCATATGCCTATGAGGGGACCATGGCTTGGGTCAGACGTATGTCAGTCATCAAAATGACACCTATGCCTTTTAAAATTTTAAAAAGGTTTTTTGCAGCAGGTTTGCCTAATGTAGGAGGTCATTCGGTTTCTTCACTGCCGCTTCCCGGGCTACAGACAGATTTCATGGCTGCTGCTTGTGAGACAGCTCTTTGCTAATAACCAAGATGACCTGGGCATGAAAAGACCACCGGGCCTCAACCTAAGACATGAGAAGAGGTCAACTCCCTGTATTCCTTGGGGAATAGCTTTTTTACTGCTGTCGTCTGTGGTGCCAAGGACACATGTGCCATTTTCAGAGCACAGTGTCTGAGAAACACAGACTCAGCCACAGAGAAAAGTCTCCAGTGTACTGAGCACAAACTTCTCATTATCTCACTGATCGCTGTAAACTATCTCAATGTGGGAGGAAAAAAATTTCCCTTTCCAGCAAGTTCTCTGTTAACAACAAGTGATTCTTTGATAATATGCACATATATTTTTTTCATGTCTTCTGGTTGTATCCACCTCTTATCTCTGTGTCTACCTCCTCAGCTTACAAAAAATAACAAGAGTACTAGGGAAGGAGGATGTTTCCTTTTCCATTCAACTTCGCTGATGCTGTCAGGTTTAACGGGGAATAAGAGAACAGGTAAAAGAATATTTAGCTTCTAATTTAAAAATTACATAGATAGAGTTACTCACTAGCTGGTGGCTTTGGTAAAAACTATTTAACTGTCTGTGCCTCCATTCTGTCAACTAAAAAAATAGGATCCCTGGTGGCAGGGTGGTTAAGAGCTCAGCCACTAACCAAAAGGTCAGCAGTTCAAATCCACCAGCTGCTCCTTGGAAACACTACAGGGCAGTTCTACTCTGTCCTACAGGGTCATTATAAGTTAGAACCAACTATATAGCATCTAACAATGACAGCAACAATAACACCTAACTTGTGATGTTAATATACTGAGCATGAAGTGGGTGGAGGCTGCAAAGCACAGTGCCTAGCACATAATAAAAAAACCCAAACCCATTGGCATCAAGTTGATTCCAATTCACAGTCACCCTACAAGACAGAGTAGAACTTCACCACAGGGTTTCCAAGGAGCAGCTAGTGGATTTGAACTGCCAACCTTTTAGTTAGCAGTCAAGCTTTTAACTATTGTACCACCAGACCCTACATGTGAGCTGTTGTTTTATTACACAGCAGACACCCCACAAATGCTGAGTGAAGGACTGAATCAATGAACACATGATTAAGCAGGTAAACAATAGGAAAGATGGTCATTTAGGCCCATCCAACTTCAGTTATTACTCGAGGCAGCTAAAGTAGAAGAGTGTATGGATACAGAGCATGATTCAGTATGAAGTACTTCAACAGAAGCGCTATAAAATTTATTTTTATAACTGAGACAGATCCAAGACGCTTCTGTCAAAGCTAAAGTTTTGCCAAGAAGAAAAAAAGAGGGGCTCTTATCTTGCCTATGATGAGGTAAAGAATTAATAAAAAAAAGAATGGTAAATAATAGAGAGCCAAGTCCCACAGCTGGTTCACTAGTTCACCTAGAGAAGGTGTCTCAGAGCATGGGGAAAAGGCCATGAAACGGCCAGAGAGAAGCAGGGCCCTGGACAGATAAGGGCAATGAAGCTCAACGGGGAAGTCTGAATGGATCAGGGATCTGCTTAACTTTACTATGCTTTAAGGATTTTCTCCCCTTTATACTTGTTTTAAAAAATGTGGCATATTCTCCATTTCATGGTACCACAACCCCACTTCCTTTACCAGTCCAACCCTCAGTAAACACTCGAGCAAGCAGCTGGCCTGTGTGTAGTGGCTCATTACACAGAGACACGCTAAAGGCTCAGCACCACAGCCCATTTCATCTTTCAGAGTCCTAATATCCAACTTACACTCAGAAAATGCTCATTTAAAGGAAATTCATTTTTAATGATGATATTCTGTTCTCATTATTATATTTTTCCAATCTGATACTCAAATGTAATACAGTAACACAACACACCATTAAGCTTCAACTATATTTAAATACATATATTGGACCACAAGCATACAAAATCTCGCATTCACATATAACACGCATATATACAGCAACTCCTATCTAAGCAAATAATGAAAGAAAAAGTAAGCCACTGACTATATTATAAAGTAAGGTACATTCACTGTCTATACTACAGATCCATGGGGTGTACACTAAAATTGAGTTAAACCTGGGGCACATTTTAGCCTAATGAGCTTTAGCTTTAGATGCAATCTGCTGTCAAGCAATCCCAGATGAGTCACTTATAAGGCTCACTTTACAGGGTTATACAGCTGACTCAGATTTTTAATGGTTTCTTGGGTAATAAAAGGTACCTCCCTGGATGTCTTCAACAGTTTCTGCTCAACAACTAACCTAAAGGTTGGCAGTTCAAACCTAGTCACTCCATGGAAGAAAGGACTAAAAATCTGCTTCTATAAAGTTTGTTTTATAGAATCTGTGCAGAACAGTTCTACTCTGTAACACATGGGGCTGCCTTAAGTCAGAATTTACTTCATGGCAGTAAGTTTTTTAAAGTCACTCCAGATAATCTTTTGTTATTTCTCTGTGGAAAAAATTAAGTTCCTTAAGCCTGAAATAAACAAGATATGTTATTTCAGTAGCTCTGGAAAGAGCAGAAGTCCTTAGTGTTGGGGCCACAGATAGCCAAAAGTCTAGAATTGAATAAACATTCAAAATCCCCAGAGGCACATTGCAAGTGTCACAATTTATAGAAAACGCTTCAACTTATTAACAGGATCTGCATATGTAACTGACTCAGGGTTAAATTATAATAAAAGTGTTAATAATGACGGTGATAACCAAATAGCCAAGATTTACCAAGAATTAGCTGTATTTCAGATACCGTGCAAATGTTTTACCTAGTTCTCTCACTTGATCCTCTAACAGCCCCATGAGATAGGTACAATGGCATTCCCATTTTACGGTATAGGAACTGTGGCTCAGTAATTTGAGTGGCTTTCCCAATTCTGGTGACAAAATCAGAATGCAAACTTGGATGTGTCACACCCAGGATGGAGCCCTCAGCCACATACTAGCCTGTTTTCAATGAGCAGGGAACTCCTTAGTAAGTTTAGATCTTACATGAAAAATTACAGAACATAGGAGAATTGACAGTCAAAAAATAATAATAAAAGGGACTCCCAAGGACCATAAGGGGGATAGGACTAAAACTCCCAATGAGCTAGATCCTTTGGAATTTGGTGAAAACAATAAAAGGGACATTTTGTCATTGGTGTCCAAAAATCACAGCACATATCTTGTTGGTACTGAGCTTCTGCCACAGCTGGGCACATCTGAAGGGCTAACAGGGTTTGCCTTACACAGGGGTGAGAAACCACAGTGAATACCATGTCCTAATGGAAAGGCCTAATGCCACACAAAGGCTTGCTCTAAAAAGAAGATAATGGCATCAGGTTAGAGGGCTCAGATTTGCATGTGGTCCTAACCCAATGGACTTCTGTTAGAGCTCTAGGAAGTGGAGACACGAAAGCATTGCTTTTTTTTTTTTTTTTAAAAAAAAAGGCCCTTAGGCTCCCGAGGGCACAAGCAGCCAGCCTCAAAGGCCCACATGGCAGAGTACAGCGCAAGTGAGGGAGAGCTTTTCCCATTTGAACTGGCTTTTAAAACACACAGGAGACCCAGTTGGATCTGTGCAGCCATGTCTTAAAGCATCAGGAGTGGAAGGAGACTCATGAAGCCACAAGAGAGGAGAACCCACTTCACACCATGGCAGCTGGGAAAATGAATGTCCTCAACCAAGTAGACAAAGGCCTTCCAAAACAAATTACAGTGCTGGAATGTGGAAGAGATTTAGAAACCAGGACAGCCTTCTATAAATGTATAAAACCATAAAGTACACATACCATACGCTCACGCTGTGTCCTCGACTCCAGTCCATTCTTGTCTGAAGAGTTGACCTCGGTACTGGTTTCAGGTCAGGGCCAACAGCCAAGTCTAGCGGCTACGTTCCCAGGAGGGCTCTCCAGGCTACCAGACCACCAGTCCTGATACTTTAGTAGAGTTCTTGAACTGCACACCTCTTTTTCTCGTGATACACCAGGGACTCTGCATTGTGTCTCCCATCACGGCTGCCTTTGGTAGTGGCCAAGCACCATCTGGATCTTCCAGTCTCATGCTGATGCAGTCTCCCATTCATGTGGGTCCTCTTGTCTCGGGGGCTCATTTTTTCTTGTGTCTTTGATGTTCTCAGTCATCACCTGTTCTAGATGGATTGCAAACAACCGGTGTTTCTCAAATGGTGGCTTGCTAGCTTTTGTGACCCTGGATGCCACTCACCAATATAGGGCACAGAAGACTTCTTAGCAAAAGACAGTTACGCCAACTGACCTGAAAACGTGGTCCATCCTCAGATTCCTGTCCTTTGCTACTTTATTCTTTGAAGTGTTGGGTTGGGTTTAGAAAACTTTTCAGTTTAGGCTGTAGTTAAGTTGCACTGATCTATCTTCTACTGTGTGCTGTCACTCCCTTCTCTTTTTTTTTTTTATTTTTATTTACTCTCTATTTAACATAACTGAGTAAAAATGTACATTCACATGTAAATTTACATGCCCCCCTATATGCAGCTTCCACTGCTCTCCCTGTCCGGTGACTGCACACTATTCCTCTCTGCTCCATACATGTCTCATCCTCCCAACAGTCTCCTTTCCCCTCCTCTCCGTCTACTCCCCTTCCTCCAGCCAGAGGTCAGCAAGATGATATCCTATAGATGTATAGAACCATACTCCCTTCTCTTAAGTGAATTCCTATTGACTATCTAATCTATGAATAATGCTCTCCCTCCTCCCCATCCTTGTAGCCATCACAGTCTTTCCTTCTGTACACAAGTCCATTTTTAAGTCCTTATAACCGAGGTCTCATACAATACTTGTTCTTTTGCTACTGACTGATTTCACTCAGCATAATGTCTTCTAGTTGAAATCAGGTTATGAGATGCTTCCTAAAATCCTCACTGTTCTTTATCATTGCATAGTGTTCCGTTGTGTATATGTATCATAGTTTATCCATTCATCTGTTGATGGGCACCTAGGCTGATGCCACGTTTTTGCTATTGCAGACAGTGCTGCAATAAACATTTGTGTGCATGTATCTGTTTGTGTGACCACCCTTATTTCTGCAGGATACATTCTGAGCAGTGGGATTGCTGGATCACATAGGATTTCTATTCCCAGCTTTTTAAGAAAGCATCAGATTGCTTTCCAAAGAGGTTTTACTATTTTGCATTCCAACCAGCAGTGTAGCAGAGTTGCAACTACATCACTGCTTCTCTAGCATTTGTTGTTTTGTGTTTGTTAGATTATTACCAACCTCACTGGGGTGACATGGTATCTCATTATAGTTTTCATATGAATATCTCTAACAGCCAATGATCATGAGCATTTCCTCATGTGTCTTCTGGCTGTCTAGATGTCTTCTTTGGCGAAGTGTCTGTCCATCTCCTTTGCCCAGTGTTTAATTGGGTTATTTTATCTTTTTCTTGTTGAAATTTTGCAGTACCTTGTAGATTTTGAAAATCAGATGTCGATCCAATATGTAGCTGCCAAATACTTCTTCCCATTCTGTAGGTAGTCTTTTAACTCTCTTGATAAAATCTTTGGATGAGAATTAAGTGTTTGATTTTTAGTAGTTCTCATTCATCTATTTTATTCTTCTGTTGTTTATGCATTGTTAGTCAGATTATGTAGTCTTTCTAAGCCATGTATTAGAACTTCCATTGTTGTCCCTATTTTTTCTTGCATGATCTTGATCATTTTAGGTTTGATATTTAGGTCTTTGATCCATTTTGAGTTTTGTTTTGTGTAAGGTGTGAGATATGGGTCTTGTTTTAGTCTGTTGCAGATGGATATCCAATTTTACCAACACCATTTGTTAAAGAGACTGTTTTTACCTCTTTGTCGAATATCTACTGTTCTTAAAAAGATGGTGGCATCTCTGGGGTCTGAACTCTGTTCCATTGATTTTTATGTTTCTTTTTGTAACAGTACCAGGCTTTGACTACTGTGGCAGTGTAACAGGTTCTAAGGTCAGGTAGTGTGAAGCTTCCCACTGTGTTCCTCTTCTTCAGTAGTGCTTTATTTATCCAGGGTTTTTTCCCTTTCGAAACAAAGTTGGTGATTCGTTTCTCCATCTCATTAAAAAATGCAGTGGAATTTGTATTGGGATTGTATTGTATATGCAGAACATTTTGGGCAAAATAGACATTTTCACAATGTTAAGTCTTCCTATCCATGAGCAAGGTAGATTTCTTTTCGTCTCTTGCAATAAGGTTTTGTAACTTTCTCTGTATAGGTCTCTTACTTCTCTGGTTAGATTTATTCTTAGGTATTTTATCTTCTTGAGGGCTATAGTAAATGGTATTGATTTGGTGATTTCCTTTTTGATGATTTCTTTGTTGGTGTAAAGGAATCCTACTGATTTATTTATTTTTATTTTATATCCTTATACTTTGCTGAACCCTTCTATTAGTTCCAGTAGTTTATTTATGAATTCTTTAGGGTTCTCTGTCCATATCAACATATCATCTGCAAGTAGGGATATGTTTACTTCTTCTTTACTGATGTGGATGCCCTTTATTTCTTTGTCTTTTCTGATTGCTCTGACCAGAACTTTAACACAATGTTGAACAGAAGCGGTGGCATTGTGCATCATTGCCTAGTTCCTGTTCTCAGGGGGGATTCGTCCAGCCTCTCTCCATTCACGACAATGTTGGTGGTTGGCTTTGCATGGAAGCACCTATTACGTTGAGGAATTTCCCCTTTATTCCTATTTTGCTGAAAGTTTTTAACATAAATGGGTGTTGTACTTTCTCAAATGCCTTTTCTACATCAGTTGACAAAATCAGGTGATTCTCAGCCTTTGTGTTATTTATATGGTTGATTACATTAACTGTTTTAGTTTTTGAAACAGCCCTCTGTCCCTGGTATATATTCAACTTGGTCATGATGAGTATGTTTTTGATATGTTGTTGACTTCTATCGGATAGGATTTTGTTAAAGATTTTTGCATCTAGGTTCATGAGTGATACTGGTCTGTAATTTTCTTTTTTTGTGGGGTCTTTCCCTGGCTTTGGTATCAAGAGTTATGTTGACTTTATAGAATGAATTTGGAAATATTCTGTCCACTTCTATGTTGTGAAATAGTCTCAGTAGTATTGGAATTAACTCCTCTCTAGAAGTTGGTAGAATTCTCTTGTGCAGCTATCTGGGTGAGGACTTTTTTTGGTTGGTGGTTTTTTATGACTTTTTCAATCTCTTCTTTTGTGCTTGGCTTGGCTCTTTTGTGAAGGGTTTATTAAGTTGTTCTACTTCTTGTGATAATTTTGGCAGGTGATGGGAATCTAGAAATGTGCCCATGTCCTCCAGGTTTTCAAATTTGTTAGAGTACAATTTTTCATAGTATTCTGCTATGATACTTGTAATTTGGGTTGGGTCTGTTGTGACACCTCCAGCCTCATTTCTTATTCAGGTCATTTGTTTCCTCTCCTGTTTTTCTTTTGTAAGTTTAGTCAATCGTTCATCAATTTTTTTGGTCTTTTCAAAAACGCCAGCTTGTAATTTTGTTAATTCTTTCAACTGTTTTTGAAAACAGTTTAATTTATTTCTGCTCTAATTTTTATTATGCTTTCTTCTGGTGCCTGAGCGGTTCTTTTGTTGTTCTCTTTCAATTTGTTGAAGCTGTAGGGTTAATTCTTTGGTTTGGGCCTTTCTTCCTTCTGGATGTGTGTATTTATAAACTGTCCTCTGAGCACTGCTTTTGCTGTATCCCATTGGATCTGGTAGGAAGTGTTTTCATTCTCATTTGATTCCATGAATTTCTTTATTGCATCTTTGACTTCTTCTATAAACCATGAATTTTTAAGCAAGGTGTTTTTCAGTTTCCATAAGTTCAAATTCCCACCCATGTTTTTTCTGCTATTGATTTCAACTTTTATGGCTTTATGGTCCGAGAGGATGCTTTGCAGTAATTCAGTGGTTTGGATTTTGTTGAGATTTACTTTATGACTTAACACATGGTCTCTTCTGAAAAATGTTCCAAGTGCATTGTAAAAGAAGTTGTACTTATCTATTGTCAGGTAGAGTTCCGTATATGTCAATGAGGTCTAGTTGGCTGATTGTTGCAATAAGATCTTCTGTATCTTTATTGAGCTTTTTTCTGGATGATCTGTCCATTACTGAAAATGGAGTGTTGAAGTCTCTTACTACTATTGTGGAGTGATCTATTTCATTTTTCAATGTTGTCAGAGTTTGTTCAATGTATTTAGGTGCTCTGGTATTGGCTGTATCAATATTTAATATTGTTATGTCTTGATTATGTATTGAACTTCTAAGCAATAGTCACGATCCTTGTCCAAGATGGTGTCTTTTACTTTAAAATCTATTTTATTTGAAATTAGTATTGCCACTCCTGCTCTTCTTTGCATGTTATTAGCCTCGTATATATTTTTTCATCCTTTGACTTTCAATTTTTCATACCTTTGAGTATATGGTCTGTTTCCTGTAAGCAGCATATGCCAAGCCATATGCCGTCGAGTCGGATCCGACTCATGGTGACCCTAGGGGCTGCATATGGACAGATCATATTTTTTATCAAACCTGATACTCTTTGTCTCTTTATTGGAGCATTCAATCCATCCACATTCAGAGTAATTATTGACTGACATGTAATTCCTGCTGTCATTTCAGTGCCTTTGTTTTTGTGTTGTTGACATATTTTGTTTGTTCCACTTAACATTCTGTTCTGGACTGTTTTACTTTATGGGTTTTCTTTTCATCCTTTTCAAGTTGGTTTTGTGTCTGTAGAGACTCCTGTATTATATTTCTGGTTTTGATAAGCAGTATTATCAGTCTGCTTTGTGGCTACCCCTTTCTTCTCCCTTAATGTTCTAAGTTTAAAACAATCATTAACTTCTGTATATCTCCTTAACTTCCTCTCCATCTGAAAAGGCTATGAATACTGTAATACATCCTTCTTTATAGAGTGACGATGTCATATTTTACATGTTAAGATATCTGTTTCCCTAATTTTAATATTTTAGCTTTGATTGAGCTTTCTGACTTCCCTAACTCAGTAGGACTCTAAATGCTGTGTTCTGCATTGCATCCTTGAGTATACATCTGATGTTACTTATATTGTAATTGAAGAGCTTCTTTCAGTATATCTTGTAATTTTGGTTTGGTTTTTGCAAAGTCTCTAAGCTTCTGTTTATATCAGAATGTCTTAATTTCACTGTCATATTTGAGAGATAATTTTGCAAGCTTTATAATTCTTGGTTGGAAATTTTTCTCCGTCAAGGCTTTGTATGTGTCATCCCACTGCCTTCTTGCTAATATGGTTTCTGCCAAGAACCCAGAGAACAGCCTGCAAGGCTTCCCTTTGTATATTAGTTTTCATTTAAGCCTAGCTACCTTTAAGAGTCTCTCCTTATGTTTCCCTTTATTAAGCTTGATTATATGTCTTGGTGTCTTTCTTTTGGGGTCTACCTTTTGTGGAGTTTGATAAACATCTAGAATAGCTATCCTCTTTTGTGATGTCAGAGAAGTTTTCTTTCAGCAACTCTTCAACAATTCTCTCTGCATTTTCTGCTATCCTTCCCCATTCAAATTACTTGTAGATTATTGGAGTCTCATATGCTTCTTAATTTTTGTTGATTCTTTTATCTGATTTTTCCTCATAAACACGCTGGTGACAGTTGTTTTATCTTCACTGTCGCTAATTCTGCACTCCATTTCCTTAATCGTGCTCTTTTGGCTTTGCATTAAATTGTCTAATGTAATTTTATTATTCATCTGCTGAATTTTAGATTGTTGATATTCTAGTAGTTTGTATAGCTTAATTTTTTATTTCGTTTTGCTGCACTTTATTTTAAATCTCTTGAAGGGCTCTCTGTATAATTCTTTTGTATTCTAGCTTTGATAATTTCAGGAAGGCTTCTTCATCTGGGAAGTTTTTTCACTATTTTGGAAGTTTTCTGGAGCCATGGGGGTCTGCTTCTTTAAGTGGTTAGATAAAGATTGTTGTCTTTATGCCATCAAAAAGCTGTTCATCTTCTCCAGTGTTACACCAACAGAAGCTATAGCATAAGCTCTAAGAAGTGAGTAAAGGCACTGTTAGACTTGTCTACCAGCCACTGTTACATTCTCTAGGTACAGCTGACTTATGTACAGCTTCTCTTGTGAGAAGTCCAGCCCCACAATGCTGCTTGGCTTGGTAACTGGCCTAAGCTGAGCCCTCAGGGTTGGCAAGGCCCACCTTCTGGCTAATAAAGATGATAACCTACTTGTGCTGATTCTCCAGACTCATGCCAGCAGACACTATGGTGTAGCTCAGAGGACGATGCTTTGAACAGGGGACTAGGCACTGGGGTTGGTGCATAGTTTCCCAAGAGGACTATTTTGAAGGTGACCACAGTGATAGTCAGCAATGAGGTATATAGCACTTAGAACACTTTTTTCTAGGATGAGTTCATGAACTTAACCAGTAGTCCTCATATATTACAAAAAGGAGGATAATTACATCAGATCATAAAAATACAGGATGACTACATAGTTGCCAAAGCACTGAAAATCATGGCTCAACCAAGTTAATGCCTAACCTTCATTATCATAGGTTCCATACATCTTATTTGCATAGTCTTATTCAATTACTGTGCAGGAGTCTAAAGACTATGGTTCATAATCTGAAGGCCATATGAAGTAATTTCCTACACTTCAGAGTCACATGGTAAGACCAGGAGGCTAAAAGGAGTCACATGGTAAGACTGGGAGGCTAACAGGGAATGAACCTGAAGGCTGCATGAACAAAAACATAACTTTAGTAGAACAGAATGGAACCATTATTTCGTATGCACTGCAAATACAATGAATGACTGCAGCCTTAAACATGTTTAAGATTTACCATTGGTTAAGAGATTATGTTCTACTGATGTTTTTTATTGTGATGAAAATAGACACAAGAAAACATCTGCCAATTCAACAGTTTCTACCTGTATAATTCAATGACGGGGGAATACATCTTTAAGTACTGACTTGGAATCATAAAGACCAAAACAAACATTTTTCAGCAGAAAAATAAAAGTATTTAAAGTTTTAAGTAGCCAATTTACAAATAACCTTGGAATACAACTCATTCACAAAGAGGGACCCTGAGAGTAGAGACGTGTTTCAAGCCACTTCCTTTGCACACAGCCACACACTCCCCACCGTTAGCTTCTTCTTTCACAGGAGGTGCTTGAAGCCTCTCCAAGATGATTTCAAAAGATGGTGGTGAATTAACATATTGATTTCCAAGCACTCTGAAGGCCATAAGCAGCACACACTGGGTCATGTTTCAAATGATGGAATGTGAAATTAAAGGATGCATCTGTGCTCAGCCCCTAATTGTCAGGCTCATGGAGGTTTTTAAGTAACACAGAAAGAGAACAGAAAGAAATGAGGAGAAGCACAACCTGACAAACACAAGTGTGACAAAAGGCAGAGGGGCATTTGAGGGATTTTTCTTTAATGCATACATGAAAAATAATTGTGTCTGTTACATAAATCTTCAAAATATAAACAGAAGTTAGCAAGTTTGACGATACAGACAGAAGTTTCAAAAGCATTTCTCTGACAATATTTCTGGTATCTGAAAAAAACATACACGATTGTTGCTAGGTGCCATCAAGCCAGTCCAGCTCACATCAACCCTATGCACAACAGAATAAAACACTGCCCAGTCCTGCTCCATCCTCACAACTATTGCTATGCTTGAGCACATCATAGCAGCCACTGTGTCAACCCATCTTGTCAATGGTCTTCCTCTCTTTTGCTGTCTTTCCACCTTACCAAGTAGAAGATTCTTGTCAAGGGTGATCTTCAGCAAAGTCTTATTTGCATGTGATACTGTTCAATAATTTCTGCATTCTGGTGGATCACTTTTCTTTGGACTAGGCACAAATACGTATCTTTTCCAGTCAGTCAGCCAGGTAGCTGTCTTCCAAATTTCTTAGCACAGACAAGGAGCACCTCTGGCACAACATCCTTGTTGAGACATCTCAGTTGGTCTTGTGCCTATTTCTGCAGCCTTCAGTGCAGCTTCGACTTCTTCCTTCAACACTACTGGTCCTTGATCATATGCCACCTCCTGAAATGGCTGAACATCAGCCAATTCTTTTTGGTATAGTGACTGTGTATTTCTTATATCCTCTTTTGATGTTTCCTGCATTGTTCGATATTTTGCCCAGAGGATTCTTCAATATTGCAACTGGAGACTTGAATTTTTCTCTGGCTTTCAGTTTGAAAAGTGCTGAGTGTGTCCTTTTCTGTTGGTTTTCTTTGCACAATATATTGTAATATGTTGGGGAAAATTAACAGCTTAGTTTTTTTTACCTTTCAAATATATATTTTCAGATTTAGACCTATTTCTAAACTCTCAGCTTAGCTCTGTTCTTTCTAATTGGTTTAGAGTGTAGTCTATAAAACAAACAAAAAGATCACTAAACAAAAACATGCAATTCATCTGCAGCGTGTTTCTAAGGTCAACTAGCTACAAATAAGCCTGCTACTGAATAATCAAAAAACCCACATCCACTGCTGTTGAGTTGATCCCTACTCATAGTGACAGAGTAGAACTGCTCCATAGGGTTTCTAAGGATCAGCTGGTGGACCAGTACTGCCAATCTTTTGTTTAGTAGCCATAGCTGTTAACTACTCCATCACCAGGGCTCCACTATTACTGAATAATGACCTTTTATTTGGTGAATACACAGTAGGAAGTTAAAATGTATGTATTTAATGACAGCCAAGTCAAGTGCCGTCGAGTCGGATTTAATGATAAATATTTATAAATTTATAAAATAACCCCTATTGATACAAAATGCAAAACAGAAAAGTATTTGCTGAAGCACATCTCCAATATTATTCAATAGAATACTGGTGTCCTGCAATACACTGATAGGTGTTTACTGGGGGAAAAAGATAAGTTCCTCAAATCAATTTGGGAAACCTCAGGTTAAATAATTTTTTATACTGCAGGACTTCTCAGAACTTTTAACGTGCTTATGTGTGAGAGAGATACAATATAGTATTTCCAAAATGGAATAGTTGTTGTTTTCTCTAGGGACCCATACATACTGGGAAACCCAGTCCGGAAATATTCTCATCTTCCTGAACATGTGCCTCTGTCCAAATCCATTTTCAAATCACATTTTCAAGATTCTCAAAACTAAATAATGGTACAGTCCTTGGTTTAATGATCTCAACAGCCAGATGCCCAAAGCTCCAAACTCACTGGTGTCTAGTAGATTCTGACTCATAACGACCTTAAAGACCAGACACTGCTGTTCTGTTTCAAGATGATGAGCTAGTTAAAACTACAGGACATGGTTTAACTCCACTCACTGACATTTACACAGGTATCAAATTTAGTCCTTAGGTTTTCCTGTATTTAAAGAAATGCTTGCTCTAAGGAATAGAAATAAGATAACACATTTATACTATTTCCATCCTGAACACTGCAGACAGAATCTGCAATTGTTCTCAGCTAGCAGTCAAAAACATCTAATCTAATAAATCATAGTTTTGCTGGCAAATATTATCATCATTTAAATTACTAAATTGATAAAAAGCATATGCCATCATTCAAACAGCATTAAGTAACGCACTCCTTAATCAACGAAGATTTAATAACTGCTTAATATGTGTGTTTGGAAAGACTGGTGGTGCAGTGGTTAAATGCTATAGCTAACCTTTTGGTTGGCAGTTTGAAACCTCCAAGCACTCCTTGGAAACTCTATGGGGCAGTTTTACTGTGTCCTATATGGTCACTATCAATTGACTCAATGGCAACAGGTTTTTTTGTTCATTTTATTATGTGTTAAGCAAAAGTCTAGTCCCTGGAGGAGGACAGTATAAAAACTAAATGGTAAGTTCTGCTTTTGAAAAGTTTATAATAAGGAATGGGAGACAAGGGCACAAACAATTACAACACAAAGTGATGTGTGTTATTATAGGTGTAAACTGCAAAGTTGTTTGAGAACACCAAGAAAAGGAAGAAGAATGAGGAAGAACACACATTACTGTACGATGTAGAGTGGAGATGGATCACTCCACAGTGATGCCAGTAAGAGAACCCTTTTACTTGTCAGACTGACAAAAATAGGAATTTCGATTACTTGCTTTAGCAGTGATAAAAAAATCACTCTCAAACACTGTGGGTGGGGAATAAATCTGTATAACTGCTTTGGAAAGGAATTTAGCAGTATCTAGGAAAATCAAAAATAAACATTCCTTTATCTCTCTAGTCTATCACTAGGAATTAGCCAACACCCAATTCATACATGTGTTAAAACACATGTAAATTCAAGGTTATGTACTGTTTATTGTTAAGGGTGAAAATGCTTACAAAGAACCTTAGTGTCCCTCTCAAAAGCAGAGTAGTAAATAGTTTACAATCCCTATACTGGAACGCTTTGTGATGCTAAACAGAAGGCGCAGGCCTTCCTTTCATTCAGAGGAAAAGTACCAGTCATGACATTAGCCTACAAAGCCCTATAAAATCCGCTGCCCACACCTCTCTGATCTTGCTCACTTTCCCTGTTCCCCTCTGACCCACTCTAGGCTCCCCACCCCCTTCAGGGCTTTGCACTGCCAGTTTACTCGGTCTAGACCCTCCTCCCCCATGTGCACTCACCTCTTTCAAGTCTTTGTGCTAATCTCACCTACTCAGCAAAGTCTGCTGTATTTAAAATGAAAGCTTGCCTGACCAATTTTTCTTTTCATAGCATTTATTACCTTCTAGCACACTGTATGGGAACCTTGTTGGAGCAGGGGTTAAGTGCTATGCCTGCCAACCAAAAGGCCAGCAGCACAAACCTACCAGGCACTCCTTGGAAACTCAATGGGTCAGTTCCACTCTGACCTGTAGGGTTGCTATGAGTCAGACCTGACTCCACGGTAGTGGGTTTTTTGTTTTTTGTTTTTAACACACTATATGGAGACTCTGATGGCATATGGGTTGAGAGCTACAGCTGCTAACCAAAAAAGTCAGCGGTTCAAATCCACCAGACCCTCTCTGGAAACTCTATGGGACAACTCTATACAGTCCTATACTCCTATACAGTCTCTATGAGTTAGAATCGACTCAATGGCATGGATTTAGTTTTGCTGATCTGTGTAAAAAAGAAAGAAAAATATACTTGATGTATAGACTATCTTTGGAAAGTACATACAAATTATGTCTGGCTGAGGAAGTAAGGATCAGAAATGCAAGGACTTTTACTTCCCACTTTAAACTCTTGTGTTATGTGACTAATGCTTTGTTTTAACATGTGTATTACCTTCCCCCCCAGCTCCCTTGTTTCCTTCTTTCTCTTTCTCTCTCTCTGTTCCCTCATTTTCTTCCTCCTTCCCTTTCTTCTTCTGTGCCATCCAATCTATTGCCACTAGCTACATGTGAAGGATCCATAGTGGTGCAACAGTTAACAGCTGGTTAAGTGTTGGGCTGCTAACCTCTGCTATTTGGGAGCTTGACAGTTAGCAATCTGCTTCTGTAAAGATTAGTTTTAAAAACCCTTGGAGCAATTCTATTCTGTCACACTGAGTCACTATGAATTGAAATAGACTTGATAGCACTTTCACGAAAACAGCCACATGTGGCTTTTGAGAACCTGAAAACTTTACCTGTGGCTAGTTCAAAATAAAACGTGCTACACAAAATGTTCATCAAACACACATCAAGCTTAAAAAAACTGGTACAAAAAATAATGTAAAATTTTTCATTAATAAAAATGGTACTATTGGGGATATATTAAAAAAAAAAACTCAGTGCCATTAAGTTGGATCCAACTCATGGGATATATTGGTTTAATGAAATATATCATTAATATTAATTTAATCTGTTTCTCTTGACCTTTTAAAATGAGAAATGAATAAAAGGCAAGTGAGAAAGTGACAAAACCAAAAGGAAAACAAAGCCCAGTGCTGTTGAGTTCATTCCAACTCACAGCGATGCTACAGAATAGAGTAGAACTGCTCCACAGAGTTTCCAAGGAGCACCTGGCAGAAATCTAAAATTATATCGATGGCTTGCACTTGTGACATTATACTTCTATTGGACAGTGCTTCTTGTTCTCTTTCAAAAAAGGGTATATATTATAACCAAGAACGGTGAAAAGACTTTGAACGTTACACAGAACTGACATAAAAATCAGTTTCGCCTCTACTCAATTTCTGTGAACCCTAGTTTTCTTGGCCAGTAAAACATTGGGTTATGATCATCTACCCAAAAGGATTATGGTAGAAATTAAATGAGATAATTAGATATAAGACATTTGGTACACAACAGTATATCATAAAATAGTACACTGCTTGATTTTTTCTTTTGGCAGAGGACACTGTATGGCTGGCATGAAGTAATTAGCTTAGCCATCCAGCAGTGGGGCAGAACCATCTTTCTCCAAGCTTGTGCAGGTTTTATTACCTATGGGAAAGGAAAAGAAAGTAAACACTGCTAATACAAGGTATGAATTTTAGTCAGAAAAATAAAAGATGAATGAAGCACTGAATTTTGGGTGCAGGGTTGAGATCACTGCAATCTATCACACTGTATTTCTATAGTAAACAGTTTCACAGTATTTAGTAGGTACACAACAACACTCAGTGAAAACTTCAGAAAAGACAAAGAAAGAAAAGGGGAAGTGGTGAAATTCTAGTGGGCTTGTACCAACACTGCCCAGATGCAAGAGCTAGCCAAGCCATGAGCGCAGAGTCCGAACTGACCTCACCTCCAGCAAGGGTAGGGAAGAGCTCTGTCTCCTAGGAGGCAAGAGGACACCATCAGATGACTACCTAGCTTTAGAAGCTTTTTCACCTACAATGAAGAGATTAATGGAAAAGAAAAGGGAGAAACCAGAACACTTGTTTAGAAAAGATGATACTATGCTTTTGCTAACATATGTTTTCAAAGAATAAAAGCAAAATCAGATTTAAGTTGCCAAGGACAGTCTGTCTTTCCTATTCCATGTCAACAGAGAAGGTTTTCAAATTAAGCTGGACCTGTTCTATTTGTCAAACCATAAGGTATCAAGAGGAACAAAAAAGAACCTCTTAAAAATGAAAAGCTTGTGTAATGTAGTGTAGCATTTATTTTAGTTGCTGTATTTATTTTAATGGCTTTAGAAATGACTTTAGAACTGTATTCAAAGAAACATTAAGAGGTCATTTAGGTTTTTCAGTTACACTTTACTGCATTTTATGGAGACATTTTATGTTACAATATTTGTGAATTTGTGGATATAAGAAGGCCTTCTGGGAAAACGCCTCACAAATGACACTGGTCTGCTGTTTCAGAGAATATTAGAGATGGAAAGGCTTGTCAGTAAACTGAGGTCCAGAAGACAATACAGTTCAGAAATCATAATGATAGTTATCATATAATCAGGGACCCTGGATTAGCCACTCTTCCTTCCTTTATTCAACTTACTAACACTTGGTGAGCATCCACTGTGTCTCAGACAGTGGGGATACAGTACTTAACCAGACAGGCCAGCTCCCATGGTAGATGAGGTGGTGTGGAGTTCAATACACACACAAATAAGAAAATACTGTGTCATAATAAGTGGTACGGTGAAAATAAAATAAAGCAATGTGGTAGAGTGACTTAGGAAACCACTACAGAGTAGGAGGTCAAATCTCTGAGGAGATGACATATAAAATTATATTTGCGTGAAAAAAGACCCACCTAGCCATGTGCGCATGTTCAGGAAGCACATTCAAGCCAGTGCAAAAGCCTCAGGCAAGCTTAAAGCAGTGCAGGGACAGAGAGATTAGTGCAGCCTGAGCCTACGGAGGCAGGAGTGCAGTGGCACGAGGTGAGGTTAGAAAGAGAAGAGTGACACCTCAGTGTGCTATGTAGACAAGGTAAGATGTTTGGATTTCACTCTCGATGCAATGGGATATCACCGGCAGGTTTCAAACAGCAGTCATATTATCTGGGAGAATTCTGGTAAAGTGGTGGTAGTGGCAACATGATTTCTGGATCATCCTTTCCCCAAAAGACACACACAATACACACACACACACACACACACACACTCCATGGAGAACATTTACACAAAACCATATATCTTAACCAAAAACGAAACTCATTGCCACTGAGCTGATTCTGACTCAGAGCGACCCTACAGGACAGAGTAGAACTGCCTCACAGAGTTTCCAAGGAGCACCTAAGTGGGACTGAACTGCTGAACTTTGGGTTAGCAGCTATTGCACTTAATCACTGAAGGGGCTATAATTGTCTTGAGTTATCCAGTGCTGCTGTAACAGAAATACCACAAGAGGATGGCTTTAACCAAGTTTATTCTCTCAGTCTAGGAGGCTAGAAGTCCAAACTCAGGGTGTCAGTACTAAGGAAAAACTTTCTGTTTTCTGTCTGTCCTCTGGGAAGGTCCTTGTCATCAATCTTCTCAGTCTAGGAGCTTCTAAGTACAAGGATCCTGGGTCCGAAAGGCATGCTCCACTCCTGACTCTCCTTGGTGGTAATGAAGTCCCTCTCTTCTCTGCTTGCTTGTCTCTTTTATATCTCAAAAGAGGTCGACTCAAGACACAACCTAATCCTGTAGATTATGTCCTGCCAAATTAATATAATTGACAGCTCACTCCCAAATAGGATCATAACCACAGGCATAGAGGCTAGGATTTACAACACAAAGGTAAATTAGATAGCAAAATGCTGGGAATCATAGCCTAATCAACTTGACACATTCTAGGGGAACAAAATGCAATCTATGAGAGGCACAAACCATCGAGAGATACAGTATCCCTGCGCAAGAGAAAGCAGAGTAACTACTAGATGTCTGAAGGATCTGAGAGAAAAAGAATGGCAAATAGACAACAAAGATTCACTAAAACTGCTGCTGGCCAATTTGATAACCATGGCTGAAACTGCCTGATTCAAAAGTCAGTGAGGACAAGGGACCCACGGTGAAATCTAAATGATGCAGAGCAGCCCTTTGCCTGTGAACCTGTGAATCCAACCAGGGCTCTCTTGCAGCATAGGACTTCACACTAAGTAGAAACTGTTGGGAGTAGCATCACAATGGAGCATGAGAGGAACAGTAGCAACGAAAGAAAGAAAAGATCTACAGAAAGTTAGGGGCACATTCCCAGAGCTAGGACTCCTGATATTGGCCATTCTACTTGTTCCCGTCACACTGTGACTTTGATACCTGGCCTATCCAATGGGGGGGGTCTAAGTTCACTCCCCCGAATCTGGGTAGAATTTGTGATTAATTCAATTAACAGAATGTGACAAAAAATGACTCTGTGACTTTTGAGGCCAGATCGTAAATATGCCACATACTTCCACCTTGCCATATTAGAACCCAGCTGCCATGCTATGAGGAAGCCCAAGGTAGCCCACAGGGAGAGGCCACTTGTAGGTATTCTAGCCAGCAGCTGAGCTCTCATTCCAGCCAACAATCACCTGAGGCTGCAAACAGTGTAGACAGAAGACAAGCTCATTATGCTGTATTCTATCTGAATTCCTGACCACAGAATCCATGAGCATGGTGAAATAGTGGCTTATTCATAACTAATTCTAAGGTAGTTTGTTATCCAGCAATAGTAACAGAGATATCACAGTTTTAGTTAAATGTTTTGGATCTCATAGAAAAATTTATAAGGTATGTTTATTGGAAAAGTCTTCCTTATTTTTGGTAAGTTAGAAAACAAAATGAAATCCAGTGATGGGATTTCCCTTTCAAGGAAGCTGTTGAACCAACTAGTACAGCAAAATCTGTTTTCTCGGCTTTCCACTGAATGTCTTGCTACAAAACGATATTTAAACCCTGATGGGGAGGTTTGCTTTTCTCAAAAGCAGCATCAAGGTTCATTTACTTTTTTTTTTTTTATTCTATCTTTTCTTTTTAAATTTATTTGGAAATGGATTATCAACCAAAGTAGGACAATTTTTCAACACAACTTTATGGAGATACAATTGAATGCCACTCAATTCATATTTAAATTTTAAAATTCAGTGCACATATTATTCACGTTGTGCAACGATTACAATCTAATTTTAGACCACTCATATCTCCCTTCACCCACAACAATTCTGAAAATGAAAGGAGCATTAATAACAATTCTGCAAAGACAATCATTGTTACTTAGTATATTCAGAGGTCTGGATTTAACTGTGTCCCCCCCAAAATGTGTTTATCCATTTGGCCAGTCCATGATTCCTGGTATTGTGTGATGTTCCTCCAGGTTGTAAATGCTGCCTCTACAGTGTTAATGAGAGAGTATGGGTAGCAGTTGTGTTGGTGGGGCAGGATTCAGCGTGTAAGATTATATTGTGCCTTGAGGCAGTCTCTTGGGGTACCAAGAAAAGAGAGGCAGGCAGAGAGCTGGGGACCTCATGTCACCAAGAAGCAAGGCCAGGAGCAGAGTGTGTACTTGGAAGGTACCTGGGGCCCTATGCCTCCAAAGCTTCCACTCCAGGGGAAGATTGATAACAAAGACTTTCCTCCAGAGCCAATGGAGAAAGCTTTTCCCTGAAGCTGATGCCCTGTATGTAGACTTGTAGCCTATTGGGCTGCAAAAGAATAAAATCTCTCTTTTGTAAAGCCATCCACCTATGGCATTTCTATTATAGTAGTACTAGGTGACTAAGACAACCACTATGTCACCAGGGCTCTAAGACAGGTATAGGATTATATTAAAATTCAAGGTTTGAAAGCACCCAAATTTTTCAAAACTTGGCACTTAAAAAAAAAACTTTGCTATTAACATAAACAGTAAACCACTGTTACTATATAGCTGAACTCAGTGGATTTTTCACTGATGTGATAGTTTTATACAGACATTTATTTTAGAAAGTAATACTGCTTGCTTTGGTCATCCCGTGTTGCTGTTACAGAAATAACCACAAGTGGATGGCCAGGTCTTCTTACCATGTGACTGTTGGGTGGATTTGAACCGCCAACCTTGTGGTTAGCGTCTGAGCACCATGACTGTTCCTTCACTACAAAGTTTACATAAAAACATACAGGTTTGATAAAATAATATTAAGAACTTGGGTACAGGCAGAATTTGCAAGTCCCTTAACAGAGAGCTATCTTAAAAAGAGTAATTAAAGAGCAGTTAGTGTTCACAGAGAAACAAGATGTTAATTTTCTCCTTTAACACCCTTCCTGTAAACTACAAGCAATGAAATTCCCAGGGAAATAACCCATTGCCACCAAGTCAATTACAGGTGGGAAAAAGAAAAAAGTCTTTCCCTCACATAAAGATTGAAATAATTAACTACCACTTGGGAATGGTGAAGGCTTTTTGTTGTAGTTCAAGTTTGTAAATGGTTCCTGTAACTAGGATAGCATTTTACAGTTGCAAGTGAAATTCATGATCATTCAGTCAGCTTCCTCCTCTTTATAGCTGAAGTAGTAACATCCAGAGAATTGAAAGGATTGGCCCAAGATTATATAACCATTTAGAGTGAATGCTAAGGCTAGAAGCCAGGGCTCTTGACTCAAACTATTTTCCTATTAATGATAATAGCTACTCTTGTTGCTTACCATGCACCAAACTCTGTGACAGGAGCATTTCTATTGATCTAATTTAGTCTCCACAATGCGCTACAAACATAACTGATCTCCCCATTTTACAGACGGAAGTTGAAGATGCTTAGAAAAGTTAACAGTCTCTTACAAGGTTATACAACAAACAGAGAAGCTAAGATTTCAATCTAGTTTTCATTTTAGAGCCTGATATTAACCAAAGGGTAATACTGCTTCTTTGAATTTGATAGGACATCACTATATCTATATACGGAGCTCTGGTGGCACCATGGTTAAAAGTTACAGCTGCTAACCAAAAGGTCAGCAGTTCAAGTCCACCAGTCACTCCTTGGACACCCTATGAGGCAGTGGTAAATAGATGGGTTGTTTCTTGATCATTAGAATGTCTTGGAAACCAACCAAACCCATTGCCATCAAGTTGATTCCAACTTATAGCAACCCTAAGGACAGAGTAGAACCGCCCCATCAAGTTTCCATGTAATGCCTGGTAAATTCGAACTGCTGACCATGTGGTTAGCAGCCATCAAATGAGTAGTTTTTTTTGTGTTATATCCAACTGTTCTCACTCATATTGGGAGGCTATCTGTAGTCAGCACCAGCATTTTTCTCTTGGCAGTCACCTGTAAGTGAAGTGGCTGTGCTTAGTGGCCTAACGGTCATTCAACACTCAAACAGATAACCCGGTAAACGTTGCTTCTTTAATGACACATCTTTACTTCTTTGGTAATGTTCTTGACAACGTATAACAGGCAGTGTTAAAGATTCATGGCCAACACATCAATTTCACAGTTTTCCAGCTGTCCGCTTAAGTACCCGTGGATATTAGCATTAGGCTTACCAGGCAGGGTCCAACGAAATAGTCATGCTGAAAAAGGCTACTGCTGAATTCAATACAAATATTGAAAAGTATATTCAGATAAGAGATATTTGATTTGGCAAAACATAGCTTGCTTTATGATTTGATTTTCCTCATCCTTTCTACACATCTAATCTGTAGCAGAATGAGAAATTTAAGACGTACAGGCTCATTCATTATGCATTGCAAAGTGCATTTCCTTCCAGCTCATTCATGTTGCAAGACTATTGAGGTTAATAGTAGAACAAAATTGCTATTTTTCCTTTCACATCACTGTCATAATCTTAAACTTAATATATACAGATAGGACTGGAGGAACACAAGAAAACATAGGTAGCAGAAGGCCCCTAACTTAAGCCAATGTTTCCTCTGATTTAATTTTTAAGTTATTATTGGATAACTACATCACATAAAAAAATAAGAGGAGTGAGCATAAATGATTATTTCATTCAACTGTACACCAAAGATGATAATAAATATGATAAGTTTTCTCTCCCACCCCCTCCCCCATGGCTGACATCACTAACTGATCAGGGATTGTTTTCCTACCAGACACAGATTCCTCTGATCTCAGAGTTTTTCTCAGTATTAACAGTGAGCACTTAATTATGTGTTAGGCACTATACTAACTGCTTGACACACATTATCTCATTTCACAGCCTCCCAATATCCTCAATGAGATAGCTACTAATGTTATTCTCCTTTTAGACACAAGCACCTTGAGAACCAGAGGTTAAATCACAGAGTTGGCATTCAGAGCCAGGTTCATTTTACTCCAATGTCCACATCATGATGACTACATAGTACACCCAGTTTCATCCAGTAATTGGAGTTAGCATGTAATATATACACTCTTTGCCATGCCTAGATTTTTGTGCATCTATTCTTTCTCTAGCATCACTAAGGAGCTTGGGGTAGCACAGTGTTACGAGCTTGGGTGTAAAGCCAACGGCCAGCAGTTTAAATCCACTAGATGCTCCTTGGAAACTCTTATGAAGCCGCTCTTCCTTGTCCTACAGCATCACTGTGAGTCGGAATCAACTCAACAGCATCTAACAGCAACAGCATCACTGACATGTGATCTCAGAGTAGATGTGCTATTGATTTCAGAAAGAAAAAAAAATTCCTTGCTCAAATATAGTCATTGGTCTTAGCTTTGTTTTTAAAGGTCCCATAGAACAAACTCTTGAGCTGCACATGGCAGCACTAGTGAGTCTCCAAACTCCCTCTGCTGTTTTTCTGCAAAGTCGTCTCTTTATTAGGCTACACGCCTTCTGTTCTTTCAACTAGTCCATATGCGTCTTTCACATATCTAGTCATTCTTCCCTAGCAATGTTTCACGTTGCCCACATTTCCCTGGAGAAAGCACAATGTTGCTAGTGAGGTGTGACCAATCTAAACACAGGATGGTTATTTCTATCTCCTGTGTTCTTGCTGTCTTTATAACACGTCCTTCCCAGTTACTACTTGCCACTGAGTTCATCCCAACTCACGATTTCTAGGCATATGCAAACTGTTTCAGCACAGAACTGTGTTCTTCAAGGTTTTCAATGGCTGATTTTTTGGAAGAAGAGCAACAGACCTTTCTTCTGAGGTGCCTTTGGGTGGACTCGAGCTTCAAACCATTTATATCACTGAAGGATCCTATAACACATCCTATGAATGGGGCGGCTTGTTTTTTAAACCAGTTGCATAGTTCTATTGCTTTATACCAGAATAAGTCTACCAGCTAGCACAGACCTTGATGCCTAAATAAAAATATGGATATGAGAAAAAGAAAGTAGAATAAAAGTCAAGAACTGACTGAAGAAAAAGATGGAAGAGATGGAAATATTTCTGTCAGGAGAGGCTGAAAAGTCACCATATCAAGATGTCTCCTATTTATGTGGTTGACATGCATAAACAAAATTTAATAAAAGTAACTCAGTCCAAACTCTTCCTACTGTTCATTTAAAACTTCACTGTCATCAAGTCAATTCCAATTCATAGTGACCCTATAAGATAAGGTAGAATGGCCCCACAGAGTTTCCAAGGAGCACCCTGTGGATTAGTAGCAGAAGGCTACTAACCTTCTGCTTAGTAGCCATAGAACTTGTTACAGTTATTCAAAAAACAAACAAAAGCAGACAGTCACAGTCCTTAAATGGGTGTTTTTTAAAAAGTCATTTGAGTGAATGACACTAAGTTCTGGTATTGAGGCTATAGCCTTTGACTAGGATTTAAGGGCTAGGGATGTGAAGAAGACCGAGAATTCAGAAAGAAGTTAAAATCTATTGTGAAGGATGGATATGATGACCAGGTTTTGCAAAATAAAAATCAGTACTCATAGCAGAACAGAAAATTTTGATTACCTGAGAAAAATAGTGGCCATAAGTACTTTGTTCGTGGGTAATCTAGCAGGAAACAAGAAACCGTGGACTGTTTTAGGTAGCAAGTTCACTCCCATGGCCATCCAACCAAGGGCCATCAAACTGCTGCTTTCTTCTCCTTCTTGGACCAAGCCCAGATACCACTTCTCTCTTATTATGTCCCTAGACAAGAACTATGTTCTATGTTCCTCAGCATCCCCAGAGCCTCATACCATGTCTAATGATGCACTCAAGATGAAAGGTGGTGGAACACTCTTCCCACCAAAAGTACCACTTGCGAGGTATTGCAGATGGAAGGAGAGTGACAAAAGTCTTGGTGAGCTGACTCCTCAAGAACACGCTGTCTCCCAGGGATCTTCACAGGTGCAGGAAGAGAAGGAGCCTACAGTCATGTCACACTGAGCTGAGACAAGTTTACATAGAACCACAGGGGCAAAACTGCATGAAGGTCTCACAAATGACCTTCTGTTTTGCTATCAACCTCATACAATTTAATTTAATCACAATGGCAGACTCTTGATTCTATATCCTCTCCTATTTTCTCACTCCTGACCTCTCCGCAACCTACTCTTGCCAAGTCAACTGCAATTCATAGCAACCCTATAGGACAGGGCAGAAGTTCTCCACAGGATTTCCAAGGTTGTAAATTTTCATAAAAGTGGCCGGTCCCATCTTTCTCCTGCAGAGAGGCTGGAGGGTTCGAACTGCCAACCTTTTGGTTGTTAGCAGCCAAGCACTTTAACCATTGTGGTGCCAGGGCTCCTTCCTGGTTCCTTAGGTCTTATCTTTCAAATACCTGAAAATGGTTAAGGAAGAGGCGAAACAGAACGACAACAAACAGTCTGCTATAAATCTGTGACTACAGCTTATTGGGTTCAATTTTACACACCAGTGCTCTCATACCTAGCACTTGACCCCTGAACCATCCCAGAGGAGACTGACTGCAATCTGCACACACACACCTGTGTTTCTTCCAAGTCAACACATTAATAAGGCTTTGTTTCCATGCTAAAATTGCAGACAGGTGAAGTAGATTCAGTCCTAAAGGTGTGCTATGTTGGTGAAGAAAGGTTTCTTGGAAAGATTTGAGGAACATTTGCCTCATTAGGACACCACTTGCATTGCAAAACAGTGGATTATCTTTGGTTGTTGATTTTAAGCAATTGTTTAGCATAAATTATTCTCTTGAAGAGAGTAGTTCTCAGTATATCCCTGCCACCAAAACAAGATGTGCCATCCAGTACCTCATTAGGTCCACCACAAAGCCAGCATATGACATGAGCTGGGAAAACTAGGGTCATAAATGAGACCGCGGAGGGTGTGAGCTTCAGTGATTTGCCAGCCCATCATTCACTCACCCCTTCTGGTGGCAACAGTGCCTCATTCATCCTCTTGGAAACTACCCTTCCCTGATCTCATTGTATGTGATTTAGATACCTGGACCTGTCACTTTCCTCAGGCTCCAGAAGTGAGTAGGTGACCCAAGACTGGTCAGTTAGTGCATTTCTTTTCCCTGGCCATAGAGATGGACATGTGTCACAAGAAACACCAATAGAGTCCACTCAGAACTATATAAAAAGGAGATCTGACACACTGGACAGGTCTATAACATAGAAAATGGTATTGTTGAAGAGGGCGTTTCTTGGCTTAAATGGATACACGAGGCTATTTGGGTGGCTCCTGCCCTGAGGTGAGATGAGAGTGCAGATAGGGACAAGGAAAATACAGGGTGGAAAAGGGGAGTGTGTTGTCATAGGGTGGGAAGAGCAGGTTACATGTGTGTTTAAGTTTTGTGTGACAAATGTACTTGGATTGTAAACTTTCACTTAAAGCATAATAAAATATTAATCCCCTCCAAAATAAATAAATAATAAAAGGCAGAGCTGAGTGTCGGGGAAAAGGGAGGGAAAAGATACTGCTGAAGACAACCTCAAGAGTTTTCTGTTAAATGAATAATTTATTTTTTGTGTGTTTAAGCCAGTTCGAGTTGGCTTTCTGCAACTGTTACCTTAAAAGAGTCTCGATGAGGTAGAGGTCAGGCTATTAGAATTACATTTCTTTTGATTTACTGTAGTTGAACATTAGTGTCTCATATGAATGTGATAAGCAGCCTCTGATGACCATAATGATTCTGGTCTCCCAGTACTCGTGATCCTTTCTGTGTAATCCATTCCCCTTGAGTATGAGCTAGACCCAGTGACTCTGTTCTAATGAAAAGAATACAGTAAAAGTGATGAGAGGTTACTTCCAAGATCAGGTTGCAAAGACACTGTGGCTTCCATCTCATTTACTCTTTTTCGCTCTGTCCTGGCTCATTTGCTCCGAGGCAGGCCACGTGCCACATCTGAGCTACCCAAACGAGAGGCCACATGGCAAAAAAACAATCTTTCCATTCAGTAGCCAGAGGACTTGAGACCTGCCTACAGCCACATGAGTGAACTTGGGAGAGAACCCTCCCCAGTCTAATGTTGACTAGCCTCAACCTAAACCTTAACTGTAGCCTTATGAGAGAAGGTGATTTTGAAGACCCAGCTACATTGCACTATGATTCCTGACCCTCAGAAGCTGTGGGATAATAAATGCCTGTTGGCTTAAGCTGCTAATTGTTGGGGTAATTTGTTACACACCAGTGATGGATGTCACCCACAAATAGATACTGTAAAAAGGAAGCACTCATCTTTTGCCTCTTATGTTTTCCATGATGACTCTCAATTAACAATAACAAAAAAAAAACTTATTTATAAAACTTTAAAATACAGTTTCAATATTTTCAAGTGACAACATAATTCCATTTAGTGGATAAAATATTGTATTTCAGGAGTAATATTCTTTAAGTGACAGACTGACTTAGCAGAAACCCTATTCTGGTCCAGACTAATCTATTCTGAGCACTGTTATATTCCAGACACACAGGGATGAATAGGACAGAGTAGCTTTTTTGGAAGAACGTAAAGTTCATCAAGGAGAGGAACAAAACTCATGAGATTTGGAAAGAGACAAATCAAGAGGAATGACCTACCAGTTATTGTGTGAACCTGGGCAGCCACTTAATTTTTCTGTGCTTTTGTTTTCTCATATAAAAATGGGGAATAACAATAACAACACGTAGTTTACCAAGTTAAGAAGACTGATAGAAGGACTAAGGCTGATAGGACTACATAGAAAATGTTTATAAAAGTACTGTAAAAATGTAATCACCACAATGCCTATTACCAAAATCATAATACACAGGCTTTGCTTTAGAAATAGGTTAGGGTAATCCATAAACCCTAGTAGTGTAGTGGTTAAGTGCTACATCTGCTAACCAAATGGTCGGCAGTTTGAATCTGCGAGGTGCACCCTGGAAACAATGTGGACCAGTTCTACTTTGTCCCACAGGGTTGCTATGAGTCAGAATCCACTTGACAGCAGTGGGATTTTTGGTTCGGACTTATACGTGAAAATTTTTGTTCCAGTATTTAAATGTGTCTATTTAAATGTGTCTCTAAATCTGAGATTTGCTAATCTGACTTGTCTGTATCACTTCTTTCAAACCAGGTAGTCTGAATTACTTCTCTCCTGAATTTCAAGGTCTTCTACTTTTATCTTATGGCAGCTCTGGTGGTATAGTAGTTAAGTGCTATGCCTGCTAACCAAAAGGCCCGCAGTTCACACTCACCAGACATTCTTGGAAACTCTATGCAGCAGTTCTACTCTGTCTATAGGGTTGCTATCTGTTAGAATCAAGTCAACAGCAACAGGTTTGGTTTGGGGTGGGTTTGTACTTTCATCTTATTTACTCTCTAGGAAAAGACAATTATAGAAATTGCTTACAGAAAAATGGAGTCAAAATTAACAAAGAAAATGCAAATTGTAGCCATTTGGGGCATGTAATAACTTTTGTAAACAAAAAAGTTTTTGCTCTTGGAAAACAAATTTTCTTTGATGTTAAGTTTTAGGCAATGTTTACAGCTACCATTTATAATGAATTAAATATTCTCATTACTTCCATTGCCTTTCTCACTAAACTTCCTTTAATAATACTTATGATTCATTAGATCAGCATTTGGAGGTCACTGAAAAACACACTTTATTTTCTTATTTTCAATATGCCATTATACTTCCTTGTTCCAGTCCAAATAGCAGGGCCATTAATAAAAATGCACAAGCAAAAATAACTGATTCCACTTTAGGGAAAAGATACCAGCAGTAAACTTCACTGGACTGAGCAATCAATGATTATTGAATTCTAGACTCCAAGCTAATATTTCTAGTTATATAGATCCTTGAGACTCAAGTTACCCACTTTGTTTTTAATGAACAAGGTCAAAATCATGAATTGAAATACTATGACACTAATAGAATACTGTACTTCTGAAAAATTTTAGCCTTAAGGCATCATAAACTGCCTTTCTGTCTGTTCTGTCTTTCCAGAACACCTAAATATTAATACATACATTAAAGGTGAAGATAGATATGTCCCTTGGAATCCACTATCCTAGTTGTCTACAGTTTGGTGTGAAATAAAATAAAATTAAACATTTATTAAGCTGTAACTATGGACTAGGTTAGGTGCAGAGGGAATACAAAGATGAAGTAGATAAAATGTAATAGAAAAACTTAGAGAATGTATAGAGTGAGGAATGATTTTAAAGTTTCTAGTTCGGATAAGTCATTAGAGGATGATGCTTTAATTTAAAAAACAAAAAAAGAGAGAGAAAGAAGAAAAGCAGAACCAATATGTTTAGGGAAGGATACAAAACAGTTGGTTCAGTGTAGGAAGTGCTGAGATACGGGTTGTATTTAGATGATGGTTGGAAACAGGGACCTGAACTCACCTGTGACATTTAGACTACACAGAAGAGGGAGTGAGAGATTGCCAGGAAGAATTAACAGAGTAAAAGTACAAACGGGGCAAGGACTGAACTCCAGGGAACACAAGAATTAATGGAAGGGGAGAGAAAAAAAGAGGATCAGAGAAGGGGAGAGGAAGCAGACAGCAGATGAGGTCATAGGTATCAAAACAGGAATTGCATAAAGATAAAATGATGGCCACTTGTCAATACCACAGAAAAAACATCAAAATTGAGGAGTTTTTAAAGGCTACTAAATTTAGAATCAGACAGTCACTGGCCACCTTTGCCAGATCATGTTCAGGGACATGGTGGGAAGAGAATCCAGAGAGCCATGAAGCATGGTTCAATCAGTCTAATATTAATTGAACACATTTCCTGTGCTGTCGGGTGGGAAAGTACAAACTATACACAGAATTTTTTCGTGTGTGAAAGAAATTTGGAAGGCGGAGGCTTGTAAGATGGGGAAAGATGACTCAGGAGAACTTCGAAGTAGTCCAAGTCCTCAGCTGAGAGTGTGTTTAGGGAAGGAAGGAGCATGTTTGAACATTAGAAGGGAGTTAAGACTTGGGAATAAATGTTCAGGGAAAGGGAGAGAGAGAGACTGGAAACAGAATCAAAAGGATGATGACTACTGCTGAAAGCTCAGCTGAAGTTAGAACTTACAAATTTGTAACATATCTAGCCACCATGATGATGCCTTCTTTTTCTTCCAGTAACGTCAGTATCCTGAGATCAGGAGTGAAGATCACAGATGAGTTAGTGGAGCTAAGGTCAAGCACTGATACCTCATGAGGCTCAAGTCCAGGGGATGCAAAGACGTAAGAGGCGAGTGCTTCGGCAAAGAACTGGATGTCTAATGAAAACAGAAGGCAAAGACATTGTGGACAGGCGGACACAACAGGTAGGGACTGAACGGCCTGACGAGTTTAACATTCAGGTTAGAGGGCACGATGGTGAAGGAGAGGTGGGAAAACAGGATTTCTAAGGAGAAAAGGGATTAAAAAAATAGAGAACCCGATGAAAGTCTTAAAGTGCCTTAACAAAGCAAAAACGACTCTACATCTTAAAAAATGATGCACTCACCATAACTTCACAAAACTTAATTAAAATTGGCACTTGACTCTTAACATTAAATAATTCCAAGTAATAACGAGTCATTTCTTAGGACTGCAATTACATGCTTATTAAGTCATTAAGTATTGCAAGTGCTGATTATTTGGGAGTCTTACAACTTTAAGTATGAAAGATTAAAGAATAAAAAATAAAATCCTTCCAAATGAGAAGAGCGCTAATTGTCTGAGACAATTACAAAGTTCAAGTAAGATACTTGAACAAAGCCAAACTCAAACTGGGCAGGGTAAACGATGTAATTTTGCACTAAGAGTTCCTTTACTACCGGTCAAGAGACAGAATAATAGCCATTCTTAAAACATTTATGCTTTGTAGTAAAGAATTTCACTCCTCTTGAAAATATGCCCTAGTCAATAAATTTGATTATGTATTTATTTTATTTGGTGGGGGGGAAGGAATACAATTCAAGTATACTTTAGTAATGGAGAATTCAAACAAGTCAAATCAGGTCCTATGTCATTTTGGGAAACCCTTATGGCATACTGGTTAAGTGCTATGTCTGCTGACAAAAAGGCCGGGAATTCAAATTTACCGGGTGCTTCTCGGAAATTCTATGGAGCAGCTGCACTCTGTCCCAGAGGGTCATTATGAGTTGGAATGAACTCAACAGCAGTGGGTTATATCATTTTTCAGTTCTCAGGAATTGCAGGATTTATGCAGCACTCTAAAAGAACTCTGTTTTTGTGACAGATTTATACCCCTCCCTTTTTTTTTTGTAGAGATGCATTGGGTTTATACTGTTTACATTTTAATAGCTTGAGTTTGTGGTATTACAGACAGAACACATATTCATAATCAGATATTCAGATGGCCCAGTGTGACACAGTACTGTGTGACAGCCCTCCTGTTCTCTCAGCTCTAGGTTGTTCAGGGATTTGGAGACAGGCTTGGTCAAGGTCCCCACTCTCAACTACATCTGTTTGCTTATCTTCCTAACTGGAAGTTCTCTCCCAATCTGAATATTTTGTGAGCTATTTACATCAATTTTTAATTTCAGGTTCATTAAAAACAAAACAAAAAGTTACATTACAAGGTAAGGCCAACTGCCTTGCTCAAAACATGACTAGGTTTAAAATAACTGAAAGAACAGGACTGAGAAGAAAACTTCCCTCATCACAAAAACATTCAGTCATAAAAGCAGTTGGCTTGCTGCTTTTTCCACCATCAGAATCATAGAATTACATACCCAAAATGATTCAGGAGTTTGTCAGCCTGTCAAGAGGGTCAAGTTCCAATCATGAAGGTACATGTATGATAGTGTTGGGACGAGTGCACCACACCGCTGCAGCTGGGAGAGGTGAAGCACTTGGTACAATTCTTGGCATGTAGTAAATACTTAACGAAAATCTGCTAATGATATCCAGCAGATCAGATAATTGGGGTGTTTAATTAAGCACTTTTTGGTCACAGTTTTATCTAGAAAATAAGGATAATGATAACCGTGTCACAGAGCTGTTGTAAGAATTGAAGGAGATTAATGCGAGCAAAGTGCTTAGCAGGGGGCCCAGCATGCACTAATCTCAGGGGACCAAGCATCAAAAACCTGGTAGCTTGCCCAGTGCCACAAAGCTGGTACATGGATGACCCTAGCCCAGGGCTTTCTCCCCTGCAGGAGCTGAGTAAGTATGTGCTGAATAAGAGAAACACATATATAAACAATTATAAAATATAAAGGTTTCCTTTCTTCTTTCTGTTTTCATTGCATTTGAGTTCTCTAAAAATACAAGGTGAGCACTGTGTTCTCCTACCACAAAACCCTGCAGCTCTACCCCTAGGTATGTGCCCAAGAGACTTGAAAGCAGTGCCACAAACAGATATGTGTACACCAGTGTCTACTGGTGTACAATAGCTAAAAGTAGGAGGGAACAACCTAAGTGGTCATTAGCAGATGAATGGGTCACTAAAATGTGATGTGTGTGCACACACAAAATGTAATATTCCTTAGCCATAAAGCCATAAAGAGAAATGAATTCCTGATGCACGCCACAGCATGGATAAACCCTGTAAACATTATGCTGAGTGCAGTCTGCCACTCACAAAAGAACAAACATTATAGGATCTTACATCTATGAGACATGCATTGGTAGTGATGGTGCTGTTAAGTTGATTTTCAAATCATAGTGATCCTGTGTGAGAGTGGAACTATCCATAGGATTCTTTAGGCTGTAGTCTATGGGAGTAGACCTCTAGGTCTTTCTCTCTTACATCCTCTGAATGTGTTCAAACCACAAATTTTGGGGGTTAGCAGCTGAGTCCTTAACAGTTGTATCACCATGACTCCTTGTAAAATATCTGTAAGAGGCAGATGTATAGAGGCCAAAGTTTATTAGTGGTTACCAGAGGTGGTAGAGAGGGAAAAGGGGGCAGTTATTGTTTACCAAGTACTGAGTTTCTACTTATGGTGATGGAAAATTGGGCAATGGAAATTGGTGATGATTGCACAAAATTATTACAGAAATGTAATTGATGTCACTAAATTATACACATGAAAAACACTAGACTAGCAAATGTATTATATCTATTTTCACAACAATGACAACAACAAAAGAGTTGTGTTCTGTTACGCTACATAGAGCAGTAAAAGGTGAGAGGGCAAAATAATTCTTGCATCCAAAGAATATTGTTTTCTAAACTTCCTAACCACTTTGGATATATGACTATATGAAGATAGGTGGTGTTTGTGTGTGTGTGTGTGTGTGTGTGGCTCATGGGAACTGGTTTCCTTCACAGCCTTTTAAGAAAGAAACACCCACTGAGGCCTTGGATTGTGCGAGCAGTCAGGCACTGTCCCTGGTGCTGGGCTATAAAGATGAAATTGAGACATTCATACAGATAGTCACAAAACAGTGGTGCAGTTGGGGTGTCATTTGTAGATATATGAACACAATATCTAATTATTGAGAGGGTAGTGGAGAGGAAGGGACCACACAGTGGAGGTAGTCTTTGATGCAGTGAAAAGGTTTTAGGGGAAAGATTAAAAATACAACACATTCAGTTCTAAGCTAACTATATAATCCTCTGTTGGACATTTTTCCCCTTTAGGCCTTGAAAAAAACAATTACTGAGCAAATTACTACGTTGTTGGTAGCAAAAATCATATGCAAAATCAGAGGGCTGGACTAGAAGATGTCAAAGATTTTTCTTAACTCTCCAGCTCCTTTCTATGCCTGATCATCTTACAAATAATTCTAAAAACACCATTACAAAAAAGCTTTGGGATTTTTAAGAGTGAAAAAGAAATTGTTCGTGTAAATCATGAAAGCTTGGAATTGGTAGATAAAACCAGTCATAAACAATGGCTGTCAGGCACTGGGAATTCCTGAACTCAACTTCTGTAATGAAAAGCCATTGTAAATCCACAAAGTGGAAATTTATCACTGACAGTCAAGTACCTTTATTTCTCACCCTAAATTTCGACAGCTGCTCCCTTAAGAGTGACCACAATCTTAGGCAGGAAGAAATGTACTAAGCAAAGAACTGTTCAAAGTTTAAGTTCATATACATGCCTTCAAAATATTTGCAGAAGTTAATTTTTCCACATGCATATCAGTTTACAAAAAAGTTTTAACCACAACTGTAATGATCTGTAAAATTCTCCATTTCAGCTATTTGCTAACCTACATCCAATTTTTACAATCAGCAAGGATGCCACTGCTGGCTTTACATTCTATGTTGGTTACTTTAGACACGTGCCTAGTTCTATCGCAAAAACGAGGCTTCACAAATCAAATGTTATTTTCCGCACCTGCAAATTTCTGAGTCGCATATCACTGTCAGCGGAAGCCCAACATGAAAACATAAGTCAGCAGTAATCACAAGCACCTGTTTTCACAAAATGCTCACCACTCTACCAAAACAAGGCATAACTTTTTAAAAGTTTATTGATTAGGCAGGTTTCCTGAAAAGCAATTCAAATGACCATCAGACAGCTGACAGACTTAAGGAAAAAAACAAAACACTAGTTGTACTTCTAAATGCTGCTGTTGTTAAGCGCCATCAACTCAGTTTCAACTTACAGTGACTTTCTGTGTAACAGAGGGAAACACTGCCCAACCCTGCACTGTCCTCAAAATTGTTGCTATGTTCGAGCCCATCACTGCTGTCACTGTGTCAATCCATCTTTTTAAGAGTCTTCCTCTCTTTGGCTAACCCTCTACTTTACCAAGCATGGTGTCCTTCTCCGGGAGCATGTTCCTCCTCATAACATGTCCTAAGTAAGCTAGATGAAGCCTCACTAGTCTTGCTTCTGAGGAACGTTTTCATTAGGCTTCTTCTCAGACAGATTTATTTGTTCTTCCGGCAGTCCATGGTGTATTTACTCTGTGCCGTCACTCAAAGGCATCAATTATTCTTCAGTCTTCCTTGTTCATTATTCAGTTTTCACATGCATACAAGTCTTACTGAAAATATCATGGCTTGGCTCAAGCGCACCTGAGTCCTGAAAGTGGCATCTTTGCTTTTTAACACTTAAAGAAGTCCTTTGCATTAGATTTGCCCAATGCAATATATCCTCTGATTTCTTGACTGTTGCCTCACGTATGTTGATAATGGATCCAAGTTAAACGAAACCCTTGGCAATTTCAATCATTTCACCACTTATAATGTTGCTTACTGACCTGCTTGTGAAGACTTTGTTTTATTTATGTTGCGGTGTAATCCATACTGAAGGCTGGATGGAGCCTTTTGTTTTTATCAGTAAGTGCTTCAAGTCCTCTTCACTTTCAGCAAGCAAAGCTGTGTTATCTGCATATCACAGGTTGTTTAATGAGTCTTTCTCCAATTCTGATGCTACATTCTCCTTTACATAGTCCAGCTTCTCAAGATTATTTCCTCAGCATACAGACTAAATATGGTATGGCGAAAGGATACAACCGTGATACACACTTATTTTTTTTTTTTTAATTTTAAACCACATACACAGTATCCCCAGTTTCTGGATGAACACAGTTAAGTGCTCTGGAGTTCCTTTTATTTCCAGTGTTGACCATAATTTGTTATAGTCCACACAGTCAAATGGCTTTGCATAGTCAATAAAACATAGGTAAACATCTTTCTGGTGTTTTCTGCTTTCAGCTAAGATTCATCATCTAACTTCAGCCATAATATCCCTCTTTCCATGCCCTCTTGAATTTTTGGAAGTTCCCCGTTGGTGTAACGCTTCCACAGTTTCTGAAATATGTTCAGCAAATTTCTGTGTGTGTTATATTAATGTTATTCATTTATTTTGCTAAATTTCACATTCTACAGGATTATCTTTCTTCAGAATACGTACAAATACAGGTCCCTTCTAGTCAGTTGGCCAGGAAGCTACCTTCTAAATTTCTTGACATAAATAGAGTGAGCACCTCCAGTGCCGCATCTGTTTATTGAAACCTCTCAGGTGGTATTCTGTCAATTCCTGAAGCCTTGATTTCACCGATGACTTCAGTACAGCTTAGACTTCTGCCTTCAATGCCATCACTTCTTGATCATATGCTACTTTCTGAGATCGATGAACACTGACCAATTCTTTTTGGTATAGTGACTCTGTACTCCTTCCATTTACTTTTGATACTTCCTGTGTTGTTCAGTTTTTTTGCTCATAGCATCCTTTAGCACTGTAACTTGAGGTTTGAATTTTTATTCATTTCTTCCAGCTTGAGAAGGGCTGAGCATATTCCCTTTTGGTTTTCTGACTACAGGTCTTTGCACACTTCATAGTAATGGTTTACTTTGTCTTCTTGAGGTATTCTTTGAAATATTATTTTCAGCTCTTTCATTTCACCATTTATTCATTTTGCTTTAGCTACTCCAAGTTCAAGAGCAAGTTTCAGATCTTCTGACATCCCTTTTGGTTTTTTCTTTCTCATTTGTTTAATGACCTTTTGCTTTTTTTCCTGTACCACGTACTTCATGTCGTCCCACAACTTGTCTGGTCTTTGGACATTAATGGTCAATGAGTCACATTTATTTCTAAATACGAAAATTTAATCCTCTGAATCATACCTATCAAACAATGACTTCATGTTCCAAGAAACCAAAAACACACAAATAAACCATCCTCACTGCCATGGAGTCAATTCTGACTCATAGTGACCCTACAGAATGGAGGAGAACTGCTGCCATAGGGTTTCCAAGGACTGCCTGGTGGATTCAAACCACCAACCTTCTACTTAGCAGCCATACCTCTTAACCACTATGACACTAGGGTTTCCCATATTCCATGAAAAACTGTAAAAATCCACTAGTTACCTATGTTGCTGTTCCTAGTTTTCTTGGAATCAGCCTCTTTCTCATGCCATTAGCCAATTCTGTGCCATCCTATGATTTGCTGTGGATAAATGTTGACTGGCTGATTCTCAGATACAGAATTTCCAAGCCTTTCTTCCTAGTCTATTGTAGTCTGGGAGCTCTCCTGGAACATGTTCAGCATCCTAGCAACATGCAAGCCTCCACCAACAGACAGGTGGTGGCTACTTATAAGGTGTATTGCCTGAGAAATGAACCCAGGTCTCCCATATGGAAAGGGATAATTCTACCACCAAGATACCATTGTCTCCACTGGTTATATATTACTAGTTTTTCCATAAAACTCAGAGGAAGAGGATGCTGTAACTGTAGCTGGAAAGGTGATATACAATTATGTGTACTTTCTAGAAACTATCACTTCCATATATTATCCTGCCAATAAAATGCATAAGCCATTAAGAGTCTCCATAATGGTATAAAACAATACTGGTGGCACGGAGGTTAAAGAGTGCAGCTGCTAACCAAAAGGCTGAAGCCCACCAGCTGCTCCTCAGGAGAGAGATGTTGCAGCCTGCTTCTGTAGAGATTTACAGCCTTAGAAACGCTAGCCTACAGGCTCACCACAAGTCAGAATCGACTCACTGTCAGTGAGTTGTTGTTTTTAAATGTATCTTACTGTTTTAGAATGCTGCTAGCTCTGAATAACCTGTTTAGCAATCATCTTATAATGTTCTGGGGTCAATTCACTTTCTAGAGCACACATCCTCAAAGGTTTGGTAGATTAACTGAACCTCATCTCAGTTTCTCTATATCTGTAGACCTATTTGCTTATATTTAGTTTAAACCCACAAATTCAAGTAACTTAATTCTATGGTTGAATGTTTCAGAAAAGCTTTCATCTCTCTGTTTACATAGTAATGAAGAGATACTGGGGTAGAATTCTAATGTTTCAGATAAAAATGCATATAAACAAATTCTACCCTATATTTTAAAGTACAACTGGGAGTGTTTCTCTTGGGTGTCATAGATGAAGCAAATAAGTCTACCTTCCACATTTTACTGCACTTTTAATTTCTTGAGTTGGGTTTTCATAAATACTTGTTGACTGATCTAATGTTAGAACTTTCCAGAGTAGAGAAAAAACTGGTTGCATATTTGGGGGCTACCAAAAACTAAAAACATTGCAGTATCTATTCATTTATTTTTTTTTCTTTTTAACAATTGGGTGATTTTCAGCAAATGTATAGAGTTATGCAACTGACACCATAGTCTAACTTCTAAAATGTTTATATCTTATCACAAAGAAATCTTGTGCAGTCTATACATGACTTTTTGGTCTTTTTTTAATTATTATTATTATTTTTATCTTTTTACTTAACATAATATTTTTAGGTTCATCGATGTTGTTGCATATATTGGTCTCTATATTTCCAAACTCACTAAGAATAAGCCTTATCTCTAGAAGGACACAACTCAATATCCGACACTCACAAAAATCCCAGTTTTGAATCCTAACACCTTTGAGTTCCGTTTTCCCTGTGCACAATTAACTAGCTTTTAATCTTCTACCTCATCATTATAAGAAATTAATCAAATGGATAATCCATTCATGTATTCATTATAAACTCCCTTATTAAAATATTCACAGGATTAATTCTTTTATTTGTTGGAGCATATGCTTAATCATTTGGCTCCAAGAATAGTCAGTATAACACTCTTAGTTAAAAGACCCTTCTGTGGCAAGTTCATCTAGTCCTGTGATTTCACCCATCAAATCTATACACATGAATTAAAATCTCGGCACCCTGTCCATTCTATGTAACTCCATCTTCTACATTTCAAGCTACCTAGCGTATAATGAATTACTTTAATGTGGCCTTTCTCGCTGTGATCTTGCAACTCCCATCCAAGCGATTATGGAGAATTGTGTGACAGGGTAATTGAGGCCTACCCAAGGAATCCACCAGTCGTGCCATCCCACTGGATTTGAAATGAGCCAATACGGGGGTAAGAAAAGAGCCCATTACCACCAGGGAAGGACAGATCCACAGGAGAGATTCACAGGAGACTGTGCAGTGACATTTCCAGCACACAGAGCAAGAAAGCTGAGTGTCTTTGGCCAGAGTGAGGGCCATGGTATGCTGTGAGTATGAACATGGCTAGGAAGATGCTGTCCTAACGGAAGAACTGTATGCTGAGTCTTCCTGAGTCTCAACTGTTGCTTCCCTAATAAACTCCATAATTAAAAGTATTGTTTGTGATTTCTGTGTGGCCATTGCAATTAACTATGGAGCCCAACAGAGAAGCACAGAGTGCTTCTCTGGGTTGGTGTTAGAGTTGGTAAAGGTATCAGAGACTTAGGAATCAGCCTTGAGCTCTTGATCTTGAAGTCAGAGAAGACAGACACTGACCTCATGTTGTTTTACATTGCCTCCAAACAATTCTCTCTGGACATCTTGTTGGCACCTCCAACTTAGTATGTTTAATATCTTCCTTCTGTCTTCCTACCACTACCACAGTTGTTATTTTATTTACGGTTCTTCCTTTAATCCCTTTTATACACTACTACCAAATTAATTTTCCCAAAGTATTGGTCTTTTCCAGTCACATTTACTAAAAGGCCTACACTACTGCCCATACAATAAATTTAAACTACATAGCCTCCCATTCACACCTTTCCAACATGCTTTACTTAATACTTTCATAAATACACCTTTCTTTTACTAACATTTATTAAGTGCTCACCAAGTGTCAGGTACTAAGTGATGTGTTATGTCATTTATTTCACAATAACTTTGTGAGGTGGTAGTTGTTTACCCCATTTTACAGATAATGAAACCAAGTACTAATAGGTCACCTACTCATCAAAGGAGGGAGCCAGGATTCAGGCTTGGATAGCCTTAACCAGCTGTTATACCCTTAACTGGCATCAACACAACTGCATCTGTCAAAACAGATACTGCTTTAGAGGAAAGAAAGGGTGTTTTGATCTCACAAATAACTACATTTGTTATATACGTGCAGTGTGTGTGTGTGTGTGTGTGTGTGTATGTGTGTGTGTGTGTGTGTGTACACACCCTTACATGTGTCCTTTGGTATTCTAAAGCATCTGGTTTCAGGGTACATACTAATACGGAATAACTGTCTTAGATCCATCCAAACTCTCTTTTATACAGTAGCAAGATATAGGAGGTAGAACCCTGGTGAAATGTGGTAAGAACTTGTGTGGCCTTCTTTAAAATGAGGTTTAACTCTCTGAATACTGATTTGGAGCACAGACCGGTAATTGCTTAGCAGACACACTGCTAAGTGAAATTACTTCTCTGCTCAAATTTCCTCATTGATCGTTCACTTCTACCACCGCTCTGGGTGTGTTCTGACCCCAGAGACACAATTCTACTGATTAGACCTTCTGGGTGTTTGGTGCTCTGTACTGGAATAAAAAGATCTTTTCAAACACCTAATGCAATGCCCTAATTTTACAAATAAAAGACAAATGAGGATTCAAGTGATTCATCTAAAGCCACACAGTTCCATAGTCCCATTAAGGGAATTCTAATTTTGAAGGGCTGGGACTTTAATTGAGGAAATCAAATTTCTATCTCTGGCAATATTATGTATCACATGAAAATAGCTGAGGACTCATTCAGGTTTCCTACACCAAAATATTTCCAAGTCTATTAAACTAGAAACTAGCAGATTTGTGTTCCATAATGACTCTGCTCCTTACTGGCTATGTGAATTTTAACTTGGGCAGTTCTAGAGAACTCCGGAACCGGAACAGTAGAGATAGCAGCACTGGGAGGGATCTCTTAACCTTTCATCTCTATCTCTTTCGCACACTGGTTTGATTCTAGCCCACTCCAGACTGGTGTTCCCCATGTGGCAGAGGGTATTGGTCTGCATTTGCCATCACCTGGGTAAGTATTCTGATTTACCTCGCCCGGTTTATATATGTACTCCCAGACCAATCACCATAGCCAAGGGAATGGTATACTATGTCTACTTTGATCAATCATTGATGGCAGAACTGGAGTGGAAAGGGGTATTTTATGTATCAAGGCTGCTCACCCCAGAAAAATAAGAGAGAGAGAGAAATGCAGGGCAGACAATAAATGTGCACTACATTCTGCAACAGAAAGCACTGGAATCTATTTTTAATTAAATACACGGAAAGTGTGGTGATTTTTTAAAAATAAACAAAAAAGGAAACAAGAAATAGAAATAAAAATTACCACATGGATATGGGCCCCACAGATAGCTCTTCTGGGTTTGTATAGTTAAAACAAAAATAGCATTGAAGCAATTACTCACCTCCACATGCCATATGTTACATCACTGTAAGAATAATGTAAATAAAGAAGAGGCATGAAATCTCATGGTACTTTAAATTCAACAGAATCTACACCTATGAGGTTGAGATACAGATTTTGAGTATATATATTATTGGCTGGAATATGCCAGCAACTTAATATATAATTTAGAATCTTGCTTAAAATAAGCATAGATCTATTCAATGACTTGCCTCGTCTGAAAGTGAATGTGTACACACTGAAAGGATTTAAATAAAATCTGGGTGTCCTTATACAAGAGATGGTGAAGAATGACCTCATATACTAGATAGCAGGCTTTGCTAATTGAATTCCAAGGTTCTTCCTAATTCTAATATTCTCTCATAGAATTATGCTATTTTAAGTCCTCTGAAGGGATATTCATTCTCAAAGGTGGCTGTACTTGCAGACCACAGACCAAACGGGAAGCAGTGCAGAGCACTGGTCTTTTGAATCACTGACAATTACTGTTACTAACAACATCTAACAATAAAATGCAGCCCTGCTGGTTCAGAGCTACAGTTGCCAACCAAAAGTTCAGCAGTTCAAATTCACCGGTTGTTCCTTGGAAACCTGATGAGGCAGTTCTACTCTGTCATATAGGGTCACTATGAGTTGAAATTGACTTGATGACAACAGGAATATAAATGAGATAAAGCATGTTAATCTGAGTTGTACAAATTATATCAGGAGTTAGTTTTTGTTCAGCAGTTTAAAATGATTGTTCAAAAGAATAAAGCCACCTACAAGGGAATTTAACAATCCTGGCATACGTAAATGGACACCTTCCCCCAACCCACACACCCCGGATTTTAACTAACACTGAAGAAAGCCTGGTGGCGTAGTTGTTAAGTGTTACAGACGCTAACCACCAGGTCAGCAGTTCAAATCTGCCAGGTGCTCCTTGGAAACTCTATGGGGGCATTTCTACTATGTCCTGTAGGGTCATTATGCGTTGGAATCAACTCGACAGCATTGGAATTGGTTTTTCTTTTTTCAGAAGAGTCATCAGGAAGCTAAGTGATATATGTGGATTAGAGGATGGAGACCAAACCCTACCAGGAGGCCTGCTTCTAGTTTCAGTTCTACAACCACCAGCGGGACTGGGAAACATCAATTAATTTGCCTGTATCTTAGCTTATTTATCTAAAAATATGAAGTCTGGACAAAGTAAATTCTAAGGTCCCTTTCAGCTCTCTTATTACTTTAAATTATTCCATATGGAAAATAAAAAATAAAAATATAGCTTGAGATAAAGTTAGTGGCACAAACACCTTGGACAAATGGAACAGGGTACATAACTGATTTTCAACAAAACAAGTACACTGTAGATGGAAAGCAATTACTGGGAAAGAAAAAGATGCAGTGTGGTCATAAAGCAAGCAAGTTTGCCCTACTTCCATACAGCCAATGTTCCTTCTAATTTATCTGGGATTTCTTCAGTCAAACTAAGTACAGCTAAGGTTTGAATCATCCAGGATCTCACATCTAAGACATTTACCTGTCAGTTTGATGATCGCTGTTTTTAACATAGAAATGAACGGTGTGTATGCTTGTAAGCACTGATAAAGTAAGGAGAGTCTATAAAACATTCTTCCCTCTCTCTTCCCGCTTCTTCCCCGACTCTCCCTCCTTCCTGTAGGTTGAGGAAGGTAACAGCCCTCTTGGTTCTGAGTCCAGCTTCAGTCAAGGACCAGTCATCTTTTGAAAGTACAAGACAAGGTTCCACTCCATCCTTATAAATACAACTTATGAATAGAGAGCATCCTAATTACGTGTCATTCCTCTCAGGCAGAGAGGTGTGGCTTCTTGAACACACAAAGATAAATCTAGTTAAAGGAAGAAGTTGAAAAAATTACTCACACCTGTTACCTACACCAACACTTAAAAATTCTCACACTATGAATACATTGTTCCCCTCTAAAAAAGAGTTATAGTGATTTTTAATGAAATATAAAAATAAAACAAATAAGAGAACATGAAGCATCCCCTTAAAATGCAGTTTAAACATTTAAGTTTCTTTAAAGGATGATTTGCCTAACTAGAGATTTTAAGTGCATATACTGTTTAATGAAATAACTCAGTGATGTTTTTATACAGACATACACACCCTGCACAATATCAAGCACAAACACTGCTCAATGTCTATTAAAACAGTCAAATAACAACAACAACAACAAACCTCACTAATAAAATAATTTGTAAGTACAAACGCCCTTTTGTTAAGAGATCTAAACCATACTCATGGGCCCTGCCTTTCTTTAGAGCCCCTCAATGACCTCAGCAGAAGGGTTACCGGTCACTAACGACTGCCCTGAGCAGCTCCCACACACAGCTTTTCTCCTGCCTGGTGAGTCAGGACTCAAGCTGAGAAGAGCAGTTACCATGGAGGAACCCACACCCTGAAGTTCAACACCATTACACACATGCAAAAGGTGACAGGGTCATAAGTGAAAGTAGCGCATATATCTCCATTCATCACAGAGAGACAAACCTGTCCTTTCCAAGTAATTCAATAACATTCTCTGTATGCACCCTGACAAGTCAGGATTTCTATCCTGGAAGATACCAGTGCTAAGAGAATGCTTATACAATAGGCATTCCCAGTATGTTTTGTAACTTGATTACTATCCAGTGTGGCTGAATAAAAAATATATATATACACAATGGGGACAGAGGGCTTATTATTTTTTTTACAACAGATTGATTAAAATACAAATCTGCAGAGTCTTTAAAGGCACTGTTATAAACTGTATTTACTGTAAAGTGAATAAAAGCATCAAACACAATAGAAGGGAGTTTGTAGGTCCTTTTCTAGCTTTTCATTACACTTAAGATTATGAATCAGTTTTGTAATGAACACAAGCTATTCTTAAGGAAGAGTATCAAATGAATCATACTTGGGATAATTTCAAAGCACAGGTGGTGCATCTTGGTGAGTAAGATGAAATAAAGCACGAGGTCTAGCACTGTCTGACATGTTCAGAATTTCACAGGTTTATCAGAATTTTCCAAACCCTTCAATAGTCAACAATAGATGTACGATATTATATAATAATCTCCCTACTGACAATTCCTGCCAGAAAAAAAACAATCCCCTCAGGATATTCATGTGAAGTTTTTGGTTTAAAACCCAACAAAAATTCTTCAGTCAATACCTTTACCTGCATTGTTTTAGAAGTTGAGTTAAATTTAAAATCTCAAGATCTAAACCTGGAAAAATCTTTACAAATAAAGCCACTTTGTGCTACATTTTATGAAACTAAGGCCCACAAAAGTCTAATGATTTTTTTCCAAGGCACTTAGCTAATCTATTTAAAGTTTAACTCTATAAAATGATAGATGAAATATGAAAAGCAGATTTGAAGACATCAAAGATAGTCATTACCATGCACACTGACATACATCAAACCAAAAAACCAAACCCATTGATGTTGAGTCGATTCTGACTCATAGTGACACTACAGGACAGAGTAGAACTACCCTACGGAGTTTCCAAGGACCACCTTGTGGATTTGAACTGCCAACATTTTTGTTAGCATCCACAGCACTTAACCATTACACCACCAGGGTTTCCAACACATATTAAGTCAACATAAAATCAGGGATGATGTAAAATTAGTCTATCATCATCATTAATTATTATTACTAAAACTCAGTTTTGTTTTAGAGCAAGTAATGTTTCTTTTCTAGCATCTGGCCCTGTGGTCAAAAAACCCTGGTGGTGCAGTATTAAAGCACTTCACAGCTAACCCTAAGATCAGCGGTTCACATATACCAGCTGCTCTGCAGGAAAATGATATGGAGGCTTTTCCAGATCTATTTCTGTAAAGATTGACAGTCTTGGAAACCCTATAGGACAGTTCTACTCTGCCCTACAGGGTCACTATAAATTGTAATCAACTTGACGGCAAATGGTTCAAGTCTCTGTTGCACACTGAATCATTATACAAATTGATAAGAATGAGAGCCAAGTTTCTTTCCAGAGCAAAACAAACACTACAAGGAGAATATGAAAGATTTCTTATGGTTTATAAGATCTTTAGCATTATTAACTAAGGTGTAACTAAGATGTAAATTCCACCAACTCTTGAGCCTTAACGTAAATAGTTTTTCTAAGCTATCTAGGGAAACACACAGGGCATAAAGAGAACAATTTTCTCTAAATTTGCAAATTATGGCAAAGACTAATTAAAACAGACATGCAGTAGATGTAATTGAATTCATCCAAATTAGACATTTGAGAGGACTAACTTTAAAGATCAGCCTCACTCATTAATACATTCTATAGCTGTACAATATGTGATGTCTCCCCTAGCCAATTCAGAAAAGTCCTGAAGCTTAAGTCAAAAGATGTACTGTTCTATGGCACTGTCTCCTTTGAAAGGCCTAACTACTGGGCATTTGATGACATACCAAACCTCAAGTGCCTGTGTCCACTGCAACACATTCTGTTCATTAGGTAGCACTTTAAAGTTGCAGTAAGCATCTAACTCCACAAGTTACATATTACATAATGGGTGTTTTCTGATAAAGCGCCACGGGCTTTTGAAGTTTAACACCTTATCCTTAGCATGACCTTGACAAATCAGCTACGTTAAACTGATTCTCTTTGCATTTTGCCCATGGTACATAAAAACTACTACCTTAGCTGTATCATTTTCCTCACTCTGGTGTGGGGAAATTTCTTCAAGATCTCCATAAAATATTCCTCCTTTTGGCACATTTTGTAAACTTACAAAGTATTCCTATTGTTTTTAACCTCACCCAAACTAAAATGATATAGGCATTTAAGAGAGATCATTTGATTTTTATTTGTATAAAGATATCTCACTATAAAGTCAAGAAAAGTAAGACTTTGACTCATAAATTGATTATAAGAAATCTGTACCAACAAAACCAAAGCATCAAACTAATTAAAAGTTTCGATGCTTTTTTTGTTTTCATCTCCACGTTTTCCAAATTATACACACAGGCTGACTGCATTTTTTGAGGTGACACAAATCCTAGTTAAATTCTTGAATATATTATGGGAAGATAAATTTAGGAAATATAGCCTGTCACTACATTAGAAGAGGTTATTCATGTAAAAGCATATAAAAAGGAACTATCTCTAAAGCACAGAGATTATTCAATAAAAGGATATTATTCAAGCAATGTCAAAGAATTACAATTTTGCATTATTGTATTATTGCCACCACATGAATTTTCAACCCTCAGCTTTCCTCAATCACAGCTGAATGTCTGGCATCTGGACCTAATTCTTATGAATTTCAATATCATAGAAATTGCAACCTAACTTATTTATTAGTCAAACCATGGTGACATATGCAACACATTCACAGTTAGACATCAAATAGCCAAGGAGAGTCAGACTTGAAATACAAGTACATAAGGAACCTTATTCAAGAAAATAAAACAGTTATTATTATTTTTAAATGGAGACCACAAGCAACTCTCAGTTCCCCCCACTTAGGGCACGTCATAAACTCAGTGTGGGCCTGGTTCCTGGCTGTACCCTTAGGCATTTCTGGCTTTTTAAATTCATCTGGACAAGTCTAATCCTCACCAGGAACATAAAGCACTGACAGGTACAAGAAAAATGCTAGGTCTTTGCTATTTCTAAGCAATTTACAAATGTCTCAATATATATGTGTTATTTTATTCTACAAGTACTTCTGATTCAAGCTGCCAGCAGACATCAGAGAAAAGCATTTGAACTTCTTTGTACGAATAACCCCTCGGATGAATCACAGACAACTGTCTAAAAGTCTGTATCACGAGCATTAATCATCAGCATCTACTTGAACATGAACAAGGATTTCTTCCAAATGATCTAGCCTTCCCCTGTCCAAAAGGAACAAATGATTATTTAAAAACAATTACAACAGAGCATACTCTAAACCACCTACTACACTGATCTGCAAGAGACAGTACTTTCTGAATGGCTTATTAAATGATAATATAATCAATTAATTGCACCTAAAATATTAATCATGTGTATCAGCTCATAATACTATCTAGATACTATCTGGTGGCAGGTCTTACAACAATCAAGTGAAATGTGGCACTTCAGTACTTACACACTGATCAGAGAGAACACCATCTGGGAAACCTTTTCCATTTAAGATAAACACTCCACATAAGGTTTATTGTTAGCCCCAGCATGCAAGAAGAAACAGGAGAGTGGAGGGAAGCTCTTACTTCGAAAATGCTCTGAAGTGTAATAATAGACATCCTCATAGCCCTCGTGGTAATCCTCTTCTGGTCGGTACTTTTTCCCCTTTCTTCTCCTAGATCTTCTTATCTGCTTCACAAAACCTAGGAAGCGGTCCATCTCTGACTCCCCATGCAGCCCGGCTCAGCTAGCAGCAGAGCAGAGGAACAGCCCAGCTGCCGAGAAAGCCAGGGAAGCATGAATGACCAGCTCCAAACCTGGGACAGGGATGCGCTGCTACCCTGGTAGCTGCCCCCGTGCTACCGTCAGCACAGAGATGTGAGTCCTGGCAGGGGAAAAATCAGCAACGATGTGGATGTACCGTGATAAGGTTTCTCACTTAGCTTAATAAACTGTCAAGTGTGCATGTAAAAAAGAAAGAGAGTGAAATAATAAGAGAAGACTAAGGGGGAAAAAAAAAGGCAAAGCTTTAGACTTCACAGAGCTTCAAAACAAAACAGAACTAAGTTCAGAAGATTCTGCTAAGGCAAGAGGAGTCCCAGTACTAGAATGGCACTAGCCAATGTCTCCATCAACAGGGGCGGGGCGCAGGAGAAGAGAGGGGCGGGGAAACACGTTAGTCAATGGACGGAACCAAAGCCAGAGCTTCATCGGACTTTTTTCTACCTGCTAATCCCACTTTTCAGACTCAGCAGTCCTCATTTCTGAAGATCCTCGGAAACTTCTTGGAGCCATTTATTTTGCAATGGGCAGACTGATTAACTCTTCATGTTCTCTGCATATCACATTAACATGCAGCAAAGTGGTTTCATCCATATGCACAGCCCTCTTGCTGACAGAAGTGTGCTGCCTGTGTTAATTGGAGCAGCAGGGAGAAGGCTCAGCAGCTGCTTTCAAATGACACGTTTACCCACCGGGCATTAATGTATTCCAATCGCTGTTTGATCTAAATATTAAAATGTGCTTCACAGAGAGGTTTCTCGTAGGCTTAGTAAATGCATACCATAATCAGCAAATAAAAGAAACTGCGTGGTTTCAGGGAAGAGAAATACAAATACTCCAAGTCGGCTCACGCTGAACTCGAATATAAATTCAAACTAAGTTGTTACACTTCAAAAAACCTACGAAAGCCAACTGGCTAAAGAACAAAGGAAACTTAATTCTTCCTAGTGTAGACAAATACAGGGAAATGGGAAGGAGGAGGAGTTTCAAAACATGCTCCTGCCCTCTTCATCCTTAACTGTCTCACACGCTTTTTTAAGTCCCACAATCAGGGAAACTTCAGACTAGATGAAAAGAGGTACTCTAAAGCCTAGACAGGCCAACGTTAATCACAGATGATTTTTTTCCCCTCTAACTTCTTTCTTTAGGTCTTTAAATGAATGTGAATGTTTTATCACTAGGAAAATTTCGATTTGTTTACAATTAATGAAGCATGTTGGACATATTGCCTACTACACTAATGATATTCTTTGGCTCGATATTCCTACAAATGTAATTATTTTAATGCTTCTTACTGTATAGAATTTGTTCAATATCTATGTAGTATTAAGTTTACAAGGCTATCCTAGTGGGAACTAACTGCATCGTATACTGATTCACAAGCAGTTTGTCTTTCTTCTAAATATAAATAATTTTCTATTTTTAGATAATAATTGTTACCAATGGAGTAGGGAGAAATTTACTTAGAGGTAAATATTCACCAGCCCCAAGCATTTCAGCTTTGAAATGTGTAAAGTTACCTTGCATCTTAGTCATCCAGTGCTACTATAACAGAAATACCGTAAATGGATGCCTTTAAAACAAACAGAACTTTATTCTCTCACAGTCCAGTAGACTGTAAATCCAAATTGACCGCACTGGCTCTAGAGGAAGGTGGCTCTGAAGGCAGGTCCTTGTCTGGGAGCATCTCAGCACAGGGGCCTCAGGTCCAAAGGATTCACTCCGCTCCCAGTATTCCTTTCTTAGTGGTACGAGTTCCTCTCTTCTCTCTGTTTGCATCTCTCTTTTATATCTCAAAATAGATTGGCTTAAGACACTATGTAAACTTGTGTTGTTGTTATCGTTGTTAGGTGCCATTGAGTCAGTTTCGACTCATAGCGACCCTATGTACAACAGAAGGAAACACTGCCTGGTTCTTGTTCCATGTCCACAATTGTTTTTATGCCTAAGCCCACTGTTGCAACTACTATGTCAATCCATCTCGTCGAGGGTCTTCCTCTTTTTCATTGACCTTCCACTCTACCAAGCATGACGTCCTTCTCCAGAGACTGACCCTTTCTGAAAACATTTCCAAAGTATGTAAGAGGCAGTCTTGCCATCTTTGCTTCCAAGGAGCACTCTGGTTGTACTTTTTCCAGAACACATCTGTTCATTCTTTTGGTAGTCCACAGTACATTCAATATTCTTCTCCAACATCACAATTCAAAGCAACAATTCTTCCTTATTCATTGTCCAGCTTTTACATGCTTATGATGTGATAGAAAATATCATAGCTTGGGTCAGGCATGACATCTTTACTTTTCAATACTTTAAAGAGGTCCTTTGCTACAGATTTTCCCAGTGCAATGTGTCTTTTAATTTCCTGACTGCTGCTTCCATGGGCATTGATTGTAGAATCAAGTAAAATGAAATCCTTAACAACCTTAATCTTTTCTCCACTAATCACAATGTTGCTTGTTGGTCCAGCTGTGAGGATTTGTTTTCTTGATGTTGAGGTACAATCCATACTTCAGGCTGTGGTGTTTAATCTTCATCAGTATTTCAAATACTCTTCACTTCCAGCAAGGTTGTGTTATTTGCATAACACAAGTTGTTAATGAGTCTTCCTCCAATCCTGATGCTTCCTTCTTCTTCATATAGTCCAACTTCTTGGAATCTTTGCTCAACATACAAATCGAAAAGATATGGTGAAGGATACAATCCTGATGCACACTTTTCCCGACTTTAAACCACTCAGTGTCCCCTTGTTCTGTTCGCACAATTTGCCTCTTGATCTACATACAGATTCCTTAAGAGCACAATTAAATGTTCTGGAATCCCCATTCTCCACGATGTTAGCCATAATTTGTTATGATCCACAAGGTCGAATGCCTTTGCATAGTCAATGAAACATAGGTAAATATCCTTTTGGGTATTCTGTGCTTTCAGCCAAGATTCATCTAACATCAGCAATGATATCCCTGGTTCCACATCCTCTTCTGAATTTGGCTTGAATTTCTGCCAGTTCCTTGTCAATATACTGTTGCAGTTGCAAAATTTTACTTGCATGTGATATTAATGATACTGGTTGGTAATTTCCTCATTCTGTGGGATCACTTTTCTTTGGAATGGGCATAAATATCAATCTTATCCAGTCAGCTGGCCAGGTAGCTGTCCTCCAAATTCCTTGGCATAGACAAATGAGTGCTTCCAGAGGTGCATCCATTGGTTGAAATATCTCAGTTGATATTCCATCAATTCCTGGAGCCTTGTTTTTCACCAGTGGCTTCCCCTTCTTCCTTCAGTACCATCAGTTCCTGATCATATGCTAATCTAATCTTACAGATCTTATCAATATAATTGCCACTGATATATCTTATTGAATCAGAGTGATAGGATTTACAACACATAGGAAAATCTCATCAAATAACAAAATGGTGAAGGATCACGCAATACTACTAATCGTGCCCTGGCCAAACATTTTCCAGGGAGCATAATTCAATCCCTTAACATCTTGGTTCTAAGAACTTCACCTATTCTTAGGGTAAACTTCACCTATCTTTAGGAGTGAGTTAGTGAAGAGACACACAAACTTAATCATGGTGACTAAAAGATGCTATAAAAACTTCATAAAGATCTTTAGACAAAGAAGCAAAAAAAGTCACTTGTCATTGGTTTCATATCCTTTTAGTAATCTGAATCCTTCAACCAAAATAGTACAATTAAAAGACAGTGAATTAGAAATTTAAAGATCTAAAGTCTAGACCTTGAATAGGTCACCAAATAAATGTTAATAACAATGTATATTTTTTTTCCTTTAATTCACCCAATAGTCCTTTTAAGTGAGTATCATAATGACTTTATGGATGAGGCAAGAAGGCTCAAAGATGTTTCAGTAGCTTGTTCAAGATCATCAAGCTAACACAGCCAAGACAGGTACTAACATGAATTTTTTCATATAAATTCAGACATTGTTTTGTCTAAGAGTTATTTGTAATCAGCAGTTTATTCTTTTTATGCAAATTTGCTACTGAAATGAAGTTTGAAGATAGTTGCTGACTTACATTTTCAACAGACTAAACATATCCTCTTGTTTTTGTGACAAATATCTTAAATAACTGTCCCCCAGAAACAGTGCAGGTGACAAGTTTAACTAAGTCTGAATTGTTGTGACCCCAAACCAATAAAGTGTGCATTTTTTAAGCTCTGCAGTTATGAGCTCCCACTTTCCTCTGACATGACTGACTTAGAATGGTGATGCCTTACTCTTCAACAGAGAAAAGATCCCTTTCACACAAACAAATACTACACTAGAGTTTACCGGAATTTTCTAATGTAATTGGAAATGTCCATTTTGGCACAAGATCTAGTGTAGACAAAGCAAAAAATACCTACATACAAAACTGTTTGCAGAAAGAAATGGAAATTGTTTAAGTGCTTTCCTATTATTCTCCTATTTTTGAAAAGTTTTATTTTGGGAGGTTAAAATAACAGAAGGGATCCTCTGTTGAGGAGTAAGGCATCAGCATTCTATGTCAGTCATGTCAGGTTGAAGCGGGAGCTCAGCACTGCAAAGCTTAACAAATGCAAGACTATTGATAAGCGCTGATTGTGATAGTACCGCTTTCAGACAGGGTGAAGTTCGGTGATGCCGAGAAATTGTTTGGCATTCAGCTACATACTTGGAGGGATATGGTAGACGGGGGAACAGTTTTGTTAAACCAACCCTAGATGTCTTATACAGGTATAGGGAAACAGCCATTTAGAAGAAGTATACTCAAGTTACAGGTCCATGAGTGGCACAGTTTCCCCGACGCTACTCAAAGGTTGGCACTTCAAACCCCACCTCTAGTGGCACCATAGGAGAAATGCCTGGTGATTGGCTTCCATAAAGGTTAAATAAACCCATCACCACTGAGTCAATTCCAACTTACAGTGACCTTATAGGACAGAGCAGAACCATAAAGTTTCCAAAGCTGTAGTCTTTACAGAAGCCGACTGTCACCTATTTCTTCCATGGAGTAGCTGGTGGGTTCAAATCACCAACCAAGTGCTTAACCCTTAAATATTATAGCCTAGAAATCCCTCTGGAGCAGTTTTATACCGCAACATATCGAGTCACTAAAAGTCAGAATCAACTGGGCCACAGCAGGGTTTTATTTTGTTTTTTTCTTCACTTGGGTTACAGTGAATGAAAGAAGGTGGCAGTGCACAACGCGGGGGACAGGTGGCAGGCGTGCATGCATCACAATCCGCAGACAGAAGGGTCCTTTAATCCATCTTCCTGGCTACATAGCTATAACTCTAGAACTTTTCCTTACATTCTAAATGATCTGTGTTTAGCAGTGGAGGACGAACTCAAAAGCTCTAAGACTTTGCTGTTACGCAGCAGTTAGACTATCCCACAACAACTGGCAAATTAGTCCAGTGTTCAAGCCTATCAGTTTGGTGTGCTATCTTTCTGTAGAGGGCACTGGCATTTCACCACACTGCACAAACATCAGGAAGGGCTGTCTACCAATCATTGCACTCTACAGTCTCTATATAATGGGCTAGCTTAGAAGCTGCAAAAGGCAGTTCTCAGATCTCTCTCCCAAATGTGTTTTCCTTTAGTTCATGCAAATGTTCTTTGAAAAATTGGCCCAACATTTAGAAGTCAAGAGATTTCACCAATAAAATCAGACATGTGATTTTTCTTGATACATCAAAAGACCTGGTGACCTTGAGCCCAATTCCAATGCAGCATCTATCAATTATCTCTGAGTGGTGACTGCCATCCATAAATTAACATGTGTTTTCACTTGGCATAGCTCCCTCCCAAGGGCCCAATTCTCTCACTCAGTTACCACCTGGCCACCACTGACACCTCCTTATGAACCATGCCTGAGGCAGTGTCCCAGCAAGCCAGTTTCAAAGCACCAGTTCCTTTAAAAGCAATTTCAACTCTCCTTATATGTTCACATAAAGAGAACCATTTATTATATGTTTTTAAAAAATGGTTTTAAACTAAACCAAAAAACTAAACTTGGTGCCATCCAGTCAATTCCCACTCACAGTAACCCTGCTGGACAGAGTGGAGTCGCCCCCGTAACATTTCTGAGGAGCGGCTGGTCTATTCAGACTGCTGACCTTCCGGTTAGCAGCTGTAACTGTAAACACGACACCACCAGGATTTCTGGTCACTAAATTTTCAAAGTTCATTTCTTAAAACAATTTGCTTAAATGAGGAAGTAAAGTAGAATTATGGAACAAAATGTGCTTCAACTAAGAATGGCAAATACATACTAGTAAATATTTCAAAAGAAAAAATAAAAGCTAATTAGTTTCTTCCTGAGAAGCAGGCAATTGCTTATTAAGTATCTGCATGGCTTCTATACTCTTCTGTACTTCCCTTTTAGGGAAGAGCAATGGACCAATTATTGAGATTAAATCTTCAATTTACAACCTTTCCTAGATCACTGATTAAGTGCTACCCTTGTGTATATTCATACTGACTAATATTTTCTGAGTAGCAGTACAGAACACATAATCTATTAGAGAAATCTTTGAGACATTAAATCAATCTGGCCCTTTCAGAAAACAGACGGTCTGCACATGATGGCAAGAATTGGCTGCACCCTTCCTGTGACTTAAGGGGAGATACCCCAACATATGGAAGGTGGCACAGCTAGAAGGGAAAAGTACCCTGATCCCTGGCAAATGGTGGTGACCCTAATGCTGTCATAACCTAAAACACTTTGTTATAACAAATGAATTGTAACACCCCCTCATGACTAGTCTAAATTCATAGATCATCTACCTACCTGCACATGATCCTAATAATGTGTTTAAATATGTTTAATAATAGGTATTTCAGCAAATAAATGGAAGAGCATGTCTGCATCAGAAGATGTATCTAGATTCTTGCACTGACTTCTAAGGAACAATTTTAAATTTAAAACATGTTCAGAAGTTATTCCATACAAGGTATGAACAATTAATAACTAGATGTGGACAACAAAATAAAAACTTAAGTGTTCACCATATATTAAAACTGTGGAAAAGAAGCTATTTTGTAAGCATTTGAGCTTCTAGACTCAAATACTAATTAAAAAAGGTTTTTAATTTATGGAAATATTTATTCATATGGATACTGGGAAATTGTACAGGATGCAGGACAAATTTCCTGTAAGAATTTTTCCCTTACTTCAGAACTTCTAGCATGTCAGGCCCCTACCCACTAAGTGCTAGGAGTCTCTGGATGGCAGAGTTCCTGAATGGTACAAGCAGTTAAGCACGTGATCATTAGTCCAAAGGCTGGCAGTTTAAACACACTCAGAGGTGTCTCAGAAGACAAGCCTGCCATCTGCTTCTGAAAGTTTACAGCCTTGAAAATCCTACGCAGCAGCGCTCTCTGCACAGACGAGGTCACTAGGAGTCAGAAACCACTCCACAGCAACCAACAATAACAACCTCTGTCCCTCCATCTCCTACCCAGCATTGTGACAATCCAAAATGCTCCTGCAAACCTGTCAACAGGTGCAGTCTTGCTCCAGCTGGTAATCACAAGGGTAAAGTACCCAAGCAGATGCTGCCACACCCCTTGGAATTCTTCCTACGTAAGGTGATAACTTCTTGCTGCCATTTTTTTTCCTTCTCGTTTAAGATACTATAAAGTGTGAAGACTATTTTTACTTGGCTGTTGACGGTCAAACACAGATAGTACCTAAAAATGTTGAATGGTACAATTTTCTGTCTTCTAGATTTTTGTGAATTTGTGGAAAATTGAAAGACATCAAGTTCCAAAACCAATACTTCAAATTAAAAGTAAGTGCTTTACACCATGTCCAAGGTATTTAAATCCTTATTATTCTGCTGATAAGTACAATTAAAGTTACTAGACGGAAACACTATTTGCTGCTATACTGAAATCAAAGTGTTCTGTATGAACAGTCAACAAAGCCCTTCGATGAAACTGAATTCATTACACTTATTTAAATAATGAAGACATTTGTTTTTATTGTCTAAAAAAATTAGTAACATAACCCCCAATCCAAACAAAATTCATCAGAGCCTGAAATGAAATAATTTCAACGTAGATTTTTTCTAAATTTTCCGCAGGAACATGTATCTACAAGGTCTGACTATTAAGTCAGCTAACTTAATTGTTCTAAGTGCTACATACCTCATTGCTGAACATCACTATGGTCACCTTCAAAGGTCTCCCCTTGAGAAGTGATGCACCAAAGCCAGCACCTAGTCTACCTTTCAGAGCAGCTTTGGAACTCTTCCTGGAAGGGTCATCGCACACAATGGTAAGGTGACAAGTTTGTGAAATTAACTGAATAGTTGTCAGTGAGAAAGTTTTTAGCCAGTAAACAAATAACTGTATTGGAACACCCTCCCAACTCACCTGATCTGGCCCTCAGTGACACTTTTCTTCACCTGAAGATGAAGGAAATACTGAAAGGAAGACATTTTGATGACATTCGGGACATCAAGAGTAGTAAGACAACAGCTCTAATGACCATTCCAGAAGAGTTCCAAAATTGCTTTGAAGGGTTGACTAGGCACTGGTGTCAGTGCATAGCTTCCCAAGAGGAGTACTTCAAAGGTGACCATAGTGATACTCAGTAATGAGGTATGTAGCACTTTTTCCACAACGAGTTCACAAACTTAACTGACAGACTTTCTATCTATAAGTAGGCACCATTCATACAGAGTTAGGCATTCAGGGTACCTGTAAGCATAGTTGCCCAGGTACTTGGTAAATGTCTTTACTATAGTCATATGATATTGTCGATGCTGTTGGGTGCTGTCAAGTAGGTTCCAATTCATAATGACCCTGTGCACAACAGAATGAAACACTGCCCGGTCCTGCACCATGCCCACAACATTTTTATGCTTAAACCCATTGTTTCAGCCACTGTGTCAATCCATCTTGTTGAAGGTCTTCCTCTTTCTCACTGACCCTCCACTCTACCAAACATAATGCCCTTCTCTAGGGATTGATCCCTCCTGACAGCATGTCCAAAGAATGTAAGATGCAGCCTTACTGTCTTTGTTTCCAAGGAGCACTCTGGTTGTACATCTTCCAGAACAGATCTATTCTTTTGGCAATCCATTGTACATTCAATATGCTTCTCCAACACCACAACTCAAAGGCATCATTTCTTCTTCTGTCTTCCTTATTCATTGTCCAGCTTTTGCATGAATATGATGCAACTGAAAATACCATGGCTTAAGTCAGCCCCACCATAGTCTTTTATTATTATTATTCAATAATTTTGCACACAAATTGTTTTGTGACAATAGTTGAAATCCCTGTACTGTGTCAGCACTTTCCTCCCTTGCCTTTTCCACCCTGGGTTCTTAATGTCCATTTGTCCAGTTTTCTTGTCCCTGTCTGCCTTTTGTTTAGGTGTTGCCCACTTCGTCTTATACACCGGATTGCACTAAGAAGCATGTTCTTAATGTATGTCATTGTTTGTTTTACAGGCCTAGTTAATCTTTGACTGAAATGTGGACTTCAGGAATGCCTTCATTTGTGCATTTACATTCTGTCCAGGGTCTATAGTCTCAGGGGTTCCTATAGTCTCTGAAAGACCAGTAATTCTGGTCTTTTTTTTGTGAGTCTGAATTTTGTTTTACCTTTTGCTTATACTTAGAGCACTCATTGTTGGTGGCCAGGTACAATCTAGTTCTTCTGGCCTCAGGCTAGTGGAGGCTATATGGTCCATTAGTCCTTTGGAATAATATTTTCCTAGTTTCTTTTGTTTCCTTCATTTTCTTTTGCTCGAGATGTGATAGGATCAATAGACGTATCTCAGATGGCAAGCTTTGAAGACCCCAGAACACTTTCTTTGTGGCCTATGCTATGTCATTTTACTTAGATGCCCCCAGATACCATGATCCCCAGCCCTCGGCCCTCAGTCCCAGTAACTTAAAAACCCTCAGGGTGTTCAGATGTGTCTAGGAAGTATCTATGACTTTGGATTTTCTGCATTTTATTTAAAAAAATTTTTTTTAAATTATGATTGAATAAAAATGTACATTCCAATATAAATTTGCATACTGACCTATACGCAGCTTCCACTGCTCTCCTTGCATAGTGACAGCACACTCTTTCTCTCTGCTCCATACATGTCTTATCTTCCCAACAGTCACCTATCTTCTCTTCTCCACCCATTCCCCTTCCTCCAGTATGAGGTCAACAGGATGACCTCCTATAGATGCCTAGAACCATAAAGTGCCCACAAAGTATGGTCACTCTGCATCATCAAGTCCAATCTACTGCTGTCCAAAAAGTAGCTCTTCTTTATGATTTATGGACAGGGGCAGCATCAGGGCCAGAGGCCATGCTCACAGGGGAACCCCGAAGTCCCTAAACCATCAGTTTTGGTCTTTTAGTGGAGATCTCAGGGTGCACCCTTATTTATACTTGCGTTGCCAGTGAGACTCACCTTTGTGAGCTCCATTGTGGCTATCACTGGTGGTGGCCAGGCACCATCTGGTTCTCGCAGTCATAAGTCTATGTAGACATCCACTTATATGGGTCTCTCTGTCTTCTGGATTCTCTTGCCCTCATTTTGTTATGGACCTTGGTGATCATCCGTTCCTGCTAAGTTGCTGTACCATCAGATGGCAGCTTGGCAGCTTTTAAGATCCCAGACGCCACTCACCAATGTGAGGTGTGGAGAGTCCTCATTAGCAAAATGCTAGTTGTGTCAGTTGGCCTCAATTTCCCCTGAGAGCATAGTCCCGGGCCCCGCAGCCCAGCTACCCTGTTCTTGGAATGTTGGATTAAGATGGGAGGAGTACACAAGTTGTGCTGAAGTTCCATTAATACTGATCTTCTTACTAATGTGTGCTGTCACCAATTTCACCCAACCAAATTTCTATCAACTATCTAATCTAAACCCTCCCTCCTTGCCCTCCTGCCCTCCCCACCCTTGCAGCCGTAAAAGAATCTTTTTTGTTATGCATGAGTCTGTTTTTAAGTTCTTACCGTAGGGGTCTCCTACAATATTTGTCTTTCTGTTGCTGACTACTTTCACTCAACATAATGTCCTCCAGTTGAAACCATGTTAAGAGATGTTTCGTGCTATCATCGTTGTTTTTTATCATTGCATAGTGTTGCATTGAGCATATATACCATAGTTTACCTATCCATTCTTCTGTTGTTAGGCATCTGGGTTGATTTCATCTGTTTGCTATTGTGGACTGTGCTGCAACGAACATTTGTGTGCATGTATCAGTTGGTGTGAATGGCCTTGATTTTGTAGGGTATATTTCAGGTAGTGGAATTACTGGGTCAAATGGTATATCTGTATCCATTATTTTAAGGTAGTGCCAGACTGCTTTCCAAAAAGGTTGCACCATTTTGCAATCCCATCAACAGTGTAGGAGAGTTCCAATCTCTCCACAGAGTCTCCAGCATTTAGTGTTTTGCATTTTTTGGATCATGGCCAACCTTGTTGGGGTGAGATGGTACCTCACTGTCATTTTGATTTGAATTTCTTTAATAGCGAATGATAGTGAGCATGTCCGCATGTGTTTTTTGGCTGCCTGAATCTCTGCTTTAGAGAAGTGTCTGTCCATTTCCTTTGCCCTTTGCTTAACTGGATGATTTATCTTTTTCTTGTTGACATTCTGTAGTACCCTACAGATTATGGAGATCAGGCGTTGGTCTCACATACAGTTGCCGAATATTTTTTTCCCACTCTGTAGGTGGCCTTTTAATTCTATTAATAAAGTCTTTGGATGAGCAAGAGTGATTGATTCTTAGTAGTTCCCATTTACCTATTTTCTCATCTGTTGTTTGTGGTTTGTTTAATAGATTTTGAAGTCTGTCCACGTGTATTAAAACTTCCATTATTGTTCCTACTTTTTTTGGATGAGCTTTATCGTTTTAGATTTGATATTTAGGTCTTTTATCCAATTTGAGTTGGTTTTTGTATAAAGTGTAAGATGTGGATCTTGTTTCAGTTTATTGCAGGTGGATATCCAATTTTGCCAGCACCATTTGTTGAAGAGATTGTTTTTGCCCCAGTTTAATGTCTTAGGGTCTTTGTTGAATGTCAACTGTTCATAGGCAGATGATGTCATCTCTGGGGTCTCCATTCTGTTCCACTGATCTATCTGTCTGTTTTTGTACCAGTACCAGGTTGTTTTGACCACTGTGGCAGTGTAATAGGTTCTAAGATCGGGTGATGAGAGGCCTCCCAGTGTGTTCTTCTTCTTTAGTAATGTTTTACTTATCTGGGCCTTCTTCCCTTTCCAAACAAAGTGGGTAATTTGTTCCTCCACCTCATTAAAGAACGTCACTGGAACTTGCATTATATAAGTAAATTGCTTTTGGTAAAATAGACATTTTCACAATGTTAATTCTTCCTATCCATGAGCAGGGTAGGTTTTTCCATTTACCTAAGTCTCTCTTACTTTCTTGTAGCAAGGGTTTGTAGTTCTCTTTGTAAAGGTCTGTTATTTCTCTGGTTAGAGTTATTCCTAGGTACTTTATCTTCTTAGGGGCTATAGTAAATGGTATTGACTTGGTAATTTCTTCCTTAATAATCTCACTGTTGGTACAAAGTAATCCTACCAATTTACTTAGGTTTATTTTGTATCCTGAGACTTTGCCGAACTCTTCTATCACTTTGAGTCCATTCCTTACAGATTCTGTGTTACTTTCTGCATATACAATCATACCATCAGCAAATAGGGAGATTTTTACTTCCTCTTTGCCAGTGTAGATGCCCTTTACTCCTTGGTCTTGTCTAATTGCTCTGGCTAGAACTTCTAGTACAATGTTGAATAGGAGAGGTGAGACTGGGCATCCTTGTCTAGTTCCTGTTCTCAAGGGACACTGTTACAGTCTCTCTCCATTTAGGATGATGTAGGCAGCTGGCTTTGTATAAACGGCCCTTACTGCATTGTGGAAGTGGCCATCTATACCTATGCTGCTGAGAGTTTTTGGCATGAAAGGCTGTTGGACTTTATCTAATGTATTTTCTGCATCAATACACAAAATCATGTGAGTCTTGTCTTTTGTGGTATTTATGTGGTGATCACATTAATTGTTTTTCTGATGTTGAACCAGCCTTGGATCCCTGGTATCAATCCAACTTGGTCATGATGGATTATTTTTTTGATATGTTGTTGTATTCTATTGGCAAGAATTTTGTTGAAGAGTTTTTGCATCTAGATTCATGAGTGATATTGGTCTGTAGTTCTCCTTTTTTTGGTAGGTCTTTCCCTGGCTTTGGTATCAGGGTTATGCTGGCTTCATAGAATGAATTTGGGAGTATTCCATCCCTTTCTATACTGTGAAACAGTCTCCGTAGTATTGGAGATAACTCTTCTCTAAAAGCATGGTAGAATTCTGCAGTGAAGCCATCTGGGCCCGGGCTTTTTTTGGTTGGCAGTTTTTGGTTGACTTTTTCATTGTCTTCCTTTGTGATGGGCTTATTAAGTTGTTCTGCTTCACTTTGTGATAATTTGGGTAGGTGATATAAATCAAGGAATTTGTCCATTTCCTCTAGGTTTTCAATTTTGTTACAGTACAGTCTTTCATAGTATTCAGCTATATTTTTTATTTCTGCTGCATCTGTTGTGACAACTCCCGTCTCATTTCTTATTTGGGTTATTTGTTTCCTTTCCTGCTTTTCTTTACTAAGTTTAGTCAGTGGATTCTCAATTTTGTTGATCTTTTCAGAAAACCAGCTTTTACTCTTTTCAATTTTTTTCAATTGCTCTTCTATTCTCTAATTTGTTTAGTTCTGCTCTGATCTCTATAATCTGTTTTCTTCTGGTGCCTGAGGCGTTCCTCTGTTGTTCTCTCTCTACTTGTTCATGCTGTAGGGTCAGTATTTTGATTTGGTTTCTTTCTTCCTTCCAGATGTGTGCATTTGTAGAGATAAACTGACCTCTGAGCACTGCTTTGGCTGTATCCCATAGGTTCTGGTAGGAAGTGTTTTCATTCTCATCAGAATCCATACATTTCTTTATTTCATCCTTGATTTCTTCTATAACCCATGGGTTCTTGAGCAAGGTGTTGTTCAGTTTCCATGAGTTCTGCTTTCTATCTATGTTTTTTCTGCTATTGATTTAGACTTTTATAGCTTTATGATCTGAGAAGATGCTTTGCATTAATTCAGTGGTACAGATTTTGTTGAGAATTGCTTTATGTCCTAACACATGGTCTATTCTGGAAAATGTTCCATGTGCACTGGAGAAGCAGGTGTAGTTGTCTGCTGATGGGTAGAAAGTTCTGTATATGTTGGTTAGGTCTAGTTGGTTAATTGTGGCAATAAGGTCTTCTGTGTCTTTACTGAGCTTTTTCTAGATGATCTGTCCAATATTGAGAGTGGAGTGTTGAAGTCTCCTACTATTATTGTGGAGTGATCTATCTCCTTTTTGAGTGTAGTCAGTGTTTCTGTGACGAATTTAGGTGCTCTCATATTAGGTGCATAAATATTTAACATTGTTAAGTCCTGTGTGTGTACTGAAACTTTCAGCAATAGTGCCCATCCTTATCCATGATGGTGGATTTTACATTAACACTGATTTTATCTGAGATTAGAGTTGCCTCACCTGCTCTTCTTTGTTCATTGTTAGCTTGACATATATTCTTCCATCCTTTAATTTTCAGTTTGTTCTTATCTTTAAGTCTAAGGTGAGTTTCTTGTAGGCTACATATAGATGGGTCATATCTCTTGATCCAAGATGTCACTCGATATCTCTTTACTGGAGCATTCAGTCCATTCACATTCAGTGTAATTATTGATAGGTAGGTGTACAGTGCTGCCATTGTGATTCATTTTTGTGTTGATGTTTTCTCTGTTGTTCTCATTAATCTATTCTGTGACCTTCTTTGTAAGTTGATTTTTCACCTTTTCAGGGTTGGTTTTGTGGTTGTTAAGACTCCTGTATTTCTTGATATGGTATGTTGCTTCTTTATTGTGCTTTATGGCTGCCCCTAGGATCCCACTTAATAAACTGTATATATAAACCCAATTTTGATTGCTACCAGACTTATCAACTTCCTCTCCATCTGGAAGGACTACACCGATTGTAGTACATCCCTCTTTTTAATATGATGATATCATAGTTTACATGATATGACCCCTAGATTGTTTCTTTCACTATTATAGCCTTGATTGTGTTTGGAGCCTTCCCTAACTGAGTAGGATTTTGGATAATGTATCCTTCTAAAATATAAAGTTAGTGGTTTTGTTCTTCTAAGCCAAGAGATTCTTTCAGTATTTTTTAGGTATGGTTTTTACAAATTCTGAGTTTCTGTTTATCTGCGAATGTCTTAATTTCATTTTCACATTTAAAAGATAGTTTTGCAGGATATATAATTCTTGGTTGGAAGTTCTTCTCCTTCACAGCTTTGAATGTGTCATGCCACTGTCTCCATGCCAACATTGCTTCTGCTAAGAAATCCAGTGAAAGCCTACAGGGTTTCCCTCTGAATATTAGCTTTGCTTTGAGTCTTGCTATCTTTAAGAGTTTTTGCTTATGTTTCATTTTGTTAAGCCTGATTATAATATGTCTTGGAGTCTTTCTATTGAGACCTATATTGAGTGGTGTTCAATATGTATCTTGAATATCTGTATTCTCGTCTTTCGTAATTTCTGGAAAGTTTTCTGTCAGCAGCTCAGCAACTATACTCTCTGTGTTCTCAGGTGTCTTGCCCTGTTCAGGAACTCCAATTTATTGTATATTGTTCTTCTTAATAGAGTCCCACACACTTCTTAATGCTTATTCTTCCTTTTTTTTTGTTTCTTTTTTCTGATTTCTCCTCATAGGTGCTGGAGTCAGTGGCTCTGTCTTCCAAGTCAGAAAGTCTCTTCTGCATTTGTTCCATTCTGTTTTTTTGGCTTTGAATTGAAGTTTCTATGTCTTTGATTTTGTTCTTGATCTGCTGGATTGTTCCAACTTGATGACACTTGGCTGGCTTTGGCTGTTGGATTTCCGAGTACCGATGTTCCATCACATCGAACAGCTTGCTTAATGTTTCGTTTTGCTGTGCTGCATTTTGTATAAAGTCTAGGAGGGCTGTCTATATAATCCTTTTGTATTCACCTTCTGATAGTTTCTGAAAAGCTTCTTCGTCTGGGAATTTCTGAGGTATTTTCCTTTGGGGGCCTTCTGATGCCATGGGTGATTTGAGGGTTACTGTCTTCTCCAATGTTTGCTGCTTTTGGGGCTTCAGGTGGGTCAATAGAAGCTGGGAGAGACGCTGTGAAGATGGACCACAGTTGTTTCTCTAGGCCATCTTAAAATGAGAAGTAAAAAGTATTTGACAACTTCCAAAGTCAGTCAGGTTTTCAGGTGTATACATCCCTCTTGCCAGCTGGCAAAGTAAGCACCTCTGTATTGAACACCAGATGTTATAAACTACCTCAAAACACACAAAAGCTACTGGCCTGCTGGCCTCTGCTTCAGGCCCCAGCTGTAGGTGATAAGGTGTAGAATTCTGCTTTACTGTTAGAAAAGCACTCTCTTCTGGGTAGGTACTGCCTCCCAGCCCAGGAATTAGGTCCAGCTGAGGCTTCCGTATGGATGACCCCACCTCCCAGTCAAACATGGTGGCATCCCCCACAAGCTTGCCAGTGGGCCAGGACCAGGCTCCCAGTGGAAAGAGAGGCCAAGAGTGCCAAAATGCCCAGAGTCCACAGCCTCTGCTACTTGGCCACAGCCACAGGCAACAGTGTGCAAAACACCACCTCCCTGCTAGATAAGCACTCTGTCCCTGTCAGGAGCCACCTCCCACCCTAAGAACCAAGTCCTGCCGGGGCCTCTGCTTGGGCTTCTCCACTTCCCGATAAGCCAGAGGAGCTGAGGTGTACAGAGCCCAAAGCCAGACTCTCAAAACCTGGCAATTATGCTTGCTTGTCTGACCAGCAGCGCGTCCCAGATCAGCAGCTAGTCAAGTCTCATTTCTGCCCACCGGCCAAGACAGAGGAAAAAAAAAAATCAAAATATTGAGTCACCTTTGATCTGTGCAGGCCTTTACTTGCTGAGAGTAGGGTCAGTGAAAGAAAGGAGTTTTGCATTCAGTGGTATGAAGTCCAAATTAACAGCCCTATGCCACATCCCAGGGCTCACTAGGTGTCCAGAAGTCTCTATTTAATTATCATTTCAGGCATTGGTTTCCACAAGAATTTAGGGAGATGTCCGTTTAATCCGCAATCTTGACTCCGCCCTCATCTTTTGATTTCTTGACTGCTACTTCCATGGGAGATGATTATGGAACCAAGTAAAATGAAATCATTGACAAGCCCAATCCTTTTTCCATTTATCAGGATGTTGCTTACTGGTCCAGTTGAGAAGATTTTTATTGTCTTGATGTTGAGGTAAAGCCCATACTGAAGGCCGTGGTTTTTGAGCATCAGTAAGTGTTTCTAATCTTCCTCACTTCTAGCAAGTAGAGTTATATCATCTGCATAATGCAGGTTGTTAATGAGTCTTCCTCCAATCCTGATGTCTCCTTCTTCTTCCTACAGTCCAGTTTCTCAGATTATTTGTTCAGCACATAGACCGAAAAGGTATAGTGAAAGGATACAACCCTGATGTGTGCCTTTCCTGACTTTAAACCATTCAGCGTCCCCTGCCAAAATACCTTAGTTAGCAAAGGAGATGAAATCTAATGACATATTGTTAAAAAATTTAGATTCAGAAGGTATTGATGTTAGAAAGGATTATTCCCAGCCTTTCTAACCCCCTCCTCTCCCAGTAATAACAGTCAAACCCTGGGTTCCCTCAGGATTCACACTAGAATCCTACAAACTGTTAACAATATTTTTGTTAACCATATTTTTTCTCGTTTACAAATGAGGATAATTAAGTAACAAACTGTTAGGGCATTTAGATTTCACCATATACTGTAACCATTAGATCATTCAAATGAATGATCTAACAGATTTATTTTAAGCTTATGATAGAAATGATATATTTTAAAAATATATAAAACCAAACCAAACCCAGTGTTGTTGAGTTGATTCTGATTCTTAGTGACCCCAAAGGGTTTCCAAGGCTGTGAATCTCTAAGGAAGCATACAGCTGTATCTTTCTCCTGGTGAGCCCTGATGGTTTCAAACTAATGACCTACCGGTTAGCAATTGACTGCCTTAACCATCGAGCAACCAGGGCACCTTTAGCAAATACAGAAATGATGAAAAAGTTTAGATGTCAAGTTAAAAGTATGTGAGAAAAATGCATTTCTTTTTCTCAAATTCTTCTGCCTATATGCAGTGATTTCCGTTTTTCATTCAGTTGTGATTTCATTCTTCCTGTCACCTGGGAGGACATGCTCTGCGTTCAGCATCTGGTGAGTGGATGCAAGACGGAAAGAGGAGTAACTAAATGGATGAATGAATAATTGATTGAATGGTGACTGAAGAGACAAGAAGATTTGCCTAAGTTCATTCAGTGAGAGTAACAGAGCTGTTACACAGTGAAAGTCCAGCAGTGTCTGTCCCACTGGGCTAGCCAGTAATGGGACAGTGATGTAAAGGAAGTATGTATGACACAGGTTCTAGACAGCAGGTCACTGTTCTGTGCTTATTAACACAACAAGAACAGCAACAACAACTGAAAAACCCTATTCCCAAATGGGATTACACCACAGCTATTGGGTTAGAATTTACAACACATATTTTCGGGGACACAATTCAATTCATAACAGTATTTTACTCCAGTTTATAATTATAACATGTGATTGAATTAAAGGAGAACACTACTCTGTTTATACTCTCATCTACATACCAGGCATCCACTGATCTCCAGATTCATACACCCATTTCAAACACAATAAGGTCAAAAGCTCCTAGGCACAGCTTTCAAACCTGTACCTTCCACCATCATTCTCATCTCAGTAAATAGGATCAGCTTTTGGAAACCCTGGTAGCATAGTAGTTAAGGGCTATGTCTGCTAAGCAAAAGATCAGCAGTTTGAGTCTACCAGGTGCTCCTTGGAAACGCTACGGGACAGTTCTACTCTGCCCTGTAGGGTTGCTGTAAGTTGGAATCAACTCAATGGCCCTAGGTTTGATTTGTTTTCTGATCTTTTTTTTTTTTTTGGCAAAGTGGTTAAGAATTTGGCTGTTAACCAGCCACTCCTTGGAAACTCTGTGGGGGCACTTCTAGTCTGTTCTACAGGGTCACTATGAATCAGAATCAACTCAAAAGTGACAGGGTTTTTGGTTCTCGCTATTCAAGCCCAAACCAGAGACTCATCCTTGATCCCTCTCCTTTATCTGCTCTACTTTATTCCCTCCAATTACTGCTACCTGCATAGCCAGTCAGCATCTTTTCTGCCCCGGGCTACTATAAAATCTCCTAGGTAAGCACCTTATTTCCTCTCTCACCCCATTTTTCACATAACAAACCACTAAGTCATCAGGATTCCAGAATGGCAATGTTAACACTTAGATCATACCACATGCTTCCTTTCTCTCCAGTGATTTCCTAATGCACATAGAATAAAACTCCACAGTCCTTACCAGGATGTCCAAAGACTTGCCTACTTCTCACCTTAAGCTCCACAATGTGGCCTTCTTTCTGTCATGCTTAGTGTCTTAGTACTTCCTGTCCCCTTGGCATGAACTATTCTATCTGCACATCTTTGCCTGGGTAAGTCTTTTCCTATTATTGAGATCTTTCTTTCCTCCTGAGGAAGCTTTCTCAGGTTTCCTCTTGCTCACATGGCCCCCACAGTCACTTTCCATCATACCACACTGCCACTTCTTACTGCCTGAAATGATTTGGTTTGATGCTGTGCCTGCTTGTGGGCCGCGTTTCCCCATTCTAGAATATGACTGCTGTGAGAGCAGGGACTTCTGCCTTCACGGTCCCTGCTTTCTCTCCAGAGAATGAACAATGTCTGGCACTGCAGAAGCTGATGCTGTTGGGTGCTGCCCAGTTGGTTCCGACTCATAGTTTGACTCATTGTTGATTCTGCCTCACAGCAACCCTACAAGACAGAGTAGGACTACACCATAGGCTTTCCAAGGAGCAGCTCATAGATTTCAACTGCTGACTTCCTGGTTAGCAGCCAAGCTCTCAACCACCACACCACCAAGGCACTACAGATAAACAGCATAAATCTGTCGAATGGATGAATCAATCAATAAGCAATTATTGCCATTCACATATTGTAGACTCCATGGGAGATGAGCACATATCGTTATTTTTATTCATGATGCATGGGTACATACTCTTTAAATGATATAATGGCCTTTAAAGTTTTTTTCCTCAGTGTATGTCAAACACATAAAATCAGCCAACAGGAATATAAAATAGAGCCGGTTCTAAAGACTGGTCAGGGCTGAGATGGATTAAGTAGCTAGCATGTGACAGGTGCTAAAAATATTTTATAGAGTTAATAAATGAATCCTTAATGCTGTAGATATTCCAGAAGAAAAGCCTGACTTAAGTTAATGATTTTAAACTCTTCAATAACTTGTAGCTAAAGGTATTATTAGGCAGAAACATGTTTTAGAATTCTTCCTCCATCTCCTGTTCCATATCCACTGCATGATAAATATCGAGAGTGTGTGAGGAACAACTGAGTGAATGAATGAACAGACAAATAAATGAACCGGCCAAAAATTCAATAATAAAAGCAGAGGAGAGGTAAGAATGCTGGCTGAATGCTAATTGTACAAACAGCTCCTAATATATATATATATACATAAATACAAAATAAAAAAACTAGCCAGTACTCTAAAAATGTATGGTATCAAAATAAACAGGTGTTCCTGTAAATGGCAGCTAGAATCGGGATTTATGAGACAGAGGTCAAGAAAGTAGGGCAAACGAATCACAAGGCAACACATTTACAGGAAGAAAAAGAAGAAAAATTTAAGTTAGTCATCACAACATGTAAAAGAAGTGAGACCACAGGAAAAGATTTTAAATACACAGAAAACCTTCCTGTAGCCAACTAAGAAGTCCACCTTTAAGACAACAGTAAAGCCAATCAACCAACAAAAAAGCTAACGTAAATAAATAAGTAAATGGGTGCTACTTCAAAATAGACTGTTCTTGCTCTCCAGTAGCCTGGAAGGATGGGAGAGACATTATTCCTAAGCAACAGAAAATAGAAGCCAGTAGCCATTTGGTAACAGAGTCTTGTGAACCACACACAAAACCAAAAGAAAAACAAATCCACTGCCACTGAGTTGATTCCATCTCAAAGTGACCCTATAGCACAGGGTAGAACTGCTCCATAGAGTTTCCAAGGAGCACCTGGCAGATTTGAGCTGCTGACCTACTGGTTAGCAGGTATAGTACTTAACTACTATGTTACCATGAAGGAGCTTAAATATAGCCTGTGGTATATCAGAATTATCTCTATCTGAAAAAAGACTTCAGTAATCAGTAACTTTTTTTTAATTTTTAAATTAGTGGAAAGCATTTAGCAGCATAAAAACAACATCTTGTATCTAGAAGAAACTTGTTGGTCTAAATATTTTCCTTCTTAAGATACATGACATCTTCAGAGAGAATATGAATTCTGACTCTTTGCAAGTTTTTGAAAACCTGGTAATATTTAGATGATACATTTTCCATTTCAAATTTGGAAACCATTTCTAAGTTTTATGTTTACTTATGCTCATTCCACATTTATTTACTGATTGAATATAATAATTAACCTTGTGTGGTAGAGGAAAACCAGAAAAACAATTTTTTGAAAACGGAATTAATAATCTGTTATCTAAAGTCTTCAAAGCCTAATACATTTTGAATCTCAGAATGACTGCCTGACATTTCATTTTGCAAGAAGTCTGAACCACCACAATAAATTTACAAATACAGACATGCCACAGTTAAATTTCATTTCACGCTTGGTAAGCAAACATTATCAAACTGTAAGCACTGTCCGCCACTGTCTTTTTGACTCAAAATCTTGTAGCTAATAGAGGGTCGACCTTGGAATATTTCACAGATGGATGAATTGGCTTAGTATATTCATCAGTTTTCAGACCAGCTAACTTAGGCTACGTTTCTTATTGTTTAGGCAGGTAGCTCTATGCCTTATTTAATAAATAAGACAAATAATCAGTGATCGAACCAAATCAAATTACAGACCCAAGCAGGAATTACTTAAGTTTTATAAAAATAATTAATGATTTTCTCCATTCAGATTTCTTCAGAAATTTTATTCCATTTTCATTTCTTAATGGCAAATTTCTTGGAACACTTTGTATTAATTTCAACAAAAGCCTGAAAATGCCCTCAACAAAGAAATGGATTAAATCATGAAGCAGTGTGAGAATCTACCTAAAGACTGAGTGCTATGGAGTGCTAAGTGACTACTATATTTATCAATTGTTACTCACATTTTTAGACTGTATATGAAGAAGAAGCTTTACTGAAGATGCTTGGTTTTGTAATACTGTCACTACGTTTACTACCCTGCATTCATCAGTCACTGAAGTAAATGTAACCAGTCAGCCAGCCAAGTGCCATCGAGTCAGATCTGACTCATGGCAACCCTAGGGCCAGAACACACTTATGGGGGTGGGGGTGAACAGCCTTAAAATGCTTCATAATTGTGATGTTGGTATCCAACTTTATTATGCAAGAATCTGAGAATTCTATTCATTCTTTTTGAGTTTTAAAAACGTTACATAGTATCAGTTTTCACTTAGAAATTATTATCAAGACTAGCATTTTACAAATGTTAATGCTGGCTTCACATCAGGGAAAATTTCCTTGAATAGGCAAATATTAATACTGAAAGACATGTGCTAAAATATAAGATTATCATACATGCTATTTACCATAGGGAAACAATCCTATATAGTCCAAGATGTCCATATCAGTTATAATTTGCATCTAATCTTTCAGGGTAATGCAAAGTCAGCAGTCCATATCCACAGTGACTTTTTCCTTCATGTCACTAGTGTCTCACTGAGTAGATTTCTTTCCATAAGCCATACCCTCATGAACTTAAAGTTTTAAACATCAATGCTTTGACTTGATTGATACAGTTAAAACTGAACTCCTTGTTCAAAGCCCATCTGTAGACAGGGGCATCTAAGTATTCTTTTGGAGAAGTATTTTTCAAGAAACAAAATTCAGTTATTTTTGCATGAAATTGGCTGTCACAGTTTAACTCAAAGAACATATTCACTAACCACATATACCTGTTTTTCATACAAACTTCTAGTATGTTTACTTATCTGTGAGTTCAAAGGCTAAACAGTCCTTTTTCATTTTACATCTATCAATATTAAAATTTATTACATCTTGTGATGGTTAAGATTTTGTGTCAACTTGGCCAGGCCCCAGTTCTCAATGGTTTGGCAGTTATGATGTAGCTTGGCAGTTATATCATCATATAATCACCTTTCTGATGAGATGTGGTAGTAGTCTCCTCTATGATGAGATCTGCTATGAGTAGCCAATCAGCTGAAAGAGTATTCCTTGAGGGCATGGCCTGCATTCAATATATATGGACTTTCTGGCAAAGATGCCTGACTTTTACTCTGCTCTGGATCATGCATTCCACTTGTCATCATTTGAACCCTGATTCTTGGGACTTCAGGCACTAGCCTGCTATGTGAACTGCCAATCTTGGGTTTGTCTGCTCCTGAAGCTACCTTAATCAGAAAAAGCCTCCAGCCTGATGCCTGACCCACAGACATGGTACTTTCAGCCTCTACAAATGTGTGAGCCACTTCTTTGACATAAATCTGTGTCTTTGTGTGTGTATGTGTGTGTGTGGGTGTGCGCATGTGCGCACCCAAGCATGCGTGAGCATGCATTTCACTGGTTTTGCTTCTCTACGGAACCCAGTTTAAAGATACATACTAAAAATCAAAACTGAGAAGCAAAAATTTTTGTATGAAAAGTAACTATGAAAAAGTGGCTAGACCACTGTACAATTCAGTCTGGGTACTGCTTTTTCTCCATACAACCATAGTGCTTCAGTGTAAAACAGAAGTGCTGTATGACTGTTTCCTATTCTGTGACACAGACTATTTCAATAGATCCTTATTATATCATCAAAGACATTCTTAATGAAAATCTGTTTTTGTTTTTAATTGCAATTACATTGGGATGAAGAACACGATGACTACTAATGCACTTTGGTATCACTCACTTGGGTTCCAGAGGCCCTACCCACCGCTGGCTAATGGCAAACAACATGGACACATCACAAGTTGGTGGGCTGTAGTTGGAGAAATGCTGCCATACATCACACACTTTGGGAAAACACAGGTAAGAGCCTTGGTCTTCTATCATTTACTTCATCTTCAAATAAAGGATATACCAAAAATCTTTGTGCAATTTAAAGCTTTAATAATTTCAGGAGCATAAATGCTGACAATTTACTTAAAAGCCCTTTGCATGCATTTAGTTTTATGAATATGGAAGATTTTTTAATTTTAAGTTTTTATTTATAACTATTTCCAAATGGACTGGTGGAGGAGGCCCTTAGCCTTCTGATCTGTCTCTGTTAGGCTTTTTTTGGGTTTTGTAGGTCCCACTCAAACTGTGTATATATATCAAAGCTCTATTCTTTCAGTGACTTTAAAGTTAGGAGCTACAAACAGAATACTTTCAGCCAGTGAGCTCAGAGTATGAAAATTTTACAAAGGTTGAAATCAACTAATGCAATGTCTAGCACAATGCTGAACTGTAATAACAAACACTAACATTTAAAAATGTTAAATAATCAGACTTTTAAATGTAGTTATCTATCATTAAGTAACTCTGATGGCCCAGCAGTTAAGCACCTGTCTGCTAACCAAAAGGTCAACAGTTCCAACCCACCAGCGACTCCCTGCGATAAGGATGTAGCAATCCACATTTGTAAAGATTATAGCCTAGTAAATTTTACAGGAATATTCTGTCATATACAGTTATGTGTTGGGATTGACTTGACAGCAATGAATTTTTTAATATTACTCACAGGCTATTTTTTTCAAGGATCCATTACGGTAAATACATATGAATTAAACCATTACTCAACAGTCAGAAAGTATTTAGTGAAACTGGTTATACATGTAATATTCAGGTACTCACATGGAAGAAAGGACTACGGGTTAATATGACTCGTAGTATTCAAATCTATCCTCCAACTACTAATGCCAGAGATTAAAAAAACAAACATTTTACCTATTTCTACAGTTTGAAATTGATCAAATGTGCAATCAGGATGCATTAATAATTACTGGTGATTGAAATGCAAAATTCAGAAACAAAGAAGTACTGTTAATTAGAAAATATGGCCTTAGTGACAGAAACAATGCTGGACACCCCATGACAGAATTATGCAAAACCAATGACTTATTCATTGCAAATATCTTTTTTCAGCAATATAAATGGAGACTGTACATATAGACCTCACCAGATGAAATACACAAGAATCCATTCAACTATACCTGTGGAAAAAGATGATGGAAAGGCTCAAAATCATCAGTCAAAACAAGGGGCTGACTGCACAACACTCAATTGCTCACAACACAAATTTAAGTTGAAATGAAGAAAACTAGAACAAGTCCACAAAAGTCAAAGTATGACTTGTAGTATATCCCACTTGAATTTAAAGACCATCTCAAGAATAGATTTGATGTGTTGAACACAAATGACAGAAGAGTTGTCAACTGACATCAAGGATGTCATACAACAAACACAAGAGGTCATTAAACATATAGGAAACAAAGATAAGGTCAAACTGGATGTCAGAAGACTCGGAAACTTGCTCTTGAATGTTGAATAGCTAAAGGGAAAGAAGAAATGATAAAGTAAAACAGCTGAACAGAAGATTTCAAAGGGCATCTTGAGAAGACGAAGTAAAGTGCTATAATGACATATGCAAAGACCTGAAGACAGAAAAGCAGAAGGGAAGAACATGCTCAAAATTTATCCAGGTCAAAGACCTAAAGCAAAAATTCAAGCCAAGTTGTAATATTGAAAGATTCAATGGGGAAAACATTAACCAGTGTACAAAGCATCAAAAGAAGACGGAAGGAAGACAAAGAGTCAGTATAGCAAAAGAATTTGTTGACATTCAACCATTTCAAGAGGTAGCATATGATCAGGAACCAACAGTACTGAAAGAAGGTCAAGTAGCAATGAAGTCACTGGTGAAAAACAAGGCTCCAGGAACTGATGGAATATCAACTGAGATGTTTCAGCAAACAGATGCAGCTGGAGGTCCTCATTTGTCTACCAGAAGAAACTTAGAAGGCAGTTACCTGGCCAACCAACTAGAAGATATCCATAGTTATGCCTATTCCTAAGAAAGGTAATCCAACTGAATGCGGAAGTACTGAACAATATTATTAATATCACATACAAGTAAAATTTTGCCAAAGGTCATTCAGAAGCGGCCAAAGCACTATTTAGACAGGGAGCTAAAAAAATTCAAGCCAGATTCAGAAGAGGATGTGGAACCAGGAATGTTATTGCTGATACCAGATGGATCCTGGCTGAAAGCAGAGGATACCAGAAAACATGTTTATCTGTGTTTTACTGACTACGCAAAGTCATTCCATGTATGGCTCATAACAAATTATAGCTCATATTGTGAAGAATGAGGATTCTGGAGAACACCTGATTGTGCTCATAAGGAACCAATACATGAATTGAGAGGCAGTCATTCAAACAAAACAAGGGAAAACTGCATGATTTATAGTAAGGAAAGGTGTGTGTCAGGGTGGTATCCCTTCACCCTACTTATTCCATCTGTATGCTGAGCAAATAGTGAGAAATGCTAGACTACGTGGAGATGAACAGGGAATCAGGACTGGAGGAAAACTCATTAGCAACCTGTGACATGCAGATAATACAACCTCACTTGCTGAAGGTGAGATAATGGGTATTCTGAAAACGGGGCTAAAGTTTCTGCATTTCAGCAAAAACAGAACATTATAGGTCAATTAAAGTCAATAATAACTGTTATTTGATTACAGATACCATACCATGAGTACTTGATTCACAAATATCATGACATATATAACCATGCATCTTCTCTGACTTCCTGCTCTCTGGCAGTAGAAATAAATTTTAATTTTAATTTAATTTAATTCTTTTGGATTCTGTTGGTAATTTCCTCACTTGGACTGGGAAAAGGTTAAACAGATGTGAGCCATCAGAAATATGTCTTTGTCAATAAAATTTAGTCCAAATATTATTTAATTTTTACTGTTACTAAGTAGTCTCTCTAGAGAAATTGAGCAAACAGTAATTAGAAACTGGTCCTACACATACTCACTTTTAGGTTTTAGAAGGAAATAAACCATTGAAATTTTCAGCAACTGTCCTCTTCTGAAGCAATCTTGTGAAAGTAGGTGGTTTTTGATGTACAGGAGTGGAAATGAACACAAGATTCAGATACCAGGATAAGGGACTCCTCTGTGACGTGTATCTCATCAAGCAACAAAAAGTAGAGGTCTTGAAGCAATTAAATTGTGGCGGTCTAAGAGGGGTTATGAATGCAGCATCCTTGGCAACTACCTTCACCCCAGGTAAAACATTCAGATGATGAGTATCTCCAACCTTGGGCCAGGGATGGTGCTGCTGCTAGCTTTTTCTTCGTGTGCAAATGAACAGGCTTCTTTTTCTTTATTAGTTGACTGGTATTCAGAACACATCAGGCAGTTGAAACATGCAGGTGAGCTACGAAGAAACGAAATCGGCTACCTGTGACTCAACAGAAGCTCAAAGCCATATAGTAGAACATCCAGAAAAAGAAAGTAGGTGTTTTCATCATTTTGTTTTCTTATTTTCATCAAGAACATTTTTATGTCTAATAAATCCACATACGTACTTTCTCAGCATACCTGTGAAAGGTTCCAAAGGTCAGCATGCCATTCTACTTACAAAGCCAAAGCCACTGATGCTGAAATATGTCTGTTAACATAAATATACCTGGTTACTAGTTTCAGCAGAGCTGCTAACTAGCTGCATGACCTTGGGAAATGACTTAACCTCTCTGGCAGTTTCTCTTCTGAAAAATGAGTTGTTACCAAGGTTAGCGTCATCCTTCGCTCCATAGACCTTCTTCCATACCAGACCATGCAGAATCCTTAGTAATATTTATTATCAATTTTAATCATAGAAAAAAAGTTATAAATATAGCTGTAAATTGCTTAAATGCACTATTTCTTAGCTTGTATGAATCCTAACAAAATTATTTTGTAAAATCTTTCTACATTGAAGCACAACATTAATAGTGACTGAGAGGAAGAAGCCTTTATTGATTTTCTCTTTTTCCTCTAATTACTACTTCAGTCTCAAAAGACTTATGAAATAGGTTCAGAAATACTTCTTATCACAGTACTATGGCTAAAACACCAGAAAACATGGCAAAATCAGCGGCTATAATAACACCAGCAGCAACAGAAACAACATTGTACACTTGTAGCCCTGTGTAGAGGAAACAAAGTGCTTTGAAGCGTCCTTGTAATTAAGTGACAATGGCAGCTGTGAATGCGGCACATTAGAAGGTTCAAAACGTACACTGGCATACAGTTGTAGCCTTGTAGTAAGTATATTGTAGGTATATTGTTACATGTAAGGCATGTTGTTACACATTATAGTTTTAGCCTTCTAGGAATATTGTTACATGTTTATGAAAAATGTTTTTATTATATCTACAAGGATATTTTTATTTAAAAAATTATAAATTTCAGCTGAAACACTGCACAAAAATTTTATAGACAGTCATTTATTTTGGTGTAACCCATCTGACAGTGTTACCCCCCCTGACAGCATCACCCCACGTAGTTTGTACCCCTGTGCCCCTCTAGTGATGCCACTGAAATGAGGGGATCAAATAAGATTACATTTTGTTTCTTTCGCAACTCAAACATTCTACAACTGCCTGATTGCATATTCTTAGTTGTGCTAACACTTTGAATACCAAAATTTCCTAGGAAACTAAGAGAGTGTTGCAAGGAATTGTTTTCTACAATTATGTACTGTTTGGTACAAGATGGTAAAGGTTCTCAAGTTGCTACCTTTGCATTTGTTTGGGGACATTAAAATTCCCAAGGATGGAGATCTCCAGATTTCTATTTGGTTAATTGCCCAATAATGTCTAGCCAAGTGCTTTGCACATTAACATTTTCATGATGAACATGATCAATGATCATTCAAGTTTCTCTCACTAAAATATTGGTTTCTAAGGGAATTACATCTCTATTAAGATGTAGTTTCTCCTCCATCACTATTTATTAGCTATCTGCTTAAGCACCTCACACACCGCATGCATCTCTACAGAAGACAAATTACATATTTGTACTTGGACCAAAGCAGAGACATTAAATAGAAGCAACACTGGAAATCAAATATCTACTCAGGGAACACCACTGTTAACGTTAGTGAATGACGTCTTTCTACCAAAGGTTTCCCATAGACCTGAGACTCCTGGCACTAACTTAAAGTGCTCATGGGATACAGGACTCACAGTAAAGAATTTTGAAAGGATTTCACAGAGAGTACAATCCTCCCTCCCACCCATCCTCAAACACCAACACACACCTAGGTGCTTTTCACTGCCATTTTGGAGTAAATTTCTTTTCAATTGAACAACACTTAGGAAAAAAATTCAGTGCCATCCTCAAATTCTGAGATATAGAGTTGGATGATTCTACAGAGTAACCAGTTCTAACTCTACTAATAGAGAAGTCCTTTCCAGAAGAGTACACAGAAGTAGCCTCCAGCTGTGATAAGGACCTAATGTTTCATCCTTTGTACAAGCCTGGCAAGTTTCAAATGTTAACGTCATTAACAATGAAATTCATAATATAATTATGGCAGAGGTACTCTGAATCACACTGAATTTTTTAAAATGGAGGAGGAGGAGGAGCATAACTCCTAAACACTTAAGAGATTCGAGATAAGGCATTTCAATCACCAAACAAAAAGTCAAACACACTAAGATTCCCGCAAACACACACATGTGTGGGGAATACAGAAGCAAGAAAGGCACTCTCAGTGAGTATTTTTCTTTGGGAGAATTCTAAAAGGTAATGCAGAACCCCGGGTGGCTTAGTGGTTAAGTGCCACAACTGTTAATCAAAAGGTCAGCAGTTCAAATCCACCAGGGGCTACTTGGAAACTCGATGGAGCAGTTCTATTTTGTTCTATAGGGTTGCTATAAGTCAGAATTCACTCCATGGCAGTGGGCACTGGGTTAAAAGGTAATGCTAAAATGAGTTTGCATCAAGTTGATTCCAGCTCATGATGACTGAATGTACAAGCATTGCCAACTGAGTTAGTGAACTCATCCTAGAAAAAGTGCTACAGACCTCGTTTGATGAATATCACTACCGTCACCTATGAAGCACTCCCCCTGGGAAGCTATGCACTGACATCAGTGCCTAGTCCACCTTTTAAAGCAATTTTGGAACTCTTTTTCTGGAATGGGCATCAGAGCTGTTGTTGTATTACCCTTGATGCCCTGAATGTCATCAAAATGTCTTCCTTTCAATATTTCTTTTATCATCAGGTGAAGAAAAGTCACTAGGGGCCAGATCAGGTGAGTAGGGAGGGTGTTCCAATATAGTTATTTGTTTACTGGCTAAAAGCTCCCTCACAGACAACTGGACAATTAAGTTCATGAACTTGCCACTGTGCCACCTTGCACAATGGCCATTTCAGAAAGAGTTCCAAAATTGCTTTGAAGGGTGGACAAGGCACTGGCATTGGTGCATAGCTTCCCAAGAGGAGTGCTTCAAAGGTGACCACAGTGATATTCAGCAATGAGTTGTGTAGCACTTAAAAGAATTAAGTTCGTGGAGTTAATTGTTGGACCTTGTACGTCAAAGCAGAACTGTGCTCCATAGGGCTCTCAGTGTCTGATTTTTCAGAAATAGGTCACCAGGCCTTTCTTTTGAGTGAAATCAAACCTGAAACTTTTTGGGTAGCAGCCAAGGGCTCCAAAAAGTATTGCTAGAAAAAGAAAAGAACTATGACTGCAGGTTCCAGGTCCAGGTCCAGATAAAGCCTCCTTACACTATGTGCCCCTGACTCAGTTCCAACTCACAGCAACCCTAAGTACAATGTGACAAAACACTACTGGGTCCACCGGGTCCTGCACCATCCTCAAAATTGTCAACAATGTGGCTTCAAAAATGAGCTCAGATGTGTCAATCCATATCACTGAAGGCCTTCCTCTTTTTTTCGCTGACCCTCTACTATATATAGTAACACTATTCACATTTATTTTTCATCTTCGACCTTTAACTAGTCCAATTCTGTCTTCGATTTGAGTGGTTTGCTCTTTATGAATCTATAAAAACTCAATCTTTTGCAAGATTTTCAGTTTATACTATTCTCTATTGTCAAGAATTGCTAACATACATAATAGCATGTATTTACAACATCTCAAAACCAGAGATAGTGAAAAAGGTTGTTGGTAAGACAAGGAAAGACTAGAGTTAATAAAAGGCAGATGTTTTCACATAGACAACTTATCAAACGATCAGTTCATTAGTGAATTTTTTTCTCATATTATAACAATTTTTGCCTTGTGATTCATTTAACAGGAATTTTGATGACATTATTATTAACATTATATAGTCTCTTGCATGAAAACCCTGGTATTGTAGCAGAGTTACAACTGCTAACCAATAAGTTAGCACTTCAGATCCATCAGATGCTCCTTGGAACCTCTATGTGGCAGTTCTACTTTGTCCTGTAGGGTTGCTATGAGTCCAAATTGATGGCAATGGGTTTGGTTTTTTGGTTGGTCTCCTGTGTGACTGACTATACACATATGGCACTGAAAGTTAAATATGGGGTGCTTATTAGACACACAGTCAAAGAGAACATGAGCTACCTTATCTCCCAGGGGAGCTAATTCAATATAGGAAGCAAATTTGATATAGGTATACCTCCATTTCTGTTTTTGGAGATAAGCATGTAGTAAGATCTTGGAATCTGCAGTCAATTTGTTTTCTATCCTACTCTGCCAATCTAATACTTTAGGCAAGGCATTTAAACTCTCTGTCCCACACTTTTCTCATCTGCAAAATGGGCATAACCGTAGTATGTATATTGCTGGCTCTTTGGCAGGATTAAGTGAGTTTACAGTTCTTAACAAGTAATCAGCACTCAATAAATGTCAGCTGTTAACACTTGTAATAAAATGTTGGTGACTTTGGATGACTAATAGTAACTTCCAACTAGTATTCAAAACTTTTATGATCCCCAAATACTTGTAAAACATGAGGCAGATTAAACTGTTAGTGAAATGTTATTTTGTAGCAATACAATTAAGTCTATTACTATTTCAAATGCTACTAGAGCTAGATATTTAAAAAATAATCTAGAGAAATCTCTGCCCTATACACACACATAGATGAAACTAAAGTCAAAGGAAAGAAAAAAATCAACAATGTATTAAATTCCGTCCAATGAAAAAGAACTTAAACCAAACCAAGTACCATCAAATCAATTCTGACTCATAGAGACCCTATAGAAATGAGGAAGGAATAATGGATGTGATCTTTAGGATGTAAGGATCATGGAGGACACTTTAACACTGTTTGCATATCTATTAGTGGACTCATCTTTTGTGCAAGAGAAGGCTGATAACATTGATGTAAAAAGCCTTTAAAAGTCCCCATTTTTCCCCCTGATGGAGCACTGACACTTTTGATGTATTCCTTTGAAAGAAAGCTAGATACAGTTTAAACTTAAAATTCAGTTTAAAAAGCTTGCAATTTAAACTTAAAATTCAGAGGTGGGAGTCAAGCTGGTGGACTAAACAGAGGTCTCCATAAATCCCTCTGGAAACCAAGACCTGAATTGATAATTACATGGAGCCCTCTGGACACCTAGTGAGCCCTAGGATGTGGCATAGGGCTGTTAATTTGGATTTCATACCACTGAATGCAAACCATCCTCTCTTTCGCTGACCCCACTCTCAGCGAGCCCTGGCTTGCATGACCAAAGGTAAATCACCATTTTAATTTTTTTTCCTCTGTCTTAGCTAGCAGGTGGAGCAGAACATGATTGGCCACTGATCTCAGAAGCACTGCTGGTGAGATCAGGAATTTGCCATATATGGAGAGCCTGTGCATCTTGGCACCTTTGGCCTCTCTTTCTGTCTTTGCCATATAGTAGCCGGCACGAGGGCAGTGACAAGCTTGCGTGGGAAGCCATCTTGATCCATTGGGAGGTAGATACACCCATTTGGAGGCCCCAAATGGACTTAGTTCCTAGGCTGCAAGGCAGAGCCTGCCCAAGGAGGAGCATTTTTGAAACATAAAAGCAGTATTTTATACAGTGCAGCTGTGGTGGTCAGGATTATGTCAACTTGGCTACTACCTATTTGGCTGCTGTATTAAGTGGCAGGGCGGGGTTTGTGGTGGCTCCCTGCCCCTTGGCTCTCATCTTGCAACCTTGGACTACAGCTGCTGATTGCTCATGTGGCCAGGAGCTCCTGTTCTCTTCTTCCAGCGTCTGGTTCCGGGACTTTAGCTAGCAGCAGTTGGGCTCATCAGTCCTTATAGTCAGCACTTGAGAGTCCTGCTCCCTGACCTGCCGATCCTGTGTTCGCCAGCCTTTGTCACTTCGTCTTGCCACCAGCTTGGGATCCACTGACCTCCAGCCTCTGTCGCTTCGTCTCGCCACCAGCTTGGGATCCACTGATCTACACAACCGGTGATCTACAACTCTGGTCTCTGACTTGCTGACCTTGGGCTCCTCAGCTTCCGTGGACACATGAGGCTTGTGCCAGAGCTTAGGACATTCAGCTTCTGTGATTACGTGAGCTGTTTCCTATATTTGCATCTATCTGTCTGTCTATATATATATTATAAATCTTTCCTTGTACTTACACGTGTTACTGGTTTTGCTTCCCTAGAAAACCCAGCCTAAGACAGCAGCCTACATTTGGAGCCCAGTAACAGAGCTTGTGGGCTCTGTGCATCTCAGCACCTTTGGCCTCTCTTTTGTTTCCACCCAGGTGGTGAACTTGTGCAGGATACCATCTTGTTCCACTGCGACGTGAATATACCCATATGGAAGCCTGAGCTGGACCTAAATCCTGGGCTGGGAGGCAGGACCTGCCCGGAGGAGAGTGCTTTTCTGGCAAAAAAAAAAGCAGTTTTCTACACAGTGTTGCCTACATGTGGGGACCAAAAGCACAGGGCAGAAGGGCAGTAGCTCTTACACACTTTGAGCCAGTTTATAACATCTGGAGTTCGATATAGAGGTGCTTACTTTTTCAGCTGGGAAGAGGGACCTACACACCTGAAAACCTGAAGTTGTCAGCTACTTTTTACCTCTCATTTTAAGATGGCATAGAGAAACAACTGCGGCTTACCCTGACAGCATCTCTCCCAGCCTCTAATTACTCACATGGTGTCCCAAAAGCAACAAACTTGGGAGAAAACCATAACTAAGAAATCATACATGGCTTCAGAACTTCCCAGACAAAGAAGCTTTCCTGAAACTCTAAGAAGGTGGATACAAAAAGGTTATACAGAGAGCCCTCCTAGACATTATACAAAACGCAGCAAAGCAAAACGAAAAATTAAGCAAGCTGTTTGATCTGATGGAATACCAGTACTTTGAAATCCAACAGAACAAGGACAAAGTCAAAGACATAGAAACTTCAATTCAAAGCCAAAAAACAAATCAAAGCTATAAGAAATACTGAAAGAATCTCTTGGCTTAGAAGAACAAAACCACTAACATTGTATTTTAGAAGCAAATACAGGACACATCACCCAGAATCCTACCCAGTTAGAGAAGGCTCCAAATTCAAAGCTATAATAGTGAAAGAAATAATCCAGTGCTCATAACATAAAAATTATGATGTCATCATATTAAAAAGAAGGATGGACTACAGTCATTACAGTCCTTTTCAACGGAGAGGAAGTTGATTAGAATGGTAGTAAGTGAAATTGGGTTTACACATAGTTTATTAAGGGGGATTTTACATGTAGCCACAAACCATAAAAAAGATGTAACATATCAAATCAAGAAACGTAATACAAGAGTCTCAACAACCACAAAACCAACCCTGAAAAAAAGGGGAAAAATAAACTCACAAAGAAGAATATCCCAGAACACATTAATCAGAAGTACAGAGGAAACATCAACACAAAAATAAACATATCACAATTGCAGCACTGGACACATACCTATCAGTAATCACATTGAACATGAATGGAATGAACATTCTGGTAAAGAGACATCAAATGGTATCTTGGATCAAAAGACACGACCCATCCACATGCTGTCTACAAGAAACTCATCTTAGACTTAAAGACATGAACAAACTGAAAATCAAAGGATGGAAGAACATGTATGAAGCTAATAATGAACAAAGAAGAGCAGGTGTGGCAATTCTAATCTCAGATAAAATACATTTTAATGTTAAATCCATCATCGTGGACAAGGATGGCACTATTGCTGAAAGGTTCAACACACAAGCAGGACTTAACAATATTATATATTTATGCATCTAATATTAGAGCACCAAAATACTTCGAAGAAACACTGGCTGCACTCAAAAAGGAGGTAGATCACTCCACAATAACAGAGACTTCAACACTCCACTCACAATCTTGGACAGATCATCTAGAAAAAAGTTCAGTAAAGACACAGAAGACCTTATTGCCACAATTAACCAACTAAACCTAACCGACATATACAGAACTTTCTATCCATCAGTGGAAAAGCACACCTTATTCTCCAGTGCACATGGAACATTATCCAGAATAGACCACATGTTAGGACATAAAGCAATTCTCAACAAAATCCATACCACTGAATTAATGCAAAGCATCTTCTCAGGTCATAAAGCTATAAAAGTCTAAATCAATAGCAAAAATCCACATAGATAGCAAGTGGAACTCTTGGAAACTGAACAACATCTTGCTCAAAAAACCAGGGGTTATAGAAGAAATCAAGGATGAAATAAAAAAATGTATGGCTTCCAATGAGAATGAAAACACTTCCTACCAGAACCTATGGGATACAGCCAAAGCAGTGCTCAGAAGTCAGTTTATCTCAACAAATGCACACATCTGGAAGGAAGAGAGAAACCAAATCAAAGAACCGACCCTACAGCTTGAACAAGTAGGGAGAAAACAACAGAGGAACTCCTCAGGCACCAGAAGAAAACAGATCATAAAGATTAGAGCAGAACTAAAAGAATTAGAGAAGAACAATTGAAAAAAATTGAAAAGACCAAAAGCTGCTTTTTGAAAAGATCAACAAAACTGACAAACCATTGGCTAAACTTACTAAAGAAAAATAAGAAAGGAAATAACCCAAATAAGAATTGAGAGGGGTGTTGTCACAACAGATCCAACAGGAATCAAAAATATCATAAAAGAATATTATGAAAGACTATACTCTAACAAATTTGAAAACCTAGAGGAAATGGACAAATTCCTTGATTCATATCACCTACCCAAATTATGACAAGGTGAAGCAGAACAACTTAATAAACCCATCACAAAGGAAGACATTCAAAAAGTCATCCAAAAACTAGCAATCAAAAAAACCCTAGGCCCAGGTGGCATCACCACAGAATTCTACCAGGCTTTTAGAGAAGAGTTATCTTCAATACTACTGAGACTATTTCACAGCATAGAAAGGGATGGAATACTCCCAAATTTGTTCTATGAAGCCAGCATAACCCTGGTCTCAAAGCCAGAGAAAGACCCAACAAAAAAGGAGAACTACAGACCAGTATGACTCATGAATCTAGATGCAGGAATCTTCAACAAAATTCTTGCCAACAGAATACAACAACATATCAAAAAAATAATCCATCACAACCCAGGTGAATTCATACCAGGATTGCAAGGCTGGTTCAACATCAAGAAAACAATTAATGTGATCAACCACATAAATAACATAAAAGACAAGACTCACCTGATTTTGTCTATTGATGCAGAAAAGGCATTTGATAAAATCCAACACTCATTCATGTAAAAAACTCTCAGCAAAATAGGAGCAGACAGCACATTTCTCATTCCAATAAGGGCCATTTATACAAAACCAACTGCTTACATCATCCTGAATGGAGACAGGCTGAAACAGTTTCCCTTGGGAACAGGAACTAGACAAAGATGCCCACTCTCACCTCTCCTATTCAACATTGTACTAGAAGTTCTATCCACAGCAATTAGACAAGACCAAGGAGTAAATGGCATCTGCAGTGGCAAAGAAGAAGTAAAATTCTCCCTATTTGCAGACAATGATTGTATACACAGAAAATCATAAAGAATCCATAAGTAAACTACTCAAACTGATAGAAGAGTTCAGCAAAGTCTCAGGATACAAGATAAACATAAGTAAAGCTGTAGGATTCCTTTATACCAACAACAAGATTATTAAGGAAGAAATCATCAAGCCAATACCATTTACTATGGCCACTAAGAAGATAAAAGTTCCTAGGAATAAATCTAACCAGAGGAACAACAGACCTTTACAAAGGGGACTACAAGTCCTTACTACAACAAACTAAGAGAGACTCACATAAATGGAGAAACAGACCCTGCTCATGGACAGGAAGACTCAACATTGTAAAAAATGTCTATGTTACCCAAAGCAATCTACTTAAATAATGCAACCCCAATACAAGTTCCAGTGACATTTTTTAATGAGATGGAGACACAAATTACCAACTTCGTCTGGAAAGGGAAGAAGCCCTGGATAAGTAAAGCACTACTGAAGAAGAAGAACACACTGGGAGGCCTCTCACTACCTGATTTTAGAAGCTATTACACTGCCACAATAGTCAAAACAGCCTGGGAAGGGTACAAAAACAGACAGATAGATCACTGATATAGAATTGAGACCCCAATGATGACACTATCTTTCTACGAACAGTTGATATTTGAAAAAGACCCTAAGACATTAAACTGGGGAAAAAACAATCTCTTCAACAAATGGGGCTGACAAAATCAGATATCCGTCTGAAAAAAACTGAAACAAGACCCATATCTTACACCTTATACAAAAACCAACTCAAACTGGATAAAAGACTTAAATATCAAATCTAAAACAATAAAGCTCATCCAAGAAAAAGTAGGAACGACAATGGAAGTTTTAATACACAATGCAGACAGACTTCAAAATCTGTCAAACAAACCACAAACAACAGAAAATAGATAAATGGGAACTATTAAGAATCAAAAACTCTTGCTTATCCAAAGACTTTATTAACAGAATTACAAGGCCACATACAGAATGAGTAAAAGTATTTGGCACCTATATGTCAGACTGATGCCTGATCTCCATAATCTATAAGATACTATGAAATATCAATAAGAAAAAGATAAATAATCCAATTAAGCACTAGGCAAAGGAGATGGACAGACACTTCAATCCAGGCAGTCTAAAAACACATGCAGCCATGCTAACGATCATCAGCTATTAAAGAAATTCAAATCAAAATGACAATGAGATACCATTTCACCCCAACAAGGTTGGCAATTATTCAAAAAATGCAAAATAACAAACGCTGAAGAGGCTGTGGAGAAATTAGAACTCTCTTATACTGTTGGTGGGACTGCAAAATGGTGCAACCTCTTTGGAAGGCAATCTGGCGCTTCCTTAAAAATCTGGATTTAGATACACCATTTGACCCAGTAATACCACTGCTTGGAATATATCCTACAGAATCAAGGCCATTCACATCAACTGATACATGCACACGAAGGTTTATTTCAGCACAGTCCACAACAGCAAAAAGATGGAATCAACCTAGATGCCCAACAACAGAGGAATGGATAGGTAAACTATGGTATATATACTCAATGGAACACTATGCTATGATAAAGAAAAACAATGATTTTAGGAAACATATCATAACCTGGTTTCAATTGGAGGACATTATATTGAGTGAAAGTAGTCAGTGACAAAAGGACAAATATTGTAGGAGACCCCTACGATAAGAACTTAAAAACAGACTCATGCATAGAAGAAAAGACTCTTTGACAGCTGCAAGGGTTGGGAGGAAGGACAAGGGGGGAAGGGTTTAGACAGTTGATAGAAATTTGGTTGGGTGAAATCTGTGACAGCTCACATTAGAAAGAAAATCACTATTAACTCGACTTCAACATAACATGATTACTCCTCCCATGGTAATCCAATATTACAAGGACAGAGTAGCTGGGGTAGGGGGCCAGAGACCATGCTCTCAGGGGAAATCAAGACCAATCGGCACAGCTAGCATTTTGCTAAGCGAGCCTTCTGCATCCCACGCTGGTGAGTGGCGTCCAGTGTCTTAAAAGCTACTAGGCTGCCATCTGAGGGTACAGGAAACATTCCCAACTTAGCATGAATGGGTGGTCACCAAGGACCAAAACGATGTGGGGAAAGAGAACTCATAAGACAGGGAGACCCATGTGAGTGGGTGACTACATCGACTTGTGACCAGAAGAACTGGTGCTCAGTCACCACCAGTGATAGCCGTGATGGAGCTCACAAAGTTGAGTCTCGCTGGCAACACAAGAATAAAAAGGGGTGCACCCTGAGACCTCCATTAAAAGAACACAATTGACGGTCCATAAGCCTCAGAGTTCCCCTGGTCATATGGCCCCTGGCCCTGATGCCACCCCTGTCCACGAATCATAATAGAGTTCAACTCTCAGGAATCTATCTGACTTGGCAACACAGAGTGACCACATTATGTGTGCATTTTATGGTTCTATGTATCTATAGGATTTCATCCTGCTGACCTCTTACTGGAGGAAGGGGAGTGGGTGGAGAGGAGACGAGTTTGTTGGGAGGATAAGACATGTATGGAGCAGAGAGGAAGAGTGTGCTGTCACTGGGCAGGGAGAGCAGTGGGAGCTGCATATAGGTAGGCATGCAAATTTATATGGGAATGTACATTTTCATTCAATCATAATAAAAAATAACAAAATTCAATTACTTTTCATAAAAACATATCTTGCTTCTTCAGTCTGGTGTAGAGTAAGTGTGTTAAATTCTAGTTTTCTCAGTGCTCAATGAGTGGTTGGAGGTCACTGGGAAGAAGAACCCAGGCATTGTCTTACTACATCTCAGTGTGCACCACGGAGCAGAGATATCCCTGCCAAACACTGGATTGCCTTGAATCTGGGACTCCAATGCCTCAGCATAAAAGGAACCCTGGCAGTGCAATGGTTAAGAACTCAGCTGTTCAGGAGGTTGGGAATTCAAACTCAGGCTCTGAAAAAGGAAGACCTGGTGATTTTCTTCCATAAGGATTACAGCCAAGAAAACCGTAGTGGGCAGTTCTACTCAGACGTGTGGGGTCTCCATAAACAAAATCGACTCGACAGCAACTGATTTTGTATGCCTCAGAGTACAAAATGAATCCAATATTAGCCCCCTAATGACACAATTTACCAGCTTTGGGGAAAGGAAATTATTCCATCACAGTTTAACATCATGTAATACTACTTCTTGTGCAGGCTTTAATACGTTCAAAACAGTCCCTGTAAATTATAGATGACATGATTACAATTATGGATAATGTCAAGTGTGGATAGTATAAGGTTAAAGAGGTTGCCAAAGGCCATACTGAAAAGAACTAATAGGTAGGACTGACACTTGGAATTCCTGACATTGCATTTATCCTTCAGAAAATTAAGGCTGTACCATGCACTCATTATCTAACTAACTGATATGTAGTACTTAAATAACATGACTTGAAGACTGCAGGCATTATTAACAACCAACACCTCACATCTGCACAGCTTTACATTTTCGATACACACGCATAAACACTACTGCATTTCAGAGAAGTAGAAAACCAAACACCAAACCTGCCGAGGAGTTGTTTCTGACTCACAGTGACCCTATAGGACAGATGAGAACTGCCCTATAGAGTCTCCAAGGAGTGTCTGGTGGATCCAAACTGCTGACCTTTTGGTGAGCAGTTGTAACGCTTAACCACTACACCACCAGGGTAGAATGAAGTATGATTTACCCTACCATCCACCTCAGTTTTTAGTTTATTATACATAGGGAGTTTTTATCACTGTTCTACAATAGATATTACATTAACAGCTTCTCAAAACTCGACTCCAAATTTTTCCTCAGATGAGGACACTTGCAAGACTCACAGTGCATTCTGCTACCCTCTCTGCCTGTACACATTTCTTGGCACCAAGGACCACTGTGTCCCTTTGCCTATCGTGCTGAAATTTCAGTTGTTTCCTGTGTGTTTTATATTTCATTTGCTGAATGTGAAGCTCACCACATGAAATGATTTCTGCTTTCATCTGCTTTGGGGATTGCTCCTACAGTGTCTTATAAAAGCACTTTTCAACAAAGCATGCCAGCTATCTGACCAGCTGATGGTGGGTCACCATGATTTCAGACAGCACTTCTACCCACTTCACCTTATACTCTGATATGAGTTGAAATAAAGCTTCTGCCTCCCCCTGACAAAGATACATAGACTTACGAGATAGGTTCTATTACAGTAGCAGTAGGTCAAATATGGACACATTTTACATATGTTACCTTACATGTAAAATGGACTTTGAAGATGTGCTTCAATTAAGGACCTTGAGATGGGGAAATTATCCTGGATTACCCATATGGACCCAAATGTAATCATACATCTCCCTAAAAGACAGACAGGGGAGTGGTCTAAATCAGAAGGCAGAGATGTGAGAAAGGAAGCAGAGTGTCAGAGTCAGAGAAAGACTGGAAGATGTTACACAGCTGTTCTACAGATGGAAGAGGACACTAAATTAGCCCAGGAATGCACAAGGCTTCTAGAAGCTGCAGATGGCAAGTTTTGTCTCCTAGAAACCCTGGATGAGAGTGGTCCTGCTGATGACTGGACTATGGCCCAGTGGGAAATACATTTTGGACTTCTGACAGCTGAACAAACAAAAAAAAAATTGTTGCCAACAAGTCAGTCTGACTCATAGCAACCCTACAGGATGCAACAGAACTGCCCTATAGTGTATTTAAGGAGTGGCTGGTTGTTTTAATCAGCTAGCACTGATCAACAGAGATACCATGAGTGGATCGATTTAACAGAGGAAAGTTTATTTTTACGCAGTCTGGTAGGCTACAACTCCAAAATCAGCATATCTGCTCCAGGGGAAGGCTTTACCCTTGTGGGCTCTGTAGGAAAGTCTTTGCATTGCATCAGTCTCTGTTCAGGGAGCATCTTGGCTCAGGAACCTCAGGTCTGAAGGATGCACTCTTCCGCTGGTGCTGCCGTCTTGATGGTATGAGGTTCCCAACACTCTGCTTGTTTCCGTTTCCATTTCCTTCTGTCTCTTGTAGGATGAAAGGATAAAGGGTGGTGCAAGCCATACTCCAAGGAAACTACCTTTACAGTAGAGCAGGGAGGTGATTTTATGAAGGGGTTTAGAGTCCTACCCAAATCCCTTAACATACAGCATAGGAAAATCACAAAGTGGAGGACAATCATAGAATATGGGGAATCCGGGCCCAGCCAAATTACTACACATATTTTTTGGGGGGACACAATTCAACCCATGACACTGGTATATGCAAAACTGAGGTCATAGCCAGCTAACTGACAGGACTATAAAATAACAAATTTCTATTATTTTAAAGTCATTTTGCTTTGTGGTAATTTGTGGCAGGAACAACTGAAAACTAATACAATCATCATCATCCCCATTTGCCAGATGAGGTAATCAAGGCACAGAGAAGTCACTTGCCCAAAGTCACAGTTGTTAAGAGGTAGATCCAGGATTCCAATTCAGGCACTCCAGCTACAGAGCCCACGACATCTGTCTTTCTTCTCTACCACCTCATCTGACTTTCCCTCTTCCCCTTCTGCCTTTCCATTGCTGGTGATTGCTGTTGTTAGGTGCTGTCCAGTTGGTTCCAACTCTTAGAGACCTTCCATACCACAGTACGAAACACTGCCCAATCCTGCACTGCTCTCACAACTGTTGCTATGTTTGAACCTCTTGTGGCGGCCACTGCATCAACCCATCTTGTTGAGGATCTTCCTCTTTTCACTGCCCTCTGCTTTGCCAAGCATGATGTCCTTTCCCAGGACTGATCTGTCCTGATAATGTCCAAAGTACATGCATGACACAAGGTCTGTCCATCCTGGCTTCTAAGGAGCCTTCTGGCTGTATTTCTTCCAAGACAGATTTGCTTGTTCTTCTGGTGGTCCATGGTGTAGTCTCTGTTCTTTGCCAGCATCATAATTCAAATGTATCAATTTTTCAGTTTTCCTTCTTCATCATCCAGCTTTCCCACATAGATGAGGTGACTGGTGATTGAAAATGCCATGGTTAGTGCCAGACGCACCCTAGTCCTCAAGGTGACATCTCTGCTGTTCAGTATTTTAAAGAAGTCTTTTGCAGTAGGTTTACCAAATGAAATACACTAATTTCTCAAATGATGTCTCCCTGGGCATTGATTGTGTATCCAAGTAAAATGAGTCCTTAGCAACTTCAGTATTGTCTCTGTTTATAGTGATGTTGTTTACTGGTCCAATTGTGAAAATAATTGTCTTCTTTATGTTGAGGTGTAGTCCGTAAAGAAAGCTGTCCTTTGTCTCTTCATCAGTAAGTGCTTCAGGTCCTCTTCACTTCCGGCAAGCAAGGTTGTGCTGTCTGCATCATGCAGATTATTAATGAGCCTTCCTTCTAATCCTGATGCTGCTCTTATTCATACAGTTCAGCTTCTCAGGTTATTTGCTCAGCATACAGACTGAATCATTTTGGTAAAAAGACCAAACTCAATGCACACCTTTCTGATTTCCTACAGTATCCCCTTGTGCTGTTCAAATGACTGCCTCTTGGTCTATGTACAGGTTTTGCACGAACACAGTTAACTGATTTCTGCTTGATTAATCAACATGCTTGGTCAATTGTTAAACTGTAGAAGTTGCTAAAAAAGATATTTTCAATTTCTTCATCTTTGGTATTAGTGGTCGGTACATAAATTGAAATAACAGTCATATTTATTAACTGTTCTTCCATGGAGGCATACGTACAATATCCTACGGCTGACAACATTCTACTTCAGGCTAGGTCTGGAGGTATTCTTTTTGATGATGAATGCCATACCATTCCTCTTCAATTTGTCGTGCCTAGCATAGTAGTCCAAATGACTCTCTGATTCCAAATGGCCAGTACCAGTCCCTTTCAGCTCAAGAGGATATCAATCTTTATCTGCGTCATTTCATTTCTGAAGACTTCCGATTATTCTAGATTCACATTTGAATATCATACATATTCCCATGATTAATCAATGTTTGCAGCTGTTTCACGTCATTTTGAGTCATGTCACATCAGTAAGCAAAGGCCCTGAAAACTTTACTCCATCCATGTCATTAAGGTTGACTCTGTGTCGAGGATGCAGATACTCTCCAGTCACCTTTTGAGTGCCTTCCAAACTGAGGGACTCATCTCCCAGCACTACATATCCGATAATGTTCTGCTGTTATTCACAAGGTTTTCTTGGTGGAAGCAGACCACCAGGTCCTTCTTCCTAGTCTGTCTCAGTCTGGAAGCTCAGCTGAAACCTGTCCACCACAGGTGACCCTGATGGTATTTGAAATACTATTTCTAGCCTCACAAAAACACACAAGCCACCACAGCAGGACAAACAGACAGATGAGTGGTAGACTGGTTACCGGTATGCACTTTGCAAAACTATTTTAAGTACTTTATTCCTATTCTTAAGCCAAAAGAATCAGTTGCAAGTGAATTAATTCCAACACATTACAATCCATGTGTGTCATTTTCGCTGGCTAATTTTTCAGCAGTAGACAGACAGGCCTTTCTTCCCAGACACCTGTGGTAGGGGTGGGGGGAAGGTGTTGAATTCCCAACCTTTCAGTTACTAATCACTTAACCGTTTGAGTCACTCAAGGACTGCTCTAAAGTAATGCAATTCAGCATATTCTCTGAGGCAGTGATTTTCAAATTTTAAAAAACATATATAGTCAAAAAAAAATCTTACAGGGAATCCTCAATGCATAAAACCAATCAAAACAGTTCCATCCTGAAGCGGGTAGAGTGTGAGTACGGCACCTGCTCAGCAACTCCCATCCCCAGAGCCCCCCAAGAGGCCTGAGGCCCAGTCAGCCCCTATAGTGCCAAGGCAGCAGCTTCTGAATCTCCTTCCCACTGACCACTTGGGAGACGGCCACATGCATTCAGATGTGCAGAATAAGTTACTACAAGGTGACACTAGGTTCTGTTTTTCCAGGAATGCTGATTAGTTCCTGCTGATTTATGCACATTAGCATTATGTTAATATTTATTGATATTTTCAAGGACTTGAAGATATCTTACATTTGCAATTTCAAGAATGACAGGAGAGAGAATGAGTGGGTTCGGTGCCTTCAGTTTGAAGGTAGGAGCAATCAAGCTTTCCAAATACCGTACTTTGACCCATTGTGGTTCCTTGGACATACTGCAAAATTACAACAGCTAATGAGTCTCTGCTTCATGCATGCCATTAGGAACAACACTTCAAAACAAGTATTTCATTAACACCTTTACAACCTGAGACTTGGAGAGGTTAAATAGCTTTCCCAAGGTCTTAGAGATAGAAAATGGCAGAGTTGAAGTCTGAACCCAGGCCAACCTATCTCAGAAATACATGCTCTTTCTAGAGTTCACACCAAGAGGCGTGTGTTGCTTTTGAGAAAGAGCAAGTTTTATAAAACCCGGATCTGTCTCATTAGCCAAGTTACTTAACCTCTTGAAGCCAGCTTCTGTGGTGCAAAATCACTGTAACAATAGCAGTACCCTAGTTATCTAGTGCTGCTGTAACGGAAATACACCTAGTGGGTGGCTTTGACAAACAGAATTTTTTTCCCCTCACTGTCTAGGAGTATGGAAGTCTGAATTCAGGGCGCTGGCTCTAGGGGCAACTCTGACCACTCTCTGTCCACTCTGGGGGAAGATCTGTGTCTCTTTTCAGCTTCTTTTCCTGGGTTCCTTTTAGTTTTCTCTTTTGTTTGTGCTTGCAGGCTTAATCTGCTCTTTTACATCTCAGAAGAGGCTGAACTAAGACATACTCTAGACTAGTAATTGCTTCATTAATGTAATAAAGAAAGCACATTCCCAAACAGGTGTAGGGGTAAGCATTTATGGAGGGATGCAATTCAACCCACAGTGGTGCTTACAGAGTGTTTTAGTCAGCTAGGGCTGCTCTAACAGAAATACCACAGAGTGGATGGCTTTAACAAAGAAAGATTTATTCTTACACAGTCCGGTAGGTTGCAAGTCCATATTCAGGGTGTCCGCTCCAGGGAAAGACTTTCCCCTTGACGGCTCTGGAGGAAAGTCCGGTATTGCATCAGTCATTGTCCAGGGAGCGTCCTCACACAAGAACCTCTGGTCTGAAGGACGTGCTCTGCTCCCGGTGCTGCTTGCTTGATGGTAGTGAGGTTCTCAAATTGTCCTTGGTTCTTTTTCCTTTTATTCCTTGCAAGCTAAAAGCATTAAGGGTGGGGCAAGCCATGCTCCAGGGAAACTTCCCCCATAGCAGGAATTCACAGCCCCACCCTAATCCTTTAACATACAGGTTAGCAAAACCACACAATGGAGGACAGTCCCAAGATACTGGGAACCATATCCCAGCCACGTGGCTGCACACATTTTTGGGGGGACACAATTCAAACCATGACATCCCACCCTTTGACAACCCAAAAATCACATCACAAAAACATTTAACACATTCATCTCACCATAGCAAAATTATGTCCATCCATATAACAGAAGTCTTAAATCAGCTCCAAGTCCAAAATACAAAAACTCTTCTACATCTGTGAAACTTAGAAGGCATTAACAGGCAACAGACAAGTCAACAGAACACATTACATTAGCCCTCAAAGCTTTGGAAATACTCTTACATTTTCTGAGACATTCTACACAACAGCAATGCTCTCCAGACTCTAGGTATCGGCCACACTCTCTGGTTTCTGAGTGGAGACCTCCAGCCCCGTGCTACAACTTTGCCTTCAAGGCCCACTTGGACAGAAACTCTGTCCCATCGGCTTTAGGAGCACCCTAAGCCCAACTGAGTGGCAATTCCACCCTTACGAACACAGCACGCCATGGTTCCACCCTTTCAAACCCCTGAGGTCATGGCCATACCTCTTGAGACTGAGGCAGCTCAGCTTCTCACGCTATCTGCCTCTTCGGCTTCAGCTTCCTATGGCCGCATGGCCTGGGCCTCAGGCCCACATCTGCCCTGCCGGGCAAGTGTTCCAAAGCTCTGTAGCTCCACTGGTTTAAGTGCCCGGAGGCACCCCACTCTTGCTGGAAAGCGTCCTGCCCAAAGGCACTCAACTCTCTCACTCTGTGGGTCAGCAAGGCCAGCTCACCGATTCAAGTGCCCAGAGGCACCCCGTTCCGCGAGGAAGGCTCTGCGCAGGCACTGACCTCTCTCGCTCCACGGGTCGGCTCCAGCGCTGCCTCTGGTTCTGCTGCTGCCGCTGCAGCTGCTGCCAGTCCTCTGTTGTTTCTCTCCATCTGCGCCTTCTTCGTTCCTTCTGAATCTTCTATCCATTCGCAGTTTCAAAGTGGCTTCCACATTTTAGGTATTTGCTAGAGCAGCACCCCACTCCCACGGTACCAATTCTGTTTTAGTCAGCTAGGGCTGCTCTAACAGAAATACCACAGAGTGGATGGCTTTAACAAAGAAAGATTTATTCTTACACAGTCCGGTAGGTTGCAAGTCCATATTCAGGGTGTCCGCTCCAGGGAAAGACTTTCCCCTTGACGGCTCTGGAGGAAAGTCCGGTATTGCATCAGTCATTGTCCAGGGAGCGTCCTCACACAAGAACCTCTGGTCTGAAGGACGTGCTCTGCTCCCGGTGCTGCTTGCTTGATGGTAGTGAGGTTCTCAAATTGTCCTTGGTTCTTTTTCCTTTTATTCCTTGCAAGCTAAAAGCATTAAGGGTGGGGCAAGCCATGCTCCAGGGAAACTTCCCCCATAGCAGGAATTCACAGCCCCACCCTAATCCTTTAACATACAGGTTAGCAAAACCACACAATGGAGGACAGTCCCAAGATACTGGGAACCATATCCCAGCCACGTGGCTGCACACATTTTTGGGGGGACACAATTCAAACCATGACACAGAGTCTCTGGAAAAGAGCTCCCAATGCGTACTTTTAACCATGATTATTTTTAATAACTTATAAATTTTCCTCAGTTGTTTTGTACCACTTCTTATTTCATTCAGGGCCATGTCAGGAGAAATTTTAGTCTGCAAAAGATCAGGACGAGTTGTGAATTGTGACAAGTTACTTCAGAGACTCTCAAGATCTGTACATTCCTACTGAATTATTTTATGCTTAGAAAATATCAAGAGGTCATCTAAGGTCATTTTGAAGCTGTAGTTTGGTCCCTTCTGAAATTATTTACCTCAGTATGAAATATCTCTAGAGAAAAGGATTTTAAAGCTTCCTGTGGTAACTGATTTGAATGTCAGACTTGGATTGACCGAAAGTCACGAGCAAGTGCCTTGTGTTTCACCCAGTGCTCAAGGTCAGGAACACATAAAATACAATCTAAACTCTTTCTACACAGACCTGGGCTCTTTTACAAAGGTGTTTCTTAAACTGTAGCTGGTATTCTTCCTTCTAAACCAATACTCAATTCTTTTCAACCTTTTTTCTGCTACTCTTCGCTGGAACTTACGAATGTGTGAACTTACAAACCATATACTCAGTTTAAACTCATTGCCATGGAGTCAAGTCCAACCCATAGTGACCCTGTAGGACAGAGAAGAACTGCCCCATAGAGTTCCCAAGAAGCACCTGGTGGATCCAAACTGTCACCCTTTCGGTTAACAGCCTTAGCACTTAGTGCCACCAGGGTTTCCTATAATCTGTTTTATATATAGTTACATATATTAAACTATGTATATAGTAAACAGATTACAAACATATATAAAATACATATGTGTGTGTATATATGTATTTTTCCTTTTTCTGAACTGCAGGAAGGTGAGGAAGTAGCTCACTGCAAATTGAGCCCTGTTAGTGAAGGAAGTGGTGGTGGTCAACTTTAATTGGCTGCAGTAAGAAAACTATTAGAGTGAAAGTAAGGAGAAACAGAATCTAGATCAGGCTTCTTCATTTAGTGTTTATCTGGTCTTCAGCAAACCAATAACAAGGGCATGATGATGTTATGGATCGAACAGTGTCTCCCAAAAAGGTATGTTGGGGTCTTAACACCTGTACTTGTAAAAATAACTCAGTTTGGAAACTGGATTTTTCTTTTAATGAGTCTGCACATGAGTAAGGTGGGTCATGATCCAATTCCCTGCTGAGTGGTGTTTTATCAGAAGAGCAAAATAGACACAGACAACCACACACAGAGGGAGGCACCATGTGAGAATCCGCCTACAAGCCAAGGGATGCCAAAAAATGAGTGAGGCTACCGGCAAGCAAAGGAGACCTGGTAGCATTAACTGTTAAGTGCTGGTAGCTGGCCAAAGGTCAGCAGTTCAAGCTCGTCAGCTGCACTGGGAGAGACAGCATCTAGTTACCTGCTTCCATAAAATTACAGCCTAGGAAATCCACTGGGCAGTACTACTCCGTCATATAGGGTTTCTGGAGTCAACACTGACTTGACAGCACACAAGCAACAAGCAAGAATCTTCTCCAAAGACCAACAGAAAGACTGCACAGCCCTGACAAATGCCCTAAATTTGGACTCCTAGCTTCCAGAACTGTGAGAAAATAAATCTCTGTTCTCTAAAGCCACCCACTTGTAGTCTCTTGTTAAGCAGCCCTAGGAAACTAGGACAGATGACAACTGCCCTTTTACTTCTGGGCCATGTTGTGACAGTCAAGTGAGATAATATTATGTCAAATGCCTCAGTAACTGTAAAGCGCTGTGTAATAGGTACTTCCCCAAGGGCAGGTCTTTGATACCATCAAGGTTAAGGTCTTTGACATAATATTCCAACAGCATGTGCATAGGCACTCCAACTTCCCAAGTTCTTTACAACCACTGTAGAATGGGGTTAGCTCTGAGACATGCTTCTTCTGACAAGCTGTCAGCTTACTGAGACATAGAGATGGAACTCAGTCAATTCGATGACAAAGTCTGACCCTAGAATTCTCACTTTTATGGAGCCATTTTCCTCCCTGAACCTCAGTTTCATCTCTGCAGGATACAGCTCATTTTCTTGGCTGTTGCCACAGCGCTGATGCTAAGAAAAGTGCTTAAGACCCTAACTGAGTATGGCAAAGACTGTTCTACAGGGGTACCCTAATCACTGCACTAGGCATGATATAAATGGCTGCTCTTCTGACACTCTTTATTCAGGCATAGGGGACTACTCTTCCTATCCTTCTGAAGCATCACCATATTTTCAGCCACTCTCTCCCAGACACCAAGTAAACCAAACCAAACCCACTGCCACTGAGTCAGCAGTAATCTTCTTGGAGTCCTGGTGGTATAGTGGTTAACATATTCAGCTGCTAATCAATAGGCTGGCAGTTCAAATCTACCATCTGCTCTGTGGGAGAAAGATGTAGCAGTCTGCTTCTGAAAAACTTGCAGCCTTGAAAACTCTACGGGGCATCTCTACACAGTCCAAAGGTTATTATGCGTTGACCCGAAGTAAAACCATGCCTCTTCCCCCCAGGGATCCACAGTCTCCCTATATCACTTGGAGACACTACAGCATTTCTCCTCTTACAGCACCGAGTAGCTCTGCTTTAGAACAGTTATACTCCGCACACACAGGGTTACCATGAGTAGACTGAAAACTCTACAGGGCAAAGTTCTAATCTGATGTACATAAGGGCACCATAAGTCAACGCAACAGCAACTAGTTGGTTGGTTTCTTAGAAAATCAAAGAATGCCTATGTTGTCTCCCTTTCTCTAGGGAAATGGGCCTCTTTCTTCTATCACTGGACCCAAACTCCTCCCAACTCCTCTACTTTCCTGCCCCTCCCTTTGCCATTCTGAGGGATTTACCCTTCTCTCATAGTTCATTGATAGCTTGCAAGCTTCAGCCCACTCCCTTCTCCAACACAAGACCCTTGTTACCAATATTAAGTGGGAACTGCTATTATGATTACTGTTGTAATTGCTGTAAAACAAAATCACCAAGAAGTTGAATACTGTGTGCAGCAAAGTAGAAAAAAAGACAGATCATTATTTTTCTAGTTCCTGTGTAAAAATAAAATAACCAAAAGCATAAAGGCTTCAAGTTTAAAAACAAAAACAGGGCACAGCAAATGGTCCCAACTCAGCAGGAATGGATGCTAGCCGAGGACCAAAATGACATGGGGTAAAGACAACCCAGAAGATAGAGAGACGCACATGAGTGGGTGCCTACATCGACTTGGGACCAGAAGAACTGGATGGTGCCCAGCCTCCACCAGTGATAGCCACGATGGAGCTCACTAAGTTGAGTCTCACTGGCAACACAAGAATAAAAAGAGGTGCATCCTGAGATCTCCATTGAAAGACCTCAATTGAAGGTCCAGTGGTTTCAGGGTTCCCCTGGGAGCATGGACCCTCGCCCTGATGCTGCCCTTGCCCATAAATCATAACGAAGGTCCACTCTTTGGACACGAATGGATTGGACTTGGCAATGTGAGTGGCCATATATTGTATGCACTTTATGGTTCTATACATCTATAGGATATCAGCCTGCCAACCTCTGGTTGGAGGAAGGAGAGTGGTGGAGGGGAGGGGAAAGGAGACTGTTGGGAGGATGAGACATGTATGGAGCAGAGAGGAACAGTGTGCTGTCACTGGACAGGGAGAGCAGTAGAAGCTGCATATAGGTGGGCATGTAAATTTATACAGGAATGTACATTTTCACTCGATCATATCAAATAAAAAAATAAAACACATAAAAGTATAAAACTTTAGAGCAGAGGGAAAATCCTAATAAGTAAAAATAGACAAAATGTACCAAGACTAGCATGTGTCAGGCACCAAAACCAGTTTGAATGGATTATATCATTTAATCCTCCATAGATCTCTGAGGTAAGTAGTATTTTAAGCTCCATTTAATAACTGATCAAACTGAAACTTTGAGATGTTTTACCACCCCATGTTACAGTTAATAAGTGGAATAACTGGGATTCAGATCCTTCTATTGCACTCTTTTCTGTTCAGCCATCAAGCAGTGGCCTTTTATTCCACACTGACAGCTTAGTACATGCGTGAGGAAACAGTGACTCTGAATTAATACAGATAAAATACAAAGCTCCAAAAAGACTTAAAATCCCACAGAGAAGATGAAATTCAAAAACCTTCCTTGGGATCAAAGAAAAACCAATATTTAGTTAGAAAGTAATTAATAATAATGAAAGTAGCAGCAAATATACTTGTTCCTTGGTATCCACGGGGGATTGTTTCTAGGATCCCTGTGGATACCAAAATCCAGGGATGTTCAACTGCCTTACAATGGCACAGTATTTGCATATACCCTATGTATACGCTCCTACATACTTTAAGTAATCTCTACATTAATTATAATATCTATACAATCTAAATGCTATGTAAATAGTTATACTGTGTTATTGAGGGAATAACAAGACACCAGGAGCTCAGTGCTCAAATAATGAGTGCTGAAGAGAGGCTCAGGATCTGTGAAACGGTGGGTGGCTACAGCTGAAGATACCTGCACATTGCTTCACTGGTGTATACACAGCATAGTGCTCGACATGGGACAAATTCAAGCCTTGCTTTTATTGTTGTTGTTGTTGTTGCGTGCTGTTGAGTCAGCTGACTCACAGCGACGCTATGCACGACAGAATTAAACACTGTTTGGTCCTGTGCCATCCTCACAATCATTTTTATGCTTAAGTTCATCACCACAGCCACTATGTCAATCCACCTGGTTGAGACTCTTCCTCTTTCTCACTGACCCTCCATTCTACCAAGCATGATGTCCTTCTCCAGGGATTCGTCTCCCCTGACAATACGTCCCAAGTATGTGGGACACAGTCACACTATCTTTGCTTCCAAGGACCACCTTGGTTGTAATTCTTCCAGAACAGATCTGTTGGTTCTTTTGGCAGCCCATGGTACATTCAAAATTCTTCTCCAATATCACAAATCAAAGGCATCAATTCTTCTTCTGTCTTCCTTCACATGCATATGATGCAACTGAAAATACACGGCTTGGGTCAGGTGCACTTTAGTCTTCAAAGTGACATCTTTAGTTTTCAATATTTTAAAGAGGTCTTTTGAAGCAGATTATCCCAAAGCAACATATCTTTTGATGTCCTGACTGCTGAGTCCACGGGCGTTGATTATGTAACCAAGTCAAATGAAATCCTGTCTCCATTTATGATGATGTTGCTTACTAGTCCAGTTGTGAGGGTTTTGTTTTCTTGATGTTGAGGTGCAATCCATACTGAAGGCTGTTGTCTTTGATTTTCACTAGTGTTTTAAATCCTCTTCAATTTCAATAAGCAAGGTTTTGTTATCTGCATAATACAGGTTGCTAATGAGTCTTCCTTCAATCCTGATGCCTCGTTCTTCCTCATATAGCCCAGTTTCTGGGATTATTTGCTCAGTACATAGATTGAAAAAGTATGGTAAGGAATACAACCCTGACACATAACTTTCCCGTCTTTAAACCACACAGTGTCTGCTTGTTATATTTGTATGGCTACCTCTTGATCTATGTACAGAATCCTCATGATCACAAATAAGTGTTCTGGAATTCCCATTCTACAAAATGTTATCCATAATTTGCTATGATCTACATAGTTAAATGCATTTGCAGAGTCAATGAAAACAGGTAAACATCTTTCTGGTATTCCCTGCTTTCAGCCAAGGTCCATCTGACATCAGCAATGATATCCCTGGTTCTACATCCTCTTCTGAATCTGGATTAAATTTTTGGCACTTCTCTGCAGATACATTGTTGCAGCCACTTTCGAATGATCTTTAGCAAAATTTTACTTGCACGTGATACTAATGATATTGTTTGATAATTTCTGCTTTCAGTTGAAACACTTTTCTTGGGAAGAGGTATAAACATGGATCTCTTCCACTTGGTTGGCCAGGTAGCTGTCCTCCAAATTTCTTGGGATAGACAAATGAGCATTTCCAGTGCTACATCTGTTTGTTGGAACATCTCAACTGATATTCCATCAATTTCTAGAGCACTGTTTCTTGCCAAGGTCTTCAATGCACCTTCACTTCTTCCTCAGTACCATCAGTTGCTGCTCATATACTACTTCTTGAAGTGGCTGAACATCAACCTGTTTCTAGTATACTGACTCTTGTCTATTCCTTCCTTCTTTTTGAATCATTTAATGTATTTTCCCTGTAGAATCCTTAACCACTGTAAAAGTCAAAGCTTGAATTTTTTCTTCAGTTCTTTCAGCTTGAGAAATGCAGAGCATGTTCCTTCCCTTTGGTTTTCTCTTTCCTGCTCTTTGCACATGTCATTATAATACTTTGTCTTCCTAAGCAACCCTCTGAAATCTTCTCTTCAGGTGCTCCCCACCCCCAAGTGGCATGTTTATTAAACAAATGCTCATGACAGATTTTCATAACAGCAACAACTATCTAATCTATGATCACCTCTCACTCCCCCCCCCCACTTGTAGCCATCAAAGAGTCTTTTTTTTCCTGTACATAAGTCTATTTTTAAGCCCTTAAAGCAGGGGTCTCATACAATATTTATTCAGTTCTTTCACTTCGTTATTCCTTCCTTTTGCTTTAGCTACTTGATATTCACCAGCCAGTTTCAGAGGCTCTTCTGACATCTAATTTGGTCTTTTCTTTCTTTCTTTTTAATGACCTCTTGCTTTATTTATGGATGTCTTTGATGTCTTTCCACAAGTGGTCTGGTCTTCAGTCATTAGTAAGTGTTCAACACATCAAATCTGTTCTTGAGATGGTCACTAAACTCAAGATGGATATACTTAACATTGTACTTTGGCTCTCATGGACTTGTGTTAATTTTCTTCAGTTTCAATTTGAACTAGCATACTAGCAATTGATGGTCTGTACCACAGTCAGCACCTGGTCTTCAGGTCTAGGTGTACAGTCACTATTTATGTTGGTGAAAAGACGTATCTGCAATGAAGAAGATCAAAGACGAAAACACTAAAGATTTTTACCAGAGTCTACAGTACAAAATTGATCTAACATGCAATCAGGATGCACTGATAATTACTGGTGACTGGATTACAAAAGTTGGAAACAAAGTAGGATCAGCACAGCCTTCATGACAGACATGATGCCAGAAACTGAATGACCAAATTTTGTACGACCAACGATTTCTCACTGCAAATAGCTTACTTCTTTGGAATTTGTTTTTTCCCAAATACTTTCAATTAACAGTTGGCTTAATCTGTGGATACGGAATCCACAGATACAGAAGGCTGGCTCCATTTTAGCATTTCTTGGCATCATGGTCTTCATTCTATTTACCTCAAATGTGCTTAAAAGTACTGTGCTTAAAAGTTTTGTTGATTTAAATCTACTGGTAACTATCATCCATCTGTCAGTCTGTTGTACTATAGTGGCTTGTGTGTTACCATGATGCCAGAAGCTATGCTGTTGGTATTTCAAATACTAGAAGAGCCACTTATGGTAGACAGGCTTCAGCATAGTTTGCAGACTAAGACTAAGCCTAGGAAGAAAAGCCTGGCGATCTAATTCTGAGGATTCACCCACGAATCCCTTATGGATCACAGGAGAATGTCGTCCAAAACAGTGTTGAATGACGAGCCCCCTAAGTTGGAAGTCACTTAAAATAAATTGTAGTGGCAACAATAGACTGGAGCATGCCAGAGACTGAAAAGACGGTACAAGACTGGACAATATTTTGTTCCATTAAAATAGAGTCCCCATGAGTCACAGCAGACTCAGCGGTAATTACAACAGCTACTGGTAAGGAATTAAACCTCTAACAAAATATCAAACTTGACATGATTGTTTTACCACCCCATTGTGTCCACCCCACATACAATGAGTAAGCACTCCTTATAGAAAACAGCACCCCATAGAACTCAATTTTTCTAAATGCCTGAAGATGAGCCATGCCCAGGTACTCCAGGAATTTACCTCCGTCCAGAAGATGCTTGCCTCTCCCAGGCCATCTTTTGCTCCCAGAATTCCACAGACCTTTTATATTTATCTGCTACTAGCTAATGGGAGGTTTCAGGCAGTGACAAAGTGGCAATTACGTTAGTGTACTCTTCCAATACATCTTTCAAAATGGGTCATAGTTCTTTGACTAGGAATGTTGTTAGAAGGACCCCATAGCCACCCCTCAACTGATTTTACCAAAATTAAAGAGAAAACACTACAAGTGCAATGATTTTTTTCTGCCTATGAATCTCTTTTTTTAAACATACACACGTTTAACTGATAAACAAAGAAGTCATGAGAAAACCCTTGATTAGAAGGCTGAGAGATCGGTATTGATTAAAGAGCCACCATTAGTATCATGGATGAACAGCCCGTCACAAGATATAGGATCCTCCTTCTTTTGTGCTCACATTTACAGACTGAAAATGAGTAATATCATTAATAGGCCTCATTTACAGGCTAGCAGCAGGCTACCCTATCAAAGCATGAGTGATGATTAGTCCATTTGAAGAGGGGAATATTTAGCACTGACAGTTGGTAAGCTCCACCATCAAAGAAGCACACTGATTCTCAAAGAAATGCAGAGTGCGTTCATGTTGTTTTTCTTTTCCCTTCAAAGCTCTTTTTCAACTGGAGGTTATGAGGGAGGATACGTATGCTTTTAATCTAAATGATAATTGCCGTTAAACAACCCAGACTGAGATCATTTCCGCTGTGCACTGAATCATCAGAATCTGTCACTTCCATTTCGCCCCTTATGTTCACTATCCATGGCTTTTTTTTTCCCCCTACAAGAGAAGAAGTTAAAAAGATCTTTATTCTCTGGTTCAAATTCATTTAGTGCATTTCTTCTAAGGATCTCCTATGAGTCATGGAGCCCCTTGGGAATGTACATGGTTAAAAATCAACTACCAACCAACAGGGTTCTGGCTCAAGGCCACCCAGAGGTACCTGGGAACAGGTCTGGCAGTTTACTTCCAACAAATCAGTCACCGACAACTCTACAGAGCCCTCATCTACTCTGATATCCAAGCGGTCACCATCACCGTGAGTCAGAATCAACTAGATAACAATTGATTTTACTTGTTACAGGGCTTCAGAATGCAAAGGTGAACATGACGCTCTTCCTGTCTTCAAAAATCTCACAGGAGAATAAGGGAGAGATCTAGAAAGGAGTTGTATTAACAAGTCCCTTAAATGATTAAACTACCCAGGTTCAATCATTTAAGGGGTTCAGCTGCTAACTAAAAGGTTAGCAGTCCACCCGGGGCACCTTGGAAGAAAGACCTAGAAAACTACTTCTGAAAATAAATAGTAATTGAAAACTGTATGGAACACAATTCTACTTTGACATACACAGGGTCGCCATGAGTTGCAATCGACTCAATAGCAACTGGTTACTGGCTGCATTAACAAAGGTGTGTAAAACATACTGAGAAAGAACCAAGAAGAAAGCAATGGACCCTACTTGGGTGGGTGAAGGGATTCTTGGGAGGATGGATACTTTCTGAGCCAGCAGTTGATGTGTACTTGGTATCTACTTTCATGTGTGAAGGGCACTCCTGCAGCAGGCGCAGTAAGTACCAATGCCCGGAGGTCTACTGTAATTACAATGCTCAGGGTGGTGCACGTGAAGGAAGAGAGAAAAGAGGCTGGACACACTGGCAAGGACAAGGTAATGGAAGGGCATGTTTAGGAGTTGATATCTTATCTCACAAGAAGTAAAAGACATTTGAAAAATCCTAGCAGGAAAATAAGGCAAACCTATTTGGGCATTAGGAAAATCATTCCTGTTGCAGTGTGGAGAGTGAAATGAAGGGAGGTGTTAGGGATCCAGTCAGAAACCTAATGCCATAGCCCAGGTATTGGCAGGGGAGGAGGAGGAGGATGTAAACCAAGGCAATAATGAAAGAGAGAAGGAAAATGATAACATGCTTACAACTTAATCACAGAGGCTCTGGTTTTAGGATTCGGTTCTTTGAGTTGGGGATAAAGTATCCAGCAAGAGAAACAGTTTGGGAGAAAAGGTGCTGGTCTTATCCTTTGCAGGACAGCAATTTACTAAAAGTAACAACATTCCTATCTAGTCAACTCACGGTGATCCCACGTGTTACAGAGCAGAGCCGCCCCATGGGGTTTTCTTGGTTGTACTCTTTATGGAAGCAGATTCTGAGGCCTTTCTTCTGCAGTGCATTTAGGTTAGAACTCAAGCACAAACTGTTTGTGCCACACAGGGACCTCCAACAGCAATGGGTGAGGTGTAAGAAATACTCTTCTTCCTTTATTAATCTGTTTTTCAGTACCTTTTGTGTGTCTACACCTTTTAGAGAGCCAGCTTTAAAAACTTAAAAGAATACTTCAAGTATTTCAAAATGAGAAATTTTAGTGGGTAATGAGTAAAAGAGTTAACAGGGAGATGAGTCTGGATTATCAGCATTACATTAATGAGACAGGACTCTGCACGCCTACAGCCAAGCCAGAAGATGCACAACTCTGAGCAGACAAGAATCTTGCCAGGAGCAGAGGTTCAGCACACTCACTCATGCATGAGGACAAATCAACTGAGACATAATAAAGCCACAGAATTGGATTAGGAATGTTTGGGATCAGTGGCTGGGTTAAAATAACAAGAGAGGAAAACACAAAGATAGAACATCACCTGAGAAGGGGGCACAGTGTACCTTGGTTTGGCATGATAAAAATAAGCAAGTGAGTAAGGTAGCTCTTTCTGTCTTTGTAATAGCAGTGGCTGGGCAAGTGAGAAAATGGAAGAGGTTAAAAAAAAGAATAATAAAGCCCCGTGAATCAGAAAGGATGACAGAAGAGGCATAAGGATAACAAAATTGTCAGTGTAAAATACTGGGGTCCTAGACAAGGGCAGCCTGCCATGAATAAAGGTCAGTATTAAACTGCACTGAATAAGACACTTGAAAGGGCAAATCACAGTGGAACAGAATGATAAGCTGCTCATTCACAAACACCACCACAAGAACTTGATCACAGACCTGAAAAATTCATATCAAACAACAATGAAATCAAGACACTAAGTACTGGTTACTGAAATAATGAGCACTCCTGTAATATGGCTACTGCTACAGAAGATAATTAGACTAATTTGTATTTAATTCCGAACAGATTCATATTTGAGGTAAAAAAAAAAAAAAGAAACATTGAGAAAAACGAAGTGCTTCCATTACTGATGGAAAGGAAAAAGAATTTTCCCATTCAATGCCAGTAAATAATGGACATTTGGAATAAGTCAGTAGGCAAAATTGCCAAGTAAGGGATTCTGGAGTCTGTAATGAAACTGTTAGATACCACAGAGGGAAAGTAATGAAAGCACGCAGAAACAGATGATTCTCTCCTGTCTCATCTGCATGTGAGGCAAACCTGTAACAGACACAACGCTTAGGATGAGAGTTTTTCAAGGAATTTAATTCTGCAAGCTAACAGCATATAATATCCACTTCTAAGTTTGTTTTAGATATAAATTTTCAAACACTAATGCCTTGGTCTACGAATATATGTATGAGATTATATACACTCACAATCACCTAAGAAATGCCTGTAAAATTTAGTTATTTCAGTCAAGTCTGAGTTTCAACAACTGTAGCATAAGAAGCAATGAGGAGAACTGTCCCAAAAAGACAAGCTTGGGCTTCAAAAACCAAAAGAAAATAGTAATCCATGGCACAGTCAATTCCTGAAACAGTGTAGGTGGCAGTACAATTAAGCAACAGCTCTAGGGTGGCCATGAGTCGGATCCGACTTGATGGCACTTGGCTGGCTTACCTGGGAAAGTAAGATTCCAACCAGTTCAGATTCAGAGGAAGATACTGAGATAGCTCAGTTCAACAAGTATTAATTCTGCACTTGCTCTATACAAGGTACTTTGTAGGTGGCTTCAAGTTAACGGAGAGGCTTGATGAATGCCTATCCATTCAGTGATCCCTGTGCCAGTCTTCTCCTCCTATCTCCCCTATTTATCTCAACTTATACTGGGTACTGTATTAGATACCTAGCTAGCATATGTTATCTATAAAGCTGCACACACAATACAATCAATCTGTGACCAAAAGTATAAGGACGTTAGTTTAGCATTTCCAGGCTTTGGTCCTGCATAGCTGTTCTGTAGCTTATGCATGCAAATTTGCACTCATTTCTGCCCATAAAGACCTCAAGCCATAGCTAAACCAAACACAGAAAATAAAAAGCCTCCTCAAGGTGTCATTTAAAGAAAATTTCCACTACTTGGAAATTTAAACTAGTGCCATAATAATAAGCTCCTGACACTGCTTGCTAAGTAAAGCAAACATGAGGGAGTTTCAAGCTTCATTATTTTGAGTACAAAGCAATGGCAGTTATTCTTAGTAAGGGACAATGATAAGTTGTAAGTTTGGTCTGCTTGCTTTAGTAGCTAATGAAATTGTGAAAACTCAACATTTCTAATGTTAATCTTCTAGGGAAATGATTAGAAAACAATCTAAGAAGCAGCTTTAAAAGAAGAATATTTGTCCTTGGCAAGATCAGGGAAAGAACAAGATCATTAGAAAATGACAGGAGGGCTGCACTGTTAATGAGGCATATGTAACATTTTTCCTAGCTGATTGGTTGAGATTTTTCTTGCCACTGATGTTACTATTCACCTTGTAAAGTGAATTCATTTTACAACACTGGGAATTAGCATTAACCCTGAAGTACCGGAGATTTTTCACTACTGTTTAAACCGAAACCAAATGAACACCTATTAGGAGTTCCCAAACCCTCTAAATGGCCATCTGAGCTGCCTGTGAGGTGGTAGAAAAGGGTAGCAGTTATATCACCCTTGGGTCCTCTAAAAAGGAAAGATCCTCCGTGTGATGGACTGACACAGTGGATACAATGATGTGCTGAAGAATAGGAGCGATCGTGAAGATGGCATAGCACTAGGCAGTATTTCATTCTGTTATAAGTTACACACACTCTGCTATGAGTTTGAATGAACTCAGTGGCACCTTGCTGGTCCTAGAGGACTCAGTGGCACCCAACTGGTCCTCCAGTGCCCAAATGATGTACAGACAAGCCCAACATGCCTTTTGGGACAGGGGGGCAGGGGCTGGCTGCTGATTTGCTACTTCTTTTTAAAACTAGCTAAAACAGTTCTAAAAATCTTCTTAAAATCTAATTGTGATGTTTGATATAATACAGGGTGTCTAATTAAATCTGACTCGACGGCACTTGGCTTGGCTTGGCTTCAAACAACAAACAGTATTTTAGTATAAGTACACTCCAAATACTGCATTAGCTGAGCTGTATTTCCACTTCAAAAGTATTCATTATTTATCTGAAATCCAAATTTAACTGAGTATTCTGTATTTTTATTTGCAAGATCCATTGAAGTTAGGCTTCCAAGGATTTAAAGGAAATTCTCAGACGGGGGCAGAAGGCAAAAAGGAACCTGAAACCTGAGCGACTAGCATATGTGAGAGCTTCCTAAGTGTTTGTTCCCTCCTCCTTTCTGTCTTGATTTTCCATTCTTCTAGGCTTAAAGGACTATCAAGTTTGTGTGTCTCTCCTCAGGAAGCATAAAACACCAAACCCAAACTCACAGCCATTGAGTCTATTCCAACTCGTAACAACCATATAGGACAGAGCAGAATTGCTCCATAGAGTTTCCAAGGAGCACCTGGAGGATTACAGCTGCTGACCTTTTAGTTAGTAGATGTAGCACTTAACCACTATGCTACCAGGATTTCCATACTACTCATAAAACCAGTGCAATCATATGATAAAAGATAACACGTAGTTTCTGCCCATTTCTGCCCACATGTCAAGTTAATTAAACACACATCTTTAAAATACTTCAAAAACATGCAAAGGAAGTAGATCAACTTAACTGGACTTCACCATAAACTGAAAGCTCTTCTAATCTCAACTCAGTATTACAAGGATAAAGTAGTAGGGGTGGAGACCTTAGGACCGTGCTCTCAGGGGACATGGAGGTCAACTGGAATAACTGGTCTATTACTAAGAGAGTCTTCTGCATCCTCTATTGGTGAGTGGCGGTTTGGGTCCTAGAAGCTAGTAAGCTGCCATCTGAGGAATGTCAAATGGCCCCAACTCAACTGGAACAGATGATCACCAAGAACAACAAAGACACAAGGAAAAATGAGCTCAGGAGACAAAGGACCCATGTGAATGGGAGATTGTATCAACATGAGACCAAAAGAACCAGATGGTACCTGGCTACCACTAAAGACAGATGTTATAGGGCACACAATGTAGATTTCCTGTGGCAACATGAAAAAAGGAGGGATGCAGCTCAAGAACTCTTCTAATAGTCCAATAGCCAAGAGGATCCCCTGGGAGCATGGCCCCTAGGCTTGCTGCAGCCCCTGACCAGAAAATACTACTGAGGTCAATCCTCCAGACAAAAATGGACTGGACTCAGAAACACAATGTGACCACATGGTAGGTGTGCTTTATGGTTCTATGCATTTATGGGAGGCTGTCCTACTGGTCTCTTTTTACATGGGAGAGAAGAGGGTGGAGAGGAGGGTGGAGAGGAGGGGACAGGAGATTGTTAAGGGGATACAACAAGTATAGAATGAAAAGGAGGAGTGTGTTGCTACTAGGCAAGGAGAGCAGAAGGAGCTGTAGATGGGCAGGCATGTAAAATTTATTTGGATTGTGTACTTTCACCTAATCACAGTAAAAAAAATATATACATATATAAGGACCAAAGTTTTCCATAATCATCACATTCTTAATTGTTATTGTATGCCACTGAGTCAATGCCCACTCATAGAGACCCTACCAGACAGAGCAGAACTGCCCCATAGAGTTTCCTAGGCTGTAATCTTTAGGGGATAGCCTAGGTGGTACAGTGGTTCAGTGCTACGGTGTACTACAGATGCTAACCAAAAAGGTTGGCAGTTCATTTCTACCAGCCGCTCCTTGAAATTCCCATGGGGCAGCTCTGTTTTGTCCTAGGGTTGCTATGAGTCGGAATCGACTCAGTGGCAACAGATAATCTTTAGGGGAAGAGGTCATTAGGTCTTTTCCCCCGCACAGCTGCTAGCGGGTTCAAACTGCCAACCTTTCAGTTAGCAGCGTAGCACTTAATAGAGCCTACCACCAGAGCTCCTTATAATCATCACAGCCCTCACTGCTTTTGCAAAGTCAGTTCAGCAGTGATTTCTTTACTGTGCCACTGATGCTACTCCAAACTGAGAGATTAATTTCAAGTGCTTTGCTATAGGCAAAGAGAGCCCTGGTAGTGGACTGGTTTAAGTGTTTGGCTGCTAAACAAAAGGCTGACAATGAAACTTACCAGCTGCTTCACCCAGGGCAAAGATGTGACCATCTGCTTCTATAAAGAAACCCAATGGGACAATTCTACTCTGTCCTATAGGGTCACCACAAGTCAGAATCAACTCAAGGATAACATGTTTTATTGAGAACAGTCATATTTTAAATTTTCTTTTTACAACAGTAGTAGATGTATACAACAGTATTTTTTCAAGTAAATAAAGTTACCCAGATAAAACAAACATCTATAATACCTATTAATAGCATATTTATATCTCTGTGTTAGTTTTCACATTTACATATTTATTTAGATCTTACTAGAAATACAATTTCATATACAGTTCTGCATACAGAATGTTGCAGATGACTTTATGTTGTAAGGGCATCCCATGATGTGATGAATCCTTTTTCCATTTTGGTAAGAGTGCAGTCTGTTGGGTATGCCTGCCTGTGTGGGATCCAGCATGGACATTTACCACTGTGCGGCCACCAGCACTCCCTGTCTTGGTTTCCTCTGGGCAGTGTTACAAGTCTTAAATGAGGTACTAATAAGTATAGCACATATATATGGGTCTGGCAAGTTGTAAATACTCAATAATGTTAGTGATTACTTTTTGCGATTATGATACAATATTTGTACATCCGTTCTTGGGGCTAAGAAGCTGGAAAATTCAGAAACAAAAGTGTACAGATGTAAAATTCCAATGGGACTGATAAGAATTCCTCTGATACTGTCAGAAATACGATCTGCTATAGATTTCCAGTGTTGGGCACACAATGAGTCCAACTGCATAAATGAATAAATCCATGACTCAACGAACCAATGAGTTTTGGTTTGGGAGAACAGTTCACATTTTCATTGGTACCTACATGTAAGATGTGACTCTGGGAACTAATAAAATAAAATATCAAAAGTTACCAGCTTCTCACGCAGTGGAATCAAAGAAAGGGGTTCACTGTATATGACCACTTGATTTAACAGCAGGATGAAGTCTGTTAAGGTTGATGAAATGTCATACAAACACAAAAGGAGATTCATTCAACTGATTGAAAGAACTTTAAGATGACATTATTAAGATTGCACCCTGATAAACCTGATAAAATATCTAGTCAGAGTAGAGAGAAAATAGCAGCAAAATAGACTAGGGACTTCCTAAGCACATTCCTGAAATGTGAGCTGCTCTTCCTGAATTAATGACTAAAAATGTTCAAAGATAATTGTAGAAAACATCCTATTACATGTTCTTTCCAGCATTAATGTTTAGGTTCCACGTCACTCTTTTTTAATCCTGATGTAAGTTTTATCTCCCAACAGAAGTGTTACTTCCATGCAATCAGGGGCTGGGCCCCACGGAGTTGGACACAGTAGATTTATAATAAATCTTTGAAAGTGGACTGAAATTAATTAAACAATAGTGTTTGGTTAATCTTTTTTTGTTTCTCGCACATTAATTCTCTCTGCACAAGCTGAGAATAATCATCAGGCAAAGAAGAATCTCTATCCTGCAGGAACATCTATTCTACAAGACAGAAAAGCCTGAACAAGGGGAACTCTAATTCTCTTAATGAAGTGCCCAGAGGCCCATGGGCACTTAATAAACTCCTTTCCTACTAGGTTTTCAAGGGCAGAATAATTTGGTATCTAGGTTCTTTATACCTTTCTTCATAGGCCTCTCCCATACAAACTGTCTGCTTTAGTTACACTGCACTAATCATGGTTTTCCAAATTTGTGATATACATTTTTGCATCTGAACCTTTGTTCAAACAACTTCTCCTTGCTGGATTTCTCTTGCTTCAACCCAACAACATTCATGTCTCACTTCCTGCAGGAAGTCTTTCTCATAAACAGCTTTTTGAGATTGCTGATTTTGGTGATGGCCACCAGAAAGTTCCTTAGAAAATAAGATGGTGAAACTTCATCTCACTTACTTAGGACATATTACCTACCAGGAGGGACCAGTCTCTAGAGAAAGACATCACACTTGGTAACGTAGAGGGTCAGCAAAAACAAGGAAGACTTTCAATGACATGGACTGACAAAGTGGTTGCTACAGTGAGCTCAAGTAAAACAACAATTGTAAGGATGGCACAGGATGGGGGAGTGTTTCCTTCTGTTGTACACAGCATTGCTATGAGCAAGAACTGACCCAAAAGCATCTAGCAAAAACAATCATCTACAACACTCATTGAACATAATTTCCTTTACTCAATTAAGCATGTGTTCCTTTCTCAACAAGATCTGTTCACTTATTCTACTGTATATTCAACTGTCTCCTTGATATTTCCACCTGAAAATTTCAGTCCCCCCAATATCAATACGCCCCATACCAAATTCAAGGTTTTATTCCACAAATCTGGTTTTCTTGATCCTTATACATCAGAAACCTCAGCAGTCATCTTCATTACCAAGTAATTCAATCCACCAGGGAACTCTGTTAATTTTATCTTCTAAACATCTCTGAACACACCAACATTTTGCTGTTTCTACTACCAACTAGGCCAGCATGCCACCTCTGGATACTTACCTGTCAACAGCCTCCTAAAGGTTTCCTAAGAGTCACTCATCTCCACCTCTCTTTCATTCTCTACCTTGACCTAAAATCCTTCAGGAGTTTCCTTTTCTGTTTTTTGTTTTATAGTGTTGTAGGTGAACGTTTGCACAGCAAATTAGTTTTCTATTCAACAACTCATGCACAAATTGTTCCATGACACTGGTTGCTGTCCCCACAATGTATCAACATTGTCCCCAATTTCACTCTTCCTGCCCCATTTCCATTCCTCCAGTTTCCTCGCCTCTCTTTGCCTTCTCATTTTTGTCACTGAGCAAATGTTCCCCTTTGGTCTCACATAGTTGATTGTTCTAAGGAGCACATTTTTCATTGTTGTTATTGTTTATTTTGTAGGCCAATCTACTGTTTCACTGAAAGGTGATCTCTGGAAGGGGCTTCAGTTCCAGGTTAAAAGAGTGCGTAAGACCATAGTCTCAGGGGTTACTCCAGTCTCTGACAGTACATTAAGTCAGGGTATTTTCATGAATTTGAGTTTTGTTCTACATTTTTCTCTCATTTTAGCCAGGACCTTCTATTGTTTCCCTGGTCAAAGTGGTCAGCAGTGGTAGTCAATCACTATCTAGTTCTTCTGGCCTCAAGCTACAGAACGCTGTGATTCCTAGGGGCCTTTAGTTTGCTAACTAATTGTTTCCTGGAGTTTTTTGTTTCCTTCACTCTCCTTTGCTCTAGACAGGAACAGACGAATAGTTACATCATAGATGGCCACTCACAAGCTTTTAAGACTTTAGATGCTGCTAACCTATCTAGAATGAAGAACAGTATCTTTGTGAACTATGTTATCCCAATTGACCTAGACATCTGCTGAGACAACGGTCCCACAAGGTGTTTGAACATGACTAAGAAGATTCCAAGACTGTGCTCCAATGTGCTCTATTATATATATGATTATAGATAGCACATACAAATATGTATATACAAATGCCCACAACTATACCTACCCGTGCATGTGCACGTACTCCTATAGGCTCTACCACATCTATATGGCATCTGTATCTCGCAAAGTTTTGGTTGTTACTACCGTTGTTGCAGAATTGTATGTTTACCATAGCTGCCCTTTTTTCTTGCTTACCTCTTAGTGTCCCCACTTACCTCAGTCATGTTTGTTCCCTTTCCCCACTTTGTGTATTGCTTTTCCTTTCACCAGTCAGAGGTTTTCTACTTTCTTAGGCTAAAGACTCAATTCTCAAACATGGCCTGCAGACTCCTGAAACGTCTGGCTCATTTCTACTCCTCCAACCACAGCTGCAGCATGCTCCTGCTAACCACACACTGTGTCCACACACATCGACCTTGTCACTGCTCCGTGGGGACTTCTGTGCTCCCTCCCACCACAGGCTCTTTCCATAGGCTCTTCCTTCGGTTTGGCACATCCTTTCCCCGCCCCCTGCCTAGTTAATGTAGACTCTTCCCTTACCTACTAGCTGAGTCTAGAGTTGACACAGCTGATTTTTCAGTGTTATCTTTTTTCTTTTTTGTTATTATTATGATTGAATGAAAATGTACATTCCCATATAAACTTGCATGCCCACCTACATTCAGTGTTATCTTGCTAAATGCAGTACCCACCCCCCCAAAACCCACTGTCATTGAATCGATTCCAACTCACAGTGGCCCTGTAAAATAGAGTAGAACTGTCCCAAGGAGTTTCTCGTGGATTTGAACTGTCAACTTTGCTTAGGAGTCACAGCTATTAACCACTATGCCACCAGGTTTTCCAATAGTCGACATCAAATAAAAATGAATAAATAGATGCAATAGTAGTCTGAGAGTTCATTTAAATCAGAACTTGTCTTTTTGATACTTTCATCTGATATCTTGCCTTCATGCATCTATAACTTGCTATTTGCTCCCCTTCTGCTGAAAAGATGTCAACTGCAGGGACTGTGATGAACATCTTAAGTCAATTCTACTTATATGATTTAATTTTATTTGGTAAATTAAGTAATGGCACTTAATTTTAATTAATCAGATGTTGTTATCCATTACACATACTTATCTGCATCATTAATATGACCCCTGAGGGTAAAATAGCTGGATTTATTTCAATATAAAGAATAGAGTTTCAGACAGACATCTTAAATTTGATGATCAAGTCTTACAATGAAAATCGTCTGTTTAGAAAACCTTTGCTTCCCAGAAATTTTATGAGCAAATATGCTGCTATAGAATGTGTGCAGCCCTTCAGTCAAAATGATAAACATTCTAAGGTTAGAATGCGACACATTAAAAACTCATCTCAATATAAAAATCTTCCTATTTAAACTGTGGAAATAGGCTACGTGTTTTCATTTTTTGTTGTTGCTGCATGATATCCTTTTAGATAGAACATTTATTTAAGAGGTAGCAAGTGAGTTTATTTGTCCACAGAATTTGTCATAATTCCCCTCAATAACTTGAAACTTTTTATTTAATTTACAAAGAGAATCAATCATAAGCAATCTGGTTTGTATCATAAACGATTTTCAAAGGCCAAGATGCCAATGTCACATTAAATCAGTATTAATGGCCTTTGAGGAAACACACATGGGCTAACCTGAAAACAAAGTTCTTTGCAATACCTATAATATACCCTTAATTTAGTACTTTTATCCCATCGTTAATCATTTCTTTTTCTCCTCTCCTTTTCCTCTTTTATGTTTCTTCTGTTCTTCCTTTCCTCTTTTTTAGCCTCTTTTGCCTTCTCTTTCTCTCTCTCTAGTCCTTTCCCAGTCTGAATCTACTCTTTCAATTAGCCAGTCATTCACGTTCAACAAGAAGGTACTAAATACTGTATCTGTCGGGGACATTATACCAGGCTCTGGAGGCAGAACGTCCAATGAGACAGAAATAGCCCTGTCTTTAGGAAGTTCACAGTCAAAAGGAGTGACCAACAATAAAATAATTATAACTCAGCATGGGAGATGCTATAGTAAGGTGCTGTGGAAGCAATTAAGAGGGAAATAACCTGACCCCAGGGTTCTAGAAAGTGTCCTGAAAGAAGTGCCATCTTACCTGGTGTAAAAGAATTAGCCTGATGGGCATTCCAGTTAAAGATATTACCTGAACCTTTAAAACAAACAAACAAACAAACAATGAAACCTAATTCATAGTCTTCCCTTATAAACATCACACTACCCAGGTAATTTTTTAAACTCATCACAGTATTACTTTGTCACTTAGGTTTAAAAATTTGAATTACTTTAAGTAGAAAGAAAGCTGAGAGTAAAAGTGTACAGGTGCTCTAGCCCCACCTGGGTCCTGACTGATGTTTTTAGCAGATTAAGGAAATTACCGCAACTTCCTAGGTCCTAGGTCCGACGTCATGGATTGAACTGCGTCCATCCGAAATAAGTGTTAACTTAGGCAATGATTCCCAGTGCTGTGTGGCTGTCCTCCACTTTGTGCTTGTAACTTTACGAGAAGATTAGGGTGTGACTGTAGTACCCTGACTGAGGGCACATCCTTGATCCAGTGTAACGGGAGTTTCGCTGGGGTGTAGCCTGCACCAACTTTTTATTTCTTAAGAGATTAAAAGGAAAGGGAAGGGAGCAGAGACAGGGGAACCTCCTACCACTAAGAAAGCAGTATCAAGAGCAGAGCATGTCTTTTGGATCTGAAGTTCCTGTGTCAAGATTTTCCTAGACCAAGGGAAGACTAATGCATCACAGGGGCCTTCTTCCAGCACAAGTAGAGACAGAAAGCCTTCTCTTAGAGCCAGAGCCCTGAATTTTCACCTTTAGTCTACTAGACTGTGAGAGAATACATTTCCATTTGTTGAAGCTATCCACTTGGGGTATTTCTGTTATAACAGTACCAAGTGACTAAGATGCCCAGGCTATGAACAAGGAACAGAAGCTGATGAACTCCTATATAGTTCACCTATCCTTTTTTCTGGGACTTTTATATTGACTAGTGATTCTGCCTTTTTTCTTTCTTTTTTTTTTTTAACTAGTCACCCTTCTGCTTACCTACATGTGCTCTGGATTGCAGAGTATAAGTACCTCCATCAGACTGAAATAGAATAAGGACTTTAAAAATGATCTGGTTGATGGTTTCGCTGGAGAACTGTACCAAACTTTTAGAGCAGAGTTAGCCCCAATACTACTGAGACTATTTCACAGCATAGAAAGGGATGGAATATTCCCAAATTCATTCTATGAAGCCAGCATAACCCTGATTTCAAAGCCAGGTAAAGATCCCACAGAAAAAGAAAATTACAGACCAATATCATTCATGAACCTAGATGCAAAAATCTTCAACAAAATCCTAGCCAACGGAATTCAACCACATATTAAAAAAAAAAAACAAAAAACTCATGACCAAGCTGGATTCATACCAGGATGCAGGCTGGTTCAACACCAGAAAAACCACATGATTAACCACATAAATAGCACAAAAGGTAAGAATCACCTAATTTTGTTAATTGATGCTAAAAAGGCATTCGACAAAGTCCAACACCCACTCATACCAAAAACTTTCAGCGAAATAGGAATAGAAAGGAAATTTTTCAACACAATAAGGAGCATCTATGCAAAGCCAACCACCTACATCAACCTGAATGGAGAGAGACTGAAAGAATTCCCTTCGAGAATGGGAACTAGCTAAGGACGCCTGCTCTTACCACTTCTATTCAACATCATACTAGAGGGTCTAGCCAGAGCAAGTAGACAAGACAAAGAAATAAAGGTTATCTGTATTGGCAAAGAAGAAGTAAAAATCTCCCTGTTTGCAGATGATATGATTGTATATGCAGAGAATCCTAAAGAATCCATAAGTAAACTACCGGAACTAACAGAAAAGTTAAGCAAAGTATCAGGATATAAGGTAAACATAAGTGAATCAGTAGGTTTCCTTTATACCAACAAACAGATCATCAAAGAAGAAATCACCACGTCAATACCAATTACTACAGCCCCCAAGAAGATAAAATATCTACGAATAAATCCGACTAGAGAAATAAGAGACCTACACAGAGAGAAGTACAAGACCTTTCTGCAAGAAGCCAAAAGAGACTTATATAAATGGAGAAACCTACCCAGCTCATGGACAGGAAGACTTAACATTGTAAAAATGGCTCTTTAACCCAAAGTGATCTACACATACAATGCAATTGCAATACACATTCCAGTGACATTTTTTAATGAGATGGAGAAATAAATCACCAACTTTGTTCAGGAAGGGATGAAACCCTGGATAAGTAAAGCACTACTGAAGAACAGAAACACAATAGGAGGCCGCACACTGCCCAACCTTAGAACCTATTACACTGCCAGAATAGTCAAAACAGCCCGGTACTGGTACAAAAAGAGATATATAGATGAATGGAACGAAGTTGAGACCCCAGAGATGCCACCATTCTCTTACGAACAGTTATATTTGACAAAGGCCTTAAGGTTGTAAACTAGGGTAAAAACAGTCTCATTAACAAATGGTACTGGCAAACTTGGATATCCATCTGCAAAAAATTCAAATGAGACCCATAGCTCACACCTTACACAAAAAGTAATTCAAAATGGATCAATGATCTAAATATCAAACCTAAAGCAATAAAAATCATGCAAGAAAAAACAGGGTCAACATCATGCTCTCAAGGGACATTGAGGCCAACTGTCATAACTAGCCTATTGCTAAGAGAGTCTTTTCCACCCCATACTGGTAAATGGTGTCTGGGGTCTTAAAATCTAGCAAGCTGCCATCTGAGGCACACCAAATGGTCCCAACTCAGCAGGAACAGATGATCACCAAGGACAAAAACGACACAGGAGAAAGAACCCAGTAGACAGAATAACCCATGTGAATGGGTGAGTACATCAACATGTGACCAGAAGAACCAGATGGTGCCCGGCCACCACCAGTGACATTCATGATGGGGCTCAAATGTTGAGTCCCGGTGGCAACATGGGAATAAAAAGTTGTGCACCCTGAGAATTCCACTAAAAGACTGCAGTTGATTGTTCAAAGACCTCGGGGCTCCCCTGGGAGCATGGCCCCTAGACATGATGCTGCCCCTGTTCATAAATCATTACTGAGGTGAACTCCTTGGACTGGAATTGATTGGACTTGGCAGCACAGAGTAACCATATCGTGTGTGTATTTTTCTATCGGATGTCATCCTATTGGGCTCTCACTGGAGGAGACTGGAAAGGGTGGAGAAGAGGGGACATGGGATGGTTCAGAGGATATGACATGTACAGAACAGAAAGGGGGAGTGTGCTGTCACTGGGCAAGACCAGCAGTAGGAGCTGCACATAGGCTGGCATGCAAATTGGATTCTACACTTTCACTCAATAAATAAAATATAAAAAAAAATAAGGTCAACAATAGAAGTTATAATACACTGCTTAGAAAGACTACAAAGTCTGACAAACAAAGCACAATCAACCAAAGAGAAAACATATAAATGGGAACTATTAAGAATCAAACACTTCTGCTTACCCAAAGACTTTATCCAAAGAGTTAAAAGCCCAACACAGAATGGGAAAAAATATTTCACCACTACATGTCAGACCGATGTCTGATCTCCATAATCTACAACAACTGCAAAATTTCAACAACAACAACAACAAAACCCACAAATAACACAATTAAATGATGGGCAAAGGAGATGGACAGACACTTCACCAAAGAAGATATCTAGGCAGCCAAAAGACACATGAGGAAATGCTCACGATCATTAGCTATCAGAGAAATCCAAATCAAAACTACAAGGAGATACCATCTCACCCCAACAAGGCTGGCCATGATCCAAAAACCAAAAAACAACATATGCTAGAGAGGCTGTGGAGAGATGGGAATTCTCATACACTGCTGGTAGAATTGCAAAATGGTACAACCACTTTTCAAAGCAATCTGGTGCTTCCTTAAAAAGCTGGAAATAGATACACCATTTGATCCAGTAATCCCACTGCTCAGAATACATCCTACAAAAATAAAGACTGTCACATGAACAGACACATGCACATGAACATTTATTTCTGCACAGTCCACAATAGCTAAAAGATGGAATCAACCTAGATGACCATCAACAGATGAATGGATACACAAATTATGGTACATACACTCAATGGAACACTATGCAATGATAAAGAATGATGATTTTAGGAAGCATCTCACAACCTGGTTTTAATTGGAAGACATCATGCTGAGTGAAATCAGTCAGCGGCAAAAGCACAAATATTATACGAGACCCCTGCTATAAGGACTTCAAAATAGACTTATGTACAGAAGAAAAGATTCTTTGACAACTACAAGGGTGGGGAGGGAAGCAGAGGGCTGGTCACAGATTAGATAGTAGATAGAGATTTGGTTAGGTGAAAGCACCGACAGCACACAGTAGACAGTAGATCAACTTAACTGCAATTCACCAAAAACTGAAAACTCTTCTAATCTCAACTCAATACTGTTAATGATAGAGTAGTAGGGGTAGGCTCTGGAGACCATGTCCTCAGGTGACACAAAGGCCATCTGGCATAGCTAGTCTATTGCTAAGAGACTCTTCTGCATCCATACTAGTGAGTGGCATCTGGGGTCTTAAAAGTTAGCAAGCTGCCATCTGAGGTACATCAAACGGTTACAACTCAGCTGGAACAGATGATGACCAAGAACAACAAAGACATGAGGGAAAAAGAGCTCAGGAGACAGAAGGAACCATGGGAATGGGAGACTGTATCAACATGTAACCAGAAGAACCAGATGGTGCCCCAGCCATCACCAAAGACAGCGGTGATGGGGCACACAGTGTTCAGTTCCTGTGGTAACACGAGGAAAAGAACGGTGCCGCTCAAGAACTTTACTAAAAGACCACAATCGATGGTCCAGCAACCCAGGAGACCCCTTGGGAGCATGGCCCCAGACCTGCTGCCACTTTCCAGAAAACACTAAGGTCAAGTCTCCAGACAAAATGGACTGGACTCAGGGACACAACGTGAACATACAGTGTACGTACTTTACGGTTCTATGCATTTATAGGATGCTGTCCTGCTGGTTTATTTTTAGATAGGAGAGAAGAGGGTGGAGAAAAGGGGACAGGAGATTATTGGGAGGTTATGACAAGTATAGAATGAAAAGCAGGGGTGTGCTGTCAAGGAAAGCAGAAGATGCTGCAGAAGATGCTGCAGATAGGCAGGCATGCAATATTGATTTGTACTGTATTAAAAACAAAAAACCCCACTGCCATCAACTTCATTCCAATTCACAGCAACCCTGGATGTCAGAGTAGAACTGCCCCACAGAGTTTCCAAGGACTTGAAACACCAACCTTTTGGTTAGCAAACATAGAATGTAACCCCCTATGCCACCAGGGCTTCCTTGGATTGTATACTTTCATTTAATCTCAATAAAAAAAGAAAAAGAAAAAATTATCTGGTCCACTTTCCCTCATTTTATAGACAAGGAAATTGTGGCACAGAGAGATTGAGAAACTGGGTCAGAACTACCCAGCCAGAGACCAATCGAGCCAGAAAATTGGTCTGGAATACCCATTTCAAATCTCTGAATCTTCCTAGTACATTATCTTCTTTACATTCTCATTCACTAGTCCAGGTAACTCTTACCTGCTCAGTTTCTCCCAACTCCAATCCACCCTGCTGCTGCCAGGTTCACCTTCCCCCAAAGCACTATCTGTGTCACTGCTTCTCTGCCCCCAGGACCTGCAGCGGCCCTCCAGACAACATCTCATCTCTCCAGAACGAGTCTTCTGCTTGAACAGCCTACAACACCACACACCAGTGCTGTAACCACCAATACCTGCTCCTTCCTGCTAAGACAGTGTGTACTCCTCTCTTACTTAGACTTTCGTACCTATCCCCAACAACGGAGCTGATGTCCTAATCAATTCCACGAAGCCTTCACAGGTGACTCCAGCCTGCACTGATTCCTCTCTCTCAACATCTACTCTCCCACGTATTTTGAAACCTTTTATAGTCTAGCACTTTAATTTGTGTTATTCTTGTTTCTAAGATGACATTACAAATTCTGACAGACCTTGAAATCCTTTTATTTACCCCTCCTCTCCCTCATCTACTCTAGTGTGAGGCCCAGACTTATTGCTAATTCTTAAAAGGCACGTGGGCCAGACCTAGAGACAAAATATTTCTTACATCTGCACTCTACTCCTCTTATTCTTTATTTTCAAGGAATAGGGGCCTTTCTTCATGCAGATGTAGTCTACTAGAGAAAGTACTGGCCTAGAAGCCCAGCACTGCAAGTTTGATTTCTGGCTGGGTCAGTCTCTGGGTGAATAATAACGTCCCAGCTTCTCAATCTCTCTTTGCCACAATTTCCTCATCTATAAAACAAGAGAGACTGGACCCAACAACTTTTCAAGTCCCTTTTGGGTTGTAGTCTAATGCAGATGCTTATACACTCAACCCAGGGGACCCACAGGTAACCAGCGCAGAGATTGGTTAAGGAAAGAGAGAAGCACACACCCACGTAAGGGTGTATGAGAAAAAAAGGAGAGAGGAACTGTATTATAAACTGAACAGACCAAAATAAAATGAATTTGGAAAATACATTATCCCTCAAGAGAGCTAGCTAACAATGCCGGTCACGCATCAAGCAGTTTTGAGTTCCTTCATAGAGTGTTTCCTATGAACTCAGATCTAGTTTCTTGAGATGGCTGCACAATTTTCAAGATCTCAGAATACTTTAGGATTTACAGTCAGAAAATCCCTCTGTTGAACCATGAAACTGTAATGGAAGATTTAATTAAAATATCACTGGATTGGATATACAGATTATAAAATTTTTATGTAGTTTTAATTTTAACCCTTTCTTGGGATTTATTTCAAAGATTTTATCTTGGAACCACAGGTCTTGGTGCCTTATTAGTCTGTGGTGGGAAAGAAGCAAATTACACACTTTTTGGTAACATCAATGTCTCTTAGACGCCTAGAACATCAGATACACTCTAGCAAGTTACTAAATAAAGTTAGCAACCATGGAAAAATTGAGAGCACATTTTCTTAAAAATATGTATTTCTGATGGTCATTCCTATATGTCTTTGTATTTATTGACTGTTTTTACATAGATAGCAGCCAGCAAATAAACATCTTTGTTTTTTAGCACCCTTCTTGCTAAACAGGAATGGGAGTATGCCTATCTCTTGGTGATGTCTTCCCTTTTGGGCTTCCAGGCTTTTTAACTCCTCTCTCCTGATTCATTTGATTTCTCTGAACTTTATGTAGCAATTAATACATCTAGCATAATGCCCAGAATATCTTATTGATTTATTTATTCATACTGACCTCATTCTAAAAGTAATTTGAGATGAATTCTGGACAAACAGTAAGGTGCTGAATAAAGGTATGTTTTCTTTCCCTCCTTCCACCATTTAAATTATCCCTAATTTTATGCAAACGGAAAGATAAACTGAAAAGCAAGGGGAATTTGGGAACAGAGACATGGAGGTAAAATATTAGTAAGCAATCGTTCTTCCTTTTCTAAAACTCTACCATCTGAAAGAATCTCCTTCATGAGATCATCCTCTCCCACACAGGAAATCTGGAAGTAGGGACGGGAGGCTGCACACGAAAGCAGGAATATTGGCAGGCACCTCTGTCTACTATAAAACAGGACACTATAGGCGGGAGAATGTTTTCATGGCTAGAGCAGCTGTCCAACAAAGAGCTCTGCAGTCCAAAGCCAAAACATAGTGTTTTATTATAACTACATTTGAAATTTAGATAGCTGTTTAGATTGCAGAGAGCTAACCAACTCTTCATCACGCAGGTCTTGCAGACGTCTGTAAGATTTTAACCAGCTGGGCCAGTCCAGAGTTGAATACCATGCAGTAGCAACATGGGCATGGTCATTAATCAGCTCAGTGACCTCGGGGACACTTTACCTCTCTGGACTCAGTGTCTCCATTTGTAAAGTAGGCTAGTTTAAGTTCTCTTTAAAGCTCTAACATTCCACAATCCTAACCTGCTAGAGTTCTTGTGGGGACACTGGTGGTTGAGTGACAGAATTCTCACCTTCTAAGACCCTAGTCAATGGCCCTCCTGTGTACCCACCATTCATCTGTCAATGAAGGCTTTTGTGTTTTTATGATGCTAAACAGCTTTCAGGGGAGTTTCCAGGCTAGGGAGATGAACAGGGATAAAGGACTGGCAATATACTTGCAAAAAATCAGCCAATGAAAACCCTACAAATCACAGTGGTCTGACAGATTGAAAACCAATCAAAGGGATGGGTGAGATGGGCAGTGTTTTATTCTCCTTTGCGTGGGGCCACCAGGCGTCTAAGGCAAGCTTGACAGCAGCAAATAAGCCATAGGAACCAGGTAACTTAGCCAAGGTTTTGACAATACATGGTGGAGCAGGTTCCTGGATCCTTAGTTTTTGGTTCTGTAAATCTTAGTTTCTTTTTTGACTTTTCTATTTCACATTACATATGAAAAGAAATTATTAACAGATTGAGCATTCTTTCTTTAATCCCAAACCTTTGCAAGTTTTTAAGTTGACTCTATTTTTACAAAGATAAAATTGTAAAATTTTATCAAAAGTCACTATGTTGTGACAGTTCACACCATTTACAATTCAGACCTTGGAATAATTATCATTCAGTCTATTCCTTATCATAGCATATTGCACTATAGTCAAAACCCATAAATACAGGAGGTGCATTTTGAAATAAAAAGTTGATTACATTTCAAGGGTATTTAAAGTCTTCATAGAGTTCACAACCTCAGTAGAAGACGAATGGGTCAAGATTGTGAAAAGAGTTGTCTATAAAAATATAAATTCATTTTCCATTTGAGGGCATCTTTTAGTACCTACTTTAGTCATGAAAATTCTATCTCACAGTACTTGTGCCAGGGAGGTTTTTTTTTCAGAAGTATATTTGATGTCTTTCCAAAATTGCATGATTTTCCCCATCACGAAAGAAACCAAGATTTACCAGTTTTCTGTTAGCAGCTGACCCAAGAAGTTCAATTTGAGATAAAAAAAAATAATAATGTCATTTAGAACAAGGCCACAGTAGAAAATCTCTTAAGATCCCTGAGTTTAGGTTGGATTTTTTAATCATCCCAAACAGACAAAATGCACAAACGTGCATCCACAGTTAAGCATGAGTTACGACAATTAAGTTCACGAACTCATCCTAGAAAAAGTGCTACATACTTCGTTGCTGAATATGACTACAGTCACCTTTCAAGTACTGCCCTTGGGAAGCTATGCACCAACACCAGTACCTAGTCCACCCTTCAAAGCAATTCTGGAACTCGTTTTCAAGAATGGCCCTCAGAGCTGTCATTGTACTACCCTCAATGTCCTAAATGTCATCAAAATGACATTCAGTATTTCCTTTATCTTCGGGTAAAACAAAAGTCACTGGAGGCCAGATCAGGTGATTAGAGAAGGTGTTCCAATACAGTTATTTGTTTACTAGCTTAAAACTCCCTCACAGACAACTACACAGTTAAGCTCCCAAACTTGTCACTATGCTACTGTGTGCAATGGCCATTCCAGAAAGAGTCCTAAAATTGCTTTGAAGGGTGGACTAGGCACTGGTGTCAGTGTACGGCTTCCCAAGGGGAGTGCTCTGAAGGCGACCACAGTGATATTCAGCAATGAGGTTATGTAGCACTTACAACAATTAGGTTTGCAGACTTGTCAGGCCTCATGTAAAAAAAAAAAAAAAAACCTGAAGCCTCTGCTGTCAAGTGACTTTTGACTCCTAGAGACCCTGTAGGACAGAGGAGAACTGCCCCAGAGCGTTTCCGAGGCTGCAGTTTTCATGGAGGCTCCTGCAGAGCGGTCAGTAGGTTTAAACTAACTGCAAGGATTGTGCCATCAGGTCTTCTAAGGTGAGCATAGTACTCGTGTGTGTGTGTGTGTGTGTGTGTGTGTGTGTGTGTGTGTGTGTGTGTGTGTGTGTGTGTGTGTATGTGCATGCATGCGTGCGTATGTGTGTGTGTAATGATACTGTATCCACTACAAAACAAGTTTTTCACATTGGCATAAATTTATACAAAATTTAAGACACATATTTTGATGAATGTTTTTACCAAATACCAATTAAATAGAGATATCAACTCTTAATAATTTTGAAACATTTACTTGTTACATTATTAATGGGAAATCTGGGCCAATTCCCATGCATTTTTTTTCTAATGCCAAAAGATATAAAATGATTCCATTTATAATTCAGAACCTGGAGTCACTGCAAGTAAAACAGTTTTACTGTTAAACATTGCAAATCATTAGTGCTATCAGTATACACGCCTTTGAGAATAGACTCACATCCTACCACAGCCCAACCTCCATTTGTCACGAGCCTAAGAGGAAGTAAAACATGCCAAGCTAACAGAATGCATCTTAACCCTCTCAGGCAACTATGTTCCTCATTCAAGCTCTCCTTAATAAATACGAAAAGCAACAGACAACTAGAGATGCTAATAGCTTAGAGCTCACATCTTACAGGCCAAACATGGGAGGCTTTTTCTTGTGACGGGGAGAATTCTCAGGCAACCGAGAGAGGGTTCGGTCTATAAATACTCTCAGATCTTTCTCACGTGGGTAAAGTTTTCTTTCTCTCCTTAGTTTTCACCATTACCTGTCAGCAGCCAGTGACGCATTTGAGACTTGGCTTCCTTCCTAGATGCAATGCGAAAGTCGTACCCAAAAGGAATTATAGAGTAGCTGGCAGTGCAAACTGTTTGACTGAACTTCATGTTCGAGATTTATCTTTTTTTCCTCCTTACATAACGTAAAGCTTATGCATCTGAGGGAACCATTTTAAGGACTCTCTGCTCTTCAGTAATAATTAAAGCTGCAGCCACACCAAAGTTTTATGTTTTTATAAATGTCAGCTCAGTTCCAATGAATCTGAGCTTCTCAGAAGCTCTGATGTCACATCCACAGAGATACAAAATTCTGAAATGTCTTTTTGTCATATATACATTTATGAATCATGGGCGAAAAGGAAAACTCAAATCAAGTGTGTATCTTTTACTAATTCTTGTGCTAACAATTACTGGCATGCATTCCAATCACATAACTTTTACTGAATTACCAAGAATAAACACTAGAGTAAGGCCGCACAAGCACTCAAATACCTGAAATTCAATTACCATTAATTCTGCAAGAAAATAATTAGACCATTTGTAAATATGCTTGGTTTATGTTTTTTAACATATACACAAAACTACAAAACTGGCACCTTTTCTTAGTTCTAAAAATAGCAAGTTATTTTGCTTATTCACATAATTACTAAAATATAGTCAGTGCTATTAGAATTAATAAGAAAAGATTAATGTTTTCACTTGCCTCCAGTTGACAGGTACAATAAATAAACAAATAAATAAATAGGGTGAGAGAGAATTCAAGCACTCAAGATTTTCTGAGTGGTTGCTATACGGCTGTACACATTGTACAGCTATGGGGCAGCCACCACTCCTCTGTCACTGGAGGCTTGCATGCGGCCACGATGCTGAAAAGGTTCCAGCAGAGCTCACAAAGACAGACCAGGAGAGAAGGCCTGCCAATCTTCTTCCAAACAATTAGCCATGAACATTCTCTGGAATGTTCTGCAGGCGGGTGCCATGAGTCAGGGACTGACTCAACAGAGGCTAAGAAACAACAATTCTATGAAAAAAGAGACAGTGACAGCTAAGATCTCCCATTTATGCAACAACTTCTCTCATGTCTCAGTGCACTTCTGTCATCTCCCTATTTGCAAAATAACTAAACACCTGGCACTAAAGGGTTTTTTGCTGAGTTAAAAAAGGATTTCACATACACATAAAAATCTTTAGAGATTTAGGCACTACTAGAAATATAATTCATTACTGTTAAAGTGTTTCCTACTTAGACAATAACCTCTGAGAGCAAAGGTATTGTTTGCTTCCCAGTACATTCTCATCAAGGCACTATCTTTACTCAGTCATCTCTTCCACTCTCCCAGGCATAAAATCTGAACTCCGAGAGAAATCTTATAGATGCTAGCATTGTAGCAACTTGATTATATGCTTCTTATCTCTAATACTGATAAGATCAAATCCTTAAGATTTCTTCTTTCAGATTATAATGATATGACACCTTATATTCAATTACAAACTGTATCATTCTACTCAAATGGGTTTTTCAAAACTAAGACAATGTCCAAAGACAGTAGTCACCAAATCCTAGGGGCTAAGTACCCAGAAAGTTTTACAATTTATTTGTAGTTTCAACTTTAACAGAATAAACAACAAAGCCAAACCTGCTGCCAAATCTGTCTGAGTCATAGTGACCCTATGGGACAGAGCAGAACTAACCCATAGGGGTTCCAAGGGCTCATAAACAAATTAAAAATTAAAAAGATGCACAGATTTTACATGGTTTTCATTTAATATCAATTTTTTTATTATGACTGAGTGAAAATGTACAATCCCGTATAAATTTGCACACCCACCTATGTGCAGCTCCCCCTGCTCTTCCTGCCCAGTGACAGCACACTCTTCTTCTCCATTCTATACATGTCTTAGCCTCCTAACAAACTCCTATCCCCTCCTCTCAACCCATGCCCTGCCTCCAGTAAGAGGTCAGCAGGATGACATCCTATAGATGCATGAAACCATAAAGTGCACACACAATATGGTCACTCTGTGTCACTAAGTCCAATCCATTCCTATCCAAAGAGTGGACCTTCATTATGATTTATGGACAGGGGCAGTATCAGGGCCAGTGGCCACACTCCCAGGGGAATGCTGAGGCCCCTGGACCATCAATTGCAGTCTTTTATTGGAGATCTCAGGGTGCACCCCTTTTTATTTTCATGTTGCCAATGAGACTCAACTCCGTGAGCCCCATCCCAGCTATTACGGGTGGTGGCCAGGCACCATCTGGTTCTTCTGGTCACACATTGATGTAGTCACCCACTCATGTGGGTGTCTCTGTCTTCTGGGTTCTCTTTCCCCCATGTTGTTTTAATCCTTGGTGATCATCTGTTCCTGCTGAGTTGGGACCTAATATCAATTCTTAACATAAAAATAATGACAATTGGAGTTGATTCAATGGCAACAGTGTTTTGTTGCTGTTGTTGCTGCTGCTGTTACATTAAAAGTTTGGAAGCCTTGGTGGTGCAATGGTTAAGAGCTCAGCTAGTAATCAAAGGTCGACAGTTCAAGGGACTCAGACAGCAGGCTTGTCCCATTTTCTCATTCTAGCCCATCATATTTTTTTGACTTAGGAAGATATGACACCAGCATCACACTTGTTGTCTGTTTTCTCCCTTTTGCCTCTTTGAATATATGCCAAATAAAACTTTTCTTTGGCTTTACTGGAAAAAAAAAAAAAAAAAAAAACCCTTTGAATCCACCAGGCATTCCCAGAAACCCTATGGGACAGTTCTGTCCTGCCCTATACGGTTGCTATCAGTCAGAATCAACTAGACAGCAACAGGTTTTTTGTTTTGTTTTTTTTTAATTGTAAGTTTGGGAATCCCTAGGTGGTCCAAACAGTTAAGCTTCTACAGTTCACCACTAGCCAAAAAGGTGTTAGTTCAAACCCACCCCAAGGCAACTGGAAAGACAAGCCTGCTTCCAAAAGGTTATAACTTTAAAAACTCTGGAGCACACACTTGCACTCTGACACACATGGGGTCACCATAAGTCAGAATCAATTCAACAGCAACTAATAACAACAAAAAATTATAAGCCCAGGAGTCTCTGGGTATATAAATGGTTAACTCTCTTGGCTGCTAAACAAAAGATTGGTGGTTCAAATCAGAAGAAAGTCCTGGTGATTTATTTCAAAACACTTAGCCAATGAAATCCCTGTGAACCACTGATCCAATTTGACACACATGGGGCTGTGGAGAGTCAGAATCAACTTGACAGCAACTGCTATTAGAATCCTGGTGTTTTGTTAAGCCAGTGATAGAGAATAAGGTTAATCTTATGCGTCAGTCACAACGAATTCATAGTAACTGCCTAAAGTGTGGTATTCAGAAATATCATGGGACTGTGTCTAGTCTCAGAGAGAAAAAAGTGTCTTGACTGATTAGCAAATTCTGCCACAGATGCAGAACTGAGGAAGGGAGGCACATATACCATGTACTCCTCCACCCACGAACCAGGCACTGGCTATATAAATCAATAACATTATGTGGCTGTTAACTTCAAGGAACTCCTCTTTTCTCCCCCTAGGAAAGGGAAAGCAGGTATATCACCATATAACTTCAATGCAGAAAGCCAAGAACAAGAATATCAGTATATAGGAGACACAGGAACAGGAGCATTATCAGGTAGCTTCTGACATTAAAAGATACTTGATCTGAATCTTGAGGGATAAATACAAGTTCCTCAGGTGCACAGAGAGGACAAAGTATCAAAGCTGACACTTGGTAAGGCACTGTTAATGAAGAGTACAGCAGTAGGAAGCACCACAGCACATTCACAAGGCTCTTGGTACCTTGGCTGGGCTGGAGCACATGTTCCCTGAAGGAGCACCCCTCAGTTCTCCTTTGATCATGTTTTCCAGGGCAACTCCCTTTACAATTTTCATCATGAGTTCCCTTTTTCTTTTTTAATTTCATTACTATCACCTTTTTCAGTCCCTAAAAGAAAGGGATGTTCTGTTTTAATTAAATAATACGATTAGTAGATGACTGCCACATATATGAGATGAGTTTCATTTTTTTCAAGATCCTCCTTATGCTGTTAACTAAAACAAAGCTCAGCATGTTTTGTAATACATATGGCATGCTCATTGCCTCTTTGAGATAATTTAATTTTACCATGTAAGTTTCATAACTCTGAGGTGTGTATAAGAAATTAAGCTGACTATGAACTGTCACTTTAACTTACTCCACAACTACTTTTAAAAGTATAAATCAGTCAAACCAACTTTTCTTGGTATTTTCTGTCTCTTTCTTGGCTTTGCAGATTAACTACTAGGACTTCCCATGGGTGGAATACTAATGAACAGTTTCTACCCTTTCTTAGGAAACATTTCATTTTCTTATGGAGAAAAGGGAGAATAAGATGAAATGGTCTAGACCACTTTTGAAAGTGTCTTCAGATAATGGCCAAATAAAATCCACAATAGAGCTCTTTCAGAGCTGCTTTCATCTCAATTTGTCCTCTTTACATTTAAAATAAAATCTTCAAGTCAAAAGAAACAGGCAGATGACACAAAATTATTGCTGTTACATGCCATCAAATCAGGTCTGACTCCCAGTGACTCTGTGTTCAATAGAATGAAACAACGCCAGTCCTGCATGACCCCCACAATCACTGCCACACTTGAGCCCACTGAGACAGCTACTGTGTCAGTCCAGCTCATCAAGTCTCTTCCTCTGTTTCTCGGCCCTCAACATCACCAAGCATGATGTCCTTCTAAACAGACTGGTCCCTCCTGATAACATATCTGATGAATATGAGATAATGCCTGGCTGTCCTTGCTTCCAAGAAGCACTCTGGCTCTATTTTTTCCTAGACACACTTGCATGCAAAATTAAGAGGGAAAAAAATGAGCTACTGGTACTGAAGAGAACATGCGAGGAGTACTAATTAAAATGGAGCCCTGGTGGTGAAGTGGTTAAGAGCCCGACTGCTAACCAAAAGGTCAGCAATTCAAATCCACCAGCTGCTCCTTGGAAACCCTATGGGACGTTCTGCTCTGCCCTATAGGGTCACTACAAGCTGGAAGGGATGGCAATGGGTTTCTTTAACTAATTAAAATGTGGGAATACTTAGCATTATAAAAGAAATCTAGCATTTTAGCATTAAATCAGTATCTCCATTGTACTGATTACGAGGAAATGTTAATGTACTACAGCAACTCCTTTAAATAACTGTGCTTATTGACAAATTACCACTTTCCCATTATAACTGACCATTTAGACCTATCTTTCCTGCTACTACCCAATCACTGTTTAGTTTATTTATCTTCTCTAACAATTTTCTACCACCCTTTACCCCACTTTGTATGTGGCGGAATATGAGTGATATTTGTAATGCATATTCAGCACTAATAACAGACAAATACAGCAGAAGCAAAACCATCTTTGACTTTGGAACACTAACACAACAAATTGCCTGGAAATAATAAAATGACACTTAAGAAAACTAGGATAAATATTTCTCCATTTTCTACAAAATACCTATATTAGTCACCAAAGACATAGGTTATTTAATTCTTTCAGCATTACAGTATGATCCACAAAAGAAGGGATTTTTATTGTTGCCAGTTACATATAATCCTGCTTCTAAGCAGTTGTTGAAACTATAATAAGCTCTGCTTATGTATACGTATAGTACTGTACAACAAACTAATAAATGATAATACAAACAAAAAAAGGCTCTGAATTAAATAATTTCCTCAACTGAGCAACAATCATCATAGATACAGAGCAGGACAAAAGATATAGTCTCTATCTTACTGAAATTTCTAATTCTATTCTCTGTGGGAGGCTTATCAATGAACTTGGATAAAATAACCAGGATCATACAAATGCAGGTAATTACTGCTATATTAACCCTGAAAATGGTTCTGAAGAGATCAATGTCAACCTAGACAATTCCTAAAAATAGTGTTGTGTGGGTGATACAGAGCTGGATGATACTCAGGGCCTCCTAGATGCTGACTACAGGCTACAGTTGCTTGGACCTGGAAGTGAATACCTGGATTTCTAGCTCTATCAAGCTCTGCATTGATATACCAATGCATTTCAAATTCTCCATCAGCCATCTGCAGTCATTCATGACCTCAAGATGGCTGGGCACCATGAGGTCCCCAGGTATCGATGAAGGAACTCAGAATACCCATTTGCAATGTATGAGCAATCACCACCCTCATTTGGAAAGTTACCTTTAAATGCTTAACTTGCCGCATTTTAAGTTGCAAAGTAAGGTACTTTAAAATTTGGTCTGGAAATCAATCCTTTCATCCGTTATTACCTTCTGTTGTTAGATGCCATCCAGTCTATTTTGAGTCATAGTGTCCCCATGTGACAAAGCAGAATGACCTTATACAGTTTTGTAGGCTGCAATCTTTACGGAGCAGATCACCAGGTCTTTTCTCCAGTGCAGAGGTCAATGGTTGAGTGGGTTCCAAGTACCAACATGTTAGTTAGCAGCCGAGCACTTAACTACTGCATCACTAGGGCTCTTTTAACACCTTTTAGGAGGTAGCTTGTTAAACAACTTTGGACACTGGAGTCTAACTGAGCTATGCTCAAGTTTTAATTTTATTCGTTACTGGCTGTGTAACTGATTTCCAGCACACCTCTTTTGGCACACATATTGCTGTTGTTTTTGTTTTCTGTTTTTCGAATATGTGTCCATTCCTAAGTACATGTCCTCTTGGCTAGTATTCTGATTTGGTTATCTCTCCAACAAAACTCCAGACTACACTGCTTAACAGACAGAAGTAAGCTCTGAACACCTGTTTTTCATTAAAAGAATAAAAAAACCAAACCCAATGCTGTCAACTGGACTCCAACTCATAGTAACACTATAGAACACAGTAGAACTACCCCAAAGAGTTCCCGACATACACCAGCTGGATTTAAATTGCTGACTTTTTGGTTAGTAGTCACAGCATTTAACCACTATACCATTAGATTTATTAAAGCAATAAGCCATTGCCATCGAGTCAATGCTGACTCACAGCAACCCTATGGGACAGAACAGAACTGCCTTCATGGGGTTTCCAAGGAGTGCCTGGTGGAATTGAACTGGTGATGTTTTAGTTAGCAGCTGTAGCACTTAACCACTACACCATCAGGATTTCCAGTAAAGGAACAGGACACCAAAAATAAAAAAATAAAAAAAAAAAACTGCCATCAAGTTGATTCTGACTCATAGTGGCCCTAGAGACAAAGTAGAACTGCCCCACACAGAGTTTCCAAGGAGCACCTGGCAGATTTAAACTGCCAATGTTTCAGTTAGCAGTCACAGTACTTCACCACTACATCATCAGGGTTTCCTTTATTATACATAATTTCATTCAATTATTCTATATATTTTGATTCCAGGACATCACCATGATTGCTCTGACATTATCCCAAGTTGAATGACTCATACACAGCACTGTGCTTCATACGGTTTTCAAGGGCCCCTTTTCAGAATCAGATCAACAGGCCTTTTTCCCAAGGTGATGGATTCAAACTTCCAGCCTTATAGTTAGCAGCCAAGTATTAACTATTTGCACTACCTACAGACTCATCTTTTGAGTAACAAGATGCTTCTTTTTTGGCCTGTGAAGCGGCTACACTAAGCTGACGGAGCTGTCTCTGAGGGCTGACTATTATACATAGACTGACCATGTCCATTTCTCTCCACCAGTACAGATAACAGGGCATCCAGGATAATATTAGTGGCAGGACTATTGGCTGATGTATCTCTACCCTATCAGGACAAGTTGTTATGTGAACTTCAAGGTTAACAGTCAAAAAAATAAAAAGCTCCTTAAGGAACTACTGGTTTTACAGTATTTTAGAGTGCAGTACTATACAATAAAAAGCCAGTGTAAGACATAAATTTATAAATCACTAACATTTAATACTTTGTATTAGGAAAAAAAAGTGCCATACCCTCCACTTTAGTGTTAACAGAGTATTTATAAATATATAGGCAGTTCACACAGCCCAATTTTCCACAGAAAGCATAATCATCCAGTTACCACACAGTGCCATCTGCTGTTCAGCTGCTGATCTGCAGCAGAAAAGATACAATTTTCTGCAGCTCTTCACTAAGATTTATGTAGACTAAGGCATACTACTAACCTTCTGCACTAACTTATTCTGGGAGAAAAAATACTTTACAGCATCTTTTGAAGCCCTGGAAACCATGGTGGCATAGTGATTAAGTGCTAAGTCTGCTAACCAAGAGCTCAGTAGTTCAAATCCACTAAGTGCTCCTTGGAAACTGCGGAGCAGTTCTACTTCATCCTATAGGGTTGCTATGAGTCAGAATCAACTTGACAGCAGTGGGTTTGGTTTTTACTGAAGCCCTAGTGGCACAGTGGTTAAGAAATCAGCTGCTAATCAGAAGGTCAACAGCTGGAATCCAGCAGCTTCTCCTTGGAAGCCCTAGGGGGCACTTCTACTCTGTCCTACAGGGTCACTAGGAGTTGGAACTAGACGCCATGGCAATGCACTTGGTTTATTCTATTTTGCTAAAAAAAGTAGAGTTTTATAGAGATATGTAGCAGGGCACTAAGTGCTGTTGAACATGGAATTCCCACATGACCATGAAAAAGAAAGAACCGTTTCTTTCTCAAAAAAAGGGGAGAAATGAGAGAAAAGAAAAAAAAACCCCTAGCTTTCTGGACCTTACTGGTGTTTACATGAACTTTCACCAATAAAATATCAGCGCACACTATTCTGTAGCTCTCCTCACAAACAAGAAATAGATGTACCCTAGCAGAAAATACAGACTTCTAATCCATCTCACTCAGGCATGCAAGTTCTCTTGAAGCCTATAATTGGGCAAACTTCTTTCATGAAAATGGCAAGGAAGGAGCAAGTGGAAAAGATGCCAGTCTTACACAAGCACTTCTTACTAACATATTTCGAGGAAAAGGCAACTTTCTCTGTCATGTAGTGTACAATTTTGAAATAACTGAACAATTTTCCAACCTGAATCAGCATTTGATCCAGTTCCCAGAGTTGATCACTTAGGTCTCAGATAGCCTAAGTTTTATAAATTAAGGAGATGTGTGGGATTAACAGGACATATTAATGATAATGATTAGGGCTATGAATTACCTACTTTGAGACGTTAAAAAAATATCCGTAACTAGGCCCTTTTAAGCAATTTTCTACAGAGGCTCTCCCAGGGCTTTACACTTTACTGGCATTCACTCAATGGCCCTCCAAGTGGCCCGACTGAGGTTTTCCTATGAGTCAGAAGTGGAAAATATGAATAAAATATGGATCAATAAAGTATCTTATAGGTACTTTACAGGAACATTAAGTGAATTGCCTTAGGTCACAAAGTCCTAATGGCAAGGAAAAAAAAAGAATGTGGGATTCCCAGACTCAGGCTTAAAACACCTAAAGCACTTTCTCCTGTGGAATATTTCTTGGAGCCAACCCCATAATTAATTTAAACAGCTTTCTAGAGCACATTAATTATGAAAGCTATCTGTACACTGGGCCGTGCTGAAGGAAGAAAATGGCTTCCTTGCTACTGCTAAACGGGGCTGTTTTCTCCTTTTAGTGGAACCAACATGCTCTCAAAGACTCTTGAAAGGCTACAGAAGCAATACCAAGAGAGTTGGGAACAGAGATGTGGAAGAGAGACACAGTTATGTGCAGGAAATATGTTCTGAACAGACAGAAAAGCAAGAGAGATGCTGTGAGAAATATATACTTGGTGCATTCAAGGAACAGCTAGGAGGCAGGTGTATACCAGTGGGAATCAAGGGAATAGCCTTAGTCATCAGTCAGCTGTCTTGTCTCACTGTATAGAGTCTTCTTAGTTGCCTTACAAAACTGACCTTCCTTTCGAACTGCCAAGAATCCCCCTGGAAGCCTTCAGCACCCTCCTAAGGAAGTTTCCCAAATGTAAATTCTCATAAACTGCCTGTGCTGACCCCATGTGTCTGTCACTTTATTGTAACTACGTGGGCTTCTGTGCTGCTGTAATGCTAGAAGCTAGCTACGTCACAGGTATTTAGACAACAGCAGGGTCATTCATGGTGGACAGGTTTCAGCTGAGCTTCCAGACTCTAAAACAGACTAAGAAGAAGGACCACTGGTCTACTGCCAAAGAAATTAGTCAGTGAAAACCTCATGCACAGAAGCAGAATACTACCAGATATAGGGCTGGAAGATGAGTCCCTCAGGTCAGAAGGCACTCAAATACAACTGAGGAAGAGCAGTCTCCTCAAAGTAAAACTGACCTTAACGACACAGATGGAGTCAGGCTTTGGGGACCTTCATTTACTAACATGGCATGACCCCAAATGAGAAGAGCTGCAGACATCCATTAATAATCAGGACATGGTACATACAAAGTATGAATCTAGGAAGATTAAAAATTGTCAAAACTGAAATGGAAGACAAAAATGTCAGTATCCTAGCCATTAGTGAGCTGAAATGGACTGGCAGTTTGGCCATTTCCAATCAGACAATCTTATGGTCTACTGTGCCAGCAATGACAACTTTAAAAGGAATGGTGCTGCAGTCATCATCAAAAAGAGTATTTCAAGGACTATCCTGAAGTAAAATGCTGTCAGTGACAGGACAGTGACTGAAGATTTTTACCAGCTTATATGTTCTGAAATTGATCATACATACAATCAGGATGCATTGGTAATTACTGGTAATTGGAATACAAAACTTGGAAACAAAACAGAACAAGTAGTTAGAAAATACAGCCTTGGTGATGGAAAAGAACAGACCACCAACTAGTCATATGCAAGGTCAAGCTGAAGCTGAAGAAAATTAGAACAAGTGCATGAGAGCCAAAGTATGACCTTGAGTATATCCCACCTGAATTTAGAGACCATCTCAAGAACAGATGTGATGTACTGAACACTAATGACTGAAGACCAGACCAATCCTGGTATAACATCAAGGATATCACACATGAAAAAAGCAAAAGGTCATTTAAAAACCAGGAAAGGGGGGGCGGAGTCAAGATGGCGGACTAAGGACACGTCTCTTTCTATCTCTCTGGAAACCAAGATCTGAATTGACAATCAAACAGAGCCTTCTGAGCACCTAATCAGCCTCAGGACACGGCACAGAGCTGTTAATTGGGACTTTATACCATTCAGTGAAAAATCTCCTCTCTTTCGCTGACTCCCGCTCCTGGCTAGCCCCGGCTCTCACGGACGGAAGGTAAACGCACCATTTTGACTTTTTTTTTCCTCGGTCTCGGCTGGCGGGCGGAGCTGGGCCTTGCCCGGCAGCTGGACTCAGACACGCTGCTGGGGGGATAGGCAGGCGAAATTCCCATGTTCTGAGAGCCAGGCTTGGGACTCTGTTAATCTAGACACTTTGAGCCTTTCGTTTTGTAGCTGCCTCAGTGGGGTTTGTGCGGAACTCCGTGGTCACAGTGTGGGACGCCATGTCGGTGCCGAGATTTTAGCGGGACCTCGTTCTTAGCCTGGGAGCCAGCGCCTGCAAACAGGACAGCGCTTCTCCATCGGAAAAGTAGTGATTTTGCATAGTGCTGCCTACATTGGGGGCCCTGCAACAGAAGCAGAGGAGTCGCTGCCTCTGGGCACCTTTAGCTCCCCTGTCTGCTGCCTGTGTGGAGGACGCCATCTTGGGTACAGTGGCCGCAGCTGGACCTAATTCTTAGCTTGGGAGCCAGACCCTGCCCACAGGAGAGCGCTTTTCTATCACAAAACCAGTACTCGACGCAGTGTTGGCTAAGGCTAGGCCCTGTCAGCAGAGGCCACCAGGGCACTAGCAGTGCTGTATTCTGAACCAGTTTGTTATCATCTGGGGTTGGATACAGTGGCGCTTACTTTGTCAGATGGGAAGAGGGACCTCTACACCTGAAAACCTAACTGACTTGTGAACTGGTCAGATACCTTTTGCTTTACATTTGAAGACAGCCTAGAGAAACATTTGCAATCCATCCTCACAGTACCTCTTCCAGCCTCTATATACTCACATGGGACCCAAAAAGCAACAGACAATTGTGGCATACAAGCAATCCCTCATGGCTTCAGAAGGCTCCCAAACAAAGCAACCAAGGAGTTTTCCAGATGAAGAAACTTTTATGAAAGCATCAGGAAGTGAATACAAACTGATTATATACAGGGCCCTTCTAGACCTTATACAAAATGCAGCAGAACAAAATGAAAAATTAAGCAAGTTGTTCGATCTGATGCAACACCAGTACTCTGAAATCCAACAGATCAAGAAGAAAATCAAAGACATAGAAGCTTCCATGCAAAGCCAAGAAAGCAGAATGGAACAAATGGAAAAAAGAATTTCTGACTTGGAAGACAGAGCTACTGATGCCAGTGTCTATGAGCAGAAATCAGAAAAAAGAAACAAGAAAAATGAAGAAACATTAAGAAGCATGTGGGACTCTATTAAGAGGAACAACCTTCGATTAATTGGAGTCCCTGAACAGGGTGAGACATCTGAGAACACAGAGAATATTGTTGCTGAGCTGCTGAAAGAAAACTTCCCAGAAATCATGAAGGAAGAGAATATAGACATCTCAGATGCATATCGTATGCCACCCAATATAGATCTCAAAAGAACGACTCCAAGGCATATTATAATCAAGCTTAACAAAATGAAACATAAGCAGCAACTCTTAAAGGCAGCAAGACTCAAGGCAAAGCTAACATTGAGAGGGAAACCCTGTAGGCTCTCGTCAGATTTCTCAGCAGAAACCATGCTGGCACGGAGACAGTGGCACGACACATTCAAAGTCTTGAAGGAGAAGAACTTCCAAAAGAATTATATATCCTCCAAAACTGTCTTTCAAACATGAAAATGAAATTAAGACATTTCCAGATAAACAGAAACTCAGAGACTTTGTAAAAACCAAACCCAAACTACAAGAAATACTGAAAGAAGTTCTTGGCTTTGGCTTAGAAGAACGAAACCAGTAACTTTATATTTTAGAACGACACACTACTCAATACTCATTTAGGGAAGGCTCCAAAGTAAATCACAGCTTTGATTTGGAAAGAAGCAATCCAGTGATCATCATGAAAACTACGGTGTCATCATAATAAAAGAGGAATGTACTACAGTCGTTATAGTCCTTCCAGATGGAGAGGAAGATGACCAGACTGGTAGTAATTAAAATTGGGTTTATAAATAGTTTCTTAAGGGGGTTCATAGGGGCAGCTGTAAAGCACAACAAAGATGTATCATATCATTTCAAGAAATCTAACACACGAGTCTCAACAACTATAAAACCAGCTCTGAAAAAGGTGAAAAATCAACTCACAAAAAAGAGTGTCCCAGAACAGACTAATAAGAGCAACAGAGAAAACATCAACATAAAAATAAACATATCACAATGGCAGCAGTGAACACATACCTATCAATAATTACATTGAATGTGAATGGACTGAATGCCCCAGTAAAGAGACACCGAGTGTCATCTTGGATCAAAAGACACGACCCATCCATATGTTGTCTACAAGAAACTCACTTGAGACCTAAAGACAGGAACAAACAAAAAATTAAAGGTTGGAAGAATATATATCAAGCTAACAATGAACAAAGAAGAGCAGGGGTGGCAATTCTAATCTCAGACAAAATCAATTTTAATGTCAAATCCACCATCGTGGACAAAGATGGACACTATTTATTGCTGAAAGGTTCAGTACACAAGCAAGACTTAACTATATTAAACATTTATGCACCTAATGTCAGAGCACCTAAATATGTCGAAGAAACACTGACTATGCTAAAAAGAGAGTTAGATGACTCCACAATAATAGTGGGAGACTTTAACACTCCACTCTCATTACTAGACAGATCATCTAGAAAAAAGCTCAGTAAAGATACAGAAGACCTCATTGACACAATTATCCAACTAAACCTCATTGATATATACAGAACTTTCCACCCATCAGCCGACAACTACACCTTCTTCTCCAGTGCACATGGAACATTCTCCAGAATTGACCATGTGATAGGCCATGATGCAATGCTCAACAAAATCCATACCATTGAATTATTGCAAAGCATCTTCTCAGATCATAAAGCCATCAAAGTTGAAATCAATAGCAGAAAAAACAGAGATAGAAAGTGGAACTCTTGGAAACTGAACAACATCTTGCTCAAAAAAACATGGGTTATAGAGGAAATCAGGGATCAATTAAAGAAATTCATGGATTCCAATGAGAACGAAAACACTTCCTACCAGAACCTATGGGATACAGCCAAAGCAGTGTTCAGAGGTCTGTTTATCTCCATAAATGCACACATCGGGAAGGAAGAAAGAAACCAAATCAAGGAACTAACTCTACAGCTTAAACAAGTAGAAAGAGAACAAAAGAGGAACCCCTCGGGCACTGGAAGAAAGGAGATCATAAAGATTAGAGCAGAGCTAAATGAATTAGAGAATAGAAAAACAATTGAAAAAATCGAAAAGACCAAAAGCTGGTTTTTTTGAAAAGATCAACAAAATTGATAAACCACTGGCTAAACTTACTAAAGAAAAGCAGGAAAGGAAACAAATAACCCAAATTAGAAATGAGAAGGGAGTTGTCACCACAGATGCAACAGAAATCAAAAACATCATAACAGAATACTATGAAAGACTGTACTCTAACAAATTTGAAAACCTAGGGGAAATGGACCAATTCCTTGACTCATACCACCTACCCAAATTATCACAACATGAAGCAGAACAACTTAATAAACCCATCACAAAGGAAGAGATTGAAAAGGTCATCAAAACACTGCCAACCCAGAAAAGTCCGGGCCCAGATGGCTTCACGGCAGAATTCTACCAAGCATTTAGAGAAGAGTTATCCACAATACTATTGAAACTATTTCACAGCATAGAAAGGGATGAAGTACTCCCAAACTCATTCTATGAAGCCAGCATAACCCTGAAACCTAAGCCCGGGAAAGATCCAACAAAGACAGAGAACTACAGACCGATATCACTCATGAACTTAGATGCAAAAATCTTCAACAAAATTCTTGCCAACAGAATACAACAACATATCAAGAAAATAATCCATTACAACCAAGTAGGATTCATACCAGGGATGCAAGGCTGGTTCAACATCAGGAAAACAATTAATGTGATTAACCACATAAATAACACAAAAGACAAAGATCACCTGATTTTGTCCATTGACGCCGAAAAGGCATTTGATAAAGTCCAACACCCATTCATGCTAAAAACTCTTAGCAAAATGGGCATAGACGGCAAATTCCTCAACACAATAAGGGCCATTTATACAAAGCCAATTGCCCACATCATCCTGAATGGAGAGAGACTGAAAGACTTTCCCCTGAGATCAGGAACTAGACAAGGATGCCCACTGTCACCTCTCCTATTCAACATTGTGCTAGAAGTTCTAGCCAGAGCAATTAGACAAGACGAACAAATAAAGGGCATCTGCATCGGCAAAGAGGAAGTTAAAATCTCCCTGTTCGCAGATGATATGATTGTATATGCAAAGAACCCCAAGGAATCTATAAGTAAGTTACTCAAACTGATAGAAGAGTTCAGCAAAGTCTCAGGATACAAGATAAACATAAGTAAATCAGTAGGATTCCTTTATACCAACAACGAGACTGTTAAGGAGGAAATTATCAAATCTATACCATTTGTGATAGCCCCTAAGAAGATAAAGTACCTAGGAATTAATCTAACCAGAGAAACAACAGACCTTTACAAAGAGAACTACAAGCCCTTACTACAAGAAACTAAGAGAGACTTAGATAAATGGAAAAACCTACCCTGCTCATGGATAAGAAGACTTAACATTGTGAAAATGTCTATTTTACCCAAAGCAATTTATTTATATAATGCAATCCCAATACAAGTTCCAGCATCATTTTTTAATGAGATGGAGAAACAAATCACCAATTTTGTTTGGAAAGGGAAGAAGCCCCAGATAAGTAAGGTACTACTAAAGAAGAAGAACACACTGGGAGGCCTTTCATTACCCGACCTTAGAACATACTACACTGCCACACTGGTCAAAACAGCCTGGTACTGGTACAAGAACAGACAGATGGATCAATGGAACAGAATTGAGACCCCAGAGATGACACCATCTGCCTATGAACAGTTGATATTCGACAAAGGCCATAAGACATTAAACTGGGGTAAAAACAGCATCTTCAGCAAATGGTGCTGGCAAAATTGGTTATCCATCTGCAATAAACTGAATCAAGATCCATATCTTACACCTTATCCAAAAACCAACTCCAACTGGATAAAAGACCTAAATATCAAACCTAAAACGATAAAGCTCATCAAAGAAAAGGTAGGAACAACAATGGAAGTTTTAATACACAATGAGGACAGACTCCAAAATCTGTCAAAGAAACCTCAATCAACAGAAGAGAAAGTAGATAAATGGGAACTATTAAGAATCAAACACTTTTGCTCATCGAAAGACTTTATTAATAGAATTTAAAGAACACCCACAGAGTGGGAAAAAATATTTGGCAACTCTATGTCAGATCGACGCCTGATCTCCATAATCTATAAGATACTACAAAATATCAATAAGAAGAAGATAAACCATCCAATTAAGCAATGGGCAAAGGAGATGGACAGATACTTCACTAAAGAGGAGATCCAGGCAGCCAAAAACCAGGAAAGACCAAAATGGATGACAGAAAAGATTCAGAGACTTGCTCTGGAACCACAAGTAACTAAAGGAGAAGGAAGAAATGGTGAAGTAAAAAAATGAACAAAAGACTTTGAAGGGCAGCTCAAGAAAACAGAGCAAAGTATTATAATCACAAGTGCACAGAGTTGGCAACAGAAAACTAAAATGATGAGAACACTCAGCATTTCTCAAGTTGAAAGAACCGAAGAAAAAACACAAGCCTTTAGTTGTAATAGAGAAGGATCCTACAGAGAAAATACTAAATGATATGGGAAGCATCAACAGAAGATGTAAGGCATACACAGAGTCACTGTACCAAAAAGAACTGGTCAATCAATGTTTAACCATTTCAAGAGGCAGCATATGATCAGGCACCATCAGTACTCAAGGAAGAAGTCCATGCTGCATTGAAAGCATTTTGGGGGTGGGGGGGTGGAAAAGATTCCTCGAACTGACAGATTATCAATTGAAATGCTTCAACAAATGCATATAGCACTGGAGGTCCTCATTTCATCTACATCAAGAAATTTGAATGACACCTACCTGGTCAACAGACTGGAAGAGATCCATCTTTATGCCTATACCTGGGAAAGACAATCCAGCCAAATGCAGAAATTATCAAACAATATCATTAATGATATACAGAAGTGAAATTTTGCTAAAGATCATTCAGCAGCAGTATATTGACAAGAAAATCCAGCCAGAAATTCAAGCTGGATTCAGAAAAGGATATGGAACCAGGGAAATCATTACTGATGTCAGATAGATCCTGACTGAAAGCAGAGAACACCAAAACAACGTTTACCTGTCTTTTATTAACTATGTCAAGGCATTCATTTGTGTGGCTCATGACTAATTATGGATAACACTGGAGAATTGGAATTCCAGAACATTGTTCTCATGAAGAATGTATACATAGATCAAGAAGTAGTCATTCAAACAGAACAGTGGGACACTGCATGGTTTAAAGTCAGGAAAGGTATGCATCAGGGTTGCATTCTTTCACCATACCTACTCAATTTGTATGCTGAGCAAATACTATGAGAAGTTGGATTATATGAAGAAGAGTGAGGCATCAGGATTGGAGGAAGACTCATCTGTAACATGCAACCTTGTTTGCTGAAAGCAGAGAAGACTTGAAGCACTCACTGATGAATACCAAAGACCACAGCCTTCAGTATGGATTACACCTCAATACCAAGAAAACAAAAATCCTCACAAATGAACCAATAAGCAACATTAATGGTAAATGGAGAAAACACTGAGTCCATCGAAGATTTCATTTTACCAGGTTCCACAATCAACACCCACAGAGGCAGCAGTCAAAAAATCAGAAGATGGATTGCATTGGGGAAATCTGCTGAAAAAGACCTTTTTAAAGTGTTGACAAGTAAAAGATGTCACTTTGTGTGCCTGACTCAAGCCTTCACATCATATGCATCCAAAAGCTGGACAATGAATAAGGAAGACAGAAGAAGAATAGATGCCTTTGAATTGTGGTGCTGGAAAAGAATACTGAACATTCTGTGGACTCCCAAAGGAACAAAAAGATCTGTTCTGGAAGAAGTACAATCAGAGTGCTCCTTGGAAGCAAGGATGGCGAAACTGCATCTTACCTACTTTGGGCATGTTGTCAGGAAGAATCAGTCCCTGCAGAAGGACATTATGCTTGTTAAGACAGCCAAGCCAAGTGTTGTCGAGTCGGAGCCGATTAGAGGGTCAGAAAAAAAAGAGGAAGACCTTCAGTGAGATGGATTAACATAGCAGCTGCAACAATGGTATCACGCCTAACAGTTTGGGGCATGGCACGGGATGGGGCACTGTTTGATTCTGCTGTAGATGGGTTGTTATGAGTTAGAAACAACAGCACCTACAATGAGCTTTGCTGAAGACTCAGCTTTTCTGGAAGAAAGGGTGCACTTCAGATTCCATCCTACAAGTGGTTAAGGCAGCATTTCTCATCTCCTACCACATCCGTAGGAGCTTCCAATGCACTGACAATTCAGGAGAATTGAACTGAGATTTTATAAGCAAATTTTCCAATGGTTAACCAAAAACCGTAACCCCTTGTCATCAAGATGATTTCAACTCACAGTGACACTATAGGACAGAGCAGAACTGCCCCTAAGGTTTCAAGTGAGCATCTGGTGGGTTTCAACTGTTGACCTTTTGGTTAGTAAGTACAGCTCTTAACAACTGTGCCACCAGGTTACCCCATCCAATGGTAGGATGATGAAAATTAAAATAGGAAATATAGTTACTAAAAGACCAAAATATCAAAACAAAACACGAAACCCAACAAATCTATAATTGGTTACAAAAAAGATCCATGGAGGCAATAGACTGTCAGGTTAAGTGCAGGAAAACAAAAACGTTCATGAAATATTCTGAAATCTAAAACCAAAATATGACTTTACCCACTTAACTAAAACCAGAATAGACTAAAACTTCACCTTTTCACATATCCTGTTTTCTTGTCCAATTAGCTTATTTAAAGTCCCCTGAGCATACTTGCAATTTTTAGCCCCATTGCATTGTTCTTGCTAGTCAGTCACTCATTCATGCATGTATGCACTGAACAACGAATTATGTATGACGGATTATGTATCAGGCACTGTTGTAGGTGCTAAGAATACAACAAAGCACAAGATAAACAAAGTCCCTATTCTTGAGCTGATCTGCGGCCAAGTGAGATAAACAAGTAGATGGATAAATATATGCCAGGATTAATAATGTAAAAGAAGGAAGATAAAACAAGGTGAAAGGACACAATGATAAGATGAGTGTGTTTAAGTTATCCGAAAAAGTATTTCTGATAAGATGACATTTGAAGAGAGAACTGGAAGAAAATGAAGTTACATGGAGGAAATTCATTCTGAGCAGAGAGAAAAGCATGTGCAAATGTTGTGAGACGTGTGTGCTGGGTATGTTTAAGGAATGGCTAGGAAGTCAGGTGTTCACCAGTAGGAATAAAGGGCAGGGGGCACATGATCTGAAGGCAGAGCAGAAGATGCAGTGAGGAGACTGTGTGGGGCAGTACTCCTCCAGCTCTCTGGGGTAAACAATCAATGATCTGTCTGCTTGTATTTCACAATAGCAGACTGCTAATTTTATAGAATCCAGTCAAAATGTCACTGCAATGTCTACTGCTATAAAAGTTTCTGAATCTGTCTCCTCATAGCCCTAAACAAGTCTTGGATCAGCAATATCTGGAGATCATACCCCGAGTAGTACTTAAGTGAGCCAGAATAAGGGCTCTGCCTTGTGTTCAGAGGGAGATGCACCACCACTAAAAGAGCAGAGAGTAGAGAACATTGTCCTTCTGGATGGAATGACATTTCACCTGTCAAGGTTTCAGGCTTCTCTCCTTCAATTCCATGTAACCACACCCACCATCTACAGAGAGCATCATGAGCCAGAGGTCTTCCGTGCACTTCACATGCGCATATACAGGAATCTACTATGTTAAAAATGAGTAAGGGAATTATTAAATATCTGACCGGATACTTTACCTCCTCTACCCCAATTGAAAGTAACTGATTCTTCTGAATTTCTTGTGTTCTTTTCTCTAGTGTCCTTTTCATGATATTTACCTACACTATACTATGTCTGAGTACATACCCACTTCATCAGTCTTCAACATCCTGGATATCAGAGACACTTTTATAAATCTCTACTTCTGATGATTACCTAACACCCAATTAACATCTTTAGTTGAACTCTAGACCAAATCTATAAAGATCAGTCACACGATCAGACTTACACAGAACAATTTTTAAGAAGACCTGTTTACATAATGTTGGAAAGAGTTGAGTTTTCAAGCTCCCTATTCTTCTACAGATCAAATTCAGTAAATTCTTGTTAGTTCAAAAAATTATTTAGTTCTGCGCTCTGGGGTTGTGCTATATCTCTCATAAAACATGTTGAATTAACCGGAATTTATTACTATCTTAGTGTTATATAGACCTGTTTTCTAATGAAATACGTTGTAATACAATGCGACCTATAAAAAACCAACCCACTGCCATCGAGTTGGGTCCGACTCACAGCGACCCTATAGGTCAGTGTTGAACTGCCTCACAGTTTCCAAGGAGCATGTGGCGGATGTGAACTGCCAACTTTTTGGTTAGCAGATGTAGCACTTAACCCACTACGCCACTAGGGTTTCCAATTTGACCCATACAGCTAAAGAATTTAAATGCTCCCCTAGAAACTCAACGACCAAAAAACAGCTAACGCCAAGTGCCGTCGAGTCGGATCCGACTCAAAAAACAGCATTGTTTGCATATATCTCAAGCCTATAGTTAATTTTCAAGGGAGAAGTAGTGATCTGCTATGTTAAATGAGTAACAGAATAATTAGACATCTGGACTAGGGAACTCTTAGATAAAAACCAAGCAGTGAGTTGAAATTTTACGTTTCAATATTTTTGTTCAAAGAAGCATGACCAGAGGATTACAGCTCCAAAATTCAATATGAAAAAGTTTACATGACCCTAACTTTATTTCTATTAGCAGGAATAGAGTTGGCTGTACATTTGCGTTCATGTCTTTGGATTAAATCACGATTTACTGTGTCACAATTTCTGATGCATAAATACAGTTCTTAATTACCAAATATTTTTTTTCAAAATTATAATTCCTCTATAAAACAGGAAAGTATATTTTAGAGTAGGACAACTGTTAAGATGGACTACCTAAATACAACAGCAAGTCTTTGTTGTAACTTTTCTGCAGGAATAAAAATAAAGTCATTTCCAGCTGCAAAGTGATCTTCTTAACTTATATATATAGAAGGCCAGCTATGCATTCTGCTTATTTTCCATTCACCCATCCATCCATCCATCCATCTATCCAAACATCTACCTGTCCAACAGAAACCATTACTGAGATAGAGAAGAAAGAAGGAAATGGTTCCTTTGAGAAATACTATCTGAGAAAGATAAAAGGATGGAGAGAGAACTCTCATAGCCATGTGCTTGCAAGCATTTTATGTTATCTCAACAATTCCTCTCAAAACTACTACATGTGGACATTATTATTATCTCAATACAGAAGTGAAAACCACAGTTCATGAAGCTGTAAAACTTATCAAAAGAGACACCAAGTCACAGCAGGGATTCAAATACAGGTTAAGTCTGACTCTGAAGTCTATAATTTTTCCACCATGCCACTTCAAAAATAGAAAAGCCTACAAAATATAGTTGGGGTAGAGGGAGAGAGGACGGTTATATGCTAAAGGCAAAGAAAGAGGTGAAAATGAAACACTACGGAAATTAAATTAAAATGTTATTTAAATTCTTACTGTGGCAGCTAATAGGGAAATCTAAAAGTTAAAATCATCTTTCCAAGTAGAGACATCGAATAATATAAAGAACAAAGATGTTCCAGGTCTACCTGACATATGGAACATAAATAAATCACCAGGAGTGGTTGTAATACACTTTTGAGGTCACAAGGAACTTCAGGATGAAACAGTGGAACACTTGGCCAAAATGTACAACTTGTCATTTACAAATTATTCCTATGCAAGGAGTCTGGAAGACTGCCAGCACGAATCTAACACAGAAAGTGGGGACACCAGAGGTACCGATCATCCGTCTGAAATCTGATGCATCATTGGCAAGCAGACTACAATATAATGCCCCACACACCACTGAAACTCTGTATCTTTCATACATCTATTTCAACACTGGATCACAGTTCTATGTGTACATACCTTACCACCCCTAACTAAACTCCAAACTGTTTAGCAAGGGCTATTTCTTATTCTTCTTGTATTTTCTGACAGTCTGCACACTGACGTGTACTTAACAGGTACTCAATTTTTCTTGCGTGAATCAACCCCTGACCACATAACTAAGTACAACATCTGGCTGGAAGGGCAGCTGTGGTTTCTGCTAGTGGAAACGCCATTTTACGAATCTAGCTGAACCCTTTAAAAGGATGAAATCAGTTTGTGGTCCAGAGTAACTTGTGTGTGTATATATATATATATATATATATATATATATATATTTTAGACTTGCATTTCCATCTGAGTTGTATGATGATAGGGCAAATGTTTTGTCAAAGGAAGAAACTGGTTCAAAAGTTATAAAGAAGAAAGAATGAATATATAGTTTCCCTAAATGGAAAGGATCTACAGGAAAACTACTAAACAATTCAGAAAGCATCAAAACAAGATGGAAGGAATACACAGAGTCATTATACCAGAAAGAACTGGTCAATGTTCAGCCATTTGAAGATAGGGACCACAGCCTTCATTATGGATTGCACCTCAACATCAGGAAAACAAAAATCCTCACAACTGGACCAGTAAGCAATTTTGTTATAAACGGAGAAAAGATTGAGGCTATCAAGGATTTCATTTTACTTGGGTCCACAATCAGCACCCAAGGAAGCAGCAGTCAAGAAATCAAACAACTCACTGCATTGGGAAAATCTGCTGCAAAGGACCTCTTTAAAGTATTCAAAAGTAAGGATGTTACCTTGAAGACTAGAACACACCTGACCCAAGCCATGGTATTGTGAATCGCATCACATGCATGCAAAAGTTGGACAATCAACAAAGAAGACAGAAGAATGGATGCCTTTGAATGGTCATGTTGGAGAAGAACGTTGAATGGACGCTGGATCACCAAAAGAACAAACAGATCTGTACTGGAAGAAGTACAACCAGAGAGCTCCCTGGAAGCAAAGATGGCAAAACTGCATCTTACATACTTTGGAACATGTTGTCAGGAAGGATTAGCCCCTGGAGAAGGACATCATGCTCGGTAGAGTGGAGAGTCAGCAAAAAAGAGGAAGACCTTTGACAAGAGGGACTGACACAGTGGCCACAACAGTGACCTTAAGCATAAAAATGATTGCGAACATGGTGCAAGACCAGGCAGTATTTCACTCTGTTGGTCATAAGGTTGCTGTGAGTCAGAATTGACTTGATGGTGCCTAACAACAACAACAACAAATGGAAAGGAATTAACAGTAAGACATTTTTTGCAGTTGAACTTAATTAACACTTTCAAAAATGTAGATCATCTGGCTGACAAAGTCACAAAGTTTTCCAGATTGTAGGTAACAGAGTCACACTGATGAGTACAAATGGCAAAGACAATGTCAGTGTTGAGTGGAATGAAAATTGACAGACGTGCTTCATTGAAGAGAGATACAAACTAGTGACCAAATACAAAGGTATCGCACAGGACGTACTCGGAGCCCCGAGTAACAACTCAGGGAGGCTAGGAGGGCTCTAAGCTCTGACATTCTCTAAAGGGGATGGCCATAACATTCCAAGTACCTATATCACCAGGCTGGGTTTCACACAGCAGGGAGCATGGTTCTTCCTTTGCATCCAATCCAGATTCTGTAATGGAGCCAGACGACAGACATACAGAGGAAGACAGGATCTAGAGACACATCTACAACCTCGCCATGACAAACACTTTGATGAGGGACAATTCTTTGTTGTAGGGGGCTGCACTGTTTATTGTTGGCTGTTTAGCATCCACCCTAGCCTCTGCCCAGTAGACACCAATAGTACCCTCCCAGCTGTAAAAACCAAAAATGTCTCCAGACATTGCCAAACATTCTCTGAGGGATAAAATCATCTCAACTGTAAACTACTGTTCTAACATGACTATGAGACTCTGCTGCTGAGGAAGAAATCTGCTAACTATGACAGAAATAAAAATTTTATGAAAGAGAGATGGTGCAAATGAATATATATGCATTTGCCAAGTTACAGGACTACAGATATAGTATACAGGAGGCACTCAGAAGGCAAGAAAATCATAGAAGTATATTACTAAACAAGATGCAAGCTTGTGAGTTTAATTTCAGCTCAGGAAGTAAATTGAGGCTGAAAAAACGGACTGAAGAAGTATCTAGCAAAGTCATGGGAGGGCATACCTCAAAATATTTTTTTATAGTTACCACTTGAGGGAAATGCTGCTGCTCCATAAAGCATCTCTTAGTACAAAAAGAAAGAAAGTGAGCATAGGCTGATATAGCAGAGAATTTAAAACTGTTGGGCTGAAACGGCTTGTATTCTGCAGTCCTAATTTAAATTGAAATGTTATTTCTATGTGTCCTGTGTTTCACCATGTACACCTATTTAAATACAGGCAATATTTCTCAGCATGAGGTTAGCAATTTTGGGCACTGAAATGGAAATGGAATAAAAGACAGAAATTTAGTTCATGCTCCCGATAGGATTATCCACAACTTGTGCATGACCAATAGGATGTAAACTGTTCATGAATGCGAGAATTTACAGTTCTGGCCTTTGTATGTTGCCACTGCATAAACAGCCATGCTGTTTCCAAAGATGACATACCAATTTGGTCTCTGCCACTGCTACTTTATCGCTTTGTCTTGCTGTGAACTAACTGCAGTTCACTGGAAACCTTAAAACTATAATGTTGCACAGTAGTTAAGTGCATGGGCTCTGGACTCAAAGCCTGTTTTCTACCATTTATACTCTGTAACCTTGGACATAGTATACAACCATTACAGACTAATTTTTTTTTAACTTGTAAAATGAGGTATTAATGATCAGTCTCTCAGCGATGATGGAAAGATTAAACAAGGTGAAATACTGCAAAGCTTCAAATAGAAGTACAGTGGGGGAGTGATCCCTTATGCATCAGAGTCTAGAGTGAAAACTGTTGTCTAATTAGGCAATGTTGCAATGTTCTTACCTGTTTCTTTATCCAACAAGAGCATCCTGTGACAGTCATTCCCTCTAACTAACACATACAACCAGTTGGTACCAAGTTGACCCGAGTCATGGCAACCCCAAGTATGTCTGAACAGAACTGCGCTCCACTGGGCAATCAATGGCTAATTTTTCAGAAGCAGCTTGGCAGGTCTCTCCTCCAATGTCGCTATGGATAGACTTGAACCTCCAGGCTATCAGTCAGCAGCCAAACACGTTAACCATTTGCATCACCCATGAATTCATGTTACTACAAAAGAATTACATATTCCTGGTATTAACTCAGACACGGCAGCAAATTCCAAATACCAAGATATCAGTGAAACTCTATTAGGGCCTGAAAAGGATGACCTTTCGGACTCTCTGGGTCCAAATCTCAGCACTGTCATTTATTAGCTGTTTATCTACTCTGTGCTTCAGTTTCCTTATCTGTAAAATAATAATAATAATATCTATCTTGTAAGGTTATTATAAGGACTTAAAATAATAAAGTGCTTAAGAAAGTGCCTGGAATGTAGTGATCATTCAATAAATGTTCTTATTATTATTACTATTATTTATTCAGGAACATACTATAACAAAAATAAATGATATGATGGACAGAGGATCAAATCACCAGTATTAAAGAGTAAAGACTGTAGTGCAGAGTTAAACTGATTCATTTCCTTTTTCCCGGTAACACCTCCCCCTACTCCAATATCAGTGTTATATCTAGTTTTATTGAGAGAGGCTTGGAATTAAAATAAGATTCAGCAATGCTGTACTGGAGCAAGAAACTTTCCATGGGCTATATAACTGGGAAAAAAACTGAACACCCAGACTGGAGGTAGACCTGTCAGCTGTCCCTAGTTTTGTTCTTTGGATCCACTAGAATAATAAAACCTCCTGAGCAACAGCCAGGCAGAGTTGTGTTTGCTTTCTTTTACCAAACCTATTCTTGGATATTTGTCGTGGTTTTGAGACACTCAGCAACTTTCAAACATCCTCAGTTTGTCTGTGAAATCTGTAGCCTTACAGATCTGGCTTCCTCAAAGTAAAAATTAGAAAACTCAAGTTTGCCGACTCCCTTGCAGCTAGGTTACAGGCCCTAGGTCAATGTTTGACCAGTTAGTCACATGATCCTCTATCTTTGTTTTAAGAACAAGCAGCTTGAGACAAGTTTCGGGTAGCATCTTTTTGACAGCACTAGTGACAGCAGATGCAGCCAACTCTCGGGGGCAGCCACTGCAGGGGTTTCTTCTGGTGTTCAGTAGGAAACGGCAACAGCAGCAGCAGCAATTTCCTCATCAGGCCAGTTGTGATGTATGGGTTTAAGATTATTCCTGTCAGTTTGAAGTCAATTTAAAGTAAGTTTAGATTGCAGCACTTTCTATAAGTCTGTGCACTAACAATATCCTCAAAATAAAATCTTCCTCTGGTTAATCTCCCAGAGTGAACTGGTGTTACTACCAGCTAAAATTTTGACTGATACATCCTAGCAATCATAAGAACTACAACCAGGGGTAGATTATCAAAGATGTGAGGCAATCCATACTTACAGATTAGTAGGTAATGCTGTGCTTACCTTGCTTTCAGGGTCATCTACCCCCATTTGAGCACCATAAATCTGAAAAGCAATTCTGATTCTGCACAGAGGTGCTGTGGAGCTGGAGGAGAGATAGATGCCAGTTGTACTTGGAAGTAGTATCTTTGATGTGACGGAAAAAATGTGAAATTGTTCATCACAGATAATTTGATATTGAATAACCTGCTCATCATTACAACTACTAGTAAATGGGGATACAGGCACCAATCAGTACCAGTAACACAGATAAGGCACCTGGTGCTGAGGAAAAGCAGGTGCATTAGTTATGTCTCCACCAGCTGCCTGCTAGTTTGTTTCACTGCGGTGGCTTGAGTGTTACAACGATGCTGGAAGCTATGTCACTGGCATTTCAGATACCAGCAGGGTCACTTGTGATAGATAAGTTTCATGGGAGCTTCCAGACTAAGTCAGACTGGGAAGAAAGGTCTGGTAGTCTACTTCTGAAGACTGGCCAGTGAAAACTTTAAAGATCAACAGATTATGAAAATGGCATAGAAGTAGGCAACATTTTGTTATACATGGCGTTGCTGTTAGTCAGAGCTGATTTGACAGCAACTAACAACATATTTACCTCCACCTTCAATGTAAAAATTTCTTCTCTAAATTTTCAACAAACACTCATACAGAGAAGGAAAGGCATTGTTTAGGCCCTAACCCACTGCCGTTAGGTCAATTCCAATTCATAGTTCAGCCCCTAAATCTGACAATTACACTCTGCTATTATAATTTCAAGCTTACCTTATCAGTGATTTTTCCAGTTAGCTACACAATGAAATTGATGCATCTGAATTCTGACATTAGTAAAGAATATTAAATGTACCACACACTGCCAAAAGAATGAGCAAATCTGTCTTGAAGGAAGAACAACCATCACACTCCCCAGAAATGAAGATAGAGAGACTTTCTCTCACTAACTCTGGGCATTTTATTAAAAAGGTCTAATCCCTGAAAGTGTATCACTCTTGGTAAAGCAGATGGTCATGAAAAAGAGGCATATTCTTAATGACACAGACTGACTCAGTGGCTTCAACAGTGGGCTCAAACCTAACAATCATGAAGATAGTATAGGCCCAGACAATATTTCATTCTGTTATACAAAGTCACTGTGAGTTGTAACCAACTCAACGTCACCCTAACAACATGCTACAAAAAAAACCTACCTCAAAACCAAGTGGCTTAAAACAACCACCACTTTATATGCTCATAGACACTGCAGGTCAAGAATGTGGACAAAGTAACAGTTGGAGATGTCTTATCTCTGTTCCAAGACTCCTGGGGCCTCAATAGGGAAGAACCAATGGGTGATTCACAGCTGGGGACTGTAGCAATCTGGAGACTCTTGCTTGCTTGCCTCTCTGGTGCCTCAGTTGAGGTGACTGGAAGCCTAGGACTGCTGACTGCACACCCTATGTGTGGCCTCTCTCAATTTCTTGGCTTCCTAACAGTATGGTGGCTTCAGGGTAACGAGACCTTTTAATTGGCAGCTCAAGGCCAAAGGGTAAGTTTGCAAGTGAACAAGGAGGAAGATGCATTGCCGTTTATTACCCAGCTTGGAAGCTATGCATGGTCAATTCCACCACACTATCGTGGCCAAAGCAGTCACATGTCTACCCAGATTCTAGAGAAAGGGATGTAGATGCCATCTCCTCTTAAAGAAATGGCATGGTCACATTATCAAGGAGTATGACGAATGACAAGTGCTGCTGCATCCATCTTTGGAGAATAAAATCTACCACAGTGATGCTGGAAAAACAGATTTAGAATAAAAATGTTTTTCTAAAGATGTCCAGGAGTCATAATCGGAAGCTGCCTGACTTATGCACACACTATGAGGGTATTTTGAGGCACAAGACTTTCATAACACCCTGCATCTAATACAGATCCCAAAAGGATATGCTGACTTTCTCAATTTTGCTTCCCATTTTTCATCCATCAGCACATAACGGAACCATGGAATGCTCATCTAGAAGAATCTGGTGACTACTTAAGAGTTCTGAATATCAAAATCTCTCAGTAATAGTCCAAATTAATATATAGTTTGTGTTTTCTTCCACTTTACCATAAATCCCTGGTGCTATGTTTCCTCTGCAAAATAGTTAAAGATCTCTTGAAAAATCTTATGTTTTGCTTTCAGAGTACAGTCATGAATATAAAATCTCTTTGACGCTAAAAGGATTTTTATGATGCTCGTGTATTTCCTCTAGTTGTATAGACAGAAGATGCTGTTGATAACACCATGATAATTTATATCATACTTACTGAGCAGAACATTGCAGCTAAGTTTTCCATTGAAAAATTTCTCTACATTTTAACACTGCTGCCAAAGAGGCACTGAAATCATTCCCGACTTCCTTCCAGGCAAAAATAGGTTCTGCTGCAAAAAAAAGTCTCTTAAGATTCTTGAAGGATATTTCTCCTCATCAGTATGTGATCTGGTGGAGACATACGCTGCTTCAGTACAGGCTCATCAGTTATTTTCCCTGGTAAATTTAAACGCTTTCACTGTCTGATTGCAAAGGTAACACCTGGGAGTTATTACTCCACAGGTACCAATTCTTTCCAGAAAAAAATACATCCGCCATTTTCTTTTTTTTAATGGAATATGCACTTGTTCCTTAAAGCCAGGACTTGACTCTTGTCCACTGATCTTTAGCCGAGTACATCTATGTGATGATTATTTGACAGATGTCAGTTGACAGAAATTTTATGATTATACATTGTTTCATGAATTTACAGTTCACATGCCACAATGCTGATGTTTTCTCTTTGGCCAGGATTTCAGATTTGTAAACTTCTGGCAGCTTATATTCCATGAGATGGGCATTACACGCACATTGTAAACGATTTTACATTCCATGCATGTATGTACCTTGTCTGTATATTGCAAAAGTCAAAGTCATTAGTATTGAAAGAAAGATGCGTGAGGTTAGGAATCACATCTATCTGACACATGCATATTTCCCACACCTATCACAGTTTCTCATACAGAACGTTGTTGCTATTAGGTGCCACTCAGTCAGTTCTGTGTCACAACAACCTCATGTGACTGAGAAGAACTGCCTCACAGGTTTTCTTGGTTGTAATCTTTATGGAAGCAGTTTGCTAGGTCTTTCTCTTGAGGAGTCAACGTGTGGGTTACATTTGCAGCCAAATACTTAACTACTGTGAAACCACCAGGGCTCTTTTCATACAGGTATTAATAGGCATTTGTAAAACACTGCAATGAATGACTAAACAAAGAATGATGAAACGCATTCAAGTTTTAGGTCACTTTGTCTCGTTCTTTCAATAACTTGGTCAGTCTCATCCTAAAGATAAATAAAAGTGGGTAATATACGCATCAACCCTCACTAGCACAAATGGTTTATTGCTCAGCTGCTAGGAGAAAGGTGGGCAGTTTGAGCTCACTCACAGGCACTGAGAACAAAGGCCTTTATTTAGTCATTCATAGCAACCTGCCTATGAAAGGTCACAGCCATGAAAACCCTAGGGAGCACAGTTCTGCTCTGCACACTTGGGGTTTCCTCTAGTTGGAATCAACTCTACAGCAACTAGTGATGGTGGTAGACTGTCTAGATTATTCCAGAAATAAGTGGCTCATATCCTGCACTGCTATCATTCAAAAAAGATTTAATTTCCACAACTGGAAAAAAAAAAAAAAAAAACACTGTCATTGAGTTGGGTCTGACTCATAGCAACCCTAGAGGTCAGGGTAGAACTACCCCATAGAGTTTCCAAGGAGTGCCTACCAGATGGGAACTGCTGACCTTGTGGTTGGCAGATGTAGCACTTAACCAACTTTGACACCAGGGTCTCCTGATTTCCACAATAAGAATATGTAAATCTGAGCTAGGTTTGCAGAATGAGTCTTGACTGAGCTGAACAACTGGATATGCAACACTCAGGTGCCCCTTGCATGTGACAGTGCCCTGCAGTGCACTGCCGAGAAGTGACCAGGGTGTAGTTTCTATCTGAAAAATCACATTTTCATGCAAGCGCCTCTACAGTTGCTAGCGCCCACCCATTCCACACGCTGTTTTACAAACACTGCACATTTACCATAAAAATAAAACTCTAGCATCATTGTTACTTAGTCAGTAATTAAATTCCCTGCACATCCAGAATTTTGCTTCTATATACATTGTGATAATGAGGTTGTCTTAAAAGCTATTGGAAGGTAGTAGAAGACTTCATTGCTTAACCAAAGTCTGCCAATTATCCCTTAACTTTACAGCTTTACTAGGATCAGTCATCCATCATCCTATGGTGATTTAACTGGTTACAAATTAAACAGGAAAAGTAATAAGAAAAGAAAACTAATTTTCCTAGACTGTCCTAATCCTGCCAAGCATAAAAATGCAGTTAGCTGAGAAAACTGCTTAGAGATTAATATAGAATTTGTGTGCTACTAAAGAAATCATTACAGCATGATTCCCCTAAGTTCCATGAATACAGCTTCTGAAAAAGTGAAGGGAGATACTTTATTTAAAAACTGGTGTAGTAAAATTTAGGTATTTATTCAGTACCAATATAAAAAAGATTTTATTAATGCAACTTAAAGTTGTGTATGTAAATCTCAAATGTACCAGCAAAGAAAGATTTCAATTGTTAGGTAATTTAAATGTTAGTATTAGCTAAAAAGAAAAGTATGCATATTTAATACAAAAAAAAAAAACCCTAACAGTGATAACAAGGACCAAACTAGGGTTAAAAATTTGGCTATGGAGCTGTTTAAAAGAAAAAATTAGTAACAGCATAAAAGCTGAAGATCTTAAATTTTATCTTGACTATAATATTTTATCATCATCATCATTACTATCTTTAATTAATCCTTAAAATGACCCTACAAATTAGATTCTGTGGGTTACTGGTGAAGAAACTGAGGCTAAAACAGGTTAAATAACTGAGAACCTACCCTCAGTCACCAGCACAGACCAGTTGCTCTGGAAGGGCAGCACACTCGCTAAAATCGAGGGCCAGCAAAAAAGAGAGAGACCCTCAATGAAAAGAGCTTGGCAGCAATAATTGTGAGAATGACACAGGACTGGGCAAGGTGTCACTCTGTTACACACAGGTCACTATGAGTCCAAGCTGACTCAATGGTACTGAATAAAACCAGGAAGTGACAGAAGCAACGCTCAAACTCCAGGCTGGACTGCTCCATGTTTCCTCATAATTTCACCTGTCCAGACAGTCCTGACAATAGGTCTGATGGACGTTAACAGCTACAGAGATTCCTAAGCTGTCAATCAGAACTTTAACTAGTTATCGTTTCAGTAACCGAGACTTTCTGGTTCTCAAATTCATCAAAGAGGTGGTAGGAGTGGGCCAAAGGTTAGCAACTGGCTGGCATCAACTGTTATGGGATAACCTGGACACTAGGGGTAAAGCGTGAAGTCACAATGATCATGAACCACAGTCATAAGCTTTTGGTGGGCAAGGGTCCAAGTGGTTGCAATGAAGGGGATAATGATGCTACAAAAGGAATAACTGTCCCATGTCCTACATGGCTTCCCAAATGTTTCACTAGACATTCAGGTATTAGAAAAACTCTTTTATGAATCATCCGAGTTTACACATTAGCTCCTTTTTACTTATAAACCCACACCCTTTCTTGTCTATGTTACTTTAATACACAGGAACGCAGCTACAGTATGCACGTGTCTGTGTGCATGTGCAGTTCTGGGTATGTGTTTCTTAGTGCACTTGCTTTATTCTGAACTTTATCGATGATTGTTCACCATTTGAGTAAATCATATCACGGACACAAGGCCACCTCAGGGTATCTGAGTTGTCAATACAATACTGTATCCAACAGCATTTGTAGCTGTCCCGTTCATAGCGATTCCATGAACAGGCAAAACCGTTTGAATATACTTCAGTATGTCTCCCAAAGTACTCACGTTCAACCATTTACATACTGATGCTGATACACGTATATGTGTACGTAAGCATATGCACAAAAACCAAACCAAACCCGCTGCCACTGAGCCCGTTCTGACTCACAGCGACCCTATTCTATAGGACAGAGTAGAACTGCCCCATAGAGTTCCCAAGGAGCATCTGGTAGTTTCGTACCACTGACCTTTTGGTTAGTAGCCATAGTATTTAACCACTATGGCACCAGGTTTTGTGTATATACATATATTTACACTCTACATAATTATATAATTTATTAATATATAAATATCTAAAGTTATGTACATGTAATATGTACATGTATTTCATTTTATAATAAATATCTATCTTTTTTAATTTTCCTTTATATTTCAGTCTGGATATTATATTGATTTTGTTAAGCCACTAAGGGTAGTATTACCAAATATTTGTCATAAAAAGAAGGGACTGATACAGTGGAGAAATCCTGAATCAGGTAATAACTAAGGTCTGGTCCCATTTTAGGAGTCTATTCACTTCTAATAAGCCATAATCAGTGAGACTGTGCTTATAGATTAATTTTAACTTAAAAAAAAGACAAGATAAAATTTGAGTGAAAGAAGCAACAACAGAAACAATGGAAGTAAAATGAGAGAAATGATGCAGACTTAAAGTAATTTGATTATTCTGCTCTGTGGGCCAACAATATGGAAACATTCAGAGGATTACATCAAAGTATCAAAATTTTAACTAAAGAAGAGCTCAAATATTTCTCCGTGCTTTGCCACTTAAAAGGGTCATTTAGCTCACAATTATTAACCATGAACTGAGAACTCTTTACAAAGAGATTATGATTGACTTTTCCAAAGTTCCTTCTTACATTCAGATTCACTTGTTTAAACAAAGATATGTTAAGCTCCCTTTCAATATATGGGCAAAACAGTGTGCTGGATGGGTGCCAAGGAGTGAGATGAAAATAATAAAACTCTATACTCCACATTCCTGCACAGAACATAAACCAAAAACCAGATCCACTGCTGTTGAGTTGATTCCAACTCATAGCGACCGTATATGACAGAACAGAACTGCCCCATAACATTTTTAAGGAGCACCTGGTGGATTTGAATTCCACCTTTTGGTTAGCAGCCATAGAACTTAGCCACTAGCCACTGCATGTAACACAGCCATAACTAAATCTAAACAAGGAATACTGTGAAACAAGTGAGGAAGCCCTAGTTGCACAATGGTTAACAACTTAGCAGCTATCCAAAAGGTCAGTGGTTTGAACCTACCAGTTTCTCTACAGAAGAAAGATGTGACCGTATGCATCCGTAAAGATTACCACCTTGGACCCTTTGAGACCGTTCTACTCTGTCCTACAGGGTCAGGAGGAGTCAGAATTGATGGAAATGGGTTTTTGCAACAGAGTTACAAGAGAAGTATAAAATGCTAAAGAAACTGGGTGAGAGATTCACTTCAACTAGGGAGACTTGAGAAGCTTCTTGGAGAAGGTAACATTTAACCTGATCTCCAGTTGAAAAAGGAGGTATTCCAAGAGGAAAACAGCTTGAAGAGAGGAAGGGGAGATGCGAACATACAAGGCAAAATGAAATGATGCAATTAGAGTGAGGAAATAGGACTGGACAGGCAGGAGACAGGCAGAGGCCAAACTAAAGATAAATTTGAAAGCTACATCAACGAAGTGGGACTTGATCCTGTATGTTCAACAGTTATTAAACAAATATTTACAGAGAACCTTCTATGTATGAGACTCTGTTTTAGGCAGTACAGACATAGCTGGCAAAAATCCTAGACTTCATGGAGCTTACATTTTAGTTAGTGAAATAAACAATAAGATTAAAAAAAGAAAAAAATATATGGTATATCATAGGGTAAGAAGTATTGTGGAGATAAATGAAGAAGAGAAGAATAGGGATACTATAATTTTAGAGTGTCCAGAAAAGACATCACTGAGGAGGTGTTACCTGAGTAACAGCTGATAGAAGGTGAGAATATATAACGAATTCAAGAATAAATTTGGAGCTATTTATATAATCGGATGTGCATCAGAATGATAATTCTAACAACAATACGAAGGAACAGTCTGAAGGGTGGGTAACTAGAGGTAGGCAGACAAACAACCAGGACAACACGCTACATGTGCTGCATGCTGTATGGCATCTATGATTCTGGCATACAAAGTAAATGCATAAAAACGATACACACCCAATTCAGGTCACTGGTTATCTTTGAGAGGAAGGGAAGGAGAAATGAAGGAAGACAGCAGATAGGAAAGGCCCTCATGTGGTTTTCACTATCTATTGTTTTCTTCCTTAAGTTGGTGGTGGGAGTGCTTGTAAGAGTTTACAACATGAATGTCTAATCTTTGCACATCTGCAACAGCTCACAAAATAAAGAATTGTGGAAGTGAAGGCTAGCAATAATTAAATCAGTTTGGGACACAGTAGTTAAAGCATTCAGCTGCTAACCAAAAGGTCAGCAGTTGGAACCAGCCAGCTGCTCTCTGGGAGAAAGAAATGGTGGTCTGCTTTTACAAAGATTTACAGACTTGGAAATCCTACAGGGGAGTTCTATTCTATCCCATACAGTCGCTGTGAGTCAGAATCGACGTGGAAGTACTTTTGTTTTTTATGCACCAAACCCTGAGGATCACAGTGGTCTGTGATTCAAACAATCATGGGGGTCACACTGGGCCAGGCAGCATTTTGTGCGTGGGATCACCAAGAGTAGGGTGCTGACTCAACATAGCTAATGGTGACAATTTCTCAGGCACTAAATGTTACATGTGAGCGCCCTCAATTAATTCACACAATGCTATTTCAGGTCTATCTTTGTTATTGTTCATCTATAAAAACAAACGTGGCATACGGACTAACTAATTTGGACAAGCACTATGCTTCACCCCAAGGCAGCCCAGCTCCAGACACTGTACTTGTAACTACTGCACAGCCATGCTCTCCAAAAATAAGTAATAAAAGCTTGAGCTGGAGAAAATGGAGCAGCTAATGAGACAAGAGAAAGATAGTGACAAAGTTAAGAAGCACTTTCAAGGCTGAATGGATTGAAGGGCAGCCAGTTACAGTATTTACTCATTTTTTTCATTGTTACCTATTCAACATATGTGTCTTGAAGGATACGGCCAGGCACAATCTGTGGGTGATACAGACAGTTAATACAGCCAGTGGCTAATCAGAAAGTTGGAGCTGTGAAGCTACCTAGAAGCACCTTGCAAGAAAAGCCTGGCAATCTATTTCCAAAAACGCAGCCATTGAAAGCCCTAACGAGCAAAGTTCTTCTCTGACATATGTGAGGTTGCCATGAGTCAGAACAGACTCAACAGCAAATGATTTTATTGTTCTGCTTGTTTTGTTTTGTGCTAGACACTGCTAGCTGCAGCCACACAGAAGTCGATAAGACAGTTATATTCCTGACTTTCAGAGTTCATGGGTAATTGGATTACTGTGTGATTAGTGCTATGATTAAGGTATGTACAGGGTGCATGACAGCCTTGAGAGGTATATATATAAAAACCAGACTTCAGAGCCAACTTTAGAATGAAGAAGAGTAAAACCAATTATGCAGAGGTTGAGATGTCTGTTCGAAGTAGGTAAAAGTGTTTTCACTGAGGTCCACTTGAACAAATACAAGTAGTTCACATGGCAGGGGGCAGGGAGAATGAGGGAGTATGAGTATTTGTAAAAGGTGAAGCTGGACAGGTATACAGAGGTCAGCTCAGGAGAACAGAGGTGGGGTCTTCAACCACGCAAAGGAGGTGAGAAAAAGCTGAGAATGGGTAGAACTGAGAAGAAATTCAGCATGCTAATGAGACAGCACATGAACTCACATCTGAGAACTTTATATTTTCTAGCACTGTGAGTAGCGAGATAACTGTTAAGGGAGAAAGAGAGGCAGGATGGGTAAAAGCGTTTGGATAGACAAAGTCAGAAACAGCCGCTCTATTTAAACTGACGGGAAATTCTCAGGGCATAAAAAACAAACACAGTAGGATAAAGCTGCAGATGTAGTGGAGGTGCAACGCCTCGGCTCTGAGTCCATCAGTCCGCGTTCACACTACTCAGCATCACAGCCGGGAAACCCTCCCCATGCTCAGCCGTTTGGGAACGGGAGGAAGGATGGCTGGACTACAAACAGGCTGGACATGAAGGCCTCAATGACTAATTTTTTAATTACTTATAAAGACTCAACAGGTAGTAACAAGAGACACAGACTGTATCACTTATCACTTCCAAGTCAAATAATTTATAACTTAATTAGAACACAGCAAAACCACAGGTGGAAAATGCCATGAAAATAAATAAATGGAAACATGGCAGAATATAACCAACTTATATTCACCAAAGATGCATACACAATTCCCAAAGAAATGTTGAACTGATTAACTGACCTGTACAACTACACAGGCAGCCCCTTAAGAATTAAACTTAGTTTTGTTAATGAGTCACAGAAAAAAAAAAAAAAAAAAACTACTGCCATTGAGTTCTACTCATAGCAACCCTATGGGACAGAGTATAACTGCCAATAGAATTTCCAAGCAGTATCTGGTAGATTCAGACTTTTTGGTTAGCAACCACAGCACTTAACTACTTTGCCACCAGAGTTTCCTAATGTGTCTTAAAGTTCCTTTAATACACGTTCTCTGCAGGCACCACTACCAAGAAAAGGGATACTAGGAACAGGAACACAGTTCTAGTGCTCACTGATACAACAACAGCTGAAATCAGGTTTTCAGGCAGAATGTGTTACTCTTCTGCTTTTTCTCCTTTCCTCGTAAAAACACCTGTCTTGACTCGGCAAGAAGAGAAGCACTAAAGGGAATTTTCACTTCTTTCCTTTTTGTTTATTAATTCCGGCCAGCATTGTACCAAATGGGCTATCTGACAAATAGAATGCCTTTAAAGAAAAAGCCTCAAGGGATAGATGATCTGCAAAAGGAGAAGCTTGACTATGTCATAGGAGGTGAGGGGAATACAATACAGAACTCCTTTTTTTTTACTGGACACTACCAAAAATGTTCAGTTTTAAACGTTAAGACTGTAAAGATGAGATCTGGGACTCACAAGGGAAGTAAAGGATAAAGGCTTAAAGCATAGCTGCAGAAGCTGAAGCTGCTAATTGGCTCTAATGATCTGAATGCAAATTAATAAATCTCTGTGCTAAAAATTACATGCATATATAATTGCAGCTTTTATAACTTAAGAGTTCTAGTTAACCCATTATTCACACTTTTTCCTTCCTAGAATTTGGTAGTGACAGACAACTTCTAACTGCCTTTCCTGTCCTATCCATCACATGCACCATTGCACTTTACAATCTCTGAAAGTCTTGTTAAAAGAACCCAAGAACTGCAGAAATGAAACCCACAGACCTTTTCACAAAGGTTGGGGGAGCAGCAAAAGCACAAAGCTGTGGAAGACTGAGCAGCTTGGAAACTCCCAGAAAAGTTATTGACTCAAGAGTCTTTGGATCTAGAAAAAACGAATAACTGCTAGAAATCAGTGTGTGGCCATGCTGTGTCAGAAATAAAAGGCACGTAGGAAACAGCCCTAAAGAAACGAGCAGACTGCATTTTCTCAAACAAAGAGTGGAGTCATTGTCAGGATTAACCGACATCATGGAGATTAAAAGGCCTAACTGAGTGTCTGAGACACAGCAGGCACTCCAAATTTGTCTTTTCTTTCATTCACCCATCGGTCAGTCACTCAGCCAGACAGGTGGGATCTAAGGGTACCCTTAACCACAGCTCCTGTTACTGCACTTTTTCTCTTGTCTTCCTTTCTGTGCTTTTTGTATTACTATATACTTGTCCCTTTCTCTCCCCCCTTTTTATCCTTTGCTACGTGACGGATCACTTTTGTGTGACTTTTCTTGCCATAGTCTTGTAACTCCCATTCAGGTGATTGCGCAGGACTGTACAGACAGGGTGACTGTGGCTCACCAACGGGATTGGTCAGGAGCCCTGGTGGCAGTGTGGTTAAGTGTCACCCAGTGGTCAGCAGTTCAGATCCACCAGATGCTCTTTGAAAGCCCTGTAAGACAGTTCTACTCCATCCTATAGAGTTGCTACGAGTTGGAATCAACTTGACAATAACTACTTTGGTGGGTTTTTTTTGTCTGGGTTGGTGGTTTCGGTTTTAAAGAGCTTGGTCAGTTTGCCATCCTGCTCTGTTGGAAGTGAGCCATCCCAGAGGTGAGTGAAAGAGGATCCCCTCACCACCAGAGAAGAAAAGCCAAGAGTGAAGCATGTCCTTAGGACCTGGGATCCCTGTGCCAAAACGATTCTGGACCAGGGGATCAAAACACAGAGAGGGAAAGAGGGGGAGAGGGAGAGAGGAAAAGTGGGAGAGCATTAACACTGAAGGCAGTGAGAAACCATGGCAAAGAAACACAAGCAGGAGGGACCGGCAGGACAGACCAACAGGCGAAGATGGTGGAGTAGGCTTCCTGGGCCACACAGCAAAAAAACCGAGTGCGTTCAGGCAGGAGGGTTCTTGGAGGAGTGGAATGCCCCAGGACACTTACTGGCAGAGCTAAAAAGGCTTAGTAATGCTTGCCTCAGCAGGGCAGACAGTCTGAAGACCATGAAGGGGCCTGCCTTTGTGCAGGAAGAGCTGTTCTGATAGAAGAACTGTGCCCTGAGCATTCCCGAACCTGAACTGTAACCTGTTATTTCCCTGATAAACCCCGTAATTGTGAGCATTGTCTGTGAGTTCTGTGTGGCCACTGGAATGAACTATCACACCGGCAGAGAAGCAGAGAGTGCTGCAGGAGGTAGAGCTGCTGTCACAACTGGGAAAGATGGTTAGAGAGAAGGTAGGTCTGACCTCAGCCTGTGGCAGTCAGCCTGGGGCTGCTGATGTTAGCTCTCCTGCCCCTTGTGAAGTCACAGGAGGTCAGAGGCTACTGCTCCAACATTTTTACACCCTTCCTTTACCTAGGCCTTCTGTGGCATGTACAGGCACTGCTTATTTCCTCTGGGAGCATGTAGAAAGAACATATATTAAACCCTGTATGAAAATATTCACTGAAGAACTGAAGCTGTGGACCCTTTGCCTGTACCCAGGGCCCTTTGTCTGCACACCCTGTGTGAACAGCCTGCCATCACTTAAATGGTCACTCTTCATCAACACAGATGCTAGAGCATCTGAGCCACTGAAATGCTAATATGAAGCTTACACGGGAGAACACTTGGAACGGTGGCACACAAGACAGTGTACAGGAACAGGACACCTTCAAGATCACCAGAGACAAACTGAAGGCAAACCAGTGGCCACCTTGGACTTGAGATCCAACAAGTGGTACAGGAGCAAAAAGAAAAGGAGCCAGTAGAACCTACACAGAAGCCTACATAGACCATTAAACCACTGATTTCCTAACATCTCTGTGCCTTAGCTGCTTCACCTACGAAACGGGTTACTGTATTAATCAAACATCTAAATCACTCAGAACAGGGCTGGGAAACTATTAAATGTTGAATAAAGTATCAACTATTATTACCACTACCAATGCCACCACCATCATCATCACCATCACTTTACTTCAAGATAAACCCAGAATCAATATTATAATAATTAATATTATAGTCATAATACGAATACCTGATGTTTTGCTTTTCACTTTCCTTCACGACAACCCAGAGGGCTGGAAGGGTTTATTATCTGTACTTTACAGACAAGGAATTTGAGGCTGCTTTAAATACTTCCTCTGCAATGTCCTTCTCTGCAAAGTTCATTAACTAAAGAAATACTTTGCCGGATTCTGGCTCCCAAAACGGAGACAACAAGCATGCAAACAAAGGAAGGAAGAAAAACCGAGATGAAGGAGCTTTTCCTCTTGCCACTCCCATTCCACCAATCATCAAGTTGTGTTCACTCTGCTCCTTTTGTCCACTCGTTTCTTTTCCCTCTACCTCTTCATCACTGCTTCAGTTTCCATCATCTTTCATTTGGATCATGTATCCGCCACTGAAAGTGCATCCTCTCTCTTTGCTCTCTGCCCATCGAGGAATTCTCCACATAAAAGCCATCAAGTCATTCTCCTGCAGAGTCTCCCTGAATCCACCCCCGACAGGCTCCTGCAGTCTTGTTCCCATTGCATCTGCACACCACCCCCTTCACAGCACTGTTTAGCCTGTTCCGTAACTGTTGGCACTAGTCTCCATGCTAGACTATAAAGTCCTTGAGGATGGACCACGTCTTTTCAGCTTCATCTCCCCAGGATCTATCAAAATATTCAACTCACACTAAACAAAAGGAAAATCTATAAGCAGAGATGAAGTAGGGTGTGGCTCAGACCATATTTACACAGTATTGCATCAGTGGACAGTTTCATATAAGGTCATCTGCTTAGAGTAAAAACCAAATCTAATGAAGAGACTAGGACCTGCCAGCTTTGGAGAAAGGACTTTGAAACAGACCCCAGAATCTTCCTTTAGTGTCTCAAAGATTGGAAGCAAGAGGGCTTATATTAATAGACGCCCTGGTTTATAGCTTATAATAATCACAGTTAACATATGTCCTACAAGACCCTGGTTTATCCCTGACATCCCAGTATAAATATCAATAATGCTCCATGTTACTCTTAAAGATGTTCTAATTTTAACACATTAGAAGGTGAGGGAGAACAGAAACTTGGTCATTTGTGCTGGGTGTGAGCTCCATTACCTTCCAGCAGTGTGACCTTGGTCAAATTTTTCAGCTTCTCTAGACTTCTGTTTCTTCATCTAAAAAATAGGTACCTACTTCACAATTGTGAAGATTAAGTAGTATGTTACAAGTAAGAGAGTTAGCATAATGTCAGGCACATGGTGAGCTCTTATTATGGTCACTGAGTGAGACAAGTTGGTCAGTGCAGTGCACACGCATGTGTAACCAGGGAAACTGCCATCACTAAATGCTGAACCTCCAATGCATTCCACCAACAAACTAACCAGGTTTCTACCTCAACCCATGAGACTGCCTTATGTGCAGAGTTACAGCAGTGCTTTTGAAGAGCAAAGAAACAGCACCACCAACAAAACAACAGGGCAGAAGGCTGCGCGCTTAACCTGTGTATTTTATTAATAATTTGAGACCACTTAGTGCTTTTGCTAACAATAGAAATCCACACCTCCCTCTGCTGCATGACAATGTTCACATCACAAGGGAACAGACAGCTGTTTGACAAATTATCTTTCTCCAGTATTTGATAATTACACACAAAGCGTATCATTCAGGATCTGGAATTGGTAGAGAAGGCTAAGGCCTTCTTTGGATTCTTCTTTGAGTCTTTGGTTTCCTCCTTTCTCTTTCACTCTGGATGATCTTAGATTGTATCTTAGATAGCCACCTGCATGCTTTTAAAACCCCAGACACTACTCACCAATCTAGGATGCAGAACATAAACTTTATAGACTATGTTGTACCAACTGTCCAAGATGTCCCAGGAGACAATGGTCTTAAGTGTCAAACCCAGTAAGCTAATCCTGTGGAGTTTTGGGTTTTGACTGGAGGTATCTGGTGACTGTGCCCCAATATGCTCTATTGTATGTATGACTACACGTACACTCATAAACACAGACATAGCTGTGCATACTGCTGGTGAAGAGTACTGAACATACTTTGGATATGTTATCAGGTAAGACCTGTCCTGGAACAGGACATCAAGCTGGGTAAAAGGCCAGAGAAAAAGAAGACTCTCAGCTAGTTAGACCGATGCAGTAGCTGCAGCCATGGGCTCAAGCACAGTAACAACCGGGAGGCGGTGCAGGACAAGGCAGCGTGGTGTTCTGTGGTACACAGGGTTGCTGTAAGTTGGAACCAACTTGATGGCACCTAATGACACCTATGTGTGTTCACAAAAATACACACCTACACTTTCCTAAACACATGTATGCACACGTATCTATCCATGTCAGCACACACATATTTTTGGCTGTTACTGCTCATGTTGCCAAGTTGTACATGTTACAGCATTTACCAATAACATCTCTTACTGTTGTGTATTTCTTAGTGTCCTCCTTTACTTTGTTTAAAGTGTGCACACTTCACCAACACTTGATGTTTCCCTTCCCATCAGCAACACAAACAAGTGTCTACCTACTAGGCAGTGATTCTCCTTCCTTCCTTCTTCCACCTCTGGTAACCACCAAAAAAACACGGAGCTCTATGTGTACACCTATTTTTGTCTTTTTATAAAAGTGGGGGTCATACAATATTTGTCCTGTTGCATGTGGCTTATTGTACCCAGCATAATGTCCTCCTGATCCATCCATGTTATAAAATGTTTCACAGACTTGTTACTATGTTTTATAGCTAAGTTGTACTCCACTGTGTGTCTGTGTGTGTGTATACACACCACATTTTGTTTATCCACTCATTACTGATGGGCACTTAAGCTATTTCCATCTTTTTGTCATTGTGAACAAGGCTGCAGTGAACTCAGGTGTCTATTTGTGTCACTGCTACTAGATCTCTCTGGTACATACCTAGGAGAGTAATTCATGGATCTTAGGTTATTTCTATCTCAAGCTTTTTAAGGAAGTGCCATATCATTTTCCATAGCAGCTGTACCATTTCTACATTCCCACCAGCAATAGACAAGAGTTCCAACTCCTCCTATCATCACTACCATGTAGTGTTTTCTGTTGTTTTGACGAGTATCATTTTTGCAGGGGTTAGCTGCTTGAACGTCCTCTTTGCGGAAGGGTCTGCTCATGTCCTTTATCTACATTTTAATTGGATTGTCTTCTTATTGTTGAGTGGTTGATGTTTTCTATATAGAGATCAAGTATTTTTTTCTGATCATAAAGTTTTGAAGTTACACTAAACATGAGCTTTACAGGAAAAAATATAAATTGATTATAAAAAAGAAGTTTCAAGTTTCATGTAGTTAAAGCCTAGATTTAAACATAAGAGCTTCCCAATGACTAGTCCACATACACTGTCTTGGACAGAAAGGAAGAGAGAAACCAAATACAGAAAAAGAAAACAGAAGAACAAAAATAAAAACGTGACTTATTTTTGAAATGTCGTCTAATATATGCACCATTTCTGGCAATTCTTGCTGTCTCAGAACCATCCAATCTTTGAAGCCGTAAGGAAAGGGCAGGGCCAGACAAGAATAAAGAAGCCATTTCCCAGTTCTGACTTTTAAGAAAGATGTTTTAAAGTCTGTTGTCACAAAATCCCTGATTTTTCCTTATAAGATACTGGGTACTTAGAAGAGGTTTTTTGCTCGAGTCCCAAGAATATGTTTAAAATATCAAAAACAAGCATTAAAAAACTGAGTACAAAAATTCTACCATAAGCCTGTTGGGTGCGTCCCAGTGAAATAAAAACCCTAGAAGAATACATGGGAACCCTCCACAGAGACCGAGTGTCTGAAAGAAAAGGGGATTCATGCTCCCTCCTTAATTTAAACTCTTAATACTGCCACACACCAACACAAGAAGCCTGTGACAGGGCAGAAATGCCAACAAGCTAATTTAAGCAGAGAAGACTATTCACTCCTACTCTCCTCAACACCAGTTTCCATTGGCACTAGTACGGTATAAAGGGCAGCTGAAACCTTTCCTTGAGCCCTCGAGAGAGGCATAGAAGATGGCTGAGAGTCCGGGCCAATATGCAATCCAGGTTGATCTGAGATAACAAGAACCTATAGTCAAGGATGTGGGTAGGCAAAAGCCAGGCTCAGATGACTACCCAAAGCCTAGGCTGCTCTTTCTGTTGAAAGTGGGATCAAACTGAGTGACGTCAGCAGCTGAAAAGGAAGGGAACGATGGCCTAGAAACAGAATTCAGGTACCATGAGCACGTCTGCCACTAATTTGCAGCTCATAATACCTGAAAACTGAACTTTCTGAGTCATAATGAAACATATTTCAAAGTAGTATTATTTGAATGGTTTAGTTTGCTGTTTTTTAAAAGTATTTAGCTTGTGTAAGTGCAAGACAATGTATTATTAATATTTTAGTACAGATTCTTTCAAAGTCAAACTGAAATGCTTGCTTAACAGTCAATTAATAAACTAAGAGGTAATGTCATGAGTGGATATGAACCCTGCTAGAGAATAATTTTGCAAAAAAGATTATTCCCAACAGAGGCATTTAAGGTAAAAAGCTCATAACAGAGTAAAATGACTATTTTTAAAAGTGGAACTCTGTGCATTTGTATTGATAATCATTTTTGCTTTCAATTTCTAACCACCCCAGCCCAATTACAACCTTCTTCACCTCTTCTCCCACTGCAGTCAAAATGGCAAAATGTTTTTTTTTTTTTTTAAAGCAAATCCAAGAGGTTCTCCTGTTGTGTTCCCAAGCTTATAACCTCTGAAGCCCATACAGAGTTTGCCATACAGAGTCCTTCACAGTCTGGCTCCAGCACTCCTTCATCTCCCCCTTGATCTTTTCTAGACTTGTCGGTTTACTTTCAGTTCATGGTAATGGAAATCAAAAATAATAAAATAATAATGGTAGTAATAGAAACAAAGATGGAGTAGTAAGAAGTATTTGTGCAGGTCCCTGGGTAGTAAAAACAGTTTGTACTCATCCGCTGACCTAAAGGTTGTGGTTCAAACCTGCTCAGCGGCATCACCAAAGAAAGGTCTGGCAATCTGGTTCCAAAAGATTATAGCCAAGAAAACCCTATGATGCAATTCTACTCTGTAACACATGGGGTTGCCATGAATCAAAACTGATGTGATGGCAAAAAAGTTAGTATTTGTTCAGCATGGAATAGCCAAAAGAATTCTCAAACAGATGTCTGATCTGATCACAACAGTACTGTGAAGAAGATATAGCAGATATTATTATTGTTATTAATCATTGCTAACATCACTATAGCTCCCTATCTTTTATAGCGGATACATGAAGCCTCAAGAAGTTTGGGGGTTTCTCAAGGTCACACACCTAAGTGAGAGTAAGGACCAGAAGTCTAAACCAAACTGAGACAGCAAGGCAATTAAAACTATAATGTATTGAATCACTTCAGCTTATTCTTTGTTTTTCTGGTCTTGTTAACTATGTCGCTGTCCATGGATTGATGTGTCCGCCAAAAACAAGTGTATTAATTTGGCTATGCTATGGTTCCCAGTATTGTGTGGTTGTCCACCGTTTTGTCCTCTGATGTGAATGTCCCCTGTGCTGTACGTCCTATCATTATGATGTTAACGAGGTAGGACATTCAGCAGTTGTATTAATGAGGTTAGGCTCAGTCTACAAGATTGGATTGTGTCTTCAGCTAATCAGTTTTGAGATTGAAAAAAGAGAAGCAAGCAGAGACGAGGGACCTCATTCACCAAGTACTTTAGCAGAAGAGCGTGCCCAATGGACACTCCTGGTCCAAGGGATGACTGATGACAAGGACCGTCCCCTAGAGCTCATGGAGAAAGAAAGCCTTCCTCTGGAGGTGACTTCTGAATTTGGACTTCTAGCCTATTAGACTGCAAGAAAAGAAATATCTCCTGGTTAAAGACATTCACTTGTGATATTTCTGTTACAAGCAGCACTAGGCAACCAAGACAGTTCAGGAGATTCAAGTGCTTTGAAGACTTTGCCTTCTGGCTTTGTTTCAAGCAGTAAAACATACTTTAAAGAAGATTGGTATTTTAAACTCTATCAGTACTTGGAAATAATAGGCTGCTAACAACAACAACAACAAAAATTGCCATCGAGGTGATGCCACCTTGTCTTGACCCTAGGAGACTGAGTACAGCTGCTCCACAGGGGTTTGCTAGGGGTGGCTGGTGGTTCACACTGTCAAACTTGGTTAGCAGACACAGCTCTTAGTCACTGTGCCAGCATGGCTCAGCAAGACTGCTAAGGCATATAAGCAACTTTTTTTGAAACAAGGTTTAGATTTCAAAGCAGAATTACTCATTACAGTATTTGCATATTTATGAATATAAGATTTCTCATTGTGCTTCAATTTCTTCATGTGTAAAATAGGATAATATGGTACCTATGTCACGGATTATTGTGAAGGTTGAATGAGATCCTTCCCTAATGTGCTTAGAATACTCCCTGGAACACCAAACCCAAAATCCACTGCTGTCAAGTTGATTCTGACCTATAGTGACAGCTGCAAGTTGAGTGTGACTCCTAGTGACAGTTGATTCTGACCCAGAGGGGCACCTGGTGGATTTGAACTGTCGACATTTTGGTTAGCAGCCACATGACTTAACCACTGCACCACCAGGGTTCCCCCTGGTGTCTATTACTGTTTGCAAGCAGCACTGTCACTTCTAAGGATAGAATAATAAACTACAGTTAACTTCAGCTAGGTCTTTAGATTTCTTTTCTGGACATCAATGATGCTTACATCTGATATTTAGATGTCTTTCAACTAATTTGAAAACTGCGAGTTTGGCAGTGTTTTTGATGATCATGTTTTATGTCTTGCTATTCTAAGACACAAAAATCTATTCAATTAGCCAATAAGAAGCTATTACGATCCTGAAATCCGCTCTTCGGACAAAAGTTAGGCTAGACTATAAAACATAAAATAATACTTGTGATGAGTGTGCTTTTTAGTTCAAGTAGATACAAGACCAAACAGGCAGCTACTGTCTGAAGCCAGGGTCAGAAGGCAGAAAGGGACAGGAGTGGCTGGAAGGGGAACCCAGGGTGGAAATGAGTGTGCTGTCACATTACAGGGGCTACAACTAGTTTCACCTAATAATACGAGTATCAGTTTTTATAAGAGAAATTAACTTGAGATGTAAACATTCACTAAAGCACAATAAAAAAGAAATGATTATGATAATTATAAACTTTATAAAATTTAAAGCTAACTTATATAAAAAGAAATACAGGTGGCTCCCATGTTACAGTGCTTCTCCTTAACCAGAGAATGTTTACATCAAAGAATATGTGAACATATTTATTGAGATGATCCTCCACTAGAATAAAATGATACTTTAATTAAAAATTTGATTTAATTTAGATAAAGATAGGCCCAAATCAGCAGTCCTCTGTCTTCTGTGTGAACCTCGACCATCTGGGGTCTGGGGAGCTTTCAGCATACACAGAGCTGAAATCCTTGCCCCTCCCCAATGATTCTGACTCAGCCAGATAGGGGTGAGGCCAAAGGACTGACATTTTTAAAAGGCTACTTAGGTTACAGGAGTGTGCATCCAGGGTAAGGAACCAAAGACTTAAGACTTCCAAGTTTTATTTTGCTCCACTGGTTGCCAGTTCTGACTTACAGTAACCCTAGATAACAGAGAATAACTGTTCCCTAGAGTTTCCAAGGCTGTCATCTTTAAACAACCTTACAGTTTTTGTAAGACCCACTGCCGTCGACTAGGGTCTGAGCTAGGTAATGCTAATTTTGTTAAGTGTTCGTTTTGTACACTTTGCATAATCGTTGCCTGGGCCATGTTACTTGGTGGAAAAAACCTGGCAGATGATGTCATGAATGGCATTGTGTCCCCTCAAAAGTGTGTGTATTGATTTGGCTGGGCCATGACTCCCGGTGTTGAGTCGTATTTCCCATGTGTTGTGAATCCTGTCTCTGTGATGTTGATGAGGGAGAATGGGGAGCAGTTGTGTTAGTGAGGCAGGACACAAGCTGCAAGCTTGCGGGATATAAGAGACAGAAGTGAGCAGAGACGGGAACCTCATACCACCAAGAAGGCAGCACTGAGCACAGAGCATGTCCTCTGGACCTAACGGTCCTGTACCAGGGTACATCCACAGAAACTGCACTCAGCCTACTGGACTCTGATAATTTCTCATACTGCATTTGGAGTTGAAACTTGTGAACAGACCTGTAGCTTACCGGACTGTGACAATAAAATTTCTCTTCATGAAGCCCTTCCACTTTCGTGGTATTTCTGTTGGAGCAGTACCAGGTGACTAAAGCAGATGCCATCATGTATTACAGTGTACTAACCCGCACATTTCACATCCTTGAATTTGGGGCTACATTTACAACAATAATCATAATACCCATTTACAAAATGCTGCTATGTGCCAGGCCTTGTACTATTTTACACATACAACCTTTAATTTTATCATATAAATTTCACAGATGCCTCAGAGAACTTCTCAGAAAGGTATCAGTTGGCAAATTAAGCATTTTAGTCCAGATCAGTATTGTCCAAAGCCAGCGCTTGATCTATAAACCCTATGCTGCCTCTCAGTAGACAATTTAAAATCATTCTCTGATGACAAATTCTGTGTCCATGTGGCTAGGCTATGGTGCACAGTCATCAATAAAACACTAGCCTAGCTGCTATTATAAAGTAATTGCATATATTAAATCAGCAGAATCCCTTTCATAATGTGGGCAGGCCTTCATCAATCAGTTGAAGACTTAAGAGAAAAAAAGAGTTTTCCCTAAGCTGCACTCTGCTTTAGACTATAGAAATTTTGCCAGAAAACTTTTACTCTTCACTCTCCTCATCTGAAGTGTGGTTTTTGAATTGGAAGCCACCTATGATTGTGTTCTTGTGAGCCAATTCTTTGGCTAAAAGCAAGCTCACTCTCTCTTCCTTCCCACTAAACGTGTGTGTGTGTGTGTGTGTGTGTGTGTGTGTGTGTACACACCTCAGTGTTTCTGTTTCTGTAGATAACCCTAAGACACAATTTAACTTCAACTCTGCTATATATAAAACTGATTCGAATGAAAAATTTCAGGTAAAGCTAAATTTAAACATAATTTAGGTTGAAAAATACAGCTGTTTTAAAAAAATACTGATAATGTTAATATGGAGAAAGACTGACTTGGTGAAAACTAATTTTAATGCTGTTGCAGAGCAGCCTTTTTAGTCCGCGTGACAGAGAGAGATGGTAGAGCACTCAGATACAGTACATCTGTAACAAAATGCTACTCTCTGCTCTGACAGTGAGCACCGGGGAATATGAAATTAGAAAAACAGGCATACAGAAATATTTAATAAATGCAAATAATTCAGGTGATTAAAACTGGAATATAAATGAGTTTATTATACATGTTAATTGGTCAACCATCTTTTGATCTAAAAAAGAAATTATCTGACTCAAGATAAGCAGTAGCAGAAGGGCAGGGACTGTGACAAGGTAGCAGGTGGGCTGCGTGTAGTGAGAACTGCAGCGGCACCAGAAGGGACTCATGCTGCATGTAGCTGTCTCACCTTGAAGCATCTCCAGTGCATGCTCGACGACTTTACAATGTGCTTCTCAGAGACTTCAACAGCATCACAGAGAACACCCGTACTGGGGGGTCAGAGGGATGGGGAGTAAGTAAAGTACCACTATATCTTAATGCTGCTCTAAAAACCAGAGTGGATGTGTAACAGCAATTTTATGATTGTTACTAAACTGATCATTTGCTTTGACAGAACGAAAGTGGAAGGCTCTCAAAGCATTGAGAAAGGGAAGCTAAAACTTGAGCATTTCTCCATGAAGCTTTAGGCTGTGTTTGAAAAGCAGCTGGCCAAAGCCCCAATAATCTCTTTCTGAGATAATTCCAGTAATGATTCAAAATGTATGCACGGCTTCTCATGGCAGTTGTGATTTAATGGTCTAATCAGGGATTTAATACAAATTTTGTGCATCAAGGAGAAAGCAGGTCTACCAGTCCTGAAAATATGTTCATACCCAAGCAGCCACAAAGCCATCAGCATGTGTTTGCAGGGGGAGGGGATGCTGGAGAGCCTGGCTGTAGTCGGGAATCAACGAGGACTTACCTCCAGCTAGAAGGGTGCATTGCAAGGGTGTGGGCCAGTGTTTTGATATTAAAATGATGCCTGACACTTAGTTGTCAAAATTAGAAGTGGGGCAGCTGTATTTTCTGCATCCCAGGGGATGGAAGTCAGAAGGCATGAGCCTCTTGTGCTTTCCAGCTAGCCATACTCCTGAGAGAGGTGACAATAAATACATAAAATTGATCAGTGCTTAACAATGAAACCCTGGTGGCATCGTGGTTAAGAGCTACATCTGCTAACCAAAAGGTCAGCAGTTCAAATTTGCCAGGCACTCCTTGGAAACTCCATGGGGCAGTTCTACTCTGCCCTACAGGGGCCACTATGAGTTGCAATTGACTCAATGGCAGTGAGCTTTGGTATCACCACTGTATTTTTCCTTCCTTCTCTTGCATAGGAATGTGCCTTGAGAAGAAGCTAAGAGATGAGGAGACTCCACTAGAAAACACTCTTCCAGTCTTCTGCACTCCGTATTGGTGAGTGGCATCTGGGATCTTAAAAGCTAGCAAGCTGCCACCTGAGGTACAAATGGTCCCAACTCAACAGGAACAGACAATCACCAAGGACCAAAACGACATGGGGGAAACAGAACCCAGAAGACAGAAAGACCCACGTGAGTGGGTGACTACATTGACATGTGACCAGAGGAATCAGATGGTGCCTAGCCACCACCAGTGATAGCTGGAATGGGGCTCACAAAGCTGAGTCTCACTGGCAACAAGAAAATGAAAAGGGTTGCACCCTGAGAACTCCACTAAATGATCACAACTGATGGTCCAGGGGCCTCAGGTTTCTCCTCGGAGTGTGGGCCCTGGTCCTGATGCTGCCTCTGTCTATAAATCATTACTGCAGTCACCTCTTCAGACAGGAATGGATTGGACTCCGCAAAACACAGTGACCATACTGTGTGTGCAGTTCATGGTTCTATGCATCTATAGGATGTCATCCTGCTGGCCTCTTACTGGAGGGGGGAAGATGGTGGAGAGGAGGGGACAGGAGATTGTTAGGAGGATAAGACATGCATAGAATGGATAGGAGGAGTGTGCTATCACTAGGCAGGAAGGGCAGCAGGAGCTGCACATAGGTGGGGATGCAAATTTATACTGGATTGTACAGTCACTCAATCACAATAAATGTGTTAAATGAATGAATGAATAAATAAATAAATAAAACAAAACACTCTTCCTCCATGAATGTGGATAAGGAATTAGAAGCCTCCTGAGAGGATTCCACCATCTCTTCTGAGAAAGAGGGAGTGAGAGCTGCACATAGGATACACTTCCAAATGGGAAATTTCAGGTCAAATCTCACAAGACAGTTATCTTTCCTAACAGATGGGCAGAGGAATCGCGGCTCAGATGGTAAAGTCAAGGACTTTTGAAGGCTTGGGGCAATGCTGGCAACCAAGAAGCAGGGCTCCAAGGCACTACCTGGGCACCAACACCCCACTTTCTATCAGGCTCAGATGGCAGCCACAGCAGCAGACAGCTGCACCAAAAGCAGCACTGGTGAAAGACTGGATCCAGAGATGGTAACAGAGATGGTGACAGTGTCAGGACAGGCCGGGGCACCTGCAAGATGCTCCACTGCACAAACCAGAGGGACAGATAAGAGTACCACCATCAATGCCATTCTGGCCCTGGCCACCAGCATCTCTTACCTGGATGACTGCAGTAACCTCCAAATTGGTCTTCCAGCTTCTTCCCCTTCCTACTTTACTGTCAACTCCATGTAACTGCCAAACTAATTCTTCTTGCTTAAGTTTTTCCTTAGATATAATTTCAGACTCACAAGAAAGATGAACAAAACAGACTTTCTTTATGCCCTTCACCTGGCTTTCCCCAGCGGTAACCTCTTACATAACACCATTACATTATCCAAGAAGGAAATTGCCATTGGTACAACATGGTCCAGTGGTAGAATGCTTAAACAGGGTTCAGTGAAGTATCTACACTACATTGATCTAGGAAGAAAGGGCTGGTGACCTACTTCTGAAAATCAGCCAGGGAAAATCCTAGGGATCCTAACAATCTGATCTGCAACCAATCGTGAGATGGCACAAAACTAGACATCACTTTGTTCTCTTGTGTATGGGATTGCCAGGAATCAGGTGCCAACTGTACATCAGCTAAAAACAACAACAGTAACTAAGCTACAGGCCTTACTAAGATTTCATCGGTTTTTCTAGGAATTCTTTTTTCTTTTCTTTTTTTAATTTTAACAGTATCAGTGTATGAAATTTTATCACAAGGTTTGTGCAACCACCATCACAGTCAGGACAGAGAAATGTTCCATCACCACAAAGAAACTCACTGGTGCTATACCTTTACAGTCACACCTTCTCCCAAATACAGCCCCTGATAACCATTGATCTGTTCTCCATCTCTCTCTTTTTGCCACACTGAGTCAGTCACATAAATAAAATCATCTAGTACAATACCTTCTGAAGCTGACTTTGTCCAGCCACCAGGACACCCTGGACACTCATGTGAGTTGCTGTGTGCATTCAACAGATTTTTTCTTTTTATCTTCAAGTAGTACTGCCCCCAACTGGCTTTCTATTCACTCACTGAAGGACATTTCAGTTGTTTCCAGTTTGTGGCTATTACAAATAAAACTTCTATGAACATTTGTTACAAGTTTTTGTGTGAACATTGGTTGTCATTTCTCCAGGATAAGTGCCCAGAGGCATGAATTCAGGATCATGTGTCAGTGTGTATGCAACTTTCTTAGAAACTACTGAAATACAGTAGAATTGCAAAAGCCGAAATCTGTGTAAGGTGCAAACCTGTCAAACAAGGAAAACTCAAATATTTTCCACTAATAAAACCAAAACCAAACCGGTTGCCATAAAGTTGATTCCAACTCATAGTGACCTTAGAGGACAGAGCAGAACTGCTCCAGAGACTTTCCAAGGAATATCTGGTGGATTCAAACTGCTGACCTTTTAGTTAGCAGCTGCATCTCTTAACCACTACACCACCAGGTGTTCCTGATCACTAACAGAGAGATCCACAAAACTGGTGAGACAACTCCATCAAAAGCAGAAAACTTGCAAGACCTAGAAAAACAAGGCAGTTTCAGCTCACACTGTTTGGGACAGTAGTGTGGGATTATTTACAATAAGAAGTCATATTGTATTACTTCTTGCTCAAAATCCTCCAATGGCCTCCCAACTTCCACAGTTAAAAGCCAATGTCCATTTAGATATCCAAAAGACCTTCTGCTTAGCGTTCTCCTCCAGCAGAGCTGTGGACAATTCCCTGAGCTGTAACGGGTTTTCACCGAGAACCACCCCAGTACTGTCACCTTGTCTCCACAGACGAAGGCTTCTGTTCTGTAGACGAGAAGAGTCCATGTGGTAGTTCATGGGCCTTCTGCAGTAGCTAGTTTCTCTCCCTCAACGTTTATACTACATCTTTCTCAAATCTTTCTTTAATCTCTTCTGTGAATGTTCAGTGGTGTTTGTGGAGAAAAACCCTAAAAAGGGTGTGTACTATTCCAATTTCTACAATCGTCCAGGGCCTTCATCCACTCTCCTCCCCCAGCTTGCCAGCTCCCGCTGAACCATTCTTGCCAGTGTTTAGTATCATGTACAAACCTCAGGTCAGCCAGGGCTCACGTTTTGCCTGTCCTTAAGTTTGGGGTCACTTAGTTGCCCCACAACTAACCTGTCCAATAACTTCAAGAAAACTTGTCAATGTGCAGTTTGTACCTTTCTTTTCCCCTCGTAAGTTTGGGAACCATGTTCTCTCCAGCTGCCTGCATCCCAGAGAAAAACCTCGTGCTAAATGTGATCGCTGCCCTGCCACAAACACTGAGAAGTATTTCCCTTTCCAGCTCCTCATGGACCCAGGCCTGTTCTGGTTCCTGAGCTAATGGTGAAAATGGCAAGAATTAGATCAACAGAAAGATTGACTCCCAGGAGATCTTGGAATTAAACGGAGATGCCAATCAAACAGACTGCAAGAGACAAGCAATAGGCATCCCTGAGGTCTCTCGAGCAATTTTCCCAGTCACTGTGTTGAGACAAAATTTCCCATAACCTGCCTGGAAATCCAGGTCAGCACACTAACCTCCCCCTAAAACAAGAACCCTATCTGCTGGGATTGGGTTTTGTATCCTACCTAGCCCCCTCCCTCAGGGACGTTCCACCATTGCATTCAGTGGCTGAGACTGCTGTGAAGGGACAGGTTCTTTGATGTGGCTCAGCTGTACCTGACTTTGTCATCTGTGCTCCATCTGCCAGATCATCCACCTCTGGTACCAGGGAGGACCTAGCTCATTCTCTGAGCACACCTTTGGCTGCTCAGATGCCCTTGGAGCAGAGTCAGCCGTCACAGTCTCGTTCGATCTGAATCCATTCTTTCTCTTGGTTTCTGCCAGAGCCTGGCATGTCTCAAGCCTGATGCAATGCTCTGATGAGCACATTAAATAAGCAAAACTGAGTTTTGATTGTCAATCATTGCCTTATTCAATGACTCGTCCCCCAAGGTGAAGGCAACCCCAGATCTAACACTTCCTCCTGTGGAGAATGTAAGTGTGCTACTGCACCACAATGTACTGAAAACTCAAACTGACTATGGCCACTTCTGCTACCTAAAGGGAAAGTCAAAATTCTTATCATTGAGAAAAATTACATTTTCTCCTCTGATCATTTCCACTTTCAGAGCCAAAGCAGGAGTGAGGTGATGAGAGGAAAGTGGGAGAAAAAAATGCTGACATTCCAAAGCCACTGCCAGTTCTGCTATACAAACAAGTATGGCTGTTTTGCCTAGTGACATATTAATGAATCCTCAGCCAGACAAAGACAAGTGTGAAGCCAGAGTGGGTTGTGGGCTAGGCAATTGAGTATAAAGAGGAAAATGGAACCTGAGGTGCAGAGAGAACTGAGGCTAAGCAAGAGGCTGGAGCCTATTATAAATGTAAGAAAACTCTCTGACGGAGTAGCTGAGTGACATCTACAAACAAGCCAAAAGAAGAAAAAAAGCCCCAAACAGTTGCTGTCAAGTCAATTCAGACTCATAACAACCCTACAGGACAGAGTAGAACTTCCAAGGAGTGCATGGTGGGTTCAAACTGCCAACCTTTTGGTTGGCAGCTGTAGTTCTTGACCACTGCGCCAGCAGAATGGTCTATTTATGTTGTAGTGGTATAACTGCTTAATGTCCCCTGTGGCCCCCGATATTCAATCAAGTCTGCTATACGTAAAAATGTTTTGTGTTTGTAACCTGGGGAGAAATTTTGGTGAGGAAGGGGAGATCCAAGTATAAACCAATATAGAGCAGAGAAAAAAACAGCAAGAGACTTCAAGGGGGGTTGAAACTCAAATCCAAAAGTGACTGTAAAACCCAAACCCTAGTGCCACTGAGTCGACGCCAACTCATAGCGTCCCTATAGGACAGTGTAGAATTGCTCCATAGAGTTTCCGAGGAGCGCCTGGAGGATTTGAACTGCCAAACTTTTGGTTAGCAGCCGTAGCACTCACCCACTATGCCACCAGTGTCTCTAAAAGTGACTGTAAGAATACTTAAAAGTGTTTTCATAAAATTGATTCTGACACATGGCGATTCATGTCTGTCATATGCAAATCCCCAAGTTTTTCTTCCAAGATGCCTTTGGGTGGGTTCAAACCACCCATCTTTCAGTTGGTAGTCAGCTGCTTAATCATTTGTGTCACCCAAGGACTCCCTGTGAGAATACCACCCCTTAGGAATTTGCAAAAATTCTTTGGCGGGTCTGCATTCCCTTCAGTAAAGGGTTCAAATCAATGCTAATCCATTGTTGGTGATAGACTTGTTGTGAACAGGTACTCCTAATCTTGGAAACCCTGGTGGTATAGTGGTTAAGCTCTAGGGCTACTAACTAAAAGGTCAAGAGTTCAAATCTGCCAGGCCCACCTTTGAAACTCTATGGGGCCGTTCTACTCTGTCCCATAGGGTTGCTATGAGTCGGAATCAACACGATGGCAGTGACTTTGGGATGTGGTTGGCAGTAATATATGAAGAAAGGTGTGAAGGAGTTAAAACACTGCTGCAAAGAACAGCCTGGGAAGAATGAAGAACAGGGAGAGAAGCTGTTTTTAGAATCAAGAGCGCACCAAGTTAACCAGCCATAACAAATTCTGTATTCCAAGCTAAGTGTCATGAAAGCAAGGATTAAGAAGACAGCTTGATGGTTTTCTAGTTCCAGAATTTCAAAAACATTCCCACGATAAAAGAACAATTAATTAGAATGTGTCAAGACACCTTCCAGACAATCTCCCAAGCCTTTTTCAAGGACAACAGGGATCTGCTCAAACTAAGAGGTAGTAAGGCCCAGCGGTTAAACATGCAGGCTTAGGAGCTGGCTCACCTGACCCTGAATGGTAGCTCAGCCATTTGTGAACTGTGTGAACCAGGGCATGTAACTTCCACTCTCTGTGACTACATTTTTTTATCTGCAGAATGCGAACAAAATAACTAGTACCGATTTATAACATCACTGGGGGAATTATATGAGTTAACGCATGTAAACATTTATATTGGCCTCTGGCACACAGTGGGCACTCAATGGCCCTGTTAACACATGTAAACATTTATATTGGTCTCTGGCACACAGTGGGCACTCAATGGCCCCATATGTTTCTTTTTTAAAAAATAAGGGAACAACTCGCTGAACTCAATTCACAAGCCTTGCCCTGAGAGCTAAGGATCAAGTTCTCCAATTCAGAAAGAAAACTTAGGGTAACAGACTAAGACTCTCAGAGTCTACAATAGAGATGAAGGTCAACAATTTTCAGAGTTTCTGCCTCTTGTTTACAAGCCTCTGGCAATACAGAAAAATGATTTTTAAGTTGTGTGACTTTAAATACCAGTAAGGTAACAGAAATATATTCTCTTCCATTATTTAAAAACCCTGACATTACAACCAAGGCAGGAAAACAGTAGTTTCAGAATACTTGCCTCAAAGACCAACAGATAAATCAATGAGAGGGAGCCAAGGCTGGATGGTAGGTGAGATCAAACAGAGCTACAATGTCTTTAAATACAGACTTCTGCAAACAGTTGACAAAGTAACATTAAACTTGATAAGGTGAATAGATCCTGTTATGGCAAAACAGGGAAAATGAAAACTGTGCTTTGGCAGATTAACTTTAAGACCAGTGACTCCTTGATTCTTTCCTTCTTCTCTTTCTACCCCTCCCCCTCTCTCTCTCTTTCTTTCCTCCTCCCTTTGTCCCTCTTTCCATCCCTTCCTTCCTTTTTTTTTTTTTGAATACAGAATTTTTCTTGATTTTGGTTTTGAAATACTTACTACTTGGTTCATGTGTGTGAATATATACAGACACACACACGACTATTGTGGTTTTGTAAAATCAAATAATGATAATTTGTTGTCACAAAGCACTAGGATTCATTTTTCTACCAAAGTCAAATTCTTGCAAAACAAAGAAAAATAATCAGTACTAACAAGGATACATTGCCTATCCTATTTTCTGTAAAATTTCAAACCAAGAAGTTAAGGGGACAAAATAATACTTACTCTGTCTCCTTTATCAGTTAAATGCTTGTCCATTGACAGTGTCTCACAAACCTCCCAAATCCTAAGGAGTGGAGGAATTTTTAAAAATCACTGTATTCATGTTAGCTAAGCAAAGAATTGGGATGCCAGAGCAGTTCTCCCTGAATCCGGAGCCTGTGCCATGTTCCTTACACTACTATCTGGACACTGAGATTCCCCTATCTTCTCCAATAACTAGTTATAGCTTGTGGCATTTTGTTAATGACCCTTAGTTTCACAAACTCTCTTCCTAACATTTAATCTGAATCCCTCTCTTCTAGGGTAAGCAATTCCTCTAGGGAGACAGAACATTGGTCAGTACCTTCCTTAAGAACAGCTCTTTAACGGTTATTAAACTGCCTCTCCTCCAGGCCAGATGTATCCAACTCCTTTAACCTTTTGTTAAAGGCCTGGTTTTTCAAACCTGTTGATAGTTACTTTTGCTCTTCTCTAGGGCCCCCTTCCCCAGCTCTTGATGTTGTCTCATACACACACACACACACACACACACAGACACACACACAAATGCATGTGTGTGTATGACATATCCACATTCCTCTTAAAATGAAAAGCCCTTGCCAAGTAAAGCTGAAATAACCACTTGCAGTTATTTTACAGTGGGGAGAAAAAAATAAACCTTCATAATTTTAATAAAAGCTCTATCTTGTTAGGATATTATCAATTTGCAATCCATGATCATCACAGATTTCTTCTTATGACACTCTCTCCTACTCCAGCTTGTCCCCAATGTAATGTGTTTATTATCTGTAATTACAGTCTACCTTAGAATTACTCTCCACGAGCAGGTCAAATGCTTTGGCGCCCGGGAGGTCAGCCGACTGCCAGCACGGACTGGGTTGCTGAATCAGGAAGATTAACGTAAGGCCTCAATACCCAACATCCTGAAGAGGGCTTGAGGAGCAACATGACACAGCATGCATGTGACAGCCTCTGCATTTTCCCCCTCTAGCGGGGGCATTTGGCATTAAAAATGAAGAAGGGTCTTGTTAAGTGCTGCCACTGCTAACAAGAAGGTTGGCAGTTTGGATTCACCAGGTCCTTCTTGGAAACTCTATGGGCCAGTTCTTCTCTGCCCTACAGGGTCTATGAGTCAGAATCGCCTCTGTGGCAATGGGGTGAGTCGTGAAACGCTCGATGTAAAGCTTCTGGCAGAGGAGAACTACTTCTATAGCCATCACTGGAATCTGTGGTCTTGCCCCATGTGAAACTCTAGTCCTGTATACTTTATCTCCTGCTATGTGGTAGATTTCCAGACTTTAAGTGACCTATACATGCAAAGAAATTACCTGGTACTGGACAGCCTCGTGTGCACATTTCACAGCTACTGTGGTGAGTGCCTCTGTGGAAAGCTCTGTGTTCAAAGGAGAACAAAGTCAGGAATAGTTTAAAAAAAAAAAAACTGACAAGACAGTTATGAACAGGTCCAACCAACCTGCATACAAGATGGTTAGACTGGCACCTCCTGCCTGAAAATGTCCTCTTTAATGCCAGCAATAAGCAAAAATAGAAGAAATTAGAGTTAGGGAAAGAAAAAAAGCCGGAGAAGCAAAAGTAGGTGGTTTGCATTACAGCTACTGGAAAGCTAAAGAAAAACAGTACCAGTGTTTGCCTACATATAACAGAACCCCAAATAAGTAGCTTAAACGAGACAGGAGTTTATTTTTCCCTTAGGCTGGGCTGGCTAGGTAAAGAGGGCATGGGGTTAGGCAGTTCACGTTGCCAGGGCAGTTGCAAAGCTATCAGAAACCCAGCATCCCATCTTTCTGCATGGCTTCCTCGCTCAAAGTTCAAGATGGCTGTGCAGGTTCAGATATTACATTTCAGGCAGAAAGAGGGGTAAGGGAAAGAAAGGGACAAAAAGGTGCACCTCAAAGTGAGTCAGCCTGTTTTAAATAGCCTTTTTGAAAGCCCATCCAAGGACTTCAGCTTAACCTCATTGACCATCCAAAGCAAGTACAGAAATAAGGCTATCAGGGTATACTGCCACTTGGGAAAAAATAAGGTTTCTGAGAGTAAACAGAGGAAGAATATAGGGTACATAACTAGCAGTTTCTGCCCTAAAAACTGAGACAAACACATTTGGTCTTGACCCTTAAGTCCTGCATGTTTTTGAAAACAGGGAGGGCACATGCCTCTATTTCATGACTCCACACTTCTGCAGAGCGGTGGAAACACCCAGGGATGAAAATGGACAAGGATTTTTATACCAGTCAACGGGAATGCATCACTCAAGTCTTTTAGATTATTTTTAACTTTAAATGAAAAGGAATCTTGATCTGTAAGGAAAACAACTGCATTCTATCCTATCAGAGGGAAGCTATTCAAACTGAAAATACAGGATTTTGTTTTGAAAATAAAAAACATCCATTACAGAGGGAGTTAGTTCAACAAAAGAAAGAATGAAACCAGTAAACGTCGGCAATTTCACATGAAGAGAGAAAAGAAAATACAAAACTCAGTTATTTTAAGCAACCGAAAAAAGAAAAACTGGATGTGGAATTGGGCCCTGGACAGACCCTCTGGTTGACAGCGACATGTGACACATCTGGTGAAAGGGACACCCTGAGGATTTCACAGAGTTGTCCTTGTGCTTCCTGACACCCTGCGGCTCTAGTAAACATAATCTCTGGATGGGAAATCAAGTTAGATGGCTTGATGGGGGTAGGAGGGTCTTTTCTGCAGATTTATAGAAGAGTCTTACAAAGGTAAAATGGCACACATTTAAGAGATACCTTTGACAGCAAAGAATAGAAACACTTGAACAAAGAGCTATCTCAGGAAAGCTAAGATGCCTACTAGTCTTAACAAATGTTGATTGATCTACAATCAGAAACTGAGACTCTATCTCAGAATTGGAGCTGTGGTGATGCAGTGGTCAGAGAGCTTGGCTGCTAACCACAAGTTCAGCAGTTTGAACACACATGCCACTCCTTGTAAACCTATGGGTCAGTTCACTAAATAGCACCTAAATTTCAGGTCCATGTCTTACTACTGGCCTCAGGAAAACCTGGTATCAGGCAAGAGAGCCATTGGAGGAAGAAGGCTTGATACTTCTATTCCCTTGCTACCTTGCCATAACAATAATGAACCACAGGTTCACTTAATGTTTTCATAATTATAATGTAACATCTGGGGAGGACTCATACTTAAAGCTTTCTCAAAAAGCTGTAATGCATTCAACAACAAAAAGTCTTTATTCCTGAGACAATCCTTCTGAGCATGTGAATAAACGGGCAAAATATGGGATTCGGAGCCGGAAACACTTGGTTGGGAATCCCAGATTCACTGGTCAAACAATTAACAGTTTTCATTTCCTAAACAGCAAAATTGGTTCCTTTAATGATGTTGTAATGATGATTCAAGGAGTTAAAACTTATCAAGCACCAAACATTTACTAGGTATTCAACAAATGTTAAAATCTTGCCTGCTGTCGTATTTCCCAACCTATCCCATTACAAACAATTCACTGTTTTGGACTGAGCCTCACACATTTAGCACAATTGGATCCAATTAATATATTTTGAGATTAAACGAGGGGCCACCAACAGCAGTGTTGTCTGCTGTCACTGAGTTGACTCTAAATCACGGCAATCTTATATACAAAAGAACAAAATGTTGACCAGTCCTGCATCATCCTCACACTCACTAGTATGTTCACCAAGGCCATTCTTGCAGCTGCTGAACCAGTCCAGCTCTCTAAGGGTCGTTAGCACTCACCGTCACCAAACATGATGTCCTCCTCTAGACACTGATTCCTTCTGACGACTTGACCCCAACAAGAGTCAAACAATGCTATGTTGTGATTCATGAGGTTTCCACTGACAACTTTCTGATAGCATAATGTTAGGCCTCTGTTCTTACTTAGTTTGGAAGTTCTGTTGAAACCTGTCCACCCTAGTGACCCCACTGTGTATTTAAAACTCTAATAGGCTGCCAAACATCTAGCATCATAGCAACACACAAACCACCGTTGTATGGTCAACTGGCAGACTGGTGGTGGCAATAATGGCATGCTGCTATTATTGTCAGTTGCTGTCAAGTTGATTCCGAAATCATGGCAACTCCATGTGTGTCACAGTAGAAGTGTACTCTGTAAGATTTTTAAGGCTGCAGCTTTTCAGGAGCATCGCCAAGCCTGTCTCCCAAGAAGCCTCTGAGTGGGTTCAAATCACCAATCTTTGGGTTAGTATTTGAGCACTTAACAGTCTGAGCCACCCAGTGGCACGCTGCTGTTGTTAAGTGCTATCAAGTTGGTTCCAACTCGTAGCAATCCCATGTACAGCTGAATGAAAAACCAACTGATCCTGTGTCACTCTCACGATCTTTATTATACTTGAGGATCCGACTCGACGGCACTTGGCTGGCTAGTGTGGTAACCATTGTAAAACCTTCTGTGTGAAATCCAGTAGCACAACCACAGTTAGAAGTTTCTGCTCTTTCACAGCATGACATTAGGCATACAAGGACTGACAACTAAGTTTGCAAATTCATTCTAGAAAAATGCTACATACTTCATTGCTGAATATCACTATGGTTATCTTCAAAGCACTTCCCTTGGGAAGCTATGCACCAATGCCATACCTAGTCCACACTTCAAAGCAGTTTTGTAACTCTTTTTCTGGAACAGCCATCAAAGCTGTCGTCATATCACCCTTGATGTCCTAAATGTCATCAAAATGTTTTCCTTTCAGTATTTCCTTTATCTTTGGGTAAAAAAAAAAAGTCATTGGGGGCCAAGTCAAGTGACTACGTAGGGTGTTTCCAATACAGTTATTTGTTTACTGGCTAGAAACTTCCTCACAGACAACCATGCAATTAAGTTCACAAACTTGCCACCGTGTCACCGTATGCAATGGCCATTCCAGAAAGAGCTCCAAAATTGCTTTGAAGGGTGGACTAGATGCTGGCATCAATGCATAGCTTCTCAAGGGGAGTACTTGAAAGGTGACCATAGCGATACTCAGCAATGAAGTGTGTAACACTTAGAACAACTACATTCATGGACTTAATTGTTAGACCTCATACACATCCAAGAAACAACTCACCTGAGAGATGATTGGAGGGAAGGACTCTCAAGAGATGTAGAGAGTATGTAAAGAATGTCAAGCCTGGAAAGTTCAGGTCACTTGCACAGGCTCCCACCATCATTCAGCAGTCCTCATCCCATCCTCAGTCCCTGCTAGGAGACAACTTGTGAGAACGGCCAGTTCTACGTCTTATCTCAGAGTTGAAGTTGCTATGTCAGACCACCTTGGAAAGTTGGAAAAGAAATGCAGGGACAGGCTAAAAGTGAGCCTGAGTTTTCAGCACCAGTGACCTAGGAAATAGTGACAGTCTTCAGTGACAATTCACTTGGAAATCAGTTAATACATTTGGATATAGAAATAGAAATATTGTTTTAAGAGCTGATGTACCAAAATGAAATACAGAGAACCTTAAATATATGTATATATTTTTACTGCTTTTAAATTATTTAATAAGAGAGATACATCATCTGTCTCAATTGCTCACTTCTTCACTGCTCAAAACTGAACACTAGGGAAAGCTTCATGTCTACATGAAAAATTAATTACTTTTCTTTCAAACCATGGAGCTCTGATTTGTTTACCTTCAGCCACTTATCTTCTACACAAATCATTAAGTTCTTTTTTACAGCAAAGAGAAGGGTATGGAGCTAAATAACTGACCAAGTTCGGAAATAAGCCTCAAATATCCATTAAAATACTATCTTGTTAATTCACATTTAATGACTGGGAAATCATTCGCTGAGTACTATGCTATGCAAATCAACAAGCAAAAACACATGAAAAAAATTAAGAGCAGTGCATCACAACCCATAGCTATCATTTATTGTGACAATTCTAGTTCTGCTTTAATTATTCATTATAGTACTTTAAGCAGAGTATAAATGCGCTGCAGTATATTTTTTTAACTCAAAAACTATGCACTACAAGACCTCAGGAGTGCTTTCTTCCTATTAAACTCTTTCTACAATCAGTAAGAGACTGACTGTTAAGAGAATTTCCAAAGTTTAGAATTGGCAGAGCAGAACAAATTATGTTCTACTGTTTACCCACTTTCACAATTTGGAAACTTTAAAAAAACAAAGATTCTGTGTTTTTCAAAAATGTTCTTTGGAGAAAATGAGCACTGTAAACTTAGCTTAATAAAATTCTTGGGATTAAATCTTTGGGTCTTCAAAGCTTTTCCTTGGAGGAGAGGTAGGTAAGAAACCAGAGATACTAAGTCATCAAAGCCATGTTCTACGAAATATTAAATTTTCTCTTTAAAGTCTATTTATTAAACAAATTACACAGATTGGAAGGCTTAAATCTATCAACAGATCTTTTTCTCTTCGAAAATGATATGAAGAGAGAGAACACAGGTGACAGACTACAAAGAGTCATGGATCAATGAAAATTAGATAAGACCAAGGACACCTGCCTTGGAAACGGCCAAGAATAGATAGCATGTATGGATTGCTGCTTTCTGATGGGGTGGGGTAAGAGAGGTGGGAAACTGAGTTCCTTTCTGCTTTTACTCAATCAGACAGAGGACTTCAATAATGCAGCCTCTAGACACTGTATTGCCACTGAGTTTCCGTACCTGTTGACACTTTAGGACACTGGTTATTCTTCAGCAAAACAGTATTCAACCTGCTGACTCTTCACGAAGGTAACTTGATGTCCAATTTATTTATTTATTTTAAAAAAGGTATTTTGGGGAGTATTTAAAGGTTAAAACCTTTTATATAACAGACAAATTTTGCCTTGCTACAGCAAAAAGGTTGTTGCAAAGTAATATACCTCTAGAAATGAATAGCAGGGAGGAGAAACATTTTCCTTCCTCTTCTACAGACTAGAGGGCACTGTAGTATAATCTTAGTAGAGATGTCTTCAGCCTTTTGGTATCCCCAGACATTTGCGCATCACTTATTGAACAATTACTTCAAGCTAGTACATAGTGGTGCTGTCTACTGGCCAGCCTTTAAGTTTGGGCAGTAACACCATCCTAGAGTGAGCAGCAGCAGGGCTTATCTGGTTATTTCAGTATACATGTATTTTTTTATTTTATTAAAGTGAATAGAAAACAAGAAGTCATGATGTATTAATCCTAATGACAAGGGATTCAGGTCTCAAATGGACAATCAACTGGCCCTTAGTCTTGATCTGAGAGTTGGATGATCATGTATTCAATGGCAAATTAAAAAGATTTTAGAAAGTACAAAATGGTGGAAATTTATATTCAAAGGTTGTACCTAAAACTAGATCTAACTAGAGGACATGATGTTGAGTGAAAGTAGTCAGCAACAGAAGGACAAATATTGTATGAGAGCCCTACGATAAGAACTTAAAAGCAGACTCATGCATAACAGAAAAGGCTCTTTGACTGTTGCAAAGGTGGGGAGGGCAGGAGAGTGAGGTAGGGAGGGTTTAGATTAGACAGGTGATAGAAATTTGGTTGGTTGAAATTGGTGACAGCACACATTAGTAAGAAGATCAATATTAAAGGGACTTCAACATAACTTGTGTACTCCTCCTATCTTAACCCAATATTGCAAGGACAGAGTAGCTGGGGCGGGGGGGCCAGGGACAGGGTTCTTGGGGGAAAGCGTGGCAAACTGGCACAACTAGCGTTTTGCTAATGAGGACTCTCCGCATCCCTCATTGGTGTGCAGCGTCTGGGGTCTTAAAAGCTGCCATCTGACAGTACAGCAAGTGGTCCCATCCAGGAACGGATGATCACTGAGGTCCATAATGACACGGGGGAATGAGAACCCAGGAGACAGACAGACCTACGTGAGTGGGTGATTACATCAACTTGTGATCAGAAGAACTAGATGGTGCCTGGCCACCACCAGTAATAGCCATGATGGAGCTCACAAAGTTGAGTCTGACCGGCAACGCAACAAAAAATAAGAGTGCACCCTGAGATCTCTACTAAAAGACCACAATTGATGGTCCAGGGGCTTCGAGGTTCCCCTGGGAGCATGGCCCCTGGCCCTGATGCTGCCCCTGTCTATAAACCATAATGAAGGTCAACTTTTGGGACAGCAATGGACTAGACTTGGTGACGCAGAGTGACCATATTTTGTGGGCACTTTATGGTTCTAGGCATCTATAGGAGACGGTCCTGCTGACCTCGTACTGGAGAAAGGTGAGTGGGTGGGGAGGAGAAGATACAAGACTGCTGGGAGGATAGGACATGAATGGAGCAGAGAGGAGGAGTGTGCTGTCACCATGCAGGGAGAGCAGTGGAAGCTGCAAACAGGTGAGCACGCAAGTTTATATGGGAATCTACATTTTCATTCAATTGTAATAAAAAAAAAGATCTAATTAGAAATTTCATTATATATTTAATTATCTGGGTATGGAAGTCACCCATAACCCCCATTAAATACAGAACTGTTGTTAAAATGTAAGATTGTTTTTTGTTCCTCTTTTTAACAGAAACACAAATGAGTTTAGAAGATAGGCTACTTCTGCAATACACTCAGGAAAAGGAATTTCACCATTACAGAGCTCAGATACAGCAAATGCTGCTGAGTTTCTACACGTGTTGATCTTGCAGAAGTATCTTTTATATATCACAAAGCAGATATCATTGGAGCATTCAGTGAATGTTTTCAGACTTGCAACATACATGCTGCAAAATCAACCCCCAGTTATGCTGACTTCCACACCCAGATAAATACATAATGAAACTTCTAATTAGATTTCTTTAGGCACAATCTTTGAATATAAATTTCCACCATTTCATTCTTTTTTTAACATAGATGGGGACTCTCTGCTTCTTATTTTTTTGAATTATACTAGAAATTGTGCCATTCAGACACCCTTATTTTATGCCGAAGGAATGAGAATGTGACAAGTCACCCAGTTCTAACACTGTGAAAGCATTGGCTACAGGCAGCCTTTGCTTCAGGCTCTACACTTTTCCTGTGTCAACGTGTGTATCTGTGAGGTGTGAATGCCTAGATACAAAGATGATCAATGCCAGACAAATACGTCAGTTGGTAGCTGTGCAAAGCAGAAGGCCCTCCGGAGGATACAGAGAAACAGACAAGATGGACTTTTCTTTGCTAAGATACTCTTATTCTGTGGTTAGTGGTATGCAGTTTATGTGAGTGATGACAGTTTAGTTATGATTAAAATGAAATGCCATGTGTTTTCAATAGGACACAATGGCAAGACAAAGGTTTATGAGCAAGAGGAAAACAACTACACACTGATCCTGTATTTTTATAAAGGATTCAACCTTTAGAAAGCCTCTCATATTTTTTGCTGATTAGAATGTCACAATATAGCTCTTATTAATTACATGTGCTATTATACAGTCACTTTTAAGTGATGGACTAAGTTTAAAGCACTCCTCCAAACAGTGAAATTTTTACAATGATTTATGAAGTTTTACACTTGTTCAACTTCTACAAATTCTCTTTGATAAATGCCATAGTGTCTGCATTTATATCATCATGTATTATGATAAAGAGGAAAAAAATGTCATCAAGTCAATTATAACTCATAATAATCCCATAGGACAGAGTAGAAGTGCCCTGTAGGGTTTTCAAGGAGTAGATGGTAGATGTGAACTGCCGACCTTTGGTTAGCAGCTGAGCTCTTAACTATTGTGGCAGCAGGGTTCCAATGACAGCTCTGTGGAAGAGCTGTGGGACAGTTCTATTCTGTCCTCTAGCTGGAATGGACTAAATGGCAATAAGTTTTGGTTTGCACTATTTACAAATTTAAGATATTTTGGAAGGACAGTTTTCTGCACAAGATTTGAGTTCATATTCTATTATTGCAAAGGTGGTCATCTTTCCATGTATAAAAAAATAAAGAATGTCAAAATCATTTTTTAAAAAAGAGTAACAGTAAATTAGAAACAAATATATTGGCATGCAAACATTAATAAAACTTTCCAGTAAAAAGGTAAAATAGATAAAATTTAAAATCAAGGCATAAAGAGTCACCTCCACTTTTTTAGCTCCTTTTTCTCTAGTACATCTTTTCTTTATTAACCTCAGTCCTCACAAAAGCAAATCATCAATACACAGGATATATGTAACACAAGATCACTGCCACCAAAAGAAAGGATGCTGGCCTCTCAAGCAAATGCACACTGGGACCAAGTCTTCCCTAAAGGAGCCAAGCTGTTGCTAGGTAAGGCAGGAAGGAAAGGGGAAAAACACAGACTGCAAATTACCAAAGTGGGAGAAAGTGGGGACAAATTAATCTGGCATTTATTGAGCACATACTAGGCTCAACACTGCTAGGGGCTCGGAATCCAAATTTCTAGAGTCCATACATTCCTTATGGAAATCTCTTTGCTGATTTTTCTTTTTAATTTTGCATTTTAAAATAATTTTAGACTTTGAAAAGAGCTCTAAAGATTATATAACTGGTTCCAACTCATAGTGACCCTAGAGGACTGGGCAGAACTGCCCCATGGCATTTCCAAAGAGTGACTGGTCCTTCTGATTAGTAGCCATGTCACTTAACCACTGTACAACCAGGGCTCCCCCTTTCACCTAGCTCCCACTAATACTGATGTCTCATACAACTCTCCCATAACTAACAAAGAAACTAGCCTTGGTATGCAATACTATTAACTAAATGCTCTATTTGTATTTCATCAGTTTTTCTGACCAAGGACCCATTCCAGGATGCTAAATTGCACTTAGCCACCATGTCTTCTTAGTCTCTTTCATTCTGTGACAATTCCTCGGTCTTTCCTTTCATGATTCGATATTTTTGCTAACTGACATTTAAACAATGAAAAGATGAGCGTTGAAGTTCTATGGGGAGCTGCTTTTTTGCCTTAGAGGGATGGAGAGAACGTTCACAGAAAAGCGACAATTGAATTTGGTCTTGAAAAATCAAATGAGATTTTAACAACGCATTATTCACATCTGCATCTGTTCAATATATTCTTATCGTAACAGGAGGAACATTTGGCACTAGGAATACAGACTTGAACAAGACAAGTAATGGTCTCTGCTCCCATGCATCTTATGGGACGCTAAACGAGCCATCACAAGTGCGTTGAGAACTACAAAAAAGAGATAAGAAGGACAACAGACATACCCAACAAATGGATCTTATTTCATCTTAGAGGCCAGAAGAGCTTCCCTAGAAGAAATGACAGTAAGCCGAGATGTGATTACCAACTGCTTAGGTGGAGGCGGAAGCACGAGTGGTCTAGGAAGAAGAAACTGCAAAGGCCTAGAGTCAGAAGCATTCAGCATCTTCAAATAACCGAAAATGCTGTGTCACTGAAACATACACTAGAAGACAGTAGGATAAACAGGAAAGTGTTAGATGGTATTGGAAGAGAGAGCAACTGCCTGTTAAACATGAGAAATTTAAAATGAGAAAAAAGAAGAGAAAAATGGGTAGAAGAGTGAAATACATTGAGACTCCTATACAAAATGATGACACGACGTTTTTCTGAGCTATCTGGATAGCACAGTGTTGCACAAATATAAAGATCATGCCAATGGAAGAATAATATACACAAAGGATCAAAAGATATCTGGGGATTGGAACAGTGTTGTGTTCTCCCACACAATGACAAAGATTAGAAAACTGTCAAAACTGCAGCACAAGAAAATAAAAAAACCTATAAAATAGAGATATTTATTATTTCCCGCCACAGAACAACATCATTTAAACTGTAAGAATGCTGTGAAACTTCTTTAAACATAGTTTAATGGTTCGGTGTTGTCTTATTACATCACACAGGAGACGTTATGTTAGTGTTTACTGCTTTTAAATGTCCTGATCTTGGCTGAAAATGTAGATTCTGACAGCAGGCAATATAAAAATCCACAAGAGCATGAGATGGACTATAGGGTGTACAACACAGTTTGTACAACACAGTTTGTAGGACGGCAGTAGACTAACACACAGGGTATGGCTGGCGACCAGAAGCCAGAGAAGAGTGACAAGTCAGTGAAAAACTTGGTCACAGAAATCAAAGGAGAGGCTTTAGGAAGGAGGCACTCCTCCCACAGTGGGTGAAGCCAGATGAGCAATGACAATGGTTCCTGCCATCTGGCCCCTAGGTTAGCTGCCACAGGTGACCTTCTATAGAATACTTTTAGGACAGCAATGTGTTTGACATCATATAAAGCTAAGTTGAGGAGCAAAAGTGATCTGAAGCAACAGTTGTACTTACTGAAATGCTCTTCCAGAGGTTTTGTCCGTAAGTGAAAGGAGGAAGATAAGAGAACAGGTACAGAGGAGTGGAGGTGATATTGTTACGGAGGGGATTATGTTCCCAGGCTGACGAGAAAGAGCGAACTGGGTGGAGCTGTCTGATGAGACAGGTCCGTATGTTTCCAGCATCCTTCAAAGCAGACAGAGCCCTGCTGGTGTAGCCTTTAAGTGCTGCAATGCTGCAATCCATATGATGCACTCCTGGGAAACCCTAATGAGGCAGTTCTACTTAGTCCGACTGGGTTGCTGTGAGTTGGAATTGACTTAATGCCAAGAATTCTGTTTTTCTGTTTTTCTCCAACCTTCAAAATGTTTTTCTTGCAGACTTAGGAGAAGGGAATGCACGATATCTGCCTTGGAAACTGACCACTCTGAAAACAACATTTCAATTTAAAAGGATCTCAGAGAAGCCTGTAGCTCCACCAAAGCTGCCTCTGACACAGTAATTCTGTCCCTAAGTGGAGGTAATGATTTGATCACAAACAGCCCAGCACGAAACATTCCTCATCTGTGTATGTGTGTTAATATCATTTACTGATTTATTTTTTTTTCAAATTTCTCATTAACCAACTTTATGTATTAATCTTTTTTGGAAAAAAAATAATAACATCCCTTCTAAAGGTCCCTGTTATGTACTTTCTTCGATTTGCTCTTTTGCCGTTTTAGTTGACTGGCTGCATTAGCTCCTGGTGACCCCAGTTCCGGGTACTTCCCTCTCATCGCCACATACGGCCTCTTTAACACCAGCCACCATACCCTGCCAGTGTTCTCTGGGAAGAAGGAGACAAGGTCATCTCTTGAGAGACAGGAGCATGAAGGTGGAGCAGATACTTGAGGTGAGTGCTAAAGCTAGCAGGGTCCAGACTAATAGGCTATACACCTGTTCAGTACTGATAAGAGTTTTGAAAACTGTTTCATATGCAAAACTAGTTTCACCCTAAAGTCTATTTGCAGAACATTTCAATAAGGCTGTTTCATCCCCAGCTCACACGGTCATTTTAAGACTTATCTCTTTCAACCTTGTGACAACAGTCATAGTTGAATCTCCACACTCTATTCTCTTACTTTGTCTTAATATATACCCAATTAGGATTTACTGAGAGTTTAACAATTGCAGTCTTGGTCAACCAAGTAATTATTTTTGAAGCTGCTAAAATGAAGGTGGATACAAAATGCAAGGAAATACAGTATGTGAGGTTCTTCTCCCCAAATATCTTTTGACTCCATTTCTTTCTCTTTCTCCTCTCCTCTCCCATTTCTTTTTCTTTGCCCCAGACTAGTTCTCTACTAATGTATCTAACATACTAACCCCAGTCAGCTGACTCAATATAACAAAATAGTTTCAAATTGCTTCCACAATAAGTCAAATCTTCTAAAAATTATATTACAATGTTCATAAACTCATACCATACAAAATATCTATCTCACCCACACAACCTCCGTTTCTTACCTCATCTTAACTGTAATCACAAATGCCCTCCTATTTATCATCAGTGCATTTAATCAAAGTTTTCTTTTACTGCACTCTCAAGCATCTTCAGTATCTGAAGATCATTATTACCAGGATGACTGGGACAGTGGTAGTGCACAAAATTCAGACATAGAAACAACTGGCTTATTATTTGCTTGGAAATAACTGCCCAGGAACCCATTTTTTCCTGTTCCTCCTTGCTTGTACTATTTTCCTGTCCTCTGTCACCTAGGCCATTTGCCTTCTACTTAAGTAGGAAAGGTGACGCATGGGTGAGGAACCTTTAGAGCCCCAATTCCATCTTTAGAGTTGGAGCTTCTCCTGGGTTCTATAAAATGTAATTTTGTGTTTGGGGTTTACAGTGCTCCCAGGTCATCCACAGTCAGGATCAGGAGCTAGGACACTGCCATCACGATATTAACACCTGAAACATATTGTAGCCACAAGCCTATTGCAAAAAATGTTTAAACAAGAGCTAAGAAATGTGTCAGTCCTATAGCCTTTCCCCTTGCGGAGCTACCAAATTAGATCTAGGGTTGAGGTATACAAGCACAGCCCCAACCTAGCAGCACCTGGCTCCTAACCTAAAAAAGCATTTTGAGGACAAGAAAGAGTAAGTCTGAGACACAAACAGACAATCTGAAATGAAGAGATCAAAGAGCACAGAATTAGAAATTTTTTAAAAAGTGAACCAGAAGAGTCATCTCTGTTCAAATTTATGAGACAGTGATTTTTAAACCCTATAGATTTTTAAGAAGTACCTCAAGGACAAAGCGGTTAAGTCTCCAGGCCCTAAAACTCCTCTTAACCAGTGAAGCTGCATTTTTATTTCTTTCACTTAGTGGACCTCCATGTCACACATCAATTTGAGGGCTACATTCTGCAGATCAGAAAAAGAAGAAAAGGTTTAAAAACCATTATGCCATTCATGCAATCCTCCATTCAGCAAACATTGACCGAACATCTACTATGTGCCAAGTACTATGCTAAGGGATGGAGACACAAAAATAAGTAAGGCATGGTTACTGCACTCAAGTAGTCCTTCCTGGGGAGATAATACAGGAAACAATGCTTGCCGCACAACACAGAGGTGCTATGGTGGAGGAAGAACAAGTTTTTAGATGCTTTAACATCTGGAAACTGGCTTTTGAGGCTCTGCTTATACATTCCCAGTGGTGGGAAATTTACCAAGATAGCCAGCTCTATTTTTAACACTTCTAATTATTTAAAAATATCTTTAGGGCTGGAAGCTATCTTCTTATGCTTGCTGTGGCTTCAACTCACTAGCTCAAGTTCTGTCTCTAACTCTATAGAGACTATGTCTATTAACCTTTTCTACAACACTGCCTTTTAAGATTTGACTTCAGTCATCCTCGCCTCCCTCTGATTTTCCACTGTCCAAGCTGTGCAGCTTTTATTTATACCAATTATATCACAATTTCATCTAAGCAAGGCAAAAATGAAGAGAATATTGGGAGAAAGGAGATTTGAAGAAATGGCTCTTCTATGTGAGATGCTGATTTCATCTGTGATAACTGGAAGAGTAATCATGGTGATATCCTAGACTCAAAATATATAAAATCATTAAATGAAATTATGTATAGTAAAGGAAAACCTACTGGCATAGTTGTTAAGTGCTATGGCTGTTAACCAAAAGGCTGGCAGTTTGAGTCTACCAGGTACTCCTTAGAAACTCCATGGGGCAGTTCTACTCTATCTTGTAGGCCATTTGGAATCAGCTTGATGGCAGTGGGCTGAGTTTTGGGTTTATATATAACAAAATGCAGACCCAAACCCACTGAAGTTCATTTTCTTCATTATTAAAATTCAAAATAACTGGAAATCTAGAGGGTAGCCAAAACCATAAATCAACGTACATAAAAACAGTTTATTGATGTAACATAATACAAGACACATTCAATGCACTGTCTCTCATTAACAATGCATCCTTCAATGCACCATGTGAAAATAGGGTAAACACTGTGTGTTTAATATAGTTTCTATCAATCCTTGTCCACATAACAGAGATATACTGCCTGTCGTAAATATGTCTTTAATTTTCACTGACTAAACCTACAATTTGGTGTACTCTAGATCAGTCAGTCAAGGAAAACCAATTTGTTACAAAATAAATAATACCTGTGTTTCTAGATTTCATGGGCAATATGGACTTTTCATTAAATTTTACTATTTCCCTCTTAGTTACTTTTTAATTATTTGAACCTTTTAGAAAATGATCACACCTAAATAACATTTTAAAATACTTTGCATAACTGATTTTATAAAACTTTTTTTTTTTTTTTTTTTTTTTTTGCTCTCTCTATGCACGCAAATTTAGGTATATATTGGGCTAGGAAAGTTTGAAAGCCAGTATAAAATTTAACATACATTTAGCTTTATTTCTCTAAAAAGACTTAACTATTTAAGATAAATTTTGTGAACACAAGCTTTGCATAAGTAGTATGCTTTAATTTTAATATGAAATTTAAATACTTCCCACTTCTAAGAGAATTGAAATAATACATAAGGCTGTTTCAGGCAAATACAAATTAAAATAAATAACATGTGCAGATGTTCTTATGAGGTGTATCAAATTTTGCTTTGGTCTTCCAGACAGCCTAGACCAAAAGGAAAACACACCAAAAAAATTAATTACATTTAATTCATCTGCTAAGATAAACCATTCATGTTTCTTGGGGAAAACAAACATTTTTACTATCAAATTCTTAAACAATTTATCAAGAAGTACCAATCAAGGAAATTTTGCAAAATGAACGTCTAACAACATCATGCCTTCAACAGAAGCACCATAGTAGACTGAAAAGCAATTCTCAGAAAACTGTGTATTACACACTTCTTTAATAATCTAAAGGCATAGCATTAATGTCAGTTAAGCCAAGCCAAGTGCCGTCGAGTCGGATCTAATGTCATTTAGTGAGTGTTTTTTATGAAGTCCCTGGGTGGTATAAACACCTAACAGCTCAGCTACTTACTAAAAAGTTAGTGGTTTGAGTCCACCCAGAGGAAACTCAGAGAAGGGCCTGGTGATCTACTTCTGAAAAGTCAGCCACTGAAAACCCTACGAAGTGCAGCTCTGCTGTGACACACATGGGGTCAGAACAAGTCCGAAGTGACTTGAAGGCAACTGGATCAAGGGAAGAATCCATGGAAAGTAGCTCTCTGGTAATTGTTAATTCATAGGTGAAACTTAAATGTAAAGAAAACTGACAACTAATATCTCCTTTATTTCTCTTCCTCAGGTGCAACTGTTACTAGATAGAGATGGAAGTTACTTCAAGATTAAATTCTAAGGATTACCTTGTAATCATGCCTGGAAGAGAATTTTAGATACCAAACACGAAAGTAGAAAACCACCATTGCACTTTAGAGCCTGTCAAGCCATCTCTAGCCTTCTCCAAGGTAAAACATTGCCTCACCTTCCCACAAATCACCCATAGCAGTATCTAGAACTAAACTTGCCCACAACACACAGCTCTGGACGTGCTCAAATTTCCTGGCAAAGTACTCATTTGAAATTCTAAAATACTGTGTCAATGACTACTGTTTCTCTAAACATTTCTGTAGTCCAAGACTTGGCAGAGCTTTCAATCAATAGACACACAATGTGGACCTCCCGAAGGAGACAGAGAATGTGCAGTGAATTTATCTGATCACAACTTCCCTGCTTTTTTCAAAACATTTCATTGTGCTTTAAGTAAAAATTTACAATCCAAATCAAACCCCAAACGCACGCCGCTATACTACCCTAACTGCTCTCTCTACTCCCAACCCCATGACGGCACACTCCCCCTTTCGGTAGCCTTCCCATATCTGTTCAACCAACTCCTGTCCCCCTCCTGCTGCTCAGTCAGCTTAAGCCAACAAGCATATTCTTCACCAGTATTACTCTACATCTTATAAGTGTTCTATGTCTTATAGCCCAGTCCAGTCTTTGCCTGAAGAGTTGGCTTCAGCACTGGTTTCAGCGCTGGGCTAACAGACAGTCCTGAGGCCAAGCCATCTGGGGACCCTGCAGTCTGATAAAACATCAAGCATGGGCGTTTAATAGAGTTCTAGTTGTGCATACCCACTTTTCTCCTGCTACTTCAAGGACTTTATGCTGTGTTCCCAGACAGGGCAGTCACGCCCCCCCCTTTTTTTAAGCATCTTGCAAGACTGATGCTCTACAGTTTGGGAATTAGCACCAGAAATGCTATATAAGTCAGAATATTTTAAGGACAGTTATTGCCACCTTAGATCCCACTCAGTGATGCAAACTTTTAATATGCTCAGCTACTAACCAAAAGTTTATAGGTTTGGGCCCACCCAGAGGCATCTTGGAAGAAAGGCCTGATAATCTACTTCTGAACATCAGCTATTGAAACCCTCATAGAACCCACTTCTTTCTACTCTGACACACATGGGGTTGTCATGAACTGAAATTATTTCTACTCAGTGGTAAGAGTGGTGTGATAACAGTGACAGATCACCACCTCAGGGGGATAAAAAAAAAGACAGTGTTGTTCCAGTGAAATGTATGTTTGGTTTACAGCTGTATGGACTCGTCAAGGATCTTCTATGCTCAATTACCCTTAAGATATGTCCCCAGGCATTATGAATGGATCAACCTTCAAAAAAGCATTGCTTATCATTACTGGAAAATTGCTAACAAAAGAACAATAGCTTTAAGTAACTGACATGGAGCTACTCCTCAAAACAACGATGTGACACCAAGATTGCCAAATTTCTAGAGCTAGAGAAGGAAATTCAATCTCTTCAGCCTAAAAAGAAATATTTTTCTATTCAACTATGTCAGGAGGTCATTCAAGTAACAAATCTCATAATCTTAATAGTAAAACAAATTAAAACCGAAACAGCTCTGAAATATTAGACTACTGCACACCATTTGATACTGAGATCTAATCTATTAATAGATCATTCCTCTCCTTTACAGTGCTGTCATCAAAAAAGGACTTAAATATAGTTTTTGAAGAATCATCATCAGCCTAGTCTCAACAGCAATAATGAACGATATTATTGTGCTATATGCTGTGGTTTATTCATATTAAGCCATTAAACTCTTACAACAATCCTATGAGATCAGTATTAGTACCATAACTATTTACCATGAAAGGAACTGAGGCACACAGAAGACAGGCAGACCCAAAAAGGGTATGTCAGATCAGCCTATCTAGCTTCAGAGTCCATGGGCCCAGCTGCCTCTTTACTTTGGACTGGTATGATAGGGCCAACCACTCCACAAGAGAGGATGTAGGGAGACTTGATGATAGATCTTTAATGGAGCCGACAATCTGACACTGGTCCTGGCTGAGTCTTAGGAAAATGAAAAAGAATATACCAGCAGTTAATACTATCACGTTGTTAGTTATGTGCCATTGAGCACGGAGTAGGTTCCAACTCATAGCGACCCTACGCACAACAGAACGAAACACTGACTGGTCTGCACTATCCCCACAATTGTTGTTACGCTATTTCTGTAGCCACTGTGCTGACTCGACGGCAGTGGGTTTGGTTTGTTTTTTGGTGTCAGTCTATCTCCTCGAGGGTCTTCATCTCTTTTGATGACCCTCTACCAAGCATAACCATTTGCCCTTCTTGACAACATGTCCAAAGTACATGACATATACTCTGCCCATCTTTGGTTCTAAAGAACATTCTGAATGTATTCCTTCCTAGACAGATTTATTCTGGCAGTCCAGGGTACATTCAGTATTCTTAGTTAACATTATAATTCAAAGGCGTCAATTCTTTGATGTTCCTTATTCTTTGTCCAGCTTTCACATGCATATGAGGCAAACAAAAACACCATTGCTTGGGTCAGGTGCACCACAGTCCTTAAAGTAATGTCTTTGGCTGGCTTGCTTTTTAACACTTTAAAGAAGTCTCTTGCAGCAAATTTGCCCTATGCAATGCAATGTGTCATGGTTTCTTAATTGCTGCTTCCATGGGTGTTGACTTTGGATCCAAGCAAAGTGAAATTCTTTGCCACTTCAATCTTTATTTCCATTTATCATGATGTTGCTTATCGTATAGCATAGTAGTGTAATTTCTATACAACAGCATATACAAATAGTATAATAGTTGCATCTAAATCAGGCTAGCTCCTCATACAAGTTAACTGATTGCAAGTGAAAGATACGCACATTACTCAAAAAACTGCAAAGAGCTTTCATGGTCAACTTGGAAAATTAATGGAGTTATTTTCAGAAAATAATGTAGACTAGAGTTTACCCAGAGAAAACTACACCTAAAGAATGCAAGGATTGTGACTGAAGAATTGAGGGCAGAATCTCAATTATCTGGTAATGATGAACAATCTCCTTGGGACAGTTAAGATCACTAAACATAAAGGGATACTAACTCTTACTGTGTAGGAATGTTCTAAAGCCTATCATATTAGTAGAAACGTCCCACGATGACGGTAACGGCCAACCCTCACTGTGTTTCCTCAGAGCCAAGCCTTCTCCTAAGAGCTTCACAGGTACTAAAACACTTGTTCCTTGTAAACAGGCCAAGGAATGTGCAGACTGAAAGGAAAAGGCCTTGTCACTTACCCAGATAGTGGCTTCATGAAACTTTGAACCAAGGCAGTCTGGTTCCAGAGCCTGCACTCACCACCATACCATAGCTGCCTCAACTAGAGAAGGCAGTCCTCTGGTTATCAAAGGAAATTTCACTTTCATAAGCTATTTCTTTGAAGCCTACTGACTTTGTTCATTTATAACACTAATAATTAAACCTAAGCATCAAATCAACTCAAAGTTTTCTTTTCTTTTCTTTTCTTTTCATTCCATTCCACTCAACAAATTTTTATTGCTATGCTACCTAGTGGCATGTACTATGCCAAGTCCCTGAGCCACAGAAAAGAGTAAAACTGTCTGTTCTCAAGGAATATACACTCTTAGCAATAAATAAAGGTGTTGGTGATATGCTGGCTTATATTTTGGAGGGCATGTTTTTGTCAAAAGACATAAGAGAATAATACCTTAGTAAGTCCATAAGCAAAAACAATGGAAGGCTAAGTTTTAAACACTTTTCTTATTCTTAAAAAAAAAAAGCAAATTCTGGGATGGTAATTGTTTTTAATTTGATCTGAGATATCCATCTCAAAGACTGGCAGGCAAATAATCAATAACACTGGCCCCATGATTAGAGATAAGAGAAATTCTTTCTGGTTTGCTGACTAGGCTGACAGTTTTCCTTTGTTACAAGGTAAGTAAAGCTTATAGTTATTCTTGATCAGGCATTTCCATCTTTGACTTATTCAGGTTGCTATCTCTAGAACCATAATTTTTGACCTTCATTTTCTCCATAACACACATTGGTAAATGATGTTCACTTATGACATTCTCTAAAAATTATTTCATTTTTAATAAAAACAAATTGTGATGAAGTTAACAAAGACCACAACACATGTCTCTGGCATGATTTTTACAAAAGTTATTTCCTAATCATGTGGATGATGAAACTGCAACGTAAAAGACCTCAAAATTTTGTCATTTTATGTGGAACAAAATTCGTAATATTGACTACAATCATTTGAAATCTTTTTTTTATCTTGAGTCTGTGTTCCCCAGTGCTGTGGTGCAGGTGCATTACTGAAGAACAAGCATAAGAAAATGTTATTGCTGTGTTGTAAATTACAGTATATAGAATTTATAGATTTTAAATCATAATAAATATGAATCATGTTATTGCAAACTTTACTTACTTACCATCTTTTCTACTTTGTTTTGCTAATTGTAACTGTGATGTAGTCACTAACATAATTAGGAACTGCCAAAACTTTTACTAGCATATCAGCAATGCACAATTACAGCCAACTGGCCGTTCCCGGTATGTGAGTTTCCATTCCACCCCCTTATCCTCCACATATGAAAGCATATCAGAAAGCCATGAGGATTACGATAGGTACACTATGAATTGAATTATGCCCCCTAAATGTGTCAACTTGACTAGACAATGATGACCTGTATTGTGGGGTTGTGCACCATTTTGTGATCTGATGTGATTATCCCATGTGTCGTAAATCCTAACTTCTGTGATGTTCAATGAGGTAGGGTTACAGGCAGTTATGTTAGTAAGATAGGACACAGTCTACAAGATTAGGGTGTATTCTCAGTCATTCTCTTCAGAGATATAAAAGAGACAAGCAAGCAGAGAAAGAGAGGGACCTCGTACCACCAAGAATGAAGAACGAGGAGATGAGTACGTCCTTTGAACCCAAGGTCCCTGTGCTGAAAAACTTCTATACCAAGGGGAGGTTGATTACAAGGACCTTCCTTCAGAGCCAGCAGAGGACAGGAAGCCTTCCTTTGGAGGTGGCACCCTAAATTTGAACTTCTAGCCTCCTAGACTCTGACAGAATAAATTTCCCTTTGTCAAAGTCATCCACCCATAGTATTTCTTTATAGCAGCACTAGACAACTAAGACAATGTATAAACGCAAATGTCCTTTAAGTTACATAAAAAATGAAACCATTAGAAAATCTTGGAACTTATTAGCAAATCTAGTATAACACAGAGCAGATCAAGATAAACTGATACATCATGACTCAGCCAGTAAGAACTGCTTGTGTTAACCACTGGCCCTCCAGAGATGCCTTCCCAGGCCACCTTTTCCCTGATGAGAGATTTGGCATTTTACACAGTACAGGAAGTTTAAATGATTTTTCAACCTGAAAAACCAAACAATCTGTACTTCCCTTGGCAGGAAAGCCAAAAAAATGAAGACACTGCAGGCAGTTGAAATAAGAAAGAAAATCATAATAAAGCCCAGAAAGAAACTAGTTTTCTTACTATGTGAGACATACATCACCCTTGTGGATGGCCCACTTCTGTGTCAACCAATATGCCTGATCATGAGGGAATTCACTTCCTAAAATACAAATCTCCTGCAAGAAAATAACATCAAATCCAACAGCAACCTTGTCAGAGCAGAATGCTGTTTTAGAAATACCCATTCATCCTTTCATATTCCAAAGGTTTTAAGCACTAAAAGGAATAAACATCCCCCAAAATTCACTAAGTGAGGAAAAATACTCTCATTCTCTTTTGGCAAATGCCTACTCGTTGAGTCACACCATCAGAGTTAGACTTGGTTAATTATGCATACCAAGGAAACAGTTCTTGGTAGTTGGGAAGACTGTAGACTTCTCAGACAAAGCTATCTGGAGATAAGAGAGGGGGGTGATTAGACAAGGAGCCAGCTAGCTTTAGGAGAAAAGGGTATTACTGTGACAGGGTACAGTCAGACAGAAAGAGGGTGGGAATCGTTCACAGTGTCCGTGTTCTCAGCTGGCAGAGATGTGGGTGGCAAGGATGGTATGACAGAATAGATAACTGCTATCAGTCACTGTAGCAGGTGCCAGAGATGGTACAGATCTTTCAGCTGTGAAGCTTCTCTGTGTAGGGTTTTCACTTGAAGAGAAAGATATTAAACAAGGCAAAGTACGGTACTGTGTCATCTTGTATGCTGGGGTAAAGACAATGCAAGACTTCAAATTTGACTTTTCCTCAGGGCTGCCTCCACCTGCCTCCACCTCACTAAACACATACATGTGACAGCTGGGAGTGTGAGTCAAACACTGGGTGAGGCACTTGGGGTGAAACCAACAATGAAACACAGATCTCATCCCAGGAATGCTCAGCACCTACTGACAATTCAACTAAAATTGAAAGCAAAGTAAAAGGAAGCATTCAGAGTGTTCTTTGCATGGGAGTTCCTCGTGAGAAACTGAGGCTAACGTAATCACAGCAGAAGTATCTTTGGAGAGGCCAAAGCTGCCGTTCTTAAGTTCTGGGGGGACCATGGGTATGTGGGTAAGGGTAACCTTTGGCTGGAAGCTCCGGCACACACAACAGTGCATACGAGATCTGACAAGTCCACAGATTTAATTGTTCTAAACGCTACATACCTCATCGCTAAACATCACTACAGCTACCTTCGAAGTACTCTCCTTGGGAAACTAGGCACTGGTGCCGGCACGTAGCACGCCCTGTGAAGCGATTTTGGAACTCTTTCTGGAATAGCCATTGTGCATGGTGGCAAGTTTGCCAACATATAAAGTTGTCTGTGAGGGAGTTTTTAGCCAGTAAACAAATAACTTCATTGGAACATCTCCCTACTCACCTGATCTCGCCCCCACTGACTTTTTCGTTACCCAAAGATAGAGGAAATACTCAAAGGAAAATACTTTGATGACATTCAGGACATCAAGGGTAATATGACAATCTCTCTGATGGCCATTCCAGAAAGAGTTCCAAAATTGCTTTGAAGGGTAGACCAAGTGCTGGCATCAGCGCATAGCTTCCCAAAGGGAGTACTCGAAGGTGACTACAGTGACATTCAGCAAGGAGGTATGTAGCACTTTTTCCAGGATGAGCTTGCGAACTTAACTGTCAGACCTCATACTATGGAGCCTCTGCGCCCATTGTTCACCTCCACCTTATAATGCCCGTCTCAGACAACTTCTTCAAGTTCATGTCAACATGAAATAGATGAAAACTTAGAGGAGCCTTCTAACGATGGAGATGATTCAGTGATACCCTGTTTATACTCAGGAAGAAGGAGACAACAGGTACAACAAACCATTTCAATAAACTGATTATGAATTACTTGTTCTGTCTCCTCCTAACGCATTTCACCCAGTGATTCAGGGTAGTACTTCTTAACTACTTAAGTTAGAGAATCACTTTTTGTTTGCTTTGTTTTATTAATTTCCTCCATTGTAGACCAATATTTTTGTAATTACAACAAAAAAGACACATATAAACCCAGATGTTTTCATCGTTACTTTCAACAGACATAAAATTTCTGCATCAAATTTCAACAAATGTTTCTAATTTTGACTCGATTTCTATACTGGTGTCATCATGGGCCAGTACAAACTGCTCACTGGGCATGGAATTCCTCAGGTATCCCTAGAGCAAAGGGAGTGCTAATCAGGATGAATCTTGAAAGATCACTCTGATTTATCCCGCAGGCTTCCTACTTCCTACTCTGTTTGGGTTTTAAATTCACCAGACTATATACTGTATATTGGAGAGCATGAATGTTGAGTCGCGTATTTGATTTTGCTAAGAAACAACACTGTTCTACAAAGAAAGTGACCGCTCTTCCAGGAATTCTGTGGTAGAGGAGGAACAGATTTGGAACCTACTACACTATATTTCTAAGGTCAGTGGTAATACTGCTAACCTTTCCTTGCTAGCTAATTTCCTTATTGTAAATGCCAACTGATTCCACTTGGCATTTATGATAACAGACAGAAAGGACCACTTTAGAGTCGAATTTAAGAAAAGAAAATGAAACATCTTTCAGTCTTGTTCAGTGACTCAGTTACCTAAGTGCTACCCCCCACCCCCCACTTATGCCATGCTCCTGGGTCACAATGTAAACAAAATTATACATAAAAATGAAGTTACAAGTTCTTTAAGAAGGAAAATGTTAAATAAATCAAATTTTTTTTATTCAAAATTTAAAAGACAAAGAACCACACATGGTATTTTAAGCCATGGACTCTATATGTAACAAGGCAATATCTGTCTGTCTGCCCTCTTGGGCTGGAGTCCACAGCAGGAGCTCTACGGGACTGTAGTACTCCTATTGGGAAAATCAGAGACAGAAATACCTCACGCTCATGCTTCCCTCCCCCAATACACATTTTATTCCTAATCAGGTTTCAGCATGTGGAGCTCAGCTCTCCTGGGAAATCCTGACTTTGTGCTGACAACAGTCTGAGTACTTCACCTTCCAGAAAACCCCTTCTGTAGCTGCCAGTGTACTTGTGAAGTGCCTTTCACAGAAAAAGTAACTTCAAAATAAAATGTATTAGAACTACTGTTTTTTAAAAAGGAAAATGCACATATCATTATTTCAAAATTTCACATTCCAACAGGTTTATTAGAAGGGAGAAAAAGGATACATCTTTTTTTTTCAGTTGGCAAAGCCAAGTGTCTTCGAGTCGGAAAAGGTTAAGCAAATCACTGTTAGGAAGAAATAATCAAGAAAACACAGGAACTGAACCTTGAACAGAGGGAAAAGGTCTTAACATACACCAAGTTTCTTGTCCTATGCCCTTTTGCCTAGAATTAAAAGATATTTACTCTACTTGGGGCCCTGCTGTTCTAAAGAGATCACTCACATTTTATCGCTGTGTTAAAATTAACTTGGTTCAGCCTCACGATAGACTTCACAAAGCACTAAGATTTTTTATGTCAGACAGTCTTTTTCTCTTTAAAAGTGTTCCAAATGTTAGATCTGTTTTCTGGTGGTTGGTGACAAATGTAGAGGATTTGTTTAACTTAATGTAGCCAGAAGTTTCCCAGGATCTGAAGAGCCTTGGTAGTGCCATGGTTACACACTCAGTCACTAAATGAAAGGTTGGTGGTTCACATCCACCAGTTGCCCCACAAGAGAAGGATGTGGAAGTCTGCCTGCAAAGACTACCCATTGCTATGATGACAATTTTGACACACAGTAACCCTACAGAACAGCATATAACCATCCCACAGGGTTTCTAAGGCTATAAATCTTTATGGAAGCCAACTGCCACATCTTTTTCCCATGGAGCTGTTGGTGGCTTTGAATCACTGACCATTCAGATAGCAATCAAGTGCTTTAACTACTGTGCCAGACTTGGAAACTGCCTGAGGCTGTCCTATAGGGTCACTATGAGACAGAATCCACTTGATGCCAATGGATTTGGTTTCCTTTTTTGTTCCTATGTTTTTAAAACTGCATAGCCCAAATTCAAAATATCACCACACTCTTCTTGTTAGGTGCCATTGAATTGGATCTGGTTCATAGCAACCCCATGGACAACAGAACAAAACACTGTGTGGTCCTGTGCCATGACCACAATCATTTTCATGCTTAAGCCCCTGATTGCATGTACTGTCAGTCCATCTCCTTGAGGGTCTTCCTCTTTTTTGCTGACCCTCTACTTTACCAGGCATGATGTCCTTCTCCATGAACTAATCCCTTCTGACAATATGTCAAAAGTATGCAAAACACACTCTTACCATCTTTGTTTCCAAAGAGTACTCTGGTTGTACTTCTTTCACAAAAGATTTGTTTGTTATTTTGGCAATTCATAGTACATTCAATATTCTTCTCCAGCACCACAACTCAAAGGCATCAATTCTTCTTCTGTCTTCTTTACTCACTGGCCAGCTTTCTCACGTATATGATGCAACTGAACATACCATGGCTTGGGTCAGGCAAACCTTAAAGTCTTCAAGGTGACATCTTTAACTTTTCAAAACTTTAAAAAGGTCTTTCAAAGCAGATTTTCCCAAAGCAGTGCATCTTTTGGTTTCCTGACTGCTGCTTTCATGGCTGCTGATTGTGGAACCAAGGAAAATGAAATCCTTGACAATCTCAGTCCTTGCTCCACTTATCACAATTTGCCAACTAGTCCAGTTGTGAGGATTTTTGCTTTTTTCATGTTGACATTCAATCCATACTGAAGGTTGTGGTCTTTGATCTTCATCTGCGTTTCAACTCTTCTTCACTTTCAGCAAGCAATCTATGTTATCTGCTTAGTAATATTGTTAATGAGTCTTCCTCCAATCCTGATGCCCATTCTTATTCACATAGTCCAGCTTCTCAAATTATTTGCTCAGCATACAGACTAAATACATATGGTAAAAAGATACAACCCTGACGCACATCCTTCCTAACTTTAAACCATGCAGTGTCCCCTTGTTGTGTTCACACGACTGCCTCTTGATCCATACAGAGATTCTTCATGAGCACAACTAAGTGTTCAGGAATACCCATTCTCCACAATGTCATCCATAATTTGTTATGATTCACCCAGTTGAATGCCTTTGCTGAGTGAATGAAACACATGTAAATATCTCCCAGTATTCTCTGCTTTCAGCCAAGATCCATCTGACATCAGCAATGATATCCCTGGTTCCTGGTCCTCTTCCGAATCAGGCTTGAATTTCTGGCAGCTTCCTGTCAATATACTGCTGCAGTCATATACACCACATGTACTGTTACTATTCTAGTCAACAACAAAAATAACAAAACTCCGTAAACAGTAATCTCCATACTTTCCTGTTTATTTCAAATATATCTACCCTGCATAGCACAAAAAAGGTTTTCCAGACATTGTGAAGGCACTTCGCTTAATCCAAGAGTGTACTGTTGAATAACAGAGCAAGTACAGAGAAAAAAAAGAAAACAGTGCCCTCAAGTCGGGTCTGATGTATGCCAACCCTAGAGGCCTGAGTAGAACTGCCCCATAGATTATCCAAGGAGTGCCTGGTGGATTTGAACTGCTGACCTTTTGAATAGCAATGGTAGCACTTAACCCACTACAGAGAAAAAGTCTTACCAAAACGATCTACCCTTAAATGTTTACGGTAAAACTATGTCATAATGCCTATCAAGCATAAATTAAATTTCATAACTGTATATTTTCATGATAATATAATTAGGGTCAGACATTAACTAATAAACAGTATGTAAAGATACGATTTCCTTTTATCACATGCCAAGTGTAGTCTTCTATTTTAATCATTATTTATCTAACACCTAAAATATGCCAGAGGGGAAATTTACTGCATTAATTTCAATCACCAGACATTTCAAAAAATGCTCTGTCATTTTTAAAAGATTATTTCAATTTCCCCTGTTTTTCCAGTATCATTCTTTTTAAATCAGGTATTCTAGAAAACATTAAAGTCGATAAATTAAGTCATTTTATATAATTTTCGCTATGGTATCTGTAATTTTGAAAATAATTATAGTCTATCATATCTCTTCTTAAATCTCTGAACCCAAACTACTTCATCTAACAAACAATATTCCTAAATGTGTCTTCTTTTTTCCTAATTCTCCCAAATACCAGAGTTTGAGAGCACAAAAATGATTTCAAACAAGTATTTTAAAATTATTCAGAAAAACCTTATCAGCAGGAATACATTTTTAAGCCGGAAAATGATCATTTCTCATACTTAGAATGGTTTCGTATTATTTATCTTATTTCCCCCCATGAAATAGTGACATTCTCATGATAAGCTAAAAAGAAAAAATTAAGTCTAAATTCAAACATCAGTCTTCATTTGACAGCTTCACCAACTTCACCTCAAAACTCAAGAATATCAGTGAAGTCATGAGATAAGGAATATAAAATGAAAACTATGAATACATGAATAATATAAATGTCACAGAGAGCCTTATCATATAAGCATTCTTAAGTGCCTTGGGCTCACCTTCTACCGTACTTAAAATCAATCAACAAGTATTCAACATCCACGATGAGCAGTTCAGGAAAGGATGAAGCCAGGTGGTCAGTCTTATAGGGGCTATACTTTTGGGAATCCCCATCAGTCAGGATCTGACTTTCTGCAGTTTCAGAAAAATGAGTTTGTTTGATTTTTATAGACTATAACAGATATAATAGAATTGTTTTACTACAATGTGGTAAGGAAAATTAAGTCTATTTAAACTTCAGATCATCACTTATTTAAACAGGAAGCTTGGCTTCGCCCAAATACTAGTGATCTGTGTAAATGCGGTAGGGCGCTCTTAGGGACTGGGGATGGACTATCCATTCCAGAAGCTAAGTTAGCAACTGGCAGCTGGTTTGATGAAAACAAAACTGAGCAAAAGTTATTATATTCCTTACAGAATCAGACGGTGTATTGTAGCCTGATGAACTGCCCTTCTCTTCCTTGCCATATTTTTGTGTAAAGAGCAAGATCACTCATTAGTAATCAGCAGCATTCCCCTTAGGGCAGTGCTGGAGAAAAATTACAAATTCTTTCCCTGCAACTCCATTTTCTTTTCTAGACTACACAAGCATGTGCTTGAACTTATCATTACATCATTCTCCCTTATTTTTACCTTACATAATAGACCGTTTTCTCCTTGCTAATAATACAAAGGAAGACATCTCAATGACACCAATGAAATGAAGCAATGAAGAAAGAATTTGGTTTGGGGGTTTATTTTTGCCCCAGATATTTAGCTCAACTAGCCAGTCCTTTGAGATGGATAACGAAGCGAGGTAAGTCAGAAAAATGTGTCACAGTGCAAAATGTTGACTAACCTCTTCACTAATAACGTAGGGTGGAGCATACATTTGCATAAATAAAAGGGCTGGAGATGTATTCAGAAAACACTACAAAATTCCTTTTAAAAATCTATACATAAAAAGGCCTGAAATAAAATTTTATCTAGGTAAAGTTACTGTATTTCTAGGTGGAAATATTTACTTGTACAATGAATAGAATATATAAAGTCACAGAGAACTATAAGAAGTGCAGAGTGACTAGAAATATTATAAAGCAAACAACATCAATAATATAAATCCCACAAAGATGATATTTTATAGGTAGATACGTAAAGAGTGGGCTGTTTGTTGATGTGTTTATTTCTGTTATTAAAATACATTGTTATTTTGTTATTGTTAGCCAAATAAAATGTGCAAGGATTATCAAAAAGTAGGATGAGGCAAGAAGAAATTTAGACTATCAAAAAATGCAAGACTTATATTAGCCTACTCAAAAACCCTGGTGGCACAGTAGTTAAGTGATACAGATGCTAAACATAAGGTCAGCAGTTCAAATCTTCCAGATGCTCCTTGGAAACTCTATGGGGCAATTCTACTCTGTCTGTAGGGTTGCTGTGAACTGGAATCAACTTGACAGCAGTGTGTTTGGTTTTGATTTTTTACACCAAATAGGAAACCATTGCTGTACAGTGGTTAAGAGCTATGGCTACTAACCATAAAGGTCAGCAGTTCAAATCTGCTAGGCAGTCCTTGGACATTCTATGGGGCTGTTCTACTCTGTATGCAGGGTGGCCGTGAGTTGGAATGCACTTGAAGGCAGTGGATCCAGATTGGTTTTTCTGGTATACTAAATATAACACCGGAAAGGATGACACTCAGAGATGGACAGACACAACAGCTGCAACAATGGGCTGGAGCCCAACAGAGGTTGAGAGGATGGTGCTGGACTGTCCGTGTTTTGTTCTGTTGTGCACTGGGGTTGGTATTAGCTAGAAACAACTCAGCAGCTTCTAACAACAACAGCATACTACATGTTAAAGTCTCAGTCATCCAGCATTGTTAAGCTGTGTTTTCTTCCCCTTAGATGAGTGCAGTGCACCTACAGCTTACTCTTCACCTCTCACCCTCCAGTTCTCACTTTCTTCCTTACCAGCTGAATGTTTCAGGGCTTTCCACTGTGAGCACTCCTTTGCACTCATCCCTAGACTCTCTCTGCCATCATCACCATCATCTACACACAACAGTTTGCCTTCTTCCTGTCTCCCCCAATCAGCTGAACGCTGCTAGAAACAACTCACAACTGCACAACAAGGCACACATGACATTCATGTCCAAAAATCTCACAGAAGCACTCCATACTGCTCCGTGAATCCCAGAGGTACCAAGAGAAGATGGCTACAGTGAAAAGTACTATCAGGAAAACGATGGAAGATACTTTAGGACTAAGGAGACTTTTGTTGTCTGGTTAAGAATCACCTTCTAATTATTTATCACTCCTGCTCAATATTTTTACCATTCCAGAAAAAATGGTTACATGATTCATTCATATTTTAATTCCTTGTTACCGACAGATAAAATCAACATTTATCCTTCAGTTTGTCATACTGTAGTATCTTGTGTGTTGCTGTCATGCTGGAAGCTTTGCCACCAGGATTCAAATACCAGCAAGGTGACCTACAATGGACAGGTTTCATAAAAGCTTCTACACTAAGACAGATGAGAAGTATAGGCTTTACAGTCTATTTCCAAAAGCCACCAATGACAATCTTTACAGATCACAATAGAGTATCGTCTGATATGGTGCTAGAAAACGGGTTCCCTAGTTTGGAAGGTGCTCAAAATACACAGTGGTTACAGCAATGGACTTGAGAACACCAGCAATTGTGAAAATGGCACAGCACCAAGCAACATTTCATTTTGTTGAACAGAGGGTCACCATGAACCTGAGCTGACTTGATGACAATAAGAAAAAGAATGAATATAAACAGCTTTTGGTCAAGACCAGATCCCAAGAGATTTCCTTTAAATCTCATAACCTCTATTAATTCACAGCTCTCTATTCTGCTTCTTCTCTATCTCTTTATTGCCTGAATATAACTTTAGGGCATTCTGATCCTACATTCTGATCCTATCAATTGCTTTTGACACCTTATCAGTCGTCACAAAAACCATATCCCCTGCCCTGCTTAAACTCTCACTTATTTAAATGTAATACTACCCACCTCCTTAATACACCTGTCCCACCACCAAATAATAAGAATGCAACAATGTGACCTATTCATGTGTCATTAGGCATAAAAGGATTCCTCCAACTACCTTCTGGCAAAATTGTAAGATGAGATGAGGATGCTTCCTGTCATTCCTCTTATTTCAGATGGCACAACCAAGCCTCTGAACACTGCCATTCAGACGACAGGAAATTAAAGCCACACTACTGGGAAATAAGATGCACTGATGGTACTGTTAAAGGCAGGTGATACGTGAGTCTTTGTTACCAGTCATGAGACATCACTTCCCATTCAGATGGGAATAAGAGATGAATACAGAAACCTTACAGCTCAGAGAACTGTTTATAACAGCAAAGAAAATGCTATGATAGCCTCTGACCTGACATGTCATCCAAGGAGACAGACTAAGTACGTAAAAAAACTGTTTTCCATACACTCAGGATGTGTCAAATGCCTTAAGCCCCATGAAAGATTTCTCACAAAATACTGAGAAATGTAACTGCTCCTGGCTCCTCAGTACTGACACATCTATCTGACTTGTCTGGAGATGTCCGGACTGCCTCCTATCTAGCCAGGCTCCTGAACAATTCCTTGACCTCAGTATTTCTAATTTTCAGGTGAACCCACCGTAATAGTTGAGACTGTGTGTTCACTTAGTGGACCATGGTTTTCAGTAATCTGGCAATTATATGGTGCTGGGATCACTTCCATGACGAGATTTGATAAAGTACGATCACGTCTATGAAGGAATCCCATGTGAGTAGCCAGTCAATTGAAAGGGAGTTTCCTTGGGCATGCGACTGGTGTCAAATGTATCGACATTCTGGCAAGGCTCAGAGGCTTTTGCTGCATCTGGATCCTGCAGCTGGCTCTTGTTTGTCCAGCCTCTAGACTGTAAGCAAGAATCCTGCTCTCTGACCTGCTGATTTTAGGTTCATCAGTTCCTGTGGTTACACGATCAGGAGAAGTCTCTATCTTGACCCATAGACTTGGGGTGTTCCAGCTTCTACAACCATGTTAGCCATTTCCTTGATACAAATCTCTCTACATATACATATATTCATATAAGTTACTGGTGTTCCTTCTCTAGAGAACCCAGCCTAAGACAGCCACCTTCCCATCAATCTGGTCCTGTGCCCTGATCCTTCTCACTGCTGCAAACCCTACTTTTGAACCCATACACTATAGTATCCTACAGGGGTTCACATCACTGGTGGCATCAAGTCACTTATTGGTCTCTTAAGATACTATATAACACAGAGTCACAGCAACCAGCACAGAACTTGGACAAAAAACACAAATCAGGAACAATGGGTCCAGGTGAATCTGCTTGAAACCATCCTGAGAAACTGGGATCTATATTAGCGGCAATGTTTGGCGACTCAGTTCTATGTCTAAAGGTATTATTTTATCCCCCTGCTCAGAATAGACCTCCTTTACATGATCTTATACTTTCAGGCCATCCTGGATTTCCTCCCTTTGTCACTATCAAGTTGCTCTAGTGGTTCCTGCTAATTTCCCCACTTCTATGCCTTCTGAAAAAAAAGAGAATTAGAAAAGTGAGATCACTGCTTCCATGAACAATGATATGAAAAAATATTAATATGAAATAAATTGTGTGTGTTTCAAAGATCTGACTCGATGGCACCTGGCTGGCTTGGCTCAAAAACATTTGATTTACATTATCCTTTTTTTTTTTAAGAATGTAGTTGATTTACACTTAATTTAGAAACCAACTGCTTCTAAGAAGAATGTGAAATTCTCTTTGGGAAAGAATGAAGAAAGCCAACTAATAAATACCCAAACGAATCATCAGTAAACACTTAAAATATACATATATAGCTTCTCTGCCTCTAGAACACATCAGTACCCTAAAGCAATTTATGTGGTGCAAGACTTGCCCTGGAAAAGAAAGGAAGAGTTAGCATCATTTCCCTGTTTCTACTCCACAGAACCAGGGCTTCATGCTTTCCTGTCATTGTAAAATATAAAACAGAGATAAGTATTTACATTCTAAGCTTGTGAGAAAATTCCAAGAAGTATATTTTACGTGTGCAATTGTAAACTAGTAGTTCTAAATGTTGGGTGTATAACAGAAGATTTGGTGCTGGAAAAGCGCTGCACAGACTGACAGCTCCCAATGCCACACCTAGTTTTCTGTTATCTTTAATAGCTGGCTCCTGTACAGAAACCCAGAAACACGGTGGCGGAGCAGTTAAATGCTACAGCTGCTAATCAAAAGGTGGACAGACTGAGGCAGCTGTGATGGGGGACACAACACAGAGTCCCTGAGGCAACATGAGAAAAAGAGGTATGCAGCTCAAGAACTCTACTAAAGACCAGAATTGATGATCCGACAGCCTGAAGGTTCCCCTGGGAACACAGCCACTAGACTTGCTGCTAGCCCTGACCTGAAGCCAGTACTGAGGTTAACTGTTCAGACAAGAATGGCCTGGACTCAGGGACACAGACAGAGCAGGTGGTGTGTGTACTTTATGATTTTATACATTCACGGTAGGCTATCCTACTGGTATCTTTCTGGACAGGAGAGGGGAGAGTGGAGGGGGGACAGGTGTTTGTTAAGAGGATACTAGAAGTAAAGAGTGAAAAGTAGGAGTGTGCAGTCACAGTGTGAGGAGAGCAGATGGAATTGCAGATAGAGAGGTACGCAGAATTGATTTGCATTGTACAGTTCATTTTAATCATAATAAATAAATAAATAAATGATAGTTAGCAGTTTGAATGCACCAGGTGCTCCCAGGCAACTCTGTGGGGCAGTTCTATTCTGACCTAGATGATTGCTATGAGTTAGAATCAACTTGACAACAATGCTTTTTTTTTTCTCTTGGTATATGAAAACCTTGGTAATGTAGTGGTTAAGAGCTATAGCTGCTAACCAAAGAGGTTTGGCAATTTGAATCCACCACATGGTCCTTAGAATCTCCATGGGGCATTTCTGCTCTGTGCTACAGGGTTGGTATGCATTAGAATTGATTCAGTGGCAAAGGTTTTTGGTTTCACAACATTGTAAGGTACTCAATAGCAATAAGTTTGATTTTTGCTTTTTATATTATTGTAAACTGTAAAGTGCCCAAGTTAAAAAAACAAAAGATACTCTAATACCCAACTCTCTTACATTAAAAAAGAAGAAGAAGAAGAAAAACCTGTTCCCATTGCACCAATTCTGATTCACAGCAACACTATAGGACAGAGTAGAGCTGCACAATAGGGTTTCCAAGGAGAAGCTGGTAAATGTAAACTGCCAGCCTTTTGGTTAGCAGTTAAATTCTTAACCATTGCAACACTAGGGCTCTTAAGAGTGACCAAAGTGACATGAGCAGAGGATATTGACAGGAAAAAAGCTGTCATTTGCCTTTCCTCCTTTTGTTCCTCCTGCTGTCTGCAATGTGGTATGATGACTGGGATGCCAGCAGTTATGAATAGGAAGTGACCTGGTGGTGGCAAACCTTCCCCAAGAAGAGTGGAGCAAAAGACAGAAAAAACTCTGTGACTATGTAGATGTCATATGGGCCCTCAACTACCCAGCACAAGAATTTTTTGCAGGAGGGGAAAAAAATTAACTTCTGTCTTAAGTTACTAAAATCTTGAGTTTCCACTGCTAGTAGCCAAACCTAACTCTAACTGATATAAATAGTTATTGAGTTGTTTGACCTTAAAAATTTTTTTTTATGCAGCATTGACATTATTTGATAGAATACCACCACAAAGTCATGGTCCACAGCATAACCAACTGATCCTCGGAAGCGCCTGACAGCCTGTTATACTCTTTCACTACCTCTCTTTCTTATTACTAACCAAAGGATCAACAATTACTCTAAAGCAAAGATGAGAAGATAAGAGGACAAGGAAAGCAGAGTACTGGAAATGAAACAAACAGAATGCAATTAGAGAACGTTGACACATTGGCAAAAAAATAACTAATGTCATCGAAAAATGTGGTTGAAATTGTCAAACGAGAACCCAATTTTCTGTGTAAATTTTCACAGAAAACACAATAAAATATTATTTCAGAAAAACAAAACAAAACAAAACAAAAACAAAAAAAATAAGTCTTCTCTAAATCTCCTCAACTTGCCACAGTCCTCCATTCCCTTTTAACACCCTTATCTCAACCAAAAACCTCATTTTCCACTTCAGAGAAGAAATAAAATCATCAAATGATGACCTCTGCCACTCCCTACAACAAATCTTCCAAACCACTTGAATTACAAGTCAGAGATGGATTGGCACAGTGGCTACAATAATGGGCTTGAGCATGGCACAAGACTAGGCAGTGTTTTGTTCTGTTGTGCACAGGGTCACTATGAGTTAGAACCAACTTGAAGACACCTAACAACAACAACACAGGCTAAAAGCTCAGACTCTGGGTTTAGAAGGACCTAGTTGGCACCCTAGCTCTATCATTCACTTGCCAAGATATCTTGGTAAAGTCCCTTTCCCATTTAAGTTCAAAACTTTCAACTATAAAATATGAATAATTGTTATATCCATATCAGAAGAGCTTTTGAAAGGATGGAAGAATCTTTCAGCATATTTTAGCACAATATTTGAAACATGGGAAGCACTGAAACAGTGCTAGTTCACATTATGATTATATCTTAATGCATGTTATATATACACCAACCATATCTATAATAGTCACCACAATGTAAAGAGACTAACACACAGTTGAAATATAATAAGTACTTCTTGAATAGACTATACATTATAAATTTCCATTTCAAATTTTGGGAAAATTCCTGAAAAATAAATATTGGTATATACAAGGTCTGATGATTAAGTCTGGAAACTTCATTGTTCTAAGTGCTACATACCTCATTACTGCATATTCCTAAAATCACCTTTGAAGTACTCCCCTTGGAGGGGGGCAGGGAGCAGGGTCAAGATGGTGGAAACCAAGACCTGAAGTGATAATTAAACGTAGCCTTCTGGACACCTAGTGAGCCCTAAGACACAGTATAGGGCTGTTAATTTGGACATCATACCACTGAATGCAAAATCTCCTCTCTTTCGCTGGCCCTACTCTTGGTGTGCACTGGCTTGTACGGACCGAAGGTAACTAACCATTTTAACTTTTTTTTCTCTGTCTTAGTGGGTGAGCGGTGCTGGGACTTGACCAGCAGCTAATCTAAGATCCACTGCTGGTGGGATTGGCAGGCGTAATTCCCGTATTTTGAGAGGTCGGCTTAGGAATCTGTGCATCTTGGCAACTTTGGCCTCTCTTTCTACCTCTGCCATACAGTAGCTGGTACTGAGATAGCAGGAAGCTTGTGTGGGACACCATCTTGATTCACTGGGAGGCACAGACACCCATACAGAGGCCCTAGCTGTATTTAGTTTCTAGGCTGGGAGGCAGTGCCTGCCCAGAAAAGAGCACTTTTCTGGCAGAAAAGCAGTATTCCACTGGGAGGTGGAAATACGCATATGGAGGCCTCAGCTGGCCCTGATTCCTGGGCTGGGAGGTAGCACCAGAGGAAAGCACTTGTCCAGCAGAAAAGCAGTATTCTATACAGTGTCACCTACATCTGGGGTCCAACAGCAGAGGCCAGCAGGGCAGTAGACTTTCTATAGTTTAAGCTACTTTGTAACATATGGGGTTCACTATAGATGTGCTTACTTTGCCAGCTTGGAAGAGGGACCTACATACCTGAAAACCTGACTGATTTTGGAAGTTGTCGGATACTTTTCTTTCATTTTAAGACAGCCTAGAAAAACATCTGCAGTCCATCCTCACAGCATCTCTCTCAGCCTCTACTGACTCACTTGATGCCCCAAAAGCATCAAACTCTGGAGAAAAACATAGCCAAGAAATCATCCGTGGCTTCAGAAGGGCCCCAAGGAAAGCTCCACAAAACTTCCCAGACAAAGAAGCTTTTCTGAAACCTTCAGAAGGTGAATACAAAAGGATTATGCAGACAGCCCTGTTAGACATTACACAAAATGCAGCAGAGCAAAATGAACAATTAAGTAAACTGTTCGATCTAATGGAACACCCATACTCTGAAATCCAAGAGATCAAGAACAAAATCAAACACACAGAAACTTCCATTCAAAGCCAAGAAAACAGAATGCAACAAATGGAAAAGAGACTTTCTGAGTTACCGACTCCAGTATCCATGAGGAGAAATCAGGAAAAAGAAACAAGAAAAATGAAGAAGCATTAAGAAACATGTGAGACTCTATTAAGAGGAACAATCTATGATTAATTGGAGTGTCTTAACAGGATGAGACACTTGAAAACTGTTGCTGAGCTGCTGACAGAAAGCTTCCCAGAAATCATGAAAGAAGAGAATATAGATACCCAAGATGCATACTGAATGCCACTCAACATAGATCTCAAAAGAAAGACTCCAAGACACATTATAATCAAGCTTAACAAAATGAAACATAAGCAGCAACTCTTAAAGGCAGCAAGACTCAAAGCAAAGCTTATATTGAGAGGGAAACCCTGTAGGCTTTCATCAGATTTCTCAGCAGAAACAGTGCTGGTGTGGAGACAGTGGCATGACACATTCAAAGCCTTGAAGGAGAAGAGCTTCCAACCAAGAATTATATATCTTGCAAGACTGTCTTTCAAATATGAAAATGAAATGAAGACATTCGCAAATAAACAGAAACTCAGAGACTTTGTAAAAACCAAATCCAGCTACAACAAACACTAAAAGAATCTCTTGGCTTAGAAGAACAAAACCCCACTAACTTCATATTTTAGAAGCAAATACAGGACACATCAGCTAGAATCCTACTCAGTTAAGGAAGGATTCAAACTCAATCAAAGCTATAATAGTGAAAAAAATAATCCAGTAATCATATCATGAAAACTATGATGCCATAAAAAGAGGGATGTACTACAGTTGTTATAGTCCTTCCAGATGGAGAGGAAGTTGATAAGAATGGCAGTAATTGGGTTTATATATAGTTTATTATGCGGGATCATTGGGGTAGCCATAAAGCACAATAAAGATGCAACATATCAAATCAAGAAACATAATACAGGAGTCTCAACAATCACACAACCAACCCTGAAGAAGGTGAGAAACCAACTTACAAAGAAGAATGTCCCAGAACAGATTAATAAGAACAACAGAGAAAACATCAACACAAAAATAAACATACCATAGTGGCAGCACTGAACACATACCTATCAATAATTACACTGAATGTGAATGGACTGAACGCTCCAGTAAAGAAACATCAAATGACATCTTGGATTAAAACACACGACCCATCCATACATTGCCTACAAGAAACTCACCTTAAGCTTAAAGATAAAGGCAAACTGAAAATTAAAGGATAGAAGAATATATATCAAGGTAACAATGAACAAAGAAGAGCAGGGGTGGCAAATCTAATCTCAGATAAAATCAATTTTAATGTAAAATCCACCATTGTGGACAAGGATGGACACTATTGCTGAAAGGTTCAGTACACAAGCAGGACTTAACAATACTAAATATTTATGCACCTAATATTAGAGCACCTAAATACATCAAAGAAACACTGACTACACTCAAAAATGAGATAGAGTACTCCACAATAATAGTGGGAGACTTCAACAATTCACTCTAAATATTGGACAGATCGTCTAGAAAAAAGCTCAACAGAGACACAGAAGATTTTATTGCTACAGTTAATGAACTAGACCTCATCAACATATACAGAACTTTCTATCCATCATCGGACAACTACACCTGCTTCTCCAGTGTGCATGGAACATTCTCCAGAATAGCCCACTTGTTAGGACATAAAGTGATTCTCAATAAAATCCATATCACTGAATTACTGCAAAGCATCTTCTCAGATCATAAAGCCATAAAAGTTGAAACCAATAGCAGAAAAAACATAGAAAGTGGAAATCATGGAAACAGAAAAACATCTTGATCAAAAAACCATGGGTTATGGATGAAATCAAGGCTGAAATAAAGAAATTTATGGATTCCAATGAGAATGAAAACATTTCCTACCAGAACCTATGGGATACAGCCAAAGCAGTGCTCAGAGGTCAGTTTATCTGTATAAATGCACACATCTGGAAGGAAGAAAGAAACCAAATCAAAGAACTAACCTTACAGCTTGAAGCACTTGGCTTAGGAAGCCATGCACAAATGCCAGCGCCCAGTCCACCTTTCAAAGCAATTTTGGAAGTCTTTCTGGAACAGCCATTGTACACAGTGGCAAGGCGGCAAGTTTGCATACTTAATTGAATAGTTTTCTGTGAGGGAGCTGTTAGCCAGTAAACAAATAACTGTATTGGAAGACCCTCCCTACTCACCTGATCTGACCCCCAATGCTTTTCTTCTTTACCCAAAGATAAAGGAAATACTGAAAGGAAGACATTTTGATGACATTCAGAACATGAAGGGTAATATGATGACAACCCTGATGGCCACTTCAGAAAAAGAGCCCCCAAATTGCCTTGAAGGGTGTACTAGGGGTTGGCATCAGTGCATAGCTTCCCAGTGGGAGTTCTTCGAAGGTGATGCTAGTGACATTTAGCAATGAGATACGTAGCACTTTTTCTAGGATAAGTTCTCAAATTTAAGTGGCAGTCTTCGTATGACTGAGCCATAATAAGTAAAAACAAACCAAACCTATTGCTGCTGAGTCAATTTTGATTCACAGTGATCCTACAGAACAGAGCAGAACTGCCCCATAGTTTTTCCAAGGACTGCCTGTTGGGTTCAAATTGCCCACATTTTGGTTAGCAGCCAGAAGTCCTAACCACTACCTCACCAGGGTTTCCTGAGCCACACTGCAGGTAGAGAAATACAGAAATCCTTATATATATTATCTAGAGTCACACAGTCAGCTCAAAGAGACAATCAAATTGCCTAGATTTCTTTTGTATTCCTCTAGGTAACTGGCCAACATATAATAGTATAATTCTTGAAAACTTGACATTGGAAACGCATTTGACCAATTTTAACAGTGAACTTTGTACTGGGCTAATGAATTGACAGAACATAAGATGCACCATAGCATAAGTAATTCCTAGCTCATAAGAGAAGCCAGATTAAAAATTAATACAGAAAAATGTTTTTATTCAAAATATAAATTATATTATTACTGACACATAATTTTAAAATAGTGAGACTGCTGCAGATTTTATAGGTGAATTCAAGAAACTGTATTAAAATAATTCTTAAATCACCATCCCATGTACAGATAAAAGTTAGGGGGGTAAAAAATAGAGCTAAATAAAGATCTATATACACACATCCAAGCCCACAAGTGAAACAGAATGCGCGAGTGCCATTGAAACAGAATCAGGGCCAATTATAGGAGGAAAGACAAATCAGAAAACAGTTTAAGTATGCTGAAGCAAAAGGAAGTAAAATGATACTCTAAAGTATGTGTGGACTATGAAAATTACAATATTCTTCTTGCATGATATAAAAGAATGAATGTATATTCAATTTTCATTTGTCTTATGTCTTTAAGGAGATATAGAATGTCAAGTGTTTCTCAATCTGCAGAATACGCCCCCCAAATTTTGTATAGTCAGACCTAGTTAAGAAAATTTCTAAACAGTAAGGACAAACAGCATGAAAACATAAATCCTAATAAATTTTAAAAATTAGCTAATTTCATTAGACATTTTTGACATAGAAATACTGATAAAACATTCTAAGAGGTGAATATAGAAAGACTAAGGTCAGCTAGACAAGTAAAGAAGCATTCTCTAAGGAATACTGCCTTCTTAATGTTACCAAAGTCATTATGCTACAATATATTTCACGAGTCGCCAAGGAGTTTTTGTTTAAAATTCTCAGTGTTGCATTCAATGTTACCAATTTCTCTGACAATGACTTCAGACTTTTACATGCAATAATGTTCTCCACTACCTAAGGAGACCACTTATTTTATTTTTTTCCTATTCCAAATGGCCCATTAACAAAATAACAGTCTATTCCTGATGTCCAAGGCTCCTATGGCTCAAAGCCAGCTATTGCCTAAAATTAAACTTTAAAATACACTTGTTGCTATCCATTATCCATTATTTCCTCCCATGTACAGGGAACCTCAGTTAGGTTGAAAAGCTGAGTTCGAGTTTTGACTGTACCATTTACCAGCACTGAAATACAGGCCGCCATCCTGCTTTTCTGGTCTCATGTTTTCCCATCCACGAAACAGTAGAGTTGCGTTAGATGATCTCTCAAGTCCTTTCCAAGTATGTCATTCAATGCTTCTAAATACTTTTAGCATCTCTTCACACATTCAGTTAGTAGTCGTTGAGATTATTTTCTACGCCTATATGCACAGTTCTACTCTGAGACACATGGTGTTGACACATGTTAAAACTGATTGACAGCAGCTAACAACAACAACAAGTGCTCTAAATAAGTAGACTTTAGTTTGGCTCAGAAAACCGAGCCAAAGCACTAAGCACTTGGTTGTATTTTTCCTTCGGAAATATTAAAATAACAAGTCAACTACTATCACAAATCACACCACTAAAAGCAAAGAAAAAAAATAAATGCATGCAGGCACAGTGGGATATGAACATTTAATCCAGTCATAATGTTCTCCCAAATCTAATTAGAAAGCTCACCATTCATTCATTCTTTCATCAATTATTTATTGAATGTGCATTATGTGTTAAGTCCTATGCCAAATACTTTTGTGCAGTAAAAATTTATCTAGGGTATAGACACCACTTCAACTTGTCACATCAAGTTAAAGTCTCAGGGATTTGCTGACATCAGATGTCCTTTATTAGATGCTCACATCTTTTGTGAAAGAAGGGATTAATTTACCCCCTTGGACTTCTTGGTTTACAGAACCTACCAACTAGTCAGGCCTATCTCCAACATTGTGTTTCACATGCCTCTGTCATGGAGCTCTAGTGGCAAAGCAGTTAGGAGCTCAGGCTGCTAACCAAAAGGTCAGCAGTTTGAATCCACCAGGAATTCACTGCCCCACTGGAAATCTTATGCGACAGTTCTACTCTGTCCTATAGGTTTGGTATGAATTAAAACTGCCTCAGTGGCATACAATGACTACAAAAACATTGTTGCATTATTCTTTCAAAAATCATTGATGATTTCTGGCTCCAAGAAATATTATTACAATCTAGATGTGTGGCATAAACAATATATGCCAGGCAGTGTGTCAAGTGTTAAAGATACACAATGAACAAAGTTGTGAAAGTAATGAACAAAGTAATGAAAAGTGGGGACTTCAGCAGATGTTATAATGGAACAGATATTGATTAAAGATGAACGCAAACTGTCTGTAAGTTCATGGTCATTCCCACTGTCATTATTATTATTTGTTGACATGGACTGCCTGCCCCACCAGGCTATGACTTTCTATTCTTGAAACACAGTAGAAACACAGTAAATATTTTCTAAATGGAAACTTTTGTTCCTTCTCTGTGTCTAGTCACAAGACAGAATATGTTTGCTGTGCCATGGATCTCAGGTGCAGTTGGCAAAGAACAAATTAAGACTCACTATTGAAGCATTTTTAACAGTTTCTATTAACACAGGATAGTTGCCTACCCAGTATCCACTCCCTTCTTGTTTCCTAATAGAGCCATGATTTAGTTCAAGTATCCTCTCCTCCGAAGCAACCCTTGAGCCTTAGGGAAAGAGACTCTATCCCAAATCCAAGCCCAATTCCAGATTAGTCTACTCTGATCATGACAATATAATTCACCTTGATGCGTGCACGCACGATCTCTGCTGGCCAATCAAACTAGAGGCAAGAATTTTTAGTCTGTGGTTGGAGAATGTGCCCTTTCTTTCACTAAAATTAGAAATGATTGCTGCTTTACCACCAGTGACTGCCCTTATGGGGAAATCGATGGAATCCTTGATGAAGCAGGAGAAATGTAGAGTGCAGAATTCAAACTATCAAAAAAAAAGCCTGAAGATCTGAGACTGGTGGGTCCCCAGAAGACATGGCCCTCAGACTCTCTGTTGGCCCAGAACTGAAGTCATTCCAGAGGCCAACTCCTCAGACAAAGACTCAACTGGTCTGTAAGAGGTACAATGATACTGGTGAAGAGTGTGTTTCTCAGCTTAAGCAGACACACGGGAGCCTAACGGGGCAGCTCTTGTCTGGAAGCAAGATGAGAGAACAGCCGCCAACAGGAGCTGGTGGAACAGACCTGGGGAAAGATGCCGTGGAGAAGGGTATGCTGCCACAGTGCTGGCAAAGGAGCAAGGGTCAGACAGCAGGGTATTACATTGTTGTATAAGAAACCGACTGGAATGTAAACTTTAACTTAAAACCCAATAAAACGGAAATACAAAAAGAAATGATGGCTGCTTGTGGTGGCAATTTTCTTATGACTACAATGTAATTGACTTGGGGGTGGGCAATACATAAGGGCATAACTGACATCCTAAGGAAAAGGAACCAAGCCTGTCTTACTGCCAGACTTCCATTTATATAGGATAACAGGTTGGCTTATTACTTAAACCAGTTTGGGTGGGGTTTTCTGCTACTTATAAATTATCCAGATACAATCCTGTAGAAAATATTAGTTGAACTACAAATTAGGACAGAAGGGATGTTCTTTCAAAATAGATCTGCATTAAATTCTAATGAGAAGGACAACACACCTCCCTAAGAGGCAAGTGAAGAGTGTGTGAGGCATCTGTGATTACTTCTGTGATGTTAAAACAATATTGATCACAACTAATGTTAAGTTCCCTTCCCTCTCTAAACCTAGTATTTAATATCCTCCAGAAAATCTCGAAGTACTTTGGTTTTAAGTCCTTTCTTTGAATTGAAAAGGAGTTTTCTTAAAATGAGAGAAATATAGAGCAATCTATATTGGATAATTCATTCACTTGTAGAAGAAAAAGAGGTTAACAAGGAATAATCCAAAAATGAAAAATAATGGATCATAGAATAATGGCTGGGGGGGGGGAACACCTTAGAGACTGTCTGGATTAATGCTTCTGAAACTTTTCCACTATAATTCATGAGGGAAACATTCTCATCAGTATGAGAATACTGTCTGAAGTGCCTTGCCCAAAGCATGAAATACCTGTGACGTTTGACTTTTTAATCTTAAAAATGCAAAGAAATTTTGCATTCTACTGTAGAATATGATTTCTTTTTCCCAGGCCCCTTAGTGAAATTAACAGCTGTGCAGTGTCTATTCTGCAGCTTTGCATGACCTCCTGGCCCACCACTGTGCATCTTCAAGGGTAGATGGTCTATTTACTCAAATGCAAGAGCACAGCTACAGACCATTACTCGTATGTCACAGAACAAAGAACGCAGGCTAAGAGAGGATGACTAACTTGCCAAGAGTTTTGAAGACAGTTGCTGGCACAGCAGAGAACAGGACTCAGCTCACTAACTTCCAGGGCTAGTACTCTCTCCAAATGCTTCTTTCCGTTTCTGAAAACAAAAACAACTATCCAAATGAGAAGTATAACTACCGTTCTAGGCAAATGCTTGTGGGATGGATCATTTCCTGAATTTGCTGTTCCTTCTGACTCTGCATGACTCCTGTCACCCTTTCCTTCGCATCTCAGCTCAAATGTCACCTCCTCAAAGAGGCCTCTCCTCAGCACCCTGTCTAAAGTCACCCTCCTTATCCCTGTTACTCTGTAACTTATCCACCTGCTGTGGGCCTTCACCGTTCCTATCACAAGACAATATTACCTTATTTCTTTGTATGCTTATGTATGTAGCTGCTCACCAAAAAGGTCAGCCTTTTAAATTGACCAGATGCTCTTCTGGAAACGCTAAAGGGCAGTTCTACTCTGTCCTAGAGGGTTGCTATGAGTTGAAATTGACTCACTGGCAACAGTTTTCATTGTTGGTTTTTGTGTACTGTCTAGCTCAGTCCCTCTTAAATACAAATTCTGTGAAAAAACAGATCTTCCCTGTCTGGCTCACTCCCTCACACCAAAATGGAGAGGTCCACACACAGAAGATACTTGGTATTTTCTGAATAACAAATGAATATCCTACACTCTCCTGCCTCTGAATGTCTAAGCTGTCCCTCTCCTAGAATGCTTTTCCTCATTCATATTTACCTGTTCAAGTACTACCCATTCCATGCCCAAGCCAAATCGTAAGTCTGTCAGGGATCCTCACGTGGATCCACTACCTACGTCGTCAGGATGTGGAAAACAGGAAGCCTGTCACATTCACTTTTTATTCTTGCGTGCTAACACAGGTTCCACCTCTGATCCCTGGCCTTCACTCCTGTAAACTGCTCATTCATCTTTCTCATCCCATTGCCCTTTTTCTCTGTTCTGTAAGACCTTTCTAAGTTTATCCGACTTGTGACTGATGACATTTTCCACAATGTCTTTTAGTTCCTTAAAAATTCTATTGTGAATTTTAACTCTGTATCTCCATTAGGACTTTTTTGTGTGTTTGTTTTTTCTTGTCATCTTTTGTGCATGTTATTTAGCACTCCCCCCCCTTTTTTTTTAACCTCAGTGCACTCTGTCCTATGGGATTTATACTCCTTCACTGAGATTCTGCTTCCAATTTGGGATACCTAAAAGTTATTTAAAATTTTATGCTGTTTCCTCATGTAGTAGAAGGCTGGACTATACCATAAACTAAAAGTTTTCTAAATTCAACACATTTCAGAGGATAGAGTACAAGAGATAGAGATCTGGAGACCATGTTGTCAGGGAACATCAAGGTCAATGGTCCTAACCAGTCTTTTTCGAAGACAGTCTTCTGTACCCCATGTTGGTGAGTGGTGTCAGAGGTCTTAAAAGCCAGCAAGCTGCCATCTGAGGAACATCAACTGGTCCCAATCCACCTGGAACCAATGACAACAAAGAACATCAAAGACACGAGAAAAAATGAGCCCAGGAGACAGAAGAATTCACATGATTAGGAGACTACATCACCACAAGACCAAAAGAACTAGACTGTGCCCAGCTACCAACAAAGACAGTTTGATAAGGAACAGCGTGGAAACAAGTCCCTGAAGCAGCACAAGAAAAAGAGATGTACAGATCAAGAACTCTATTAACAGACCAGAATTGACAGTCTGACAACCTCAGGGTCCCCTAAAAACCTGGCCCCTAGACTTGTTGCCAGCCCAGAGCTGGAACCAGTACTGAAGACAACACTTCAGACAAAGAATGAACTGGATACAGAGTGATGCATGTGCTGTGTGTACTTTACGGCTTTGTACATACATATATACGAGGCTGACCTACTGGTTCTTTTCTAGAGGAGACAGCAAAGAGTGGAGAGCAAAGGACAAGTGCCGCTTAGAGTGGATACTAGAAGTAAAGAGACAAAAAAAGAGTGTGCTGTCACAGGGTGAGGACAGCAGACAGAGTTCCGCAGAGGTGACTACAGAAAATTGACTTGGATTGCAAACTTTCACTTAATCGCAATAAAAAAATAAAAATAATTGGTTTAACACAGAAAAAAAATTACGCTGTTTTCTGTAATAAATTATATTCAAAAGTATTTTCACCCCTCTAATCTTTAAGATCGATGCTTCTTTCCCTACATCTTCACTTGTTATTTTATGGGTTCCAAATTTCAGGTTTTATTCTGTTTTCATCCTACAAAGAGAGTTTTCATTCTAGCCAGACTCACCTGTTCACCAACCAAACAGGTGGTTCACAGAGCTCTTGGCTACAGTCACTGTCTGCCCAAGAGCAGGTCTCATCTTAGACTCAAGGCTGGAGGGAAGACTGTGGTACAGCAGCTGTGACCTGGCTCCTACAGTCTAGTCAAAGGTTGTCTGGAGCAGCTTTCATGGAAGTGGGTGGCAATTTTTCTCAGTTCTTTCAAATGATGACGTTTAGAAGCATAGGATAACACACAACCAACAGTGTGCACAGTGTAAAATAATTCCTAAGATCCAATGTGCTCCTTGGTCAACTCCCTTCTACACTGTGCCCTGTCCTGTCATTTTAGGGGATTTATTGCTTTCAAATGGACACTGACAGCTGAAGAAATGTTGGAGTCAACTCCACAGCAATGGGCTTGTTTTGGGTTTCGCAAGAAATGAAATAGAAGAAAAAAGTCAAGAAAAGTTAAAAGGCTAAGAATTGAAACTTAAAAATAGTTAAAGTTAAGGATTGGAAGGAGACAGCCAAAGAAGAAGCTATAAGAGAGTGAAATAATAATCATGGTATGTCACAGAGATGACCTGAGGCAAAGGCAGGATTGAAATTCTACAAAGGGGTGGCTACTTCACTCCCCTGCTTCTCCCTGTCGAAGCTGTCCCTCTTCCTAGAATGCCTTTCTTCATTCATAATTGCCTGGATTATGCAAGAGGCAGCCCCAAGGTCCTTCAAATTTTTACAATAAAGGATGACAAAGAGTATCATTTTGGCAGACAATTAAGACATTAACAGAACGCTGATGAAAGGGAAACCTGGATTTTTGTTGAAGAAGATGGACAGTAAAATAGAGGGGAGAAACAGATCATTGCCAGCTATTAATTAGGAGAGATGCTAACATCTACAAGCACTACTTAAATATGTAGGCAAAAATAATTGGCACAGTTGCCTTTTTGAGTATAGAACAGTATTTTAGGTTTAGAAAACAATGAGAGTAACCATTCTGTATATCCTTTTTTAAAGTAATGGGTGGTGAAACAGGGGTAAAGACAGAGAAATTCAACCCCAGAGATTAGAATCCTTAGAAGGTTAGATAAAATACCAGTGAAGAAATATTGTTCTTCAAGGCCACTTGATTTCATTCACTCAACATCCAAAAATTTCTACATTAACTACGCTAAATCAACATGGAACTCTCAGGCCTTTCTTTCTTATGTTTTGTTAGATTGTTACGTGGCCCCAATATCAACTATGGTTTACATGCTGAATTCCAAGAGCTTCCCACAACCCAGTCAAACAGTGAATTTCATCACATGGTGGCTACACATCCTTACTTTCTCAATACGAAGACTATAGTAGAAGAAAAATTAATTTCTTTTTTTCACGTAGACTTGGTTTATTTAGATCAGTTTTAGGTTTACCAAAAAACTGTGCAAACTGAGGAGAATTCCATACTCTCCCTCTCCCCCTCCACACTGCTTCTCCCATGATTAGCAATCTTGCATTTGTGTAGTGCACCTGTTACAACTGATGAACCAATGCTAATATACGATTATTCACCACAGTACCTGGTTTCATTAGGGTTCACTCTTTATATTGCACATGGCTGTGGGTTTTGACAAATGCATAATATCATGTATCTACCATTACAGTATTACACATAATACTTGGACTGTTAAAAGAAAAAAAAGTCCTATACTTCATCTATTCATCCTTTAATCCTTGCCTAGAACCCCTGAAAACTGTTGCTTTTTTTTACTGTATCTAAAGTCTTGCCTTTTCCAGAATGTCACATAGTTAGAATCTGACAGTATATGGCTTTTTAAAAACCGCTTCTTTCACTCAAGACATATTTCATGTTCCTCCATCTTTTTGTCACTGAATACTCCACCACATGAATGTACCAAATTTGTTTACTCATTCACCTACTGAAGGACATCTTGGCTACTTTCAGTTTGGGGTAATTATAAGTAAAGCTGCTACAAACATTTGTGTGCATGTTTTCATGTGTACATATGTTTTCAGCTCATGTGGGTACATACCAAAATAATTTTGGTATGTAAATGAATTTGCAAATATGCTTGCTGGATTATACGGTAAATCTATGTTTAACTTTATGAGAAACTGCCAGACTGTCTTTCATTTTGCATTCCTGCCATTGATGAATGACTGAGTTTCTTTTGAATGTGAGGAAAAACCAGACATATTACTACATGTAAGGAAAATTAATTAAATATTTACTTCATATTTTACATGTTGATGGGATCAAAGATCTATTAGTAATCAACCATTACCAAACAGGAGTAAGTCATAAGACAAAGGCCACAAGCAACTTTTGCAAAGACACTGACACCCAAGAACTAACTATATCCAGTCTCGCTTGTGAACTACAGTCCAAATGGTCTCGTGAGACACATCATGAAGATTTCATCAGACCAGGAACAACAAAAGTGCAAACCATCAGACCTTCATCCCATTAGTTTAACCATCTATTAGGCCTATTTGTTTCTGCCTCATTAGTCACTTGGGCAAGGTGACAAATTGGAAAGCCTGTCACTCTAAGAACTCATTCTTGCCCTGGAAAAGAATCACCAGGACAATTCACCAACTGCTTCTACATCTAACTGTAAAAAAGTGATTCACTCAAATATTTATTGAAGACTGCTATGTGTAAGACTCTCAGACTTAAAGCAAATAGGTCATTTAGTCACACACTATCATGGGAGGGAGCCTCTTAGTCAAGTGAGCAAAAGAGTAGAACTGTATACACTAAGGAAACACTACTGAAGACACTAGGCTCAAGGGGCTAAAATCATGGAGGGAGACTCACAGATTATTACGGTAGGTTACTGGAAGCAAATCTAGTAACAGATGATATCATTCCCACAAATGATGTCTTCCATTTTCATTAGCAATCTTTTCTGTGTGTGATATTCTTTAGCCTTCAGTCTGATTTCTCTTCTAGATGCTGTACTTGTAGATTCATCTTAATGTTCTTCATGGATGAGTTTCTAAAGTAAACTAATTTTGAATGATTTGACCTAACTTGTTTCCTGCAGTCAACAAAGACTGAGGCTAGCACAACTTTTCCAACATTATGGCAATAAAGGCATGACAAAGAAGTGCACCTCTTCCCAGAGGAGCTGCACAGGGGTTTGGGATCATCAACACATTAATTCTCCAGAGAAACTTACTTACAATAAAAGATGAGATCACTTGTGCGTAATTAAACTAAAAATACATTCTGTCTTACATTATATGGGAACATCTGCTTAAATTTTCTCCAAACATAACTCTAGTCCTAGAGTAAAATCAGCTTAGCATTTAGCATGCTAAATGCTTAATGTCTGTTAGTTAACTTCCTCCTCAACACAGGTTAGAGTACACATCTCAGCTTTTGTATATTCAGTTCATCCAACGAAGATTAACTGAGGGCTTACTAGGTACTGCCTAGGCTCTTTCTGAGAATGCAGCAATGAAATAAAGTCAAGAAAACAACATCCCTGCCCTCATGGAGCTTATATTCTAGTAGGTGAGGATACACATATACATCCATACTTACAGATATACCACCTGCACACACAGTGCATTAATGTTTATTCATTTCAAATTGGAACCTGAAAAAGGACATTTATTCATTCTGTCCATAAATTTGCAAATATCTGAACAGCATTAGGATCCCAACAAGTAACTGAGCAAATTAAACCATAGCCCAGCTCTAAATCTGAACAGATTCATAATATACACTAGGCTTTGTTTCCGGCAGCATTTCTTCCCCTTTGCAAAGAATCATCTTTAATAGACGTTTTAGTTTTTGTTTTCATTCCTACTCCTCTGTCCCCCCAGCAGCATTACTCATTCTCTCAAAGTGCACAAAAGAAAAAAATGTCCTCTCACAATTCATGTTTCGTATGAGAACATCTTGTTTTGAATGATACTCTCTTGCTGTCCTTGACCTCATCCACGCTTACTTAAAGTGGCGTACAATCACATCACTTCTTATCTTTTCAGGTCATTTCCTACGTCTTGCTTTACATCCCACAGAACTGCCTGTACTTCTCCAAGCACAGCAGGACACTTCTCACCTCCCAGGCTCTGCTCATACTTTACACACATCGCCTAGAATCATCTTCAGCCACAGTCCTTTCCCGGCAAACGTCTGTTCTTCCTTCAACACTTAATTCAGACACTACCTCCTCCAAAAACTTCCCTGAGGCTTGCTTTCTACCCCCTAAAGATAATTTAAGGTCCTCTTCTCTGTGCGTACACAACACAGAAGAAATAACCATATGAGTTAACTTATCACACTGTATTCTGCAGCTACAAATCTGAAAGGAAGGGTCAAGTCCTAGTTATGTTTGTAGACTACCATCTCAGACAGTGCTCCAAATATGCTTGATACTAAAAAGTGTTTGCTAAGTAATCACTTGAATGAATTCAAAAACAAGTAATTTTTAACATAAAAATAGCAAGTGAAAAAAACTTGCAAAATTATTGTTTCCTCAACCCACTGTGTCCAATCTTTCTCTTCTATTTCAACACAAGCTATTTATTCAGCTTTCTATATTAACTAGGTATCAAACACAAGTAAATGCTTGTTTCAACTTGGAAAATCCTACAGGGATCATGGAAGATGATGGAGGAAACAAAGCAAGCAATGGAACAAATACCTGTGAAGAGATGTGCCCTCTGCCCAGGAGGTACCAGAAAGAACGTCATTAGCATAGATCTTCCTTCACCTATGAGGTAATCCAAAGGGAATTGCCAAAGCCCTCAAGTCAAGGAGTTGGTGACATCAACTTTATCCTGAGCCGTTTAAATCCGTCCCCAATGCTGTGTCCTCCAGAAGAAGCATGGGTGAAAAAGTTACAGTTTAATACATTTTCATTTAAAGTTCTTTCATACCCTCAGCAGCTGCCCCTCAAACAAGGCACTGAACTTGTTCTTCGATTATGGAAAGTCTCTTCTGGGCTGGCTATCTCATGGCAAAATTCATGATCAAAGAGTGTTTGAATTTCTGTCCTTTCACAGAAACACACAATTACAACACTTATTCAGTATGAATAAAAAAAAGTTAAGCCTGAAGTAGGGAACATGTGTCCAGGGCCAAATCTGCCACTTCGTACCTCTGACCTCATGCAAGCTATGTACGACTCTGAGGGTCAGTTTTCTTGTCAGTAAATGAGACGGCTGGACTCAGTAGCTTCTGCCGTTTCCCACCCTTGCACTGCTCTCCTCAGGCCTCCATTTTCAGGATAGACCAATGACAGCTTTTTCCCCAACAGACTTACTAACAGTGGTGTGCAGGTGGACTCACGGTCTTGGCACTGCTGTTCCCTCTGCCTGGAATGTTCCTCCCCCGTATCTGCGTGGTTCACTTTCTGACTTTCTTCAAGTCTTTGTATAAATGTCATCTTCTCAGCTGATCCTCACTGGTCCTGCTCTCTGCAATCTCAAGTCTATCCCCAACACTGAGCCACTCCCTCTTCTGCTTCATTTTCTCCATGGCATTTATCATCAACTGACATACTGCATAGGCCAACGGCTGGTTTGTCATTGGTCTTCCCAGCAGAATGGAAGCCCTGAGAGGGCAGGGTCACTGCTGTTTATCCACTGCTTTAGCTTCAGCACCTAGAAAAGTCCATGACAGATAAATAGTAGGTACTTGGTAAACACTTCGCAATGGACCAATGATGCACTTCCCCATGATGTCATAAGCACAGGAGCATACTTAAGTAATCTACATGCTCATGCCTTAAATGACTATACAAGTGATTTTCCAAAAAAACTTGAAAGGACAAGTATAATGTTAGATAATAACAGGGTATCAAAAACTGAATCAGATTAAGGAGTTTATGAGATTTTTTGGGTGGTAACAAGGAATAAAGAAGGATGATAATAGTGGCTGATTAACTAGAAATGTGGTATCAAGAAAGTGTAAGACCAGACATTTTAGAGTTTTCAAGAAAATGTAGAGAAATCTCGATATAGTAGTTGATGCTAAAATAATCCAGAAAAGTGAGAAATGATCTTAGTAGTCACAGCAAAGGTTGTAAGCAACAGGTGCTCAAAGAGAAAGGCTATAAAATAGCAAGATATGGCAGACAAATAATTGTTTGTACTGGCTTTCCAATACAGCAAACACTAGAGACCTGAAATGTGGCTTGAAATGTGGCTAGTCTGTATTAAGATGTCTACAATAATGTAAAATGCACACCAGACTTCAAAGATTTAGTACAAAAGACATAAAAAACATCTGGACAATTTTTGTATTAGTTACACACTGAAATGATAATACGGTTAAAATGAATTTCACTTGTTTTTATTTTCTTATTATTACTAATAGAAAATTTTAAATTATATATGCAGGCTACCACTATTCTCATATTGCGCAGCACTGGTTTAGCAGTGCCGATGGCATGTCTGAAAATTTCTGCAAACTTGATACTAGTTCCATGTGTCTGGAGAAATGAGTAAAGGTAGTTCTTCCATTCAGTAAGTTTGCTAAAGAATCAGAGTCTTCAAGGGAAAGCAGATTTTCAACTTGAGAGAGAAGGCAAACTGGTGTTTGAAAAAAGGAGCAGTTCGAGCTGACTGGTGAGGAGAGACTTTCAAGCTCATCTCCTCCATGTTGACTTGACAGCTAAGAGTAGTTCCTGAAGTTCAGACCAGACCTTTTGGGGAGGTGGGGTGGGGATATGTGAAACAAGTCATCCAATTATAATAAAGACTTATTGAATTTATGACGGGCTTGATACATCTTAAATCCTGTGCATCCAGAAATCAGTGAGCCCCTGTCCTCCAAACTGTTCTGAAACCAGTAGGACAAATAAGTACCTAAACCAGATAAATTCCAATAAATAGCCTGGAAAATAGAGTAACTAAGCATGAACTAGGCCCTGAGGTCTGAGCAGGGAGACAGACATACACAGCTTGCCCTCTGTGCAATGTTATCTCAACTGTGGAATGGATTGCAGAAATAGTTCACTCAGCATATTTCAAGTCAAGCTACAAACAGGGTCACGTAGTCTTTTACTTAAAAATATCAAAGCTTATGTGTGGAATAAAACGATATTTTAGAATAAACGGTATCTTCCTCAGAAACTATACCGCTTTACAGGTACGAAAGAAAATAACTTATATAATTTCCTAATATATTCCTCTATTTCTCAGTCTAACTATCCCTCACTCGAAAACTTTAAAAATACCAGTTTCTTTTTATCTTTAAGAATCCCAAAACCCACTGCCGTCGAATCAGTTCTGACTCATAGCAACCCTAGAGGTCAGGGTACAACTGTCCCATAGAGTTTCCAAGCAGCACCTGTGAATTGGAACTGCTGCTGTTTGCAGCCACAGTTCTTAACCATTATGACACCAGCATTTCCATTTTATCTTCACAGGCCTTTATGTAAAACACAATGTGCTACCTGATTTTACTATCTTAAGATACCAGGTGGTTACAAAACAGACTAGTATTTCTTTCATTTCCCCGATTCATTTTCAAATTTTACATCAGTTTGTTGGGTATACTTAGTTTCTACAAGGCATGACACGAAGCAGCAAAAGCTGACTAATATAAAAAAAATCAGCAAAAAAACTACGTATACCTTTTGGGTTATTCTCTTCATTTCTTAAAAGGCACCACTGTAAAGCTGATGATAACTGCCATTTAGTGTATATGTCTCCCTCACTCTCTCTCTTGCTCAGCTCTCGCTGTCTCTCTCTCTCGCTCTCTCTCTCTCTCTCTCTGTGTGTGTGTGTGTGTGTGTGTAGGTGTGTGTGTGCGTGTGTTTAGGGCAAGGACTGATAACCTCTGGGACTCACCCTGATTAGAACACACTGGTATGCCAGAGATTGCCACTGGGAGTTAGAATCAGACATAAATCCAAACTGCTTCTCTTTGCTTATTAAATTTTGGATCTTGGGCATGTTAATCAATTTTTCAGAATGTCAGTTTCCTTAAAGAAAAACAGGAACAATATGCCCCATACCTTTGGCATTGTGAAAACTGTGAGGTAATCTTGGCACACAGTAGGTACCCACTGCTAATTTTCCAAATGCTTTCCTTTCCTCCAAGCCATGGTCCCTGCCAACCCTGTCAAGCCCACCTACCCCCAAATGAATGACAAAATTACATCAATCAGCACAGTAGACTGCTCTTAATACTCTTTCCGTAGGGGTACCAGTATGCTAGCAAAAGTAGTGAACCATATAGTATGCATTAAAAGGGAAAAGCATGGTTTCCAGGACCAAAGTTTCATTAATTTCTATGAAAAAGTAACTGATAGAGGATATTTTAGCAAAATTCATCCAAGCTAATTGAATAGTCTTTGAAAAGCAGAAAAATCCTGAGTGTCATCACAAACTATTGATTCAGTTCCTACAAAGTGAAAAAGTAAATTAAGGAAAGTTCTGATAGGCATTCTCTCCTTATCAGCATGAATAAAGGCTCATAAACGTCACCCACAAAATTCCAATAATGTAAAGTTCAACAGAAGAATGTCATATAATAACCTAACAGTATTAAGGCTGAAACATAATCTGCTTTAAATCATCTGTGGAAAAAAGTGACATATGAATTACAATTTTTTATTTAGTAACAACTATTCATCTTTGATATGAATGTATTTTTTTAATTTAAGTAAGTATAATTTCCACCAAAAATAAATCTGAGGGAAACAATAATGTATTTTATTAAGATAAATCACAGTGCTGAAGATAATCTCCAGGGACTAGAGGACTTAAAGAATATGCAGGAAATGAGAAATAAGCAGTAAAAGCGGGTATATTTTAACAATACGTTAGCAATGAGACTGCATTTTTATGGCACTTTAGTTTCATATACATTAATTCGCCTGATTTTTTTTTTTGGAAATCTATTCAGAGACGGAAAGAATTTTCAAATCAACTTTACAGATTAAGAGGATCAGAAATGGTTAGCGACTTGCCCAGGCTCATACTCTCTAGTACTGGAACCCAAATCACTGGATTCATTTGCCAGTTCTTAAAGTCTCAGTGTTAGAACTCATCATGGAGGTTGTTCAGTTTCAGCCTCCTAAACCACACAGAAATTCTATCAATACCGTTGTCCACATGAGGCTTTTCAGTTTCTGTTTAACAGTGTCAATGACTCACCCCTTTTATAGGGTCACTGCTGACAATTCTAAAACGTGTCCTTTACAGTGAAGCTAAATCTTCTCCTTAGTTATTTTTATCCTTTGATCCTGAACTTAACAGCATAAATCTAATTTCCTTTCAATAAAAGAACCAGTCATCTCAAGCTTTCTCTATTTTAAAGCTAAATATTCCTTCACTATATATGGTTTGACCAGGAGGTGTTACTACGGGTGTAATCAATGGATCAGGTCTCTAACCCCTTGCTCATTTCCTCCTTTCCATTATACATGCTCTTGGTTTTTTTTCCCTCTGACTTTTTATTTTTTTATTTTTATTTTATTACTATGATTCAGTAAAAATGTACATTCCCATATAAATTTACATGCCCACCTATATGCAGCTTCCACTGCTCTCCCTGCCCGGTGACAGCACACTATTCCTCTCCGCTCCATACATGTCTCATCCTCCCAGCAGTCTCCTTTCCCCTGCTCTCCACCCACTCTCCTTCCTCCAGCCAGAGGTCAGCAGGATGATATCCTATAGATGCATAGAATGATAAAGTGCATCCAATATATGGTCATCCTGCATTACCAAGTCCAATCCATTTGTGTCCGAAGAGTGGACCTTCGTTATGATTTATAGGCAAGGGCAGCATCAGGGCCAGGGGCCATGCTCCCAGGGGAACCCTGAAACCGCTGGACCAGCATTTGAGGTCTTTTAGTGGAGATCTCAGGTTGCAGCCCTTTTTATTCTTGTGTTGCCAGTGAGACTCAACTCAGTGAGCTCCATCACGTCTATCACTGGTGGTGGCCGGGCACCATCCAGTTCTTCTGGTTCCAAGTCGATGTAGGCACCCACTCATGTGGGTCTCTCTATCTTCTGGGTTGTCTTCACCCCGTGTCATTTTGGTCCTCAGTGAGCATCTGTTCCTGCTGAGTTGGAACCATTTGCTGTGTCCTCGGATGGCAGCTTGGCAGCTTTTAAGACCCCAGACACCACTCGTCAATGTGGGGTGCAGTGAGCCCTCTTAGCAAACCACTAGTTGTGCCAACTGGCCTCGATCCAAAAAACACAAAACAACAAATGCTGGAGAGGCTGTGGAGAAAGTGGAACCCTCCTACACTGTTGGTGGGGTTGCAAAATGGTCCAGCCTCTTCAGAAAGCAATCTGGTGCTTCCTTAAGAAAATGGATATAGATATACCAATTTGACCCAGTAATTCCACTACTTGGAATATATCCTACAGAATCTAGGCCTTTCACACCAATGGACACATGCACAAGGATGTTTATCACAGCACAGTCCATGATAGCAAAAAGATGGAATCAACCCAGATGCCCAACAACAGAGGAATGGATAGGTAAACTACGGTACATATACTCAATGGAGCACTACACAATGATAAAGAATAATAATGATTCCAGGAAACATCTCATGACATGGTTTCAACTGGAAGACATTATGCTGAGTGAAAGTAGTCAGTAACAAAAGGACAAAGATTGTATGAGACCCCTACGATAACATCTCAAAAACAGACTTATGTATACAAGAAACGACTCTTTGACAGCTGCAAGGAGGGGAGGGAGGGAGGGGGAAGGGGGAAGGGTTTAGATTAGATTGTTGCTAGAAAACTGGCTGGATGTAATAGGTGATAGCACACATTAGAAACAAGAACAATATTAAGTGGACTTCTGCATAACTTGAATATATGTATCTCCTTCCATCTTAACCCAATATTGCAAGGATAGAGTAGCTGGGGCAGGGGGTGGGGGACCATGCTCTTATGCCCTTGTTTTTTAAAATTTATGATTATAGATTCATCATGGAAAAAGAATACTAATCAAGATTACCATAAGAGGAGCATAAAAAAGGTCTGGGAAGGTTCCTAATGTTGAGCTTCCATGTCCCAAAGGACATGCTCCCTCTCAGAGCATGGAAGTCTGTCTCCAGCCAGGAAGCTTCCTGAGCCTTCCAATTGCAGGCTTTTATCAGCTAGTCCTACATGATAGGTCAACTCAGGCCTCCTGAGGCTAGCTGACTTCAGCCTCCCAGAAGAATCTCTTCTGGTCTGGCCAGACCCTATTCGCCAGTACATATTCTCTGGTGTGGCCTGAAGTCCTAGATCAACACCCATTACTCCAAGATTTATTTCTCAGCAACCAAGGACAAAGGCCACTTTACTTTGGATAATGTCAAATTCTTTACCCACAGTATGTTTGAGTCCTTTGCTGTGGCTACTGTATCAATCCATCTCACTTATGGTTTCCATTAACCCTTTACCTTACCAAATATACTGTCCTCTTCTTTTTTTGAAATTATTACTATACTTTAGATGAAGGTTTACAGAACAAACTAGCTTCTTATTAAATAATTAGTACAGACATTGTTTTATGACATTGTTCACCAACCCCATGACAAGTCAACACTTTCCCTTCTTGACCTTGACTTCCCTATCACCAGCTTTCCTGTCTCTTGCCTTATAGTCCTTGCCCCTGGGCTGGTATGCCCCATTAGTCTCATTTTGTTTTATGGGCCTGCATGGTTAGTTTATGGGATAAATGGTGAACCTCAAGAGTGACTTCTGAGGCTGTCAAAGAAGAGCTTTCTGATTAGAAGACAGTTTGAGTGACATAAGGAATGAAGACATACAAAAAATGTAACATGCTGATAAACTGATCTCAGCTTTAAATATGTATATATAAACTGATAGATATATAAAATATAAACTGATCTCATCTTTAGATACATATATATGCATTAAAGACACCTTTACTAAAACGACAACATTACAGACATTTAGATTTCAATCTAGGTTTCTCTGTTCTGTGAAACCGCTACAGTTCATACCAAATACAAAAGAAACAAAAGGCAGTAAGCACACCCCTGATTAATTTTTAAAGAAGGAAGCAGTAGTGCACCCCACATTGGTGAGCGGCATCTGGGTTCTTAAACGCTGCCAAGCTGCCATTCAAGGGTACAGCAAATGGTCCCAACTTAGCACAAACAGATGATCACCAAGGACGAAAACGACACGGGGGAAAGAGGACCCAGAAAACAGAGAGACCCACATTAGTGGGTGACTACATCAACTGTGACTGAAAGAACCGGATGGTGCCTGGCTACCACCAGTGATAGCTGTGATGGAAATCACAAAGTTGAGTCTCCCTGGCAACACAAGAATAAAAAGGGTTGCACTCTGAGAGCTACATTAAAAGGCCGCAGCTGATGGTCCACAGGTCTCGGGGTTCCCCTGGAAGCATGGTCCTTGGCCCTGATGCTGCCCCTGCCATAAATCATAACGGAGGTCAACTCTCAGACAGGAACAGATTGGACTTGGCAACACTGAGTCACCATATCATGTGTGCACTTTATGGTTCTATGCAGCTATAGGATATCATCCTGCTGACCTCTTACTAGAGGAAGGGGAATGAGTGGAGAGGAGGGGACAGGACATTGTTGGGAGGATATGACATGTATGGAGCAGACAGGAAGAGTGTGCTGTCAGTGGACAGGGAGAGCAGTGGGAGCTGCATGTAGGTGGACATGCAATTTATATGAGAACACACATTTTCATTCAATCACAATTTTAAAAAAAAAGAAAAAGAAGGAAGCAGTATTACAGTAAGTTCACCTACAGCTCAATTCTGCCTATGAAATTTCACTTGCTAGGAGTTTAAGGTTTAGGTACAATAAACATATTTTTCTTCTTTGTTCCACAGAAAATATAAAAGGTTCTTGTTTTCTTTTTAATTTAAAAGAACTTTAGTGGTCCCTAAAATCCAATGCAACTGAAGATTTACTAAAAAAGTGGAAGTATTTAATTCAATACATTCTTAGTTTTTAAGCTCCCTTTCTATTACATCAGTTGCTGCCAAGCCTGTAGGATGGAATCAGCAACACCTGAAGCAGGCAGTAGGCATCTAAGCAACACTGATGGGGCAACAGTCAAGTACCTCAGCTGCTAACCAACAGGTTGGCAGTTAGAACCTACCAGCTGCTCTGAAGAAGGAAAGAGCTAGGGATCCACTGCCACCAAGATCACAGCTTAGGAAAGCCTACGGGGCAAATCTACTTCAGTCTATAAGGGTCAGTCCGGATCAAAATCAAGTCAATAGCATGCAACAAGATAGGCTCTTACTTGAAATTTTCACAAGTTAGCTTTTTTGAAGAGATTCACCTTGACCCAGGTAATCTAAAGGAAAATATTCTTAAGATTCATCTTTTATTTTTTGAAATTATTATTGTAATTTATATGAAGTTTGCAGAACAAACTAGTAACCCCTGAGAGGATCACTAATTCCATCTCAGGCTGTGCAAGGACTGACAGGGTAGATAGTCCCCCCATAAATTCTTCCAAGTCGAACTTCAGTAAGAGAGAAGACAGACTGCCTTTCCCTACCTTGCTGACAGTAAGGACCTGATGGCACTGTTATATTGTGAAAGACCACTCACTGTCTAGCTAACAGCCCAGGTACCACTCAGGCTTTTGATCTGCAGATAAAGGAGTTGGACTCTGTGACCTCTCAGGTCCTCACAGCTCTGGTATGTGAATTGTGGATGGCCTGGTTTCCTCCTTGTAGAGTCTGAGGCGACAGACTGACCCTGAGGCTACCATAAAGAAGGTGTACAAAGCCACGTTGTTTTAAGCAAATGCGACATTCAGCTTGAAATTCAATTTGATAAAATGGGGCTCTGATTCATTTTAAGTTAGAGGACTTCACATCCTTGATAGGGCCCTTTGCTGGAGTGTCAGTATCTTCTTTCCAAGCACAGAAGGAAAGCATGAGCACAATCCTTAAAGCAAGTCTGGAAAGTGAAGGAAATCCTGCAGCCCAAATGAGCTGATGGGAAAGAGGAAAATGCCAGGAGAGTGACACAAAGGGTCCAGAAGAAAAAGAGAAATTGTGCTTTCTGTATGGCAGGGTCTAGGGAAGTTAGTGGGAGGATCCCCTACTTAGCCATTTCATTTTATCCATTTCTCATCAAAGGGTTTAAAATCAAACAACCGATGAGGCTTTTAAAACAGCAGTGCCATTCTTTTTCAGAGGGAAATAAGACTCAGTTCACCACCCAAACCATTCCTCTGTTAAAATGAAAATCATGCCCAAGGGTCAGCTGTCACCCTTTCAAATCTAGGCACTTGGGTCACCTGGCCATTCTGCATCCTGTGATGAAATCTAATATCCACTTCAACTTTTAGCAAGTGTGGAGGCTTCTGTGCTTGGCTCACCTGAATCCCGACTCATGCATCAACACGCTGCAGGTCTTCTTTCACCTCCACCACAGTACAGACCCAAAGGTGGATCCTTTCCTTCGATCTCACCCTTCTTCTTGTTAAATAACTATCCACAGCTCTCACACTGAGAACATTTAGGGAGGCTGGGTGAGTCAAAGAGGAGGGCTTACTGCCCTGCACGGCACCGCACTGCTCTGCCCAGTCATCTTAACCTTTTCTTCCAAGACTTTTCTATTTACTTCACTCCAGGAATTCCCACTGGGGCATTCCACCCAGCTCCGTCACCATCTGGTGGCTCCTCTGTCCTCCTCTGCTGTTGTTGCTGTTGTTACGAGCCATCAAGTTGGCTCCAACTCACAGCAACCCTATCTAAAACAGAAAGAAACACTGCCTGGTCCTACACCAGCTGCACAATTGGTGCTACGCCTGAGCGCATTGCAACAGCTACTGGGTCAGTCCATCTCATTGAGGGTTTTCCTCTTTCTTGCTGACCCTCCGCTTGAGCAAACGTGATATTCTGCTCCAAGGACCGATCCCTCATGATAACATGTCCAACATATGTAAGACACAGTCTCACCATCCTTGCTTCCAAAGAGCATTTGGGGTGTACTTCTTCCAAGACAGATTCCTCTACTTCCCAGAATGTCCAAGAAAATTCAAAATAATCTCACTCTATTACTTGGAGCAATTCAGTTCTCTTCCTGCCTGTCTTATAAACTCAATTCCAGACATGGCTTTGTAGCGACCCTTCAAAGTGTCCAGTAGAAAGCTAAGATCACATCCTTCCTTAAAAGTGATCCACAATTCTTTGGCAGCAGTTATAGTTTCCAAGAATGACATTTGTCCATTCCAAATATATTTTAATATATTCCCTAAATGATGGACATCAGTTCTAAATACACAATAGCCCACAAGTACTTCCATGGCTTCTAAAAAATGGCATTGTTGCTAGCCGCTGTGAAGTCAGCCTGACTAATGTCAATCCCAAGCACAACTGAACGAAACAATGCTGCATCCTGTACTATCCACAGGATTGTTTGCAGATTGGGCTATTGTGATCCATAGCGTTTTCACTGGCTGATTAATGGGAATGGATCAGCAGGCCTTTCGCTCTAGTCCATCTTAGTCTGGATGCTCTGCTCAAACCAGTCCAGAATAATAGCAACACACAAATCTCCACTGACCATGCATGGGTTGTACTGGCCATGCATGAAGTGCACAGGCCAGCACTCAAGCCCTGGTCTCAGAGGGTGTTATCCTTTACATGCCTTAACACACTATTCTCATACTTCAGCCAGCATCAGAATGAACCAAAAGGTTTATTGGAACACAGATTGCTGGGCCCCATCTCCTGAGTTTCTGATTCAGTAGGCCTAGAAATGCAAGTTTTCAAACACATTCCAAGTGATGCTAATGCACCGTCTCTTTATGAACCACTGCTTCTACAGTTCTTAGCCCTCTACCTAAGGAAGGCAGCAAGGGAATCAGAGTGTTTCTGCTAACATTAGGGCTGAAGCTTATCGCTGAAGGCGTAGGTAGCAAATGCTTTCACCTGTCCCCTCTCAGCCCACGTATGATGATGAATCATCCAGTTCCCACAGATTCTACTTTCATTTCCTGTAAGATCTACTGAGCAGTCTGCATATTAATCATCCCTCCCAGACCCCTGTCACCACAATAGCCATAAGGATACGCATGGCCCTTACATTATAAATGTGAAACTATGTAGAAGATGACACTCATTTTCCATCCTGTGGTTTCCCCTTTATCACCATTATTGTTGTCGATTATTCCAGAATGCTATGATGTGGGGAGAAATATGTAAAGAATGTGAAGGTAGAAAGAGATGAAAAGAGTTGACACAGTACATACTGCTTGATGTGTTTAGATTTTAGAGGTGATTATTATTTCATACTCTTCTGAGCAGGTGACAGATGGGTGACTTCTGGAAAAGAGAAGACTCATGGTCTGATTCAATGGCTCCTTCCCTATCATCAGCAAGGCATCACGAACAAGAATTTTAATCACAATTTTAGTACAATTTAAACACACTTCTCAACAGTGTGCTTTCTCCAGAGACAGGTTATTTCTGCAGAATTCCACACTAATCAATAATCAGTCTGACAATAACCAGTCTAACCAGTCTAACAACAACCAGTCTAACATACAAAGCACACACAATGCCAGGCTCTGCAAGCAGCGTTTGCAGCTGAAATTAAAGAACCCTCATCACGGTATGGTGTGAAAAGGAGAGTTAGCCCTGCCCTGTCTTTCTCCTGCCTCCTCTCACATATTTTGTTCCTCTCAGAGCCATATCATAACGTTATTTACTTCAGTTGTGAGAATTTCCAATTTCTTTATGTTGAGATCTAATACATACTGTGGTATGTATTAATACATTAATACATACTGTGGTATTTGATCGTCATCACTGTTTCAAATCCTCTTTCAGCATGCAAGGTTGTGTTATCTGCGTAATGCAGGCTGTTAATAAGTCTTCCTCCAGTCCTGATGTTCTTCTTCATACAGTCCAGCTGCTTGGATTGTCTGCTCAGCATAAGACTGAATAAGTGTGATAAAAGGATACAACTCTGACACACACCTTTACTGACTTTAAACCTCACAGTATCCTTCTGTTCAACTGTTCTGCAATTCACATTATTTACAATGTTATCCATAACCAGCTATGATCCATACAGTCTCAAAGATCTTTGCATAGTCAATGAAACACAGGTAAATATCTTTTTTGATATTCCCTGCTTTCAGTCCTGATTCATCTGATATCAGCAAAGATTTTCATTATTTCATGTCCTCTTCCGAATTCGCACTTAGGAATGATAAAATAGGACTTAAAAACATGAATGGCAAGTAAACATTTACTCTTTCAATTTTATTACAAAGCATAATTTTTCATCTCAATAGAGTTCAATTTCTATGACTCAATATATTCAACATCTTTCGTGGCCACAATTCAATCTGATTTGACACCTCATTAAAAACATTTTCTACTTCCTGCTGGATGAATGATTTCAGAAATTGTATACATGATCTTGGCCCTAGATTCCTGAAAGGAACATGATTTTGATGAGTAAACACATGCCATTTTTAGTTTACTTTTATTGTGCATACTTGCAAAGTTATTCAAGTTTATGATTAGAGTTATATGAGGTCTTTTATAAATGTTCTGCATAGCCTGGCTATGCCACACACAAAATTTGAACTCCAAAGTTGGCTGAGCATAGTTGCAATCAAAATCAGAAAGAGAAATATTATCCTGGAGTTTATTTCCAAAACATAGAAACTGTATTCCATATCTAAAGAAACCATTCGCATTGACTTGGGACCGGAAGAACCGGATGGTGCCCGGCCACCACCAGTAATAGCCACCATGGAGCTCACAAAGTTGAGTCTCACTGGCAACACAAGAATAAAAAGGAGTGTACCCTGAGACCGCAACTGATGGTCCAGCAGCTTTGGGTTTCCCCTGGGAGCATGGCCCCTGGCCCTGATGCTGCCCTTGCCCATGGATCATAATGAAGGTCCACTCCTCAGACAGCAAGGGGTTGGACTTGGCGATGCAGAGTGATTATATGTTGGGTGCACTTTATGGTTCTATGCATCTGTAGGATATCATCCTGCTGATCTCTGGCTGGAGGAAGGGAAGTGGGTGGAGAAGAGGGGAAAGGAGATTATTAGGTGGATAAGACATGTATGGAGCAGAGAGGAATAGTGTGCTGTCACCAGGCAGGGAGAGCAGTGGAAGCTGCATATAGGTGGGCATGCACATTTATATGGGAATATACATTCTCACTCAGACATAATGATAATTAAAAAAAAGAAACCATTCACCCAGCAACAAATGGAGAATGCAATTTAATTTTCAAAAATTCCAAAATAATCATGTATTTATTGATTCATTTTGTAGATATCTGTTGAATTCCTACTTTCTGTTTATCACTGAACAATAGGGGTGGATGGGTCAGACATGCTCCACATGACAAGAAAATAGTGATCTTGCCAAAGCTATGAAGGAAAAGCACTAGAGCAGGAGGGTTGTAGGAGAGTTATCTATCTTAGGCTTGGAAGGCAGGAGGATGCTGATGGTGATGCTGGCAGCCGTCACTCATGCCGCACTTACAACTGTACCAGGCCCTGAGGGAGGGCTCCTTAAGAATTATCTCATTTGTTCCTTGCAGCGGCTTTCTGAATCGGTAGTGATGTCATTATCTCCATATTAAGACAAAGAAACTAAAGCTTACAGAGATTTTATTTATTTTTCAGCATAAATTACAATGCTCACAATGGTTATCCAGAGACAGCAAGACATCAAGAATTCAAATGTTTAAGTTCTGCTCAGCAAACTAACAGAGGCAGCAGGCTTTTAGAGATGCTATCACCAAAAAATGGTTATGATTTTGTTAATGCTTTGATGCTCATGGGTATCAGTGGTTTCCTGTGAGGGCCTTGCTTCCGCAACAACGACAGATCAAGGAGGCAGTACCATAAAAGATTAGATAAAAAAAAAAAAAAAACAGAAAGAAATATAGTCAAAAACAAAACTGAAAAATATTTTCTGGGAAACCCTATATCAGCTACTAAGTAACAGACCAAAGACAGAAAGACACACAGACACACAAGTATCTATAACACAGATCAAAAAGATCTGGCATTTCTCTATTCCCATAATACACCTTCACACTCTGAATCTTGTCTGTTGCTCAGCAGATGATACCCTCTCTTCTCAACCCTCAAATCTATTAAAAATCTTCCCACAAGCCATCTCGATTGCAGCTTACCACAACACTGCTCTCCTAGAATTCTCCACTCATACTCCTGCAAAAAGTTCGCACGCCTGGATTTCAAAGCCTTCTCCTGACATGCGCTTTGCCTTTACCACCGTGCCTGCTTTATTAGCCACTATCTGTGCATCTGCCTGGCCCATCTAAATCCGCTCTGCCTCATCTCTGCTCATCTCCTAATTCCTTCTCCATGACATTTCTACTCTAGTCCTCCTGCCAGGAACAACTTCCTAGTTGTTAACTGTGTCTCCGTCTCACCAATAAAAAATGGCTACAGAGTTCAGCAATATTCAGGAGGGGGTGGGGGAGGGTAGGAGGTTAGGGACCAAATTGTTTTAACTTTTAGCTTTCAAATCTTTTTAGCTACACAGGCCTTTTGCTGGTGAAACCTCTCCCAGAATCCCAGACCCTGAGGACTAGATCCCCAGCGGGAGAGTAGGTGTCTAGGGTGGCTGGCAGGGTTGGGTCCCATCTTCCTTCAACAAAAGCAACTCTAAAGTGTCTAATCTTATTTGGGTTGGAGACTATCAATGAGTATTAAAAGCACAACATAAATATGAAACAATTTCATAAGTCAAATCAAACACAAGAACCCCTAATGTGCTTGTACATCTGCTAACCAAATGTGCTAACGTGTATCTGCTAACCAAAAGGTCAGCAGTTCAAATCCACCAGGTGTTCCTTGGAAACTCTACAGGGCAGTTCTCCTCTGACTTTAGGGTTACTATGAGTTGGAACTGACTCAACGGCAGTGGGTACTATGTGCCATGGGCTGACGTTAGCACTTAGACTGAGCATGTGAAAAAAATTCCTGCCATTAAAGGGCTGCAATCTAGCCAGAGGAGATACACATTTAAATAGGCACAGAATAAATGTACAAATTATACTACTTAGTAAAAGGTGGTAAGTGTTATGGGAGATAAAAAGAGTTCGAGAGGTTCAGATAGTGGAGAAGGAATAGCATATTGCAGTTATAAATAAAATGGCCAAGTAAGGCCTCATTGATAAAGTGACATCCAAACACAGAAATCTACAGAAAAAAATTTAGTACAGAATTCCCATATACCCCAGACCCAGTTTTCCTTATTAATATCTTACAACAGTATGTCAAGTTCCTCACAATTTATGAAGCAATATTTGTATAGTATTATTTACTAAAGTCTATAACTTTATTCAGGTTTCTTTAATTTTTTAGCCCAGCTTTTTTATCCCAGGATAACACTGAGAACAGTATCCTGGAATTAGTCACCTCAGGCTCCTCTTGGCCATGGCGGTTACTTAAACTTCCCTTGATTTGATGACCCTGACAGTTTTGAGGAGTGTTGCAGTTATTGTTAGATGTTGTTGAGTAAGTTCCAACTCACAGTGATACTATGTAAACCAGAACGAAAGGAAAAATACTGGTTGGGTACTTTATAGAAGTCCATCAGTTGGGATTGATGTCTGATGTTGTCTCCTTATTAAACTTGGGTTATGTGTTGCTGGACAGGTGACCACAGAGGGAACGTGCCCTTTTCATCACTTCAGATCTAAAGTACACACTCCTATCAAGATAACTTCTCACTGTTGATATTGATCTTGATCTCCTGGCTGAGGTAGTACTTCTCAGGTTTCTCCACTTAAAGTTACTCTTTTTTCTTCCTTTCCTTTTGGAAGGAAGTCACTATGTAGAGTCCTCACTAAAGAAGTGGCAAGTTATGATCCACGTCCCTGAGGGTGGAGTATCTATGTAAATTATGGGGGATTTCTCTGCATGGAAAATTTGTTCCTTGACTCCAATTATTTATTCACTTATTTATATTCATATTGACTCACTGATCTTTGATAATTAACAAGCAGCATCATAATAAATGGATAAAATATTGACACTGTCAGGATTTCATTCTATTGGATCCACAATCAATGCTCATGGAAGCCGCAATCAAGAAATCAAGTGACATACTGCATTGGGTCAATCTGTTGCAAAAGTTCTCTTAAAGTGTTAAAAAAAAAAAAAACAAAGAGGTTATTTTAAGCAGTGAAGTGTGCCTACTTCAAGATACTGTATTTTCAATCACCTCAAATGCATGTGAAAGCTGGACACTGAATAAGGAAGAGCAAAGAAGAACCGATGCCTTCGAATTAGGGTGTCGGCAAAGAACAGTGAATATACCATGGATTGCCAGAAGAACAAACCAATCTGCCTTGGAAGAGGTACAGCCAGACTGTTCCTTAAAAACAAGGATTGTGAGAATACGTTTCATGTGTTCTGGCTATGTTATCAGGAGAGCCCAGGCCCTGGAGAAAGACATCATGTTTGGTAGCCATTGCCATGTTTAGTAGGGTCAGCAAAAAAAAAAAAAGAAGATCCAAGAGGGATTCACACAGTGGCTCCAGCAATGGACTCAAGAATAACAACGTATCTGAGGATGGAGCAGGATTAGGCAGTGTTTTGTTGTGCTGTACACAGGGTAGCCATGAGTCAAAACTGAGTCAATGACACAGAACAACAATATTGAGATTTATTTTATACTTTGGATTATAATCCAATAACACTTTATTGATTTTGTTACTCAAATTGTCTTCATCTTCAGTTATCCAGCCTTCTTGAAATCAGCTTGTGTGTCCTTTTTAAATATTCCATGGTTAAGGACTTGGGTTTTTTTTTTTTATTATGACTGAGTGAAAATGTACATTCCCATATAAATTTGCATGCCCACTTATATGCAGCTTCCACTGCTCTCCCTGCCCAGCGACAGCACACTATTCCTCTCTGCTCCGTACATGTCTCATCCTCCCAACAGTCTCCTTTCCCCTCCTCTCCACCCACTCTCCTTTCTCCAGCCAGAGGTCAGCAGGATGATATCTTACAGATGCATAGAACCATAAAGCACATCCAATACATGGTCACTCTGCATCGCCAAGTCCAATCCATTCGTGTCTGAAGAGTGGACCTTCGTTATGATTTACGGGCAAGGGCAGCATCAGGGTGAGGGACCATGCTCCCAGGGGAACCCCGAAGCTGCTGGACCATCAAGTACCACAATATGCTCCAGGTGCATTTGGTACATTTCCTGCCCCAGTCCTGAAATCAGTGATTTTGCTGAGAAGCTCCTGGTTCCTTTCCTTGGAGAATGGCTCTACGACCCAAAAAACTAAAGTACATCACTTCTGACCTAACAATACACAACATTTTTTTCCAGGTAGACAAACATTTTACATTATCATTTTTAGAACTATCTGATAGTCCATTGTGTGAGTAAACCATAATGTCATTTATTAATGGATATTGATACTGTTTCTAGGCATTTAGATATTACAAATAATATCAGGATAAGCTTTCTTGCACCAAAATCATTTTTACAAAAAAACCAAACCCATTGTCTTCCTGTCCATTCTGACTCATAGCGACCCTATAAGACAGAGGAGAACTGCTCCATAGAGTTTCCATGGACCACCTGGCGGATTCAAACTGCTGACCTTTAGCTTAGTAGCCACAGCTCTTAACCATTATGCCACAAGGGTTTATCACAACGATTTGCTTAAAATAAATTCTTCGAAGTATAAATTGTGAATTTAAGGCTTTTGAAAGATAATATGAAAAGGCCTTTCAGAATCATACCTGCAGACAATGAGAACAAAAATGTGCTCTAATGCTTGCCACTACCAAGTAATGCTACTGTTGTGTTTAAAAATTATTTCTTACCTAACGAACTTTCTTTATAGCTGGCATTCATTCCTAGGGAGGATGAAAAACATTCCAAATACTTATCTTCCATTTGAATCTCATACTTACAAAAACATACTGTTCAAGTACCCTGCCTACCTTTCTACAGGGGTACTTTCTTTAAAAATTGAAATACAAGAGCATCTGTATATTACAAAATTTTGACTCTTTGTTACAACATTTCAGCTATCTTTCTCAGTCCGTCATTTGCCTTCAAATTTGGCTTACGGCCTATTCGTTTTTAAACAATAACTTCCTATATTTCATATTCTTATATTTAAAGCAATTTGTAGATTTGGGGTAGGGAGCTAAGTTACATTCACATTTTATAATTTACCAGATGGACTAAAAAGAGCTGATGATGTATTATTGGTTCTGACATAGTCATGAAAGCAGGGATTATGCTTCTATTAAAATTTATATTTTATGACAGGTTTGTCAGGTTTAATTTATGACTCATACACATTTCTGGCTCACTAGTCACAAATTATCTCTTTTTGAATCTTTATGATATAGTGCATTTTCTTGCCCAGGCATTTTGTCAGACATCTTGATACATTCTACAGCAAAAGAAAACATACACCCAAAACTGATAAATAGGAAATATCATTTAAAAATAATTGCAAATATGTATGTATATATATACATATATCCAATTCAATATCTACCTTCTTATTTCTTATGAAATTCAACATCTACCTTCTTATTTCTTACAATATTACTTTGATATTTAAAAAAAAATTCACTTTTAGAAAATATATATAGATATCCACGTTGTCAGGTTTACTTAATCTTTGTTTAATAAACAACATGCAAACACACACACACAAATGAAACTTACATTTGCATTAGTGAAATACCAAATGAAGAGAGACAAAATACATTTTCATAATGCAAGAGATTATCTACGATGCTGAGGTTAAGAAGCAGTTGACTAGAAACATTCTCATTGTTATGATCAGGACATGAAGGTGGGAAGACAGCATGTTCAGGAAACAGAAGACAGGATAGGCAGAGGCCAGATCACCCAGCCCATCTTGTCTTGTTAAAAATCCAGGTTGCCCCTCCAAAAAAATCTGGGTCCTTAATCTAAAAGCAGCTAGAAGTGTATGCAAGCTATTTGTTCAAATTTAAAGTTTTCTAAGTCTTGTTAAGGATTTGGGTCCTTATTCTAAAAAGCACACGGATGTACACGTAAGTGACTTGCTCAAACTCATTGTTTTACAAGATCTTTTGATTGATGTAGCAAATGGATCAAAGATTCTATGTTGACCAAGGTTGAGGTTCATCTATAGGCAAAAGACAGTGGCAATTAGACTTTCAGTGGTAAGTGTGGTGAACGCAGAGAGAAGAGAATAGATCTAGGGTAGAATATAAGAGCAAAATCAAGAGCAGTTAGTGATTAACCAGAAATAGAAAACAAGCAAATGGATGGATGGTCAGCCCCTTATCCCGACAAAGTAAACACCAATAGAGGAATAGTGGTGAAAAAGATTACCATTTTCAACTTCTGGATTTGCAATCTCCAAAAAATCCAAGAAGAGGAATTGTCACTGGAGCTCAGAAACAAGAACCAGAAGGAGGTTATAAAATGAGCATGATTAGCATGTAGACTGTAATTAAATCCAAAGGTGAATGTGGAGTTGATTAGGAAAATAGTACAAAGCAGTAGTTCTCCATGGGGGGTGGGAGAGACAGACGGGGGGGGGGGGGGGGGGGGGCGGGAGGGCGGGTGGTAGTTTGTGATATTTTTCCCCTCAAGGGATAGCTGGCAAGGTCTGGAGACATTTTCAATTGTCACAGCTGGGGGCACCTAGTGAAGAGAAGCCAGGAATGACGCTAAACATTCTACAATGCACAAGTCAGGCCCCCACAGCAAAAATCATCTGGCCAAAAATACCAAGAGTGCTGTGACTAAGGAGCTCTAGTACAGTGTTGCGAGAGGTGAGCTTCTAGTAACTCCACCTGAAGACCCTGATGGGTCAGGAACGGAGACTGAAGAAGGGCAACCACACCATGGGGAGGAACACCTAGAGCATCTGCTGTCAGCAACAAAGGAAGAAAGTTTTCATAGAAGACCCAGGTAACAAACAGCGTCAAATGCTGCTGCTGCAAATCAAGGTGTTGTACATATTCCATTAGTCTAATTAATACAGAAAAAGATTTTTATAATTTCCCCTAAGAAAACTTTCAAATCCATGTTATTGTTCAACAGACCACAAAATATGCATGTATTCAGAAACAGTTCTGCATCACTTCATATCAACCCTTATCCTTGGTCACTTTCCTAAATTTGTCTGTTTTTTCAGGCACTCAACTCACAGAGGAGGGAGTAACTATTTTGGAAGAGTAAGAGTGGTTAAAGCACTCACCTGCTAACTAAGAGACAGCAGACTGCTTCTGTCAAGATTCCAGCCTTAGAAACCCTACGGCTCTGCTCTACTCTCTCCTGTAGGCTCACTATGAATGCATGGTAGTGGGCTTGGTTTACTCATTTAAGAGCAGGGAGGAAACGGGGACTCAGGGAGTTTGGGTAGAAGAAAACATAAATGCCTTTACATGGGAAAGGCATTCCCTGCTTACAAATACGGAGCAATCCAAACAATCATTAAGAGCTTATTACTTGAAATTCTGTGTGTATCTTCCCACAGAAACAAGATGATGAGAAGCAGTAGGTTTAAGGAAAAAACGACCAAAGCTCCTTTACCTATGACATCTTTTGTTACTGTGACAGCCCAAGACCATAAGTTCACGGGTTTTAGAAGGAAGTGAAGAAAATGCACCTTTCTTCTCTTTTCTCATGTACACACTGAAGTCCACCCAGTTTTCTTTAAAGCTCATTTGTTCATTAACTATTTATTGAATACTTATACAATTGGTCATTTAATGCCTGTGTCCTCCACTGAAGACTAAGCTCCACAAGAGCAAATACCACGTCTACTCCATTTGCTACTGAGTACAAAGAAACTACCATCCTGGCTGGCAGCCAAAAATAACAGGGAATAATGAATGAATGATGAAGAAATGAAGGAATATATTTTTATTTTTAAAAATGATGCCTGAGCAAACTAATGTATTGCAGAAGGTTGACTCCTTATGCAGCATTACTGTACACATTTTTGAGAAAATAGCCCGGCGGTGTGAAAAGGGACGCTGAGAGTCACAAAGGTCACCATAAACAGGCCAGCCCTGCCTGAGAGTCTACCCTGGAGTCAGCCTCGCTCAAATGGTACATATATTTATAGTTATACTTTTATTCCTCTCTTTGAGATATTTCAGCTTCTCTGTTTTTTCCCTGGCTCTGGTATTGGTGGTATAAGCACAGCCCAACCTAACAAATGGTTTTAAAATTTAGAGAGAAATCGGTCTATTTCCTTCCGTAATTTTTAAAAAGAAGCTCTCCGGGAGAGAGAAATGTTTTGAAAGGTATGGAAACCTACTAACAGGATGAATGTATTAAGGTAAACAGCTTTATGCAAAGAAAATCTCACAATGGACTTCAAACGGGAATGGAATTAAGACAGGAAAAGTGGGTCAAGTGGAGGGGACCTCTCAGATCAGAAAAAGATAGGCATGGGGAGCACTGGGCAGTGGACTCAAGCACTAGCCTTTGCCACACGCTTCTCTTATAGCTAAACGGTACCATTTAGACTGAAGAATGACATTAGAGAGTGAAAACAACTTCTCTGATGAAGACAGGCGTGAAGCTGTAAGACACAGGCACCGCCTAGGAAGCCATGCCAACAAGAGTGTCAGTGAAAGATAACGGACAAAGCACTGCAGACAGACACTGCAACAAGCCAGTGCGTGTACAGAGGTCCAGGATTTTAAGATATTTAAGGTATTATTATTATAAAAGGTCTGTTGGAAAACAAAAAGGAGAAAACACGAAAGTTGTGATTAAATAAAGGATAAGGTTTACCAAATTTTACTCTGGAGTTTGTATTTTAGTAAATGTTGCTTTAAGTTATAGATCACTTGATTGACTTACTTTATTAGGTACTGCTTCCATTTTCTACTCATTGGGTTATTATTTATAATTAATAGGTATAGTGTGGTTTTGAATAATTATACACATGTATTTCCAAACATAAAAAAGTATTTAGCCTCACTCAACAATCCACATCCAAAAAAACCTTCTATGATTGGTCTAGGAGGTCAGTTAACACCAGTGTTCCTAACATAATTACAAACAACAATCAGAACAATCACTGACTGTGTGTATTATACGCTAGCGATTTTACAGACATCTTTTCTAGTTATCACAAAACCTGTGATAGAGGTTGGCATTATTATTGGCCTCATTTTACAGAAGAATAAAAATAAGTAGAGGTTTAGTGCATCACCTGTGGTTATACTTCAGAGCTAAATTCTGAACCATGCGTACTTCTTAAAATTCTTTAAAATAATGACAAGTACAATAATGAATTCACAGAACTCCTGGAATATCACCTGCTTTGACTTCTTGCATGCATTTTACTCTCAGTGCTTCTTGTTAGGACCTCCTGTGTCTACACACTCTTCTGAGCCAATGGAATCCATTTCCATGGCTTTCATTTTACCTCTGAGTGAAAGATTCCTAACTTGGGAGTTCCAGTCCAGTCTTCCTCTACCACCACCACTGGCCAGGTAATTTCACTTGGTCATTCTGCTACCTAAAGCAACACAGGAACAAAACTCAACTCACTATCTCCAACCCACCTCTCAAACCTATTTTTCATCATATGTTTCTTGCCACAGGAAATCTTTCTGTGCAGAGACTAAGCTAAAAATCTTGGGAGTTGTCTTTGACTCCACTCTTTAGTTCAAACCCTGTATCTAATAACATGACAAGTTCTCTTGATTCCCCCTCAGGACTAACTCCCATCAGCCTAGTATTTCCATCCACACTTCATCAGCACTATTACCACGGCCACCTGACTGTTATCCCTGCATGAGGTCATATCTCAATTACTTTCCACAGTACTAACAAAGTAATTTTTCTAAAGAAAAAAAGTCATGCAGTGTATTTATTCATCAACTCAGCGATTTTTGTGGAGCACTTAGGATAGTGCCTGGCACTATTCTTTAAAGAAAATCACTTTGCTAGTCTTGTGGAAAGTAACATGCCCGAGCAGTACTCTAGGTGGTAAGAACTAAAACAGTGAACAAAATAGACAAAAACCCATCACGGAGGTTATATTCTAGCTGGGAGGGTGGGAGGAAGGAGGGACAGAATTCATTAAACAAAACGAATATCCACAGGTATCTATGTGTTTCTGATGGTAGTAAAAGCTTACTTTCCTGGGGTCAAATCTTATTACAATTTCATTCATACCCACTGTAGATTTCACTCCTATATAACTAGTTTTAATTTCCCAAACATGCCACATACTCATATCCAGCCCTCTGCAATGCTGTTCCTTTCACTAACAATTCTCGTTCCCCTGCCCTTTGCACCAGGCTAATTTCTGTCTGCTTCCCGCAGATCTTTGCTGATTCCTCCAGTTCTCGTTTTGTTATCTGTCAATGTGCTCCAAAAGCAACTTAAACTTCCCTACTGTATCACTTACCACACTATACTGTTACAGCATACTGATTCGCCCTGATCGTGTGATAGTGACTCTGCAATCAACTCAAAGCCAGTCTTGTTTTGCCTATAATCCCAGCCACTTCCACCAACCCCACATTATTTTGAAGCAAATGCTCAATATCATATCCTTTAGTGAGAAAATATTTCTTCCAAGCCTTTGTTGTCGTTGTTGTTAGGTGCCATCAGGTCGCTCCTGACTCACAGCAACCATGCCATCACAGAACAAAGCACTGTTCTTTCCTGCACCATGCTCACAATCACTATGCTTGAACCCACTGTTACAGCCATTGTGTCAATCTATCTCACTGTGGGGCTTCCTCTTTTCCACTGACCTTCACTTTATGAAGCATGATATCCTTCTCCAGGGACCGATTTCTCCTAATGATATGTCCAAAGTATATAAGGTGTAGTCTCACCATCTCTGCTTCTAAGGAGCATTATGGTTTTACTTCAGCCAAGACAAATGCATTCATTCTTTTAGCAGTCCATAGTATATTCAATATTCTTCACCAACACAATAACTAAAAGGCATCAATTTTTTTTGGTCTTCCTTACTTGTTGAGCAGCTTTTGCATGCATGTGACGTGACTGAAAATACAATAGCTTGGGTCAGCCACACCCTGGTCTTTCAAGGGACACCTTTGCAAACAGTCTTCAAAGAGTCTTTTGCAGCAGATTTGACTCATGCAATGTGTCTTTTGATTTTTTGACTGTTGCTTCCATGGGCACTGATTGTGGATCCAAGTAAAATGAAATCCTCGACAACCTCAATCTTTCCTCTGCTTATCATGGTGTTGCTTACTGGGGCAGTTGCTAGAACTTTTGTTTTCTTTTTGTTGTACAATCCATACTGAAGGCTGCGGTCTTTAATCTACTGGTAAGTATTTCAATTTCTCTTCACTTTCAGCAAGCAAAGTTTAATCTGCATGTCACAGACTGTTAATGAATCTTCTTCCAATACTGAACCCCTGTTCTTCTTCATATAGTCCCACTTCTTGGATTATTTGCTCAGCATACAGATTCAGTATGTATAGTGAAAGAATATAACCATACACACACCTTTCCTGACTTTGTATCACTCAGTATCCCCTTGTTCTGTCCACACAATTGTCTCTTCGTCTATGTACAGGTTTCTTACGAGCACAACAAAATGTTTGGAACTCACACTCTTTGCAGCACTATCCAAAATTTGTCATGAACCACACAGTTGTATACCTTTGCTGAATCAATTAAACACAGGTAAACTTACTGCTGGTATTCTCTGCTTTCACCCAGGACTCATCTGACAAAAGCAATGATATCCCCGATTCCACATCCTCTTCTGAATCTGGCCTGAATTTCTGGAAGTTCCCTGCCAACAGATTGCTGCAGCCACTTTTGAATGATCTCCAGCAACATTTTACTTTCATGTGATACGAATGGTATTGTTTGATAATTCCCAGATTTGGTTGGATCACCCCTCTTGGGTATAGGCTTAAATACCAATCTCTTCCAGTCAGTTGGCCAGGTAACTGCCCTGCAAATTTCTTGGCGAAGTCAAATGAGCACTTCTGCACTGCATGTGTTGGTTAAAACATCCAGTTTATATTTTGTTAACTCCTTAAGCATCATTTTTTGCCAAGGCCTTCAGTGCAGCTCGGACTTCTTCCTTCAGTATCATAAGTTCCTGATCTTATGCTACCTCTGGAAAAGTTGAATGTTGACCAAATCTTTTGGTAGAGTCCTTCTACATTTTTCTTCCATCTTCTTTTGATGCTTCCTGTATTGTTTAACATTTTCCCCCACCGAAGCCTTCACTATTGCAACTTGAGGCTTGAAATTTTTTTTCAGGTCTTTCAGCTTCAGAAATATGGAGTATGTTCTTCCCTTTTGGTTTTCTATCTCCAGTTCTTTGTATATAATACTTTACTTCATCTTTGAAAGCTGTCTTTAGAAATCTTCTGTTCAGTTCCTCTTTTTCATCAATTCTTCCAAGTCTTTATATAATGAAAATATGTTTTTCTAGCTGGAACAAAACAGAGAAGTCCTATTGGGCTTTCTAGTTATTCCCTAACATCTTTTCTAGTTTGGGGTAGCAATGACCTTTACACAAAAGGTTCTTTTTTCATAATAATTTACAACTCAAATAAAATAGAAATAATCAATATGGAAAACTTCCGGTCTATACTCTACAGACGGAAAAGTAGGTGTTGACGGTGGTTTTGTTCAAGGTTTAATTTTTCTACATGCTTCTTAGGCCACTGAAGGATGAACTTTGTGTGTGTGCATATGTGTATGTGTGTGTGTAGAATTATAGCTACAATGAAACTATGGCATTTTAAAGGTTCATTCTGAGAATCCATGAATGCTACTACAGACATCATCAGTGAGATCCAAGAACCTAGGCTATTTTCTCTGTTCATTATGGATGCCCTTTATAGCATCTCTGCTCTCCTAACAGCTGTCATGGCAACATTCTCCTCTGTCTGGATGAGAAAGCAGAAGGCTCTTCCTCTTAATGCATGAATGAACCAGGGAGACTTTTGAGTAACAGAACTCCCCAGAGTTTGGATGACACCATCACAAAATGCAGTTTTCTGCCAGGCAGTCTGCTTTTAAAGTGACGCTTTCCCCATCCTGGCACTTCATACTGTGATGATAAAAGGAGGGGTAGATGAAAGAGATGGATCTTTCTTTTTTCTCATTTGAGGCTAGGTCTATTTTGTTCTTCAATAGCATGTTCTAAAATGACGAGTGAAAAACATGGGCTCTGGAAAATATATGGAAGACAGTATTCTAACAACTAAAAGGCAATTTTTGTCCTTGCATGTATTTGTAAGGAAAAATAACAGAACAGTTGCACCCTAGAAATAAACCAAACATCATAAAACCAAAAGTTTTTGCAGCAATACAAAACTACAAAACTATATACAAAACAAATACTAAATACAAAACAATACAAAACTACAATAAAAGGCCTTTGGTGCAAATTCTACAAATGCATGTGGAGGTACATTGGTGTTGCATGTCACTGAGTCAGTTCCAACTCACAGCAACCCTCTAGGACCGAGTAGAATTGACCCATAGAGTTTCCAAGGCTATCATCTTTACAGCAGCAGATCACCAGGTCTTTTCTTCTGTGGAACTCCTAACAGCTAGGTTTGAGCCACTAGCTTCCTGGTCAGCAGCCAAAAGCTTAATTAATCACTAGGCCAATCAGGCTCCTTATAAATAGATATACTTACATTGATTTTTTAAATAAAATTCATCTTTTAGAAAAGTTTAGTGTACAGAAACATCAAGAATAGTACAGAGAGCTCCCATATACCCTGTGCCCTGTTTCCTCGATTATTAACCTCTTACATTAGTACCCTACTTCGACTACAATTAATTAACCAATATTGACATACTATTATCAACAAAAAACCAAAACAAAACCCACTGCCATCAACTCTGACTCACAGAGACCCTACAGGCCCAAGGAGAACTGCCCCATAGTTTCCAAGGACAGCCTAGTGGGTTTAAACTGCTGACCTTTCGGTTAGCAGATGTAGCATTTAACCAATATGCCACTAGGGTTTTGTCATACTTTATTCAGATTCCCTTCATTTCTTACCTTATAACCTTTTGCTGATACTCCAGGATTACACAGGTTTCTCCTGGCCATGACATTTTCTTAGACTTCTCTCACTTTTGATGGCCTTGATAGTTTTGATGAGTACTGGTCACATTTTGTAGAATGTCCCTCAGTTGGGATTTGTCTGATATTTTTCTCATGATTAAAAAAGAAAAGAAACGGTTGCCATCAAGTTGATGCTGACTCATGATGACCCCATGTGTGTCAAAGTAAAACCATGACCCAAAGGGTTTTTGATGGCTGATTTTTCAGAAGCAGATCACCAGGTCTTTCTTCCAAGGTGTTTCTGGGTAGACCTGAACCTCCAATCTATTGATTAGGAGCCTAGTGCTTTCTTTCACTGTTTGCTAGACTAGGAAAGATCACAGGGATAAAGTGCCTCTTTCATCACACCATAGCAAAAGTATTTAATAGCAACCTGACTCACCACTCCTGATGTATTCTGGATCATCTGCTAAAGGTAGTATGTGTCAGGTTTCTCTACAGTAAAACTATTGTTTTCCTTTCTCTACACTGTACAACTGTGAACAAAGTCACTATGCACCGCCCTTAGTGGACAGCTATGCTCTACCTTCTTGAAGGCCGAGAATCTAATGAACTATTCAGAATTCTGCATGGCATATTGTGTCTTCTCTCTCATTTATGTCTGTTTTTGTATGGATGTATCCTAGTTTGTTTACTCACCTACTGAAGGGCATCTTGGTTGGTTCCAATTTGGGGCCATTTTGAAAAAAAACTGTTACAAGTATTAATGTGCAGGACTTTGTGTGGACATAAAATTTCAAATTAATTGAGTATGTACATACCTAGGAGCCCAGCTGCTGTCGTGTAAGGTAAAATGAGCCCCAGTGGCACACTGGTTAAGAGCTCAGGATGCTAACCAATAGGTCAGCAGTTCAAATCCATCCTCCTTGGAAACTCTATGTGACAGTTCTACTCTGTTCTATAGGGTCACCACGAGTCAGAATTGACTTGACAGCAATGGTTTGAGGGGTCTTTCATTTTTTAATGGTAAGATTGTGTTTAGCTTTTAAACAAATTGTGAACTGCATTCCAACGCACCCTCTTGCCTTCTTACTAGCAATGAACCAGAGTTCCAGTTGCTCTCCATCCTCACCAGCAATTGGTATCGTCAGTTTTCTGGACTTTAGCTATCTGGTAGGTATGTAGTGGTTTCTCACTGTTATTTTAATTCATGATTCCCTAATGAGAGATGATGTTGGACATCTTTTTATATAACCTATCTGTATGTTTTCTTTGATCATGTGTCTTTTCAAATCTTTTGTCCATTTAATTGTGTCAAGTTGTTTTCTTTCTTTTTTTTACTACTGAGTATTTGTATAGTTTGGATACAAGTCCTTTATCAGATATGTGTTTTGCAAATATTTTCTCTCAGTCTTTGGCCTGTCTTTTCACTCTTTAAAGTGTGTCTTCCACATAGCATTTTTAATCTTAATAAAACCAACTAATCGGTATTTTCTTGTTTTTTTTTTTGTTTGTTTGCTTGTTTTTTAATGTTTCATGTTTCAGGGTTCTATCCGGAAAAAAGTTCACTGCCAAATCTAAAGTCACCTAGATTTTCTCCTATGTCTTCTTCTTGCAGTTTTACAGTTTCACATTTTACATTTAGGTCTGTAATCCCTTCTAAGTTAATTTTCATGAACCATGTAAAACGATGCCCATAGATTCCTGGTTTCTTTTTAATAAGGACATCTTATTGTTCCACCACTATTTGTCAAAGATTATCTCTAGTCTATTGGATTTGTTCACTTGTCAATGATCAATTGCCTACAGTTGTATGGGGCTATATTTGGGATCTATGAGTCAGAATCAATTCGATAGCAACAAATATGGTTTAGTTTGTTTGTGTTTTTTTTGATCTGGGTTCTCTATTCTAGTCGATATATGTGTGTATCTGTTCTCTCATCAATATCATACTGTCTTGATTATGTAGCTTTATAGGAAGTATTAAAATTAGAAGTTTGAATTTCAGTGTTCTTCCTCTTCCTTAGTACTATGTTGGACACTGTAGGCCTTTCACCTCTTTCCATACGAATTTTGGAGTCAGTTTCTCAATAACTACACAATAGTTTTCTTAGATCATGATTGGTATTGCACTTTGGGAACTGGTATCTTAGCAACATTGAGTCTCCCACTTGATAAATATGGAACAGCCTACAGTTTTTTTTTTTTTTTTGAGATCTTCTTTGCTTCCTTCCATCAGAGTTTTGTAGTTTTCTGCACACAGACCCTATGAGGTCTGTATACATAATTTGCTGGTTTTATAACTGGTGCTATTGTAAGTGGTGCACCCTAGTGGTACACTGGCTAAAAGCTGAGCTGCTAACCAAAATGGTGGGCAGTTCAAAGCCACTAGTTGCTCCTTTGAAACCCAGTGGGGGCAGTTCTACTCTGTCCTACAGGTTCAATATAATTCAGAATTGACTTGATGCCTGAGTTTTATTATAAATGATTTTTTTTAAATTTCAAATTCTAATTGTTCATTGCTGGTACAGAGGAAAGAAACTGACTTTTGTATATGAATTCTGTACCCTGAAAAATTGTTATACTTGTCTATTAGCTTGAGGAACCGTGTGTGTGTGTGTGTGTGACTTACAGATTTTCTGCACAGAAAATCACATCATCACTGGATCAAGACAATTTTCATTCTTCGTTTCCAATCTCTATTTCCTTTATTGTCTTATTATACTAGGACTTCAGTATGATGTTTAACAGGAGTGATAAGAGATGAAAGCTTTGCCTTGTCCTCAGTTTTAAGGGGAAAGCATCCAGTACGTCACCATTAAGTATGATCATACCTGTAGGTTTTTCACAGATAGTCTTTATCAGTTGAGAAAGTTGCCCTCAACTCCTGGATTGTGAACATTTTTATCATGAATGGTTGCTGGATTTTGTCAGTGCTTTTCTTCATCAACTGATATAATAATAGGATTTTCTTTCAATAGTCTGCTGATGAAACAGATTACACTGATTGATCTTTTAATGCTGTACCAGCTTTGCATGCCTGAAATAGATTCAATTTGATGTGTTATTCTTTTTATACATTGCTATATTCAATTTGCTAGTACTTTCCTGAAGGTTTTTGCATCTATGTTGTGAGATATTGGTCTATGGTTTTTCTTTCTTAGAATGTCTTAACCTAGAAAATCACAAAAATCATGATTTGAATGTTCCTGCAATCCTACAGTTCTAGCTGCTTCTGAACTAGGTAAGTACATCCTATCTGTGACTGTGGATTCACCTGTATCTCTAGATTTCAGGATGGTGGTTTGCCCTGCAACTGCTGGCAAAATCAAGAAAAGTCATTAATTTTCAATTTGTTCAGCTTTGTTTTGTAACAAGAATGGGAGTGACAATTTCCAAACTCTTCATCTATCAGAGCTACCTAGATGATTTTTTTCATACTCATATTTTTTTAGAGAACAGAATGTCTGCCTGGAAATGTATTTATTGAGAACGAACTATAAACATAGCATAGTATCACGTACTTTGAAAGATAAATTGCATTCATTCACCTACTATTTCATTCAAGCACCTATTATAGAAACCCTAGTAGTGTCTTGGTTAATTGCTATGGCTGTTAATCAAAATGAAAAAAAAAAAAAAAAAGATTGGCAGTTCAATCCACCAGGCCCTCACTGGAAACCCTATGGAGCAGCAGTCTTACTCCGTCATGTAGGATAGCTGGAAACACCGGCTGCATGGTGGTTAAGTGCTGTGTCTGCTAACTGAAAGATGGGCAGTTCAAATCTGCCAGGTGCTCCTTGGAAACACACAGAGCAGTTCTACTCTGTCCCATAGGGTCACTTGGAGGTGTACTCAACTTGACAGCAGTGGGTTTGGTTGGCTTTTTATAGGATAGCTATGAGTCAGAATTGATTTGACGACAATAGGTTTGGTTTTTGGTTTCATGGTACCAGACCAATCTTGGTGGCACAGTGGTGAAGTGTTTGGCTAATAACTGTAAGGTCAGCAGTTTGAATCCATCAGAGACATTTTGCTCTGCAGGAGAAAGATGTGATAGTCAGTTTTTGTGACTACAGCCTTAGAAACCCCGTGGGGCAGTTCCACCCTGTCCTATAAGGTTGCTTTGAGTCAGAAGCGACTTGATGGCAATGGATTTGCTTCTGAGTTTTGGTATGATACTAAGGGAGTTGCTGGTTGGTTTAACTGGTTAAGTGCTCAACTATTAATCAAATAGAGGTGCTTGAAAAAAAGGCCTAGCAATCTGCTTCCAAAAGATCACAGCCTTGAAAATCCTATAGAATGCAGTTTACTCTGCCAACATCGGGCTACCATAAGTTGAAATCAATTCAATGGTAATTGGTTTGGGTTTTGACTTTATGGTGCTAAACAGTGTAACAAAATAGACACACTCATTACCCTCATGGGACTCATGAGGGAAGTCAGAAAAATTATATAAATAAATACCATAATCTCACTCTAAGAAGTTCATCAAAATAGTAAGACAAAATGTAAAAACCACAGAAAATATATGTGTTCCAGTGCGTTATAGTAAGGAGGTTGAGCAAAGCCCTGGAAATGGTGTGGATTTAAGTATCTTGGGACTTGAACAGAGGTAAAAAACAAGTAGAATTCAGGCTGTAAAGATACGTCACTTTGATAAAGTGCACAGCACGGCAAAGGCTCAGAGGCAGAAATGAGAATAATGTGTTCCAATACAGCCAATTCAGCTTGGCTGCAGCATAATTTTCATTGTGGAGCGGTAAGAAAGGACAGCAGAAAAGTCAGCTAATGTCAGAATGGCAAATCAGGTTCAACAAAGACCTGAGGACCTTGGTGTTAAAGCTATAAACATTAAGAGGAATGATCACTGTACCAAACTAGGATTCCTGAGGACACCAGGGCTCTGCCACTAATCAGTAGTAAGCACTTGAGCAAAACCACTTGGCTTTCAGTCTGCGTCCTTATAGATAAAAAGGCAAAAAAAAAAAAAAAGTGAATCTCTGAGTTTTCTTCTGACTTAAGCATCCTAAAGTCCTATGTAGGTATCTCTTCTATATCAATCAAAACAGGTAGGAACCCAATCTCTGTTTGACTTCTTCCACTGACGGGAAGCTGGCTATCTTTGAGGCATCCAGTTCAACAGGCACTGGACAGCTAAAATTGCTAGAATGCCTTTTCTCACATTGAGCTGAAATCTGCCTTTCCATAACCCAGTCTATTCCAAGTTTAAACCTCTAGAGGAATGCCATCCAACGGAACTTTCTGGTATGATGAGATATCCTACACTTGCGTCATCCAATTCCATTGCTATGAGCTGTACATGGCCCCTGAGCACATGAATGTGGCAAGGAGAACTGGAAAACTGAATTTTAAATTTTATTTAATTTTAATTAAAGTAGCTGCATGTAGCTCCTATAGCTCCAGAATAACCCAAAATTAACACTTACTCCTTCTACATAGCAGCTCCCCATATGTGAGTGACAGTTCATTACTGACCTGTCCTCCACGCTTTTTCTTCTTTTTCTACTTAATCACACTGAACTTCTCTAACCATTGTTCTCACGGCATAATTTAAAGCCTATATGTCTGTACTGTTACTTTCTAATACATGCATACTCAGCTGAGTGATTTCCAAAAACCATGAAATCCTTAAAACTTGTATGTAAATCTAGTGTGTGTGTGTGTGTGTGTGTGTAAGTACACATAAGTATGTACATTTTTCAGGGGAGAACTTTCAGGACTGTCTTTAAATTCCTAAAGGAATCTGAAGGGGGGCTGGAGTGAGAGAGGACGATAAAAAGAAAAGGAAACACAATGGCAGCACTCAAGTTAGCTCTGAAACATAATACAACAAATGAGATGGCTGAGATGAAAGCAGACCTCAGGACCCCTAACACCAGGCATGTCTCTCCTTCAATACCACCTATGCATTTTTTCATAAAAGTTTCTGCAATTTGTTTTAAAAACATGGCCCATCATTCTTTTTCTATAAATACGGTAACATAATTTTTATAAATCTATATGTATCATGTAAAACTATATTGTTTTCAGTAGAACTGTGGTTAAAGTCTAAAAGTAACAATAATGTACTCCTTAATAACTCCTCCCCTAAAAAAAATACAATGTACATTTTTCACAGTCTTGAGGGTTTTTTTTTTTTTTTTAGTCTTTTTTTCCTGACTGACAAAACAATTTAAAAAAGGAAAATACACTTTGAAACCTTTCTTTCAGTGTGTTCAGCCATCTGTAATTTGCTTGGTTCAGACCCTGGCACCTCAGCACCTACTGCTGTTGAGTCAGGTCTGACTTATAGCGACCCTAGAGGTCAGAGCAGAACTGCCTCATAGAGTTTCCAAGGAGTGCCTGGCGGATTTGAGCTGCTGAGCACTTGACCCATACGCCACCAGGGGCAACTCAATACAGAAGGGTATATTTGAAACGGTTTTTGAATTCTGAATGGATACTCCTTACTAAATCAAAGGACTCGTGGTCTTTCAAGCAATCTGACTTCTCTCAGCCTAAATCAAAACATCACAGTGATGTCAATGTTTACCTTATTTTTAAAGAATTCCAGGAAAGATAATTCCGTTACCTTAAATGGTAATTCACTCCAGTGCCCTTCAATAAAAGAGCAAGTACAACGTAACACTAACATAAATTTTGTAGATGACATACGGCCTTTACCAAAGGTACTCAGCAAGTCAAAGTGTACAGTTAGTTGAAGTTATGGTTTTCCTTTACTGTCATCCTAATTTAATCCAGGCATTAAAATGACATAGGAAGACCCTTTGTCATACTCAGCATTCAAGTCTACAGCTTTCCTATATTCTAGCGCTTCTGAGGGCATTCTTGACCTCTTCTGTTCATTTCTTTCTCGTCTTTTTTAATATTAAGTAATTGCGTGACAGCAATATAAGAATTGTAAATAAACAAAGTATCTTATGCTGACATTAGTTATCCCCTATTGTAAGGTTAAGATTACTTTTTAATAACTATTGACTAGAAAGAACACAAAAGATCGGAGTCTGCCTATCTCTTCCCAACCGGGTCTTTCAGCACCCACTCTAGAATAATTATCTTTGCTTTTCCAGGTCTGAAGAAATCACCATGAGACATACAACAGTTCCTTTAAATCACCGTCCCCTTCCTCAGTGTCACGATGACACCGGCCTTGGCTCTTCACATTTACGTTTTGAGTGCCTTGGAATTCCCCACTCAGATGCCTTCCTGACCCCTGAAGACTAAAGATACAGTCTGGCCCCTTCCCACCACCCACAACACGGCCTCCTCGGTTCCACATCCCCATCATCTCCCGGCAGACTGCTAGAACACCTCTTAACCCTGCTTCCTAGTCTGCCCATGACTTTCTTCTGTTCCCAATCTAGCAACCAGAGGGACATTTCTGAATCAGAAGTCAAATCGTGTCACTCCTCAGCATATTCCAAATGCTCCCCATCCCTCCTATGGCCCACAAAGCTGCTTTATTCCTCTGGACCTTGTGTCACTTTCTCCATGAAGTATTCAAAATCTCAGCATTAACTCCAAACACACACACATTTCTAGCTTCCTCACCTGCCTGTTGCATTCTTTCTTTTTAGTACTCATGACTATCTAACATATTATAGATCACACTTATTAATCTTATTTGTTGACTTTCTTATTCACTGTCTCCCACAAATAGAGTGTAAGCTCCAAAAAGGCAAGGATTTGAACAACTTAGAGCACTGCCTACCATTCAACAATAGTACATTAAGAAAAAAAATAAAGAACACTGATTCATTATGAAAAATCGAAATGAAGTCTTAGCAGGGTATCTGGCACACAATACACACATAACAAGTGACTGATTATTATTACACAATTTCCTTAAGGTAATTCTCAGAAATGTAATTGCTGGTCAGAGACAAAGGCATATATATTATGTAACTAATAAAGCTTAACTTTCAGTCTCTCATTTACTAGAGCTTCTCATGGAAGGAGCCCTCTAAAAGTATTCACATGCTCCTATGTTTTCACAGAAAGTTTTAAAAATAAGACATTTAATTGCATCTATGATAACAGTTTGTCCCAGTCATTTGGCACTACTCTATCAGAAGTCACCACAAGTAAATGTCTTTAAAAAGAGCAATTAATTCTGTCACATCCCAGTAGCCTGTAAGTACAATTCACAGCATCAGTTCCAGGGTAAGTCTTTATCTGTTGGCTCTGGAAGAAGGTCCTTGTCCTCAGTCTTCCCCTGCACTGGGGGCTTCTGAGGTGCAGGGACCCTGGAGCCCTTCCAAAAGACACTCTCTGCTCCCTGCACTGCTTCTTGGTGGTTTGAGGTCCCCAACTTTCTGCTTGCTTCCTTTTTCTACATATTCCAAGAGATTGCCTCAAGGCACCATACAATCTCATAGACTGAGTCCCACCCCACCAATACAACTGCTGCCGTCCTCCCTCATTACCATCATAGAGACAGAGTTTCCAGTATATAGGAGCATCAGACAATCCCAAGAATCAAGAGCTAGCTAAATAGGGGTGGGGGGGGCGGCACAATTCAATCCCTGACACTTGCTGTGTTCCATTCCCATTGTCCTTTCATCGTGCTTTCCCTTATATTGAGTGGCACTACAATCGCCATGGGCATTTTTGGAATCCACTAAGGGCAAACTGAGCTGGGATCCATATTTTGTTTTGGTTAAGTGGTTTTTATATATGGGCTTTGAGGTCATTTTGAAGAACAGTTACTGCTAGCTGTTTTCTGGTGGAAATAGCCAGAAATAATTCTGCTGATTATCCCAACTCAGCTTGCAGGCCCAGAGATCACACCACAACGTGAACACCTCTTCCAAGCCTGGCACCAGAAGTATGTGGGTAGAGAAGACACAAGGAGTCTCGATGACACAACATTCAAGCGCTCCGCTGCTAACTAAAAGGTCTGCAGTCCAATCCCATCCTCCCTTCTGTAGGAGAAAGACGTGGCTGTCTGCTCCGACAAAGACTGGCAGCATTGGAAACTCAACTGACAATTCTACTCTATCCTATTAGGTCTCCATGTAATATATAAAGTGTTACAGAGGAATGGCAGGGCAGATGAAAAAAAATTCCATTTTATGTAAACATTTAAATTTTTACTAAAAATGTTCAAAGCAATATATCCAACTCAAGGGCAAAACACAGACCAGTTAGAAAACAGTTCCATTGATTCAGGAGATACAAGATGCAGGTTTGGAACACGACACCAGCAGCAGAGGTGGCAAGAAGTTACAAATATATTTTGAGTTTCAGTAGTCAGTATAGACATACATCAGTGACGCACACAACAAGGCTATCAGAGCACAGCTGTTAAGAATCAGCCCCCAGAGTCAGACTAACTGAAATTTGCTCCTTTGAGCTGGATTTCTTGATGCGTTTATCAACTTTATAAAAATTTATGGCTGCCCCTATAATCTCTCCTATGTATAAACCCAATTTTAATTACTATCAGTCTTACTAACGTCCTCTCCATCTGGAAGGACTATAACGACTGTAGTACACCCCTCTTTTTAATATGATGACATCATAGCTTTCATGATATGATCACTGGATCATTTCTTTCTCTATTACAGTTTTGATTGAGTTTGGAGCCTTCCCTAACTAAGTAGGATTCTGAGTGATGAGTCCTGTATTTGCTTCTAAAACATAAAGTTAGTGGTTTTGTTCTTCTAAGCCAACAGATCCTTTCAGTATTTCTTGGAGCTTTAGTTTGGTTTTTACAGTGTCTCTTGAGTTTGTGTTTATCTGTAAATGTCTTAATTTCATTTTCATATTTGAAAGATAGTTTTGCAGGATATATAAATCTTGGTTGGAAGCTCTTTTCCTTCAAGGCTTTGAATGTGTCATACCACTGTCTCCACGCAAGCACTGTTTCTGCTGAGAAATCTGATGAAAACCTACAGGGTTTCCCTCTGAATGTTAGCTTTGCTTTGAGTCTTGCTGCCTTTAAGAGTTTCTGCTTATGTTTCATTTTGTTAAGCTTGATTATAATATGTCTTGGAGTCGTTCTTTTGAGCTCTATATAGAGTGGCATTCAATATGCATCTTGAATATCCATATTCTCTTCTTTCATAATTTCTCAGAAGTTTTCTGTCAGCAGCTCAGCAACAACACTCTCTGTGTTCTCAGGAGTCTTGCTCTGTTCAGGAACTCCAATTAACCGTAGATTGTTCCTCTTAATAGAACTCCACATGCTTCTTAATGCTTCTTCAATTTTCTTGTTTCTTTTTCCTGATTTCTCCTCATAGATGCTGGAGTCAGCAGCTCTGTCTTCCAAGTCAGAAAGTCTATTTTCCATTTGTTCCATTTTGTTTTCTTGGCTTAACTTTATAAAAATTTAATACGATTTCTTTATTTATTCAAAATAAATATTTGATTTTCTACTCTTAATGCTGGTTTTGGTTTGTTTTCCTTTTAAGAAACCTCGCCAAATTGCACAAGCTTCAAGCTCCACAAACAGTACATCTGCCTCTCGGCACAGAGTGTACATTTTAAGTCTTGATATATACTGTCTAATTTTCCCACTAGAAAGATTACACCAACTGACATTCTGTTTCCTTAAAACTTCGCCAACATTATTTATTATCATTCTTTCTCACTTAGGCCAAAAGGGCACATGAAACACGATAGTTTGCTTTAATGTGACAGACTCTAATTGCTAGTGATTCTGAACATGTTTTCCTATACATATCGCTGTGTATGGGTCATTTATATGTCTTTTCTTGTACACTATTGGGTCAGGCCTTTATTGTTTTTATATTCGAAAAGTATTCCTCATCATCTGAGTGATACATAAGTATGCTCAACAAATGTCATATACTGTCAGTGTTACTGTTCATGTATTTATACTATTTATCTTGCCACTGATACAGTTTCATTTAGGCATTTCACCTTGTTTCTGCATCTAGAGAATAACACACCTTGATGGGCAGGAAACAGGATTATGATATGGTATCACATCATACGATTGTGCCATTATTTTCCAGGGTCACTAAGAGTTGGAATCAACTCAATGGCACTAAGTTGTTGTTTTTCTTAAGCATAAAAAATATGTATTTAATGTTGCTGATGTTTTGTGCTATCGAGTCAATTACCACCCACAGTGACCTTACAGGAGAGAGTAGAATTGCCCCCTCAGGTTTTCAAGAGGCAACTGGTGGTATTCAAACCATCTACTTTTTGATTAGCAGCCTGTGCTCTGAACCACTTTGCCACCAAGCTTCTAGTGTTTAATAAAACTCACTAAATGAACAACATTTAAAATACAACCTAAATCCATTTCACCACCAGCACGTCTGTAAAAACCACTCAAGCAATACCATTGGAATACAAACAGCTCTCTGGAAATCACAAGTCCAGCCAATAAAATACTCCATCATTTTGATTTTCAATAAACATCTGAAGACTGATTTTAATATCATTATTTTCACTTTCACTCACTCTTTTCAAACACCTCTATACCTCCTCCATATCTGCTTAGTCTCTCTTCTTTGTCCAATCTTCAGATCCCTAAAACTCACATACACACACTCATTCAAGTTTCTGACATCTCAATCTAATGAGAAATTTTAGAAATACGTTCTATGTTCTGAACTGAATATAAATTGTAGCTAATTCTGGCCCCCAATGAGGCAGTTAAGTAAACTTATATGATTTACAACACAATTTCAGAAACTGAAGCAGGTTGCTAATGACCAGGAACATCAATGGACAGATCCCAGAGCAAGATTCACCAATTTTGGTGCACTTACGTAAAAAACAAAATATAATCATTAGTATTCCCAAATTTGCTATGATTAAGATCACTTTAAACTTTCACCAAGACATAACAGCAAGCCTCTAAAATTCAAATGCCTTTTGGATAAAGTTAACTCAAGAAAATTGTTGAGTGTCCATTAAGTTCTGTAGAAACCCTGTGGTTAATGGGTTAAATGCTACATCTGTTAACCAGAAAGTCTGCAGTTCAAATCCAACAGGCACTGCTTGGAAACTCTATGGGGTTATTAGACTCTGACCTATAGGGTTGCTATGAGTCGAACTGACTCGATGGCAGTGGGTTTGGTTTGGGTTTTTATTGAGTTCTATAACATCCTTTTAAAACTTTTTAAAATGTCACATAAATAGAACAGGAAAGTACATGAACAAATGACTAAGCAACTTGATGAATTTTCTCAAAATACTGTTGTGATGTTCTGCAGAGTTGATTTCAAATCATAGCAACTCTCGGAACAGGACTGCCCCACAGAGTTTCCAAGGCTGCCATCTTAATGAAAGCGAATCACCAGGTTTTTCTCCCACAGAGCTGCTGGGTGGATTTGAATCACCAACCTTTCCATTATTAGCAGTGCTTAATTGCTGTGCCTCCAGGGCTCCTTCTGATCAAGTAAACACACTCATATCACCAGCCACCAGGTTAAGGAGTGATCCGGGAAAGCCGTAGTCCTATTTCTAATTAACCACCTCAAAGTAGACTTAACAATGTCCCTGATTAGTTTTGCCTGGGTTTGAGCTTTATGTAAATAGGAGTCATACAACACACTTTTCTGTACCATGTTTCTTTCACTCACAATAATGTTATTGCATGTAACAACAGTTTATTTTGAAGCTGTATTATATTCCACCAATGGATTTACCACATTTATCCATTCTTCTGTTAACGGACATCTGTGTTATTTCCAGTTTGAGACTATTATGAACAATGCTACCATGTATAAGAATTTTTATAGCAGCACTCGTCAAAACATTCATGGTTGTAATATATCACCAAAGAATGCCTCCCTTCAACCACTATAATTAGTTCTAGAATTGGGGCACTTCTTTTAATAAAGTTTTACATTTTATACTTTAAATTCAAGTACAGAAACCATATCAATAAGAGTTAATAAACAGACTCAAACCTGGAGATTTCTAGGATGAACCCTAGGTAGGATAAAGTACATATCTATACATAAAAAAGGAAATAATTTTCATTCCAATAAAAATTTTAAAAGGAACTTTACTGAAAATTTTTTGAAATTTGATTTAAAAGCACTTCCACAGAAATGAATGAGTATGTGGCTTGAATTACAGATCAAATTAACAGGTGTTTATCAAATTGAATCTGTGTAACATTGATTTACCTATTTTTCATCATCTAATTTGGCATGACCACTCTGTGTTCCCTTCTTTTCCTTCTTGGGTGATTCTGCATGTCATACTTCCCATCTTCCATAAACCAGCCACATTTTTACCAACAGGAATATTCTACTGCTTTCTTCTTCCCTTGAGGAGGTGTTAGCACCCCATGGACCACACTTCAGCATTTTTTTCTTTCATCTATCTCAAACTAGCTGTCTCAGGCTGGGTTCTCTACAACAGCAAAACCAGTGAAGTGTGTGTGTGTGTGTGTGTGTGTGTGTGTGTACAGAAAGAGAGATTTATCTCAAAGAAACAGGTCACGCAGCTGTGGATTCCATGGGTCAGCCATCAGGCCACAGGCTTCTCCTGACTCACACAGCTGCAGGAGTGGATCAGTGAGTCACATGGCGAGCTACTGGCTCACAGGCTAGGGAAGCTAACAAATCCAAGCTTGGCAATAAGGTGGCAGGCTATTGGTTCACAGGCTGTGAAGGTTGACAAATCTCAAGAACCAAAGTTAAGATGATGACAAGTCAGACACAGAATCTAGGGTGAGCAAAACTCAAAAAAGCTTTGTCAGAATGTCCATATATATGGGATGCAGTTCACAAGCCTAAGGAAACTCTCCTTACAAGTGACAGGCTAACCACATCATAGAGAAAATGTCATTCCATCACAAAACGGAGGATAACTACATATGTATGTATGTATACACAACCAATAATATCATTACTACTCAGGAAGAGTGTGCTTCTCATTTCAGTTAGATACCTGACACTAAATGGGCAGCTCCTATCTGGAGGTAAGATGAAAAGGCAGAAAGGGATAGACGCTGGCTAAGTGGACACGGGAAATCTAGGGTGAAAAGGAGTATGCTGTAACATTACAGAGAGAGCAAGCAGGATCACATGACAGTATGTGTATAAATTTTTATAACAGAAACAAAAAACCTGAGCTGTTAACTTTCACTTAAAGCACAATGTAAGAAAATACTAATAACATCATTGCATAAGCACCAAACTATATTATTACTTAACTACCAAACCACTGAAATTATGGCCGTTAGATGACACACAACCTTAACCTACGTATCATTTACTTTCTATTTTTTTCCCAAACATTAATGTTACTAAATGAAAGGCAGTGAGAAAGTAGTAGGCTCAGAAGCTAAAACAAAAAGTATGCACAAATAAGAGCAATGAAGGCCTGCTACAGCATGGATGAACCTTGAACACATTGTGCTGAGTGAAATAAATCAATCACAGAAGGACAAATATTTTATGATCCTACTAGAAGAGGGAAATGTATGGAGAGGAAATCTTATCACTGGTAGAGGAAGGAGTGAGTCCTTGCTTAGTGAGCACAGAGTTTCCAATAAGGAAATTTGGAAACGGAAAGTGGTAGTGGCTGGACAACACGACAGATAAAATTAACATCGCTGAATATCACATATGAAAAAACACCAAACCAATGAGTTTGTGTTATACACACCCATTAAAAAAATTAAAAAGAACTCTCTTTTAAAAGCACTAAATTTCCACCAGGTTGTTCATTTTTCTCTTGTGCAATTTTCTTTTTTTTTTTACTTGATCTGACTTCTAACCAAGTTCATTCTTAAATTACAGACAGCTAAGCCTTTGAAAATTTATCTGCAGTTTTCAGAATCCACAGGGACAAATGGCAAAGTGGTAGACCGTGATACAGCCACAGCTCAAGCCTGTAGAAGCCAGCCAACTTCATGCCTTTAGCAGCATGTCTCAACTTTCTGTGCTAGGTCAGTAGCTTTACACCATCTGGGTTCCTCCCCCAGGATATATGATTCACTAAACCTGCTGTGATCCCATGTGTGACTCTTTCTAAGGATTTAAATAGAAAATACATTGCCCTCCCTGTACAGCAATAAATCGCAAACATTTTGATCCTCATGGCCTCACTTTAGGATTCATACAATACTACAAAGACATCAAGCTTACCTTCTGGTTTAAAAAAAACCAGCAAACTAAAACAAAAGACCATCATTACTGGCCCTACAATTACTTTTTTCTTTCTTTCTTTCTTTTTTTTTTAATATGAATTCATACATTCGGGGAAGCTGGAAGAAAACTCAATGAATGGCTCCAGTGATTAAAATGACTAGCTTATACTGTAACTTCTCACATAAGCTGCAATCAAAATATCAGTCACGTTCTGTAGGTCTTATCTTCATGACCCCAGACTATCCCGAGATTCGAAACCTTAACGCTGAGAGACGTTATGATGAGTATATTAAGCAAAATGCTAGAGAGGCTTCCACAGAATCCCTTTTTAACCCTCCAGACTGCCAAATCAGGTAAATCATAATCTAGCACCATTCACTAAATTTGCTCAATTTTCAGTTACCTAGGATAAGATGAAACACTAAAAGCAGTTATCCAATTTGTCTTATACTTGTAGGGGGACTTACATTTATACTTATATCTCTGTACGTCTTTATATTTGTATGTAGACCTACATTTGACAGTGACTACCATTCTGGAAATCCACTATAGCTCAAACAATAATAAGAGCTAACACATATTAGGAGTCCTGGTAGTCCAGTGGTTAACAAATTGGCTGCTAACCGAAAAGTCAGCAGTTCAAATCCACCACCCGCTCCTTGGAAACCCTAAGGGACAATTCGACTCCCTCCTGTAGGGTCACTGTGAGTCGGAATCAACTCAACTGCAGCAGGTAATAGGTAACACACACTGAGTACTTAGCATGGGCCAGGCACTAGTCTTACGGTTTATGTATATTGCCTCATTTAATTCTTACAACAAACACTCCTATGAAATGATAATAATAATTATTCTTATTTTACAAATGAATAAACTAAAGCAAGAAGAAAGGTCACACAAGCAGGTAGCAGCAGAACCACAGCTGGACCACCCAGTCTAACTGCAGAGCCAGTTTCTTCATGGCAGCAAAGATGCAGCAGCAGCTCCATTAAAATACACACTGGATGAAGCTGGGACTACTCAGTTTGTCCATATTCACTGGTACTAACTAAGCAGTGCCTTTCATCTTCCCCTTTCTTCCTGCCTGTTCTCCTTCACTCTGTTTTGGACATTGGCCAAGTTAACTTGTAGCAGAACTAAGTCTTTTCTGCAAATGTGCTGTTTCCTACATTTCATAGGCCAGAAAGGTTAAGCATTTTGATTTAAAAGGCCTTCTAAATAAACTGAATCATACTACAGGCAGTCCCTGGACTATGAAGGAGTTCTGTTCCTAAATCTTGCTTTAAATCCCATTTGCACGTAAGTTGCAACAGTAAAGTACGGTTCATATCCACCGTCAGTCCAACATTTGTCTTAGGACATACGAAACACTATACCTTTCTAGGGAAATCCTGGTAGTGCAGTGGTTAGGTACTATAGCTGCCAACCAGACAATGGGCAGTTTCAATCTGCCAGATGCTCCTGGGAAACTACAAGGCAGTTTTACTCTTTATAGGGTTGCTATGGGTCGGAATCAACTGAACCAAAGTGAGTTTGGTGAGTTTTTATACTTTTCAGTGCATTAAAAAAAAAAAAAGAAAGAAACATTTCTAGATAGACTAAAACATCTTTAACATAATAATACAGTAAGAACAATGTTTTAATGCATGCTGCAAAGTAGCATCCCTGTTATAAACCATTATTAAGTATCTTGAATTTTTAAGATAATAAGCTCTATGGGGGTTGGTTTGTAACTTCAGGTCATACATAAATTAGATATTCATAACCTGAGTACTGCATGTAAACAAAGCTTCTGTTTATGTCAATCAAGCACGTAAGCAAAGAAGGTCAAAATGTCAGCACATTTTTTTTGTTCTGTTTTGTTTTTGAAATGCTTAACATGCACAGTCTCTAACCAGGAATCGGCCATGTGCTAGATGAATTTAACTGACCCACAAGTTGGAAGTCTTTGCTTTCTTTAAATATTTCTTTTAATATTTAGTGGGCTTCTTCTGATGTTTATCAGACACTATGTTTTATTATAATTATTTGTGTTCTGTGCTTCTTCCCTTTTGGCATTATTAATTCCTTGATGTCAGAATCTAAATCTCTTCTCTGTCACCCCCTCTATACCCTCCTTGCTGTCTTGTATAAAGCAGGCACTCAAAATATATCTGTTGAGTGAACAAATACACAATAACCATAATATTGGACAAGTGATTCTACTGCAATCATATGCTGAGCTGTCCAATAAAAGCAGCATAAAGAATTTCATCTAAAGAATCACTTCCTATTTATTACAAAAACTGTAACTTAAAGTTTGAAAAGCATAAATGAAAAAATTTAGCTTTGCAGCAAGGTCTGAAGATAAACTTAATTTAACCCAAAGGCAGGGTCAAGAAGGCAGAGCCTCAATTTAAAGGGTTAAGCATGTTGATTTAAAAGGTTTTCTATATCAACCGGATTATAGTACAAGGCAGTCTCTGAATTATGATTAGTTTTTCAAAGACAAAGAATTGTTTGGTTGGTACAGGTATTCTAACAGCACATTTGTAGAAAGGACTCATCTCTTTTACTTTTGCCTAGATGATAATAGGTACTAATAAAAAAGATAATAATTTCTACATAAGGAGTAAAATACCTAAATTTTACGTTTCTAAACTCTCAATCTCAGAATCCATATGCCAGGTTGGGCTGTGGTCTGCTTGGAGAAATTACTGTTGTTACCTTTGAGGAAACCAGATTCTAGTTCCAACCACACTACATAGTATTCTGCTTAGGAAAAGTCACAGCCCTGACACCGCAGAGTGCAGTCCTACTCTGCACCTGCATTCACGGGGTCACCATTTGCCAGAGCTGATTTGACAGCAACTAGCAGAAACAAAAACACTTACCGAAAACATTCAAAGCACACATTTAAACTGTATTATACCATTTAATTTGGACAATCACCCTGTGACTTGGAGGAAACAGAAGTCCAAGGAAGTTAATTAATCTATCTAACGATTGACAGATTTAGGATTCGAACTGACTCCTTCTAACCCAAGCTCTGTGTACTTTATCCACTCTCTGCGGTGCAACTGCTAGTTGACTACTCAATATCCATTCTCCTCTTCTCCCCATCTTTGTCACAGATGGATAACACAGCAACTAAAATTACTTATCTCCCGGGGCTCCTGCAGCGGACACCCTAGTGGAGTAGTGGTTAAGAGCTACGTCTGCTAACCAAAAGGTCGGCGGTTTGAATTTACCAGGTACTCCTCAGAAACACGGTGGGGTAGTTCTACTCTGTTCTATAGGGTCATTATGAGTCAGAATCGACTCGATGGTAATAGGTTTTTGGTTCAGGCTCCTGTGGTGGGGGTCTTTAAAATGACTCCCAGTGGGTGAATCTCCACTTCCTGGTATTCATGTCCGTATGAAATCCCCTCCACTTGAGTGTCTACTGACACTTCTACTGAAAATAACAGGACAAAAGTGACGTGATGTCACTTCTGAGATCAAGTTACAAAAAAGACCCTGCCTTCCATTCTGGGTTCCCTCTCTTGCTCAGTTTGAGGGAAGACATCTGCCCTGCTGTAACCTGTCTGTGGGGAAGCACTTGTGGGAAGGTACGGAAAAATTCTGGCTGTAGCCAAATGAGCAACTGCAGGCTTCAGCCAAACAACATGTTAGGAACTGAACCCTACCAACAACCAGGTAACTGAGCTCTGAAGGAGATTCTCCCTCGGTTAAGTTTAAACTTGCTGGCAGCCGTGCCAGAGACTGTGAGGCAGAGGTAACCAGCCAAGCTGGGACTGGATTCTTGACCCAGAGAAGACGTAAGACAATAAATGCACACAGTTTTCTGCCTCTAAGGTAGGCTAGAGGAACTCCTGCGACACAGCTGTTAAAATGCTCACCTGCTAGCAGAAAGGTCAGTGGTCCAAACCCACTAGCCACTTCTCAGGAAAAAGATGTGGCCATCGGCTCCACACAGATTTATAGCCATGGGGAAGTCACACTCTGCCCCGTACGGTGGCTCGAGTCAGAACTGACTCTACAAATAGGATAAGGTAAGCTGATTTGTTATGGGAAAATAGGTAACAGTTCCTTTAAAATGGGCAGGAGCCACATGACTCACCTCTAGTCAGTGAGATACAAGCAGGAGTCCAATAATGGGACAACTGGAAAGGTTATTGGTTTCTTGACTCAAAAAAGGAAAAACTCAGTAGCCACACGCATTTGGTGCTTTTCTTTCCCCTTCTTCTTTCCTGGAATGTCAACACAATGTCTGAACTCACAGTAATCACTTTGCACGGTGAATATAAAACCTGGGTCCTTCATGGTCACATGGAGTTGCTATCCCAGCACTACCCTGCTTTCCGCTGAAATTCTGTCACTAAACAAAGAGAAACCTTTCTTTGGGTCCTTTTATTTACAGCCTGATGCAGTTCTAACTGATTTATGCCTTTCCAGCATTAGCCGTGTCATTTAAGTTCTGGGAGCTTCAGTCACCTCTATAAAACAGGAGGGTAATAACATTCTCCCTTTCAATTCAGCCAGATGTGTTGAACAGTTTTGTATCTCATAAAATACAATATGTGTATGGTATTATTATTTTTAAAACTTTAGACATATTATATAGTAAACCACCTTATTTAATGACCAGACTAGATCCAATATTATTGACAACTGAACCTACTTAAACAATTTTAAGTCTTACTAAAATTTTTATTAATATTTTAAAACCAAAATAAATAATTTATTGGTAAAATTTTTGATAATTTCATCATAATAAAGTTTTGTTTAATGTCACAAAATAAAATCAATAAAAGGTTTGATATCATATACATGTGCTTGATGGGTTTATGTCTGTTTTCAAAATAATTCATTAAGTCTTAAATATAACTTAATTATATTTATATAAACATCAAATGTAATACTTACACTTCATCAGCCAGTATCTTCTATGTTACTCAAACAGTATTCTGCCAGTGGTGACTAAACAATATTGCCCTTGGCTACTGTAATCTAGGATTATACTTAGTGGTGTTGCCCAGGAACTATTATGGTGTCTGTGTTTTTGCACAACGGGGTATCTATTTTCAAATCAGATTCTAAGCAGGAAGCACCTCTTCCCACCAAGTGCAATTTAAAACCTGCCTCCTATCTTTGCAGCACACAGAAGATGTCGATTACTGCAAAGAAAACACAGATGGAGATGTTCAGGTTAGCGATTCAGCATTATGTGACCACAGCCAGCAGTTTGCAGAATAAATTTGAGAGAAGCAAACACATTTAGAAATCCACCGATAAATCAAGCCTCTAGCTATGCTTTAAAAATGCACTTCAAGAGCATACGTGAATATGAAGATAGAGTTATAGGTCTACAAAAAAAGTGTGCACAAGGAGGATCCAGGTTGGACCAGAATTATTTCCCAGGGGTACCAGAGTTCCTTACTAAAGTGATACCCGGAACTAGTATCAAAAGCCACTGAGTGGCCTGCACACTCTATCACATGTGAGACTATATAGAAAACTACAAGGTAAACACAATCAACAGTGTGTTCAACAGGTCTCAATGAATCGTTGTACTGTTTTCATAAAACATCAGATATGTAATGATGACAACAGTATCTAACATTTATGGAGTGCTTACTGCATGCTAGATATTGTTCTCAGTACTTCATATACATGAATTCATTCTCCTTTTACAGATAAAGCAACTAAGTAACTTGCCCACAAGTTAGGAAATTGTAGAACTGTATAGAGTCACACTCACCAATTACACTAAAACCCTGCGCAGACGTTGCCTACAGCCTAGATGACACAGACTCTAGTTTTTCTATTCCCTATTGTAGGAAAATTAGATAAGCAGTGCCTTTTATAAGTTTTTGATTAATAAGGCTTACTTTTGTCTGTATATGCTACACATGTATTAAGGTTATTTATTGCTATGAAACAAACTATCTTAACCTAGTGGCTTAACACTACACAACAATCATTTTATTTTGCTTAAGTACCTGAAACTTAAGCAGGGTTCGTCTATGTTCCATGTAGTGCCAGTGGAGGACTCAAAGGCTAGGATAGGCATGAGTTACTGAAGGCTGGCATAATTTGGAACTCCTTCATCTGTCCACCTATTGATGCTGACAGTCAGATGGGACCACAACTTGGGCTGACAGCCAGAATACCTACATGTGGCATCTCCATGTTGCTACTTGGCTTCCTCACAGAATGGTGGCTAGATTCCAAGAGCAAACATGCCAAAAAAATAAGATGGAAGTACATGGCACTTTTATAACTTAGCTTTAGAAATCAGGTAGTATCACTTCTATATATTGGTCATAGCAGTTACAACAGACACCTAAGTTGAACGAAATGAGACACAGAACCTACTACTCTGAAAAGAGAGGCAATGTCAAGTTGTAAGAGCAGCTTCTAGTATCAGCAACCATTTGATTATATGGGAAATATAATCTATTAATAACACAATTGTAGCTTCTCGAAAAAAGCTAGACATAGTATATATACACAATGAATAAAGAAATTAAGTGATGTCCACGACATCTTACTATAATTAAAAACCTCATGTGTTATTTTGAAAGATAAAATTTCTACTACATAAATTTCCTTCTATTATAGAGCTCAGAGACACTTCAATTTACAACTTAATTGTGTCTGACCTAGTTTCAACTTCCTGGAGACCAAATTTGAGGTTAAATTGCCTTCTAATGGGAAAAGTTAAGGAAATAAGGATTGGTGTCATGAGAGAAAAGATACTTTCTATCATCACATTAAAGTAAAAAAATGAGCCCCACCGACGCATTATCACTTTCAATAGCATATACTACCCTGAAGACAGTTCACTCTGTCCTTAAAAAGCTCTGTAAATCAAAGTCTCAGTTCACTTAACCAAGACGGCATGTCATTTGTTGATCCTTCACTGAAGACACTAGAAAACAACTCCATCACTGTAATTTATGTGCCTTCGCTCAATGGTCAGTAACAGTTATTGATTTCATTCTGATTACAAGCACCGCTTTATTTTTTTCTTCACCATCACTTTCATTCTTGAAATATACTATTTTTCAATCTAAAATCCCCTGTGCATCCTTCCCCTAACTGACCTAAATCATACACATTATTTAACTCAAACACAAATCATCATTTCTATACTCCCTCTGAATACACATTCACAATCCATGTAAGACCTTTACCTGTATTAACAAAAATCTTACCTGATAATCATTGAGAAGCATTTGGAATTCCTACTTGAAATTCCAAGAAGCTCAAAGATACCATGTAAATCCTAACAGACAATGCAGGAAAGTTTTACCTATGTAGGATCTTGTTTGTTATTGCTGTTGTTAGAGGCAATCAAGTTGGTTCTGACTCATAGTGATTCTAAGTGCAACAAAATAAAACTCTGCACAATCCTGCATCATCCTCATTGTCACTGCTGTAAGTCCATCTTGAAAGCCACTGTCATTCAATCTTGCTGAGGGTCTTTCTCTCTTTCATTCACTCTCTACTTCTACAGGGATTGAGCCTCCCAATAACCTGTTCAAAACACGTGACACCAACTCTTACCATCCTCCTTCTTAATGAGCATTGTGGTTGTACTTCTTCCAAGACAAACTCACTTGTTCTTCTGGCAGTCCATGGCATAGTCAACATTCTTCACCCATACCATAATTCAAAAGCATCAATTCTTCTGGGGTCTTTCTTACTCACTGTCCAGCTTTCACATGCATATGAGAAGACTGAAAATACAACGTCTTGGATTAGATATACCTTAGCTCTCAAAGGAACACTTTTGCTTTTTAACACTTTAAAGAGGTCTTTTTTGCAGCAGATGTGCCCGCTGCAACAAGTCCTTTGACTTCCTGACTGCTGCTTACGTGAGCATTGACTGTAAATCCAACCAAGATAAAATCATTTACAACTTCAATCTTTTCTCTGTTTATCATGATGTTACTTATTGGTCCAGTTTTGAGAAAATTCTGTTTCCTTTATGTTGAGGTATACTCTATACTGAAGGCTGGGAGTCTTTGATCTTCATCAGCAAGTGCTTCAAGTCCTCTGCTTCTGACAAGCAAGGCTGTCATCTGTGTGTCACAGTTCATTAATGAGCATTTCTCCAAACCTGATGATCCATTCTTCACATCGTCTGACTTCTTGGATTATTTTCCCAGCATACATAAATATAAAGGAACCGAAATACATCCCAAAAGGAGCCCTGGTGATGCAGTGATGAAATGCTTGGCTGCTAACCAAAAGGTCAGCAGTCTGAACCCATCAGTGACTCCATGGGAGAACGATGGGGCAGTTCTAATTGGTCCTATTGGGTCACTATGAACTGAAATAGACTTGATGCCAAAGGGTTTGATTATGGTTTTTCAGATACATCTGAAGGATCTCTGATGGCGCTGAACTGCTAACAAAAAGTTGAGGGTTTTGAAACCACCAGAAATTCCATAGGAGAAAAGACCTAGCTGTCTGCTCCCAAAAAGCTTAGGAAACACCACAGGGAAGTACTACTCTGACATGTCTACACATGTCAATCAACTGGAAAACACACAATAATAACAAGACCCATCTACTAGAAAGAAAATCTACCCAAGCAACACAAGACATCACCACCCAGTACAACTACAAGTGTCTCCCACCTTCTAGAAAGGCACATTACTCACAGCCTGGTTTTTTAACGGCATGTTAAGCTGACCTTCCTTTAACAGGGTTGTAAGTTCTACCCTGGCCCCTAGGGTCACCATGAGTCAGATCCAACTCGATGGCACTAGGCTTGGCTTGGCAAGGGTAAAGAACAGTCACCAAAGAGTGGCAGTCACACATTTTCCACTCACTGTGACCTCAGTGAAAATTAATAAGGAGGCTTTCTCTTTATTTGTAATACTTTATTTTTTAGAAAACTCCTTTCAGGTCTCCATCTCTTTCTTTTTTTTTTTATTGTGACTAAGCCAAGCCAAGCCAAGTGCCTTCGAGTCAGTGTGATTAAGTGAAAGTAGATCATTAATTTTGCAGGCCTGCCTGCCTGTCTGCAGCTCCTTCTGCTCTCCTTGCCCCATGACAGCACACTCCTCCTTTTCACTCTATAATTGTCATATCCTCTGAACAAACTCTTCTCCCCTTCCCTCCACCCTCCTCTCTCCCATCTAGAAAGAGACCAGTAGGACAGCATCCTATAAATGCATACAGCCATAAAGTACACACACTACACAGTCACACTGTGCCCCTGAGTCCACTCCACTTTTGTCCAAAGTGTTGTCAGGTCTCCATTTCTAAAAGGCCACTATTGCTTTCCAGATTGTCCAGTCAGTAGCACTCCAGGTGCACAAGACTAAGGCGGCCACTGGATGGGCTTTTTCTCTTCCTTTATGCCCTCAGTAAATCTACCGTGATTTCCAAGCGCTCCTCAATCACTAAGTAGTTACAGCCAAGTGATTTAACCCCCAGGGCCTCTGTTTCCTCATTTATAAAACGGGAGGCTGAGTAAAGATAAACTTAGCAGTCTCTTCTAGTCACAAATTCTTCAAATCGATAAGTAATTAAGAAAGGACTCCAAACAATAATCTCTCTTGATAGTATAAAACGATGATGCTATAGAATTCTTTCTTGTAATCTAATGGCACCACTTATTTCTCTGAGCAATAAATAAGCAAATATTTATCAGGTACTCACTCTGCACAGTACTGTGCCACTTTTTTGGTGTATTTTTGCATAATACCTGTCTTGAGTTTTGATCTGTGTTTGGGAATTTTAGTTTCTTGATTTTAAATTCTGTTGGATTATACGGTTCATTCATTTATCTAGTTAACCAAGAAACAGTTGTTAAGATGTTAAGTGCTTATTGATTAGCTCTCCATAAACAAGGACTGAGTTCCCTACTTTATAACGATGGTTAGTCTTTGAGATTTGCGAACATGTTTAACATGAACCATGAACCGGAATGATAATGAGTGGTGAGCATAACCTTCATCCACAAATATTTTCAGAAACTAAATGTCCTAGTAGCTACCAGCTGCTGAACACTTACCGTGGCCCAGTGGTTTATAGTCTATCTTTACAAAAGCTTTCTAAGAAAAGCACTGGCAATTCCATAGAGCAGATGAAAGAGCAGGAGGTTGTGAAGACTGTACTGTGAATTGCAAAATTCTAACTCTAAAGCTGTTATTTCCAAGGGTCACAGGCAATTTCCAATCAAATTTCTAACACTTTTAAACTTCCTGTATGTATGCTTATCATAAATTCATCACTTAAATGAGTATTTACTCACTGCAGACTGTCTTCTTTGTTGTGACTCAGAAGAGTCAGCCTCAGCACAGCACTGTTGTTTCAGCTGCCACCCACTGGATGACAACTCATGGCCACCCTGTGTATGTATCATACAGTATAGAAACTTTCTATTGAATGAATAAAATGAGTTGGCTTTAGGTGTTTTGCTGATCTGGTTTAAAAGTAACATATTCTGGAATTATAACAGTCAAGATCAGTGTGCCCTTGAGAGGGGCCACAGCCATTGAAATCTTCTTCCTCAGGCAATTCAAGTGGGCATCTGTTTGCCTTCATGGTTCTGAAGAAGGCCCATCTGTTTGAGCCTTACACAAATGGCGCCCAGTGGCAAAATCATCTTCAGTTCTTCAGATGAAAACATCCAAATAAGTTACTACTAACCATCATTAAACAGAAAACCTTTATCTCACTCTTAAAGAGTACTTTTTTTTTTTAAGCCAAATGGTCAGATTAAATTACAATGTTTCTAATGTTAAATTTCAAATTGGCATTGGAAGAACAATAAATTACTATCATAACACAAAGAAGAAAAACAATGGAAGATCTTAGTGTGATATTAGGAAACGGAAACCCTAATTCCATAATACTAAAGTAATGCAGATTAACACAAGCTGCAGATGTCTAGATGCCAGGAGATGTGTGATATTAGTGGTCGGTCAAAATCCTGTCTCCTGGAACCATTCTTGTAAAGGAGGTCAATCCCTACAAGGATAGTCAACCAAGACTCTGCAACCTGCAACTTTAGAAATGTTAACCAACCTGAACCACTTTAGTTGCACCCTTCTATTTGTTTTTTTCCTTCATAAACTTGTGTAACACTGTAGCTTGGAGAATCACTTTGTTCGGATTATACTGGTACTGTTTCCCATTTTCCAAAACATGTTTTCATCAAAATAAAACTCCATTTTTAAACTTAAAGAGACTTGTGGCTTTTTACTACAATAAAGCCAAATGATTTATTCACAGCAGTATGGAAATACAGCTAGTCAGATCTTTAATGGTGACATAAACGCAGTGCAAAAATAACTTAATCCATCCAAAAATATACTCAGTGATAATAAGTATATTTTAATTGATATTAACCACATCAATGAGAACCTAGTATCTGTCAAACTGGACAATTTTTGAAATCTCTAGGGTGTATTCAGCCAGAGCCCATCTCAGTTTGCAGTCCAGATTAACAACACCAAAGGGAGCTCTTAGCCTCAATTTTAGCAGTTTCATAAAAAAGAAAATGCTGTCACAGAAAATGACACATTCAAACACCAGTTAAAATGTGACTTCACCGACAGAAATTTCATGGTAGTTCTGATATACTTTTAGCATCTTCTAATTTAGAAGAATGTTGTCAGAATATTTTCTTCATATAGGTATAGATTACACTCAGTTGAATCATGAACCATGTCCTCTCTGAAGGATGAGTCCTACTAATGCAGATGTATCTTATGGTTTACATCTCAAAAGTAGATGCAGCAGCTTAAATGATGGTTCATGTGCATCAAAGTCTGTGAATCTCTTCTGAAACTGAAAATTTATTCTGAATATGCATGCACTTAAACAGGCTGTAAATCCATTGATTTTAAGAAAATTCAGTAACAGAACATGCATAAGCAGGCTGTATTTGCCAACTAGAAACCCTCATGGCATAGTGGTTAAGGGCTATGCCTGCTAACCCAAAGGTTTGCAGTTCAAATCCACCAGGGGCTCCTACTCTGACCTGTAGAGTCGCTATGAGTCAGAATGGACACAACAGCAGTGGCTGTGGGCCTCTGGATTTGGCAACCACACACACCAGTGGAGTCTGAACACATGCAACCTTAGAGCAATAACTGTAAGTTTTTTTTTTAAGTCTTTGTTTTTTATTTTGCTTTTTAATGTAATTAAAATACCTAACATTTAATATCATTAATACAATATGGTTTCAGTGTCTTGGGAATATCTGTCAATTCAAACTGAAAGTACAAACTGGAAGTTGGGTTTTTCAGGATCTTCTTGATAAGACAGTTTAAACATATGTTTAAGATAAAATGTGCTATAAGCCAACCAGACCTAATACAAATGTATAGAACATTCCACATAACAAAGCAGAAGAATACAAGGTTCATTTCAAGAGTACATGGGAAATTCTCCAGGATAGACCATATTCCAGGCTATATAGCACAAGCTTCAATAAATTCAAATGGATTCCCTAGTGGAATAAAACTGGAAATTGATAACAAAAAGAAATTTGGAGAATTCACAAATATGTGGAATTAAACAACATGCTGCTCAATAGCAGTAGATCAAGGAAGAAATCATAAGTGAAATTATAAAATACTTGGAAATCAATCTAAATGAAAACACAAACTACCAAAATAAATGAGATACAGCAAAAGCAATGTTTAGAGGGAAGTTTATAGCTGTAAATGTCTGTGTTAACAACTAATGATTTCAAATCAATAACCTAAATTTCCACTTTAAGACACTGGAAAGAGAAAAACAGTAAAAGCTACATTAAGTAGAAGGAAGGCAATAATGCAGATTACAGCAGAAACTAACAAAATAGAGAATTGTTAAGTCGGAGAGAGAGAATCAACAAATCAAAAGTACGTTCTTTGAAAAGATGAACAAAATACACAGATCATTAGCTAAAGTGATACAGTTCAATCCATAACAAGCACAGCTTCGAAATGTACTTGGCGATTCCTGAATAAAGACACTGACAGAGAGATAAGAGTAATCTCTGATTTTGACTTTTTATACAACACTGGACCAAGCAAATTTATTAAAGAGTAAATGAAAAGGGGGGGGATGCACCTTGAAATAATTTATAGCACGAGACATTTCCCAAAGAATTTAATGCAACATCTACCTCCAGTGTTTTTACAAGGAATGTCACACACAGAGCAAAAGTGTTTGATGCCACTACCATGATTCAAGAAGATACCACCTCTATTAAACAAGAATAGGCAAAGTAAGAAAAGCGGAGAGTAAAATTTAAAAACTTATTGTCAGGTTGTTGTTAGATATTGTCAGCTGCAACTCATAGTTACCCTATGTACAGTGGAATGAAACCGTGCCCAGTCCTATCCCACCCTCACAATCACTGCAAGGCTAGAGTCCACCGTTGCAGCCACTCTGTTAGTCCATCTCATTTACAGTCTCCTCTTTTTCACTGACCCTATGCTTCAAGGATTGGTCTCTCCTGATAATACTTCCAAAGTTAGCAAGATGAAGTGCTGCCATCCTCACTTTTAAGGACTATTCCAAGAGAGATATGTTCTTTCTTCTGGCTATTATGTATATTCAATATTCCTTACCAGCACATTTCCATTGTGTAGATTCTTCTTCAGTCTTCTTTATTCACTGTCTAGCTTTAACATGTATATGAGGCAAACAAAAGTGAGATGATTGAGTCAGGTGCACCTTAGTTATCAAACTGACATCTTTGTTTTCTAAGATTTTAAAGAAGTCTTTTAGAAACCATGGGGGTATAGTGGTTAAGAGCTACAGCTGCTAACCAAAAGGTGTGTAGTTTGAATCTACTACGTGCTTCTTAGAAACTCTATAGAACAGTTCCATTCTGTTCTACAGGGTGGTTGTGAGTGAAAATTCACTTGATCGCAGTGGGCTTTTTTGTTTGTTTGTTTGTTTGTTTGCAGATTTGTCCAATGCAATACATCACTGCTGACCCAAACAAAATCCTTAACAACTTCCATATTTTTACCATGATCATGATGTTGCTTATTAGCTCAGTTCTGAGAAACAACAGAATACAGTAGAAAAAATAAACTCACATCAGACACTATACAACACAAGCTTTACACAACAGAAAACAGAATAATAGAGGGGTGGAGTCAAGATGGCAGACTAAGCACACATCTCCTTATGTCCCTCTGGAAACCAAGACCTGACCTGATAATCAAACAGAGCCTTCTGGTCACCTACTGAGCCACCAGGACACAGCACAGGGCTGTTAATTTGGACTTCATATCACTGAAGGAAAAACCTCCCCTCTCTGACTGACTCCCACTCCTGGCTAGCCCTGGCTCTAACAGACTGAAGGTAAATGCACCATTTTGACTTTTTTGTCCTCTGTTCTGGTCAGTGGGCAGAGCTGGGTCTTGCCTAGTGGCTAGACTCAGATGCACTGCTGAGGGGATAGGCAGGCAAAACTCCCATATTTTGTGAGCCAGGCTTAGGACTCTGTTAATCTAGCCACTTTGGGCCTGTCTTTTTATTACTGCCTCAGCGTGGTTTGTACAGAATCGCTCTGCCAGTGTGTGGGATGCCATGTTGGATACAGAGATTTTAGTGAGACCTAATTCTTAGCCTGGGAGCCAGCACCTGCAAACAGGACAGTGCTTCTCCGATAGAAAAGCAGTAGTTTACACAGTGTCGCCTACAGTGGGGGCCGGAAACAGTGGCGGAGGAATCACTACCTCTCAGCACCTTTAGCTTCTCTATCTGCTGACTGTGTGGACGGCACCATCTTAGATATGGTAGCTGCAGCTGGATCTATTTCTTAGCTTGGGAGTCAGAGCCTGGTCATAGGAGAGTGCTTTTTTTTTTACCAGAAAAGCAGTAGTTCACACAGCGTCGCCTAAGGCTGGGCACTGTCAGCAGAGGCAAACAGGGCAGTAGCTCTGCTGTATTTTGAACTAGTCTGTATCATCCGGGGTTGGATATAGAGGTGCTTACTTTACCAGTTGGGAAGAGGGACCTCTACACTGACTGACTTGGGAAGTGGTCAGATACCTTTTGCTTTATATTTTAAGACAGTCTAGAGAAACATCTGCAGTCCATCCTCACAGTATCTCTCACAGCCTCTACTTACTCACATGGGACCCAAAAAGCAACAGACACTTGTGGCATAAAAGAAATCATCCATGGCTTCAGAACGCTCCCAAACAAAACAACCAAGGGGTTTTCCAGATGAAGAAACTGTTCTGAAATCATCAGAAGGTGAATACAAAATGATTATATACAGAACCTTTCTAGACCTTATACAAAATGCTGCAAAACAAAAGGAAAAATTAAGCAAGCTGTTTGATCTGATAGAACATCAGTACTCTGTAATCTAACAGATCAAGAACAAAATCAAAGACAAAGGAACTTGCATTCAAAGCGAAGAAAACAGAACAAATAGAAAAAAGAATTTCTGACTTGGAAGACAGAGCTACCAACACCAGCATCTATGAGCAGAAATCAGAAAAAAAAAAAAAAAAAACAAGAAAAATGAAGAAGCCTTAAGAAGCATGTCAGATGCTATTAAGAGGAACAACCTTTGATTAACTGGAGTCCCTGAACAGGATAAGACACCTGAGAACACAGAGGATATCGTTGCTGAGCTGCTGAGAGAAAACTTCCCAGAAATCATGAAGGAAGAGAATATAGACATCTCAGATGCATATCGTATGCCACCCAATATAGATCTCAAAAGAAAGACTCCAAGACATATTATAATCAAGCTTAACAAAATGAAACATAAGCAGAAACTCTTAAAGGCAGCAAGACTCAAAGCAAAGCTAACATTCAGAGGGACATCCTGTAGGTTTTCATTAGATTCTCAGCAGAAACGATGCTGGCATGGAAACAACAGCATGACACACTCAAAGCCTTGAAGGAGAAGAACTTCCAACAAGAATTATATATCCTGCAAAACTATCTTTCAAATATGAAAATGAAATTAAGACATTCCCAGATAAACAGAAACTCAGAGACTTTGTAAAAACCAAACCCAAACTACAAGAAATACTGAAAGAAGTTCTTGGCTTTGGCTTAGAAGAACAAAACCACTAACTTTATATTTCAGAATGACACATTATTCAGAACTCTACTCAGTTAGGGCAGCTTTAATACTGAAAAAGAAGCAATCTGATGACTATCACGAAACTATGGTGCCATCATATTAAAAAGAGGGATGTGATACAGTCGTTACAGTCCTTCCAGATAGAGAGGAAGATGACACGGCTGGTAGTAATTAAAATTGAGTTTATACATAGTTTCTTAAAGGGGATTGTAGGGGCAGCTGTAAAGCACAACAAAGATGTAACATACCATTCCAAGAAATGTCTAACACAGGAGTCTCAAAAACTACAAAAACAGCTCTGAAAAAGATGAAAAATCAACACACAAAAAAGAATGTCCCAGAACAGACTAATAAGAACAACAGAGAAAACATCAAAACAAAAATAAACATATCACAATGGCAGCGGTGAACACCTATCTATCAATAATTACATTGAATGTGAATGGACTCAATGCTCCAGTAAAGAGACATTGAGTGACATCTTGGATCAAAAGACATGACCCATCCATATGTTGTCTACAAGAAACTCACTTGAGACTTAAAGATAGGAACAAACTGAAAATTGAAGGACGGAAGAATATATATCAAGCTAACAAAGAAGAGCAGGGGTGGCAATTCTAATCTTAGACAAAATCAATTTTAATGTAAACTCCACCATCATGGACAAAGATGGACACTATTTACCGTTGAAAGGTTGAGTACACAATGAAGACTTAACTATATTAAATATCTATGCACCTAATATCAGAGCACCTAAATACATCAAAGAAACACTGACTACACTCAAAAAGGAGTTCACTCCACAATAATAATGACAGACTTCAACACTCCACTCTCAATAATGGACAGATCATCTAGAAAAAAGCTCAGTAAAGATGCAGAACATCTCATTGCCACAATCAACCTACTAAGCCTCATCGATATATACAGAACTTTACACCCATCAGTAGACAACTACACCTTCTCAAGCGCACATGGAACATTTTCCAGAATAGACCATGTATTAGGACATAAAGCAATTCTCAACAAAATCCATACCATTGAATTAATGCAAAGTAACTTCTCAAATCATAAAGCCATAAAGGTCAAAATCACTAGCAGAAAAAACACAAATAGAAAGTGGAACTCTTGGAAACTGAACAATATCTTGCTCAAAAAACCATGGGTTATAGAAGAAATCAAGGATAAAATAAAGAAATTTCTGGATTCCAATGAGAACAAAAACACTTCCTACCTGAACCTATGGGATACAGCTAAAGCAGTGCTCAGAGGTCTGTTTATCTCCATAAATGCACACATCTGGAAGGAAGGAAGAAAGAAAACAAATCAAGGAACTAACTTTACAGTTTGAACAAGCAGAGAGAGAACAACAAAGGAAACCCTTAGGCCCCACAAGAAAACAGATCATAAAGATTAGAGAAGAACTAAATGAATTAGAGAATAGAAAAACAATTGAAAAAACTGAAAAGACCAAAAGCTGGTTTTTTGAACAGATCAACAAAATTGACAAACCACTTCTATTCAACACTGCACTAGAAGTTCTAGCCAGAGCAATTATACAAGACCAAGAAATAAAGGACATCTGCATCAGCAAAGAAGAAGTCAAAATCTCCCTGTTTGCTGATGATATGATTGTATATGCAAAGAATCCCAAATAATCTGTAAGTAAACTACTCAAACTGATACAAGAGTTCAGCAAAGTCTCAGGATACAAGATAAACATAAGTAAATCAGTAGGATTCCTTTATACCAACAATGAGACTGCTAATGAAGAAATCATCAAATCAGCACCATTTACTATAGCCCCCAAGAAGATAAAGTACCTAGGAATTAATCTAACCAGAGAAATAACAGACCTTTACAAAGAGAACTACAAGCCATTACTACAAGAAACTAAGACAGACTTAGATAAAAGGAGAAACTTACCTTACTCATGGATAGGAAGACTTAACATTGTGAAAACGTCTATTTTACCCAAAGCAATCTACTTACATAACACAATCCCAATTCAAGTTCCAGTCATTTTTTAATGAGATGGAGAAACAAATCACCAATTTTGTTTGGAAAGGGAAGAAACCCTGGATAAGTAAAGTATTGCTAAAGAAGAAGAACACACTGGGAGGCCTCTCATTACCTGACTTCAGAACCTATTACACTGCAACAGTGGTCAAAACAGCCTGGTACTAGTACAAGAACAGACAGATCGATCAATGGAACAGAATCGAGACCCCAGAGATGACACCATCTGCTTATGAACAGTTGATATTTGACAAAGTCCCTAAGACATTAAACTGGGGTAAAAACAATTTCTTCAAAATATGGTGCTGGCAAAATTGGATATCCATCTGCAATAAATCAAAACAAGATCCATATCTTACACCTTATACAAAAACCAATACAAATTAGATAAAAGACCTAAATATCAAATCTAAAACAATAAAGCTCATCCAAGATAAAGTAGGAACAACAATGGAAGTTTTATTACACAACACAGACAGACTTCAAAATGTGTCAAACAAACCACAATCAACAGAAGAGAAAATAGAGAAATGGGAACTACTAAGAATCAAACACTGTTGCTCATCCAAAGACTGTATCACAAGAGTTAAAAGGCCACCTACAGAATGGGAAAAAACATTTGGCAACTCTATATCAGACAGATGCCTGATCTCCATAATCTATAAGGTACTACAAAATATCAATAAGAAGATAAATCATCCAATTAACTGATGGGCAAAGGAGATGAACAGACACTTCTCTGAAGAGGAGATACATGAGGACATGCTCACGATCATTAACTATTACAGAAATTCAAAAGAAAATGACAATGAGATACCATCTCACCACAGCAAGGTTGGCCATGATCCAAGAAACGCATAACACTAAACACTGGAGAGGCTGTGGAGAGATTGGAACTCAACTACACTGTTGGTGGATTTGCAGAATGGTACAACCTCTCTGGAAAGCAATCTGGTGCTATCTTAAAATATGGATTTAGATATACCATTTGACCCTGTAATTCCATTACTTGGAATATATCCTACAGAATCAAGGCCTTTCACACCAACGGACACATGCACAAGAATGTTTATAGCAGCACAGTCTTCGATAGCAAAAAAGATGGAATCAACCCAGATGCCCAACAACAGAATGGATAGGTAAGCTATAGTATATACACTCAATGGGGCACTATGCAATGATAAAAAATAATGATGATTCCAGGAAACATCTCATAACCTGGTTTCAACTGGAAGACATTATGTTGAGTGAAAGTAGTCAGAGACAAAAGGACAAATATTCTATGAGACCCCTATGATAAGAACTCAAAAATAGACTCATGCATAGAAGAAAAGACTCTTTGATGGCTGCAAGGGAGGGGGCGTAGGGAGAGGGGGTTTAGACAGTTGACAGAAATTTGGTTGGGTGAAATCAGTGACAGCACACATTAGAAACAAGAACAACATTAAGTAGACTTCAACATAACTTGACTATTCCTTCCATCTTAACCCAATAATGCAAGGTCAGAGTAGCTGGGGCATGGGGTAGGGGACCATGCTCTTAGGCGAAATTGAGGCCAACTGGCACAACTAGCATATTGCTAAGAGGGATCTCTGCACCCCACATTGGTGAATGGCATCTTGGGTCTTAAAAGCTGCCTAGCTGCCATCCGAGGGCACAGCAAATGGTCCCAACTCAGCAGGAATGGATGCTCACTGAGGACCAAAACAACATGGGTGAAAGACAACCCAGAAGACAGAGAGACCCACATGAGTGTGTGCCTACATCTACTTGGGACCAGAAGAACTGGATGGTGCCAGGCCACCACCTGTGACAGTCGCGATGGAGCTCACAAAGTTGAGTCTCACTGGCAACACAAGAATAAAAAGGGGTGTACCCGAGATCTCCACTAAAAGACCACTGTTGATGGCCCAGTGGCTTCAGGGTTCCCCCGAGAGCATGGCCCCTGGCCCTGATGCTGCCCTCGCCCATAAATCATAATGAAGTTCCACTCTTCGGACACGAATGGATTGGACTTGGCGATGCAGAGTGACCATATATTGGATGCACTTTTTAGTTCTATGCATCTATAAGATATCATCCTGCAGACCTCTGGCTGGAGTAAGGGGAGTAGATGGAGAGAAGGAAAAAAGGAAACTGTTGGGAAGATGAGACATGTATGGAGTACAGAGGAATAATGTGCTGTCACTGGGCAGGGAGAGCAGCGGAAGCGGCATATAGGTAGGCGTGTAAATTTATATGGGAATGTACATTTTCACTCAGTCATAATAAAAAAGAAAATGGAATAATAAAAATAAAGTACAAAACAAAGCACCCAGGGTTAAAAAAAGAGATGAAACAAATGAACATGAAATAACCATTTTGAAGATGCTATCAGAAATCTTGTCTATGACTACTTGGTATTCTTCAGATAAAATTCAATACAAATGAATTGAGCAAGGCAAGGAAAAGAAATGAATCCTCTATTTTGATCTGATAATAACTCTTAAACCAAAACCCACTGCCATCCAGTCAGGTCTGACTCATGGCAACCCTACAGGACAGGGTAGAACTGCCCCATAGAGTTTCTAAGGAGCACCTGAAGGATTTCAACCGCCAACCTTTTGGTTAGCACATGTAGCATTTGACCCACTATGCCATCAGGGTTTCCAGTAACACCCCTTAAAGGAAAATAATTGTAAGAAAGGTTAAAGCATTTTCCCAAGATCACAGAACTTACAATTTGTGAAGCTGAGATATAAATGTAGCTCTATACAACCTCTAAATGTATGTTTTTGTCAATCATGTAACACAGGTTCCAAAAGATATACTAAAAGAAAACTTTAAAAATTCACTAAAGGACTGGCATTTGCCATGTACACAGCCAATTACAGAAAAATGTGTTTAAAACTGTCTTAGGCTGGGTTTTCTAGGGAAGCAAAACCAGTAACACATGTAGGTACAAGGAAAGATTTACAGTAGATAGATGACAGACAGACAGAGACAGAGACAGACAGACAGAGAGACGACAGACAGACTGACAGACAGACAGACAGGCAGGCAGGCAGGCAGGCAGACAGACAGATAGATAGATACAAATATAGGAAACAGCTCACGTAATCACAGAAGCTGAATGTCCCAAGCTCTGGCACAAGCCTCACGTGGCCATGGAAGCTGAGGAACCCAAAGTCAGCAAGTCAGATACCAGAGTTCTAGATTACCGGTTGTGTAGCTCAGTGGATCCCAAGCTGGTGGGAAGACGAAGCGACAGAGGCTGGCAAAACCAGGATCAGCAGGTCAGGAAGCAGGAGCAGGCAGAGGCTGGTGAACCCAGGATCGGCAGGTCAGGGAGCAGGAGTGACAGAGGCTGGTGAACCCAGTATCAGCATGTCAGGGAGCAGGACTCTCAACTGCCGACTGTAAGGACTGATGAGTCCAACAGCTGCTAGTTAAGTCCCGGAACCAGACGCTGGAAACAGAGAGCAGGAGCTCCTGGCCACGTGAGCGACCAGCAGCCATAGTAAAATGTCACAAGATGAGAGCCGAGGGGCAGGGAGCCACCACAAACCCCGCCCTGCCACTTAATACAGCAGCCAAATAGGTAGTAGACAAGCTGACATAATCCTGACCACCACAAAAACCATATCCATCATTTCTAAAAGCAAGAGAGAGTGAATTTGGAATCTCTTCTGCAAGAATAAACGCCCAAAGACAAGCAGTAAGGTCTATAGCTGTGCTGTTCAAAATCATAGCCATATGTGACTATCTAAATTTAAATTAATAAAAGTACCATATTTTTACCCAAACCGAGCTCTCCCCTCATAAGGTACTTTTAAAACTGTGTGATTCTAATATTTTTACAGCAACTTGTAAAAACAAATTGGTACAGGAGTGCTTACTGTAACACCTGACGGGCAAAGGTATAGTTGGGCAACGGTGTACATTCTTTGTGTGAAAATATGGAAAACAAATTTAAAATTTCAGCTCCTTGATGGCACTAGCTACAGTTCAAGTATTCAATAGCCAAATGTGGTTACTAATGTATAAGACAGGACAGAACATTCTTATCACTACAGAAAGCTCTACTGGTCAGGGCTAAATCACTGAGTTTTGAATGAAATTTCTTGACTGAATAACTGCACGGGAAAGTTTGAGTCACCCTTTGAAGGTTAGAGAAAATGTTTTTGAGATTTGAGAAAATGAACTACTCAGGTACATTTTTTAGAAATATGCTTGTTTATGCATGCAACCACACTGACTAGCATTTTAAATTCACGATCACAAATTGCAAGTGAGCACTAAAATTTGCCTGGAAATCCCACTACATATTCCTGATAAGTTTACTTCACAGATTCTTTTCTCTTCTCAAATCTTTAAAATTCATCCCCATCCTCCCCTCCCCACCCCCTTTCACACAGACAACACACACAGTCCTCTCAACTGAAGACTTCACCTCACTCTTCACAGAGAAAATGAAACAAGTGTCCCCACACACCTGCAGTGTGCCCATGTTCTATCTTCTCTTTGTGACAAATGAAGAAGAGTCCCAGCTCCTAAGAAAGGCTGAGCCTTCAGCTGTGCTCTAGACACCATGCCCTCTACCCACGTCAGAGACAACCCTCTCTCAGCTATAGCATCAGTGTCTTCCATTCTACTGGGTCATGTCCACCATCATTATAGTTTTCAGTTTTTAAAGATATTTAGGTCATGAGTGCCTATCTTAGTTACCTACTGGTGCTACAGCACAAGACGACAAGTGGGTGGCTTTAAACAACAGACATTTAATTTTATCACAGTTCTGGAAACTAACCACCTAAGTCAGAGTCTCAGCTTTGTGAGTTCCTTCCTTGTCAGTAGTCCTAGGGATTCCTTGGATCTTTAGGGTTCCTGGGCTTGTAGCCGATTCTCACATGGTATCAGTCTTCCTCATGTCTCTCTGTGTCCTTGTCTTCTGACAACTCAGATGAGATCAGGTTTGGGATCCACCCTACACTGGTATCACCTCATTAACATAACACAAGAAAATCCCTATCACAGTCACAGGTACAAATGCTAGGAATTTAATACACATTTGCAAGGGATAGAATTCAATCCATAACAGCATCTTCCAGCTATAAACTTCATTTCTCTGCTCCCTGCTTCCAACTCTTGGCTCAAATCACACCTCTTCAATGTACCCTTTACTGACTACCAAAGCTGCCTATATCTCACATCCCCACAGTCTCTATCACTTAGACTGTTTTCTTCTCAACACTTTTATTAAACCCCCCAAACCCAAACTTGCTTCTACTAAGTCAATTCTGACTCATAGCAACCCTACAGGACAGAGTAGAACCATTCTATAGAGTTTCCAAAGAACAGTTCACAGATTTGAATTGCCCATCTTTTGGACAGCAGCCAAGCTCTTAACCACTGTATCACCAGGGCTCCAGCACTTACATTAGTAGGGAAAAAAATTTCCAGGACTGTAAAGAGTTTTTCAGTTTTCTTCATGCCCCACATCTTCAGTGGAGCAATAATAACAGTAATAATATTGTAATATCAAGCATCATGGTCAAAGTGTAGCTTATCTTAATTTACACTTTGTTTTGAGGTACTACTATTAACATATTATTTTAACAGCCCAGAAAACTAAGACCCAGGGAAGTTATAGAACTTGTCCAACATTACACAGCTGGTGAGTAGTAGAGTCAGGTTGAAACGTGAGTAGTATACCCCCATAGCCCATGCTCTCAAACACTGTATTTTGCTGCCTCTTTGTATAATAGATCCTCCTATATACTTTTTGTTTGTTTATTGAATGAAAATCAGTAAACTGGTCATCAAGAAACAAACAACCAAACTCACTGCCGTCAAGTCGATTCCAACCCACAGTAACCCTAAAGGGGGAGTACAACTGCCCCATAGGTTACAAAGAGCACCTGGTGGATTTGAACTGTCAATCATTTGGTTAGCAGCCAGAGATCTTAGCCACTACATCAGAGTTTCCTCAAGAAACAAAGCAATACTTTGTTTTGCTCAAGAATAGAAAGACAAAGGGAGTGACCACTGAAATCAACCAAAGGTCATAAAGATGGTGGTAAGGGGCATTAACCACTAATAAGGAAACATGCAGTATAGAAATATCTATAAATAGTTATTACACATACAGGAGTAAGAGAAGGAAGGTAAAAAAAATATTACTAAATAGGGCTCATAGCAAAAATAGAAATAATGACAAAAATAAAGAGAATTGAGATTATAATTAGGGGGTGGAGTCAAGATGGCAGACTAAACACACATCTCCCTAAATCGCTCAATTGATAATTAAATGGAGCCTTCTGGACAACTAGTGAGCCCTAGGACACAGCATAGGGCTGTTAATTTGGACTTCATACAACTGAACACAAAACCTCCTCTCTGTCGCTGACCCCACTCTCAGTGAGTGTGGGTTTGCACAAACCAAAGGTAACTCACTATTTTGATTTTTTTTTCCTCTGTATTGCCAGGCAGGCAGAGCTGGGACTTGACTGGCCACTGGTCTCGGACACACTGTTGGTGGGATAGGCAAGTACAATTGTCATGTTCTGACAGCGCGGCTTTGTACTCTGTGCATCACGGCTCCTTTGGCCTATCTTTCCACCTCCACCATGTGGCAGCCATACAGATGCGGTAACGAGCTTGTGTGGGACATCACCTTGATCCATTGGGAGTCAAAGACACACATGCAGAGGCCCCAGATGGACTTGGTTCCTAGGCCAAGAGGTGGCACCTGCCAGGGCGAGAGTGCTTTTCCAGCAGAGAGGCAGGGTTTTGCACATGTCACCTGAGGCTGGAGCCCAGCAACAGAGGCTGTGGTCTCTGGGCATCTCGGTACTTTTAGCCTCTCTTTCCACAAGTAGCCTGGTCCCAGCCGGGTGGCAAGCTTGTGCGGGATGCCATCTTGTTCTGCTGGTAGGCAGGGATAACAACCATACAGAAGCCTCAGCTGGATCTAATTCCTGGGCTGGGAGGCAGTGCCTGCCCAAAAGAGAGTGCTTTTCTGGCAGAAAAGCAGAATTCTGCACATTATTGCCTACAGCTGGGGCCTGACAGCAGAGACCAGTAGGGTAGCAGCCTTTCTGTACTTTGGCCTAGTTTATAAAATCTGGGCTTTGATATAGAGGTGCTTACTTTGCCAGCTGGGAGGAGGGATCTATACACCTGAAAACCTGACTGGAAGTTGTCAGATACTTTTTACTTCTCATTTTAAGACAGCCTAGAGAAACAAATGAGCTCCATCCTCATAACATCTCTCCCAGCCTCTATTGATCCACAGGAAGCCCCAAAACCAACAAACTCTGGAGAAGAATGTGGACAGGAAATCACTCATGGCATCAGAAGGCCCCCCCACAAGAAACCACTTCAGAACTTCCCAAAGAAGCTTTTCTGAAACTATCGGAAGGTGAATACAAAAGGATTATACAGAGAGCCCTCCTAGACCTCATACAAAATGCAGCAGATCAAAAGGAAAAATTAAGCAAGCTGTTCAAGCTGATCGAACACCAGGACTCTGAAATCCAACAGATCGAGAACAAAATCAAAGACATAGAAACTTCAATTCAAAACCAAGAAAACAGAATGCAACAAATGGAAAAGAGAATTTCTGATTTGGAAGAAAGAGCTACTGACTTTAGCATCTATGAGGAGAACTCACAGAAAAGAAACAAGAAAAATGAAGAAGCATTAAGAAGCATGTGGGACTCTATTAAGTGGAACAATCTATGATTAACTGGCATTCCTGAACAGGGTGAGACAACTGAGAACAGAGAGAGTATTGCTGCTGAGTTGCTGACAGAAAGCTTCCCAGAAATCATGAAAGAAGAGAATATAGATATCCAAGATGCATATCGAATGCCACGCTATATAGATCTCAAAAGAAAGACTCCAAGACATATTATAATCAAGCTTAACAAAATGAAACATAAGCAGAAACTCTTAAAGGCAACAAGACTCAAAGCAAAGCTAACATTCAGAGAGAAACCTGTAAGCTTTCATTGGATTTCTCAGCAGAAACAATGCTGGCATGGAAACAATAGCATGACACATTCAAAGCCTTGAAGGAGAAGAATTTCCAACCAAGAATTACATATCCTGCAAAACTATCTTTCAAATATGAAAATGAAATTAAGACATTCCCAGATAAACAGAAACTCAGAGACTTTGTAAAAACCAAACCAAAGCTACATGAAATATTGGAAGAATCTCTTGGCTTAGAAGAACAAAATCACTAACTTTATATTTTAGAAGGACACATCATCCAGAATCCTACTCAGTTAGGGAAGGCTCCAAACTCAATCAAAGCTATAATAGCCAAAGAAACAATCCAGTGATCACATCATGAAAACTATGATGTCATCATATTAAAAAGAAGGATGTACTACAGTCATGATAGTCCTTCCAGATGGAGAGGAAGTGGACAAGACTGATAGTAATCAAAATTAGGTTTATACATAGTTTATTAAGCGGGATCATAGGGGCAACCATAAAGCACAATAAAGATGCAACATATAAAATCAAGAAATGTGCTACAGGAGTCTCAACCACCAAAAAACCAACCCTGAGAAAGGTCAAAAATCAACTCACAAAGAAGAATGTCCCAGAACAGATTAATAAGAACAGGAGAGAAAACAGCACAAAAATAAACATATCACAATGACAGCACTGTACACATACCCATCAATAATTACATTGAACATGAATAGACTGAACGCTCCAGTAAAGAGACATAGAGTGATATCTTAGATCAAAAGACATGATCCATCCCTATGGTGCCTACAAGAAACTCACCTTAGACTTAAAGATAAAAAATTAAAGGATGGAAGAATATATATCAAGCTAACAATGAACAAAAAGAGCAGGTGTGGCAATTCTAATCTCAGATAAAATCGATTTTAATGTAAAATCCACGATCACGGGCAAGGATGGACAGAAAGATTGAATACAAAAGCAGGACTTAACAATAATAAATATTTATGCACCTAATATTGGAGCACCTAACTACATCGAACAAACACTGACTACACTCAAAAAGGAGATCGATCACTCCACAATAATAGTAGGAGACTTCAACACTCCACTCTCAATATTGGACAGATTGTCTAGAAAAAAGCTCAATAAAGACACAGAAGACCTTATTGCCACAATTAACCAACTAGCCCTCATTGACACATACAGAACTTTCCACCCGTCAGCGGACAACTACACCTTCTTCTCCAGTGCACATGGAACATTCTCCAGAATAGACCATGTGTTAGGACATAAAGCGGTTCTCAACAAAATCCATACCATTAAATTAATGCAAAGCATCTTCTCAGATCATAAAGCCTTAAAAGTCAAAATCAGTAGCAGAAAAAACATAGAAAGTGGAATTCATACTCATGGAAACTGAACATCTTGCTCAAAAAACCAGGGGTATAGAAGAAATCAAGAAATAAAGAAATTTACAGACTCCAATGAAAATGAAAACACTTCCTACCAGAACCTTTGGGATACAGCCAAAGCAGTACTCAGAGGTCAGTTTATCTCCATAAATGCATACATCTGGAAGGAAGAAAGAAACCAAATCAAAGAACTAACCCTACAGTTTGAACAAGTAGAGAGAGAACAACAGAGGAACTCCTCAGGCACCAGAAAAAAACAGATCATAAAGATTAGAGCAGAACTAAACGAATTAGAGAACAGAACAATTGAAAAAATTGAAAAGACCACGAGCTGGTTTTTTGAAAAGATCAACAAAATTGACAAACCATTGGCTAAACTTACTAAAGATTATAACTACATATCATGGAAATATCTACTCACAATTTTTGTTAACTTATGATCATGACTGAAGATGTTTTCACAGTACCAGGTGGTCACGAGTACTGGCACGGACATTTACTCCTCCATAGTGATGCCCTGTACCTTCTTGCATTCATAAAGTTTTCTCTCATCATTTTGCTTTCAAAGCTCTCTACTTTTCCTCCTCCTTTTCACGAAGTTATTCCCAGATTCAAGAGCTCAAACATTTCTCTCTTTTGATTTAAAAACATTTGCTACACCTCACTAGGTAAAAAAGACACATGACAGTACAGATTTATATGCATACTACTCCACATTTTCCTGCACTCATTCTATTACCTTGAACAAGGCTAGGACATCTTGGGGATGGTAACTCTGTCTTGCACATCTCTTTTTTCTCCTCAGGGTCTAGCATAGGATTTTATAAATAATTTAGGTAACTACTTGAGGGCAGGAGGATCACTATATATTTTCAATTACTAATAGTCCATAAATAAAAAAAGAGTGCCATGTTTCTATGGCACATATAATACATAGGAATTACTTATTATTTCTGCACATCTGTCATTTCCAGCCAAATACGAGCAATTAGGTATTAGTTCCTACTAATGTCTAATCATTGTCTCATTATTACGTGCCTGTAATATGTCTAACTATTAACTTCTATTCACCTTCAAAGCATCTTTGCAATACCATTCACTCAGAGAGCTTTCAGGTTATGTATGAAGAGCCACACTGTACTCAGCTATAAACTTACAGGTTAACTTTGCCTCCTCACCTGCAGCCATTCTAGGACAGGGCACTTTAAAACTCAACAAGTTTACAGGGATAGTGCAACATCAGATACTCCAAATACTGTTGATAAAAATTGCTAGAACATCTTGTTGTACCCTGGCTTGAGAATTTTGGATATTCTGGCCTACTCTCTAGAATTTGCCCCCAAGTCTCTGCTGTGAGTTTGCCAGATTTACCAAATACAAACATTTAAGATGCCAGGTTAAATTTGAATCTGATAAACACCAAACAACATTTTTTGTATAACTACACTCTAGGCAATACCTGGGATATATTTACACTAAAAAATATTACACAAGACACACTTACACGAAAACATTATTCACTGATTATCTGAAATTCAAACTTAACTGAGTGTCCTGTATTTCATCAAACAATACTACACTACAGAAGAAATTAAGCTTCCTGTATTTCTAGAATCATCTTCATGCACACTGAAGCCAGGCTGCCTGAACCTGTGCTTCTTTAATCCTTCCCGATTAACTCAGTCTACCCATCTCTTACTCTACTTGTTTATCCTGGCTCACTCTCTACCAGAGAATTTTGAAATGCATTCTGATTATCTCTTCAGACTTTGCTCTAGCTTATCAATGTACCTTAAAAGCATCAGATCTCCATCAGTGCTTTCCAATATAAATTGGAGCCTTGTGAGTGATCTAAATTCTCTTCCACAGACTCCAGGAATAAAAGAGGAAGGGAAAGAAGAACCAAGATACATCTGCAATAACTGAGGAAAAGGCAGCAACAGATGCAACGCAATAAATATTTTCAGGATTGGGAAACAGTGATCAGTACATTAAACTATCTACATTCAACTGCAAACTCATGACCCACAGACTAGACAATGTTTATGTGGCCCACATAATGCAATCACTCCTCTGTAGTATTTAATATTTTATTAATTACCAAAATTTAATAATCAGGATAATATCTAAAAACCTGTCTCTATGGCTTCTCTTTACAAAGAAGACCCAGCATTCCAATTTGGCAAACAGAGACCAGAGCTAAAGAGAGCTGCCTCTTGGATAGGCCACACATGTGTTCTCCCAAGATTTCCGCCCCCCACCATCACTCAATGCCTCCATGACTTGCTATCATTTCACCCTCATCCTGCTGTAGCGCTGGCTACCTTGAAGTCAGTGACTCCTTCGAACAGTCTTTTTACTTTAGGCACTACACAACCAGCAAATCTAATTCCTCCTTTCCATTTGCAGGTTTCCTGAATGAATCTGGCATGTCACACCCTAGCAGGCCTCAATCTTCCACTGTGCCTACTAGTCAATTGTCATTGTCCCTACTACTCATTTGTATAATGTCCCACTTGGACAAAAGAGTATGTTCACCTAGTATACACAGAAGCAAAACTCAACTGAGATCTAAGTGATTAAGTTTCACACATACGATAAGGAAAAAAAATACTGAGGAAAGTATGTATCAAATTATAAATCAAGAAAGAAATGTAAAGTTTAGAATCCTGGAAGTACTGCCCATTAAATGAACAGTGATAGATTCAAACTAAAAACAAATGCAATACTTTTATCTATAGCAAGGATAGATGTAGCCAATGTTCTTTATTCCAAAAGAGTTACAGCACAACTACTTTTTTCTACTTGACATGTAGCAGCTGTAAACTGTACAACCTGTCAAGAATGGAAGACAACCTGAAGCAAAGCATTTAAATCAGCAAATCTTCATGTTGCAATTCACTGACCTACATATTACCAAGAATGCAAATGAGACACTGTCACGAATTATGCCAACAGAATAATTGGTAAACCTTGTGCATCAGCAGTAGAGAAGGCTGGAATATCAGAAGTCAGCTGTAGTACATTATCTTACATTTATTCAGCAAAGTTCCTAAATATGTAACATCACAAAGGTTCTGTTATCCAGACTGCTAAACAGGAGATGATACTGGTCTTTTCCACAAGGCAATTTGTGCTACAAAGTAAATTAAAATTCTCTAATCAATGTAAAGAGGAAACTTTTTTTTGTTTTAATTGTAACAGCTATATATGATGAATTGGGTGCATGATTCAGGACATGGCATGTGTATATATTTTCTCTTCCCATTTTTAGATAGCATGCTATCTTTTCCTGAGGAGACCCTTTGCCTGTAAAACTGGACTGGAATCCTAGCCTTCCTCTTTCCTTTATTGTTTCCTTTTTCTTTTCCTAATCTTCCTTTAATAATTAACTTCGAGACTTCTCCAAATAAAAAGTCCTTTTGTCTCTACCAGCACTAAATCAGGTACAGCTGGCTTTCTGCCATAAAGGAAGGCCATTTAGAAAAGGGAGTCAATCAGCACTCACGCCTTTATCCTGCCCATCAGCTCACATGTTTCTCTACACTGTTTCCTACCTGACTTCTCTGGCTAAGTGATGTCAGGTGTTAGGTCCCTCTGCACACGGTGAGGAAATGGCAGCAGTGATCTGGAACAGCAGCACCTGCCTGCTTCTCTCCCCCACAAAAGGAGAGGGCTAAAATCCCAAGCATACAACTCAAAGGAAGGTAGAATGTTAATTGTAAACAGCACCTTTCAAGAATTTCTTCTTTTCCTTCTCCCCTCCTTTTAACCCTCAAATTCAACATACCAATTTGCTTCCATATATATCAAAATATCAAAACACTGTTAAGAAAGAAATACACATGTTGCACTTCTATTACTTTTTTAAAATTAAGGTTAATACTAGGCCAACTGACTTCCTCTCTCACTATGTAATACACTACTAATTCTTTAATAAACATTTCAACACTTCCTACAATTTTTGTTCTTCATCTATTTTAGAATGAAAATAACAAGACAAGTAAAGAACAGATGAGCATCACATGTGAAATATCTTAATCAGGTGAAAAACACACGTCATCTACTTACTATCGCAGTTCAAGTACATGTCCTTACGCAGTTACTACATTTTTATTGAACAGGTCCCAGTTGTTAACAGTCACCATTAGCACTGAACAGCTGAAGGATTCACAATTCTTAATTTGGAAAATCACCTGCATGGCAAAGCTAGTTGGATTAAATACAGAAATTTTTCAAAGAGCAATACCAAACTTCACAGAACTTTGACAGCCCAGTTTAGAAGGCACTCCATAAATAGGATAAAGATCTATTGTTACAAAACCAACAACTGACCTGGCTTTAGAGACAATGAAAGCATAGTATGTTGTAATGTGATCCATTCGTGACAGTCTGGTAGGATAAGAAAGAAAAAAAAAGAAGCGTGACAAGTATCCTTCTTGGGACATCACATGAGAGACTGTGAGATGATGAGTACCTTCTCGTAGCAAAATCTGCTATAAATACTGTTGAAGCTTATGGAAGGAATGAAGGTATTAATGATATAAGAAAGGAATTCACTTTTGAGAAAACTGAGTGAATACTGAGTATATAATTAATTTGCTCAGGCTGTATCTAAGACAGGATACAATTATCCACAAACATTTGAAATACGTGTAGAACAGAAACGAGAGAAATTTAATATCTTGTCAAAGGATTAAAAGCAATGGGGGAAAAAATGTCTCCAAGAGAAACTGTGGCAGCATTTTTTTTTTAGGTCATAAGTTACCCTTGATGCATTCACTTTAAAAGATGGCAAACAAAATATTGATTTATCTTCATCACTGTGGACAGAAAATATGAAACAATATTTTTACTTTTTTACGAGGATCTGGCCAAAGCAGCCTCACAAGGAGGCAGGGAAGTACTCTTGAGCTCACATGGGAAGTCTGCATAGCAACTTGTAAGCTTGTATTCTCCTCTTCACAAAATCCAAACGGCTCAGAAAACAAATATCTCAGGAGGCAACTTTCCATCTCTTCTAACAAATCTAATCTGAATTTGAAGCCTAGAGAGAAAATAGTCTGTTGATAACATTTTTTGCCATCAAAGACATGGCATTGGTAAGTCAAAAAAACACACCAAACAATAAAAATTAGACCATTGCCATGGAGCAGATGCTCACAGTGACTCTAAGGGGGTTCTGAAATACAGACAGTAAGGAAATTTTTAGAAATTCAGTACAATGATACTACTACTTGTCATTCATTGATTATCATTGAGTGCTTACTCTGTTAAGCATTTAACCTGGACGACTGCTTTATATCTTCACAAAAATCCTACAAGGTAAGTACTGTTTGTATGGAAATTTTGCAGTGAGGGGAAAATGAGGTTAAGATCCCAAGACTAGCAGTAACTAACCAAGCCATGATTCAAACCCAGGCGGTCTGAATCCAGAGATAAATACTTATCCACTGCTGCTGCTGTGTGGTGGTGCCTACTTTTTCCTGGATGCTCGTGTGCGTCAGACACTGTCCTAGGCATCTTGCACTTATCAGTACTCCTCACAACCTATCTGGGAGGCTGGCACTATTATTAAACCCAGCAAAGCACTCTACCACACAAACAGATTAAGTTACTTGCCCAAGGTCACACATTTAGTAAAGCGTAGATCAGCCTTTATCCACAGCAAGGAAGATTAAAAGGCGAGCATACTTAACAAACACTGACAATAAAAAACAGTGATTCATGTCACTTTTAATAAGTGTGTGCATGATCAAGTACTGAAAAGGAGTCTAGCCATCTGGGGGATCTGCCTATGGAGGGCTGCAGACCTTAGGCCTCTGTTTCTATTTTTCTCCAATATCCACGAGCTACTTACCTTTTCAAAGGTGAGGATCAGGCGGCATCAACACTTTTAACACATTTTAGGGAAAACCGAAGGCCAGTTTTTCTATTGACCTAGCACAATAAGGGTGTAAGCATAGGGAGAGAATGGACTAGTAAGGGGAATCCATAAACAAGTCGGCAAAAAGACAAGTTCCAAAGACTAGCCAAAAATCACTTCCTCACAGCTGTGTGTGTGCATCTAGTCAGGCACTGACATACAAAAGTCGGGATGCCATCTTCACCTGAGGGGTCTTTACCACGCATACAAGAGGCTGTTCACTGACATAACCCTAAATCCATAAGTGAGGTGCCTCCAAAGGCAGGAATGGAGACAGGAGGTGGCCCAAGGCAGAAACAGGTAACAAATACACAAGGAAGGGCTTTTGTTTATTTTTTTCCCCCATTTAACATGAAAAACTTTATAAAGACAATCAGTAGCTCTGCCATGTAGAGTAAGTACATTCATGGAGAATGCTTTCTCTCATTCTTGTAAAGTCAGGGCTAGGCTCAAATTAGAGCAACACTGCACACTTTTCTCTGTTTCCCTTTAATTTCTAGGGAAATTCTGGTGGTGTAGTGGTTAAGTACTAAGACTGGTAGTTCAAATCCACCAGGTGCTCCTTGGAAACTCTATGAGGCATTTCTACTCTGAACTACAGGGTCACTATGAGTTGGCAGTGACTCAACAGCAGTTGGTCTTTCGGGTTTTAACTTCTAGAATGAGAAAAACCCTAGTATGGAGGCCACAATGGTGATCAAGGGGGTAGGGGTGGAGGGGCACAGGAGCAGCAGTAAGCAGGAAATGTTAAATTACTAACCAAATAATTATGTTCTCCTTCCTACCATCACACACATACACACACAAAAGGCACACCAACTACAAAATACACAACACTAGTACTCTGTACTAGTGTTCCATAAGATTCTCTGTCAAGATTCAGAGAAATAAGATCCACAAGGGAGAAGAAAAGGAATCGAACAGGCATTTATCCAGAAAAGCAATATTCAAACTACATGTGGTCGTTAGATACAATCTCTCTTCTTCTGTTATCACTAACCTATCACACTACTGATATGGGCAAATTGTCTCTTCTGACCCCAACCCCCAAAATAAGAAGAGCATGGCTAATGAAAGAAAATGTAACAACAGGCAAACATGATACTGGTGTCCACATTTCTACATTAATTGTTTTAATAAATACATAAGGTTTAAAAGTTGACTCGATGGATGAGTTGACTACATATCCACTGTTCCTCTTGCTGCTCTTACTAGCTACACATCATCTGTTTTCAAAACTATCCTTACAAATGCCCCTGTCACCACAGGAAAGTTATACTCATGAAGTGACAGCAGTCTTGTCATGTAAGTCAATGATAAAATTTTTTTCCATAATCAATGCCTTCACTGGAGATTTAACTGCAGGCAACAATCATTAAGTTTTACAAACAGCTGTGCTCTAGCACTACAACATGCATCGACATCTGAGAAATAATATTGCCTATATAAGGATAAATCTAACAAAAACCCAAATCATCACATATTCAGCAGAGGAAAACGAAATAGGAACCCACTGAGTTTTTGAAGAAATTACAACTCATGAATAAAACATCTGCACAGTATACCGTTTCCGAAGGAATCAATCATAATAAAAGCTTCTGCGACATAGGATGATATGCATGTATTTAAACTTTCCTTTTTCACAAATGACAGAATACGTCAAATTCCTCTATATTCACTGAAAAGTTACTGCCAGTCTAAATGCTGACACAATCCACTGCCTCTTCGTATGTGTGATAGGGGACAGGAGAGGATAGAGGTGTTACCCCATTAATGTTCCAAATTCAGATCTACACACACAAAAAGAAATAAAGCTAAAAGAAAATCTGCAGAAATAGCCAACTATTCGGGGTGACAAGTATTGAGTTTGTATAAGCACGTCTGAAATTCATCTACTATTTTGTTTATAAAGATCTCTTCAAAGACTTCCAACAATAAGGTTATGAATTAATTTTGACAGAACAGTACTCAATAAATCATTGTTTACATTCTGTCTATTTTCAAAAGGAAATGCACTTTAATGCACAATAAAAGACACATCAAACTAGAGCTAATACAACAGCAGAATAGCCAAGTGGTTATAAGCCCAGGCTGGAAGTACAGAGAATGAGATCTGGGCTCTATCTCTACCCCTGAGCTATTTAGGCAGCCTCGTTCAACTTACTGAACATCTGTAACCCTTAGTTTTCTCACTTGTAAAACTAAAAGGCTAATACCTACCTTTTAGGGGATTGTGAGAAATAATCTACATAAAGTTCTCAATAAAATACAGATGCTCTTAATTTTGTAATTAATAACAGTTAGCAACTCTAGGACTCTCCAAATTGCAAAGCTACTCTTATTAATTATTTAAAAAGTAAAGAAAGAACTATACACTTTTGCTAACAAATATGTGCACATCATATAGTTATACAAATTAAGTAACCTAACCCTTCATTTCTCATGGGAAAAAGTCATCTCACTTTGACACAAAGGTGGGATATTAAAAAAAACCTGTAAATATATGATAAAATATACTCCAAGAATTATAATTTTGCACTTTTTTCAAGATCATAAGCAAATGAGGCACTAGAGTTTTTATATCATGAAACAGGACAGTAATGACTTGGACTCAAATATTTTAAGAGTACAAACTACTAGCTGGCCACATCAATAGTGATTTAAAAATAAAAACATTTGCATTATATGAATTAGCTGTAAAGTTTTTCTCGTGTGAATCAAGTAAAAAATAATTTATTTACTATTATACATCTACTGCTGACTTCTTTGGCAGGAAGGACACTCAGGTTTCCTTTTTAAAGTCATTAGCCACTGGATTCACCTGACTTGCTAACAACATGGAAAAAGGTGTTGATTTTTCCACTTATTTAGACAGGAAGAAATGTGTACAGCTCATCTAAAAGCAGTACTGAGTCATCTGGTGATGTCAAAGGGTAAGACAGCTAGGAGGCAGTCTTGTTTTACTCTATTTAGCATCAGAATTTGATCTATCAAGAGCACTACCATTCTCAAAAAAGTTCTGTATGACACAGATGTTAAAGAAGCATTAACAGCTTATGATTCATGCTGAATCACAGTTGACCCCTAAAGACTGGCCACAGAGGGATCCACAAATGTTGGGAAGTCCTTCATTGTTCCTGAGCATCTCACTAAAATGTAAAACGGACTACAACCTGTCGGTCCTCATTCAAAACAGACTAGAAGAACTCAATGAAAGCTACTGAATATACCTAGCAAAACAATGGATCTACAGTTTAGAGAGACTGAAAGTCACTCTTTTTGAAAATACCTTAAGGTAGACTTTAAGTCCATCCTAAAATTGTAGCTGTGAAACAATTATCAGGCATGGCCTATCACTTGGAGTAGAATAATAACCTGAGATAGTAGTTCCCACTCTTTGGATTTACAGACTACCTCTCCACACTGAACTTTTTATCAAACAGACAGATGTAATGAAAGTAAGGACGTATTTCTAGGCAGAGTGTCACTGAATGGTTTGACCTCAATCTATACAAAGTTTCCAGGGGTATGCCCCACAGGGACTCTGTTTCTAAGCTCCCTACCTGCCCCGCCCCCCATAGCTGTTACCATTAATTTGGATAAAGATAAGAGAATGTACACTTTGCAAAGTTGTAGATAATGTGCAGCTAAGAGGGTAAGTAATAAAAAAAGATAAACCGTCAGATTCAAAAAGGAGAGAGTTGATTAGATGAATGGACCCAAACATACCAGATTGCATTTCATTGTTCATTCCTAGGTTCAAAAAATCAACTCCACGAGACAGAATTTGACCTAATTTCAGTTCATATTTTAAAAAAAGAAAATTAAAAAAGGCATAGATGTTTTAGTTGCCTACAAGCTAAATATTAATCAGCAGTATTACAGCTGCCCCCAAAGCCTAAACTAATCTGAAGTTACATTAAAAAAGAACAGTACCTAAAGCAAGAAAACTTAATCGTTTTTTTCTATCATGCACAGCTACAACCACATCAGGAATTGATGAGTTCAGTTCCAGGTGCCATATTTTAAGAAGGCCATTTATAAGCTAGAATATACCAAGAGACAGTGACAAGAATGTTAAGGAGTTTCTAAATTAGATATGGGAAATGACTGAAGGAAATCAAGATGATGAGCTGGAAGAAAAAACTGGAAGAGCAGGCCAGTGGTATGTGTTCATCTCTCACTGTAGCTAACAAGACAGCTGTCAACAAGAACTGAGGATGCAAACAGGAACACAGAATCCCTATCCCCAACTTCTAAGCCCTTAGTCTAGGCCACATCCGGATCCTGGTATTGTCCTAAGGCCCACACTCTTCTGGGGTAACATCAGGACCGAAACCTACCATGACGCCTCATGTTCTCGGCTTCCCTTGGTCACTTCCTATAGCATACCTCTCCACTTACTGTTTCAGTTATATATGGCTGCTAACCAACTATTCCCAAACCTTGGGGGCTAAAAGCTACTTTGACTTATTTTTTGCTCACAATTGTGCAGTCTGGGCGGACCATAGCTAACTGGTCCTTCTATGGCTGTGTTAACGCTCTTTCTGTTCCTATACTTGGTGAGCAGACTGGCTGAGAGCTGGACTCAGCTGAGATGACAGAGTCAGTCTCCCTCTCTCCTTGTGGTCTTAATGGTTCTCCCTCTCCATACAGTTTCCTCATGTAGGCTCTCTATTAGCACAACTAGACTTCTTTAATGGCATTTAAGAGCTTACAAATTGAGCGCTGGCAGTACAATTGTTCAGTGTTCAGCTGCTAAAAGGTGGTAGTTTGAACCTGCCAGCAACTCTGAAATATAAGGCCTGGTGATTTTCTTCTTTAGAGATCACAGCCTGAGAAACCCTATGGGGCAGTTCTACTCTGTCTAATACAGTCGCTGTGAGTTAGAACCAACTCGACAGCACACAACAGGACTCACAAGACAGTAACATCTTAGTCTCAGAACCAGTACTACCTCATTACAGCCACATTCTTTTGGTTTAAGCTGGTCACTGGCTCAGAACAAATTATGAGAATGGGATTATACAAAGCATGCCACGGCAGGTGTGGTTTATTGGGACAGACTACCACAACTATCACCTCCCCAACGATTTCCCCCAACCTACCCTCTGCTCCACAATGAACACTTAACCCACCCTCCTACAATCTTTGACTATAGCCTTTGAGACTATAGTCAGAGACCACCAAACCCACCCTCCCTCCATATCTCTGGCATCTCTTCTATGCAGTTGCTATCACATTCTTGCCTTTACCTGCTTACCTTAGTGAAATCTGTTGATTACAAAGATTCAGATCCACTGCAGGTGTCCACTGTCTCATAACTTGTATACTTAAGGCCAGTGTTGGGCATCTGGTTTCTGTCAGGGCTGCACTTCTCCTCTGAGAAACATATCACTTTTCCAGCCTTACTTTTGCTAGCAATCTACTTTATTCACCAAAGATTTAAGGAAGTCTTCACAGTGTCTCCTCGCCAGAAATCTCACTGCCATTCTATGCGCTTTAGCACACTGTAATTTGTCTTTTGACTTCCTTACCTTCCATAACCACCAATAGGGTCGCTATGAGTCAGAATCGACTCAACAGCAGTGGGCTTTTGGGAAACCACCACAGTTATCCATTCCACTGTCACATCTCGGACCTTACCGTCACCAAAATTGAAATGACCAAGCCAAACAGCTCATTATCTGCCCACAGGCTATTTACTGTTCTTCCCACTCACTAGCTCAAGCACTACTACAGTGTGTGTGTACACATGTGTGTTTGTGTGTGTCACACCCATTAAAACCCATTGCTATCAAGTCTGTTCCAACTCACAGTAACCCTGCAAGACAGATCAAAACTTCCTTATGGGGTCTCCAAGGAGCATCTGGTGGACTCAAACTGATGATCTTTTGGTTAGAGCCGTAACACTTAACTACTGAGCCACCAGGATATCACAGGTACCTTCAATCCATTGATCTCTTTATCTCTATCCATAAGGTCCCTCTTGTATTTATTATCCTCTATATTCAACTTAGATGCCATCATCCTTCATTACAATAACTCTTTCAGCCATCATAAGTAGTCTTTGCTTTGCCCTTCCACTTGATCCTACTGCCTAACTTTCCCATTTGCCTTCTCAATCGATGAGTTCTCTTGCAATAAAACTACTAAACCAAAGATTACGTTACAAGAAACCCAAACCAAACCCACTGTCATCGAATTGATTCTAACTCACAGAGAACCTACAGGACAGAGAAGAACTGCTCCACAGAATTTCCAAGGAGCATCTAGTGAACATGAATTGCTGACCTTTTCATTAGCAGATGTACCATATAACCACTATGCCACTAGCATTTAGTCCACAGGAAGATGATTATCAAAAACCTCAAATGAATGAGAATCTTACTTTCTTTCTCTGATTAACATGTTCTCCTTCTTTCGGTAATAATTGTTTCATATGTTTTGGCTTTTCATGTTATGACCTTTCTGACATCTTCATGCCTGTCACTTTTAGCAGGTAACCTTGTTTCATATTTCACAGAGAAAACAGAAGCCACTATGACAATTCTCTCGAACTCTTGCCAGCATATGGGCAAACCTACCTGTACCTACACTTACATCCATTTTGTCCTTTGTCCTTCTTGTTAAAATGGAAAAAGTGGCCTTCCTCTTATGAAAAACCGTTCGTTCAAGACTCAAGACTCTATGCCCTCTAGTCTTCTCAGAGGCTTTATCCCATCTATGATGCTATAATTTTCTGTCTCTCCACTTCTCCCACTCTACTCTTTCCTTCCCAACTAGGGTCACCCATCTTAAATAAAACTTCTCTGGATATCCCTTTCTAGCTGCTGCCTTCTCTCCCCCATCTTTCAAAGTCAACATTTTGAAAAATGTTGTCTCTTTATCCTGACTTCCTACTTACATGTTTCTCAACCTTCCGCCTTCACCACTCAACTGATTCTGCTCTTGCCAACATTACCACTGACCTCCATTATTCTTATCTAACGGTCTCTTCAATCTTAAGCTTATATGAACAGCAGCATTGGGCATATTAAATGAGCTCTCCTTGAAACAATCTAATTAGTGTGTTGTTGTTAGGTGCCATCGAGTCAGGTCTAACTCATAGCAACCCTATACATGGCAGAATGAAACACTGCCAAGTCCTGCACCATGTCCACAATCATTTTTATGCTTAAGCCCGTCACTGCAGCCACTGTGTCAATCCATCTGATCGAGGGTCTTCCTCTTTTTCATTGAACCTCCACTCTACCAAGCATGATGTCCTTCTCCAGTAACCAATTCCTCCTGACAACATGTCTGAAGTATGTACGATGCAGTCTTGCCATCTTTACATCCAAGGAACACTCTTGTTGTACTTCTAGCATAGATCTGTTTGTTCTTTTGGCAGTCCGTGGTACATTCAATATTCTTCTATAGCACTGCAATTCAAAAGCAGCAATTCTTCTTTGGTGTTCTTTATTCACTGTCCAGCTTTCACATGCATATGATGCAATTGAAAATACCATGACTTGGGTCAGGTGTACTTTAGTCTTCAAGGTGACATCTTTACTTTTCAGTACCTGAAAGAGATCCTTTGCAACAGATTTTCCCAGTGCAATGTGTCTTTTGATTTCTTGACTGCTGCTTCCATGGGTGTTGACTGTGGACCCAACTAAAATGAAATCCTTGACAACTTCAATCCGTTCTCCATTTAGGACGATGTTGTTTACTGATCCAGTTGTGATGATTTTTGTTTTCTTGATGTTGAGGTGCAATCCCTACAGAAGGCTGTGGTCCTTAATCTTCATCAATGTTTCAAATCTTCTTCACTTCCAGCAAGTAAGGTGGTGTCATCTGTGTAACACAGGTTGTTAATCAGTCATCCTCAAATCCTGATGCCTCATTCTTCTTTGTATAATACAACTTTTCAAATTATTTGCTCAGCATACAGATTGAAAAGGTATGGTGAAAGAGTATATCCCTGACACACACCTTTCCTGACTTTAAATAATGCAATGTCCCCTTGTTCTGTTTGCATGACTGCCTCTTGATCCATATACAGATTCCTTAAAAGCATAATTAAGTGTTCTGGAATTTCCATTTTATGCAATGTTAGCCATAATTTGGTATGATCCACATAGTCGAATGCTTTTGCATAGTCAGTGAAACACAGCTAAACATCTTTCAGGTATTCTCTGCTTTCAGCCAAGATCCACTGACATCAGCAATGATATCTCTGGTTCCATGTCCCCGTCTAAATCCAGCTTGAATTTCTGGCAGCTCCTTCTCAATGTACTGTTGTAGTCACTTTTGAATGATCTTGAGCAAAATTTTTCTTGCGTGTGATATTAATGGTATTGTGTGATATAATGACACTGTTTGGTAATTTCACCACTTATCTGTCAGTGGAGGCTTGCTTCTTGCTGTGATGCTGGAAGCTATGCCACTAGTATTTAAGTACCAACAGGGTCACCCATGGTAGAGAGGTTTCCCCTGAGCTTCCAGCCTAAGATAGACTAGGAGAAGGACCCAGCAGTCTACTTCTGAAAAGAATTAGCCAGAGAAAACCTAATTAGTATAGTGATCTCAATTCTCCTAGGTTTCTGCCAACTCATCTGGCTGCTCCATCTCAGTCTCCTTTGGTGGCTCTCCCTATTCTCTATCCAAACTACAAACACTAGAGTCCTTGAGACCTAAGCCTACCTTTCTCCTCTCTGTGCTCATCTCCCTAAGCAATTTCACCCACCATGATGACTTCAAATACTGATGAATTCCAAATTACATGTATTCCTCATATCTTCCTTCTAAGCTCCAAATCTGCACATCCAACTTAACATTTCTACCTAGATATCTCACTAGCATCTCAAATTGAACGTGCCCAAAAAGTCATTATCAGCCATTATCCCTGCTTCTCTTCCCAACTCCTCTCATTTTTAAAAGCAATTTCTTCCTTGAGACATGCTGAATAAAAGTCATTGTTGTTAGTATCACTGAGTCAGTTATGACTGATAGCAATGCTACGTGCAACAAAATGAAACACTGCATGTTCCTGTGCCATTCTCACAATGGTTGCCATGCTTGAGACCATTGTTGCAGCCACTGTGTTGGTCCATCTCACTTAGCTTCTTTCACCCTTCACTGATTCCTTACTTTGCCAAGTAAGACATCCTTCTCCAAGGACTGGTCACTCCTGATATGATCAAAGTACATAAGATAAAGTCTCATCATCTTCACTTCCAATGGACATTCTGACAGTAGTTCTTCCAAGACAGATTTGTTCACTCTTCTAGCAGACTATGGTATATACAATATTCTTTGTCAGCACCATAACTCAGCTGCATCAATTCTCCTTTGGTCTTCCTTATTCGTTGACCAGGAGATGGACATACGAGGTAACTGAAAACAACTTGGCTTGGGTCAGGTGCATGTTAGTATTCAAGGTGACATCTTTGCTTTTCAACACTTTAAAGAGGCCTTTTCCAGTAGGTTTTTCCAAGGCAATACATCATTTTATGTCTAGACTGCTGCCTCCATGAATGTTAATTGTGGATCCAAGTAAAATGAAAATGATAAATATTTTCTCTGTTTATTGTTTATTTCTGTACTGGTCCAATTGTAAGGATTCTTGCTTTCTTTATGTTGAGGTGTAATCCATACTGAAGGCTGTGGTCTTTGATCTTCATAGTAGGTACTTCAAGTCTTCTTCACTTTGCAAGCAAGGCTTTGTCATTTGCATATCACTCACTGTCAGTGAGTCTTTCTGTAGTCCTGATGCTACCATTCTTCATGTGGGCCAGCTTCACGGATTATCTGCTCAGCATACAGCTTGAGTAAGTATCGTGAACGCATACAACTCTGACACACACCTTTCCTGATGCAGTATCCCCTTGGTCCACTCAAACACTATCTTTTGATCGACATACAGGTTCCACATAAGTACAATAAAATGTTCTGGGATTCCCATCCTTCACAATGTTATCCATAATTTGTTATGATCCACAAGGTCAAGTGCCTTTGCATAGTCAATAAAAGACAGGTAAACATTTTCTGGTATTGTCTGCTTTCAGCCAAGATTCATCTGACATCAGCAATGATATCCCTCGTTCCACATTCTCTTCTGAATTTAGCTTGAATTTCTGGCAGTACCCGGTCGGTGTACTGCTACAATCACTTTTGAATTATCTTTAGCCTAATTTTACTTAAAAGTGATATTAAGGATACTATGTGATACTTTTTGCATTCTGCTGGATCACCTTTCCTTGCAACGTATAAGGATACGAACCTGTCTATCAACTGACTAAGTAGCTGTATTCCAAATTTCTTGGCATAGACTAGCAAGTGCTTCCAGCATTGCATCCATTTGACAAAACATCTCAACTGGTATTCTGTCAATTCTCGAAGCATTGATTTTCACCAGTGCCTTCAGTGAAGCTTTGACTTCCTCTTTTAGTAATATCAGTTCTTGGTCATATGTCACCTCCTGAAATGGTAAAACACAGACCAAATCTTTTTGGTACAATGAGTATGTATTGTTTCCATCTTCTTTTGATGCTTACTATGTCATTCAGTATTTTGCCCATAAAAGCCTTCAGTCTTGTAACTCAAGGCTAAAATTTTATCTCTAGTTCTTTCAGCTTGAGGAATATTAAGCACCTCTTTTGGGGTTTTTTATCTTCAAGTCACTGCACATTTCATTATAATATTTTACTCTGTCTTATAGAGCTATCCTTTGAAATTTTCTGTTTAATTCTTTTACTTCACCATTGCTTCCTCTGGCTTTAATTATTTCATGTTCAGGAGCAATTTCAGAGTCTCTTCTGACATCTATTTTGGTCTCTTTTTCTTTCTTTCTTTCTTGTTTTTTTAATGACCTTCTGCTTTCTTCACATATGATGTCCTTGACGTAATCCCACAATTCATCTGTTCTTCAGTGTTTAATAGGTGAAATACATTCTTGAAATGGTCTCCAAATTCAGGCAGGATATACTCAAGGTCATACTTGGCCTGCAGCAGACTTATTTCAATTTTCTTCAGTTTCAAGCTGAACTTGCACATGAGTACTTTGTCTATCCCATACTCAGCCCATGGCCTTGTCTTGACTGATGATATTAAGCTTCTCCATCGTCTCACTCTACGGAAGTAGTTGACTCGATTCCTGCATATGTTATCCATCAAGGTCCACATGTGTAGTCACTATTTACATTTGAGAAAAAGTATTTGCAATAAATAAGTCATTGGTCTTACAAACTTCCATCATGCAATCTCCAGCATCATTAGTATCAACAAGACTATATTTTCCAACTGCCAACAGTTCTTAGTTTCTAATGTTCACATTTCAGTCACCAGTAATTATCAATGCATCTTAACTAAATGTTGATCAACTTCAGGCTACAGACTTCAATAAAATATCTGTTCCTTCATCTTTGGCATGAATGGGTTGTGTGTGAGCTAAATAACAGTCATATTAACTAGTCTCTCCTGTAGGCACATAGATATTATCCTGTCACTGACAGCATTGTATTTCAGGATAAACCAAACCAGATTCATTGCTGTTACGTCAATTCTGTCTCATAATGACCCTAATAGACAGACAAGAACTGCCCCATTCAGTTTCCAAGGAGCAGCTGAGAGATTCTCACTGCCAACATTTCGGTTAGCAGCCATAGCTCCTACACACTGTACCACTGGGGCTCCTTAAAAAGTTGAGAAGTATTTAACTATATTCTAAAAAGACTGTGTTACGTAATGATAAAAAATTTTAAGTGCAAAATAAGTAAATAGATGATAAAACGAAAACTCACCTTTCCCAGTGACTAACTCAATAAGAACCATGAACAGTAGAAAGAATCTCTACTACATAAGTAAAATAGCACCTTCCAAGAGCTATTACTCTCAGAAGGGCACACATCCTATATATTATCTAGGAAAGAAAAAAGTGTGGAAAGAATGCACATAGAGACATGGGTAATTTTGTTTAAGTAGAGTTCTATGCTGATGTTCTGCAGCACTTTAAGACGTGCATTATCCCAGCAGTCACATCAACCATAAAGACTTTACAAGAGACTTGAGAACTTGCAACCTTTACTAGATAAATTTTTAGCAAGCTTAGGGGGCTCCTTCTTCCTGAAATAAAAACATGGGGAGAAACGTGCCAGGGCATACTTTACTGCCCCCAAGAGACAGTTCTTTTGACTCTGAGTAAAATAAAAGAGAAAGCTTCAGAGATGTCCTAAAATAAATCCTGCATACGGCAGACAGACTGGCAACTTCACTGCAACTTGGACCTGGTGAATGCTTTCAATTCAGGAAGTCCTCAGAGCTTTTGAGAAACACTCTAAAAAGACTTTTGACAGCAATTCCACGTTGGGTGCCTGAAATTGAGAGAGCAGGGAGGGAGGGAGAATGCATGGCTTAACTACAGTATCAAGTGCCCACAGTTACACAAGGAAGGATAGATGCCGAGTGCAAGCAATCCAGCGTAAGGGCTTCAACCATGTTGTGAAGACAGGAGAGCAATCTGCCTTCAACTTCTAGAGGAGGAGTGATACATCACACATCACTCCAGAGAAGTCTCAGCAGCTGACAACAGAACAGTTGGCACAAAATCAAAGCATGCTGCTGGGCCTCAGGAACAATGTCATTCCCATAAGAGGGGCAACAACTGCTGCACTAGAATAAGCATGACAGAAATGACCTGATGGTTACTGACAGTGAGTTCCAGTTACCAGGACTTCCACGCTGCAGTTTACCACTGGCACCCCCATCAGTACCATCACTGCTGTCATCTGTTTCTGTGGACTTCTTCAGTGTCTGGGGCAAGGACTTAAAGGCACAATAGCAGCTTACTTAAATCTGGGACCATGTAACTCTAGGTTATGAGGAAGTGTTAAGATCCTTCATATCATTTTTTAACGTGACAGTTTTTGTTGAAGGAGTCCTGGTGGTACAATGGTTAAGCACTGAGCTGCTAATGAACAGGTCACCTGTTCAAACCCATCAGCAGCTCCGCAGAAGAAAAGACCTGAAGATCTGCTCCTGCAAAGATTAGAGCCTAGGAAACCCTATAGGGCAGTTCTACTCTGTCATTTAGGGTCTTATGAGCAGGATCAACTCAATGGCACACAACACCACCACAAGATTTTGTTGTCTATCTACTTGTTTAAAATGTCATGATACTTTCCTTCAAAAAAGAAGAGGAAACACTTTGCGTGATAGTTTGTATATATGTAAAAAATTAAGTCAATATGATTCCTTTCTCTGAAGAAGACAGAAGACAATCCAAACATCCGAAAAATTAAAGCACTGGGACACTTAGAAATTCTAACTATTTAATGCCAAATATACACATACAACACACAAATACATACAAAGATAATGGGAGCAATACCAAGCATCAGTTAGAAAGCCACAGAACAAGGGTTGTTCTGAAATAATCACTAATAGCATCACTCTTTTGCAGTAGCTTCCTATGTGGCTCCAGCAAATCACCACAAACTACATAGCCTAAAACAGCCACCCACTGCTATTCAGTTGATTCCAACTCAGAGAGACCCTCTAGGTCAGAGTGGAACTGCCCCATTGAGTTTCCAAGGAGCACCTGGCAGATTTGAACTGCCAACTTTTTGGTTAGCAGACACAGCACTTAACCACTACTTCACCAGGGTTTCTACTTAAAACAAGAGATATTTATTTTTAGAATACCTTCAGAACTTTCATAAGAGGCAAGAAAAAAGCATAGGAAATATCTCTGCAGTTGTGTGACCTCAGGTGGTATGTGAGTTCCCTAGGGCTGCCATAACAGATGACCACAAACTGGGTGGCTTAAGGCAATGGAAGTTTATTCTCTCATACTTCTAGAGTCCAAATGTTCAAAATCAAGGTGTCAACAGATTCACACTCCCTCAAGTGGCTCCACAGGAGAATCCATTCTTTGTCTTATCAAGCAGCTGCTGGCTGCTGGCTGCTGGCTGCCGGCTGTTGCAGCCTCTGGTTTCACTGCTCTGATCTCTATCTGCCTCTGGGGTCACACAGTCTGCTTCTCTTCTGACACTTGTCAATAGATTCAGAACTACATCTAGATAATCCAAGATTTCCTCATCTCAAGGTCTTTAACTTAACTGCATCTGTAACAACCCTTTTTCTAAATAAGGTAACATTCACAGGTTCTGAGGATTAAGATGTGGATATATTACGGGGAAGGAGCACAATTTAGCCCACTACATCTTTATATTTATTTCAGAAATATTTCATGTGCCTTTAACTTGACCTTCACACATCCTCTCAGACAGAGTAGGTATTATTTTCACTTATAGATATGAGAATTGACTCAGAAGAGCTAAGTGGCTTGCTTACATCTCAGCAGAAGGTGAAATGCATGAAATGAGACTTAAACCTCATGACTCCTATTGTCCCTCCCATCTTATCTTAACCACAGTTAAAAAATTTAGAAAACGGAAATTCAAGTCTAAACTCCACTGAAAAGAACAGCTTAGCCATAGGGGAACAGGTTATCTAGTATACTCAATACTTTTTGGAAACAAATAAACAAATTTTTATGCTAATATTATCTTTAAAGGCACTTTAACATAAAATATTTAAAAGTGCTTCTGCATGCATTATTTCCTTTTGCCTTACCATATCCCTATAAAATATGCAGCACAGGTAAAATCTACCTCATTTTTTAGATGAAGCTAAAAAACAAACGCAGCGCCACTGAATAGATTCTGACTCACAGCGACTCTATAGGGCAGAACAGAATTGTTCCCTAGAGTTTCCAAGGAGCACCTGGTAGATTCAAACTGCTGACCTTTTGGTTAGCAAACACAGTACTTAACCACTACACCACCAGGTTTAGATGTAGACATATGAAAAGTCAGTAAAGAAGGTAGGATTACTAGAACTTAGACATGCCAGTGGCTAATTCAGTTCTATAGGATATATCAGTGTTAAGCGTTTTTCTGTCCTTCACATTCTCTTCTGTTCACAACTGAGAGTTTACCACATACACAGCAGTGGATCAAATGCTCTGAGAAATGCGAATAAGACCGTGAATGTGCTTTCCAGGAATTTAAAATTTAAGAGAGCTTAGACAGGTATTTTGTACTCAAAACACAAAGAGTAATAGAACACATCCCACCAGGAAAAGGGAAAGCTCATCCAGGGTGAAGTTCATGAATAGACTTATCATATGTCCTAGTTTGCCAGGAAAAGTACCAGTTTATACCTGTTTTCTTTTTCATTCTCAAATTGTCCAAATTTGGACAATTTATTATATGGTAGAAATGGAAGCATTTAGGTTGGATCTTAAAAGATGGGTACAGTCTAATGGTAAGAGACCTCTAAAGTTCTGGGCCCAAGACAGTTTTGTGCCCTCCACTAGGCCTTAACCACCAAAGGAGACTTTTGCAGGCCCAATTCCTTGCCCCTCATCTTTCTTGTGAGCACCCAGTAAAGTCTATGGAGAGGTCTGTGCACACTCCTCTTGTGTCTGCAGCTCCCATGAGTTCTATACTCACATGTTAGTCTATGATCCGCCATTAGCAATTCATTACCAATTTTAGCTGTATACATTTTGCCTGCTTGTGTGGCCGACCAGCCTTCCTTCAAAATTCAGCAACAGATAAGCCAAGGCTTCAGTTCTGTCTCTCCTTGGAAGTGCTTGCTTTTCCTCGACTTTCAGACAAGTTGGCTGGCCCACAATCTGAGCACTCTAGTGGGTTCAAAGATAGTTATGATTTTGTAGATTAGTTTCTGTTGTTGCTGTGGAAGCCATGCTCTTTCCCGGTATCAGCATGTCAGGTGGAAGCCAGACATAGATAACTGGCTTTCAAACTGCGGTCTGAGGAATCCCAGGAGGCTCAACAGAGACGGCTCAGCGAAGTCCTTGAGCATAGAGAGGATGAGTAAGTAGGCCTCTGAATCCCCCATTCCTGTCTCATCCAGTGGCTCCAATTGTTTTGTTTTGTTACCCAAATTTATACACTAGGTTTCAACAGAAAGTGTGCAACTAAAAACAGTTTGGAAAAAGACCAACCTACGGCATAATTTCAGGTGCATTAAGCAAGTGACTCCTGCCCCCAAACCATCTCTTTACTTATTCCCCAAAGCCTACACCCCTCCAAAGGGGAACAAAGCTTTTCATGTCACATTCAGAGTTCATTTCGACTTCCAACAACCCACGTGTTACACAGCAGAATTCCTTCACTGGTGTTCTTGGCTGCAGTCTTTAGAGAAGCAGATCCTCAATTTTTCTTCTGCACAGTGCTGATGGATGGGCTCAAACTGCCAACCTTTAGTTTATAGTCAGGTATCAGGTACAAGACATCTGTAACACCCTGGGATGTTTTGTAATTTACATCAAGTGGGACTAATGCAGCTTCTTGTTTCCTCTAAGAGCAAGCTTTAATAAGAACAGAACACAGAAACTGTAAAACTGTAAAAGAGCCCTGAGGTAGGGAGAGAAATGATTTAAAAAAATGATGGCTCAAGCACAAACAGCAAACTTTCTCCTTCACAATTTTGCCCACAGCTGGCATACATAATACATCCACAGGAGAACCATGCAGTCCAAGAACCTTCTTGGCAGTGGCACAATGCAAGCAACCACAGTTCAGCACCTCCGGAGGTCCTAAGAGATGACAAGATATAAATACAGGCGTTTCCTTCTCAGTCAGCTCACCTGAAGTGACAGGCATGCAGTGTGTCAGCATCTAGTCTACACGGCTGTAATAAAAAGGATGAAATATGAAGGAAGAGAGGGAAGTACGTCAGAGTCTATGTACATCATGAAAATGGTCACTGTAAAGTCACTCAAAATAAGACAAGTAGAAAAGGTAAGTGGTTCTCCAGAAAATAACTTCGGTCTCCAAGCTTCACAAGAATCATCTAAGGAAACTCTTCAAAGATGTAACATCTAGAAAATTGCTCATTTTACTGAATGTCACTGCTCTAATTTCAAGTCACGGTGACTAGGTCAGAAACAGCATTAGCAATTTTCAAATCAAGTCTTGAGTATGTTAAAAAGGAGATTAAATGTAGAACTAAATGTCTCCATAATCATTAAATGTAATTACTAAATAAAGACTAATAGGCAGTTCATGATAAAATAAATAGAATAGTATTGTAAAGATCTGAAGCACTGAAAGTGCTATCATTTCCTACAGAAGAAATTCAGATCTCTCAACCGATACCTAAAAAGTATGGTAGGAAACAAAATGTCAGCTGCTGTAGTGCTGATCGCAGTTAAAGGCTTCCTTTGTTAGTTCATTTATCTATGGCCATACCACCTTGAACATGCCCCATCTCATCTGACCTCAGAAGCTAAGCAGGGTCAGGCCTGGTTAGTACTTGGACAGGAGACCACCTAGGAATACCAGGTGCTGTAGGCTTTGGAAACCCTGGTGGTATAGTGGTTAAGTTCTACAGCTAACCAAAGGTTGGCAGTTCATATCTGCCAGGCACTCCTTGGAAACTCCATGGGACGGTTCTACTCTGACCTATAGGGTCACTATGAGTCAGAATCAACTCCACAGCAGTAGGTTTTTGGTTTGGGAGGTACTCTTGACCTCAGTTGAAGGCCTCCTTCGTTAGTTCATTTGTTATGTACATAAATCTCACTTTGACAACTGAAATGGGAATTACTCTAAAGGTCAGCTCTTCCACTCCACTTCTCTTTTTGTTTTGCACTTTTGTAAACAAAAACAGACAAAACTGGATGCACAAAATGAAGACAGAGTTTTCAACACCATCGAAAGCGTTAACCCTGTGCTGCACATTCTACACTGTCATAGAGTTTTACTGTAACAAATAATTTGTCTGGCTTTACTTCACAATTACTCTATTTCACGAAGTTCTGCCCCTTCAATGTCTGTGTCACTTTAAGTATGTGCATACCATTTAAAGCCTAAAAACATTTCAATTTCAGACACAAATGTCACCTTCAGTCAAACCTAAAAAGCGTTAACCAAACAGGAAACATTTAAGAAAATCATATTTTAAGCCAAACAACTAAGAATAAATCTACATGTGTGGGTTAAACTTAAAGTGCTTGAATGGTACAAATCATTACCCCTGGTTACTCATCTACAGGCAGGCAGTTGGAGCCCACTCAGCAGTGTCATGGAAGAAAAGTCCCATAATCTGCTTCTATTAAGATTACAGCCAAGAAAACTCTATGGAGCAGTTCTACTCTGTAACATAGGGGTCACCATGATGTGGAACCAACTTGAAAACAACACTTCTTGTTGGGGTTAAACAGTACCATTTCCTTTTAACAAGGTTATTGATGTATAATTGACATATGATAAGTTACACATATTTACAAGTGTACAATTTGTTAAGTTTTGACATAGGTATACCATTGCTACTGAGTCAAGTCTGATTCCTAGTGACCCTGTAAGACAGATAATTGCTCCATAGAGTCTCCAGTCTTTACAGAAGCAGACCACCACATCTTTCTCCGACAGAGCAGCTGGGGGGGTTAGAACAATGAATATTTTGTTTAGTGGCCGAGCACTTAACCACTGTGCCACCAGGGCTTCTCCAACACATGTATACACCCAAGAATAATCACCACAGTCAAGATAACGAACACATACATCACTGTGAAAAGTTTCATGACTTTCTGTTAGCCCTTTCTTCTACCATTCCCAATCTTTCTTTTTATCACCTTTCCATTCTGATCTGCTTCCTGTCACTGTACATTAGTTTTCACTTTCTAGAATCTTCTACAAATGAGACCATATAGCACACACTCTTCTTTTGGGGTTGGGCTATACCTGATGTCTTTTACTCAGCTTAATTATCTTGAGATTCATCCAAGCTGTGTCATGCTTTTTTATTTTTTATTGTTGAGTGGTGTTTGCTGTATGGATACACCACAGTTTATTTATCCATCCACCTGCTGAGAGACACTTCCTTTTGTTATTGTATTTTGGATAATACGAAAAAAAGCTGATATGAACTTGAGTTTATAGGGCTATATTGAAGATATCAAGATAGAGCTATATCATATCAAGATAGACCTATTCATATCATTGTAGATATGAATAGAATACCTCCTTGATTAATATAACTTTATAACAAATGTTGAAATCAGGTAGTAGTATTCCTCTAACTTTGTTCTCCCCACCCCCTCCACCTGCCAAGTTATTTGGGCTAGTCTGAGCCTTGTGTGTTTCCATATGAACTTGTCAATATCAACAAAATACATCTGCTGGGATTTTGTACTATAGGTCAACTTGGAGATAGGTAATCTAAGGAAGTGAAAACCAAATATTTCTCTCATCTAACTGCCAACCTCACACAAGTGATGGTGGATACCAACGCTCTGGTTTCTGGCACACTAGGGAATACAGGGTGAGAGGCTGAGATCAGGTAAAGATATAGGGAGCCTCCTGCCAGTGGGTCTCCTTGGGAACTCACGCTATGTTCCTTTTTCACTTTTTCTCTTTCTCCTTTCCTTTCTTTCCTTCCTTTTTGCCTTTCTTTCCTTCCTTTATCCTGAGTGTATCAAGGAATTAGCTCACCTGTTTCCCTTTCCACTGTCACCACCAGTACCTTACAATCAGGGATGGAAACGAGCATTTCACAGCTATTTCTCAACTCTTGTGTCCTTAAAGAAAACATAAAGACCCTTTGAGATTGTCCATGATGGAGAGCTTACAGTCTTTTTTTTTTAACAGTATAATTATTTTTATTAAATAAAAAATGAAAATGTACATACTCTGTCCTTGCAATATTGGGTTAAGATGGGAGGAGTACACAAGTTGTGTTGAAGTCCTATCAACATTGATCTTCTTACTAATGTGTGCTGTCACCAATTTCACTCAACCAAATTTGTAACAACTATCTAATCTAAACCCTCACTACTTGCTCTCCTGCCCATCCCACCCTTGTAGCTGTCAAAGAGTCTTTTCTATTATGCATGAGTCTGCTTTTAAGTTTTTATCATAGGGGTCTCATACAATATTTGCCCTTCTGTCACCAACTACTTTCACTCAACATAATGTCCTCCAGTTGAAACCAAGTTAAAAGACGTTTCCTGCTATCATTGTTCTTCATCATTGTGTAGCGCTCCACTGAGTACACATACCAAGGTTTACCCATCCATTCTTCTATTGTTGGGCATCTGGGTTGATTCCATCTTTTCTGCTATTGTGGACTGTGCTGCACTGAACATTTGTGTGCATGTATCAGTTGGTGTGAATGGCCTTGATTCTGCAGGATGTATTCCAAGCAGTGGAATTACTGGGTCAAATGCTACATATATATCCATTATTTTAAGGTAGCACCAGATCGCTTTCCAAAGAGGTTGCACCATTCTGCAATCCCACCAATAGTGTAAGAGAGTTCTAATCTTTCCACAGCCTCGCCAGCATTTAGTGTTTTGTGTTTTTTGGATCATGGCCAACCTTGCTGCAGTGAGATGGTATCTCACTGTAGTTTTGATTTGAATTTCTTTAATAGTTAATGATCGTGAGCATGTCTGCATGTGTTTTTTAGCTGCCTGGATCTCCTCTTCATAGAACAGTCTATCCATCTCCTTTGCCCACTGCTTAACTGGATGATTTATCTTTTTCTTATTGATGTTTTGTAGTACCTTACAGATTATGGAGATCAGGCGTTGGTCTGACACACAGTTGCCAAATATTTTTTCCCATTCTGTAGGTGGTCTTTTAATTCTTTTGATGAATCTTTGGATGAGCAGAAGTGTTTGATTCTTAGCAGTTCCCATTTATCTGTTTTCTCTTCTGTTGATTGTGGATTGTTTGACAGATTTTGAAGTCTGTCTATATTGTGTATTAAAACTTCTATTGTTGACCCTATTTTATCTTGGATGAGCTTTATCATTTTAGCTTTCATATTTAGGTCTTTTATCCAATTTGAGTCGGATCCGACTCGACGGCACTTGGCTTGGCTTATCCAATTTGAGTTGATTTTTGTAGAAGGTGTGAGATATGGGTCTTGTTTAAATTTTTTGCAGATGGATACTCAATTATGCCAGCACCATTTGTTAAAGAGAGTGTTCTTACTCCAGTTTAAAATTCTAGGGCCTTTGTCAAATGTCAGCTGTTCATAGGAGGATGGTGGCATCTCTAGGGTCTCTACTTTGTTCCATTGGTCTATATGTCTTTTTTTGTACAAGTAACAGGCTGTTTCAACAACCGTGGCAGTGTAATAGGTCCTAAAGTCAGGTAGTGAGAGACCTCCCAGTGTGTTCTTCTTCTTCAGTAGTGCTTCACTTATCTGGGACTTCTTCCCTTTCCAAACAAAGCTGATGATTTGTTTCTCCATCTCATTAAAGAATGTCGCTGGAATTTATATTGGGATTGCATTATATAAGTAGATTGCTTTGGGCAAAACAGACATTTTCACAATACTGAGTCTTCCTATCCATGAGCAGGGCAGATTACTCCACTTATGTAAGTCTCTCCCAGTTTCCTATAGCAAGGTCTTGTAGTTCTCTTTGTTAAGATCTCTTATTTCTCTAGTTAGATTTATTCCTAGGTATTTTATCTTCTTGGAGGCTGTAGTAAATGGAATTGATTTGGTGATTTCTTCTTTAATAATCTCACTGTTGGTTTAAAGGAATCCTATTGGTTTAGTTATGTTTATCTTATATCCCGATACTTTGCTGAACTCTTCTATTAGCTCCAATAGCTTACTATGGATTTCTTTGGATTCTCTGTATAAACAATAATATCATCTGCAAAGAGGGAAATCTTTACTTCTTCAACGCCAATACAGATGCCCTTTATTTCTTTGTCTTGTCTAATTGCTCTGGCTGGAACTTCTAGCACAATGTTGAATAGAAGTGGTGAGAGCGGGCACCCTTGTCTAGTTCCCTTTCTCAAAAGGAATTCTTTCCATCTTTCACCATTCAGGATCATGAAGGCAGATGGCTTTGTACAGTCTTTTTTAACAAAAAATTACAAGTAACCAGAAAATATTTTCCTCCTATCACTCATCTGGCTTGGCCTATCACTCATCACCTCCCTTTCTTCAATTACCAGGACTCAAAAGACATGGCTCAAAGGATTACAACCACCATGACCCAAGGACTGACAACTCACGTGTACTTCTGAGAAGGAAACTGTTTGAAAGAGTTCTGTTTGAGGCTGCCAAAGGAAGAACACAGGGAAGCAGATCCTGCATCCACAGAAACTACAAAGCAGGGAGAAACAACATAAACAATTGCAGAAGAAATGGGAGAGGGCTTCAAAGCAGAGCAATGGCAGGGAAGAGAAGGAGAAAGAAAGAGAAGTCCTGGCAGAGGCAGCACACTTGAAATGCACTACTGGTTTGCTGTTCCTAAAGACCCACCAACCACTTATAATAAGGACCTATTTAACAACCCTGTTGGTATGGTGGTTAAGTACTTGACTGCTAACCAAAAGGTTGATGGTTTGAATTCAGCAACCACTCCCATGAAGAGAGACATGGCAATCTACTTCTATAAAGATTCACAGCCTTGGAAACCCTATAGACAGTTCTATTCGGTCCTACAGAGTTGCAATGAGTTGAAATCAGCTCAAGGGCAATAAGTTTGTTTTTTGTGGTATTTGTAAGTCTGAGGCTGCCTCTTCAATAAAATGTCCACACAGAAGAAAGAAAAGAAATCTTAGTATTTTATTTAATTTATGCTCTAAGTGCAAAGCCTAAATGGTAAAATCCAGAGAAGAACCACCAAGGACTCCACTTGACTATTAGACAGAATAAAGTCTTTCCTATAACAATAGTAAAAACAATAACAACACAGCTACAAGGAAAAAGTTCCACAATTCAAAAAAGAGAAATCCAAGAAAAAAGGGATTTTAAATTCCATACTTATTTGAATTTATAATTACTTTGGGGGCAAACTTACATTTTACCTTCCATTTCCAAAAATAAGAGATAGAATAAGTAAATGTCATTACAGAGTCTGTCCTAGCATTTTTAAATGTTCCTTACCTTTAGTATCACTTCATGGGTTTGATTTCTAAAGTGTATTTCTCTCCAGGGTTTTAACTTGCAATTCCTACATCTGCCACCAAGCGGTATCTCAAGTCATGAAAAAAACAAAACCAAAGTTGTTGATTCCAACTCACAGTTGACCCTACAGGGCGCAGAAGAGCTGCTACACAGAGTTTCCAAAGAGCACCTGGCGGATTTGAACTGCCAACCTTTCGATTAGCAACCATAGCACTTAACTATTTTGCCACTAAGGTTCATGATGGCAAGGGTCAATCAGCTAAGTTTACTCCAGGTGTGGATAAATGAAAGGACACATGATCTGGGCAACGATGCATTTTCTATTTAAGAATATACATTTGTTAAATTATTAACCCTGATTATTGTGTGTTAGAGCGTTTTCTCAGCACTGTAAATTCTCAGGATACACTTAAGCAGACCATGCTGCTGTTTTTCTTTGTATTTCTCAGTTGGAAGACCAAAAGTGCACAGTCACCATGCTTCTCGGGCAGTATGAGTCCCTTTGCTCCATTTTCCCATTTACGAAGTTTCCTTCCTACCTGTGCTGCTTCAGTCTTCAGAACAAGGCATCTCTAAAGCAATTTAATTTTTATTGAATTACTTCAGATTATTTATTGGAAATCTTGCATGTTCTCTATCAACTATGTGCTTTGTTAAAAGAAAAGTACCTTCTAAAAAGTTCTTTCTAAGAAATATTAAGAAGTATAAAGAACATAATAACTATCCCTGATCTTACCAAAGATAACACCATTAAGAACTACAATATTTCCCCCTACAGTTCTCATGTTCCGCATTTTTATTTCATTAGCATTTTCTTCATATTTGAATTTTTTCTCAAATTAGTTTTCTGCTTCGTATTTTTTACATTCTGCAATATCCTATTTTCTATTCACTTTTCCACAACACTATTCTAAATGGCCTCCCCATAGAGGAGAATTGAAAGAGTTAAAGTATGGAGGCCCTCAGAACAATGCCTGGCACCTAGTAAGTGCTCAATAAATGTTATTCTTATCATCATTTCTCTTGAAACTGGCCTTTGCATTTTTCAGCTCTGTGTATTCTTCCTTTTCATCCTTCTCCAAATGGTCCACTTAGTTAACTGTAGTTTCATGGCTGCAACATCCTCTCAAGAGTTGCTGAAAGCACAAAAACATAAGTTTCTAAAATCATCATATTCCTCATGGTCAGTCTATTTATTGCAGAGGAAGTGATTCTTCCGAGACCAGGAAAATGGTGATATCTTTCTTTTGAATAACAGAATCTCTTTATAAAATCCAAGCCTTTTCACGATCTATGCTTTTTAAGAAAGTATCCTCTTTTCTGGTGAAATAATTAACCTTCTAATAGAAGATGAACTTCTTTTGGCAAGATCTGTTCTGAATTCCCACTCAAATCCTTGTTTTGAAACTGAAGGGAAAAGGGGTGAGGCAGGAGGGGGTGGGTAAGACATCGGTTTGTCAGCAAGAATATCCAGTTGCCAATGGGGAGAGTAAAGAAACAAGACTGAGCTTCCCTTGACCTCAATTTCGGTCTTATTCCGTGGGAAAGTCCCCAGTTTCTAGAACCTCTGGCTGTTAAGGCAGCTATAGCACCAGCAGCCTGCACAACATGCCCATCATTATACCTGGTCTTTGTCTTGGTGCAGCTGACTGCAGAGGAAGCAGAGGCCAGGGCCACCTTATGCAGTTGTTGAAATCCAAATGTTTCCAACCTCCAATTCACCCATTCATACACCCCATAAATACTTAGTGGTGGGCCAAATTCTGAGGCTACAACAGAATGCAAAACCAGATACTGCCCCTATGCTCACAGAGCTCATAAAGAGGAAACAAAATCAAGTATATAATCATGAAAATGAAGCAGCACAGGGTTCTATGAGAACATACGGCATTGATGGTCCCTAAGGAGAAAGCAATGAAGCAGCTAAGACATGAAGGATGATTAGGAACCAAGTAGGTATTAGGCCAAGAAGTGTTCAGGAAGTGGAACTCATCCAGGGCTGGTGCAAAGACTCTGAGCCACTGGTGCATATGAGGTCAGTGTGGCTGCAGCAGAGAAGGCACAGTGTGACAGCAGACGAGGCAGACAGGCAGAGTTCTGAATGTCTGTCTTGATCCTAAAAACAGTACAAACAAAGGAATCACATGACCAGATATGCCATTTGAAAAGATCACTGAAGTCTAGGTGAGAAAAAGGATTTGGAAGTGGATTAAAGATAGATGCGGGGAGATACACTACAAGACAAATTCAATCAATAGAAGCCTTGGTGGCATGCCTGTCAGCAGGCTCTCCTCCTGTCTTCACCTCCAATCACTGTGTCTCTCATGTGGCTATTTTTTCAGACCACCAGTCTCTATGAGGGAGAGGTGCTCTGAGAAGTCCTCCACTTTGGACCCACTAAGGTACCACTAAAAAAATTCCTCTCACTTCCTGTGACCTGGACTATTACTAGTTTCTCTTGCTAGTACTGTTGTTCCCTGATTTCTATATCTGATCAGTCATTTCAGTTGGGATTTGGAGAGAATTCAGGTCTGTGTTCATACAAACACCAAACCCAGAGTTTTCAAGTACTGCCGTTTTAAAAGTGAACATTGAAATCTCAGAATCTGTATTTGAATAGAAGCATTTTTAAACAAATGTATTTTTAGTAGTCTCTCACAAGTATATTTCAAATTGAATGGATACTTGTAATTCTGTTAACAATTTTTAGCAATCATATAAGTATAAATTATTGTGAAAAGATCTCTGGAAAACAAAACATTCCCCGTGCCTCTATTATTTACCCTGGAGGCCTGTTTGCACAGTGGTTAAGAGATCAGCTGCTAATCGGAAGGTTGGCTGTTCAAATCTATCAGCTGCTCTTTAGAAATCCTGTGGGGCAGTTCTACTCACCTGTAAGGTCACTTTTGCAATGTGCAATATCATTTGCAGGCTTATAGACATTTACAAATAATTTTTTAAAACTCTTTTTATAAAAAGAGCATCTTTTACTAGATATTTAAACAAATCTTCCCATGTGGTTTTTTCTTAAAAAAGATAAATGTGGACAATTCCTCTCCTTTCTCCTCCATAACATGTTTTTCGTATCAGCAAAGAGTACTAACAGTACTAAGTAAACCTTGTGATAACTATTTACTGCATGCCTAGAAAATATACTTTTGTACTGTATTCTACAGTACTAATATTTTACATACCAATATTAAAGTTAACTAGTCAAGGGTACCTGTGGCGAGCGTTGGCTATACAACTTCTCAAGAGTTTTATAAATGTTACTTATTTCAGCACCTAAGATAACATGGAGCAGAGGAAGAACACTGACTACAACACAGACTGCCAGAAAGAACAAACAAACGGGTCTTGGAAGACAGCCCGAGCATTCCTTGGAGGCAAGGAAGGCCAGACTTCATCTCATGTACTTTGGACACGTTATCAGTACGGACCAGTCCCTGGAGAGGGACATCATGCTTGGCAAAGTACAGGGTCAGTGAAAAAGAGAAAGACCCTCAACAAGATGGACCGACACAGTGGCTGCAAGACTGTGAGGATGGAACAGGACTGGATAGCGTTATTTTTTCTGTTGTACCCAGGGCCACCTGGAGTTAGAACTGACTCAGTACCACTTAACAGCAAGGAGACAGCACTGTGGACTTAATTATTGTGAAGACCATAATGGGATTCATTGATATTCCCATAAACAGAATTCAGGGCTTAAATGTTAATGGGTTCACATAAAATTTACCAAATAATGAGCTTTTGGCAAATCCAGAAGTAAAGTAACACGTCTTTTGACCACAAAATTCTGACAACCATATAATGTTGCTTCAAGATACTTTTTCATCCACCGTTAGAATAACAGTCCCCTAAAAGCTTGTGCCAAGCCATGCTGACTGAAATCTTAACCATTTATACTACTGGCAACAGAAACAGAATTTGTATATTTCTTTATACTTTTGTATTATAAGAAATTCAAATTCTTCACATGTGAATGGCTTAGATAGTTTTACATATTTCCCATAATGATAATACAGAATCCAAATTCTAAGTAGAGTCTTAATGTAAACTTTCCCTAAGATAGCCCAAGATTATTGCTATCGGAAATAAAAGTTACCATTAATAACATGCACAGGGATGTAACCCCTGAGGTAAAATAACTAATATGTTCCCTACACAGTTCAGATCGAAAAACACCCACTTTTGTGTGATATCATAACTTTGGCAAAAGGTATATGTAGCAGAAACATAAAAAAAAAACAAAACAAAAACCCCACTCAACATGTTTTTCTAGCTAGGAAAAGTTTCCAGTGTGCAATTACACCTTAAAAGTACTATTTTCCCTCTTTGATTTATACAAATTGCTCAGCTATTGTCCACATATCCTCAGTACTAAGTAGGTTTCCAAAATAACGCAGTTCAACTTCTCTTTTCACCAGATCTCCTGAACATTGCAGAACAAATAAAAACAACAAATTATTTTGTTTCTCACTATGAGCTGACAATCTGTACTGAAGCGGTTTTGTTTGTATTTTATTGTTTTTACCAAAAACATCCTCCTCAGCCCAACCAGCATAAAGGCAATTAGAATTAGATGTGATTCCTAGTTTACGGTATCCACTATTAAATTGTCAGAACTTTGGCGCAGCAGAGTACATTAATGTTAATAATATATTTATTTCACCCAACATACCTAAAATATTTTCATTTCAATATGTAATCAACATAAAAAGTAAATATTTGACATTCTTTTTTTGAACTAAACTTTCAAAAGCCAATGTATGTTTTACGTGCAGAGCATGTATCTGTTCAGAATAGTCACATTTCAAGTTCTCAATAGCCACACACAGCTAGCAGCTACTGTGTTCACATCTTAAATCCAGACCATTTTCCCTAGACCAAAAACTTATTTTTCAAGAAGAATAAAGGAATCTTCTCTTCTATTGCCTTCTTATTAGTCACAGTTATAATGAAATATAGCAAAATTTAGGATTATACATAAGCTCAGAAAATTTCTAAAGAAATTGATAATAGGGGATCTAGGATAAGAAAGCACATGTGATTAAAAAAAAAATTTAACACAATCAAGAAATGGCTGTAACAGAATTCCTCTACTAGCTTTGATCATTACATCGTATACAAATGATCATTTTTTATCTGCCTTCCACACCCCTATTTCCCAGCTCAGGAATAATAACCATTTACACATCTTACGGAAACCATGGTGGTGTAGTGGTCAAGAGCTGGCTGCTAACCAAAAGGTCAGCAGTTTGAATCCACTAGGTGCTCCTTGGAAAATTCAGGGGACGGTTCTACTCTGTCTTGTAGGGTTGCGATGAGTCAGAGTAACTGTATGACAGCAAGTTTAGTTTGTGTTTATACACCCTCCACAAGGCACTGCAACAGTTTACAAAGACATGTGCCCACATTTGCTAACCACCAACTGCTCTCATGTTTCCCTCAGGTGGTAACTTAACCACAACGCCTCCTACGGGATCCCTGGGGGTACAATGATTCACAAGATCTACAAGGAACTACAGCTGCTAACCAAAAAGGTCAACAGTTCAAATCCTACGAGGCAGTTCTATTCTGTCCTATAGGGTCGCTAGTGAGACAGAATCCACTTGGCAGCAAAAGGTCTGGTTTGGGTTTATACACACAGGGCACTTACCACAGTTTTCAGTGTGGCCATGTTCATTAACTACCAAACACTCTCTTGTTTGTCCTGGATTATAACATTACCAAAGTAAGCCAGAAACTCAGTCTAAATCTTCTCATTCCAACACTTTCCCTTTACAAATACAGAAACTTGGGTCCTGAGAGGGCCAGAGACCAGCCTGAGATCTCGGAGCTCACTGACAGACGTCTAAGAGAGGCATTGCTCTCTGCGAGGTCCTAAAAGCTAAGCCCTCGGCTACTAGCGGAAAGGTTGCCAGTTCAGACCCATCTAGAGGTAACTCAAAGAAAGTCCTGGTGATCTGTTTCCAAAAGATCACAGCCAGGAAAGTCTGACGGAGTGCAGTTCTACTCTGAAATACATGGGGCTGCTGCCATAAGTCAGAACTGGCTTGACAGTAACCAGTTACAGTGGTTAAGAAAGGTCTGGTGCTCTACATCCAAAAAACAGCCACAGAAATGCTCAGGACAAGGCAGTGTTTTGTTTGCTGTACATGGGGTCACCATAAGTCAAGGGGAACTCAACGGCAACTCAGCAACAAGCAGGTATTCAAGTTTTCCGAGGGCTGGTTCCAAGCCCTCTTCCTCATCCCTCTTAAGACGTGCAATTTACAGCAACTTCTTCACCTCTTTGACCACCAGTAAATGCTATGTGCTTTGCATGCTTTTGTGAGAATTAACTTAAGGAATTTTAATACACGTGAAAACATCAAGTACATTGTTCCTGTGATTTTAGATGTCTGCTGAATCTGTTAGAACCAGAAGGCAAGAAGCAAATTGGGGATTTATTTTAATCTACTTTTACTCTTTAGTAGTATAATGCCTAATCTATCGAGGCTGATGAAATTTTAAATTGTTATTTAAAGGCTTTATAGAAAAGATTGTGAAATCTCTTACAACACAACAGTTTCCCAGTAGATCTCCAATTTTAGTCTATGTTTCAAAAACCAATTCACCTGGGCAAATGGAACCTGCTGGAGAAAACATGCCATCCTGGAGGAAGAACTCCCTACTTTCTGACTAGGTTTAGGTGAGAGCTTGCTCCCTGCGCAGCATCTCACAAGGGGAAGTAGGATTAATTTCTATTTCCTAAAAATTCCACCTTCACTGGTTTGGATAATAGGAAGGCCTACTGTGCCACGAAGATAAAACCAATTTTACCAAATTTCTTCTCTCTCAATACCGGCATGAGCTCAATCACTCGTGGCAAACTGAGCCTGCCACTCTTTTCTATATGATAACAACATGACTCCTCCAAATATCTGAAAAGTGTTAATAAATTATTCTTCAGCCTACTGTCTTCCCAAGTTCTAGACATTAACTTCCTGGGTTCTGTAGAAAAGTTGGCACATTAACAGCACCTTGTGTCAGTATTCTGTTGTATTTTAGTTCAGTCTGAATTTATTCCCAGTCTACCTCCAAGTGAAATGAAAAAAAAAACAAAACTTTTCTCTTGTATGCAGTTCCATCAAGGCCTGGTTTCATGGTGGCTCTTTTATTTAAGGACATCCCTTTGAATAGACACTTCCTGCTAGCTAAGCCTCCTCTCAGCAGGGCATTCACAGAGGAGGGTTTGCAGTTTGGAATTCAGGCCCTCGAGCTGGGAACAAAGTCTGAATCCGCCTGTCCTTCAGGACACAATGAAACTGCCAGCTGTTTGCTTAGACATTTGTCTGAGTAGTATTTTATCGGGCTATTATTAGTTTTAATGTTGTAATTAGATGTGCAAATGTACCCTGAGGTATGTTTGGATGAGAACATCATACAAATCAGAATTGACAATGATGAACACAGCTGCATTTCTGCCAATCATCACGCATTTAAATAAGTGCTTGTGGTGTGTTTGCCGGAAAATGTGATCCCGAGGAGTGGAGAGGTTAGCAATGACGTGAGGCTGCCAAGGAACCATCAAAAATAACATTAGACAAGACTAAATAAACTGCATTCAACTTAAAAATTGGAAACTAACTTCTACAGAAGATATGTGAAAAAGACGCAGCAAAGTAAATAAGTAAAATGATGTAAGAAATTTACTGGGGCAAAAGGACAGTAAAGAAATTAAAATGACAGTAGCAGGGATTGCAATGAAACAGCTAGATCTGGCTGATCTACTGGATTGCATTGTGAACACACACAGTATGATTCCTTTCAGAATACGTTCATGTACGTTTTATGGCATCACAGACAGACATGCCAGATCTTTGGTGAGATCTAAACACAAGTTGCCACCAAGTCAATTCCAACTCATGTCTAGTACATCTGTGTCTGAGCAGAACTGTACTCCACAGAGTTTTCAAATATGTGGCCTTTCACAAGCAGATCACCAGGTCTTTCTTCCAAAGTACCCCTATGTGGACTTGAACTTCCAACCTTTTGGTTAGCAGCCAAATACATTAATCATTTGCACTGTCCAGTGACATGATGCACAGGTGTCCTTGAAAAGTCAGGCACAGTCATGTCTCCCTACTATACACTCGCTTGTCCATGCTTTCCCTCACTGTCAAAACTTCAACAAATCTACATGAGATTACAACTGATATTTTAATTGTCCTGAATTTAGTATCTAAGGATATTCACAGTCTCCCTGAGCATGCCTGCACTTGGCAGTCTCTGCAGTGTTCTCCCCTCTGCCTGGTCATGTTCCTCCCAGGTATCAGAACAGCGCAAGCTCACTCTCTTCAGTCAATCCTTTCTCAAGTATCACCTTATGATACTGAAATCCCTGTCCACTTTATTTCAAATTACTCCTCCTCCATTTACATTCCCTAACCTTGTCTTTATATTCTTCAAAGCATTTTCCAAAAGGTGTGTGTTTGGTGCATCCCTCTCCAACAGAACAAAAGCTCCAAGAGAGCAATGCTACCTCCTTAGTACTAGAAGAGGGTCTGGCACCTCCAGAGACAGACAGCTGCCATCAAGTCAACTCTGACGCATGGCAACCGCGTGAACAACAGAATGAAACACTGCCCGATTCTGCATGTGCCAAACTCAAGACAGCCAACATGCGTAAATCCACCAATGCAGCTACTGTGTCCATCTGTCTCACTGAGTCTCCCTCGCCCTCAACGGCCGTCTTCTTCAACTCACTGAACATGATGTTCACCTCCAGCAAGTGACATGTCCACACTAGAGTTTTAGTGGCACAACAGTTAAAAGCTCAGCTGCTGACCAAAAAAGTCAGCAGTTCCAACCTACCAGCTGCTCCTTGAAAATTCAGTGGGGCAGCTCTACTTTGTCCTATAGGGTCACTGTGAGTGGGGATAGACTTTATGTCAATGGTTTTAGAAACCTCAGTGGTCTAGTGGTTAGAAGATACAGCTGCTAACCAAAAAGGCTGGCACTTCGAATTCACCAGGTGCTCCTCGGGAACCCTACAGGGCAGTTCTAATCTGTCCTATTCAGTCACTATTAGGGTCAGTATAAGTCAGAATCAACTTAACGGTAACAGGTTTGTTTCAGTTTTTGGAATGATAGGTCCAAGGAGGTCTGGAGGTAGAACAGTTAAATGCTTCATTGTTAACCAAAAGTTGGTGGTTCAACCCACTAGCCGCTCTACCGGAAAAAGAGATAGCAATGGAAAATCTACCTAAAGGGCACCTATACTTTGTCCCATAGCATAACAGTAAGTCAGAACTGATTTGATACCAGTGAGTTTAGTTGTCTGTTTTTCTCAAATGGTATGCCCAAAGCAAGCAAGTCAGGCAATGCTTTCTTGTGACCCATCAGGTTTTTATTTGCCAATTTTCTGAAGTAGCTGGCCCAGTCTTTTCTCCTGGTTGGTCTGAGTATGGAAGCTCTGCTGAAAACCTGCCCAGCATGGATGACTCTGCTAGTATTTGAATACTGGTGGCTTAGCTTCCAGCATACACACATAGCCCCACCATGCAGCAAGCTAATGGATGGCTAGTCCACGTAACAGGTTCTCAAAAACTGTCTGCTGAGTAAATAAACAAGGAAAGTGGATATAAATATGGCTTCTCCTCATATAAAATTTCCACAGATAGCATTTAAAACACAAAGCTGAAGGACATCTAGTCCAATCCCATCTTTCTACCATTAAAACCTGAAGCTTAGCTAAATGATGTTTAGAAGCTCCTAGTTAATTAGCCTGGACATGGAATGAAAACTCAGCAGCCAGCTTTGCCAGACTCCACTGTCCTTCTCACTTTGCATTCATAATAATAAGAATTAAGATGTCAACACACTTGTACCTTCACAAAACTCCCCGCTGCGGTACTGCTATCAGACCTTTTTTGTATACTGTTGGCCTCCAAAATCCTCCTTTCCTCTTGCAACTCCGATCTAGGGAGTTGGCGATCTAGGGATGCCATGAGTCTTTCCCGGGTTATCTCCTCACCATCTCCTGCCCCTACTCTTCTTCCAAATTTCACGAAAATGCAAATACAGAGGAATAAACACACTCAATAAACACTGTATCTATTTCTAGAGAAAAAAATCTTTCAGGGCCTTTCACAAGAGTGTAAGCCAGCATGGTTTGTAGTTTGAATACATAGTTAAACACTGTGCCAGTATTCTAAGAATAAGAATAAACTCCTCTAATGCTGATGCTATACCAAACATAATGTAATTTTTCTTTGTAGAGTCAGAAGCCAATTCTGGCAGTGCCTTAAGGGCATTATTTTGAACAACAATTCTCTGTATATATTGCTGCAGAAAAAAATATATTATTTAAGCTCTTGAATTCTAAATAAACGGAACTTGATAGAATTTTTACAAAAGGAATTATGTTTTTTTCATAGCAAAGTGAAAGCAGATATGAAGAGCTGTATTTCAAGCAAGAACAGCTAAATTTGTGTTTATCACTTTCTCACAAGTAAAAGACAACAACTGTGTCCTGAAACATTAAAGTTTAATTGCATTTGTCATGGGTTATGACAAGAAAAGTTTATTCAACTTTTTCTTCTCAGGTAAAATATTATTTCTTTAAATTTTATGTCACACCATCTATCAATGGGACACGAACCTAGACTGTAGCATGTTTGATCCAGATTGCTCACTACTAGGACACCTACAACTTAATACAGGCTTTTCTTTAAGTAATCATTTCACAGAGGGGCTTTAGCAGAAATCAAACCGAAAACCAAACCCAGTGCCATCAAATCAGTTCTGACTCATAGCAACTCTATACAAAGTACAACTGCTCAAAGAGCTCATTCGAATTGCTGACCCCTTGGTTAGCAGCCGTAACTCTTAACCACTATGCCGCCAGGGTTTCCTTAGCATAAATAAAGCTATTGCAAATTACATACTGTCCTAAATACACTGAAATTGATAAAAGATATTTACCAACCTTAAATACTCAAGATTATGACAAATGCAAACTCATCACTACAATCTACACTAGTAATATTATGTCTATAATATGTCTGACTACCCAGTACTGAACCCAGTTAGTAAAAGACTCACCAGTGACACCGTTATGAAAAGCAGACAGACTTCCCAGGAGAATCACTGCAGAATGCTAACAATGAAAAGGGGGAAGAAACTGAGTAAAATGCACTGCAGAAAGATGGGCAAGGCGAGAGGGTCACTCAGGTTGTCTGGGACATTCATGCGACCAAGCTCCATTCCCTCCTTCCAGGTCCATAAGCAGTCTCCAAATCCTTGTAATAAACTCCTTCTCTATTTCTCCCTTTCTCTCTCTTTTTTTCTCTCTCTCTCTTACTTAATTCCAATTGGTTTCTGTGGCTTGGAACAAGCACTTGAACCATTAAAATAGTATGTGTTCACTTTAGAGCTTCACAGTGTAGATCAATGTAAAAACATTTGAGAACTCTGACAGTATTTTTTGAAACTTAGTATACCAGAACTTTTTTTCACTAGAATCTTCTGTTCTTTACATAATATCTACTAATAGCCTTTGAGCCAGTATTCCACAGAGCCTGTTTGAAAAACAATGTACACATACACATTTGTACAAATTTAATACTATGTGTTTTCTCAGCTAAATCATTTGGAATTTAACTACAAAGTACAGTTGTAAAAGGGAAGGTCTGAAGTGAAAACCCTCAAATGATACCACTTAGTCATCTGCCCATTTTGTGTTAGCAAAGACAGATTCTGTACAAATCAAAAGAGAACTTCTCCCCCTTAGAATCAGGTCAATTGCCACAAGTACATATTTTATCTTAGATAATTTAGTACTGACTTTTAAAAATATTATCAATCAATACTTTAATGTAGCTTGACTGTGGACTGGCTACAGATCAATACCACATGCATACTCTGAAGCAGTAGGCGAGGCCTTCATATGAACCATAGCAATATGATCAAACTCATCCCCAAAGCCTTATAAATATGTAGTAAGAGGTAGCTTCAAACCACATATATTACATACACACTTATCACTCATCCCTAAAACAATTTTTAAATGAAAAAAAAAAGAGAGAAGGGTCCTGAAGGCTTAAAGTTATAAATAATTTTACTGAAAATAAGGTGTTAGAAAACACTTATATTTGGAGACAGGCAGAATGTTTCATTTTTGATAGTTTGAGAAATTCCCCAAAGCATTACCCTCAAATACATCATTTGAATTCAGTTAAAGCTTAAACATGATCCTCCTTCTCAGACATCTGAGAAACAAGTTTAGATACAAGGAATCAGGCCCTGGGTCTACTATTACACTTGGGCACAAAAATAATGCCTCTCCCATTAAAAGTGTATAAAATGAAAATAAATTTGTTTCAGGCAGAATGAAAGACAGTCTGCTAGCTGCACAGTCAGTGAGAACTTCAGTTCTAACACTGGAACTCTGCACAGCTGGGCTTTCTAACCCTATTTAAAGTACAGCCAATATAGGTGCCAGTCAAAAGTCAATTAAGGCTGGCAGCTCCATTTCCAAAAGACTACAACTGTTAACAGTAGGAGGAATTCAAAAGGGTTTCATAATGAGAATTACTATTTCAGAAAGACAACCATCCAGAACCCTAGGAAGCATGAAACATTAAGGTGAAAGTTTCTACACCCCTAGGTAACGAAGGCGTATTATCTGAGCTCTGAAACATCTTTCTAACTTTCCAAGTCCCCCTTCTGGAATGCATTACACAGTTCCAAGCCTCCTTAACTCGAGAGCTCAAAACCTGATTTGAATGCCTGGTGATTCATTATGAATGACAATTACCATATTCTGTCAAGTGGTCTTTGGTGTGAAAAGACATTTTCATTGATGCTAAATGGGCCCTGGTTGTAGAACATTTGGGGTTTATGTTCACTTTTTTAAAGCTTTTCCCACCTTGTTTCATCAACCAGCTGTTATTTCCTACTACTCTTAAAGCAGTCGGCCCACTGCAAAGTCTCTCCTCCCTCTGCTTTTATACGTCACAGCCTCTCTCACTGCTCCAATCTTGGACACCAGCATTTCAGGTAAGAGCAAACAGGCTGAATCACATCCTGGGTTACAGTCCATGAATTTTATACCACCTAATTCAGTTTCTCCTGGGCCTTTTCCACATCCTCTCTGCTTGTTAGCTGAGCTGCAGATAGTTGCAGAGTAATCACAGCACAGGCAGATTTTATCACACACACATTTAACCTCTCCAGCAAGGCATGATGGTAAACTCCAACAGCCTAAGGTCAGTCCTTACTCCTGCAAGTTGAAATAATCCCAGATTCCACAGAACTAGGGAAAGCACCTGTCTCAACCTTAACCATGAGTCTAAACCTTACACACAATATATCTTCAATCTTCTGCTACCTAGTCTTTCCATAACATCTGAACATCTGAATTCAGTTATAGCTTAAACACGATGCTCATTCTCAAACTGTCAAAAAATTTCCTAGGATTCTTTCCACAAAGACATAAATCCCTATGGTGATCATCATTGTAGAAATAAGTCAAAATTTCACTAAGTATATAAACAATTTGCATTCACTGAGAGAGCTCTCAAATTCAATTTAAAACTCCCTTTAAGGCATCTCCAACAGTTCTCAATTCGTTGTTCTCATGATTAAATAGAAAGACATGAGCCCTAGCTCAAACACTTACCTGTCTGCCTGACCTTGAGTGCGTGCCATATCTTCTGTGATGGTTAATTGCACGTGTGTGCTTGATTAGGCTATGATTCTCAGTGAGTTAGTCAAATACTAGGCTAGGTGCTGTTCCATAAGGTAGTCTGATATAATCTAATCACCTTCCATAATGTAATCTAGTATAATCAATTAATCAGTTAAAAGAGACGTCTACACAGAACGTGGTCTGCCTCCAGACTACAAATAGATATTTCAGCAAAACTTGCTCTTTGCTCCACACTCTTCCTGCTTCTGACCTTCAGATCCTGGGATACAAACCTGCAGAAGTTTTCAGCCTGCAGCTTGTCCTACAGACTTGGAACTTCACAGCCTCTCCTAATCTATGGATTTCAGCTTTCCCAGACTGTCACCTAACCTATGGATTTGGGGTTTGCCAGCACCTACAACTGCAAGAGTCAGTCCCTTGACTTCAAGCAATTAATCAGTATCTGCCAGGCATTCCCTAGAAACCACATGGGGCATTTCTACTCTGTCCTATAGGGTCATTATGAATCAGAATCAACTCAACGGCAATGGGTTTTGTCTTCTTCATACACAAACACACATCTCAATGGTTCTGTTTCCCTAGAAATTCCAAGACATCCTATTCAGCCTCTAAAGAAAGTTGCCTCATATGTGGAATCAAGCTGTTCAATTCAGGGAATTAATTAGACAACTGAATGAGACAATGTTAGGAAAGAACTCAGCATAGGGACTGGCACTGAGAACATACTCAATAAAGGTAGGATGCTATGCGGTGTGTGGTTAAGGGCTTCATCTGCTTACCAAAAGGTTGGCAGTTCAATCCACTAGGCATTCTTTGGAAACTCTATGCAGCAGCTCTACTCTCTCCTGTGGGGTCGCTATGAGTCAGAATTGACTTGATGGCAGTGGCTTTTTAGGATTGCTATGAGTTGGAAACAATTTGACAGCAGAGGGTTTTTTCTTAAAACTATCATTATTATTGATAGTTATCATTATCAGTATCACACTACTAAACCCAATACGCTGGTCTTCCTCTAATTTCAACTTCAAAACAGATAGGGAAAAAGTAATTCTCTCCAACATCCTTCAATTCAGAAACGGGATAGGTGATCCTCAGTAAAACCAGGCATTGAAGAAAATGCACCCGAAGTCATTCACTTAGCACACAAGTATGCCTTAGTAACAAAATATCACTCTGGACTCATTCCTACTAACTGAAAACTCAGTAACTTTAGCTTTTATGTTTTTTTTTTAATAAGGAAATTTAAGGAAGAAAAACCACAGCAAAAGAAGAACTATAAGAAGATTTATCTATTAGTAAATTAAATTTTGTATGTATTTTGCCTTCTGCAAAGAAATTTTGTATGTATTTTGTATGTATTTGCTGCAGTATACTGTTTACTACTGTATACATGCTAGACTGGAAACTTCTTGAAGACATAGAAGATGTCTTTCTAGTAAAACCTATAGCGCTGTTCATGACATGATTATTCATTTACTGCCTACCGATAACAATCTTTCAGCATATGCTTGTATAACCTGAGGCTTGCTAATGAAACCATCATAAAATGAAATAACTTTCTCTATAAAGATAATAAAAAATCATCTTCTTGTCTTTTAAGAGTGGAATCTTCCATAATCTCTTTTCATATTTTTCTTAGCAGAGGGTCAAAAGACACCCTCAAACCCTGTCATTTCATTCTATTTCAATTCACAGGATAAAAATATCTTGATTTCTCTGCCAGACATTTTATTTCTTTACTTGTTCACGTCTCACAGCTTATGTGTCCTCAATTTCCAGTGTCCTGCCTGCTCTTTGGCTTTAAATATCTTTATTTCTTTAATCATGAGAAACATCACTCTGTGAGACAGCCAAGTTACAAGTGGACACCTACCCACTGGCTGGCCAGGAGGCCAGGACCTAGGGCAGTGTAGTGGTGGGAACAATTAGGATGTCAGTAAGCTAGAAACAAAGATTGAAAGGACCATTCTGATGGGCAGGCGTTGTGCTGTAACTGCAAGTCATATAGGTAAACACAAAGACAAAGCAAGAACAACAAAGTAAATCACAGTGACTCCAAGCATGTTTGGGTCAGGGTCCGGAAGAACACCCTGGGCAGCAGCAGAATACATCTTTCATGCAATATGTGAGGACAGAGGCAGAGAAGAATCTCAACACATGCAACAAACAGGTTTGTCCACATGGCAAATTCACATGAGAATGCCTACTGTGCAGCCTTTAAGTGGCCTGCCCAGTGCGGGCAGATGAGGGCTCGCAGGTGTGGGCCGCTGGGCTGACAGAGGCCCAGGCTGACTGTGCAGGTGCCAGTGACTGCCGCAGACAGCTAGGTCCCTGGAGACTCCTGGCAGTTGGTTCTACCGGCATTGCTGAAGTTGATAGAGCACAAACTCTTCCTTTGGTTTCATCCTCTTAAGAGCCACAAATTATGTATTCATCTTAATTACACATAATTTTCTCTGAAGCCTTCTGAAACAGGGAATAGCTAAACTCTGGAAAAAGGCCTAAAGTCTTAGAGCTGGGGAATAATCTGAAAATCTTTCCAATTTCACTGAAACTACAATCATTCAATTCTCAAGTATCTTCCTTCTCCTCAGAGGAGGGGAAAAAAAGGTGATTCCAGGCTCTTAATTCAGGAGTAAAGTATATCAGACCATCTCAAAATTATAAATAAAATTTTAGAGGCATAAAGTTTGAGGGTTTTTTTTTCTCTCTCTTTACTTAAGTACCAAGAAAAAGCACTTGGCCCAAAACAAAAGAGAGAAGTACGTGAAATGTGGTCTTCCAGTCACCCGTTTTTCCTTTTATGCCTGTTCCCCCTCTACTGTGGAGCATCCCCTTTTTACACCCCACCTTACCCTACTCCCCAGGACCTACAGTAACCCTACAGTAACCACAATATTCTCCTTAGTCAGTACTATCAACATTAAAAAAAAAAAAATCCCATAATGCAGAGAAGAGTTCATAAACTCATCAGCATATTACTGAAGACTGAACATATTATTTCTTAGCTATACCTGGAATATTTGCATCTGTACAGGAGACTCAGAACCAGAAGTTTAAAAAAAGAAAAATGAAGCACCTCTAATGTGGAATTTCAAAGAGTGAATACGCAGAAGAGATATCGGGAGGGAATGCAAAGGCATTTCTCAGCTGCTGAAGCGAAACAACCTATTGAGGGCCTACTCCACCCACGAGTAAGGCTGACCCACCCTGAGAGCATCTTTCACACTACAGATACAAGTTTTAATCTTAAGAAGGTTCTCTGGAAAGTCTGAATATTCAACTGTACAAGTAATAGAGAAATACTCTAATGCTTAGAGAAAAGCTGATGATGCTTCCAATTTCTCCTAAGAACTATTCCTATCAATTTGTTCCAGAGGGGATGGGGGGGGGGTGTACATGCAGTGGAGGCAGGGAAGCACATTTCTCCTATCAGTTACATTTCTTTGCAGAAGGCAATCACACTACAATCACCTAAGGATTTAACTCAAAGAACTTCTGCCCTAAATTTCACATGCAAATTGTTCCCATCTTAAGCAAACTAGGATTTGTAAATACTATAGAAACAAATGGAAAATTAAGCTTCTTGGATTCACGTATTATCAATCTAGTATTATGGTGAAACTGTTGAACCATTTTCTTGCTCACTTTTAACTTCCCTACAAAACAAAAGTGGTTAAAAAAAAAATTTCACGCAGATTTTCCTAAGTGGTCGTACATTTCCCTTGAAAATCTTTGAAATAAAAAGCGACTGTGAAAATCTAGCACAACTGTTGCCATAATCATAATCTCTATAAAATTCCCGTCGACTCCCAGGGTGTTTTATATGTATCACAATTGCTCTTTATCTCATTCTGCTCTGTTCAAGCTGACATCAACTAATTCTAATTCTCCTCTAGTGACTATCAGAATGCTTCTGTTTTAGAATTTAAACAGATTCTAATCCAGAGCCATGTAACAATGCTATTTGACATCAAGAGAAAGAATTAAAGAATTACATTATGAAACCCATGTCCTGGATACACGTTTTTAAAATGCTTTTTTGCATTGCACTAATCTAGAAGATCAGGGAAAAGAGACAGACCCTCAATGAGACGCAATGACACAGTGGTTGCAACAATGGGCTCAAGCATAACAAACATTGTGAGCATGGCACAGGAGGGGGCAGTGTTTCCTTCTGTGGTATAGATGATTGCTATGAGTCAGAACCAACTCGATAGCACCTGACTACAATCCAGAAACAGAGGGAGTTGGTTAGCAACATAATAGTAAGTCTTACTGATTACTTAGGAACCCTGGTTGCATAGTGGTTAAGTGCTACAGTTACTAACCAAAAGGTCAGCAGTTCAAATCTGCCAGGAGCTCCTTGGGAACTCTAAGGTGAAGTTCTACTCTGACTTGGAAGGTCACTGTAAGTCAGAATTGACTCAAGGGCATTGTCTTTCTTGGTCTTTATTGATTCCTTATTACATGCTAACAGTTTTATGTATGCTAGCACATTTAATCATCAAAATAACCCCACAATTATCACATTTTTAAGATGAGCAAACTGAGGCACAGAAGCATTCATTCAAGGACTGGTCTAAGGCGACACAGCTGACAGCACAGCCACAGCTGGAGCAGGAGCAGACTCTTCCTAAGTCTACCCTCCCAAAAATGCCTTAGCTCTCCTCATAGACAAACACGAAACACAGCACGGGACAGACAGAATTTAAAACCATATTGTTTAGATAAAACAGTCAAGAGGTATCTATGCAAGGGAGGCGGGGCCATTCTGTTTTCTGATTTTTTTTTTCCTTTAACCTACGTAGCAAGCAAAGTACTGTTGATTCTGTGTCAGAGAGCAACAGATGGAAACAGAGACAGAGATAGAGACAGAGACAGATAAGGAAGCAGGAAAATCCTGATCCCCGTACTGTTCGGAGCCCAAATAAGTTCACAGGGAATGCTGTACTACTTGAGAGCAGTTTCTTCCTGCTGGGTTGCTCCTCCAGTTCAGCAGTGTGTGGGTTAGAGGATACAGTGCTCCTGCACAGGCAGACTCAATGCTCTGTCCTTTCCTTTTAATTCCCTTGGGGAAACGGAAGCGCCCCCCCACACTGTCCTAGCCTGGGGATGGCCAACGATACACTGGGAGGGAAAATCCGGACAGGACTCCCTTACAGAATGCTGAGCACACTAAGGAGTTAGTCTGAAGTTTCAATTTACAGTGGTAAACTGTACTAAGTGGTAAACTACACTAAGAAAACAACTAAACAGAAAAGGTGCTACAACAGGCACTGTGCAGGACAGATCACTCTGCCTGGAGGCTGGGCTTTCACTTGTCACTCCTCACACTGGCTGCGGGCTTTCTTTGTCCATGATCACCTCCACTGGTCCAAAGTTGGTGCCACGAGGCTGTCAGCACTCCAACCACACACAAAGACAGCAATCTGACCAGTCCAAATTAGAGACAGTGACTACTCACACCGGCCAGGCCCCAACAGCTGGACTCTTTTCACTATAAAACTCATGTTGATTCTCAGGGTATATTATATGTATCACAATTGCTCTTCATCTCATTCTACTCTGTTCAAAGTGACACCAACTAATCCCAGTTCTCCTCTAGTGACTATCATAACATTTCTGTTTTAGAATTTAAACAGGTTCTAGTTGAAAGTCATGTAACAACACTATGTGACACCAAGGAAAAAAAATCAAACTGTTACACAATTAAATCCATGCCTGATAACCTGAAAGGCATACACAATCAACTTTCCTACTCTGGGCTTCACAATCGTATGCCTGGAGAACACCCCTGTGATAAGACTGTCCATACCATGCCCTTTAGAGGGAAGAGCAGCTCACAGAGAAGACACGGAGGCAGAAGGGCAGGCGCCACCGCATTTTCTACTGAAACTGGAAAGAAAACGACCTGAGTGCTTTTCAGTTGACCTCCAATTCCCAATTGAGCTCAGCCCTGAAGTCACAGCCAATAACTCTTTGCCTCCTTCCCACTCCCTGGAAGAGGCAGAAGTGAGTGCTATCTGGTACAAGCACTAGCTGTGAAGACACAGGTTCCATTTCCAGGTTCCCATTTCTCCAGCAGTGGAACCTTTTTTAGGTCTCTGTGTCTACATCACCTTGTCTTGTGAAAGCGTGATGTGATAAAATCTAATTCAAGGTGCCCTGGTGGTGCAACGGTGAAGCAGTTCGGCCGCAAACCCGAAGGCTGGCAGTTCAAAACCATGGGCAGCTCCATGGGAAAAAAGACCTGGCAGTCTGCTCTCATACAGAATTCAGCCTAGAAACCCCTATGGAGCAGTTCTAGTCTGTCACACAGGGTAGCTTAAGGAGGTCTGGTGGCACAAAGGTTAAAAGCACGCAGCTGCTGGCTGAATGGTCAGCAGTTCAAACTCACTAGCATTCTGCAGGAGAAAGATGTGACAGTCTGCTTCTGTAACGACTACAGCCTTGGAAATGCTGGGGGCCATTCTTCTCTGTCCTACAGGTCTACTATGGGTTAGAAAGCACAGACACAGTAGCAGTGGGTGTTTGTGTGTGTGTTTATGTGTGTCCGTGTTTGCATATGTTTGGGACAAGCTGGAAGAGACTCACCAGCACGCAACAACAACAATACCTAATTCATAGAGGCTCTTGACACAATCTTCCACTCTCTAACTGGGCTTTTTGCCCTTGCTATTGACTGTGACATGACTGAATTTTATGCTCATTTCAATAATTTTGAAACTTCAGTTTTAAATCTCATGCACATTTATAGAGGACATGTAAATTCTTGGGGCAATCCAAATACAGATTTTCCGGGCCTAAATTTAACAATCTTAAGCTGTTACTGAAATCTTTCATAATTTTAAGTTTAATGGAAAATATCTTTATTTTTAGCTCAAATCAATTTTTAAACACAAAGGAGAAAAACATTTCCAAAACTTAAGGGACTCTAAAACATTTCAAAACACAATGCAATTACACAAAATAAATTTACACAACATAATTAAAGTTTACTTAGAATCACAGTAGTGGAATCCTTTACTATAGGAAATAATGTTGCAGTGGAAATTTCAGTTGTCTCATTGGCTTTAAGAGAAGAAAAAGAGAGGACAAAATAGGGAAAAAAATTATCCTAACTAGCCATTTTCAGAATTTTAATTATATTACTGCAATCTTTACAAGACGTAAAAGAAGAAGCCTACAAAATTACCCTGCTGTTAAATTTGCATTTACCTAATCAAACTGACATTGCGCTGGACTTTTTGATCTGTGGAATGTAAGTTTTTATCTACTGAATACACAATTACCACTTATTACAGAAGTATTTTAATGAAAGTAGCATCTTGAAGGCTTTAAACATATCAGTAAAACCAAAGCAGTTTCAAGAGCACAATAAAATCACAAATTCTGTTAAATTTTAAGTAGAACTATTAAGTTCTCATCATTGCTTGGACCTAAGTTCCTATTTTCCTATTTAAAGAGAATGCTGCAAATATGCAATAAATAACAGGAATTAAGTTTTATGTTTATTTTTCTAACTTAAAAAAACAATAGATTTTCATCATAGAAAACTTGTATATACTAATATACATAAAGAAAACAACTCACACAACCCAAATGTAAGATGATGGCTTAATATTTTCATGTATCTCCTTTCACGTATTTTCTGTTATTTTCACACAGTGGAGGTCAATCTGCACACAATTTCATATTCTTTTTATATTTAGTATTTTAAAAACTAGCATTTCCTATATTATACAAATACTCTTTTATAAATCATTTGGGAAGAGACTTGGTTTTGTTCACCGTTGTATCCTCAGCATCTAAAGCACTGCCTGACAGAGAAGTAACCACTTGGTGACTACTTGCTGAACAAACTAACCAGTGAGTGTTTTACCTTATCATTTACTGTGCCATAACCCTAACACTGCACGTTTAGGCTGTTTTCCATTTTTCACCGTTATGGTGCCTTAGGCTGGGTTCTCTAGAGAAGTAAAATAAGTGAAGTGAATACACAAAATAGAGAGAGAGAGTGTTAGCTCAAGGAACTGGTTCACAGTTTCAGATGCTGGCAATTCCCAATTCCACAGGTGAGGCATCAGGCTGGAGGCTTCTCCTAACTAATGTAGCTGCAGGCACTGATGAATCCAAGATCAGCAGGCCAGATAGCAGGCCACAGGGTAACAGTCTGCAGAGGCTGATGAATCCCAACACCAGCCAACAACTGGCTCACAAGCCAGATGCAGGATCCAGAGAAAGCAAGCAAGTTTTGCCAGAATGGCTATATATATATAGTGAATGCAGGTCACATCAAGGAGAAAACGCCCCTTATGACTAATCGGCTGACCACATCAGATCACACCATGGATGATAATACATCCTTATATAACTGGCAAGTTACATCACTACGTGTCAGGTGACATCATTACATAGCTGCCAAACCACTGAGAATCCCAGCCAGGTTGACACACAACTTCAACCTTGACATATGGGTAATGATATATATCTTTGGACATCAAGCTTTTTCAGTATATAGGGTTATGTACTTGAAATTGAGTTCCAGAAGTTGAACTACTGGTCATGATTCGTACAGGCAATTTCAAGTCTTCAGACACAGATCATCCAACTGCTTCCTCCAACGCAGTAACTTTGGGATGCCTATTCCAACACACCTTTTTGAAAGCACTAAGTAATCTTTTTTTTAAAAAAGTTTTTCTAATCTCATAGGTAAAAAATATTTAAGACAGTTCTATTTGAAAATCCTTAATTACTAATAATACTGACTATTTCTCTGAGGTACATTACACAGCGAGTTGTCTATTCATTTATCAATTTATTCATTCATGCTTGTATTCTCTGCACCAGTAACTACTGCTGTCCTATTCTCTGTGTGTTCTTCATTCTTTTTTTTTAAAATGAGTTGCAGTCTCTCTACTCTTTCATATTCAGAATAACTCTACCACAGTCACATAAGACAGACAGACACACAAATGCTAAAATTTTTAAAATACTGTTGCTCATAACATGTTTTTAGATATGTATATATGCATAGGAAACCCTGGTTTCACAGTGGTTAAGGCTACATTTGCTACCTGAAGGTCAGCAGTTCAAATTCACCAGGTACTCCTTGGAAAACCTATGACATAGTTCTACTCTGACCTATAGGGTCGCTATGAGTCACAACTGACTCGACGGCAGTGGGTATGTATATACACACACAGTAGGAAAATTAGAAAGTACAGACCAATAAAAAAGAGATAAAAGACAGCCTTTCACAAGTTATAGATAACCACAGCTGACATTTTAGTATATATTTTTTTCAGATTTTGTTCTATGAATATAACATTTTTAAAAGAATGCATCTGGAATCATATGTGTACAGTGTTTTATAGTATCTGTTTTTGTTTAACTCTATTTCCTAAGTGACTTGCCATATCATAAAATTCTCCTCATGATATTTTTAATGCTAAGAAAATACCATGTCAGAAAAGAACATGGGCTTTAGAGATAATCTGGAGTTCAAGTGGAGCCTCAAGAATTTTGTAAGACTTGGCTTCTTTAAGTCCTTTCCTCATTGTTAAAATAAGGATAACAACACCAATTTTAGATGGGCTACTATTTAAATGAAATGCCATTTTGATGGTAACAGTTGCTTAATAAGTGTTTGCCAAATTAATGAATGTGAAAACTTTATTTCATTTTAATTTGCATTTCTTCACTTCTTTGTATATTTGGATTTGGACTCCTTTTCTGTGTGACTTGCTGTACAGCAACTTTTCACACCTTTTTGTTTCTACTAGTATTATTTTCCTTTTCTTATTACTTTGAGTCTATTCTTTCATTCATTCAACAATGATTTATGAAAAGATCATTTTATTTAGGATATTAAATTTTTGCCTTTCGTTTTACAAATCTTCCTAGTTTACTATTTTCCTCTTAATTATGCATGTGATTGAGTTTGATGTATAGAAATACTGTCTTTATTTATTTTACTCTATTTTTTGTAACATTCTCAGAAATTGGTTCTTTATCCCAAGGAGATCCTTTACTATATGGAATGGAAAAATAATAAAGCCCTGTGTTTTTTTAAAAAAAAAAGTCTCAGTCATGAAATGAAAGAAAAAAATAATAATAATAACTGGCTTACCATAGGGCCAGATTCCTAAAATATCATTTTATACTACAATTCATTTTTCAAGGTCAGGCCTACCTTACTCACATTTGTGTTTCCGGCAACTAGCACAGCAAATGACATGGAGTAGATTCTCAATAAATGTTCCACTTGCTCAATTACAGAGAAAGGAGCAATCAGGTAGCATAAGCTCAATAAAAGAACAGCAGGATTGAGTGAAAAGATTCTTATTACACTGATTTGACAGAACCACAACAAAAACCAAACGTTCTAGCTAACGTTCTTCTCTAGTAGAGAGGATACCACCTGCTCTAACACTTTCAAACTCCCAACATCACTAATGCTCTGTTTGGCAGAATTTTCTTCAAACGTCTCCTCAACTACTTTACCCTACGAGATGCTCTAACAACAACCACTACACATCGCTGTCACCTTTTCTCCCAACTCACCCACAAAGAAGCACAATGAATCTCAGCATATAAATTCTACAGCTACCAGTTTTTGGAGGAGGCAGACAGGAAGCAAAAGTCTACGTCTGTCTGAAATAAACTCAAGACAGAAGAAGGTGACAAGAGTAACGTACCATGAGTCAACTCCAACTCATGGCAACTCCATGTGTATCACAGTAGAAATGGGTTCAAGCGGCTGATTTTCCTGAAGTAGATCACCAGGACTTTCTTTCAAGGCCCCTCTGGGTAAACTTGAACTGCCAACATTTCAGTTAGCAGCTAAGTACATTAACTGTTTGTACCACCCAGGGACTCCGAAGAAGAAAGCAGAATCCAAATAAAAAGTAAAAATCTGTATTCTGAGATTCAGAAGATATTGGACAAAGCCTTACACACTTGGGACACAAGCAAAGAGAACGATTACAGCCACAGACCCTCGGGGAGAGCATACAAGTGTTGGCAGGACTTAAGCTGTATGAGTCAAAACTGACTGGAAGGCTTCTAAGGTCACTACCAGGCTATATGTGGACAAGAAGTAAATATTGTATGCTGGAAAATAATGCATCAGGAACAGAAGTCAGAAAATGCAGTAGAGCCTGAAGAAGGAATGGAGGTAGTGGGCAGCACTGTCAAATCTACTCACCAAGAGCACGGCTGAACGACATGTGGGCTCACTATGGATGCCAATCATTTGCTGCCTATGCACTATGAAGGCAGTTTAAAAATTTCTACTTGTAGGTGTGTTTGCTACGGCAGGAGGAGACATGTACAGACAGCTGAGCTAAGTCTGCTATGTTCCTGATTAATTTCAGTGACATGTAGCACCCATGTAGACTGGTACTCAGCAGCAGATCCTGCAGTACCAATGTGATTGGGACTAATAAGTGGAGGAAGCCAGTGGCACTGACCTCAGCAACAAATCCAATTCTCCCACACAGGAGTTCCCTATATGCTTTACATGGAGAGACTCAGTAGAACTGGGCTAGACGATAAATAGTTCTGAGTCCACAGTGGAGTTAAAGAAGCATATCTTGTTATTGTGAGGAGGAAGTCAGGCAGCTCCTAACAGCTGTAAATCATTCAGGGTTCCACTGTCAGAGGGATTGGAACAGCTAAAAGCAAGCCACCCAAATCTCAGGGAAGGTTCTTTACAGCCTCAAATCAGAGAGCAGCCCAGATGTTCTCTTCACCTGGAAGCCATTAATTGAAGTGTTCACACAAAAGCCAGATCCCATCTTTGCAGGTCCTCTATACCGAAATGTAATCATTTAGTTGACATGTTTATTGTCTTAGCTTAACACACATTGAACGCCTTGCAGGATATAAAACTATTCTTCAAGTGAAATCACTCACAAGAACAGAACTGGAAAATTGTGATTCAAGAGCTTGATGTCAAGCTGAACAACATATCAGCAGTGAAACAAATGGAATCCTGTGGTTTTAAAATTCTATCTTTTTATCCAGACACATAAAATTCTTTCACAAGTTTGGGGCCCTTAAGTCTCACACAAATTAGCCCAGATGTTATGTGTATAAATATTTTTTCCAAATATTTTAACAAACAGTTACTGTTACCACGTATTTTAGGATGTGAAACCTGTGAACTCTCTTGTCAAGCATAAAGCACTGTGTTTCTGAAGTCTTAAGAAGCAGTATGTTATTAATAGAAAATATATTCTCTGAAGTCAGAAAGACCAAGTTCAAGTTCTAAAGTCAAGAGACCAACTGCTATCTGCATACCCGTAGGCTACCCACTTAACCTTAAGTTTTTATATTGTTTTCTTTTTTCATCCATAACATAAGGCCTACTGAAGTCCTAGATGGAAGCCCTGGGTGGTGCAAATGGTTAAGGAGTCAACTATTAACAGAAAGGCTGGCAGCCCAAACCCACCCAGAGAAACTCAGAAGACAGGCCTGGCAATCTGTTTCCAAAAGTTAATGGCCTCAAAAGCCCTATGGAGCACTTCTACTTTGCACACATAAGGTTCCCATGTGTCAGAAATGACTCCACAGCAACTGACACTACAAACACCAGGGGAAAGATCAAAGGAGAAAACCTAGGTAACTACGTGGCACACTTTGGCTGCTTACTGTATGCTCCATCCCCACCTCGACGCCAAGCCCTTACTACTTACAAGACAGACAGGTCTCCAAGACCTCCCAGAATATACTTTCAAAAACAATAATACTCAGGTAATTAACTGTATCACACAAAATAATACAAACACCATACATGATTTTGTAATTACTGCACTCACCCAGGAAACCCTGGTAGTGAAGTGCTACGTCTGCTAACCAAGACTGGCAGTTCAAATCTGCCAGGTGCTTCTTGGAAACTCTATAGGGCCCTTCTACAGTGTCTTACAAGGTCACCATGAGCTGGCATCAACTTGACAGGAGTGGGCATCTGGGTACACTTATCTAGTAGCCCCGGTAGCATAGTGGTAAAGAGACTGGCTACTAACCAAAAAACTGGCAGTTCAAATCTACGAGCTTCTCCTTAGAAACCCTGTAAGGCAGTTCCACTCTGCTCTATAGGGTTGCTATGAGCTGGAACCACCCCAACAGCACCTAATAACAACAATGAACACTCATCTGAATTTCACTGATATATATATAGTTAAGGAGCCCTGGTTGCACAGTGGAAACCCTGGTGGTGTAATGGTTAAGTACTACATCTGCTCACCAAAAGGTTGGCAGTTCAAATCCTCCAGGCACGCCTTGGAAATTCTGTGGCGCAGTTCTATTCTATCCTACAGGTTGCTCTGAGTTAGAAATGACTCGATGAAGGCTGTGGGTTTTTTGGTTGGCAGAACAGTAGTTAAGTGCTCTGCTATTGATCGAAAGGTCAGCAGTTCAAATCTACCAGCCATGACACGGGACAAAGAGGTGGCAACCTGCTTCTCAAAGATTATAGCCTTGGAAATGAGTGAGAACTGTTTGACCAGGAAGGGATTTATGTATAGTTATTATTACTGAAGACCACCACTAGCCAAGCCAGCCAAGTGCCACTAGCAGATACGTTTATACATACTGTCTTTGCTATAATTCTGCACAGTAGGTGTTATAAAGGTCATTTTACAGACAAAGAAATTAAGAATTCAAATAATTTGCCCAAATACATAGAGCTAGTTAGTGTAGAAGTTAGTATTCAAACACAAGTATGATTCTAAAACCCCAAGTCACTAATCATCCTGCAGCAAAATCAAATTTCCTAGATTGTCTTCCCACAATAGAAAGTAAAATTTTGATCACTTAATTTTTTCATTCCTTATCCAATGTATACATCTCAAATCTAATTGAGTAGGTACATAATGAGGTAATCAGTGAGAGGCCTCTGAGCCACTCAAAAGTCTTCCTAAGGTTAAACAGTCTGCAGGAGAGGTGGAAGGTGAGATGAATCAATCAATACATAGCCATTGAATGCCTGGGACTTGTGGTGCCCAGCATTATGAAAAGGAACCTAGCGGAGTGGCAGAACTGACTACCGTTCTCTTATTTCAGTGTTGGAAGTGAAAGGGGAGTCCCAGCAGATACTTTGGGAATTTAGAAAAAACAAACAAACAAGGTAGCGATCTTTGAGGGTGAAAAGCACTGGTAAACAAGCAAAGGGCAGTTAACAGGGAAATCAGTTGCATAGGAGGTGCTTGGCGAGGGGGCGACTACAGCATGAAAACTAACTGCTTTAATTTAAGCATCACTCACAGACTTTGAGATTATTCATCACGCAGTCAACTATGTCTATACAGAAAACACAGTGTGGTTAATTAAGAGTGCACATACACAGAAAAGGAGCCTTAAAACGAAGCAGTAGTGGCAGGCACAGAGACAACTGTGAGAGCTGGAACTCAGCAGCTGCCTGTTTTTCCATTTCTTTTGCAAATTTTTCACCTTTGACAGTGTACAGTCTTACTGCTTTACCACCTTCTCTGTGAGTGGGAAATACTGGCATTCTCCACCTCTGGCTGGTTTCCACCTTACTCAGGTCCCCACTTCCGGTAGGTTTTACTGTAATAGCATTATAAATGTTTTCCTAAAAAAGAAAAAAATACAAACATTCTCTGCTAAGTCTGCCGTGCAACTGCCATTCTTTGGTTTCTGTAAGAAGCTAGCCAAAGCCAAGTGCCGTCAAGTCGGATAAGAAATTGATGATTTCCTGTTTGATATTAATGAAAAAAAAGTACAATATTCAATTAAAGCTTTTTTTTTTTTCTCATTTCAGTCCACTAGAGTACAATGAATTAGCTTAGAAAAATAAAGGAAGAAAAGGCTGCTCTTACTGTCATGTTATTACCACTGGTAAGACAATGCGGCTTACCTAGAGGCACGAAAATGCTGTTAGAAACACCGCAATCCATTCTTCTCCTAAGAAGTAACTATTTCTTTTTTTAAGTATGGACAGAAAAATACACTAACTATTCAAATTTGTTTTAAAATCTCCCTTGTCTCTTGCACAACTTTATCAAATGCTGCACACCATAAGGACAGAAATTATCTTTTTACTTAAAGCAATTTCCTATTATAATTGGGTGATGTGTCCTAGTCCTTACTGGTAATATACTAGCTATACCCTTGACTTTTACAGAGCTTTTACTTCTGGCTAGAGAGAATAAGGTAAACATACACCCTTCCCACCACAATTTGTCATAATGGTAACTCATTTTCTCTCATTTGTTCATTCATTTAACACATATTAAATATCTACAAATACCATGCACCATGATAGGCAGTGGGGATGGTAATGAATAAGTTATGACAGAGCTGCCATATGAAAATCATATCAAGAAAAGCATACTATGTAAAACATTCTTCTTTCATTTATTTTTCTGTTTTAAAACATTAACTGTATCATCAACAGAGGTATTATTTAGCAGACAGTATTTTTATCTTTAGCCATTAAATACTACTTTTCAGGGGCCAGTCCTTGCCAGTAAAAGAGAAGAAAACTTGGCTCATTTGCCATCTACCTCTCTTGGGGTAGGAGTAAAGTTTCTTAAGTCCTCAGCTCTCTAACAGCAGTGGGGAGACCAGGTATAATACAGTAAATTTGCTCCTGGGTCTTCTTCCCCGGGAATAGAGATGCTTACATCTTAAGCATAAACCTTGAAAGTAATGGAACATGTAAATGTGAATATAACTGCTCCGTGGTCTGCAAGTCAGTTCTCTTACTCTCTTAGGAACACTGACGTACAGACTTGATTCATTCAACAGATACTTACTAAGTGCCTATTACAAGCCAAGTACTCTTGTGTGCATTTAGGATACAGCAGTAATAAAGCAGACACAAATCCCTGCCCTCATGGAGCTTCAATCAGCAATGAACACAGACAAGTACAACATACAAACGAGAAAAATAAGCAGTGTTCCATATGATGGTGCAGAAAAAAACAAAGCAGGGGTGAGAAAAAGGGAGCGTGGAGGAAGTCACAACTGCAAATGAGGGACCAAAGGAAGACTTCTCCAAGAAAGTGACATTTATGCCAAGACTTGAAGACAGTTAGAGAGTCAGGCAGGCACAGAGTACAGCAAATACAAAGACCCTGAGGCAGGAACAAGCAATGTGCTTCTAAGGCCAGTAGGACTGAACCAGAGTAAGTGAGGAATATGTATGAGCAGATAAGGGCAAGTGGGGAAGAGGGAGGCTAGTCATGAAGGATCTAACTTCGGTTATTACTCCATGTGGCATGGGGTGCCATTAAAATGTTTTGAGCAGATCTGACATAATTTTCAAAAGATTGTTGTATGTTCTGCAGAAAATAGCTAGAGAACACAGGACAAGGTACAAGCAGAAAAACAAGTTAGAGACTCCAGCTATATACATCATACTGACTTGAAATGAGTTGGAAGTTAATAAAGATGCATGACAGTGATAAAATTCTGGACACATTTTTAAGGTGGAGTCAACAGGATTATATCAACAGATTGGATATGGAGTATGAAAAATAAAGGGATCCAGAATGACTCTGTGATGGTGAAGATCATGTGTCAACCTGACTAGGCCATGATTCTCAGTGTTTATATATGATCATCCCCATAATAGGATCTGCTGTGATTAGCCCACCAGTTGAAAGGGAGTTTCCTTAGGCATGAAGCCTGCATCTGAACACAAGTGTACCTGCTCACTGTAGCCTGCTCTAGAACCTGCAGCTACCTCCTGTTTTTAAGACTTGAACTAGCTGTTTGTCTGCCAGTCTTAGGATTCATCAATCTTCACAGCTTGTGAGCACCAACCTTACTTTCCACCTGCTGATCTTAGGTTCACCAGCATCCGCAAATACACGAATCTGGAGAAGCCTCCATCCTGCTGCACAAACTTGGGACATTCAAGCCTCTACAATCACATGAGCAGTTTCCTTGATATAAATATAGATACAGATAGACAGACAGACAGACAGATGGACAGACAGACAGACAGATAGATTTATATTTGTCAATGGTTTTGCTTCTCTACAGACTCTAACTTAAGATAAATACCAAGGGCTTTGGCATGGACAGCTGTAAAGATGGATTTATCATCTAACAAAGATGGGAAAAACTAGGGGAGAACAGGTTTAAGAGCAAGAATTAGGAGCTTGATTTTACACATTAGGCTTAAGATGTCGGTCTGCTAGACATTCTAATTGTGATGTAGAATGGTCACATGAGAAAGGAAGCCTAATGTTCAAAGAAAGGACTAGGTTAGAGATAGAAACTTGTGAGGTACCAACATATTGACAAGACTAGATGAGATCACCAAAAAAAGAGAAGGTATAAGGACCAAACCCTGGACGACTCTGAAATATGGACATCAAGGACATCAAGAAAAAATACCAACAGCACTAAAAAGGAACGATCACTGAGGAAGGAGGAAAAACAGGACAACATAACAGCTAGAGACCCAATGAATAAAGTATTTCTAAAACAAAAGTAATGAAGCATCTCAAATGTTGCTGAACAGTCAACTGACAATATGATTGAGAACTGGTAACTAGACTTTAACATTACTGATGCCTTTGGTCATCTTGGTAGAAGGAATTGTGCTACTGTTGTTAGCTGCCATCAAGTTGATTCTGACACATGTCACCCCCATGTGTTCTTGGCTGTAATCTTAACAGAAGCAGGAAGCCAGGTCATTTCTTCTACAGTACCACTGGATGGGTTCAAACCACCACTTTAGGTTAGCAGTCAAGTGCAAACGATTTGTGCCAACAACAGACATTTTATAAGGAGACACAAGGAGGAACAAAAACCTGAACAGAACAGGTTCAATGGAGAATAAGAAGCAATAACCCTTAGCCAAGCCAAGTGCCATCGAGTCGGCTCCGACTCATGGCGACCCTGGCAAGTGAACATTAGACAGAATTCTCAACAGTCTGCTATTAAGAGAAACAGAAAAGTAGAGTGGTAGCTAGAGGAACAGGAGTCAAGCAGGGGTTGTTTTTTAACAAGGTAAGCGAAATAACATGTTTGCATGCTGATGAGAACGATCTAGTAAAGAGGGAAAAATTGATGCTGCTACAGAGAAGAGAGAGTATGGGGGAGTCCCTTCCCAGAGTTAAGCAAATAGAAATAGGATCCAGTGTACCAGCAGAAGGCTGGCCTTTGTTAAAAGCACACATTTCAGCCACAGAACAGGAGAGAAGACCCATTATGTGGACACAAATGCAAGCAAAAATTGTCTTCTAATTATTTCTCTTTACTAAGCACAACAAGAAGCAAAGTCCTTACTTACGGGTGAAAATGGAAAAGAAAGTGCTGCAGAGTTGAGGAAAGAGGAGAGAGTAAAAGGCATCAACCATCTAGGATAGCAAAACCAAGGACTGACCAAGGAAGTAGATCTTGATAACCCGGCAGCACTAAAGGGCCATGCCTTAGTCATCTGGTGCTGGTATAACAGAAATACCACAAGTGCATGGCTTTAAAAAGAGAAATTTACTTTCTCATGGAAAAGCAGGCTAAAAGTTCAAATTCAGGTCATCAGCTCCAGAGGCACGCTTTCTCTGTTGGCTGAATCTTTCCCTGGAATGAGAGCTTCTGAGGCACAGAGACCCAGGTCCCTTCACACTCTTGCTCTCAGCACTGCTTTCTTGGTGGCACGATGTTCCCAACTCTCTCTGCTAGCTTTTCTTTTATAACTCAAGAGACTATCTTAAGGCACAATACAGTCTTACACACTGAGTCTTGACCGGCCAATACAACTGCCACACATTCTCCCTGCAGAGTTACAACTTGGAGGAACATCATGGAATACCAAGAATCATAGCTTCGGCCAACCTTCTACACATATTTTTGGAAGGACATAATTCAATGCATGACGGTCCATTTGAGATTTAAAAATCAATTGCCGTTGATTCAATTCAAACTTATAGCAACCCTACAGATCAGAGTTGAACTGTCCTATAGGGTTTTCAAGGCTGTGATGTTTATGAAGGCAAACTGCCACACCTTTCTCCCACAGAGCAGGACCTTTTGGTTAGCAGTGCAGCAATTAACCGCTCACTGTACCAGGAAGGCTCCTGTCATTTAAGATTAGCAATCACGAAATTAAACTGAAAATAGTCAGTTTAGCCATATTTTTTTCTCCTGTCACATTAAGTGGCCCAACACATCTACAGAGGTAGACAGTTGAGTTTAATCAGGTTTTCCAGATGAGTCCCACAAAGCCAGAGATGCATAAGAAAATTATGGCAGATAAGTGGCTGACTATATGAAGAAATTTTAAGTCTGATTATATGAAAGAATGTAAGTTAAGAATAAGTGGAGTAAGCACATGAGAAAGGTGAGAGCAACAGCAAAGAAAAAAAGAAAAAAAAGAGGTAGGGTTACTGGATTTTAAGTTCAGGTGGGGTGGAAGATTACTGGAGTCATGATAACAAAGACTGAGTTAGAAAGACAGAAATTGGAGAGTGGGATGCTTAACAATGAGGCAAAGAAGTGTTGCGGTCACTGGTAATGGCAAAGTTTCAAACCAATTTTCAAACATTTTAGTCTCAGAACGTTCCCTGGATTGAATTATGTCCCCCCAAAATAGGTGTCAACTTGGCTAGGCCTTAATTCCCAGTATTGTGCAGTTGTCCTCCCTTTGTGATCAGCTGTAGTTACACTCCACTTTGTGATGTGTTATAAATCCTAATCTCTCCCTATGGTTACAATCCTATTTGTGTTTCTTATGTTAATGAGGCAGGATCAGATTATGTTTATCATGCTAATGAGCCAAGCTTCAGGCAGAGGGGGGTATCTTGAGTCAATCTCTTTATAGATATAAAAAAAATTAAGCTAACAACCAAGAAAAGCAGAGACTGGGGAAGAGATAGGACAAGTCACATGAAGACTGCTCAGAAGCAGAAGTTCAAAGAGACAAGAACTCTGAATTCAAATTTCTAGCCTTCTAAACTGTGCGAAAATTAATTTGGAAATACTAGTGGTGTAGCAGTTAGGTGCTACATCTACTAACTAGCAGGCAGTTGAAATCTGGTAGGTGCTCCTTGGAAACTCTATGGGGAAGTTCTACTCTGACCAACAGACTTACTCACTATGAGTCAGGATCAACTCAACAGAAACGGCTTTGACTCTGGGATTTTTAGCCTTCCAAACTGTGAGAAAATAAATTTGTTAAAGACACTCACATCTGGTATTTCTGTTATAGCAGAATAAAATAATTAAGAATTTGGTACTAGGAGTAGGGTGCTGCTCTAACAGAAACCTAAAATGTGGAAGTGGTTTTGGAATTGGGTAATGGGTAGAGGCTGGAAGAGTTTTAAGGTGCTTTAATATAAAAGCCTAAATTGCCTTGATGAGATCACTGGTGGAATTATGGACATCAAAAGGAATTCTGATGAGGGCTCAGAAGGAAGTGAACTATAGAGAAAGTGTCTCATGTCTTGGAGAATACATACAATGCTAGCAACAGAATGTTGCACGAAATATGGATAGTCAAAGTGCTTCTGGTGAGCCTTTAAAAGAAAAACGATGAACATGTGGTTGGATAATGGAAAAGGGTGATGCTTTTTATGCAGTGGCAAAGAACTTTTTCTGATTATGTTCAAATGTCTAGTGGAAGACAGAAATTACAAGCGGTGAACTTGGGTATCTACTGATGAGATTTCTAAGCAAGATTTTAAAGGGGTCATGTGGTTTCTAAATGCCACTTAGAGTAAAATGACAGACGAGCTTACAATAAACTGTGCAAAACGAAAACAGAACTTAAAAGATTTTGAAAATTCTGTTGCACAGGCTAAGGACAGGTGTCCTCAAATGCTCACCAAGGAAGTGGCTACGCGATCTTTTGTTAAGGAGATTAAGCCTGTGATTGACGGATCTAACCCACTATCCCAGCAGAAAACCCATCAGCTTAGAATGTAAGTGACAGAGAAAGAACTAAAGGAAAGAACACTGTCTGCTTCTTGGAATACCTTTCCTCCAGGGTGTGTGAGAGAAAACGATGGCCACCTGACAGAGTGGGAAAGGACGCACACTTTGAGAAACGCCAGTCTAAGACATGGCTGTGGGATGAGCAGCTGAAGCACAGGGGTGGGTATCACAATTAAAAGAGAGAACAGAGCTCTGAGAAGCCTTAAGAAGCTGTATGGACAATTTATATGCATACTGAAATCACCAATAACTACAACTGAAATTAGTATTGAAGCAAACACTGGAGAGCCAGGAGTTCAAGTGACTATAAAAAAGGAGAAACAGTGGGCTTCCCGGCTCACAGAGTGAGAAAGCTGAGTGCCTTCAGGCAGAGACTGGGGACCAGGGAAAAGTTTATGCCTAACCCATGAATTTAGGACTTGACAGCTTCCAAACCCTCAAGAGCCATTTCCTTTATATGGTCCAGGGATTCTGTGGGATGTTGCAAGAAATTAGGGAAACCAAAGACAGGAAGGAGAGTACTGATGCAAGCAGTAGTTGACATTAGAGATGATGGAGTGGTAGAGCAGTTTGGAAAAACTTAGACATTTGGGACATCTTTAACCTCTGCCTCATAGGAGCCAGCGTTCTGCTGATCCTTATAAAAGAAACTACTTGTTTCGGGCCATATAACATCTTTCCAGTTACTACTGTTGTGTAGCAAATTACCCCCAAATCGAGCAGCTTTAAGCAGCATCTTTTTATGCTCATGGAGTCTAACGGTCAGGGTGTGCGTGGCCCCAACTCTGAAGACTCAAACGCTAGGCTGACTCAACATCTGGGGGCTAAAGTCATTTAAAGGCTCATTCACTTACATGTCTTGTGCCTGGGCTGGATGACCACCAATCCGAGCACCTGCACACAGCCTCTCCACGTGGCTTAGTTTCCTCACAAGACAGTGGTACCAAAGAGTAGTCAGAGGTAGGAGAGCCACATGGTGGCTCAGGGCACCAAAATGAAGTGTTGAGGTCAACGAAAGAGAAGTTGCATCACCTTTTTATATCCCAACCTCCGAAGTCACACTGTCACTTCCATAACACTGACACTGGTTAACCCAGTAACCAGCCTGTCCAGACTCCAGTGGAGAGGGCACAATCCTCAATGGCCAAATTGTGTAATCCTGGGGCCGTATTTTAGAACCATCCTAGCTTCTTTTGATCAAAGGAGATGTTTCCAGACCTAGAGGACAATATTTACAGAAACACTGTAGAAACCACTGATTGAACATCTGTTCTTGCCCTTTCTGCATTTTCAGTACAATGACTGGGGGCCGGACTCAGGAGTTTGACTAAGGGTAGTCTTCGAATGCAGAGCCCAAATCAAAAAGTTACCCAATAATTGCTTATGATTGCTGGTTAACAGCTCAGGGCTACCATTCAAGCTCTTGCATGTGATTTGGGATTTCAGTTCACTAGCAAAGGCACATGAGATGACCTCTTGGCCAACACAGTACTATAGAAGTCTGATTGTAGCCTGGCAAATTTTCATTTTCCTAACTAAAATTACAAGAAAGAAAGTGAAATAGTAACAAAGAAGGCAAATTTACACTGTCTTGTGCAAAAGATTTTCATTTAATGAAAATGTGTTATGCACAACTAGAAAATTACACATTTTAAAAGAAACATTTGAATTCATCTGAAAAAAAATCCAATTTTAAATGTCACTCTCATTTAATCAACAATCCTAACACTTCTAAAGAAGGCAAGGTAAAATTCTATGACTATCCTAGTTCCACTTGATGAGGATATTAGTGCTCTGCTCTCAGTCTATTTGAACGGAATTTGTGCATACCAGCAATGAGAGCTATATTTACCATTAGAAGGCACCAAGAAGAAAAAAACAGTCACCAATTACATACCAGAACAAACAACTATGCACCTACAATGTTACTACCTGAATGTTTACTTATTTTACTGCCTATGTTGTTCTATTTAGTTGTTAATGTACTAGCCAGAGTGAAAACTACACTCATTTTTTTCAAAAAAGGAATTGTACCTAAAAAAAGACATGAATCCTAGTAATTTATCTCTGCATCATATTTTCATATTGTCTGCTATAGTCAACAGTTGTGAAAATAAAAGAAATTAACACCAACTGTAAAAAGGTTTATTAATGCTAACCACTATTTATAGTGAAGTCTTGAATATATTCCATTATCTATTCTAAATATGTTTATACAAAACACAAAGCAGTAAAGCTTTAAAATACATCAATATCTAAAAGAAAATAATCACTGCAATTACACCACCAGACCATGAAAAGAAACATGGCAGTTCTTATAGTTACACATTTGCTTATGAAATATAAAGGGCAGATTTATAGGAAAACGACTAAGGGAGAATGGTTTGTATACACGTTAGACCAAATTTAGGTCAAATTTATTTGCTACCTTTAAGCTATGAGGTCTTCAGGGCCTCACACCTGTCTGTGCCAGTTCGAACCCCTGCTGAGAATCTGCATTGCCACCCCACATACACAGAATCAGATTTACATTTTAACAAGATCCTCAAGTGAGTGTCACATACAGTACTGAGAACCATATAGAGCAAACGAGAACCATTGCTCTACTAGCGGATCCCTGGTAGAACAGTGTTAGCACAGTGGTTTAACAGCTTGGCTACTACCCACCAGCCGATCCTTGGAATCCTATGGGACAGTTCTACTCTGTCTTATAGGGTTGCTAGGTGTCAGAACTGACTCAAAGGCAATGGGTTTGGTTTCTTGGTTTAGTGGTCCTCTCGACTGGTCCCAGCATTAGCATCACCTAGGAACTTATGAGAAATGAAAATTCTCAGTGGGGCCCAGAATTAGATGGAAGATCAATTGCCTCTGGCCTGTTTGACACATCTTGCCTCCTGCCTCCTTTCTTCTCTGAGGTTTAGACATTAAAGTGGGGTGCCCACCTAAAAATGAGACCAGGAGTCTTCTTTCCCCCAGTATCATTAATTCACCTTTCTGATCCTTATTCCTTCTAGTTTTAAGTTTTCAAATCACTTCAGATATCTGGGACAAGTGCAATCAGTAGAGAGAGAAAAATTAGGGAGGGGGCAAGGTGCGGAAGAGGAAAACTAGCTGACAAGTGTAGAAGAGGGAAGCTAAGCCCTGTGTATCTTGGAGGGAATCAAGGACCATCTGGTTAATGGCCCAATTCTGTAGTAGGAAGGCCTCTTATTTGTATGTGCTACAGTCAACGTGGCCCAGGAGTAACAGAGTAGCAACATCTCAAGAAGGTGTCTAAGGCAGGTAGAACCAAGGGCACCTCCCACAATCCCATAAACCCCCGTCAGGATTTGTGGGAAGCAATTAAGACTTTTTTGGCTCCCAGGAGTAATATAAAAATGCTGACAGGACTGGTACAGGAAGAAAGGTCTGGGCTTCAACAAGAGGGTCACCAACTACAAGGATCTTGTGACCAGACACACTGGCAAGGACCAAGAAGTCCAAATCAGCTGCCAGGATGACATACAAAAGCCCAAATGGGAACAGTCACATATTACTGGATACCAGGGCACAACGCCCAGTCACCACTGGTTGCCAAGCTCTGAAGCAGTGGATTCACTGAGGGTCACACAGTGCCCTTCCCCAGGACACTATCCTGGGGACAAAAAAGGAAGACGTTCATGAAAAATCAGAGAAGCCACCAAGCAAGAATAAAGGATGTTATGCGTTAATGATGTGTTCATTCACAGAGAAAACACGTGACATCATGCTGTTAAAACCAAAGTTCTACAGGAGTTCAATTGGACCAAAAAATGATGGCATTCTGTCTCACAGTACTATAGTCACATGGCAAAAAGAGAGTTTAGGCAAACAATATCAAATCACATGAAATTAGTGCTGTTCATTTTAAACGCTATTGCTTTTGTGTTGAAGTTCTGTTTGTATTTCATCTATAAAATCCTTTTTCTTGCACGAGGGCTATGAGCGTCAGGAGTTTCCATCTAATTTTGCGTTAGTACATATTTAAGTAATATAATAAAAATAAATGGAATCGGCAGTGAAGATTGTCAAGAAACATTTTCTCCCCTTGAAGGGGTTCCATTATGGTTTCAATTCGAGAAATGACAGCTTCTGGGTATTGGAGTGAGGTCAGAAGTCTGGGCTGGAGACAAGCAGAAACCAGGCAGGGAGCAACAAGGTCCACTTAGCATGTGAGCTGAAGAATTCCCAACTACAGCCTGGAAAAGAGGCTGCCTCTGGGAACTGTGCAGCATTGCATGGTTTGTAATTTAGTTGCAATACCTCAGTTACGCTGTTATAAACTAGAGTCTGGGGGAAGGGAGGGGAGAAGGATTCCAGCGCCCTTGAACTTCATTTCAGAAGAATAAGAATTAAGATGTTTTTTCATGAAAATTTCCAGTATGTGAAATAGAGTCTATGCAAATAACACTCCCATCCTACGATGGCCTGCTAACAGACAGTTGTACTTTATGACTCTACCCAACCTTCACTCTTCAGTCTTCAGTCTTTCAAAAACTCTTCCCCCTTGTAATGTAGCAATAATGTCTCCCACTTAACACCACCCCAGGCAGTCACTAGGCCAAGAACACCTAACCTTATAGCTGAGACAACCACTCTTAGGAAGAGTAGTCTACACCAAGACCAAATAGCCAAAACGCCAGAGAAAGGGCTTCAAGCAGGTTTCCTAATTTTGACTCAAGTGTAAGAAATACATTAATACTTTATTCAAGCATAAAAGATTTTGTTGTTCTAAGAAAACTATAATAAAAACACACCTAAGAAGATTCTATTACTAGGGAAGTTATTTCGTAAGTACCATTTTTCTCTTTCAGTTTAAAATAAATCACTTAAAATTCCAAATTAGTTTTAGAATATAAATGTACAGGGCAATAATTATTTTGCCTTTAGAATTAGGCAGTGGAGGAATCTTTTATAATTAAAAAACTTGTGCACACTAAATTATCATCATGGCCAGTCTGGTAAGAAATCATTTTAGTGCTTCTCCATGTTTACATTATTCTCTCAGATTATGTTTATTTTTTTCCCTTAGATTTGTTTTGGGTAAAGAAAAGTAGTATGTAGGAGAACACCAGATTCTGAATGAAGACACTAACTCTAATCAGTACTTGAACCAGAGACCCACCTTCCTCATCTTTCCTAGTCACCAAGGCCCCCTACTCAGTCAGCATCAGTGCATGACCTGGAACAGGGCAGTAGCCTCCTACCCGACCCCCAGCCCCTACAGTTCCTCTCTTCCAAACTTTCCTCAATGCTGGCAGGGTGATCTTTCTAAAATGCAAATCTAATACTGTAACTCCTCTGTTGGAGGTCCTTCAATAACTGCTCATCACCTAATGGATACAGTTTGAATGCTTTAACCTGCCATGTAAAGCTCTTCAGAATCTAGCCCTCTCTAGCTCATCTTCCTCCTTTCAGATTTACCCACGTAATGGGATACCATATGCATATTCATATTCTACATTCTAGCCCGTTAACAAGCCAGTAGTGGTTCCCAGAATATTTCATTCCACAATGCTTTGGAACACACCATGCCCCGCTCCTTCATTACCCCACTCCCCAGTCTTTCCCCCATCTCCTCACAACCTTCTAAATTCCTTTCTTTCCTTCAAATCTTTTAACTTTCTCTGTGCCACCTATTCTGATGGATGGCACCAGAAGCTTCCTTCCTCCCCTTACCTTCAGCACAGTGACCTCCTCTTCTCTGCTCCCCTCCCATTTATCCATACTGGAGTAGAGAGGCAGGACTGGAGCTCTCATATACATAACTCTACAGCTATACTTAATTTCCTTTGAAATATGAACCATGATTTTCTCATCCCCAACACCTATCATGGCAATCAGTACTCATAAAATTTTCCTAAATGTATGAAACGCGGCATGGAAACATTTCCCTCTGCAATGGAGCAGCTTCGTCATCATGAGAGAGTTACAGCAAACTACATATCAACATGCCTGGCCTTGCAAGTTTCTGTTTATCAGTATAGCTTTTCACAAATCTCTGGACATTTCTTTTCACTAGTTTATGAGATTTTTCAAAAAATAAAAATTTAAGTTTAATGATCAGGACACACTGAGACGTCACGTTTATAGATCTAGATCAAGATACCATAAAAAATAATAACTCAAATTACCATCATTGAGCCCTGAACTATATGCAAGGTACTTTCAAAACTTCTCTACGTTTGTTAATTTCATTTAATCCTTACAAAAACTCAATGATGTAGATGTTATTTGTCCCCATCTTAAAGGAAGCAAATGCATTAAGAAGGTAAAATGCCACAGAGCTAGTAAGTGCCTGAGTAGATTTAAACGCAATGCTGCTTGACTTCAAGTCAAGCTGTAAAGGGGTGCTGTGTGGGCACCAAGGAATCCACACCCAAAACATAAACCTGTGCTTCTCCGCATTCAACTCAACACCACCTGATCTGGTGCTTACATTTTAATGAAATGAAAGGTAGTAAGAAATTAGATATGTTGTAATTCTCAGACATCTTCAAAACTTTTCCATAAAACTGACAGCACCTTCTGGCCACTGGCATGTTTGAACAAGAATGCTTCTTGAATAAGGAAACTTGTATTGATAATTTTTTATATTTATACTTAATTAAACCTGTGGAGTTTAACAAGAAATAAAACTTCAGTAACAGCTAAAGCAAGAGATTTTAAATCTCGCTTTTGGCTTTGTGTTTGAATGACCCATGTTGCTGTGGCTCTTCTAATGGAACTGAAAACAAGCCAATCAAATCCTGAAGGCTTTAAACACTGTGCAATCATAGAGCATTTAATGTAAGTTTAAAAATCCATAGCATTCCATTCTCAATGTCTTTACTAACATAAGCTGATATTTCTTTTTGGCCACAAAAGAAGCCAATCCAGTTGTTGCTGAAGAAAGCACTGTCTTAAGCTCCTCTGTTTGGCCACAAAGCCATGTGAAAGGTAGCCAGACTGAATTCAGATGGATGGCTTTAATTAAATGAAATCACAGCAAAAGTGCATATGCACAATGACTATTAATAATATAGCACTTTCCTGCTTCATCACAGTAAGGAAGAACACCCAATTCTTGTTCATTCTTCACGGCAAACATTGCTTGAAAAAAAGAAAAACTATCTAATTTTTGTCAAGCCAGTTGCTGAAATGCCTTTGTTTATTTAAGTTTGGTCAAATAATTCTGCTCAAAAATGTTGTGGGTTTCAAACTGTTACTCTTTCAGTTATTATACCTATCTAGCAAAAGCTGTTGTCTAACTCCCAAAATATACTTTGGAAGCATTTCCCCAGTGCATGTAACTAAAGGACTCTTCTGAGGAATTCTTAACAAACGATTTAGTGGCCATATGTTAAAATTCTGTCAAAAAAAAAGTGTCTTAATTTTGACAGAATGCTAAAAACTTCATCTCAGGAAGTGTATCTAACTTCTTTTTTAAATTGTCTCCTTAAAATCTGACGTTCTAAATCTTAGCTCTAAAACTTTAGGCAAATTTATTAGTTCTCTGACCCTCAGTTTCTCCATCTAACAATGCAAACAATAATGCCTGCCTCACGGGCACAAGTAATGCATGTGAGTCTTCTTCCAACAGTGCCTGACACACCACAGACTCTCGATAGGTATGGGTTTCTTCCTTCTCTCCACTATTCCCCATCAAAACCCAAATTTCAAATTGGAGTTCTTGTTAAGCAAGTTGTGGGGGAGATCCTACCCCACTGGGTCTCTTCGTGATGTGGAAAATGATCAAATACAATCAAGATAAAACCCAATCAAAACCCGCTGGGGCTAAATCAACTCTGACTTGTAACGGTACACTCCTTAAATTCCCTGTGCTTTCTCACATCTTTTTTTAAAGTAAATTCTTCATATCTAAAGATATGCAAATATTGTCATCTGCCAAAATATACACAAAACTCCAGATATTGTAATTCTTACAATGACAGCCCAAAGGGAAGTTCATGGACTCACTTGCAGACCTCCAAAACCTAGAAGAATATAAATGTGTGGGGCATGAAAGACATACAAGACACGTACGTTTTCCTATAGTGAACATGTATGCTAATATGAGATGCACTTATCACATCTTTGTAAGATAATATTAAGTGTAAATTTAGAGAAAATAATATTTTTCTGTTCCTCCAGTAATAAAAAATTTAAGAAGTAGGTTTGAATAGTATATGTATACATATTATACATACATACATATACACACACATTTATGTGTGTGTATATATGCATGTATCTTCCTGAGCAGTACATCTGATTATACATCCTCACTACACCACAATTTTAAACTTCAATTAACATTTGCTAACCAAAACCACACAACTGGGAAGGAAAGTTACAGGCAATAAAAAGGCACCTATCCCTTTACACTGAAATTTTCTTCTACAACTATATCCTTATGATGCGTGGTCAGCTAATAAACAAACATAAAACAACCAATAAATTAATTTTAAATATTTAATTAATCCAATTTGATTCAAAGGCATATTAAATAGAAGTCAGCACCATCTCTCGTCTCCTAAAACATTTATGCAAAAGTATATTACATTGCTTCTACATGGATTGGGTTTAGCAACTCGGGCAGAAAATTGTGGGGAGGACAGAGAAATGTGCCCTGAATTTTAATAGTATGTCATCATACATGTGTGACTCTTAACATGTCATTTTGGAAGTCAGTGCATTTACTGCAACAACCCATATGTTACGAATTCTCTGCTCAGCACTGAGTACAGCAGCAAGAGCTCACTCAATGTAATCTTGACAAAGGCCTTCAAGATGAACCCAAGTTATGAATGGTGTGTATATTTGGCATAAAGCTATATATCAGCCAAATCTCTCTTTCATATGTGACAAAACCAATAAAGTTTGATTCTTCAATCTTTAAGTTAAGATTAGCATTTTTAAAAGAACAATGCTAAGAAATACACTTGTTCAAATATATGATCCTTAAAGACCCAGCATCTTATACTTATTTCTGCTAAGCTCAGGAAAATAAGTAAAATCTACATGAAAAAAATGTTATGCTACAGTAATCTCCATAATGGGTTTTAGAATACTTAAAATGTGAATTGGGAGGGTGGTGGAAATAACAATGATTATATGAGAAGACCCAACTTCAGAATTTGTCAGATAGTATAAATTGACCTTTTGGTTAAAGTTATCCTCAGATAAAATTAAAAATGTATTTATTTCTTCTGTGGTCACAATTTCCTTGATCAACCTAAAACTTTAATTTTTCTGTTTATGTTTAATAAAGACCTAATTCAACATTATTTGAATCATTTTGAGTCACTTTTGAGTTATAAGGCAAAAGGTATACATAATCCAATTTCAAATGCAAATAGAAAACACTGCCCATCAGTTTCAATACAATTGCTCCGAAATAACACACCAAATGCAAGCATGTCCTCAGAAATATGCATTAACAGTCATGTAAGCAGTTTAGCACATTTAAATATATATGTAAACATTTATATACTATATATACAGACACACACATAACAACAACACACATAACAAGACACATACACTCTTGAACTACAAACACTAGGTAAGCAAGAAAGTTTCAAAAAAAAAAGTGTGCACCTTCAACGAAGCAAGATCTCAAAAAGGAATGTCACAACGAAACAAAACATTCCACTTGCTTAGAAAAGTATCTCGTAATATAAGCAAGAAGAACCCTTTAAAGTGAAAAAAAAAAAACACCAAATAACATATGTTCCCTGTTTGCTCCATTTGAAAGAGATAAAGCATAATACTCAACTTTCAGATTTTTATGTACTGGAGGAATTTACTGTTATCTCCACCAAGCAGATTAACAATCATCTTTCAGAGTTACCATATATTTCTAAAAGACATGTAAGTACATTCTGTCACAATCCAAAAATCTACCCATTTGAGCATTCCAATAAAATCTCGTGGAAGCACTGATTTTCTTTCTTTTTTTTTTTTTAAAGCAAACTGATGCATTTAATGCAGAGTGAACAGTGACACTCAGCTGACAGGACACTCCATGTCTGACAGAATGTTCACATTTAGTACTTTTACCTGGTTATAAATGATCAGTATCACTCTTTGCAACTTGTTAGACAGGCTTACTAAGGGAAGAAGCAGCAGTATTTCTACAGCAGGGGTGCCTTTCGAGTGGGTAAACTATTAAGGTCACCTACCAGAAAGTGCTGGAAAATCAATGCAACATATTTAATAAGGAGGCAGTTAAAAAGGGATGGATTCCCTGAGTCATTAAACAGGATCTCAACCAAAGACAGGTTGTGCCACCTAGAGAAAAACTGGAAATCAACACTGGCGCCTCAACAGTAAAGCCTGAAACTTTTGACATGCCCTGTGGCCAAGCCACCATCCATACCATCATCAAAGCTGCTGGTCCAAGCTCTCCCGACAATCCTTGCCTTCTTCACACAACAGACTGGCCTCCTTCTGCTTTCCTCACCCACCTACCCTTAAAACAACAATTTAACCTCAGCACCGACTGTTGCCACAATCCAAGCAGACCCTGCATCCTGAAACCCATCCAATTCTAATGCATTTTCCTGGAAGCCAAGGAAGGCCAGGGTGGGAGGAACAGGGGAATAAACTGAGGGACCTAGCCTGCTAGGGCCCCTCCGGATGCCAGCAGGCCACGGCATACACTCTCCTAGCCCCCACGGGGCCTGTATAGGAAATTCTGCTGCACTCAGTACATCATATCCAGGTTACCTAGCTGAACTCCCTGGCCAATCTCTGCACAATCTAAACACCATAAGATGGCCTCAACAGAACCAAACCGTAAGGCGCAAAAGGCCTTCAACTTTCCTTAATCACTTAAAAGCAACGTGTCAAGAACACTTGTCACGCTGAAGCACAAAAGGTCTGCAAGCGACCTGGCCTGAAGAGCAGGCTTTTATAAATAAAATAGACAGTAATTATGAAAAGTCCGCAGTCCTGCGGTATTAACTTGACAGCGGGGACTGCGCTGAGGCATAACTCATCTGCCAAGCAGTACTGCCAGCCCCAGACCCTCAGCCAAGAGACAACCTTACCCTCTTCCCCGCCTCCTCCAGAGACCTGCGGCAGCGCCCCCTTCCCGTCCCCACGCTCTTCTTCCTCCTCCTCCTTCACGAATTTCCAGCAACTTTAGGCTGGGCAGCACCATGGCAGCCCAGCCACAGGCGGAGACCGGGAAGGTGGCGGCGGGAGGTGGACCGAAGTTTGAAGTCAACTTGGGAAAGACTGCAGGACCCCCCACCAACTACCCCAGCACCCACCCACAGACAGTCGCTCGGGGGCTCCACGTGCAAGTTGGCCCTGGAGAAGGTAGAGTTTCCCCTGAGTGCACGCCCAAAAATCTTTCCCCAAGCGAAAAGTTCCTTGCAGCAGCACCCTTCCTCCTGCCCCCTCCCCGCCCCACCATAAATAAATAAATAAATAAGCGGCCCGGAGTTCGCCAGACGCCACCCAGATTCGCCTGCGGCCCCACAGGGCGCGGCGCCCCTCCCCCGTCCGCCAGCGCACAGGTCGGGCAGGAGCCGGGGCGAGGGGGGGCCCGGGGGCGGGAGGCCCCCGGCCCGGACGGCCCCTTCCTTGCCTCTCCCGGTCCTGTCGCCTCACTCACCTCTCTCCTGCTCCTCCGCCTGCAAGCAGATGGGGATGTTCTTCTTCCAGCCGGGCATGGTGACTGTGGCCGGCGCTCGCTCTCGGGATCGCTCTTCCTCTCTCGCTCGTTCCCTTTCCCTGGGGCTCGCCGCTCCTCTTCGCTCGCCCTCCCGGGCCGGCCGCGGCGCGCTCGGGGCTCTTTAGCGGGGTTGGGGCGCCGAGGCGGCTCCCCAGCACATCGAGGTGGCGCCGCGCGCCGGGCGCTCGCCTCAAACTCGTGGGGGCTCGGGGCGCGGCGGCCGGGCCAGACCGGGCTGGAGGGTCTGCTGCGGCGGCTGTCGCGGTGTGGCCGGGAGGCCGGGCCCGGCCGGGGGCAGTGGCCTCGGGGAGGGCGGCTGGGCAGGGGGCTCGAGCAGGCCGAGAGCCGGGGACTGCGGAGTCCCCGTGAGGTGGGCGCCGGCGGGAGGAGTGGGCTTGCGCCGCCCCCTCTTTCCCCTCCTCCTCTTTCTCCTCCTTCTTCCCCTTCCTTGTCTCTCCGCCGCCAGCAGGTGGGACTCGGAGCTGCCGTCGCCTCACAAAGCTCCAGCGGCGGCAGGACTGAGGCTGCGGGCTCCCCGGGCGCCTCTCGGCGGAGCCTCCCTTGAGACGCGCGCGAGGCTGAGCGGGCACGAAGGGGGCGCGCGCGCTCACACCCTCCGCGCCCCGGGCGGCCAGCCTGCCAGGCGCGCCGGGCCCGCCAGGTACCGCGCTGGCACCGAGCCGCGGGTGCGGAGCCCACGTCGCGCCCCCACAGCAGCCACTCCCTCCTTCCTCAGAGCCAAACTGGCGGCTCCACCGGCTTAGGCAGCGACCTCGATGAAGTAGGGGGCAGTGTCCTTCCTTCTAGTCCCTCCTCCTGGCAGTTGTCCCCCCGCCCTGGCTGTCGCCCCCTCCTCCAAGTTAAGACTCGCAGCTATGGATTTGCTAAGTTCGCCCTCAACTAAGGGAAATAACAACTTTCGAGATGGTCAGCGCTGGTCCTAGGAAGAATGGCCGGGGCTGGGGGGGTGGGGGACCTGACTAAAGAACCTCTTGTTTTGAGTGATGCAAGGTGACAGTGGCTAAGACTGAATCGCTGTCTTCAAGTATAAGGAGGGTTTTATGATCAGCTTTTATGGTTAGTTTCTTCCGCTTGTCATAGGCTCATAGCATCAGAGAATGAAAAAGGGGGGAAGGGGAGCTTTACAGTACAGCCTGGAAGATTCTGCCTAGACAACAGGGAGCTTGCTTGTGGTTTGAAAAGGATAAATGATGAGAGGCGCTCCTGACAGCCTTCCGGAGGACGCTTAGCTACTGTGTGTCCTGAGGAAGTATGACATCCATCTACCTTGAGGCTGGGGGTCTGGATGCAGAATACAAGTGCCTTTCCCTCTTGGGTGTTTGAAATGGACTGAAGAATTTGTGGGCCACTGTGAGTGTGAATCGACTCCTTGGCAATAGGTTTTTTTTGGTTGTAGCAGTTGGGGGCCAACCACTGCACTGTGGTGACTTCTGTCCTGCAGTTTATTTTAGCCCCAGAAGGAACTGCAGTTTTCTCTCCCAAACTGAAGGCGCAGCTCATGCCACTCTCTTCTCTTGGAAACACTATAATACAGCTGGAGAAATACAATAACTACAGACACCGGAAAGATAGAATCTCCTTTTGTTTTTCTTGCCACCGCATAACCGGCCTTACCAGGCAGAGGTGTTCACTCCTGCTGCTGCCCTGTGGTTGGGTGGCCAAATGTCATTACAGATGGATCAGCCCCCAAAGACAAGTGGCTGGCTGTGCAAGCAGAGAGTGCCTGGCCCAGAATCCTCAATTGTGAAGGAACTAGAGAGCTAAGTCAAAGATAGAGCGTAACCAGCCTGGGGAGTTACCAGTAGAAATCCTGTCTGAGCGGCTCAAATCTTCTTTCCAGATTCTAAGCAGTAAAATCCAGAAAATCAATATAAATGCCACATCCATTGTGCTTAAATGGCCCAACTTACATCCTGAAATAAACAAGACTCCTTGGGTCGCTGTCTTGTTCTAACATTGTTTCAAGACCTGCTTAGTACCCACCTTGTGTGGATAAAGACACGTGTCATTTGATTCCCCCAAAGGGACAAGGCCAACTTTGCTGTGACTAGGGCAGCTGGTATATGTATACAGGCAAAGGCTTGGGTTTTGACGTGTAGAGATGACTGCTACAATAGTCATGCTTACTTTTTTTTTTTTTTCCAGTGGAGTTGGAATTGACAGCAGTGGATTTGGTTTGGGGATTATTGTATTTCATATGTGTGTGTTTATTGGAACAAACATAATTCTAGAAGACCTACAAACTAAACAACTGGTATTGATTGAACCAAACACATATGATTACATTGCAATAGCAGTGTAATTGTCCTGCCAAGATGAGTGACATTATAGTTGAAAGGAAGTTCTACCTCACAACTGTAAGCTCATTAATAGTGTTTTAACCCAAATAGATGAAGTCACTACTGTGTGTTAGACTCTAGTCTAAGAGATAGGGATACAAAAAGGAATTTAAGTTTAAATGGCACAAAACTGTTTGCATCAGACTGCTAATCTATAGCTTGACAGTTCAAAGCCACCCATAGTACTACAAGAAAAAAAAGCCTAATGGTCTGCTTCTATTAAGATTACATCCAAGAAAACCCTATGAAGCAGTAATAATAGGTCCTCCATGAGTCAGACTGTACTCAGTGGCAACTAACAACAATGGAAGATCAAAATAATTTTCATACATTCTCTTGTGTGACAATGATGAGATTATTTTACGGATTATACAATTACGCAAAGGCATTTAACTAGGTGGATCGTAACAAATTACGGATAACATTGCAGAGAATGGAAATTCTAGAAAACTTAATTGTGCTCATAGAAATCTGTATATGGATTAGAAGGTAGTCTTGTGAACAGAACAATGGGAAACCGCATGGTTTAAAGTCAGGAACTGTGTGTGTCAGGGTTGCATCCTTTCACTATACCTTTTCAATCTGTATGCTGGGCATATAATCCAAGAACCTGCCATATATGAAGAAGAACAAGGCATCAGGATTGGAGGAAGACTTATAAACAACTTGTTTCATGCAGATGACACTACCTTGCTTCCTGTAAGTGAAGCAGATTTGAAACACTGATGAAGATCAATGACCACAGCCTTCAGTATGGATTACACCTCAACATCAAGAAAACAAAAACCCTTATAACTGGACCAGTAAGCAACGTCATAATAAATGGAGAAATGATTTGAGATTGCCAAGGATTTCATTTTACATGGTTCCACAGCCAACCCCCATGGAAGCAGCAGTCTAGAAATTAAAAGATGCATTGCTTTGGGAAAATCTGCTGCAAAAGACCTCTTTAAAGTGTCGAAAAGTGAAAGTGTCACCTTGAACACTAAGGTGCACCTGACCCAAGCCATGGTATTTTCATTCACAACATATGCATGCAGAAGCTGGATAATGAATAAGGAAGACAGAAGAATGGATGCCTTTGAATTGTTCTGGTGATGGAGAAGAATGTTGAATGTACCACAGACTGCTGAAAGAACAAAGAGATCTGTTCTGGAAGAAGTACCACCAGAGTGCTCTTTGGAAGCCAGAATGGTGAGACTGCATCTTATGTGTGTTGAACATGTTGTCAGGAAGGGTCAGTCTCTGGAGAAGGACATCAGGCTTAGTAAAGTACAAGGTCAGCAAAAAAGAGGACCTTAAAGAGATGGATATTGACACAGTGGTTGCGATAAGGGGTTTTAGCATAAAAACGATTGTGAGCATGGCACAGGACCAGGCAGTATTTCTTTTTCTTGTTCATGGGCTCACTGAATTGGGAAGCAACTCAATGGCATCTAACAACAATACGACAGGTAAAGAACCTCTTTAAGGATTGGAGTCTGCCTCATAACAGTTACTGTCTAAACACTCGTTCAGCAATACCTGGTGCCTTGTATCATCTTTCTGTGTTACATCTGCATTATCAGCTAGGCTCTTGGTTCCAATTGAGAGGAAATATGACTTACAAGGCCAGGGACAGTAAGCATTAAATAAATGATGGTCAGTAGTGATGGTCTCTAACCTCCCTTGGGCTACTCCTACCACATTGCCCCAGGGAAACAGGCATTAATGAATCTTTTTTGATGAGGCTGTGGAGACCATTTGATAATGTCAAACCAGGAAAAACACTAAGTCATGTGAAACATAGTCTGATATATTTAATTCCATTGTCTGAAGCCATCTCATACTCAGAGCATTTATATATATATATATGTATATGTATATGTATATATATATAGGTGTGTGTAAATCTATTTCAAGGAAATTATAGGATGGTCAAGACCTGTGTGAAAAAATCTACCAGTCAGCAAGATATCTTTCACTTTTACTAAACTTGAAATTCAATGTCCTCTAAATACTACAACTTTGATTGCTATTATATTGACTTTCTAGACACCATTTCACTTATATTAAGAATTCACGGTCCTCAAAACTACCTCTGCTTCCACCAGACTGAGTCTAGTACAGCCAGATGGTGCCTGGCTACCACCACTGATTGCTCAGAGAGGGGTCACAATAGAGGGTCCCATAAAGAGCTGGAGAAAAATGTAGAACAAAATTCTAACTCAACAAAAACAAGGCCACTGACTTGACAGAGACTGGAGAAACCACAAGACTATGGCCCTCTAGACAACCTTTCAGCGCAGTAATGAAGTCACTCCTGAGGTTCACTTTTCAGCCAGAGATTAGACAGGCCTATGAAACAAAATGAGACTCAAGGACTACACCAGTCCAGGGGCAAGGATGAGAAGGCAGGAAGGGTCAGAATGGAAGTGGGTAGTGGGGAACCCAAGGTCATGAAGGGAGAGTTTTGACAAGTCATGGAGCCATTAACCAATGTCATGAGACAATGTGTGTACTATTTAATGAGAAATGAGTTTGTTCTATCTAAACGTTCATCTGAAGTACAATAAAAATCATGAATCCAAAAAAATAATAATTGTGGTCCTTTTCTGAAATCTTGAAATTTTTCCAAGTTTTTTGTGTGGGTGAATGGCTTCACAGCCTGGGTTTACCTGATTCAGTGTTTAGTTTGATTGTTTTACCTTCACAGAGCACCCAGCTGAGCACAGATGTTACAGGGCACACTGCTAAAGATGGCCTTCAGGTACTGCCTTTTCTGTTTGCAGTGCTCAGAAGATAGGGAAGATGAGATGTGTTCTCTTACTGCTGGTGCCTCTTTCACCTGGTAGAAGAGGGGGAAAAAAAAACAGCCATTAAAGACTAAAAATCTGTGTGATGGAGAGAAAGAATAGCTCTCCTTTCGTTTCCCTTGTGCTCTGATAGCTGAGCTTCCCAGTCCCACTCACAGAGCCTTCACTCTAACAGAGGATTATGATTTCTTGTGACTGGATTTTGAGAGTTTGAGGAGTCCCCCAGGAGATGTAAAATTCTAGCTGTTGTCTTGGATTTGCTCTGGGGCCTAAAAAAAATCCACAATGTATATATATATATATATATTTTTAATCATGAATTGACTTTTTAAGATCACAAATGCTGCATACTAAGCAGGCACCTGAATGTTTCTCTACTGCTACCAAAACCCAACGATTTTCTATTGCATGCGGTGAATTTGAAAACTCTTTTAACACCTGATATGCACTCCTAGTGGATCCCTTGGATTTGTTTAGAAGTTGTTAGCTGACTTTTAGTTGCAAAGCTCTCTTTGAGCATTTAAAATGAAAGAAGCTGCTTCCTTGTACAGTTTATCTAGGTGGGATAGGGAAAGAAGAGAACAGAAAGCAAGCAGAATGAATCCAAGTTGTTTTTACTTAAAAATCTTCAATTAGAAGAATGTAAGAGGAAATGGGAAACAAGGAAGAAGAAGCTAGCTATAACATGGATAATTTAAGTAGGGGCTGGGTATCAAAGGAAAAATGAAGTTCCTCTAAAAGTAATACTGGAATGTATTTAAAAATGGCAAAGCTGCAGGGCATGGAGGTTGGAGTCAGACCTATGTTCCATGCCTTGCTCTACCCCTTACTAGCTCTGTGGCCTGGGCTCTTTATTTAACTCACTAACCACATTTTTTCCAGTATTTAAAATGTAATACTGATACAGCAATGTCATGGTGAGGTTTAAATGAGCTAATATAGCCAGAAACTTAGCACAGTCCTGATATGTAGTTAATGGTAGCTGGAAAGAAAGAATCAATGCCTTAGTTTAAAAAAAAAGTTACACAGGAGAGACTTAAGATTCATGGTCTACAAATTTAAAAATACAATAACTCCTTAAAAATGTGTGGAAAATTTTGTATGTATATTTATACTCCACCCCCCAACTTCTGGGGAGAAAATCCATAGCTTTCATCAAGTTCTCAAAGGAATGCCTAGCCCAGTAAGAAGGTAGAAGTCCCTGATAAACATGAGATGAAGGCTCCATGAGTATCTAATTAAATTTTACCTTTGCTAAAGAAAGAAAAGCATTAATCCAAAAAGAGATTTACCTTCCTAGTAAAGTATTATGGTTACCAACACTAAAAAAGGAAGAGGACTTGAAGCATTTACTGATGAAGATCTATGACCACAGCATTCAGTAGGAATTATACCTCAACATAAAGAAAACAAAAATCTTCACAACTGGGCCAATAAGTAACATCACAAAAAACAGAAAAGGCCGAGGAGGTCAAAAATTTCACTTTATTTGGATCCACAATCAACACTTGTGGAAGCAACAGTCAAGAAATCAAAAGACACATTGCATTGGCCAAATCTGCTGCAAAAGACCTCTTTCAAGGGTTGAAAAGCAAAGATGTCATCTTGAAGACCAAGATATGCCTGACCTAAACCGTAATGTTTTCAATTGCCTGCTATACCTGTGAAAGCTGAGTGATGAATAAGGAAGACCAAAGAAGAATTGACACCTATGAACTGTAGTATTGGAGAAGAATATTGAAGATACCATGGATTGCCAAAAGAATGAACAAATCTATCTTGGAAGAAATACAACCAGAGTGCTCCATGGAAGCAAAGGTGGCAAAACTATGCCTCACATACTTTGGACATGTTGACAGGAAGGATCAGTCCGTGAAGAAGAAAGTCATGCTTGATAGTGAAAAAGAGGAAAACCATCAAAAAGATGGATTGACACAATGGGCTTAAGCGTAACAGTGATTGTGAGGATGATGCAGGACTGGGCAGTGTTCCCTTCTGTTGTATGTTGGGTCAGTCTGAGTCAGAACTCCCTCAATGGCACCTAACAGCACTCAAAAATATCCCTTATCTTTCCCTTAAATTTAAACTTTTCACAAAATCGTCTATACTGATGAGACTTAAATTTCCAACCAAAGTAGCTGCAGTTTCCTTCAGTAAAAGGAATTATCATTGGCATTTAAGGTACCTGAGATGAAAACCTGAAGAACCTCTTTACTCTATCCCAAATCTCCAATTGGTTACCGAGTTCTTTCTAATCAACTTTTGAAATAATTCTGGAATCTCTTGCCTTCCTCTCCATGAACATCATCCTGCCTAATTACACCCTTGTTATCTTTCTCTTGAACAGTCCTACTAATATCCTCCTGGTTTGGATCTTCGACCTCTCCTTGCTCCAAACCACATCACCTTCAACTTTGATATTGTGCCCCTTTTGAGTAAAATGCCAAATTGTCTTTCTGATGTGTTCAGTCTCCCAGTAACTCATACCTCACCCATCATGTCTTGTCTGTCTGCTCCACACACATACCTGCCCTGCCTCCATCCTTCCTTCATTGTACAGCCCTCCCAAAAATCCTAAAATCCTCTCTATCCTGTACTACCTCCATCCCCTAAACATATCATATGCTTACAAACTTGTATATCTTTGCTCGTTCAAACTAAAATAGAGTGCCTGCAGCTAAGAGAAGTTGCCTTACAACTAATATGTTCTGAAGTCAGAATTTGAACCGAGGAGTGGCGAGTTCTGAAGTTCATTATCTTTTGACCGTACCCTGAACTACCTGCTCTAAGAATGCTGCACCAACTTTCTTTTCTAGCCATTTTTTGGGACCCTCTCAAGTTCTAGCTCTGGATCTCCTTCCGCTCTGCACTACCATATCCCTTGCTTATATCGTTGTAACTAAGATGAATCACTGGTGGTGCAGTGCTTAAGCACTTGGTTGCTAATCGGAAAGTTGGTGGCTTGAACCCACCAGCCACTCTATGTGAGAAAAAGAGGGCAATCAGCATTCATAAAGCTTTCAGCCTTGGAAACCCTACGGGACAGTTCTACTGTATCCCATATGGCTGCTATGAGTCAGAAATGATTCAGTGGCAATGGGTTTGGTTTCTTTGGTTATAGCTTATCTACAAGCCTTATCTATGCTTATCTATGAGTCCTGTCTATATTCTAAGTTTCCATATGGAAGGATGTGTTCGGCAAGCAGATTCTGGAGTGAGATGGCCCAGGTTGAAATCCCAGGTTCTCCACTTACTGTGTGATCATGTAAAATTATTTCTTCCTGCCTTCATTTTCTTGTCTGTAGAATGGGGATAATAATAGAACCAATCTGATAGTGTGGTTGGGCAGTTTGAATGAGTCATTATGCCTTTATGAGCTATACCTGGCACATAGGGAGCATTCAGTAACTTTTAGATGTGATTATTATTATTACCATAAGTATGCGCCTTATGCTTCTTGGCATTGCCACCTCATAAACAGTGCATGCCCAATTAATGCTTGCTGAGAGGACAAATACTAACAGTAGTTTTTACCTCCTAAACAAATCTTCAGTGATTAGGAAGACCGAGGTCATAAATGTGCTGGTGATGGAAATTTTGTTGTTTTTTTTTCAGTAAGGCTTTAAAATACATAGAAAAGACACCTGTTAGGTCAGAATGGAGAACAATGACTTTATTGTTATAAATAAAAACAAAAATGATTGAATAGAGGAATAGATATAAATAAGCTTTCCATAAGGAAAATTAAATAGATGGTTTCTACTTTCATGACAAAAAGCTTCTAATAATGAATTCAGGTTTAGTCCTTTGAGTATCTAAAAAATTAGAACACTGACATCATTAAGGAACTGGCTTTGGAGGAAAAATTAAGGCAGCTACATCTAGTATAGATTATATAGTATAGTATAGATTGGCTAAGTAACAACTAAGCTGTCTTGGTTGAAGTTTATAGGGTCAGTAAAGGAGTAACTACTAAAAAGGAACAGGAATTACTTATCATTTTGGTAGGTGATAAAATAAAGGAAGAAAAGAAAGCCTAGATTATTCAAGAAGCAACTTAAACATACTGCTGATAAATAGTGAAAATCACTGGTTCGAAAACCCTGTGCCATCACATTCTCTACCGGAGAGCATACAGATTGATAATCATTTTGCAAAGCAGCTTGGTAATACAGTGAAAGCTGTGAGAGCCAGCAATGGGATGCCTTGTTTTTCCAAGTGTCTTAAGTTTTCCACATTTAACAGGGTGTCTTACCACTTTTATATCACTCGTTTTAATGGAAAGTAGTTTAGCTTTCCTTCTCTGACAGCTTTCTGCCTTACACAAGTTCCAGTATTGACAAGTTGTTCTGGATATAGGAAATGCACACCTTTTACCTAGCCATACTGTTTCTGGAAATCCTGCCTAAGGAAGTAGCAAAGAGGAGGATAAAACTTTATGCTCAAAGATGTTTATCACATCTTTATCTGTGGTGATAAAAATTGAAAGGGCCCTGTATGTCCAGTAGTAGGGGATTGTTTACCTAAGTTATGTTGACCATTGCAGAGCCTTTCGTTTACCATAAATTTAAAGGATAGCAGTAAATTATCAGGACAAAATTCAGTAAAAAGGAGGGATACATATTCTATGTCCCATAGATTTTAAGTGGCATAATTTTTTTATGTGTTTATATATCTCAAGTCAGAATGTTTATTGTAGTTTCATTGACTGTGTATGTATATTAAAACTTGCAGAAGAGGAACATCAGTTGAAGGCCAGTTCTGAAGCTAATAATGCTCTTTCAAGAAACACTGCAGCACCGATACCTAGCAGAGAGAGAGGAAGTCTGAGTGGGAAAACACAAACACTGAAGAGGCTGAATCATGTAGTGAATCAGAAGAGATGAAGTGTGAATGCAAAGTTTTAGTAATACCTAACCAACTAATTTTATTTAGTTATATTTATATAAGCCGTGCTAATATTTGATAATGCCTATGTTTAGAGGGAAAACCCTGGTGGCATAGTGATTAAGTGCTACAGTTGCTAACCAAAAGGTCAGCAATTCAAATCCACAAGATGCTCCTTGGAAACCCTATGGAACAGTTCTACTTTATTCTATAGGGTCCCTGTGAGTCAGAAGCAACACAACGGCAATGGATTTGGTTTTTATGTCTAGAGGACTTCTTTTAATAAGTATGAAATAATGATTCTAAGTGGTAAAGGGTGATTTCTTGGGTTTTTGGCAGAGTGTTTTGTTTTTTTCCTAAATAGTTCACAAAACAATGGTGTTGCTATAGAAGACCTAGATAGGGAGAAACTGTATGTACATAGACTATGAACAAAGTATTTTTAACGGGGGAGAAATATATCAAAATATGTTCTCTCTGGGAATTCACGTCATCTGTGGGCTTAGTTTTCCTATTTTTACACTTTTTAGTATCTTTCAGTTGTCATAAAAGCAATGTTACGTAGTTGATAGGACCTTTTTAATAGGTATGTTTTTTAAAAGTAGTGATGGAAACAAACGATTGAACGTAAGCTTTCTCTTTAAACTAGTCTGGAATTAGATTATTTATAAACAATTCTGGGCTACGAATGGAAATTTGGAAGTCTTAATTTTTTTTCTTATTTCAGCCAGCCTAATCATATTCAAAGCATATGAGTTTTCTAAAATTTTGCTATCCCCGCATGTAAGAAATGCACAGCAATGCTCACTTGCTTACTTCAGAGTAACAGTGAGTGAACATCTGGAGTGAAACAAATAGCTTACATCATAATTGCAGGGAGTCCCAGCAAAGAGTATGAACAAAGCATTCTGTGAAGACAAATCTCTCTCCCCTTTAACTTATCACTAAGCAACACTCATTTCCACTCTTGCTGTGGGGCCCAGACTGGCTAATCTATTGAAATCCTCGGGAATACTAACCTTGGATCAGTTTCCGTCTGATGTATCAGAAGATAAAAAATTGCCCCTGAGGGATCTGGAAGCCTATTTATTTTTATAACCTGCAAACTTTAGTCTCAGCATTGCACGCAAAATGCCTGGCACATATGTATTATGCATGGACGAGCATTTGTTTATATTCTCTTTGACTTTTTAAAATCTGTTCAATGAGCCTTTTTATTCCACACTTATTGTATATGAAGTTTCATTAAGATCCATGGATAGAGTCGCTTCTAGTTTATATTTACATTATTTAAGCACTACAAGTGATATTTGCTACTGGTTATGTAAATGGAAAATAACTCACAAGATTTATGATGTGATTTTCTTTCTTGCACTTGATGACTGGGTTGCCTCTTGATTTTTATTTATGTCCTGAATGATAATCAGTCCCTTCCATTTGCCCACCCACGCAGTTGCCTAAGCTTTAAGAAACTGTAGCTGGAAAAGAACATGGGGGAAGGAATAATTGCATTCAATTCAGAATGAGAAAACCCTCAGCTCCTCCTAGAATCTGTGAAGCTGGTAGGTCAGCTTCCAGAGAGAAATATCAACCTGCAAGAATTCCCAGGGCACAACTCAGAAGTTAACCTAACACTGCACTTTGCCGTCAGCCCCATGGGAAATTAGAAAAGACCTATTCTATGGAAATGCCTGTAAATGATTAACAGGCAGCCAAAAGATCTACTTTAAAATTGTAAAGAGCATTAGGCAAGATAAGCAACAAAAATATTATCATCATAACAAGGAGTAACGGAAGAGGAAAGAGAGTCACAAATAGAAGGAGGATGTGGAATGTGAGGCTAACTGCCTCCATGAACAACTGCCTTCTCTGCGTGATACCAGAAGTGGATGGTGTCTGGCCACCATCATCAGACGTTTTGATCAAACACTCTGTAGAAGAATCCATAATCAAGTGCTGGGAAACTGCAGAATAGAATTTCAAGTTCTCATGGAATCCAGAATTCTGGAGCCATGGAGGCTGGATAAACTCCTGAAACCAGTGCCATGAGGTAATCTTTAAAGCTTACAGCAAAAGTATTCCTTGAAGTCTCAAAACCAAACAACAGTTGAGGTTAACTAGTAAAGAATGTCACTTTAAGCATGAAATTCCTGTAAGAACTACTAGTGATCAAACTGACAACAAGAGCTGGAACTTTAGGGGGTGATGAGTTTATATTAATTTATATTAATGAAGGAGGAACAACCTCAAAAAGGTAGGATGCACAACATGAAGAATGTAATCGCTACCACTGCATTGTAGATGTAGATAATGTTGAACTGGTAAATATTCTGTGTATATTCTCACAACAACAACAGAAATAAGTTGGTTTTAAAAAAAAGACTGTGTACAGAGAGGCGGAGTCAAGATGGCGGACTAAGCACTGGTCTCCCTAAATCCCCCTGGAAACCAAGATAATCAAACAGAGCCTTCTGGTCACCTAGTGAGCCCCAGGACACAGCACAGGGCTGTTAATTTGGACTTCATACCACTGAATGAAGAACCCCCTCTCTTTCTCTGACTCCCACTCCTGGCTAGTCCTGGCTCTCACAGACTGAAGGTAACTCACCATGTTTACTTTTTTTTCTCTGTTTTGGCCAGCGGGCAGAGCTGGTTCTTGCCTATCAGCTAGTCTCAGACCCACTGCTGGTGGGATAGGCAGGCGAAATTGCCATATTCTGAGAGCCATGTTTAGGACTCAGTGCTTCTTGCAACATTTGGCCTGTCTTCTGCCTCTGCCACAGTGTAGTTTGTATGGAAGCAGCAGCGCCCTTGTACGGGACACCATCTTGGATGTGGAGATTTTAGCTGGACCTAATTCTTAGCCTGGGAGCCAGCCCCTACCTGCAGGAGAGCACTTTTATGATAGAAAAGCAGTAGTTTACACAGTGTCACCTACAGCTCGGGCCTGGCAACAGAGACTGAGGACTCACTGCATCTCAACACCTTTGGCCCCTCTTTCTGCCTCTGCCACAGGGTAGTGGGTACGGAAGCAGTGGCAACCTTGTGCAGGGCGCCATCTTAGATATGGTGGCTGCAGCTGGACCTAATTCTTAGCCTGGGAGCCAGCACCTGCCCACAGGAGAGCGCTTTTCTGCCATAAAAGCAGTAGTTTACACAGTGTCACCTACAGCTGTGGCCTGTCAGCAGAGGCCAACACGGCAGTGGCATTGCTGTATTTTGAACTAGTTCATGTTGTATCGGGTTGGATATAGAGGGGCTTACTTTGCCAATTGGGAAGAGGGGCCTCTACACCTGAAAACCTGACTGACTTGGGAAGTGGTAAGATACCTTTTATTTTTCATTTTAAGATGGCCTAGGGAAACATCTGCAGTCTATCCTCACAGTATCTCTCCCAGCCTTTATCGACTCACATGAAGCCCAGAAAGCAACAGACCCTTGAGAAAACAGTAAACATGAAATCACTCATGGCTTCAGAAGGCTCCCAAACTGAAACAACCAAGGAGCTTTCCAGATGAAGAAATTTTTCTGAAATTATCAGAAGGTGACTACAAAAGGATTATATACAGAGCCCTTCTAGACCTTATACAAAATGCAGTAGAGCAAAACGAAAAATTAAGCAAGCTGTTCAATCTGATGGAACACCAGTACTCTAAAACCAACAGATCAAGAACAAGACCAAAGACATAGAAAACTTCAATTCAAAGCCAAAAAAATAGAATGGAACAAATGGAAAAAAGAAACAAGAAAAATGAAGACGCATTAAGAAGCATGTGGGACTCTATTAAGAGGAACAACCTACGATTAATTGGAGTCCCTGAACCAGGCAAGACACCTGAGAACACAGAGAGTATTGTTGCTGAGCTGCTGACAGAAAACTTCAAAGAAATCATGAAGGAGGAGAATATAGATATCCAAGATGCATATCGAATGCCACTCAGTATAAATCTCAAAAAAAGACTCTAAGACATATTATAATCAAGCTTAACAAAATGAAACATAAGCAGACACTCTTAAAGGCAGCAAGACTCAAAGCAAAGCTAACATTCAAAGGGAAAACCTGTAGACTTTCATCAGATTTCTCAGCAGAAACCATGCTGACACAGAGACAGTGGCATGACACATTCAAAGCCTTGAAGGAGAAGAACGTCCAACCAAAAAATAAAAATGTGTACAGCCATCCTGAAATCTAACAGAAAACAGGTCAAATTGCATACTAGTCTTTCAATGACTGTATGTGAGAGAAAATGCCTCCTTCTTGTGAATGGATTATAATAGATGTAGGATGCTGAGAAAAGAAAATTATAAATGAAGAAGTGTCAAGAAAGTCAGCATCCCTAAATCCATTAAGTCATTCAGTGAAACTTACATTACAACCCAAGTTGTGGGGGGAGGGGGGGAAGCAGAAAAGCCTGAACAGGCCTGAACTGACACTCCATGAAATACCTCCTTGGGGTCACAAGATATTCTCATTCTTAAAACAGTGGATTTTACCAAGCAAGCAGCATCACTGACCTTCAGCAAAGTTCAGTCCATATTCTGCTAATGAAACTGAGACTACCATTATCCTCTGTATCGGTAATTTACTTCTACTTCTAACTCATTGCTCAGTTCCAGTTAATATTCTAGTGGTTTATTTTTATTAGTCACTTTACTTTAGAATGACCTCTTGCCTTTCAAATTCTGACTATTTAAAAAAAGAAAAAAGTTGCTATCAAGTCAGTTTTGAGTTAAGGTGCCTCCATGAGTGTTAGACTAGAACTCTGCTCAGTACAGTTCTTAATGTCTGCTTTTTTGGTAAGTGTGGATGCCCCGGTTGCCTAGTGGTTAAGTGCTATGGTTGGTAACCAAAAGTCTGCAGTTTGAATCCACTGGGTGCTCCTTACAAACTCTAGAGTGGTTCTACTGTGTCTTATAGGGTAGCTATGAGTTGAAATCAACTCGACGGCAGTGAGTTTGGTTTGGTTTGTGTTTTTTTTATAAGTAGACCAATCCCCAGGCCTTTCTTCCAAGGCACCTGCAAGTGAACTTGAGTGGCCAACTTTTCTCAGAAGGCTCCTTCCCACCAGGGCTATCTTTTTCTTCCAGTAAGCATCCACGATGTCACTTCAAGACACAGACCTTTTGTACTTCTTTCCTCCAATGCCAAATGGCACCTGTCCTGTTTGTAATCTCTGCTTTTTAAGTGAGTGATCATTAGTATGATAAAGCTAATCTCTGTGCAAGTAGAGTGTTTTTTTCCCTTTCTTTTTTTCTCCCTTCAAGGAATTTTTATCATGACCTTTAGAAAGGTGCATTAATGCAAAGAGGTGGTATTCATCATGGATATTTCAGGTAAGACATCAGATCTGCAGGAGAAATAGAATAGCTTCTTTGCTATCCCTCAGATCACAACAAACAGGAGTGATGTCACTGCTCATAAGGATAGTAGTTGACACATTTGACTATTTTATTATGAATGATTCAGCAACAGTTGTGGTCAGAGCTACTATGGACTCAGTCTTAGGTTAAACTAGAAAAATGCCATCAAGGCACCTTGCATTTTCCTGTCTATAATAAAGGTTAAAACATTTGAACTCCCTGTTTAACTAGCATATATTTACATTTTTCCTGCAATGATAAAAGAAAGATTTAGGGACTCTAACTGCTGCCATGTACAGCCAAAATGTCTGAAAAATTCATTAAAATAGCACTTTAATTTTGACAGAGTTGAACTACTGGGAAAATTAATTGATTGTTTCTCACTTAAGCTCTGGAGAAGTCATTAAGATTTTTATGGTTTATGGAAAATTGAGAATTGAAGTACACAAAAATCAATATGTTATCTGATGTTCAGAGAAAATGGCACTTCAGATGAAAGAAAGCATAAACAACTCCTCAAAGCTTTTTCCTTCTTTCTTCTGATTCAATGAGCAGATTTACACACAGCTTCTATATTTACTTGTATTCATATTCGTCAGTCAGATGTTTTCATTGTGATGGGCATTGTGAAGACAGCATAATGAGGTCTGAGAGATGAACCACTGTACTTTAGAATCTATTATTTTCTGGTAATTAAAGACAATTATTAAGAAGATGATACAAGAATATAAAATATATTTAAATAGGTCTGTGTATTTTGTAACAACCTTTAGCAAGAACTTTATAGTTGGGCTAACATGTTAAGGGAAATGGAAAGTACTTCAAATCATATATTTTATGTTTTTGTGCATTCCATAGAGAATCATCATGACCTGTGCAAATAATAGGAAGTGTATTGAATACTGACTGCTTGGGCCAGCAAGACTTAGGGGTCCATTCTACTGGATTAAATGAGTCTAAGAACACAGAAAGTGGAAGAACTGATAAGAGAAAAGATCATACAACTTTTCTGTACTTTAATTAGTCTTCTGAATATGTGTTCTCTAAAAACTTGGAGTGATTTATACTTACTTCGTTTTTGCAAACACCAAAAAGGGAGAGAGTTTTATTTGGGGATTTTCCAATAGAGCTGCTTCTGCATTTATCCATTTTCAGCACTCCATTCTAGAGAGAAAATGTTATTTTCTACTTTTCAATAACCATATTCATAGCTATTCCTTCCTCCTTAAGGGCCAACTGACCCTTCCCTTCCTGAGATAGCTAAAATCATTTCGAGATTTACCATCCTTCTGCACACTCATATCCACTGCAATCCATGGAATCATGGGATATGGTGGGTGACTACTGCTAGCGGTAAAAGAAGCCTCATCATAGAAGCACTACATTCTCAGTGTTGCCTTAAAGGTAGTAGGTTGGTTTCTTGTTTATCACTGGATTAGTGCAAACCAGATCTAATGAGAATTACCCTAGACCAGACACTTTTGAGATAATCAAGCAACTGCATGATAAAACAAGGTTGTATTCGTAAGTTAGCATTTGATACTTGACATTTTTCATGTTCATTTATCTATAGTTTCAGGTTTTTCCCAGTTGCATTTGTAATGGAAACCAGTAAGCCTTAAGGCATATGCCATGAATGGAGAAATTCTTGAAATCTTTTTATGTTGTATACTAAACTTCTTTCTTTAAATTTTTCAGTTTTACTAACAAAGTCTGTGGAAAAGTAATTAATTCATTAAGAAATAAGTGCCCACCCAAATCAGGGCAAGGTACCACTTCATCTCATAGTTGTCAGCTAGCCTTTCACCCTGTGTGCTGCCTCACGTGAGTGACTAATCCCAGCCTTCTTCTCCCACAATCCATTTATCCTCTTATGTGTTCTCATCTCATCTTTGAACATTTTCTAACAACTTGTTCATAAGAAGACTTTCAGTTGAATTGGAAGGCTAGCAATTTTTACTGATGGTTGCTCATAAGAACACAATTTATTAAGCTATATCTACTAAGAATTTGTTGCTCATGGTTATGCTATATTCTAGTTTTTTTTTTTTTTTTTGAGATACCAGAGAGGGGAAAAAAGAATTTTTTTTTTTTAAATCACTGTTCTTTTAAAGAGGGGAAATTGTTAACTGAAGTACAGATGAAGTGCTAGTAGAATTGTAGAACTGTTGTCTTCCATGTGGTAGGCCAGTACATCTCAAGCACACTCATCACCAGTGCAACAGTTGATGCTTGCAGTGCTGCTGTGATGCCAGACAGATTTCAGCAGACCTTCCAGCCTAAGATGGACTAAGAAGAAAGGCCTGGTGATCTCCTTCTGAAAATCAGCTAATGAAAACCGTATGGATCACAGTAGTTCAATCTGCAAGCCATCGTGGGGATGGCCCAGGACCAGGTAGAATTTCACTTCATTGTGTGTGGGGTCCCATGACTCAGGGTTCAACTGAATGGTAACTAACAGCAACAAAGTAATGATAAGACGAGAAGATTTAAATGTTAACTGTTTTTTCCACTTTATCTTTTCAGTGAACCCAATCATTTAACATAAGCACCAAGCAATGTTCTTTGTTGGGCTATAATTTTTTTTCTGCCTTTCAATTTAATCATACTGGCTGTTTAACCACTATGGTAGTGTAAGGGGCACCCATGGAGTGCAGATGCACTGGAGGACATTGTCAAAGGGGGTGACACCAAAATAACTGTCTGTATAATTTTGGGCAGTGTTTCAGCAGAAATTTATTACTTTTTTACAAAAATACCCCTGTAGTAAATGCTCCAGCCTCTTTGGAAAGCAATCTGGCACTTCCTTAAAAAAATGGATATAGATATACCAGTTGACCCAGTAATTCCACTACTTGGAATATATCTTACAGAATCAAGGCGTTTAACACCAATGTACACATGCACAAGAATGTTTATCGCAGCACAGTCCATGATAGCAAAAAGATGGAATCAACCCAGATGCCCAACAACAGAAGAATGGATAGGTAAACTATGGTATATATACTCAATGGAGCACTATGCAATGATAAAGAACAATGAGGATTCCAGGAAACATCTCATAACCTGGTTTCAACTGGAAGACATTATGTTGAGTGAAAGTAGTCAGAGACAAAAGGGCAAATATTGTATGAGACAGCTACGATAAGAACTCAAAAATAGGCTTATGTATAGAAAAAAGACTGACGTCTGCAAGAGAGGAGACAGAGGGAGGGTGAGGGGAGGAGGATTTAGATTAGATAGTGGGTAGAAATTTTGTTGGGTGAAATCGGTGACAGCACACATTAGAAACAAGAACAATATTAAGTGGACTTCAACATAACTTGAGTACTCCTCCCATTTAACCCAGTAATGCAAGGATGGAATAGCTGGGGCGGGGGGCAGGGGACCATGCTGTTAGGTGAAATCGAGTCCAATTGGCACAAATAGTGTATTGCTAAGAGGGCTCTCTGCACCCCACGTTGGTGAGTGGTATCTGGGGTCTTAAAAGCTGCCAGGCTGCCATCCAAAGGCACAGCAAATGGTCCCAACTCAGCAGGAGCAGATGCTCACCAAGGGCTAAAACGACAACCCAGAAGACAGACAGACCCACATGAGTGGATGCTTGCATCGACTTGGGACCGGAAGAACTGGATGGTGCCCGGACACCACCAGTGATAGCCACCATGGAGCTCACAAAGTTGAGTCTCAATGGCAACACAAGAATAAAAAGGGGTGCACCCTGAGATCTCCACTAAAAGACCGCAATTGATGGTCCAGCGGCTTCGGGGTTCCCCTGGGAACATGGCCCCTGGCCCTGATGCTGCCCTTGCCCATGGATCATAATGAAGGTCCACTCTTCAGACAGCAAGGGCTTGGACTTGGTGATGCAGAGTGCTATATATTAGGTGCACTTTCTGGCTCTTTGCATCTATGGGATATCATCTTGCTTACCTCTGACTGGAGGAAGGGGAGTGGGTAGAGAGGAAGGGAAAGGAGACTGTTGGGAGGATGAGACATGTATGGAGCAGAGAGGAATAGTGTGCTTTCGCTGGGTTGGGAGAGCAATGGAAGCTGCATATAGGTGGGCATGCAAATTTATATGGGAATGTAGATTTTCACTCAGTCATAATAAAAATAATTAAAATTAATTAATTAATTAAAAAAAATATCCCTGTAGTTAGTTACGACAAAGAAGTTTTTCATCAGCCCAGGTTTCATGTATCAGTGTTCCTGCAAAGTGAATAATCTATGCTAATTTACTTCCTGAACCTTCTACTTCTCTCTGGCCAGAGCTGTCATTATTGCCCAGTTACAATGGTGCTTTCAATCTCATGGTTCCATCTGCACTGCTCTTGTTTTTCTAGTAGTTGCTGATTTTGTCAAATTTTTTAAGTTTGAGCAACAATATTGTAAGTTAACATGCAAGGGGTGACATGACCCTCGATCTTTGGGTCAAGTCATGGTGTCCCTGGTGTCCGTGAAGTCTACACTAAAACACACATAGGGAATGTGTAACATTAACTTTATCAGCATCAGTCATGACATAATCAGAGACTGATCCATCCTGTTTTAACCACCTAACAATCATCTCAGCAGGTAAAAATTACCAGAAGATTATGGAGACAGAGGAAACCAGAACATTGAGCTGTCCTTCAAAAGACAGAACTACACAGAGGAATTTGGATTTGGAGAGGGTCCCTGGACAGACAACATGAGGAAATTGCCTGGCCATGGAATGGGCCAGAAGGTAATGCCAGAAAGAGCCCTTCAGAGACAAACTTCGTCTCTCAGAATTTTTTGAGATCAGCCCTACTGGTTTCTGAATGAAATCTTTATAAAATTTTCAGAGTCTGCAGTGGAAAAAACAAATATCATCAGCTACAATATTGCAGCATTTCCCTTTCAACTTTGGAGCTGTGTTTAATTCTGACAGGAGTATTGGTAGATTGAATTCTAATCTGATTGTAAAAAAAAAAAAATTGTGTTTACTGGGACCCCTATCTTGCTGAAAAACAGCAGTGTGATCTTTCTTGGTACACTCTGATGTGATTGACGAGAAGCCTTTGATTTCACGACCTTTGAAAGTATAGACAGCATCAAAGACTGAAAACCCTCCAACCCTCATGGGTGAAGAGATAAATTTAAGGAATGAAGAACAACTAACAGCTACCTCACTTTGCTCTCGTATTAAATACTTTTCCCCAGAACAACTCACCTTTTTTTTTTTTTTTAATTTGAAAAACTTGAAAGTCAGAAAACAGAAGCTTAAGTACAGAAGATTCACGTTAAATTTGTAAAGGTGGTAGAAAGAATAGCTTGGTCATTAACAGCATAGAATCACACAGAACTGGATTGGAATCCCAATCCATCACATAGTGTCTGTATGCACTGGAGTGCAACATTGCTGAGCTTCAGTTATCTTGTTTGTAAAATGGGAATAGTAATAGGACTTGCTTCATGGATCATAATCAATACTGCATAACTTAGCTGTTACTGATTTTTTAAAGTCTAATATATGATAGTACTAGTATTTCTGTGATGTAAAGATTTCACAGCACTGCAAAGAGAATTGTCATTCAAATTTTGAAACCAAGTGTAATCAAAGACTGTCTATAAGGTGTTTAGTGCTTTGACAAGTGCTTTTTTGAATCAAAAGAAATAGAAGCCTGTTCATTTCTCTTAAGTGCTTTACCTCATAGTTAAGAGAGATGACACTAAATGATTATGTAGCCAGTGGTATCAGGTATCAGAATCAACTCAGTGGCAACTGCTTTGGCTTTGTGGTGTTCCCCACCCACCACCACCACCGCCTTTGAAAGCATGTGCAGAATTAGTATATAAAACATTGTAGTATTTATTTAAAAGCTCAGTTTTGGTGTAAATTATTATGAAATCATATACCAAATAGCCGTGTAACAGTCCTTATTCTTCCAGTGCCTCAAAACAACCTTGTAAAGTATTAAAGTAGAGTAATCAGTGAAAAAAGTCAGTAGTTTTGTGACTTCCTTCATTGCACAGACTCATGGAAAGCCAGGGAACTGTCCTAACCTCTGCAGTGGTTCATATGTAGAGTTGTCCCACAGGTGTAATGAATCCAGACTCAAAATGTTGCTCTCATTTCCATGCTTGCTGTATTAATGAAATCCTCCTTGGTGGAGAATAAGCCACAGTGAGACTGAAAGTGGTAACTCTAGACAACAGAAGTTCAAATGTGCAACTGGGCTAAAAACCCCATCCTTGTAAAGTAGGCAACAGAAGCAGATGGTCCCTGCCTCTTTTCTTTCAAACTATATATTGCTACATGATGAAACTCAGTATCTATTTAGAAAGGATTATGAATACATCTAAAAAAAAAAAAAAAGAAAGAAAGAAAAACACTGTAGGGAGGGTCTTCCAGGCTTTACTGGCATTTAGGGACTGCCTCAGGTATCACACCACTGCTAAGAAAGGAAGGACAGGAGGTTATAGAGATGAGATGCTGGCACAGGCTTCCTTCTACAGAAGCATTTTCCTTCTTCCAAAATGAATGCTAGAACTGGCTGTTTCTGGGAGGTACCACCTGGGAGCTGTTTCATGGTTCAAAAGTTTGTTTACTGAGCTTTTCTTCTGATAATGATCTGAAAGTCAGTTTTGCTTTGGAATGAACGGCAAGTCTAACTTGATTTTTTTGTTATTGTAACTGTGCAGCAAGAGGGCAAAAATGACCCCATCACTGATCCATGAAGAAGCACAGAGTTATTCCCTTTACAGTGCCTACCCTCATCTCCAGTTTACAGTAACTTGTCAGAAGCAGGAAGGTGCAAACATTTGTTCACACATACACAGACACCACACACATACATACATATACACACACCATACACTACATACACACATACCTTATTTTATCTGTGTACGTAGTTTACCTCATTCCCTAAAAATAAAGCAGGGAGGGCCATTTGAAACTATCAAGAATTCTCATCTATATCACATCAGTCAATCTTTCCACAGCCTTTTTACTTTGATAAAAAGAGTAACAGTCTTTCTCAAGAGCAAATAATTTCTAGTGAATGGTAGCTTCTTTGGTTAAAACACTGTTGCCAGGTGGGAGCTGATCAAAGAGTTACTGGAGTCTTCAGAAGGAGTATGACTACACTAATAAGACATGTTTTCAAGTTTATTGGAATTAGTGCAACTAATTTTGTAGTCATGTCCTCTGTACCTTATTTAGATGTGGAAACTACTTCAAAATAATTGTCTAATATGCTTCAACATCCCCCATGGAACTCTTAAAGTACTATTATTATTTATATTATAATGACAATAACGAGGCTTCAGAAATTGAGTGTTACTGCATTTTGAATAGAACATTCAACATCTGTGGCTTAGTCTTCTGAAACATAATAGAATGACATACAAGATCTGACAATTAAGTTTGCCAACTTGCCACCACGCACTTACGCTGGCAGCACTGTACAGATAACTTGATAAGATTTCATAGCCTTGGTATTTCAGTGTCTGACAGCTGTGTTCGTGTCAACGTGTGGCAATATCTCGCTGAGTGGCATTCATTATTGTTGTTGTGTGTTTTTGTGTGCCACTGTGAGGATGCTGGAGCTTGAATTAGACCAACAAACAAACATTAAATTTCTTGTTATACTTGGCAAGAGTGGAAGTGAAATCAGGGCCATATTAGCCCAAGTTTATGGTGATAATGCCATGTAGAAAGTGGCAGTGCACAAATGGAATGAATGTTTTTCAGAGGGGAGAAAAAGCATCACTGATGAAGAGAGGTCAGGACAGCCAGAACTGATGAAAACATTGCAAAAATTCATCAAATGTGCATTAAAATCATCAGTTGACTATGAGAAGCTCAGCAAACTAAGTAAACATCAGTTGAGAAATGGTTAGGAAAATCTTAACTGAAAATCTTGGCATGAAAAAGATATGTGCAAAAAATGGTCCCGAAGGAGCTCACCAATGAACGAAAGCAAAGGAGAGTCCAAGTTTGCCAAGACCTTTTGGAGAAGCAAGATGATGTTTTGGGCTGTGTTATCACTGGTAACGAAACATGGGTGTACCAGTGTGACCCTGAAACATAGTGTCAAAGAGAACAATGGAAGCCAGCCAATTCTCCATGACCAAAAAAGTTCTATCAGTCCAAATCAGAAGTCAAAATGATGTTGCCAACCCTTTTTGATATCAGAGGGATTGTTTATTATGAATTTGTACCAACTGGACAGTTAACCAAGTTTATTATGTGAAAGTGCTGAAAAGACTACATGAAAAAGTTAGATGAAAATGACCTGAAGTTTTCACCAACAACTCATGGATCCTGCACCATGACGATGCTCTAGCTCACATGGCACAGTCTGTGAGGGAGTTTTTAGCCACTAAGCAAATAACTATTGCAACACCCATACTTCTCACCTGATCTGGCCTCCAATAACTTTTTTTTTATCTTTACCTGATAAAGGAAATATTGAAAAGAAGACACTTTGATGCCATTCAGCACATCCAGTGATAGCGCTGATGGCCATCCCAGAAAAAGAGTTCCACAATTGCTTTGAAGGGTGGACTAGGCACTGGCATCAGTGCATAGCTTCCTAAGGGGAGTACCTTGAAGGTGAACATAGTGATACTCAGCAATGAGGTACAGAGCACATTTCCTAGGATGAGTTCAAGAACTTAATTGTCAGATTTCATAGCTTTTGGTCCATTTAAGCTTGTCAGTGTTTATGCAGCATATCAAAATTATTTAAATATTAAAGCTACTGTAAGGTGGGAGAGCATATTAAGTCAAAATTTTGTACAAAGACTGCTCATGAAATTCTTCCATTTATATTTCATTCCCAGTCATCAGTACTTTAATGCTTACTGTGGTTTCATCTGGGAGTGAACACACACATAGGCACATACAAAATTTAAGACACAATAATGTCTTATTAAAACTGTTGTCCCAAATACATTCTTTTAAATAATATGTGCTGTGATTAAAATTTTGTTTCCAGATTTATATATGAATTCTATTGATGTTTGTCTAGTCTTCCCTAGAAGAACAACAGATTGCACACCCTGTAAAGAACGTTGACAAAAAGTGAGCTCCAAGCTCATGTGTGAGCTCCCTCCAAAATACTCAGTATATTAAGACAGTGAAACTACTTTTTGAAAGTACTTGGTTAACTGTTTGTCCAGTTGCTACAAATTCATAATGAACAATCCCTCTGTTATCAAAAAAGGTCAGCAACATTGTTTTGACTCTCAATTTGGACTGACAGAACTTTTTCGGCCTTGGAGAATTGACTGACTTCCATTATGCACTTTGATGCTTTGTTTCAGGGTCATTAAATGTGACTTTTGGGAGACAATATCTGAAAAGATAGTTCCTCTAGCAGCTGAAAAGTACAAAGGGAAGCCTTAAGACTATGACAATTCTACCATGAGGTGTGCTGTATTTTATGTGGAAATACGCTACATCTGATACGCTTTCTGTGTTTCAGAGGTCTTTATATTGTATTTAAAGTAAAAGAAAAAATGAAAGTGGGCAGAAATGGGCAGCATTTAAAAGCATAAAAGTCCTTTGTTATGTGAGGGTAGATAAGCTGAGGTTTGTTTAATAAAAACAAGAATACCAAGGAAATGAAATCGTACCCAAATCTATGGATGAGTTTCTATCTCAGTTCAAAATACTTCTGAACTTATGCTAAATCCTGCTCTCAGTGTAACTCTTTTATAGGTTGGCTTAAAACTAACAATTCTGAAAAGGAATTTGAGTAGACAATTCGCAATTTCATAAAATATGAAAATGTTCCATGCAAGAAAAATTTATAGTAGTTGTAAGCTATGTTGGTCTTTCTTGTTAATTTTTATTATTAAAACTCTTTCATGATGCTGTTATTTTTCCTGTGCCCAGGAGACGAAAGGGCTTGGCCTCTGTTCAATTAGTTTAGCTAAATGCCAGTATTTTTGTCTTTTTTTGTACTAGAATGAGAATTTTGTCCTAATGTTCTTATTTAGGACTACAGCCATATGACCTTTAAGAATCTTTCCTGCTGTGATCTTTGATGGTTTTACTATGCATTTTTTCAAAAAGTTAACAATAAAAAAGAAAAAAACTCATGTTATTAAATAATATACACTGCTGTATTTACCTAAGATATAATTTTAAAATGTTCATGGCTGCTATGGCTGCCTTTTGAGATAAAATGGATTCTAGGCAATCCCCAAAGAAGTTTCCTGGTGTCTTTGGAATGCTAATTGAAACATTTCGCCTCTAAAGATGATGTTCTTAACCCAGAGCCTTTGTACATCCTCCCCTCTGCTGTGCTGCCTTTCTGTTAAGCCTCTGAGGTGTGACACACACCCAACAGAAATGCATCACAACAGAAGCGAGAATGTCTTAGCTCACATACTGTGTATACAGCAGTCAGTGTACAGATGTGGGTTTTGTTTTGTTTTGTTTATTAGTGAAGTCACATTGATGTGGTTTAACTGTGTATTCTGATTTGAAAGCTGTTACTCAAGGTTCCCTTCTGGATTTGCTGACTCAGGCTCCCGCCTTTGACCCTAGGTTTACTCATGCCTTTTTCTCTAGCTCCCAGCTCTGTCTTCTTAGTTCCAAATAAAAACTGCCCTCACTGCAGTCGCCCCAATGCTGACTCATTGATTCTGCAGTGCCTGTAGCCTGCCCATGGCTCAGGGTATTTCCACTGCATCCTCCACGATGCCCCTTTCTTCCTGGGCCTGCAGCCTTAGAGAAAGCTAGGCGGTCCTTAATGTTCTGCTGCAAATTTTCAGCATTTTTGTTGTTAATGACGTTGACCACTTTTTGTAGCTTGATCGTATTTCTGCCAATTGCTTCCTTATTATACTTTCAGAACTTTCCCATTTGGATTAGCAAATTTTTTGTTGTTATCGTTAACTGCTATTGAGTTGGCTCTGACTCATGGACCTCGTGTGCAATAAAATAAATCTTCCTGATTGCTGTTGTGCTTAGAGTCTGTTGTTAAAGCCCCTGAGTGTTTTCAGTTTCTTCTGCCCTAGGAGGTTCATCTTCTAGCACTATCTCAGCAATATTCTCTTGTGATCCATGGGATTTTCAGCAGTTATTTTTTGCATTAGCTTGACAGGCCTTTCTTCCTCATCTGTTTTAGTCTGGAAGCCCCAGTAAAACCTGTCCACTGTGGTATTGGAAATCTCAGTGGCCTGGCTTCCAGCATCACAGTGACACAGAGGCTGTCGCAGTATAACAAACTCAGAGATACATGGTGGGGATTAGCGTGCAGTCCTTGCCTTTTTATTGTCCAGTAATTGTATTTTTATACTTAGGGTCTATAAGACTGTGGTCTACAAAAAAAAAAAAAACAGTGATATTCACCATATGAAGTTCATAACTAAGTACATGAGTTTATAGTTATGCTTAACCAACACTCAATTAATCAGCTGTAGAAACTAGTAAAAAATAAATAAAGAAGGATGTCTCGGTTATCTAGTGCTGCTGTAACAGAAATACCACCACAACTGGGTAGCTTTAACAAACTGAAATTTATTTTGTCAGAATTTAGGAAATTAGAAGTCTGAATTCAAAGCACTGGCTCTAGAGGCAGGCCTTCTCTGTCTGTGGGCTCTGGAGGATGGTCCTTTCTTCAGCTTCTGCTTCTTAGTTTCTTGGAGAAATCCATGTATCTTGGCATCTGTCTTACCCTATCTTTGCTTTTTAGCTTCCTTGCTTATTCTCTTTTATATTTCAGAAGAGATGGACTCAAGATACGCTGTACAGTGATCCTGCTTCACTCACATAACAAAGAAAATCCATTTCCAAATGGGATTATAACCACAGAGATAGTAGTTAGGATTTACAACGCATACTTGGGGGGGGGACACAATTCAATCTATAAAAGAGGAGTGGAGAGGAGAGAGAAAGAATCAAGCTTATGTTTTTCTTGTATGAACTCTATCTTAGAGTAACCTAATAGTTGAAGAGGAAAGGTCTTTTTTTTTAATTGAATTTTAGCTAATAAATGCAGAAGAGATCATTGTTGTTATTTTGTTGTTGTTGTTGTTGTTGCTGCTGCTGCTGTTACTGTTGTTGTTAGATGGTGTTGAGTCCACTCCCACACATAGCAACCCCCTGCATGACAGAACAGGACATTGCTATGTCCTGTGCCATCCTCACAACCATTGCTGTGTTTGAGCAGCCATTGTATCAGTCCATCTGGTTGGAGGTCTTCCTCTGTTTTGCTGATCCTGTACCTTACCAAGCATGATGTCCTTCTCCAGGTACTGAACCCTTCTGATAACATTTTTAAAGTACATGAGATGAAGTCTTAACATTCTTGCTTCTAGGGAGCATTCTGGCTATACTTCTTCTAAGACAGATTTGTTAATTCTTCCAGCAGTTCATGGTCTATTCAATATTCTTCACCAACACCATAATTCAAAGGTATCATTTCTTCCTCAGTCTTCCTTATCCAGCTTTCACACGTATATGAGGCAATTAAAACTGCCATGGCTCATTTTAGATACACCTTGGTCATGAAGGTTGCATCTTTGCTTTTGAACACTTTGAGAGGCCTTTGGCGCAAATTTGCCCAGTGCAAACCATCATTTGGTTTCTTCAATGCTGCTTCTATGGGTGTTGATTGCGAATCCAAATTGTGAAACTTTTTGTTTGATGTTGAAATGTAACTTGTACTGAAGGCTGTGGTATTTGGTCATTATCAGTAAATACTTCAAGACCTCTTTGCTTTTAACAAGCAAGGTTATATCATCTGGATATCACAGGTTGTTAATGAGTCTTCTTCCAATTCTGATGCTGTGTTATAATATCTAATGAAATAAAGAATCTGAGCAGAGACTATCATTGGTTTCTAAGCCACTAGATGAAAAACTAGTGGGAAATTTCACAATGGATGGATCAAGATAACAACAGCAGAATCCACTGATCAAATTTAACATTACCAAAAAGGGAACAACCATGTACTCTGGGCCTACTGATGCAATACAAAAGGAAATACATAGCACTACCAATGAAACATTCTCATTATAAAATCTGAACTGGATTCTCATCAAGCCTCAAGACCTAACTACTAATTTTATAAGAACCAGAAAACAAGTTATGGATAACATTGCAGAGAATTGGAATTCCAGAACAATTGTGCTCATGAGGAATCCGTACGTGGATCAAGAGAAAGTTGTTTAAACAGAACAAAGGGACAGTGCATGGTTTAAAGTCAGAAAAGGTATGTGTCAGAGCTGTCTCCTTTCACCATAACTATTCAATCTGTATGCCAAGCAAATAATCTGTGAAGCTGGGCTATATGAAGAAGAATAGGGCATCAGATTGGAGGAACACTTACTAACAACCTGTATTATACAGATAACTCTTTGCTTGCTGAAAATAAAGAGGACTTGAAGCATTTACTGATGAAGATCAAAGACCACAGCATTCAGTATGGATTACACCTCATCAGGAAAACAAAAGTCTTCAAACTGGATCAATAAGCAACGTCATGATAAATAGAGAAAACACTGAGGTTGTCAAGGAGTTTATTTTACTTGGATCCACAATCAATGCCCATAGAAGCAGTAGTTAATAAATCAAAAGATGCATTGCATTGGGCAAACCTGCTGCAAAAGGCCTCATCATTAAAGTGTTGTAAAGCAAAGACGTCACTCTGAAGAATAAGGTACACATGATCCAAGTCATGCTATTTTAAGTTGCACAATATGCATGTAAAACCTGGACAGTGCATAAAGAAAGCAGAGGAAGAGCTGATGTCTTTAAATTATGGTGCTGGAGAAGAATGTTATATATACCATTGACTGCCAAAAGACCAAACAGATTTGTCTTGAAAGAAGTATAACCAGAGTGCTCCTTAGAAGCAAGGATGGTGAGACTATGTCTTACATACTTGGGACAGGTAGTTAGGAGGGACTCAATCCCTGAAGGACATCATGCTTGGTAGAGGGCCATTGAAAAAGAGGAAGTCTCTCAATGAGATGGACTGACACAATAACTTCAACAAAGGACTCAAGCATAACATTGAATGGGAGGATGGCACAGTGCCAGGCAGAGTTTCGTTCTGTTGTACTCAGGATGCTGTGTCTGAACTGACTCGACAGCACCTAACAACAACAAGAAATATAAGACAGCAGGTATTACATGAAGATCCAGAATGTGGTAAATTCTACAGGGCAAATTATCTGCTTTCTTCAACAACTTGCATGAACATATAAGAAGAGAAAGTTACCTACTGAGTAAAAGAGACTTTGAAGACATAGTCATCCAATATGGTATGTGGACTTTGGCTTCCTGTTTGAACAAAAGAACTGTAAAAAAAAAAAGAAAGAAAGAAAAAATCTCTTAGACCTCCTAGAAAGCAATCAGGAAAATCTTAAGACTGTCTGGGCATTTGATATTAAAAATTATTGTTAATTTTTAGGTGTAGTAATGGTATTGCAGGTTTACCTTTTAGAAAGAATCCTTATCTTTAAATGATATATTACAAAATATTCATGGATAAAGTGATAAAATCTATGGGATTTGTTTTAAAATAATCTAGGAGTTGGGAGATGTGGGTGGGTATAGAAGATGAAAGAATTGCCATATGTTGACAGTTGTTGAAGCTGATGATGTCAATATAGTGGTTCCTTATACTGTTCTCTGCACTCTGCATGTTTTGAAAAAGTTTATAATACAAAGTTTAAAAAAGATTCAGTAACTAATACTTTCCTCTGCAGATGCAATAAGAACTCTACTATCAAGAGAAAAGCTTATCCTAGGGATTATAACATATCAGATGCAATTTATTCTATAGGATTGCAGTATTCCTAATTAGTTTAGCACTGTATTTCATATGATTTGAAGTGGTTAAGTGTTTGGCAGCTAGGCAAAAGGTCAGCAGTTTGAATCCACCAACCATTCCTTGGAAACTCTATGGAGCATTTCTGTTCTGTCCAGTAGGGTTGCTATGAGTCTGAATGGACTTGGCAGTAATGGTTTGTTTTGTTTTGTTTGTTTGTTTCCCCTAATGACTGATCTTCTGAACTCGTCTTCTTCTCTCTTTTCCCCCTCAAAAGCTTCGGAAAATATGTAAGTGCTGACACTGATGGCTAGAGAGGAACAAGAAAAGTGTTTTTCAGGAAAGTGCCAGGTTTATCTGTCAATTTTGGAGGCTCTCTGCTTTATCTTTGCTCCTCTAGAGAGGAAGGCAGTGATCCAGGTTGGAGGTGGTTTTTATAAATGCTAGGAGAATACCAGACCCCTTTAAGTGCCTAGTGCTGTCAAGCATCTGTTCCAGGGCTACTGCTTGAAATATTTGGGGAGCAGCATTCATCTAGCGTGCTGGTAACCACTCTTGGGAATGGAAGAAGGAAATAATCTCTTAAAGGATCAAAGTTAGAGGGAACTGAGAACAAAAGTACTGGCCCTATCTAGAGAGAGATTTGCTAGCCAAATTAGGAAATTCAAGACAATTCAAATCCTGACTGAAAACTGAATGGTGAAAAACAAGCTGGGCCTGACAGTTCTAGGAAAGAGGTACCAGAGCTCACTGACAGCTAGTCTGCTACATGCAAGACACTCATCCCTAAAAGAGAACTGGAGTGGAGTACACTGGGGGACTGTTATACTGATTTCACCGTGTCCCTAACAAAGGATATGTTGAGATTCTAACTTGTTTTGAAATATGGTCTTTGATAATGTCATCAGTTAACACTAGGCGATGCCAGAGCAGGATGGGTTCTAATCCTATGTGAGTGCTGTCCCTATAAGAAGGGGAGCAAACACGAAGAGACTAAGAAAGGATACCACATGACCTTACAGCTGTAGAGCAGGGAACACCTGGAACAACCAGAAGCTAAGAGAGCATAGAACAGATTCTCCCTCAAAGCATCGTGAGGAATCAGCACCACCAACACCATGAGCTTGGACTTAGCCTCCAGAACTATGAGATGCTTTCCTTTCTTTCTTTTTTCTTTTCAGTTTAATGCCACCCACTTTGCAATAGTTTGTCATAGTAACTGGAAAAAAATTAACACAGGAACATACACACTGGCCGACACACTGGAGGGGGACTTAATTCAATGGAGAAGATGTGGCCCATTAGTTATGTAGTCTCCTAGGAGAATCATGTCACTTGTAAACATACTATCCTGAAAATAGATACCATTCACTCATGGTGGAGATATAATTTGAACCCATGTCTGAGTTCAAGACCTGTTGTGTTTCCTTTGCATATTCTGCCTTCCAGCTCTTTGAACTGACTGTACATCTGGAAGAATCCTTTAACAAAGAACTTTGTTTTATCCACTTGGTCTTGTTCTCATCCTGGCTTCCCTCCCAATCCCTGGCTAAATTCCAATCCCTTGCTCGGACAGCAGTAGAGAACCACCAACAAGACATGCACCAAGGGAGAAGGAAGAGCGAGAGCCTGGGGCTCTAGGTCAGACACACCTGGGTTGAATCCTGGCTTGCTTTCTTCCTAGCTCACTGACATCTGGCAGGTTTCCCATCTTTTTAGAGTGTTTATTTAAAAGAAAGAGAGTATTAGTTACCTTGAAGTGTTGTTGTAAGAATAAGTAAATACCAGACCATAAAATATCATATTAAGCCAACAACGAACAATCCTCCTCCTCTCTGTTTTTAAAATAGTTTTGACCATTTATGATCCTGGAATAAATGGAAACAAGACAGACCTGGAGGACTGCAGAATCTTTGGAGATTTTATTAACATGTGGCATCCTAGCACCAACAAAGTCAGGTACTGAACCTGTCCAAACTTGATTGGTAAACAATTGTTTTCATTAAAAAATTTATGTGTCAAAACTTATAACACCTTGCCTAGTTTCTTTGCAATACTAACTCCAGTCCATCATCATAGAAGTGAGAGAACTGAAAAGGAATTTCTGGCTGATGCCATCCTGTGTGAAGGAATTGTTTCCTGTACTCTTTTATGATTTTCAACACTATCAATAGATAAGCTTCCAGAAAGAAAATAACATAAGTGATATGTACCATAAACCCTGATTCCTTAGGGTTGGTGCAAGATTATCATTTTAAAGTAATTAGAAAGAATAACTGGGCAAGTATCAGCCATTCACAGCTAATATTTAGTATAGCAAGACAATATCAGATAAAAAGAAATGATGGCAGATTAGAAAATTTTCAGCTTGTCTATATAGGGGCCATACAATTTTTAACATTGTTCTGCAGTATGCAAATACTGCTTGCTAAATGTTAATTCCCTTCTTCTTCCCATACCTTTCTATACCAAGAATTTTGGGTATGATCAATTCCTTTGTAGATAGTTTTATGAATTACTGAAAATTAAGTTTGCTAATAATACATTTTGCTTTGCTATTTTTAAAAAAAGCTTAGTTTTCCCTAAAATGGTTTCTAAAAATGCTATTGACTGAATCATGGGTTTTATTTTTGAAAGGATTACCTCACAAGTGTTTAATCCAGTCTGTGATTGGATTTAGTTTTCCATGTCTTACTGGATTACTTGTTGACAACTTTAAAATTTTGATTTTTTTTTAAATCATGAATAGAAAAACTACAGAAGTTAAGGAATAGGTAAAATGACTCTTCAAACCAGCAGTGCCCTTTAACATTTTTCAAACACTCTTTGGTCAGTAGTCATCCTATCAAGAATGAGTCTCTAAGAGAATGCTGTAATTTTGTTCATTTCAAGCTAAGTCGCTGAAGACATTTCCACTGTCTGTGCTGTCTCCACTTTATAAATAGTCTTGGGTTACCAAAAAACATTTCATCAAGGGACTGTTCTCTAACATTCATCTTCTTAAGCCATTTTCAAGGACAAACAATTAACGTTTTTCTTTTTTCTACACTCATAGGACTTATTTTAGATTTACTGAAAAACTTTTTATTATGATTAGATTGGGTAGGTTAGCACTTCTGTTCTTTAAATGGTGATAAAATCCTTATAGGATGCACTTTTTCACTCTCTATGTGATTCCAAAGTATCCAGATGAATAAAGAGTCTCACCAGTGTCTGGATCTTATGTTTTCCCAACACAAAACACCAGTTAAAGAGTAACATTTGGAACACTGAATTTTTTCTCACCTCTTACCTAGTAGTTTATGCTTGTAAGCAGAGCTTTAGATAAAAATTGAGTTAAAAACCAGGCTGGAAGATCATGTGAATTTGTTTGAAATCTGGGCAATGTCCCAAGATTGAAATGGAGTGTTCTCAGAGATATAGGGAGTGGATATCTGCAATAAGTTATATAAAAACTGCAAGAGGCTTAAACTACAAAATGGTAAAATGTCAAATGGAAGGAAATTAAAGGTTTCAGATCCTGAATTTGACTTTAGAAAAGATCATCTTGAGTAACCACCCTGAGAGAAATGACAATCACAGGAGAACAAGGTGAAAGAAGTCCTCAGAGTACAAAAGCCTCAAAAGACCCCGAGCGGAAGAATGCTGACATGAGGACAAAGCGGGACAAGTAGGTCCTGGTACTCGTGCTGCCGGTTGCTGGTCACCTGATTTTTCGAAAAGCCGTTGAGCCCATGCAGTGTAGTTGTTTAGCGTCTAGGCTCTGGAGGCAGACTGCCTGGGTTCATTCACAGTGTTGGCTTTATCACCACTGACCACTGTGTCAATTTGGGAATCTCAACCTACTGTAAAATGGGCCTAATAATAGTAATAATAAACTGAAATCTCAGGGCTGTGGGGAGTCATGGAGGAAGTACAAGTACACTGGTGCACAGTGAATGCTTCCTGATAGGGCTACTACTATTACTCTCGTGGGCAGCTCTGGGAAACATGAGATAGAAGATATAATCATACTTTGCAGACTGCAGGTGACTCTGAAAATGCAAATTCAATATATTACTATTTATCTAGTTCTGATTTAGTAGCCCATCAGAGGTGTGGATGACCTCTCTCTGTTTTGATAAGTACTTTTAACATGTGTCTTTAGATGTTTAGAAGAGCAAGTTATTTCTTCTTTGCATGTTTCTCAGGAGGCAGAGGGCTATGTACTGCTGGTAATCAGGTCTGCAGCTTGAATGATTGCCTATTGCTTTAATAAATAGATGCCCCCCTGACTTTTAGAAATGAGAAGATTTCAGAAAAAGACAGAAATAAGAAAACCATAGTGTTTACTTCTTCCTTATTCTGACTCAGACCTTATCCCTGATAGTTTTCTGGCCATTTAGTTAATCATATTTCAAGTCATTCCATAAATTCATGATTCTCTTTCTTATAGACTAGGGTTTACAGAGACCACCTTTCTATATACAGAGATTGAATTCAGTGTGTAGAAAATTGGAAAATTAATTCGGAGTGGGTTAACTTGACATGGATTGGAGTCTGCTACTTCGGAAACATTCTTGGCCCCATAGACCTGTCTTATCTTTGGCTGACAGGTGAACTTCAGGAATAACCTGGGTATGGAGTTAATACGGTGTCCAGAGGCCATACTCTTGGAGTTCCTCCTGTCTCTGTCAGACTAGCAAGCCTGGCCTTTGTGTGTGTGTGTGTGTATGAGTTTGAATTTTGTTCTCTATTTTTTTCCCACTCTGTCTAGGACCATCTATTGTGTTCCCCACTAGAGTAGCTGGTGATTATAACTGGGTACTGTCTGTAGCTGTTCTGAGCTCAGATTGGTGGAAGTTGTGGTAATTGCGCTTCATTAGCCCTTTGGACTGATCTTTCCCTTGTGTTTTTGATCTCCTACATTCTCCTTTGCTATAGCTAGGCTGGGACCAGTAGATGTACCTTAGATGGAGGCTCACAGGCTTTTAAGACCCCGTTTGCTACTCATCACAGTCAGATGTAAAACATTTTCTTTATAGACTATGTTGTGCCAGTTGAACTAGATGTCCCCCAAAACATGAAGATAGTGTTTCATAGTTCGGTTATACAAGACTGATGGGCACACCAGACCCAAAGCAAAGATGACAGGGCAGGAAGGGACAAGAAAACTGGACAAATAGAAATGAGGAAACTGGCATGTAGGACAAAGTGCTGATACAACACAGGGTTAGCAACTAATGTCACAAAACATTTTGTATATTAACTGTTTAATGAGATACTAATATGTTGTGTAAACTTTCACTTAAATCACAGTAAAAAATGACATAAAACAAATTCTTGGAAGAAAATAACAACTAAACATTGTTCCTTACTGTGGGAGTATAGAATAGTATGAAAGAAGGGCTTATAATCTAGAAAAATGCTTTAAAAAAAAAAAACCAAAAGCCAAACCCATTGACACAGAGTCCATTCCAACTCATAGCGACCCTATAGGATAGAGTGGAACTGCCCCATAGAGTTTCACTATCTTACAGCCCAGAAATCATAAAAAAACAGATTTCTGGATGAAATGACATGGAGTTTCCTGTTGACTGAGTGATATAAAATGTCACAGTCTTTGAGGGAGTCTCAGCAAAGGAGCATTTTGATCAATCTAATCCTCAAAGAAAATCTGAAGCTGATCTCATGAACTTTCTTGCCACAAAAAGAAACTCTATCAGTCAATCAATAATCACAACCCAGCAAGAGGCTTTCCTCTCAGCCCTTTGACTAAATCACAGCAAAAATAGACTATACTCTGTACGGTTCTTCCTCCTCTACTCCTTTAAAAGGGAAAAGATGAGAAGAAGGAAGAATGCCAGGCTAGGCTAGGGTGAGCTCTGCTTTCTGCTTTTTGATCATTCCCCCAGTACCAAGTCACAGATGATGATATGGAGGTGGATAAAACCTATTGATTGGAACATATTTGTACTCATTTGCAAGGCACTAAGAAAAGTACATTTGATTATGAATTGCAGTCATTAACAGCAAGCAGTGGAGTTGTTAATGTTACCTTATGCCAGGCAGAGGTCAACACTGCCTCATGTGTGAGTGACTCAGCATTAGGAAATTGTAAGGCAACATCTCTGCAATTAAATTTGGCCCTTTCTGAAGTAATCAAACCAAAGTGCTTTACAGGAAAGCAAGTCTAGAGAGTAATTTGACAGTACATTGTTGTGATTAATATTATTTTATAAAGTTAGTGGTAGGAACTACTAATTGTTTAGCAAAATTGTTCTCTTCTTTTGGGTATATGCTTCCCACCCCCATACCCCAAGACTGCATTTCCCGAACTCCTTTGAGCCTAGATGCGGTCATGGGATTCTCTAAAATAGAATGTGAGTGGAAGTGATGCGTATGACTCCTGCATCATTTGCCTATAACAAAATTAATGCCCTGGACATGGTCTCTCTTACACTTTCAGTGTGTGAGGGGTTCATCTTTGGCTGTGAAGATGAGGAGAAGGGTTCTTCTGGGGAGTTGCCAGGGCAAAAAATGGGGAAAAGGTGAGTACCTGAAAGCCCATGTAGAAAGAACCACCTCTGTATCTGGACCGCTCATTTCAGAACTACAAAGTATAAGGGAAGTGAACTATATTCTCTAATCTTCTGCATGTTTGAGTCTTTGTGAAAAAACATCTTAGATGTTACCTTTGCACATAATACAATGATCTTATGTAGTATTTCTTTTTTATAGCTCTTAACTAATTACCGCAATTCAGTGGCTTAAAACAACACAGATTAACTATCTCACAACTCTGTACATCAGACTCAAGTGGATTCTCTGATGAGCCTCTACAGGCTGAAATCAAGGTGTCAGCAGGGGCTACAATCTCATCTGAGGTCTGGGATCCTCTTCAAAGCTCATGCTACTGTTGAGGTTTCATTTCTGTGCTACTATATGATGGAAGTCTTTGTTTCGTTGCTACCTGTTGGCTAAGGACCACTCTCAGCTCCTAGAGGCGGTCTGCAATTCCATTCCATGCGGCCCTGAAGGGGGTCCATTGTTCAACTGCTTCCAGTAGAGTTTAGTTTACAAGGTTGGTGGGCAGAATAAGTAAAATACTTAAAACTTTCTTTGGGTAGAGGAAAAAAATATTCCCATCCTGATGACACCTTCTTTCTTGAAGCTGGGGAAGAGAAAGCACACTTTGACACCATCATTTTGGCCACACTTCAGCCAGCTCGTTAATCTTCAGTTTACTGCAACTCTCCCCTGCACTCCCCTCTGGTGTTTTGTCAGCTAGTGCTGCTCTAACAGAAATGCCGCAAATAGGTGGCTTTAAAAGGAGAAATTTTATTTTGTCACAGTCCAGTAAGCTACAAATCCAAATTCAATATGAGAAATTATCAGAGTCTAGTAGGCTGAGTCCAGATTCAGTATGAGAGCATCCTGGTGCAGAAACCTCAGGTACAAAGCAGACACTCTGCTCTCAGTGATGCTTTCTTGGTGGTATGAGCTTCCCTAAATCTCAGCTTGTCTCCCTTTCTTTTATATCCCAAGAGGCCACCCCCAAGCTGCAATACAACACATTAAGTCCTGCCCTACCAACTCAACTGTAGCTCACCCACCTTCATTAATATCATAGAGGCAGGATTTACAACGAGAAGGACATTATACAGTACAAGGAATCATGGCCCAGCCAAATTGCTACTGATTTTTAGAACACAACTCAGTCCATGACACCTCTCCTCTATCCTACAGCCAGAGAGAAGATATGTTTTAGACTGTCAGGTAAAGTACTCACCTTGGCCCTCTTGCCCTCTCAGAACTAACGATGTGTATGCTGATGCAGTGATCATGCTGGGAGCTGCACACAGACTGCCTCCCGCTTCCCTTAGCAGCCACCGTGTAACCTGGGCAGGCAGCTCGTATTCATGTCCCTTCACTTCAAACAAATACCAGTAGTGAACTCTGGGCCTCCTAAAATGTTGTGATTACTTCCAGGATCTCAGACGGAATGAAGACCTAGAAAGTGTGATACAAAGACCTGGATGGATTTTCTAGGTTAATACTAGCTCTACATAATGTTTTTCAATAAAAACAATTGATTAAACATAATTCATGAAATTAAAACTTGGTGTCTTTGTGAAACTTCTGAAATCGTCGGATCAGAAAAAATTAATGGGTATGATTATAGCTCTGATTTATGGCGTATTACCTCTACATGACAGGTACTACTGGGAGTTTACATGCTGTTTCTCTAATACCCATAGTGATACTGCAAAGTCAGTGTTCACAGGCTCATTTTATGAATAAACTGAGTCTCAGGAAAATTAGTGAACATACCTAAAGTCATGCCTAGCTGTGGAGTGGTAGAGCCAGGATTCTAACCAACATCTGTCTTATTCCCCAAACTACAACAGCACAGTGCTTGATTTTTATCTCAGAAAATATAGTCTCTATACCTCTGTGGCTCAAATCAGCTGTACAAATTATAATGGCTGAACTTGAGAAACTGAGACTCTGGACAAACTAGAATTTTTATAAAAAGAGAAAAAGGTAACCCATAGTGTTGAAATGGTGCTTCTTTGATTTGCTAATGTCAGTTTATTAACTACATCATAGTTATACCTGAAGTGAACAGGCAGAGGTGTGTTTCAAATGTGGGTTGGTATATTCAATAACTGTGAAAACCTTTATATATACATATATACTTATATACATGCACACACACGTACATACATACATACATATTGGCAGTCAAGGATGCCTGCGGATGAAAATTACGGAGGCAAAATTCTAACCTTGTCAATGTCACTGCTAAAAACACTTCAGGAGTAGATGTGCATTATTGAGAGCTTGACAATTGCAGAGCTTAAGTAAAGCATCATTTGTTTTTAAACAATTCTCGTGGGCTAGAAAACGGAGATTCCTCATCAAACTGTTTAACTGAAGTCCTTTTAATACCCAGGTTAAGTCATATTTAAGAGAAGATGAAGACTCTCTTTAAATCACTTTGATGTAATAGGAATTCGTGGATAAAAGCTTAAATTAAAATAAATGGGCCAGTAGCTAGATTTGGACACTTTCATCATACAAATTTGTACTCCAAATTGTTTGCTTTAATGGATTTTAATCTATTGACAAAATGATCAGTTGTATTCGAAGTTGTGTGTCTTGGTGTATGTCTGGTAACTGGTAAAACAACTTCTGGAAATTTTGCTAATTACCAATGACCTCTTTTAATAATAATAAATAATTCAACACAGATATAAGATCTGCTCTGAGTAAGCAACTATCACTTAAACCACTTCTGGTCTGGAAATTTAGCTGAAGAAGCCTCAAGCATTCACACAGCAAGTATCTTGTTAAATACCTGTCATCTGCCAGGCACTGTTCTAGGTGATTGGGATACATCAGTGGATGAACTGATTAAGATCTATGTCTTGCGTAGTCTACCTTCTAGTCGGGGAAGAAGGGCAACAAATACAAACATAGTATGTCAGTGCTACGGTGCATGAAAAAGTCACAGTGCCACAACAGGGCAAGAAGCTTTTCAAAGTTGACAGGTGATGCCACTATCTCAGGCTGGATTCTCCAGAGAGGCAAAACCAGTGAAATGTATACACACACAAATATACTCTAAAGCCATCCAAACCATGGCTTTTGAGTCAATTCCAGCTCATAGCAACATTATAGGACAGAGTGGAACCACCCCCTAGAGTTTCTAAGGGGCACCTGGTAGATTTGAACTGCCAACTTTTGGTTAGCAGCCATAGCATTTAACCACTACTCCATCAGAGTTTCCATATACATATATACAGGTCCAACAGTTAAGGCCGTGAACTTAACCATTCTAAGTGCTACACGCCTCACTGCTGAATATCACTACAGTCGCTTTGGAAGTATTCTCCATGGGAAGCCATGCACCAATGCCAGCACCTAGTTCACCCTTCAAAGCAATTTTGAACCTCTTTCTGGAATAGCCATTGCACACAGTAGCACAGTGGCAAGTTTGCAAACTTGATTGTATAATTGTCTGTCAGAGAGTTTTTAGCCAGTAAACAAATAACTGTATTGGAGCAGCCTCCCTACTCACCTGATCTGGCCCCTGATGACTTTTTTCTTTACCTGAAGACAAAAGAAATATTGAAAGGAAGGAATTTTGGTGACATTCAGGACATCAAGGGTAATACAACAATAGCTCTGATGGCCATTCCATATATATGTATACACACACATATACGTATATGTATATGTATACATACGTGCACATATACACATGTGTTTATACATGCATATGTGCACATATATACACATATGAATGTATATGTGTACATATATGTGTGTACATACATATATACACATATATATATTGTTAGGTGCCACAGAGTTGCTTCCGGCTCATAGAAATGCTGTCTGTAATAGCCCAGGACACCACCTGGTCCTGCATCATCCTCGCAGTTCTTGTTATGCTGGAGCATATGTTGCAACACTGTGGAGAGAGAGAGATTTATCTCAAAGAAATGGCTCATGCGGTTATAGAAGTTGGCAAGTCCCAAGTCCATGGGTAAGGTGTCAGGTTGGAAGTTTCTCTAACTCACATACCTGCAGGAGCTGAGGTACCCAAGACTGTCAGATCAGATGACAGGTGTCTGGCTCACAGGATGAGAAGGCCAACAAGTCCCAAGACTGACAGGCAATATGGCAGGCTGCTGGCTCAAGTCCCAAGAACCAAAGGTCAGATGATGACAAGCTGAATGCAGAATCCAAAGTGAGCAAGCAAGCCAGCCTTGCCAGAATGTGTGTGTGTACGTGTATATATATATGTACACACACGCACATATACATATGTACACACACACACATACATATACATACACATATATGATACAGTTGGAAACCCTGCTGGTATAGTGGATTAAGTGCTATGACTACTGACTAAAAAATCAGCAGTTCAGATATGCCAGGTGATCCTTGGAAATTCTGTGGTGCATTTTACTCTGATCTCTAGGGTCGCTATGAGTCCAACCTGACTGGACGGCACTGGGTTGATATGATACAGATACAACTCGGAAAAAGCTCCTCTTACAACTGATTGGCTGATCACTTCAGATCAAATATTGGAGGCTGACTGCATCGTTACACAGCTGTCAAACTACATCATTACACAGCTCTCAAAGCACTGAGAATCATAGTCTAGCCAAGTTGATACACAACCTTAGCTATCAGAATCATCATTTTAAATAGCATGGTCAGGGCAAGCATTATAGAAAGTGACACCAGGGCTGGAATCAGGTTTTCAAGCATCTAACTCTCATCGTTCCTCTTTCCAGTATAGATTCATGGAACAGAGAGTCACAGGTTTTCCCTTAGAGATGATGGAAGCGAGGATAATGGTAAAATGTTAATGAGATAATTGTATATTGAAATAGCAAATGATACAGGGATCCTGTTCTAAAATCAGCTCCAGACAGCCAAGTGAGATGGTCAAAATTACCATGAGAATTCTTCTATGAGATGCTTGTTAGAGACCAGCAGACTACCTATCAGGAAGTTCAGTGCCACCAGATGTTTTGTTTGGGGCATTGAACTAGACTGCTGTTTTTTGACTGGCCCTCAGATAAAATAGTTGATTTGCAATGGACAGACCAAGGGAAAGTTTAAGTTTGGCAAGACCCTTGGGTCATGGCAGATCCATGTTTCTCACGCTGGGACGAACACTTGTTGAGTCGGGGGGCTGGAGCACTATTTTAGCATCTCTCTCTTTTTTTCCCAAGCAAGGGTAGTTAAATTTGCATGAATTGTTTGAAATAATCACTAATGCTATGTCACTCTACCTGTCAGCCTTAGATCTCATGTATGTCACCAGCTGTCAGTGCATCTCTGTCTCTGTCTGCAACCCCCAGTGACTGTCTAACCTTCAGTGACTTGATTTCTACTGCTTTACTAAGACACCAAAGTTTATTTAGGCCCTTTGTCAATTACCCTTTTCTGATTATTCAATAAGATTATCTTTATGAAGCTATGGAAGCAAGTATTGTCACTTGGATTTATTTTTCCTGGTCTGTTTTATTTAGCTCAATAGTAGTAAGTGAAATGAGCTAAAGAAAAAAATTGCTTATATAAAATATCACAATTTACTTGTACATACTTATTCCATGTAGACAAAACTCAAATTAAGAGAATTGTTGGAGATAATGAAAGAGTTTGGGGTAAGATCACAATATTATAAAGCTTGAAGACCCCAGGTTTAGTTATTAGTCAGGATTATTCTGATTACGTATGCATAAACTTCTCTTTTGGGATAAGAAATAAGAAGATTAAGTTGTCTTTCTCTAAGCAGCACATTACAAGCTTAACCAAGATTAGCCACATTTTAACAACTAAGATTATACTTTCAAGATTCCAGTTACCTTCATTTAAATATTTAAAAAATTGAAACAAACTCTTAAGGATGTCCCAAGTTAACAAAAACAACAACAGCGAAAAGCCTTTAATCACTAAAGCGCAATTATAAATAAGTTTTCCTTTGGGGGGGTGGATAGAGAAAGGGACATGAAATTCATAGGTAAATCCATTGAAATGCAATTTTTCTCCCTTGTAGAGTTCCTAAAGTGGAGACTTGTTTCCTCAAGTATTATTTAGGTTCCCTCAAACTTACATTGACATATCAGTTAAAATCCCACCAACCCCCTAAGGTAGGTCTTTCAGGTCAAAAGACAAAATAAAAGGCTTAAAATATACCTCTCCATTTGGTTGAGTGCCAAGTTTTCAGTTTTTTGTAATTTTTCATAAATGGAATAATCCTTACTATAACTAATGTTACAGATATTTAGGATAAAATCATTAAACCAGTCCAATGGATTTAATATCGAGGATTAGTTGTTTAAATAACTTAAGGACTTAAATAATGGAGTTCTGGTGATACAGAGCTCATTTTCTAACCAAAATGTTGGCAGTTCGAATCTACTATCTGTTGCTTAGAAGCCCTGTGGGGCAATTCTCTGTCCTACATGGTCACTATGAGTTGGAATTGATCTGGCAGTAATAGGTTCTTGAATACTAATTGAGGAATAACATAGGTTTCTAACCAGAGTTCTAAGATGTTTTTGTATGCCACCAAGTTGACTTTTGATGTATAGGGAACCATTGTGACAGAATAGAACTGCTCCATGGGGTTTTAGGTTGTAATCTCTTTTTTAATTCAAATTATGATTAAGTGAAAGTATACTACCCAAATCAATTTTGCATTCCTGCCTATCTGCAACTCTGTCTGCTCTCCTGACCTCTGAGAGCACACTCCTCCTTTTCATTCTGTACTTCTAGTATCCTCTTAACGAACACCCATCCTCTCCTCCCCACTCTCTCTCCTCTCCAATCTAGAAAGAAACCAGTAGGACAGCCTTCTATGAATGTATAAAACCACAAAGTACACATACCACATGCTCACACTGTGTCCCGAAGTCTAGTCCATTCCTGTCTAAGGAGTTGACCTCACTGCTGTTTCAAGTCAGGGCCAGCAGCAAGTCTAGGGGCCATGTTCCCAGGGAACCTTCCAGGCTGTCAGACCATCAGTTTTGGTCTTTTAGGAGAATTCTTGAACTGCACACCTCTTTTCCTCGTGCTACATCAGAGATTCTACACTGTGTCCCCTATCACAGCAGACTTTGTTGGTGACTGGGCACCACGTGGTTCTTCTGGTCTCATGTTGATGCAGTCTCCCATTCATATGGGTCCTTCTGTCTCCTGGGCTCATTTGTCCTTGTGTTTTTGATGTTCTTGGTCATCATCTGTTCCAGATCGATTGGGACCATTTGGTGTACCTCAGGGGGCAGCTTGCTAGCTTTTAAGACCCTAAACACCATTCACCAGTATGGGGTGCCGAAGATTCTCTTAGCAAAAGACTAGTTTTGCCAATTGACTTTGATGTCTCCTTAAAACACGGTCCCAGACCCCCATCCCTGCTACTCTATCCTTTGAAATGTTGGGTTGAGTTTGGAAAACCTTTCAGTTTATGGGGTAGTCCAGTGGTTGATCTGCCCTATACTGCATGTTGTCACTTCCTTTACCTAACCAAATTCCCACTATCTAATCTAGGAGCATCCCTTTCCCTCCCTTCCCCCCTTGTAGCCATGAGAGTTTTTTCTTCTATACATAAGTCCATTTTTAAGTCCTTATAGCAGAGGTCTCATAGAATACTTCTTTGTCCTTTTGCAATTGACTGATTTCACTCAGCATAATGTCTTCTAGTTGAAATCAGGTACTGCGATGCTTCCTAAAGTCATCATTATTCTTCATCATTGCATAGTATTCCGTTGTGTATATGTACCATAGTTTGTTTATCCATTCATCTGTTAAGGGGCAGCTAGGTTGATTCCATCTTTTTGCTGTTGTGAACAGTGTTGCACTGAACATTCATGTGCATGTCTCCATTCATGTGACCTTTATTTCTGTATGATATATTTCAAGCAGTGGGACTGTTGGATCATGTGGTATTTCTATTTCTAGCTTTTTGTGAAAGTGCCAAATTGCTTTCCAAATAGGTTGTACCATCTTGCATTGCCACCAATAGTATAGGAGAGTTCCAACCTCTCCACAGCCTCTCCGGCATTTGGTTTTTTTTTGGATTATGGCCAGCCTCACTGAGGTGAGATGGTATCTCATTGTAGTTTGCATTTGGATTTCTCTAATAGCTAATGATATTATCATAATTTAAGATTTCCCTCTGTCCTCAGCCACATCCAGAAACTGGGGCCAGAATCCTGAAAGGAAATTTTCAATGAGAAGCTGATCACCAGCATCTTTGTAAGATACAGATAAGAAAAGACAGTGCTGTGACCTGTAATAGGATATAACTCAAGTGAAAGGTGGGATAAATGTCTTTGCTCAGCCTGAAGGCAATTGGTTCACATTTCACTTACCACTGGAAACAGCATGCAGAACAGTCACCTGAATCACCCTGGCCAGCATTAGGAGGAAAAGAGGAAGGATGATGGCATTTGCTTGCTGATATCACCACAACACCCTGACACCCACGCAAACACTACTGGGGGTAGAGAGAACAAAGAGACAGCTAGAGAGGTTAAGTCTAGGAGTCCATGTAATGCTTCTGAAGATTTTCTCAGTTAGTCCAGGAGGCGTCCAAATGGGCCAGAATTTTCCGTGATTCATCTGAGGGGATCAGAACCAAACCCTCTTTTCTTATACCTCAGTGGGAACTAATAAAAATCAAACATTTACACTCATCCAAAGACTATCAAGAGAGTTAAAAGACTACCTACAGAATGTGAAAAAATATTTGTCAACTACATATAAGATCAATTTCTGATTTTTATAATCTACAAGGTACTATAAAATATCAAAAAGAAAAAGTAAATAACTCAGGTAAACAATGGGCAAAAGAGATAGATGGACACTTCCGCAAAGAAGATATCCAGGCAGCCAAAAGACACTTGAGGAAATGCTCACAACCATTAGCTATTAGAAAAATCAAAATCAAAACTACAGTGAGATGCCATTTCACCCAATGAGATTGGCCGTAATCCAAAAGACACAAAATGACAAATGCTAGAGAGGCTGTAGAGAAATTGGAATTCTCCTAAACTACTGGTGGGAATACAAAACGGTATAACCTCTTTGGAAAGCAATTTAGCACTTCCTTAAAAAGCTAGAAATGGAAATGCCAGATGATCCAGCAATTCCATTGCTTGGAATATATCCTACAAAATAAAAGCTGTCACACAAATGGATACATGCACACAAATGTTTATTGCAGCACTGTCCACAACAGCAAAAATGGAATCAACCTAGGTGCCCATCAACAGATGAATAGATAAACAAACTATGGTATGTATACAAAATTATGTATCTTGATCCTATTGCCTTTCTAGAAACCCTGGTTGCGTAGTGGTTAAGTGCTATAGCTGCTAACCAAAAAGTTGGCAGTTCGAATCCCCCAGGCCCTCCTTGGAAACTATGGAACAGTGCTACTCTGTCCTATAGGGTCACTATGAGTCAGAATCAACAACAAAGGGTTTGGTTTTTGTTCACTGCCTTTCTGGAAACCCTGGTGGTGTAGTGGTTAAGAGCTACAACTGTTAACCAAAAGGACTGCAGATTGAATTCACCGGGTACTCCTTGAAAACCACATGGGGCAGTTCTACATTGTCCTTTAGAGTCACTGTGAGTTCGTATGGAGTCTACAGCAACGGGTTTGGTTTGGGTTTTATTGCCTCTGTACCCTCCCCGAGGCTGGTGTGGCCTAGGGAAAATACAGCTTCAGTGCCTTTTAGTTTTAAAAGCCCAGCTCCTCTAGATCCCTACAACATCCTCAACACAAACATAGTGATTTCAAAGTAATAATATTTAATGAGCATCTACAGGATTCTGTATAGATGCCAACAAAACAGAAAAATGGCTTTTATTTCAGAACTATTTACTTTGAAGCAACGTACATTTAAAAAAAATAATGCAGAATGAAACATGAGGTATAAATTAAGAGAATGCATTCTGTATTGCTGCTGTGTTGGAATGAACAGACTGGTGGATTAATTCAGGAAACGTTTTTTGGAAGAAGCAAGGTGATAAAAATATTGGAGGGCAATGTTGCTCCGTTTCTACCTGTGACAAAGATAACCTCGTCTTCTCTGTGAAATGTGTGTGTGTGTGTGTGTGTATGTATGCATGTATAAGTGTGTGTGTACCCACACAAATGCATACACACACACACGGAAGAAGAAATTGTCTGAAGAAGAACTAGGTCATTGAGCAGCACTTCTAGCAATTCCCTGGGGAACAATCCATAGTTCTATTGCCCTCCTCAGGAGATGACAAAGTTAAGTAATAGCCATGAAGGCTTTAAGTGCCCATATTTGAATCTCTTGGGCACTGTGAAGAGGGAAGCAGGCCCAGGATTCATTCAAAATTCATGCCATAAAAGCCGAGCACCTACAGAGTGCAAGGTGGAAGGAGCCCGGCTGTATGAATCAGACACACAGGTTGAAGTCCAGGTTTTCTGCTTTTCTAGCTGCATGATCCTGAAGAAGGTGTTTTATCTTTTCTCTGAATTTGCATTTCTTATCTGTTAAATGGGGATAATAACACTTACCTTGAAGAGTTATGAAAATGGAATATATAAACATAAACACATGCACACATACATATGACCTAGCAAGACATCTGCCATATGGCCCTCAATACATTAACACATTAGGCTTGGAGCTCTGCACATGGTAACAGTGTCTCCCCAACCTCCCTACAGTAGTGTGGTAGAGGAAACACATAAGAATTCAGTGAAACCAATAGTTCCTGACGAAGCCTAGAAGAACCACTCTGGAATCAGTCACCACCTCCACTCTGGAGTCAGTCACCTCCTCCTGTGCCTGAACTCTAGAATTTTTATTTCCTCCTAAATTCAGGAACAAATCACTGGCTCCATGTGCAGCAGCCAATAGCTAATGTCAAGGTCAGGTTAACTACACTAAGCATCTAGAAGTAAAGAATCTGTAGAATGATGCTCTACCTTCGGAATCTCCCTCTCCCGAGTATGGTGATACCTGGCAGCTGGTGATACCTGGCAGCTGCTGCTGCTGCTCTGGGACCTGTGCCTGCTGCTACCGCTTCTTTCTCTTTAATGCTTCTCCCAGCCAGGGCCACTGAGGGCTAGTCACTATTGCTACCAGCTCCAGGAACGAGCTGTGCTGGGCTGGTCTGTTCTTGGTGCTGGGCTGGGATCTGGCATTGGGACCACATCCTCCCTTGTGTTTGGTGCTGCTCAGAAACTCCAGCCCTTTCATTTCCTTAAAGGGAAAAAAGCAATTTTCCAATAAAAATAGAGAGAGCCCTGGGACATTTGCATTAACATAACCCTCCCTCCTCACCTAACCTATAATTTAGTAATACCTTTAAGAGTATATAATTTAATACAAACCATAGTGGGATATGGATATTATTTCTGCTGTTTTACATATGGCAAAACTTAAAGCCAGCCAGGTAAAAAACTTTCATAGCTAGTTGGAGGCAAAGTCATAATTCAGAACCACTATTTTCTGACTTTAAAGCCTCTGCTTTACACAACTATCATTACAGATAAATCTCTTGATTATCAAAGATCCAGTCTTACACATTTTTGTGCCCTCAACATACTTAATGGTTCCTCACACAGAAAATGAAAACCCTAGTGGTGTAGAGGTTAAGTGCTACATCTGCTAACCAAAAGCACAGCAGTTCAAAATCACCAGGTGCTCCTTGGAAACTTGGTGAGGCAGTTCTACTCTGACCTGCATGGTTGCTATGAGTTGGAATCAACTTGGTGGCACTGGGTTTGTGTTTGCTTTTAATACACAAGAGGAAACCGTGGTGGCATATTGGTTAAGTGCAACATCTGCTCACCAAAAGGTTGGCAGGTTCAATCAACCAGGTTTTCTTTAGAACCTCTGTGAGGTAGGTCTACTCTGTCCTATAGGGTCACTATGAGTCAGAATCGACTTGACCACAATAGGTTTTTTAACACATAGGAGGAGTTCTGGTGGTACAGTGGTCAAAAAGATCAGATGCTGTCTAAAAGTTCGGCTCTTTAAATTTACCAGTCTCTTCTTGTAAACCCTAGGACAGTTCTACTCTGTCCTACTCAGTTGCTACGAGTCAGAATCAAGTCGACAGCAACATGTTTAGTTGGGTTTGGGGTTTACACCTAAGAAGTGCACAATCAGGGTTTGCTGAATAAAAGAATGCATGAATAAATACTGAGTGTAAACTCAAGGCAATAACCAAACTACTTAGTGATAATAGGGATCTCCTGATTTCAATAAACAACAACCAGATAAATAGCGTAGGGAGCATGATGTTTATGAATAGTGAAGCCTCCAGTTAATTTTGCAATGTACAACAGAGGGTTTTGGACAGATGGGCCGTAGACGTAGTGTCACACTCAGTTTAGGGCACAATATGCCTCAAAGGCCTGAATAAAGGCAGGCATGGGTGGCTTCATACAAGTCAGCTCGAACATGAACCAGTGATGAGAACAAACCTGAATAATATCAGTAGGCAAGCTTGACAAGTGGCTTCTGCAATTACATGCACAGTGGCATTACACAGCGTAAGAGAATTTAAACATAGAGAAAGCTAATGTTCTAAATATTAAGGAGGAAATGAAATATGCCATGGAGGAAGGAAAGAGTAAGCAGAAAAGAGCTCATCGGGTTTGAGGGAAAGGAAAGTAATAGATTGTAGTATATATCAGGAAATGAACAGAAATTCTTTTCAAAAGCTCCTGGTCCTCTGTCCACGATACAAAGAAATGATGAATTCTCCCTGAGCATTGTGGATGTGGATCTGGCTTTTTCATTTCTCCCTGCCCTCTCTCCTCTCACTTCCAATAAATTTCTTGTTGGAGAAAGTTGCCTTAACAAGAGTCTTGGAAAATAAAAGTATTTCTTTACGAAGAGAAGATTCACCCATAAGGGCTGAATTACAGACACAAAGGAGTCCAGAAAAAGACTCGGAAATCTAAACAACAAAATGACAAAAAGTATCATACAGCAACTGGGTACAGGGAGCAGCATGAGCAAAGGGCTGGATACTATAAGCAGGGGTAGATCCAGACTCTGATCAAGCCTAAAGATTATATATTTGCAGGATTCTTTTTAATAAAAATTGAAAAAAGTTATGAATATATAATTAAATATTAAAGTGAGCACCTATTTAGAATGAAAAAGTCACAACAACTGAGAAAAGTAAAAGATGACCAAGCTCACAAATTTCCCAGAAATAAAATAATATTAAATTAATTTTTGACAGAATTCTATAATATTTTTCCCAGTATTTTGGGGGGGGGGCTTGTTCTCATCTATGGAATCCCTGGTGGCATACTGGTTAAATGCTACAGCTGCTAACCAAAAGGTAAGCAGTTCAGATCCACCAGGTGCTCCTTGGAAACTCTATGGGACAGTTCTACTCTGTCCTATAGGGTCACTATGAATTGGAGTCTACTTGAGGGCAGTGGGTTTTGTACTGGTTGATAGGCTCTTCATATGAAAACAACTTTATAATGTAGTGTGTATAGACAAAAGAAAGAATTCATTACATGTGGTTGACATATTATGATTGTGACAACGAGGTGCCACAAACTGGATGGTTTATACGATTAGAAATTTAGTGTCTTAAAGTTCAGGAGATTAAAAGTCCAAAATCAAGTTGTCAGTGATACTGATCTTTTCTGAGGGCAGTGAAGGAGAATCTGTTCCAGGCTTCTCTCCCAGCTCCTGATGGTAAGTGGGGCTTATCTTCTTTGGCTTGTAAGTGGATCACTTCAATCTCTGCTTCTGTCTTCACAGGCCTGTCTTCCCTATGTCTCTCTCTATTTCTTCTCTTCTTTTTAAGCACTGTTCAGCTAAGATTGGATTAGAACCCACTCTACTCCAGTAGGACCTCATGTTAACTGACAGCATCTTCAAAGACCCTATTTGCAAACAGAGTCACAATCAGAGCCACCAAGGGTTAGGACATCAACACAGTTTTTGAGAGGGGGGCATAATAATACTCATAGAATTCACAGGTCAAGAGGAGTCATTCGAACAGAGCAAGGGGATACTGTGTGGATTAAAGTCAGGAAAGGTGTGCATCAGGGTTGTATGATTTTATCATACCTCTGGAAACCCTGGTGGCATGGTGGTTAAGTGATAATCTGCTAACCAAAAAGGTCAACAGTTTGAATCTGTCAGGTGCTCATTGGAAACTCTATGGAGCAGTTCTACTTTGTTCTATAGAGTCACTGTGAGTTGGAATCAACTCGACAGCAGTGGACTTGGTTTTTGTTTGGTTATTGAGTCTGTATGCTGAGCAAATAATCCAAGAAGCTAGACTATATGAAGAAGAGCATGGCATCAGGTTTGGAGGAAGACTCATCACCGACAATAGACTATACTATTCCAAATCCACACTAAAGTTGTTAGTATGAATTATACCTCAACATGAAGAAAACAAAAATCCTAACAACTGGACCTGAAAGCAACATCAGGGTAAACAGAGAAAGGATCGAAGTTGTCAAGAATTTCATTTTCCTTGGATTCACAATCAATTCTTTTTTCTTTTTTTTAATTGTGATTGAGTGAAAGTATACAACCAAAGTTAAATTTGCGTGCCTACCTATCTGCAGCTCCTTCTACTCTCCTTCCCAGTGATAGCACACTGTTCCTTTCCATTCTATACATCTCATATCCTCCTAACAAGCTCCTGTCCCCTTCTCCCTACCCTCACTTCTCCCTTCTAGTAAGAAGCCAGTAGGACAGCATCCTGTAGATGCACCAATCCATAAAGTGCACATACCACATGGTCACTTTGTGTCCCTGAGTCCAACCCATTCCTGTCCAAAGAGTTGACCTCAGTAATGATTTCTGATCAGGGGTAGCAGCAGGTCTAGGGGCCATGCTTCCAGGGGAACTCCCAGGCCTTCAGACCATCAAGTGCAGTTTTTTAGTGTAGTTCTTGAGGTGCACCCCTCTTTTTCTCATGTTGCCACTGGTATTCAACATTGTGTGCCCCACCATAGCTGTCTTTGGTGGTGGCCAGACACCATCTGGTTCTTCTCATCACATATTGATACAGTCACCCATTAACAATAAATTCTGATGGAAGCAGGAGTCAAGAGATCAAAAGATCCATTGCATTGGCAAACCTCCTGAAAAAGACCTCTTTACTTTAAAAAGTACTGAAAAGCAAAGACTTCATTTTGAAGACTAAGGTGAACCTGACCCAAATCATGCTATTTTCAGTCCCATAATATGCATCTGTCATGGATTGAATTGTGTGCCCCCCAAAATGTGTGTGTTAATTTGACTTGGCTATGAGTCCCAATATGGTGCCCTTCCTCCCATATGTTGTCAATCCTGCCTCTGTGATAACTGATGATCGATAATGGGCAACAGTTGTGTTAGTGAGGCAGGACTCAAGCTACAAGCTTGTGGGATATAAGGGCGAAAGTGAGCAGAGGACACTGGGAACCTCACAAAACCAAGACAGCAGCATAATGGAGAGGAGGCACATCCTTTGGACTTGAGGTTCCTGTGCTGAGATGCTCTCCTTGAATTTGGTCTCAGCCCACCGGACTGTGATGATTTTTCTTACTGAACAGACTTGTAACTTATGAATAGTTTTATGGCTTACCAGACTGTGACAATAAAAGTTCTTCCTTGAGAAGCCTTCCACTAGTGGTATTTTCTATTGGAGCAGTACCAGGTGACTAGGACAGCACCCAAAAGCTGGACATTGAATAAGGAAAATCAGAGAACTGACTTCTTTGAATTGTAGTGTTAAAGAAGAATACTGAATATACACAGACTGCCAAAAGAATGAAGAAATTTGTCTTGGAACAAGGGCAACCAGAATACTCCTTAGAAACAACAATAGTGAGATTTCATTTCACATACTTTGGACATATTGTTAGGAGATATCAGTCCCTGGAGAAGGACATCATGTTAGACACTGGGTCAGTGAAAAACAGGAAGACCCATCAGTGAGATGGGTTGACACAGTGGCTGCAACAATGGGCTCAAACACAACGATTGTGAGGATGATGCAGGGCCAAGCAGTGTTTCATTCTGTTGTACCTAGGGGCTCTGTGAGTTGGAACCAACCAGATGGCAGCAACCAACAACAACAACAATGGAATTTAATCCATAGCAGTTGAAAAAAAAATACTATTTACATTTTAGAAAAATTGGTTTCGATTTCACAACTTTTTATTGGTAATGCCATGTAAATCTTTAGAAGTGCTATCAAATTTGGGAAAACAACTATCAAGTTTCTGTTATACATGAGTGTTTTTTATACATGAGCAACATGTAGTGCTGTAACAAATACCACAAGTGGATCACGTGAATGAAGAGAAATCCATTTTTTCTCAGTCTAGTAGGCTAGAAGCTCAAATTCAGGGCATCATCTTCAGGGGGCTTTCTCCCTCAGCTGCCTCTAAAGGAAGGTCCTTGTTGTCCATCTTCCCCTGGTCTAGGGCTTCACCTTCCAGGAGCCCTAGGTCCAAAGGATGCATTCTGCTCCTGTGTTTCTTTCTTGGTGCTCTGAGGCCCCTGACTCTGCTTGCTTCCCTTCCCTTTCGTCTCTTGTAAAATAAATGGTGCTGGAGGCCACACCCCAGGGAAATTCCCTTTGCATTGAATCAGGGGTGTGACCTGAGTGAGGGTGTTAACATCCTACTGTAATCCTCTTTAATTACAGGCAGAGATAATTATTGATAACAGAGGAAAATCACGAACTGAAGGAAAACCTCACAATATTGGGAATCATAGCCTAACCAAGTTGACACATATTTTTAGAGACAAAATTCATTTCGTAACAGTGAGCTCTGAGGGCATTTTAGGTTTCTTTTTTAGTCTCTAATCTTCTATTTTCTTTGAATTAATGATATCATTAGCCTCTTGTCATTAATGGTTTCACGGTGATGGCACACTGTGAATTTTATTTTATCTTTCTGGATATCAGTTGTTTATGTCAGATCAGCAAGCAACTGAGTGTTTTTCATTGTATTCACATGCTGCATTCTTCTTCATGAATTGGATTATCAAAACATTCAAGAGGCTTTTTATTACTTTTATTCAAAATCTATCTTTTTCTGTAAATGAATTATGCTTCAGTATCAGGATAATTTCTATAGATTTTATTGCTCATCTTTATCATGTTTCATATTTAATAAATTTTATTTGGGTTTTTTTTGCACTTCTGTGTTAAAACAATCAAATATGATAAAAAGAGGTACTCTTCATATATATGCACAACAGGAATCTGCAGTTTCTCACTTGTTCTATTGAAATGTTCATAAATGACAGCCAAATTTCAGTTAAAATAGTATTTTTGAGTTTTATTAAATTTTAAATAAAACTTTTAGTCTTATTTGTGTCCAAGTTGCAAGTCGTGAAGAGCTCTGTTATGGCACATCACATTGTTCCGCCTAGACTGAATACTCCCCCTAGGAGATGAAGCAGAAAACATGTAACTCTTAGAAAATACCCAAGTACTCAATAACCTCAGGAACTATGTAGCCAGCTTTTTCTCCCAGATGAAGGGCATGAACTGTGTGTGGTACATATTCTGAAAGGTTTGTTGAAGATCTTAATAAAAGCTTTGTCCTTACCTTTTGTAACAGCAGTATTGTCACACTGTTCATTTGCAAATGTGATTTAGTGGTAGGTTACAATCAGAATTTGTTTTACTTTGTTAAATATGATCACAGATAGATGCTTTTCAGTGAGTAAAACAAACCACGTAAAAAATATTCTGCTGTATCCAAACTAAACAGAATTCCAACTCCACCTCTCCTTTGTTTGATCTCAAAAAAACTTGTGGCCACCCCAGTGCCCCTCAACCCAATGGATCATGTGACAGAGGGGTGCTGCAATGGGAAGAGACAGTGTCTTTAATTATGATTACAAATACCTTACCTTTCCAACTTTACCAAAACATAAGGTCTGTTTTCTTCTTTCTTTCCTCCCTCCTGTATTTCCTAAATAATTTAGTCCAAAAACCACTTGTTAGCACTAGCATGATGGATGTGTTAGTTTCCTAGGGCTGCCACAAAAAAATTATCATAAAGTAGGTTCTTAAAATGACAAAAAAAATATCTCACATTCCTGGAGGCTAGAAGTCCAAATTCAGGGTGCCAGCAAGGCTATGTTCTCTGTGAAGCTTCTTGAGAAAGATCCATTGTGGTCTCTCTCAGATTCTAGTAGCCCTGTTCTTCTTTGGTTTGTGGATCCATCTTTGTATTGCTTGTCTTTTCTTTGTCTCTCTGTGTCTCTTTACTTCTTTTATAAGGGCACCACTCAGATTAGATTGAGATCTACCCTACTTTTTTAATATGATCTCATGCTAATTTAACAGATAGCATCTTTAAGGACCCTATTCCAAGGTAGGTGGATTAGGACTTCAATATAACTTTTGGGGGAGCACAATTATTCCATAACAATAGGTGTCTGTCAGGAGCAATGGTAATAGTCATGGTTAATAATACCCAAATATGGACTATCAAAGCCCAAATGAGGTGAAAGAAGAGGCCATCTCTGTGAGACAGAAAAGGGAGATGATTGGATGCAGGCTGCCAAAACCCAAGAAGGATGAAGGGATTATTTATGAGGCCTAGTGCTGAGAGTTAAAGCCTGAGTAGGGGAGCAAGGGAGTGTGTGCTGGGAATGGGGTGGTGGTAACGGTAGCCCAGAGTAGGGTATCAGAGTCCAAATAGAGTGAGGAGAAAGTCAATGGAAATGAAGAGACACTCACGTGGCAGGGTGAGGGGGGAAGACTGGTTACAAAAAGGCACAAATGATACAGTGGGTAAGTAATGGAGATTTTGGTACCTGGGTTTCTCATTGTCAGAGAATAGAGTTATAAACACAGTAAGAAGATAACTCAAGTGAATCCTGTAGTCTTGGCTTGGAATCAGAGTTATCGGTGTGAACTCATACATAAACAAACAAACAAATGACCACTTGCTGTTGAGTCAATTCTGACCAACAGGACACAGTGGAACTGCTTCTCATAAGATTTGCAAGAAGCAGCTGGTGGATTAAAACTGCCTGGCTTTTGGTTAGCGAATGAACTCAGCCACTGCACCACCAGGGCTCCACCTTAAGTCCGGATAGTTATTTTTCCCTTTGCTTCTTTGTGCTCATTCCAAGAATGCAAATTGCATACCTTAAGTTAAGCATTATGAATCCAAACTTTCAGCTAGATCATGAAAATAAATGACAGACAGAGACACTATCGTGGGTGGGAAAAACCACACTACAGAAAAGACACAACTTAGAAAAGCACACTGAGATGTCATTGGCTAAAATAGTTTGATGACATTTGGAGCAAGAGAAAAATCATATATTAGCAGCATGTTATAATATAGTCCCCAAACAGAGATCATCAATCAGTGTTACATGGCTGGCTCTAAAAGGATGTGATCTGGTGTGATCATAGTACTGGTTGTAGTGGGAAAGGGTGGTTGAGGTCAAAGTACTGTGTTTTGATTGGCCCACCAAGCAGTTTAATTTTATATTGTAAGCAATAGAGTGCTATTGTAGTGATGTCAGTAAAGGAGAGCAGTGTTTAAGAAAGAACCTGAAGGTAGTGTTAGGAATAAAATAAAACAAGAAGTGTCTGTCTGGGGACTGACAGGACTGTTAGGAAGCTATTACGGAAGTCTAGATATCATAAAGCTCTGATAGAAGGCAGAGGCAGTGGGAATTGAGATAGAAGAAAAGGTTTGTCAAATTGTTGCAGACAAAACCAGCGGGGCACAGTGTGCTACTGAATATGTCAAATGATATGAGGAAGCAATTAATGATGTTTGGGATAGCTTGAGGGAATGACAAGAGTCAGGCTACCTATTGGCTGCCTATCCAACAAATATTCACCTCACAGCAGACTTTCTGGCTGTCTCCCAGGAGACAGAGACTTGACAACAAAAACCTGGCCATGTATTAAGCTGAAAACAGTGACCAGCATCCCTCGCAATAAATAATCAGAAATAAAGGCATAAATGTTGTCTAGTGTATCTGGGAAGTCTCCTTAAAAGACAGCTGTTGAGTTCTTTTCTCTGGTTTCCTTAATCCTACCTCATAGAATTTGATCTGCATGCTGAGCAAATAATCAGAGAAGCTGACTATATGAAGAAGAACATAGCATTAGGATTGGAGGAAGACTCACTAACAACCTGTGTTACACAGATGACACAACCTTGCTTGATGAAAGCGAAGAGAACTTGAAGCACTTACTTATGAAGATCAAAGACGACAGTGTGGATTACACTCCAACATAAAGAAAACAAAAATCCTCACAACTGGATCGATAAGAGATATCATGATAAATGGAAAAAAGATTTAAGTTGCCAAGGATTTCATTTTACTTGAATCTGCTATCAACCCTATGAAGCCAGCCAAAAGCCAAGTGCCCTCGAGTCGGATGCGATTCATGGCAACCCTAGGGGCAGTCAATAAATTAATGGGAACATTGCATTGGGCAAATCTCCTGCAAAAGACCCTTTAATGTGTCAGAAGGCAAAGACGTCACCTCAAAGACTAAAGCGAGTCTAACCCAAGCCATGATGTTTTCAATCAACTCAATGCTTGCCAAAGCTGGATGATGAATAAGGAAGACAGAAGAACTGATGCCTTTGAGTTATGGTATGGGCAAACAATACCGAATACCCCATGGACAGCCAAATTAATGAACCAGTCTGTCTTGGGAGAAGTGCAGTCAGAATGCTCCAGGGATCAGCTCCTAGAGAAAGACATCGAGCTTGTATAGCAGATGGTGAGCAAAGAAGAGGAAGACCCTCAGTGAGATGGATTGTCACAATAGCTGCAACAAGGGGCTCAAGCATAGCAACAATTGTGAGGATGATTCAGGACGGGGTAGTGTACCATTCTGTTGTACATAGGGTGGCTGTGAGTTGGAACTAACTTGTTGTAACTTAATGACGATAACAACTGCCTAGAATGCAGCGTAATGGCTAGACTGTGGCATAAAAGGCTCACAGAGAAAGCAGAAAACTTAGAAGCCTGGATCCTTGATTGCTTCCTAGAGCCAAGGCACCAGTCCTGCTCTGGATTCGTTTACATAATTTAAAGCACCGTTGAATTGAGTTTTTGTTAATATTAGTGAAACGGAATCCTGACTGATCCAGCTATCTTCTTTCTTTTCTAACAGAGCCCTGATCTACTGAAACACCTTCTTCCTCAAGGCCACCACATGGTGAACAGAAAAGGGCTTATTACAGTGCTCTTTTCCTATTCAATTTTTGCAGCAGATGATTTTGGCAAGTGCATGGGACACAATTCTGGCCAATGGAATGAGAAATCTTCTAGAGGGCTCTTGAGGAAGGTTTTTTGGCTGATAAGAAGAGACACAGGGAGAGAAATTGTTCCTACCTTCTTCCAAAGAGCATAACCTTGTCTGGATGTGGTGCGTAGAACTGCAACAGGAATCTCATACCAGGTTGGCCTGTGAACAAGCCAATGGGCTGAAAATGTCAGGAAGAAAAAAGTAGAAACGAGCTGGGCCTTCCTTCATGTTACTTAACCTTTATATTAACCAATGAAGGACCTGCCCTGTTTCCAGAATTATCTTTATGTAAGATAATAAATTTTCCTTATTGTTTAAATGATTTGAGTTACAGTTTTCTGTTGGAGTTGAAATCATCCTCACTGATACAGTGATCGTATTAATCCAAAGTCAGAAAAACAGATTGGGGAGAATGCTGTGAGGAGAATAGTACTTTTGAAAGGCTGAGTTTGCTGCTTTGTTGACTAATGGAATGCTTGAAATAGAGGTGAAGCAGAACCTGGGTATCTGTGGGTCAAAGGTAAACACAGGTGGTAGGTGGAGAGCATGAAGACTAAGAACAGTCAGGAGTGAGTGCCTGGGGAGAAACTTCATTTGAACATTGAGCAAATGAAGAGCCAGAGAGAAGTGCTAAGAAAGAGGAGACAAGAGGAAGAAGACTTACACTTTGCTGATTTTAGATAACAAAAAGACAGAATTTTAAGAAGAGAGAATTGCTGCAGAGACGAGAGTAGGATTTAGCTGTCTGGTGTTTGCTGATGACCTTCAAGAACAGTTTTAGTAAAGAGGCAAAATAGGAACTTCAGCAGACTCAGGAAACTGACAGTATTGACTGCTCGGGTGGTTATCAATCCTTAGAGAACATATGAGTCAACCAAAAGGCTTTGTTTAGAAAGAAAAAAAATGCAGTTTGCCCACACATTTTGATTCATTAGTTCTGGAGTCAGAGTCTAGAAGCCTGCATTTTGAACAAGGACTTAGAGCCTTTTAATCAATTAGACATTCTACAGTCCAAATGGGTACTTCCAGAAGTGGTGCTTTCAAGCAGAAACTAGGGAAATTCTCTGACAGATGTTGCAGGCAGAATCAACACGCTGGATAAAGGTCTGGACCAGGTGAATTCTTGCTCTGTACAAAGTTGGAGCTTGTAAGACTTCAGGTGGTATTGTGTGAGAATAGAGGAAGCCTGATAGGCAAAAATAAAACGGAACACAAAGGATGGAGCTGACTGAAAGGTGAGAATATGGGCAGAACGACAACCCTGGGATGGGGGCGAAATACAAGGCTGCTATTCAAAGTGGATTTTGCCTTATATATGATTTTTTCCTTAGGTTGGTTCTCTATTTCCTTAACTCACAGAGTGATGGTGCTAAAGTCTGATGTGCCGTCCAACTAAAAATATGAAACTGCCTCAGGCTGTGTCTATGCCTCAGTCTTGTATTTAAGAAAAGTTTCAATCTATCACCAAGCCCGGTCCTGATGTGTTAAGGCAAATAAATTTTTGCATAATGCACAAGAAAGATGTTGGCTTTCTGATTCATAGCTTTTTATAGATAGAAATGGCAATAATAATTATCAACAACAAAAATATTAACGCATAACAGAGCTTGGAGGTTGTGTGAGGGTGATTTTTTTTTTTCAAAAATAAAGGAATCTATTTAATGATTCGTGTGTTATGTTGCCCGTGAATGAAATGCGTATGTTTGATGATTGCTAGGTAAAAGACTAAATGCAAGCAAGGGGGTGGGGGGAGACAAAAAAAGGTGCTATGTTCTTTGAAAAAAACAAGATTGCTGAGTAATGCTAATTACAGTAATTAATGACATGAATAATGTATCAGGAAAAGTGGCTGATTAAAACTAATATTGGCAATAATAAACTTAAATTGCATAACAATCTCTTCAAGGCATTCTACAGAATTCACAGATGTTGTTCTGGGTGCACAAATCCCTCTCAAGCTGTCAGTTTCTAGTTCACAACAGGAAAACTGGTATGGATGGGCAGGTGACTTATGATAGGTCAGAAACAAATCACTAGTATAATCCAACCTAAGAGCAGAATTGATCCACTGTCCTATGTAATCTCTCAAACATCAATTTGTATCTTAGGCTTTTTTTCAGAGAGAATTTTACTATTGGAAGCACATCAAACATTTGGCTGAAATAGCAGTGATGGAAATACTTGAAATGACTTCACAGTGCCTGATTGACTGAACGAGGTGATTTCCTGGTACAATGATTTGCTGAGGAAGGGCGGAAAAGCTCGATTCGATGTCTTCCCCATCATTAATGGTGTGTAGCACAAGTACATAATGGGCACATTTGGACTCAATCTATTTTATGCACCCATGCTTGACATTACAGGAGACCTGGATGCTATTATTAGAATATGTTTCCAAGTCTCCAGCATACTTTTCTACCTCAGTAGATCTGAAACATCCCCAGAATCCTTGAGGGGGCCATTGATGAACTTCTTTGGAGTAAATGATTGTACCCTAGACAACAAGTTTAATAAGTTCATTTTAGATTGTCAACTGCTATGCAGTGGTGGCTGAGAAGCAGAGGTTAAAATGGTTTTAAAGGAGACAAGTGAATTATAAAACCAGCCTAGAAAAACACAGTCCCTAAGCTTTGCTGAGAGATCAGAATGAAAACCTCCCAGTGTTTGAAATATTGTTTGGAAATACCTGTGGTTCAGCCAACAGGGAGGGGATAGGGTGTCTAGGTTATATATCTTTTAAATGTAGGAGATAGTAATTTTATAATAGTATAGTGTGTATTAAACACAAAATGGATTTTAGTTGAAAAGTTAGATGCTTAGTGCTGTTATAACAGAGATACAAGTGATCAGCTTTAAAGAACAGAAATTTATTTCCTTGCAGGTTTGCAAGCTATAAGTCCAAATGAGGGTCTTGGTGGTCTCAGTTTCTTCCCCATTGGTAATCCTAGGCATTCCTTAGTTAGTTGGTGCTCTTCTCATTGCATCTGTCTTCCCTTGAATGTGATTATCTCTGTGTCTAATCTGCTCTCTTTTTATAACCCAGAAATGGTTAGATTTAGAACCCACTCTACTTGGGGATGATCTAATTAACACCATTAAGGAAATCCAATTTCCAAATAGGATTACATTCACAAGTATAGGGGTTAAGATTATAACACCATTGTTGGGGGAGGGGGGACACTTTATCCTATTTAGCTGGAGAATAGGGAATGCAAGGGAAGTAAGAAAGCATAGAGTTTATGTATACATATGTATGTAGGATTGGGAACCCTGGTGGCATAGTAGGTTAAGTGCTACATCTGCTAACCAAAAGCTCAGTAGTTCAAATCCACCAGTTGCTCCTTGGAAATGCCATGGGGCAGTTCTACTCTGACCTCTAGGTTCACCATGAGTCAGACCCAACTTGACAGCAGTGGGTTTGTTTTGGTTTGTTTTGTAGGTAGGATCAGAACATGAAAGGTTTGGAGGAAATCCTGTGATAATTTTGCTCTAATCTTCTGAACTAGGCTAGATGCACCTGTTTAATGTTAATGTGAGATACTTTATTGGATGCATATCATACCTTATTGCTACTGTTTGTTAAAATGTGAATACTCTGTGGACAGAAACTACATATATCTTGTTTACTTAGTCCTCTCCAAGCACCCAGTTAAGCTCCTAGCACATGGTAAGTAGTATATTTTTGATAAGTGAATGAATGGAAACCCTGGTGGCATAGTGATTATGGGCTAAGACTGTTCAAAGTCAGCAGTTCAAATTCATGAGAGGCTCCTTGGAAACCATATGGGGCACTTCTACTGTGTCCTACAGGGTTGCTATGAGTCAGAATCAACTCAACAGCAGTGAGTTTGGTTTGGTTTTGGTTTAAGAGAATAAAGGGATAACGTGGATGAAATGATGGCCTCTACATATGAGAAACATGTGATTTAGAAAAGTCACATGACAATGAGACACAGTATATCCCAACAATAAAACTAGAGAGTCTCCTATCCCTTAACTCTACCAGCTGCTGGACTAGGAGTGTATCTCACCTGGATTCAAGCCACAGTTGGTTGTGCTTGTCCCTTAAAAGAGTGTGGGTTCTGACAAGCAGGAGAAAGCTGCAAGTCATGTCATTTTTGTCACTTCCACCATCAGGGACTCAGCCTTAGTGTCACACATGAGAAAGTTGAATCTCAGAGAAGCTTTGATTTTTGTGAGTTAACATAGCTTTCCAGGAGGGAGCTACGACTAGATCATAAGCCCATAAATTCCTAGGTGAATTAATCTCCTAGGGTAATTTAGGGCAGATTAAAAGACGAGACATTAAGGATGAGGAAGGGTTTATCTCCAGATATGAGATATTGAAGGTCTGTGGAAAGGTAATGGCAAAGTGAATAAAGAAACAGAGGGCTCTGAGAGATTTAACAAAGAAAGATTTCATTATTTTGTCATTAAGTTAGACCTAGAAGAGAGAATTGGGAAGTAGAATTATACAACTGCTAATTTCTGAGCACCAAAAGGGGGTGCTTTGGGTCCTATCGTCTTACACAACTGTGATAAATATGGGATCTCTGTTTAATGGGGTGGTCAGGATGAAGAGTTTAGTAGATGAAAAGAAAGAATGACAGGGGAAGAGAGAGACTATGAGATAATAAAACAAAGCGGCACTGGGGCTGGTATAGAATGCTAGTTGCTGCAAATAATTATTCCTGCCTCCTTTTTGTAACAAAATCCTAAATTTTAGTTGAGCACAGAACTAAAAACCTACATTTATAAAGCTTCCTTATTATATTTTTTTTTAAGTTACATGCTGTGAGATTTTGTGGTACACACCTTCTAAAATGGTCCCAAATGATCCCTGCCTTCTAGTATCTGTGCCCTTGTGCAATCCCTTGAGTTTGGGATAGAACTAGTGACTTATTTGTAACGAATAGAATATGACAAAAGTGATATAAAATGGCCTTTCCAGAATTAGGTTACTAACAGTTTGTCACTTCCCTTTTGAGACGCCCTATTTCACTCAGAGGCGAGCCAGCTGCCGTGTGGTGAGCTGCACTGTGGAAAGACCCACATGGCTAAGAACCTATGTTTCAAGCCCACAGCCAGTGAGGACCTGAGGTCTACAAAGAGCTTCATGAGTAATTTCAGAAGTATAGCCATCTCCAGATAAGTCTTTAGTTGATTGTAGCCCCAGCCAAGACTTTGATTGTAGTCTGTGAGAGACCCTGAGCCAGAACCACCCAGCTAAATTGTGTCTGGATTCCTGACCCACAGAGACTATAACACACATTTGTTGTTTTAAATTGATGTTCTAGAGTAATTTGTTACACAGCAGCAAATAGCTAATACATACAAAAAAGAAATGCCATATGGTACCACCAGAAAGTCTCCTTAAAGGAACGTGTCATACTGCTTGGAGTGTGCAAGTGGTGACTGGAGCTCCATTAGCCACCTCGGCCTGTGAAGGGAAGAGTACGATCTGGCCATGGCGGACTGATGAGTTGGAAGGAACTAGAATTACTGAAGCCCTTGTGGAAGTCCCTGACTGGCTCTCTTGCTCTTAGACCCAGTTCTGAACTGGCTACCCCCATCTTCCGTAACTTAAACTTACCTGAAATATTCAATGCTATTTTTGTGTAATATTTTCTGTTGTATTCAACCAAACCTACTGCTGACTGACACAGGTGGACAGTGATAGGAACAGGAACCTCCACTAGTGAGGAGGAGGAGGAACCAAGCTCTAGGGAAATAAACAACGGAGCCTGGGACTCTGTAGGGTGAGTGGCAAATGCAAGGGCATTTATGACAGAGGAGAAGAAAGTATCAATAATGACTTTAGTCAAGAATTATCCAAATAACCCAGTAACAAAGTTAAAACATGGATTCCTAAGTCCTTTAAATTTCACTCTTCTATGAGTTTGTCATACTGTGGTGGCTTGCATGTTGTTGTGATGCTAGAAGATATGTCATTGGTATTCCAAACACCAGGAGGGTCACCCATGGTGGACAGGTTTCAGCAGAGGTTTCCGTTCAAGAAAGACTAGGAAGAAAGGCCTGGGAGTCTGCTTCTGAAAAGCGTTGGCCAGTGAGAGCCTTATGAATAACAGAGGAAAATTATCTGATATACATAATGCCAGAAGACAAGTCCCTCAGGTTGGAAGGCATTCAAAATGACATCTGGGGAAGAGCTAGCTTAGTGATATGGGTAGATTAAAGGCTTCAAGAACTTCATTTGCAGATGTTTCCTTTTGAGAAGAAACCACTGCAAACATCTATTAATAATAATAATAGGAATGTCGAATTTACAAAGTATGCAACCAGGAAAATTGGAAATCATTAAAATTGAAATGGAATGTGTAAACATCAATACCTTGATATTTTAGGCTGAGTTCTCCAGAAAAGCAATACTAATAAGTGCACAATTATATGTAGAGAGGAGTCTTATCAGTGAAATAGCTCATGCAATTGTAGAAGATAAAATATAAGTTTGTGGGTAAAGACAGAAGATTCTCCTGATTCATGCAGCTGCAGCGGCTAGTGAACCCAAGATTAGGAGATTGGAAAGCAGGACTCTTGACCAGATATTGTGAAGATCAATGAATCCCCAAATTGGCAGATAAGCTGCTACCTAAGGTCCCAAGAACTGGAGGTCACACAAAAAAGAGGCAGCTGCAGGATCCAGCTCAGGCAAAAGCCAGAACAGTCACTTACATTCAGATGCAAAACACACGGCCAAGGAAATTTCCTTTCAACTGATTGGCGATTCACAGGAGATCCTATCACACATGCAAATCAATAGAGAAGGGCATTATATGTGTACTCTGGATTCTTCTAGGGCTCCTGCAGTGGAAAAAAAATACCTAAAAGGTCACTAAATCAGCTATCACAAGGAAAACACGTTCTTTACACGCCTTCCTGATGTTAACATATAAACACTGAGAATCACGGCCCAACCAAGTTGACACACCTAGGCATTAGTGAGCTGAAATGGACTGGTTTGGGCCATTTTGAATTGGATAACCATGTGGTTTACTTCCAGCATGACAAATGACATCACATTCTTTAAAGTGTTAAAAGCAAAGATGTCATCATGAAGACTAAGGTAAACCACGCTGTTTTTAATTTCCTCACCTGCACGCAAAAGCTGGGAAATGAATAAGGAAGATCTAAAACAATGAAGACCTTTGAATCATAGAGTTGGTGAAGAATATTGAATATACCATGTACTGTGATAAGAAGGACCAAATCTGTCTTAAAAGTACAGACAGAATGCTCCTTAGAAGTGAGGATGGCAAGACTCTGTCACACATACTTTGATCACATTATTAGGAGGGAACAGTCCCTGGTGAAGGACATCATGCTTGCTAAAGTAAAGAGTCAGTGAAAAAGTGGAAGACCCTCACATGAAATGGGTTGAAACAATGACTGCAACAAAGGGCTCAAACCTTGTAACGATTGTAAGGATGGTGCAGGACCAGGTTGTATGGGCAATTTAGAATCTGTAATACCAGAAAACAAAAATAGATGCTATGTTGTATTTGCAATTCCCATAAAAGGGAAAAGTTTTTCTTCCAAATACTGTCATATCAGTAGAGAGGATCATTATATGTGTACCCTTGATCTTTTTAGGGCTTCAAGGGTGAAAAAAGACACTTAAAAAGTCACTTTTAATGTGACAGCAGCACTCAATCAGCTATCACAGGGCAAATACATTCTTCACAAGCCTTCCTGACAAATTTTCTGCCAAAAGTCAGAAAGGCAGTGAATGTAAAATGCCATTTTGGATCTAGTGACAGCCTACAAGAATTTGTTGAGAAAGTAGAAGTCCTCGAATGGGAAGAATAAAATTATGATGTGTAATATTTTGTGATAGCCAAAGAGGATAAAGCTGAACAAATTCAGTTACGTACCATAGATTTCATTTTTATTTATGACAGTTATTATTTTTTATTACGAAGCAGACATTCCCTGCAGAGGAATGCAGAAAATGACAAAGAAGAAAAGGATAATCACTCCTTATGTAGAGCTAAGCATGTTAATTTTTTATATTCATCTTCTTGGTATTTTAATACATGCATTATGTTTCTCTTGTTACATGATTTATTATGTATTTTACATAAAATTTTATACCTTATTTTTTTCCCTTAGCAATGTATCATAAACATTTTGCCTTTATCATTACATGGGCAACTGAGACATTATTTTAAGTTCTGCATGCTGCTATTAAAATAAAATATGTATAGCTAATTTTCTTTGACATCTTATGCTTGACTTACATTGCTGAACTGTTTTATTTAATGCTAACAACACTCTGCATCTTAAGCACTATTAGGATCACCTTTTATACTGAGATTTAGGGAAACAACGTGCCCAAGCTTCTAAAGCTAAGAATTAGAAGATTCAGGATTTGAATCCAGATAGTTTGAATCTAGAGTCTGTATACTTGATTACTACACTACAATGTGTCTCTTATTGTGTTAATTTACCAAAGTTTATTGTTGAATTGCTAAGATTTTTCCAATTTTAGGCTACTACAAATAATGCTGTCACTGACAACTTTGGCCATACACTTCTGTGACTATCAATTCTCACTGCTTAAGATAACATTGAGGAAGTAAAATAGATGGATGAAAGGGCATGCGTAATTACAAGACTTTTGATATAGTTACAATATATTTACCAATTTGCAAGCAAAAAAAATCTGTCTCTTCATTTGTGTTTCTTGGGTGATTAATGAAGCAATACATTGGCTATTTAGATTTATTTTAAAGATACATTATCATGTTTTTTACTGTAATCTTTGTTGGCTTATTTACCATTCTGATTAATTAGCAATATTTAAGATGAATCAAAATTTCTCATGCATTTTGAAAAATCTTTTTTTATCTTGTCATTGGTATTGAAATTCTGTTTATAGTATCTTTCAGTGTTGGGATTTTAAATTTTAGGTAGTATAACTATCTTTTCCTTAATTTTTAATTACGTGTTTTATCTAGTGGACTGAAAGAAATATTTAAGCTTGTTTTTGAGCCTTTTCTAAAGTTTCTTTAAAGATGGAATTTTTTTTGAACTGCAAGAATTTGGAAGAATGCTAGGAAGTATGATAGGAATGGTGGGATCAGAGTGAAGCGATACAATAGTAACTGGAGCACCGAGCTTCTTTAAATTTTATTTTTTAATACAGTTGAAATTTGTTTTCTTATGTACTGTGAAGTGGGAATCTAAATTTATGCCAGTTTTCTTAACATGTGTTGTTTTTTTTCCTCATGATTTGGCATATTACCTTTAAGAGTGTATATGTGTGTGCATGTGTGTCTGTGTGTATGTGAGAGAGAGGAAGAGAGAGAGGACTCTAGGTTAGGAGGAGTGCAGTGGTTAAAGAGATCCAGCTAAGCCAGTTCAACTCGGTTCTTAGGGGAAGATGTGGCAGTCTGCTTCTGTAAATATTTCAGCCTTGGAAACCCTATAGAGTACTCCTCTGTCCTATAGGGTTGCTATGAGTTGGAATGGACTTGCTAAGAGTAAAGTTTGTTTTTGATAAATATTTGCAGTGGGTTTTTGATAAATACATATTTTAACAAATACATATTTTTGATAAATATATGTAAATAACTAACTTCATATATACATAAACCAAACCAAACCCACTGCCTTCAAGTTGATTCTGGCTCATAAAAGGTTAGCAGATGTAGCACTTAATCACTATTCAACCAGTATTCCCATATACATATATACATATACACACACACACACACACACACATATATGTATATATATATATGTTCCTGACTGGTACAAATGGCGAACACACTTAGCAGTTCAAGTGCATCCATGGGTGCCTCAAAAGAAAGGCTTGGTGATCTATCTGCAAAAATATCATCATAACAAACCCTGTGGAGCACAGTTCCACTCATAGGGTTGCCATGAATTGGAATCAACTGGATACAAATTGGTGTAATGTGTGTGTGTGTGTGTGTGTATTTCTCAGCTTTTTATTCTATTCCATTGATCAATACCTTCAGTCTTGTACCACTATATTGTTTTTACTATGATGATAATTTTAAAATACATGGTAGTATTTAGATAATGGTAATAAAATCACCTTCTATGCCACTAGTCCAATTATGGCCTTACCTGCAAACACACCCTTCATTGAAGGCTCTGAGAAAATGGAGTTGGGTCCTTCATATATGTTTCCTTTGATAGTGGCATGCTGTGAAGTTTTGCCAGTAGAAGGTGTTAAAGAGACACCATGAGAGAAAGGACCTTCCTGCTTCTGTGTGCATGGCTGGCCTCTCTGCCCCCCGCACCCCCCCTCCCGCTGTGCCAAGCAGGTGGCTTCTCTAGTGCCTGGCTCCTGCACAGCACAGTGGCCGCCAGTGCCCATTATCTAGCAAATCCCTTCAGCACCCTCCTGGGTAGTTTCTTAGGCAAGTGCTTTTGTGCAACATCTCCCTGTAAATAGCTTTCCCCAGCAACCTAGAATACAGATTTCTAGCAAATTCCACTGGTATGGTGCCATAGCTACTTCTCTGCCATTCATGTGCCCCAGTCCTGAAGGTGCCTTTTCCTTGGGCTTTCTGTGAGCCCTGTAGTTCATTGCTGCTCATTATGTCTACTTGCTGCATTTTTTAGTTTTCTTTACTCCTTACTACCTAATCCCTCTTTATTGTAGTCCTCATTTATAGTTAAGAATTCTTGATATTATACTTTCCCTCCTCAAAATTTTTGTTTCTGTCTCTGGATTGGATCCTAAGTGGTATCTTTTTTTTTTCTTTAATAAGAGATGTTTCTTGGAGATAATTTTTCAAAAAGAATTTATTTTGTCCTGCTGGATATGCGAGAAACTAAAATTTACTGTGAAATAACACCTGTAAGCAAGGGTGTAATAGTAAAGCAAACAATTTTGAATTAATTGGAGAAGTATAGTATTTCTGGGAGAATAAGATAAATACAAAACATCCAAGTATGTAATTCTCTCTTTTTAAATAATGGCAATTTTCACTAACTCTTGTGGCATGCATTAAGAGTTATGCCAGGATTCTGGATCCTCTAACTTTCTAGCTAGAGGCAAAATGATATTCTAAACCACCCAATATGCCAGAATTATGTACATATTCTCATCTATTAGATGTATTCTCATCTATCTTTTCAAGAACTTGGTGAGATGAATGTTATTATTTTCATTTGTTAGATGAAAAGAATAAAAGCTTGGAAAGCCCCAGAATCATGTGTCCAGTTACTGATAGAGCAAGAATCTAAACTCAGCTGTGTGTAGTTCTAAAACATATTGCATTATTTTAAAAGTATTTTACTTGTGGTTGAGAATATACACAGCAAAACATATACCAGTTCAAAAATCTCTACATGTAGTAATCAGGGACACCGATTACATTCTTCCTAAGTCATGCAGCCGTTCTCACCCTTCTTTTCCAAATTGTTTCTCTACCATTGACATAAACTCCCAGCCCCCTAAGATTCTTATCTAACCTTTACATTTGCTGTTGTTAGTTTAATCCCATATAGATAGTTTTTAAAAAGAACGCAGTACTGAAGGCAGACATTCTTTACTCATTAAACTCAACTACTGTTTGGGTTAAAGAAGGCTTTAGAGAATATTTCTGGTTTAAGGTTTAAAGATTATCTCATAGCAGTGGTTTTGGAGAAGCCCTTGATTTTACTGGCAAGTACTGGGTGAGAAGGTTGTGGAAAGAATCATCAGCTGCCCCCACCCTGTGGCCTATCATCCTTTTACTAGAAACCCAAACCAAACCCATTGTTATCGTGTCGTTTCTAACTCAGAGCAACCCTATACAGACCCTAAGCTCCTGATATTTATTCAAATTGAGAACTGTAAATTCCTACATTATTAGCAAAGTGCACTTACAGTAAGCATATGTTCCCAAGTTTTGTAAATCTGGACTGTCCCAGAAGACATTTGGACATTCACCGGTCAGGTTTTGAGTATGCTCTGCCATTCAACTCTGATTTCTCCTACTCCTATTGAAATACGGCAGACACCAAGTCTGATACCAGTCATGGGAGGAATGTTATCACCTGATCCATCCTTTCCCAACACATTCACTTCTCCCTTACTTTCCTCCCAGAACCAATGTGGAAAATACAGGCAAGGGACAAAGGAATATACTGAGATATTACCACACTTAAAATTATTTTTTTGTTTCTGTTTGATTTTGAGCAGTTGGATTATGAAGTGTCAGCATGTAGTTTTTCTCGAATTTATCCTGTATGGAACTCACTGAGACACATAACTCTGTTGATTAATATTTTTCACCCGCTTTGAAAAATGCCCAGTTATTTTTTCAGTTACCTCTGCCATGTTCTATTTCTCTTCTCCTTGTAAGAATGTGATGACATGTATGTCACGTGTGTCTCCTAAATAGAGTCTTCAACTTTTCTTTTAAAAAAAAATCTTATTTCTTTTTGTGCTCATTTTGGATATTTTCTCTGGAACTGTCTTTGATTTCACCAATTTTGTCTTTTGCAGTTTGGGCTACACTTTTAAATTTAACTGAGATTTAATTTACATACCACAAAACTCAACCACTTGACGTATATAATTTAATGGACTGCGGTATTTCAAGAGTTACACAGCTATTAAACTCATTAACTCACTTTGTCAAGTTGATTCCGACTCACAGTGATCCTAAAAGACAGAGTAGAACTGTCCCATAGAGTTTCCAAGAAGTGCCTAGTGCATTCAAACTGCCAACCTTTTGGTTAGCCATTGTAGCACTTAACCACTGTGCCAACAGTGTTTCCATAAAACTATTATTACAATCTGTATTAGAATATTTCCATCACCCATTGGAAATAACTCTACATTTGCTCCAACCATTTCCAGTGCTAGGCAGCCAGCAATCCATTTTCTGCCTCTGTTGATTTCCCAGAGCCCTGGTGACACAGAAGTTAAGAGCTTTGCTGTTACCCCGGAAGTCAGCAGTTAGAATCTACCAGCTGCTTCTTGCAAACCCCATGAGGTAGTTCAACTCTGTCCTATAGGGTCTCTATGAATTGGAATCGACTGAATGGCGATGTGCTTGTTTTTTTTATTGGATTGATTAGCCTATTTTATACCATCTGTAGTCTTTTGTAACTAGCTTTTTTCACTTACATAATGTTTTCAATGATTCATTCATATTGTAGCATGTATCAGGACTATGTTTTGTTGTTAAATGGTATTCTATTATACTATGTTTTTCATACTGATTCATCAGTTGATAGACATTTGGATTTGATTCCACTTTTTGGATGACTATGAATAATGCTCTTATGAACATTATTATACAAATTTTTATGTGGATGTATGTTTTTATTTCTCTTGCATATGTAACCAAAGGTAGAAAGGTGGAGCCATACCATATTAGGAGGTAGCATTTGATCAAGAACCAATGATACTGAAAGAAGAATTCCAAGCTCCACTGAAGGTATTGGCAAAAAACAAGGCTCCAGGAATTGACAGAATATCAATTGAGATGTTTCAGCAAGTGAATGTAACACTGGAAGTGCTCACTCATATATACCAAAAAATTTGGAAGACAACTACCTGGACAACTGATTGTAGGAGAACCATATTTTTGCCCATTCCAAAGAACAGTGATTCAACAGAAAGTGAAAATTATCGAGCAGTATCATTAATATCACATGCAAGGAAAACTTTGCTGAAGAGAATTCAAACATGGTTGCAGCAGAACATCAGTAGGGAACTACCAGAAATTCAGGACATGGAATGAGGGAAGACATGGAATGAGAAGAAGACATGCAATGAGGGATATCATCGTTGATGTCAGGTGAATCTTGGCTAAAAGCAGATAATACTAGAAAGACATTTACCTGTATTTTATCGACTATACAAAGACATTCAGCTGTGTGGATCATAAAAAATTATGGATAACATTGTGAAGCAAGGAAACTTTAGAACATTTAATTGTGCTCTTGAGGAACCTGTAGTCAGACCAAGAGACAGTCATTAAACAACAAAGGGATGCTTCTTGGTTTAAAATCAGGAAAAGTGTGCATCAGGATTGTATCCTTTCACTGTACTATTCAATCTGTATGCTGACCAGATAATCCAGGAAGCTGGGTTACATGAGGAAAAATGTGGCATTAGGATTGGAGGGAGATGTGTTAATAGTCTATGATATGCAGACTACACAACCGTGCTTGTTGAAAGTAAAGAGGACTAGAAGCACTTACTGATGAAGATCAAAGACTATAGCTTTCATAAAGTGTACAACCTTCATGCCAAGCCAAAAATCTTTACAGTACAGCCAGTAAGCTACCTCATGATAAACAGAGACAGTACCAAAGTTGTCAAAGACTTTATTTTCCTTGAATCTGTGGGTCAAATCTGCTGCAAAAGACTTCTTAAAGTGTTAAAAAGCTAAGATGTCACTTTGAAGACTAAGGTGAACCTGACCCAAACCATAGTATTTTCAATAACCTCACATGCATGCAAAAACTGTACAATGAATAAGGAAGACTTAAGGAGGATTGGTGACTTTCATTTATGGTGTTGGCAAAGAATATTGAGTGTATTAGGGGTGAAAGAATGAACAAATCTGTCCTGGAAGAAGTATATAAGCAGAGTGCTCCTTGGAAGTACTCTGGACATTTTATCAGGAGAAATCAGTCACTGAAGGAGGACATTATGCTTGGTAAAGTGGGAGGCCAACAGAAAAAGGAAGACCTTCAATGACATGGATTGACACAGCGGGTACAACAGTGAGCTCAGTCATAGCAGTGATGGTGACAATGGCCCAGACAGTATCTCATTAGGGTCATTATGAGTCAGAACCAACTGACAGCACTTAACAATGGCAATATGGTAGCTCTAGGGTTCATGTTTTGAAGAAACACCAAACTGGTTCACAAGCAGCTGCAGCATTTTATAATCTCAGTAACAGTATATGAGGTTTCCAATTTCTCTACATCCTCAGTAATACTTGATATTAACTATCTTTTTTTATTACAGCCTTACAAGTGGGTACAAAGGCATTTCTCATTGTGGTTTTGATTTCAAAGTGCTTTGCCATGTAGTTTCAATTTCTCTTATGCCTATTTCAACATGGAGAATACCAGATGTCCCTAAGAGTTAATGGTGTTGAGCATCGTCATTTGTATATCTTCTTTGGTTAAGTGTCCATTCAGTATTTTTTTTCCCTATTTTTAATTGAGCTATTATTGTTTTACTTTTGAGTTGTAAGAGTGCTTTATATATATTCTGGAAAAAATCATTTATCAGATATACTTATTCTGTGGGTCAACAAGCACAAATTCTTAATTCCTCATGTTGTATTTTGCAGTTCTTGAAAGTCCATTTGATTCTTACTGATTATAAGTCCCTAGTAAAATAGTCCAACATTTCATTCAGTTTGTCGATCTTATTCTTTGTTTTTAACATACTAAGCATAGTTGCTTTAATGTCTTTATCTTACCTAGATAACCTCTGGAACTGAGGGATATTGGTCTACGTTTTTCCTTTTTCTGTTGTCTTTTTTGTACCAGTTTGATATCAGAGTAACAGCTTCATAGAAAGAAATGAGACATAGTCCTTCCTATTCTGTTGCTTGGTGGAGATTGTGTAGGTATGCTTTTTAGACACTTACTAGAATTCTGAAGTGAAATGTTCTGGGCTGGAAGAGTTCTTTTTTAAGAACTTTTAAATTATGAATTCAATGTCCTTAATATTGATAGGGCTACTCAAGTTACATATCTCATATTGGGTACATCATACTATTTGAGGAATTATAATTCTGTTTCATCTCATCTACATTGTCAAACTTATGTATGTAAAGTCAGTTATAGCATGTCCTAATTATCTAGTGCTACCAATCCTGATTATTTGTGAGTTTACAGCTGTGAATTTGTGAACTCATTCAAATTTGTTTGTCAGCCCCAAACCAGTGTTTGAGGAACTGCTGTGGTTATTCGCAGCAGGCACATGTTGAGTGGTCAAAAATTAGAGTTGTCAGAACCATGCATGCCTACCTGAAGCTGAATGAGGCAATATTCTGCCTACTCATTTCAGCTTTCATGCTGGAAACAAATATTCTTTTTGACATCCATTCAGTGCATCATATTTTGCATTTTTGTACTTCTTGTTGATTCTACCTTTTACAGTGGCCCCCAAGTGTAGTGCTGGAGTGTTGTCTAGTGCTTTGCAACACGAGATGGCCAGAACGTGCTGTACGGAGAAAGTGTGTGTTAGATGGGCTTCATTCAGGCGAGAGCTCTAGTCTTTTTAGATTCAATGTTAATAAGTCAGCAGTGTGTATTAAATAAGGTGTCTTTAACAGAGGCACACTTAAAGTTAAGTATCAGTCAGCTGATGAAAATGTTGTGACCAGAGGCTTGCAGCACCCTAATCCTGTATTACTCCTAGAAGCAATGGTTCAGTATTCATTAACTCAGTGTTTGTGGCAATCTTATACAATGTAATAACCATAAATAGTGCACAAAAATTGTAATCTTCTAGAAAAGAGGGAGAACAAAGGGACCAGGAAAACACGGTATGTATGCATGCCAGGTAGCGTTAAGATCCTGCTTAGGGTAAAAATCATGAATTTGCAGTGAGATTAATCACAATATTAAGCACAGTTATGTATTTCTCCAGATGTCTCCCATTTCTTGGGTGCAGTACGAAGATGTTAGTGTTGTTGTCAGGTGCTGTGGACTTGGCTCAAACTCAGGGACCCTGTGCACAACAGAATGAAACACTACCCACAGTCATTTTTTTTTATTTTTATTTAACATAACTGAGTGAAAATGTACATTCACATGTAAACTTACATGCCCCCTTATATGCAGCTTCCACTGCTCTCCCTGTCCGGTGACTGCACACTATTCCTCTCTGCTCCATACCTGTCTCATCCTCCCAACAGTCTCCTTTCCCCTGCTCTCCGTCCACTCCCCTTCCTCCAGCCAGAGGTCAGCAAGATGATATCCTATAGATGTATAGAACCATAAAGTGCTTCCAATATATGGTTACTCTGCATTGCCAAGTCCAATCCATTCCTGTCCAAAGAGTGGACCTTTGTTATAATTTATGGGAACGGGCAGCATCAGGGCTGGGGGCCATGCTCTCAGAGGAACCCCCAAACCGCTGGACCATCAATTGAGGTCTTTTAGTGGAGATCTCATGATGCACCTCTTTTTATTCTTGTGTTGCCAGTGAGGCTCCTCTCTGTGAGCTCCATCGTGGCTATCACTGGTGGTGGCCGGGCACCATCCGGTTCTTCCGGTCCCAGGTCGATGTAGGCACCCACTCTTGTGGGTCTCTCTGTCTTCTCGGTTGTCTCTGCCGCATGCCATTTTGGCCCTCGGTGAGCATCCGTTCCTGCTGAGTTGGGACCATTTGCTGTGTCCTCGGATGGCAGCTTGGCAGCTTTTAAGACCCCAGACGCCATTCACCAATGTACCCACAGTCATTTTTATGTTTAAGTACATTGCTGAAGCTACTGTGTCGATCCATCTCATCAAGGTCTTCCTCTTTTTCATTGACCCTCCACTCTACCAAGCATGAGGTCCTTCTTCAGGGACTGATCCCTCCTGACAACATGTCCGAAGTATGTAAAATGCAGTCTCGCCATCCTTGCTTCCAAGGAGTGTTCTGGTTGTACTTTTTCCAGAACAGATTTGTTTGTTGTTTTGGCAGTCCGTGGTACATTCAATATTCTTTAACACTGTAATTGAAAGATGTCAACTCTTTTGGATTTTAGATTTCACCAGGGTTGGGGATTTCCCAAATGATTAGAACTAAATTATAGACGATCAAAGAAGTTGAGAATACATGCAGTTATTGTAATGGTGGAAAGTGAGCAAGACACTGAGGATGTGAAAAGGTGTGGGAAAGTGAAAAGGCAATGGGTTTCAATGGGTTTTAGACCCAAGAGAGACTGAGGAACCACTGGAATTAGAATAAGCCAAGAGAGTGGGCCAGAAACACTGGAAGTGATAGTCTGAGAAAGATTATGGAAGCATTACAGTAGGCTTATATAATTCTGGGACCAAGTTGGGGAGATCTAAGAAGAAAATAAAAAGTTGGACACCTTCAGCCAGAGGTCTACATGAGATCAGGAAGGGAAGAATGTAGTTTCAGAAGAAAGTCCAAGACCAAGCCATGTGGCACTCCAGTGTTCAGAGGCATACCTGGGAAGGCTGCATCAGCAAGCTCTTGTCTAGGGAACCACTTCTGCTTTTATGTACAGGATTCACGTATTTCTCTGGGTCCTTCCTTAGAACCTTCACTGTTCTAATCCACTAAGGCTCTTCGCTTCTGGGAAAGCCTTGTCCTACATTCTAAATCTATCTCTCCCTCTGCCTTTTACATCTCACCAAAAGATTTTTTTTCTTCAGGTCTCTCTTCCTCAAATATATTAGATGATTAGCAAAACAGATAATTGATTTGCATTAATATCAAACATGTTACCCTGCTCTGGGATATTTAGAGCTCAACAGATTTCTAAGGATAAAATATCCTAGCCTACATCCTCCCCAAGAGCGATTTATGGACCAATCTCATTGGGGATGAATGTAAAATGGCAGATGACTGAGCCCTAGTCGCACAGTGTATTAAGTGCTGGCTGCTAACCAAAAAGTCAGCAGTTCAAATGTACTAGCTGCTCTGTGGGAGAAAGCTGTGGCAGTTTGCTTTCAGAAAGATTACAACGTTGGGAACAGTACAGAGCAGTTCTACTCTGTCCTAGAAGGTTGCTATGAATCAGACTGACTCAAAGTCAACAGGTTTAGTTTTCTTTTTGTTGGCAGAGGATTGGGAGTGTGGCATGGATAGGACTTACTCTGCACCTACTGAATTAGAATCTCCTGGAATGAGGCTCAGAATCTGAACTTCTACAGTGTCACTGTTGCTTCTTATGTATCCTACAATTTAAAGCACAAAGCTTTAACCCGTAGTGATAAATCTCAGGTCTCTGTTGGTGGAACTTCAAGCCCAGATCAGACTGGCGTAATATAATTGCAGAAATCTCCAAGTATGGGAGCTCTGCCTTTCCAATTACCTTGCAGCACTCTTCCCATTTCCACTGGAAGCAAAACCAACCTGGTTTTACATAAATGAATATTTACACATTCTGCGCACAAAATCCAACTTTATATGGACTTCTGGATGAGAGATGAAGCAAATGAAGATAGTCACTCTTATTTGAGAAGCAGGAAGAATCTGCAAGACTAGACTTCTATTCTAGGCCAAAACTGATATGGAAAGAAGTTTGGAAATGATTAATTTAAAATGACACAATCCATTTTAAAACCTGAGCTGAGAGCACTGATGCACAGGCTGGAGGACATCTCGCCGACGACGAGCAGGGCTGGAACAAGGCTGTTGGCAGCCTGGAACTTCTCGAGATTTTTCTGTGCTGCTTCGCCACTCTGTTCTTAACCCCTTCTGAGTAGAATTCCCTTACAGAAAATTAAAACTAATCTTAGTAAAACATAGGTGCCTATCCTCTTCACTGTTGACCTCTGTTAGTCAAATAGATATGTCCGAAGGGTGTGGGAGGTACACTTATTTACATAGGATGGGAAAGATTTTAAGGAAGGCCAGATAAATGTATCCACTAGATTGCCTAGTCAGGCCCTCAAAATTAGACTCCACACCTTGTATGAATCAGTCTTTCCTGATAGTCAGGCCTCCCTGCTTCCTGTGTCTTATTGAAATGGCTGTGCAATTTCTGAACAGACAATTCTGCTGCAGTGATTGTTGGCAAACTAAAAACTGAGAAATAATGGAAACTTACTATTGCTATAAGCTTTTTCATAATTTATTTTTTAAAAATCATGTTCTGTGTAGCATAAACACTGAAATGGGAAAAAGAATGATTCAAACCTGTTAGGAAAAATAAAAAGTATAATATAGTTATGACCATAGACTAGGAAAGAATATCAGTGAGGCACGAAAAACCTAACTGATAAAAGTCTAATAAATTGAATCACACCAAAATTTAAAACTTCAGCATGATAAAACATACCATAAATAAAGTTAGAGGCAAGTGACAAACTGAAAGAAGATATTTACAGTACATAAAGCAAACAAGGTTTAGTATCCCGAATATACAAAGGCAGTCTAAAATTCAATAGGAAAAAAGAAAAATAGTCCAACACAAAATGTGCAAGGCTACTCACATGCGTTTTACAGAAGAGGAGATCCAAATGATCAATAAATATGTGAGAAAAATGCTTCAGTTCACCAGAATTGAAGGAAATGCAATAAAATCAGTAAGATATCATTTCACATTCATTCAGACTAGGAAAAATAAAAATGTCCGAATCTATCAGACATGATTATCAGTTGCAAACTACAGAAACCAAGCACAGTTAGTTTAAGCAGAAAAAAATGTATTAAATTATAGTAGCTAATATTTATTGCTTGTTTCCCATGTGCCAGGCAAGTTCTAAAGCTTTTATATGTATTCACTCATTTAATCCTCACATCTCTGAAAAACAGGTATATTTACTCACATGTTACAGAAGAGGAGGTGAGAGCTTTGAGAGGTTATTTTTCCAAGGTTACACAACAGTTTGTCAAGAATCAATTGCTTTGAAAGCTTGCTTTTAGGTTTTACCCTTTTTAGAACTCACCCTCAATTGTATTAGAAAATTCACAGTCTGTGTGAGGAACAGAGTCTAAGTCCAAAATCAGACCATTCCATTACACTGGAACTCAACAACCATCTGGAATACTGGATCCTGGCCATTGCTTGTGTCCCAAATACCATCAAAGTTGGACAAATAATATGGAAACACTTTCTTTGTGGCCTCTGAAGGGTAGATACAGCTGCTGCCAACAAGAGGGGATTCCAAGGAGTACCTGCTTCCTGTTGAGTCACTGACTTTCTGTTCATGGACATTCTCCAAACCTAGGAAGAATATTCAAGGGTGCTGCATAGCAAAGAAATGGCATATTCACTACACTGATAATACCGTACAATGAACATGATGAAGAGAAACAAGAGCTCTGTGGTAGAAGAATAATGGAGATGACTTATACGGAGAGTATTTTGGCAGTACCTGTACTGTGTAAAATGTATCCACCTCACACTGTATCTTTTTAGAGAAATTCTGCATGTGCACAGAAGACATGTAAAAATGTGCACTGCAGCAGTGTTTAAAATAGCAAAATACTGGAAACAGCCTAGTATTTGAATATTAAAGTGATATATCAGGATCCAACTCAACGGCACTTGGTTGGTTTGGCTATATTATGAAATGAAATACTATACAGCAGTTAAAGTGAGTGACCTAGACCTATATTAATCAAGACAGATAATAGCATGATGGTGAAAAAATTCAGAAATGATATGTACCATACAAGAACATTTATTTAAATTGAAAAATAGAATGTATGCCAAGCCAAGTGCCATCGAGTCGGATATGTATACATATATATAATAAGTATAGAGAACATGGGTAAAGGATCCACAAATTTATGATCAATGAAATAGGAATAGCCTCTGATAAGGAAAAAAGGAGACCAGAACTGGAGAGGGAGCCAAAGGGAATTTTAACTTCATTTGAAATATTTGTTTTTCCTTTATTAAATTTTAAAAGCTGAAGCAGAGTAAAAATTAGAGCAGAAGTAAATGAATTAGAGAATATCAAAATGATTGAAAAGGTTGACAAGACCAAAAGATTAACAAAACTAATAAACCACTGGCCAAACTGACAAAAGAAAAACAGCTGGGGAAGCAAATAAGCTGAAAAAAAAATGAGATGGAAAACAACACAACACACCCAACTGAAATATAGGAAAATCACAACAGAATACTATAAAAAAAATTGTATCCTAACAAATTTGAAAACCTAGAGGAAATGGACAAATTTCTAGAAACACGTTACCTACCTACACTAATACAAACAAAGGTAGAACATCTAAATAAACCCATAATGAAAGAAGAGATGGAAAAGATAATAAACAGTTCCCAATGGGAGGGGGGGAAGCCTTTGCTCTGAGAGCTTCGCCGGAGAATTTTACCAAATTTTGGGAAAGGAGTTAACACCACTCTTACTAAAGGTATTTCAAAGCTTAGAAAAGTGTGGAATACTCCCCAAACCATTCTATGAAGCCAGCATAACCCTAATATCAAAAACAGGTAAAGACACCACAAAAAAAGGAAAATTACAAACCAGTGTCTCTCAGGAACTTATATGGAAAAAATCTCCAAAAAAAAATTCTAGCCAATAGAATTCAATGACATCCTTAAAAAAAAAATTACCATGAACAAGTGGAATCCATACCAAGCATGCAGGGATGGTTTGAAGTTAAAAAGAAAATAAATGTAATCAGTCACATAAATAAAACAAAAGGTAAGAACCACTTGATTGTACCAATTAATGCAGAAAGTCATTTGGCAAAGTTCAGCACCCATTCATGATAAAAACTGTCAACAAAATAGGAATAGAAGGGAAATTCCTTAACATAATGAAGGGCATTTATACAAAGCCAACAGCCAACATCGTCCTAAATGGAAAGAGTCTGAAAGCATTCCATCTGAGAACCAGAACCAAACAAGGAGGTTCTTTGTTACCACTTTTATTCAACTTTGTGCTAGACATTCTAGCCAGAGCAATTAGACTAGAAAAAGAAATAAAGGGCATCCAAATTGGTAAGAAAAAAGTAAAAGTATCTTGGTTTGCAGAAGATATGATCTCATACACAGAAAACCCTAAAGGATCTACAAAAAAACTACCGGAACTAATAGAAGAGTTCAGCAAAGGACACTGATACAGAAGAAACATCCAAGATTCAGATTCACCTACACTACAACTGTAACATCAAAGAGGAAACCACCAAATCAATACCATTTACACTAGCCTCAAAAAAGATAAAATACCCCCTGCCGTTGAGTTGGATCCAACTCATAGTGACCCTATAGACAGAGTAGAACTGCCCGTAGAGTTTCCAAGGAGCGTCTAGTGTGTTTGAACTGCTGACCTTATGGTTAGCAGCTGTAGCACTTAACCACTACACCAGCAGGGTTTCCAGAAGATAAAGTACTTAGGAACAAACCTAGTCAGAAATGTAAAAGACCTACACAAAGAAAACTACAAAACATTACTGCAAGAAATCAAAGGATATCTATATATATCTATAAGCATATATATCTATATATGCTCATAGATAGGAAGGCTCAACATTGTAAAAATGACTATTCTACCCAAAGCGATCTATTAGATACCAAGCAATCCTGATCCAAATTTCAATGGCTTTTTTTTTTTTTTATGAGACAGAGAAACATATCACCAACTTCATACAGAAAGAGAGGAGGCCCTGGGTAAGCAAAGCATAACTGAAGAAAGGGAACAAAGTGGGAGGCCTCACACTACCAAACTTCAGGACCTATTAGACCACCATGGTAGTCCAAACAACCTGGTACTGGTACAACAACAAATATACAGAGCAATGAAACAGAATTGAGACATAAAACCATCCACCTATAGGCAGCTGATATTAGACAAAGGCCCAAAGTACATAAATTGGGGAAAAGACAGTTTCTTTAACAAATTTTGTTGTTGCTCTTCTTGTTAAGTGTCATCAGGTTGGCACTGACCCATAGTGACCCTACGTACAACAGAGTGAAACACTGCCTGGTTCTGTGTGATGCCCAAAATCGTTGTTATGCTTGAGCCCATTGTGGCAGCCACTATCCCAGTCCGACTCATTGAGGGTCTTCCCCTTTTTGCAGACTCTCTACTTTACCAACATGTCTTTCTTCAGGGACAGATACCTCCTGACAACATGTCCTGAGTATGTGAGATGTAGTCTCGCCATCCTTGCTTCTAAGGAGCGCTTGGGTTGTATTTCCCTGAAGACAGATGTCTTCATTCTTTTATCAGTCCAGAGTATGTATATTCAATATTCTTCTCCAACACCACAATTCAAAAGTGTCAATTCTTCTTCTGTCTTCTTATTTACTGTGCAACTGAAAGTATCATGGCTTGGGTCAGGCTCACATTAGTCTTCAATGTGACAATCTTTGCTTTTCAACACTTTAAAGAGGTCTTTTGCAGCAGATTTGCCCAAACAATGTGTCTTTTGATTTTCTGACTGCTCCTTCCATAGGCAGTAATTGGTAGATCCAAGTAAAATCAAAATGTGACAATCACAGTCATTTCTCAATTTATTATGGTATTGCTTATTGGTCTAGTTGTTTTCTTGATGTTGATTGAGGTACAACCCATACTGAAGGCTGTGGTCTTTGATCTTCTTCAGTGTTCCAAGTCCTCTTCACTTTCAGAAAGCAAGGTTGTATCATCTGCATAACAGAGGTTGTTAACAAGTCTTCTTTCATTCCTGATGCCCCATTCTTCTTTGTATAGTCCAACATCTTGATTTATTTGCTTGGCGTACATATTGAAAAGGTCTGGAGAAAGAATACAACCCAGACACACACTTTTCCTGAGTTTAAACCATGCAGTTTCCCATTGTTCTGTTCCAACAACTGCCTCTTGATCCATGTACAGATTCCTCACGAGTACCATTAAGTGTTCTTCTGGAGTTCCCACCCTTCACAATGTTATACATAGTATTTTACGATCTGCACAATTGAATGCATAGTCAACAGAACATAAGCAAACATCCTTCCAGTATTCTCTGCCATGAGCAATGATATCTCTGGTTCCATGTCCTTTTCTGAATCCAGCTTGAATTTCTGGCAGTTACCTGTGAATATACTGCTGCAGCTACTTTTGAATGATCTTTAGCAAAATTTCACATACTTGTGATATTAATAATATTGCTTAATAACTTCTACATTCACTTGGATCACCTTTCTTGGAAATAGGCATAAATGTAGATCTCTTCCAGTTAGCTGAACAGGCAACTGTCTTCCAAATTTCTTGGCATAGACAAGTGAGCCCTTCCAGAGCAGCATCCGTTTGTTGAACCATCTCAACTGATATTCCATCAATTCCTGGAGCCCTATTTTTCACCAGTGTCTTCAAAGCAGCTTCAATTTCATCCTTCAGTACCATTGGTTCCTGATCATATGCTGCCTCTAAAAATGCTTGAACATTGACTAATCTTTTCCGGTATAATGACTCTGTGTACCCTTTCTGTCTTCTTTTTGACCCTTCCTATGTCATTTAATATTTTCCCGGTAGAATCCCTCATTGTTGCAACTTGGGGCTTGAACTTTTTCTTCAGTTCTTTCAGCTTGAGAAATGCGTGGTGTGTTCCCTTTTGGTTTTCTCTTTCCAGCTCTTTGCACACATTATTGGAATACTTTATTTACTTTGTCTTCCTGAGCTGCCCTTTAAAAACTGCTGTTCAGTTCTTCTACTTCATCATTTCTGCCTTTTGCTTTAGCTGCTCGAAGTTCAAGAGCAAGTTTCAGAATCTCTTCTGACATACAGTTTGGTCTTTTCTTTGTTTTCTGTCTCTTTAATGACCTCTTGCTTTCTTAATGTATGAGTACTGACAATTAAGTTCACTAACTCATCCCAGAAAAAGTGCTACATACCTCCTTGCTAAATATCACCACAGTCACCTTCAAAGTACTTGCCGTGGGAAGCTATGCACCAAATCCAGCACCTAGTCCACCCTTCAAAGCAGTTTTGGAACTCTTTTTGTGGAATGTCCATCAGAGCTACCATTGTATTACCCTTGATGTCCTGAACATCATCAAAATATCTTGTTTTCAATATTTCCCTTATCTTTGGGTAAAGAAGAAAGTCACTGGGGGACAGATCAGCTGAGTGGGAAGGGTGTATTGTTATTTGTTTACTGGCTAAAAACTCCCTCACAGACAACAATACAAGTAAGTTTCTGAACTTGTCACCATGTCACCATGCTCAATGGCCATTCAGAAAGAGTTCCAAAATTGCTTTGAAGTGTGGACTAGGCACTGGCATTGGTACACAACTTCCCAAGGTGAGTAATTTGAAGATGACTATAATGATATTCAATAATGAGGTAGGTAGCACTTAGAACAATTAAGTTCATGGACTTAATTGTCAAACCTCGTATGATATTCTTGATGTCATTCCACAACTTGTCTGGTCTTCAGTCATCAGTGTTTGATGTGTTATATCTGCACTTGAGATGGTCTCTAAACTTAAGTGGAATATACTCAAGTTTGTACGTTGGCTTTCATGGACTTTTTCTGATTTTCTTCAGTTTCCAATTGCCTAAGAGCAATTGGTGGCCTGCCACAATTGGCTGACTTTGTTCTGACTAGTGGTGTTGAGCTTTTTCATCATTTCATTTCACAGATGTAGTTGATATAATTTTCTGTGTATCCTATTTGTCAAGGTCCATGGGTATAGTGCTGTCTATGTTGCTGAAAAAAAGATATTTGCAATGAAGAAGTTACTGGTCTTAGAAAATACTGTCACGCAAGCTCTTGCATCGTTTCTCTCACCTTTAACAAATTGTGCTGGCATAACTGGAAATCCATGTACAAAAAAGTTAAACAAGACCCATGTCTCTCATCATGCACAAAAAATAACTAAAAATGGATCAAACACCAAAATGTAAAATATAGAATGATAAAGATCATGGAAGAAAAAATAGGGACAATGTTAGAAACCCTAATACATACTATAAACAAAATACAAAACATTACTTACAATACACAAACACCAGAAGAGTAAATAGATAATTGGGAACTCCTAAAAATCAAACACATCCAAAGACTCCACCAAAAGACTAAAAAGACAACCTCCAGACTGGGGTGGAAAAAAACTGGCTTCCACAAATTTGATCAGTGTCTAATCTCTAAAATCTACAATACTTTAAAATCTCAACAATAACAACAAAATAATCCAGCTAAAAAATGGGCAAAGGATATGAATAGGCACTTCATCAAAGAAGACATTCAGGAGGCTAACAAATACATGGAAAATGCTCAGGATCAATAGCCATTAGAAATATCATTGCACCCTAACAAGACTGAAATTAGTCAGAAAAAAATCAATGTTGGAGATGCTGTGGAGAGACTAGAACACTTATACACTGCTGGTAGGAATGTAAAATGGTGCAATTTTGGAAATCAATTTGTCACTTTCTTAAAAATATAGAAACAGAAACACCATATGATTCAGAAATCTCACTTCTTAGAAAATATGCTAGAGAAATAAGAGCTGCCATACAAAGAGATACATTCATATCAATGTTAATTTGCAGCACTGTCCACAATAGCAAGAGATGGAATCAACCTAGGGGCCCATCAACAAATGGATGGATAAATACACTATGATACATTCACACAATGGAATATTGCCTTATGATGAAGGATAGTGATGAGTTTGCAAAATATCTCATAACAGAGGAATCTAGAAGGCATTATGCTGAGTGAAATGAGTCAGTTGCAATGCAAAAAGACAAATGTTGTGTGAGATCACAAATAAAGACTCAAGAAAAGGTTTAAACAAAAAGGAAAACAGTCTCTGATGGTTATGAGGGTGGGGAGGCAGGGAGAGGAGTATTCACTAATAACGGACAAGAATTGTAACAGATGAAAGAGAAACGACACACAGTAGAGGAGAAGTCAGCACAATTGGACTAAACCAAAAGCTAAAAAGTTTTATAAATACAACCAAAGACTTAGAGGGATGGAGTAGCAGTGGCTGGGGTTTGGGGACCATGGTTTCAGGGGACATCTATATCAAATGGCAAAACGAAGTTTTTTAAGAAAATGTTTTACATGCTACTTGGTAAGTAATGTCTAGAGCCTTAAAAGCTAGCAAGTGGCCATCGAAGAAGCATCAGTTGATCTCAACTCAGTTGAAGCAAAGGAAAATGAAGAGCATCAAAAACCCAGAGGAAAAAAAAAATCCACTGCCATAGAGTTGATTCCAACTTGTAGTGACCTTATAGACAGAGTAGAACTGCTACATAGAGTTTCCAAGGAGCATCTGGTGGATTTGAACTGCTGACCTTTGTGGTTAGCAACTGTAGCACTTAACCACGATGTCACCAAGATTTCCCTAGGGAAAATACGAGCCCCATAAACCAGAGACTACATCAGCATGACACCAGAAGAACTAAATGATGCCTGTCTACCACCAAAGACTACACTTACAAGAAACTCCACAAAGAGTTTCTGATGAAGCAGGAGAGATGTGGGGTGCAGAACTTGACCTCTAGTGAGAAGACCAGACTTGATACTCTGTCAGACTGGAGGATCCCTGGAAGACATGGTCCCTAGACTCTCTGTTAGCCCAGAACTGAAATCACTCCTAAAGCCAGCTCCTCAAAGACTGAACTGGAATATAAAACATAAAATGATACTGGTGAAGGGTGTGCTTCTTGGCTTAAGTAAATAGAGACTAACTGCAGCTCCTGACTCAGGGTGAAATGAGAAGATCGATGGAGATAGGAGCTGGCTGAACGGACATGGGAAATATGGGGTGCAAGGGTGACGTCGGTTGTTGCAGTGTGGGGAAGTCAGGCAGGGGCTCATAACAAAGTGCATAAGAAACTGATCCAAATTGTAAACCTTCACTTAAAATAATAAAAAAAAAATTAATTAGTGCAAAAGACAACAGAAGCAGACATGTTAAAATGTTACCACATTTTTTTTTTAGTGGCGAATATATGGGAATTAGGAAACCCTGGTGGTATAGTGGGTTAAGTGCTGCATCTGCTGTTCAAATCCGACAGGTGCTCCTTCGAAGCTCTATGGGCAGTTCTACTCTGACCTCTAGGGTCGTTATGAATCAGAGCTGACTTCATGGCACTGGTGTTTATATGGGAGTTAATCTTTTCTTATTTTTATTTTTGTATTTACAAAAACTAATGGTTGCTAAACAATCTATAGCTGCAATAACAGGCTCAAATACAGTGACGATTGTGAGGATGGCGCAGGACCAGACAATGTTTTGTTCTGTTGTGCATAACGTCACGAGGTGTTAGAGTCAACTTGGTGACATCCAACAACAATCCAATATTATTTTAATTTTGGTGTCTTGTTAATTTAGCCCATTTCTTTCAGAAATATTTTATTCTGTATCACAAATCTTCTCTTGGATAAGTAAAGGACAAAACTTTATTACTAATATTGAAGCTGTACATTTGATTATTGTTCCATGTTGATGATTACAGAGATTTGTACATTTCCTAGATTATTTAATATTAAAAGTTTACATATAATTTTCCTCAAAGGTGCAGTCTATATTTAAGTCCTTTCTCTTTGTATAATCTGCCAAAAATGATTTGCCTATTGCTTTCTGGCTAAGGAAGATATAGAATCTAGTTGATAACAGAAAATAAAACCGTTTTTCTTCAATGAATGAAAAATCAAAACCACCCTAGAATTAGTTTTAATTCAATGACAACAATATCTAAACCAGAGTGCTTTTCATTGCATGGTCTATTTTAAGCAATAGAAAATTTGAAATATTTGCTCCTAAAATATATCACACTCAGAGTGTCCTTGAAGCTGCAGTTTTAAAGACGACTTTAAGCTGTTTATCACTTCCTTAGGTATTCTAGTTTATTGATCAAGCCCTTTGAAGAGTTTGAGATTTCAATACAATCAACCCTCCTTAAATACAGGGAAAACTCAAGTCGATTTCCTACTAGCCTAGGAACAGATGTCGGTCTTGGTAGCAAAGCCATTAAAGCTCTCAGCTGCCAACCGAAAGGTCGCTGACTCAGACTCACCAGCAGCTTGCTCCTCAGGGGCAATGCTTCTGTAAGGATTGACAGCCTTGGAAACTCTATGCAGCAGTTCCACTCTGTCCTATAAGGTCACTATTACTCAGAATTGACTTGATAACAGTGGGTTTCTTTGAGTGGTTTTGAAACAGGCAGTATGAGTGCAATCACTTAATGCTTACACAGATATCTACTGGATCCAGCCTGGAGATTAAGCTATTAATAGACTTTCCAGACTACAGAGGTGTGTAAGGAAATTTTATCTACCTGACAGGGGAGCAAACTACCCAACTGGTACCACTTCTGATAATGAAAAATGATTATAGTTTTCAGGTTTCAAGCTTTCCGAAGAAAAAGTGTCAAGTAGTCATATTTAGTACCTACCTAAACTGGTGAAGAGATATTTACACTAGAAGATTTAAAACAAATCTTTATGTAAAAGCATTATATCAGAAGACAAAGAACAAGTATCCCTCACTTCTGCTGTCAGCTGTAGATTTAATCAATTATAGTAAGAGTTTAAGTTTTCACATAAAAAGTGATTGAAAGGAATAGCAATGAAAAGTTAGAAGCATAAGATTAAGAGCTCTTACATTAACACTTCTATGGAAAGTTTATAAGAAAGAGGACTGATAGTTTTCAATGTGAGGTGATGTGCACAGCATAAAAATAATTCAAAATGGTCTTTGGTGGCTCAAAAATAATACACTGGAAGGATAGACACAAAAATCAATGCAGTGATTGCCTTTGGTGATGGGACAAGGAGGTGAAAGAGAAGATTACACAGGCAGCTTCATCCACTAGGCAATGTTTTGTTAAGCTTGGTGATAGGTATGTAGGTTTTGCTATAGTATTGCTTATTATTTTGTTTTTCTGAAAAATTTCATAATCATTTTCAAAAGAAAGATTTGTTTGTGAAGTCCCAGAAGATCTCCACCACTCTAGGTATCATACTTAAGAAGAGATTGAGGCAAATAGTTACTATTTGGATGACTAGGTCCATAATGAAATTGTAGACCCTGGCATATAAGGAAAAGATGAATGGGCTGGGGATGCTTAACCAGATAGGGAAAACTTGGGTGTAAAGAGGGTAATTTCTTCTTCTTTTTTTTCCCCACACAAGACATACACTAATCCAACAATTTCTGCAGGTATAATTCAGTGACATTGCGTACATTCTTCAAGTTGTACAACCATTCTCACCATCTGTTTCCAAATTATCCCACTACCATTATTGTAAACTCATTGCCCCCTGAAAACATCCCCCCTTTTCCATCTCCTTCCCATCCCTGTTACCACTAATAATTTTTGGTTTCTTTTTGCTTATTTCATGCAAGTAAGATGATACAGTACTTGTATTTTTGCAAGTAATTTCACTCAACAATGTCTTCAAGGTTCATCCTTTTTGTTCATGTACCAGAAGTTAATTTCTCTTTATGACTGAGTAATAATATTCCATTCTATCTGTAAGTGCCACATTTTGTTAATCTACTCTTTTGTTGATAGACAGTTTGGTTGTTTCCACTTGTTGCTTGCAAGTCTCTTGGGCATATACCTAAGAGTATAATTGCTGAGTCTTACGGTAGTACTGTGTTCAAATTATTGAACCATTGTCCACAGTGGCAAATCCTGGTGGTGTAGTGGGTCAAGTGCTATGTCTGCTGACCAAAAGTTCTGCAGTTCGGATCCACTGGGTGCTCCTGGGAAACTCTTTGGGGCAGTTCTACTCTGACCTGGAGTAAGACCTGACTTGACAGCAGTGGGTACCAGCAATGGATGAAGGTTTCTGCTTCTCCACAACCTTGATAACACCTGTGGTTTTCCAAATTTTTTACAAAATAATTTTCATTCTAATAGGTGATGTCTCACTGGGGTTTCAATACATTTCTGTAAGGACTAATGATAAAACATCTTTTTATGTACCTATTGACCATTCAAATATCTTCTGGTAAAATGCCTGTCCATGTTCTTTGTCCCTCATTTCTTCCCCACCTTTTTTCAATTAGACTGTCTCTTTGTTGTTGTGGAAATATTTGGATGTTTGAATATTAGACCCATATTGGATATATACCAAACCAAAACCAAATCCACTGCTATCAGTTTGATTCCACCTCATAGCAACCCTATAGGACAGAGCAGAACTGCTCCCATGCAGTTTATAAGGAGCATCTGGTGGATTCAAACCGCTGACCATTTAGTCAGCAGCCATAGCGCTTATTCACTATGCCACCAGGGTTTCCTGTTGGATATATAGTTCTTAAAAATCTTCTCTCAATCTGTAGTTATCTTTTGACTTTTTAATACATTTTTTTGATGAACAAAAGTGCTTAATTTTTATGAGGTCTTATATGTTTTGTGTTTTGCTGCTGGAAGTATGATTTGACACAGCCAAGAACATGACAGGTAACAAATATTTGCATTATAGTGCTATGGAAAAAGAAGTAGATTTGTTCTGTATGACCCTAAGGGTTAAAATAAATAAATAAACCAGGGGGCAGACTAAGGAGAATAAATATAAAGAAGAATTGTACAAAGATGGAATGGCTAACATTTTCACACTGGTAGTACAGAAACTATCTTGGAGGATTACTTGAATTAGGTATTACAGAAAGAATTTAGGTGAAGATCAACTAATACTATTAGTAGAATTTGTCAAAACTACTATTTTTTTTTTAATGATAAGTATATGAGTTTTCATCAGATCTCTACCTTCGCTGATGGGGAGGCTATTCAAGGAGCTGGCCATGTTAGTAATCTCACAGGAGTTAGGTAAAGGGTCTGAAAATGTGATTTATTCCCAGTCAAGTCACATTGTGCCTGAAAAGAAAGCAAATACTTAAGGTATAAGACTGAGCCCAGTCAAACCAGGTTATTCAAAGAGGTTGTCAGAAGGTAAAGAGTCAAACAGAAGCTGGAGAATAAACTTAGTTGGTGTTGTTCAGAATGGATGAAACAAATAAGACTTGGTCTAAAAATTCCCAGCCACACAAGCCAGTTTCCCCTTCTGGTTCTTGTACTCATCTACTGTTGTTTACTCAGCTAACTAGAGCTCATGTAGAGGTCATGATGGAGTGGATGGATAGTCACCGTTCTGGGGACAAAAGCCAAACTTTGATTTCCATCACTGAGGAGTGGCATGGCTTTGTCAGAGCAGTCAGCACAGTATATGACACTTAAGAACATTGACAAGTTCAAATTCAGCACCCAATTGCCAGCTTGTGACCTTGAGAAAATTAAGTTACTTAATAACCAACTGAGTTGATTCCAACTCGCAGCAACCCCAGGGGTGTCAGAGTAGAACTGTGCTCCTTACAATTTTCAGTAGTTGATTTTTTCAGAAGCTGGATGTCTGGTCTTTCTTCCAAGGCACCTACAGGCAGACTTGAACCACCAACCTTTGGGTTAGCAGCTGAGCATGTTAACCATTGGCACTACTTATCTGAGTCTTAATTACCTTATCTGTAAGACACAGATATTAATATTGCATGCCTTATATGTTAAATGAGGAAGTGTCTATATACCCATCAACCTAGTGCCTGGCACATAGGAAATTCTCAACAAATGGGCTTAAAACTGAAGTGTTACATTGAGAAGGCATAATCACCTCTGTTGCTGTATCCTTTATGCCAGGTGTTCCATCAACATTTATAAGGTAAATTAGCACCCAGAAGACAGTCAGGAAGATGACCGAGGTAACTGGTGAACCACGGACAGAAAATGAACAAAGCAGCAGTGGCTGGTGCAGTGTGGGGCCGGGGGCGTTGGATATGGCGGTAGTGCAAAAACGACAAGGAAACTTGGAATTTGGGTAGAGAGAGTTTCCCAGCTGCAGGACGGAGATGTGGCTAAAGAAAAAAATGAGGCCAGAGACAATAGGCCTTGATGTCGCAGGGGCATTTGAGTTGGTGGACAAGTCCAGTGGTCCCCTAACCCATGACAGATATGGCCCAAGAGGAGTATGCTGAAGAGGTTCAAGTCAAGTGACAATCCTGGTGAGCTGTGTTTTAAATTGTAAATGGAGCATGCTGTCCACCAGGATTTTAAGTAGACTAGCCCTACAGGTTATGTGTCAGACCTATTCAGTGCAGATGCACAAACTCATCAACACTGTACGGCTCAAGAACTGCATCTAAGTAGAAAAAGATTGCTGCTAGCCATCGCTGCTCATTCAGGCAAACCACCTTCATTAACTGCAGTAATGTCCAAGAATTTCCTGGGGCTCGGTCTGGGTCTTCCTTCTGTCCTCTGACATTCTGGCCTTCAGAGTAAAACTCAGGCAGGTCTGTACGTCCAGTACGGGATGCAGATGTCACATATGAAATGCGACGTATGTAACTCAGCCACTTATTGCAAAACAGTCCATTGTAACTGGCCTGAGCTTATAGATCTGCCTCAGTTATTTTTAGTGGCCTAGGAGCAGCCTGCAGATTCCTTTAGGAGAGTGCCCACAGTAGCCATGAGCTGTGATGCCTCTTGTTCTCACACAGAATAACTGGTCTAGGCTGGGATTAGCTTCTAAGAATTATAAAGAACAGAGGCCACCAGAGCTTGGATCTGCTTCTGAAGGAATATGCTTTTCTCCAATACTGGTTTAGATATCAAAGTTAATGAAGGTGGGTTCTGCACAAGATGTTCAGTAATTGTGAGATGACAGGTGTGTCTCGGAACCAAGAAAACCTTTCCTCACCTGAAGAATTCAAAGAATAGTCAGGTGACAACACTTGTGTTGATCACTATCAGAATCACCTGCAGAAATCATTAAAACACAGATTGCTGAGCCCCCCACTAGAATTTCTTGTTTTGTAGGTCTGAGGTAGAGTCCGAGAATGTGAATCTGCTACAAGTCCTAGACAGTACTGATGATCCTGATTTGGGGACTACACTTTGAGAATTACCATATTAGAGAAATAAGGGGTACATGACCAGAGGAAGCCCAGGAACCACCTACAGCTTGAACAACTTCAGGGTATTTGGGGGTTACCCAGTTTTGGAGAACTTTTGTAGAATGCCTCCATGTTAAAATTGCAGTCCCTTTCTCTATCGTTAGATCATGTTATTTGGGAAAAACAAACAAATGAAACCATGATGAGCCACCTTCCAAAACAACAAAAAAGAAACTTACTGCCATCAAGTCAACTCCAACTCATAAATACCCTAGAGAACAGAGTAGAAATGCTCCCCAAGGTTTCTGAGGAGTGGCTTGGCAGATTCAAACTGCTGAGCGTTTGGTTAGCCTCAAGTTCTCAGACACCGTGCTTCAAGACTCCGAGGCACTTATCCCAAAAATCGAAACCAAACCCTCTGTTGTCAAGTTGCATCTGACTCATAGCAACCCTAAAGGACAGAGTAGAACAGTCCTATAGGTCTCCGAGGAGCAGCTGGTGGATTCAAATTGCTGATTTTTTAGTTAGCATCCTGAGCTGAGTGGGTTAATCAACAGCTCCAACTTTTTAACCCACATTTCTCTGATTTGGCCAAGAGGTGGCACTATGCCAAAAAGATACTAGAGGTCATGTGGATAAAATCTTCCTACCCAGAAAGTCATTTATGGAATGTTGGACCAGCTAAAATAGTACCACCAAATATCTGAGTTGACTGAGATGTTTCTGTGAAGCTGTTGTCATTTATTACTCTATGTTAGACAAAGAAATAGATGACCTTGAAAGTTTTAGGAAAGGAATAGTCAAGCATTTGCCTTCACTATGAGATTCTGGCTTTTTCTAACCACCTCTAACTCCCACCCCAGAGCTGCAGACTCAGTAGGTACTCAGTCTTCCTTCTAAGCTACGGCAGGTGATGATTTTACTGAGGGGCAGATTAATCAGCAGGCAAAGCATTCACGGACTGGCTGGTGTTTATTTGCTGATCAGCAGTGCACAATTTTACATGGGTTTCACCACATCTTTGATGAGTGCAAGTAAGCCAGTGTGTACATGGATTATTGGATATTCTGTCCCTGATTTTACCAAACATTTTGCCATTGCCTAACAAGTATCTCCGTTTTCCTAGGTTTAGTTCTCTGCTTTTTCTCAGCTCACCTCCTGCCATCTAAGCCACAACCTGAAACAAAACCTGTTACTGTCGAGTCAATTCTGACTTATAAGAACCCTGCAGGACAGAATGGAACCACGCCATTGAGGTTTTGAGAAACGCCTGGTAGATGTGAACTGCTGACTTTTTGGTTATGCCACCAGCCCTCTAAGCCAGTACTAAATATTTTTGTTGCTGTTGTTGTTACACTAGCATTACACTTCGAGCTATCAATGTTTGCTAATTAGGAAGACCCTCAGTTCTACAACAAATAGATTTTTAAAACATAAATACTCTAAATAGAAATTTATTTCTCATTCACATAGCTGTCCAATGTGAGCTTTCTGTTTTTCAGAAGATTCTCCTCCATGCAGTGATTCAGGGCTTTATATTTCTTCAGTATCATAGTTTCACCGTCCTCTTGGGCAGAGATTGGCAACTTATAGTCTGTGTGCCATATCCTGCCTGTCATTTGTTTTCATAAATAACATTTCACAGAAACAGAGCAGTACCCAATTCACTGTTGCGTTGCCCATGGCTGCTTTTATACTACAAAGACTGAGGGGAAAAGTTGCCACAGAGACATCATGACTTGCAAAGTCTAAAACATGTATTGTCTAAACCTTTGCAGGAAATATTTGCTGATCCTTGTCCTAGAATTCTATCTACATCATCTGAATCCAGCCAGAAGAAGAAGTAGACAGTAGATGAGGTATAATGCTTCTTAAATCCCTGGCCCAGAAGTGTTCTGAAACACTTCTGCTTACATTCCTCTCTCACATGGCTTCAACTAGATGCAAGATTGTGCTGAAAAAGGAAGCCTGCGGCCAGGCAGCCACTTAACAACAGCAACCTTTTATTATGAAAAATACGTACATACATATTACCACTATGGAAAGAGGAGTAACAATCTGGGGGGACAACTAGTCCTTTCTACTATAGTGTCATTTTGTAGAATAAAATGAAATTAGGCTTTTCAAAGTGCTACTTGACTAAGGATTTTAAAACTACTTGGAGATATTACATCAAAATGGTTACTAATTTGGGCTCTAGTATCAGAAAGACTTGAGTTTCAGGAGTAAATGCTAGATAGATGCCACTAACATATTTTGCCTCTGCAATATGGTAGGAACTCTTGTTAAGCAGGTAAAAATGTACCTCCCCAACCTACGACTTAGAAGTCATGCCGCACTTGTGGAGAGAGTATTTAAGGCTCCTTCCAACACAGGTATTTCTTTCAATTCATGTTCTTGAGCTTCTACCGTGTATGTGAAACTGTGCAAGGCACTAGAAGTACAGAGATGACTGTGGTGTGCTGGTCCTTGAGCAGCTGACAGCCCTGGAGAAAAACAGGATCCGTGTCAATGCATAATGCTTTGGTGTGGAAACATCGAGTGACAGAGACTCAACAGCTACCGTGATACCTCCCTGAAGGTCAGCATTCAGGCTGAGCCTATGAGCACCGAGATTCTGCTGGGTATACCTGTTAAATTTCCCCAACAATTGAGTCTCTTCTTTGGAAATACATTTTTGGTGTTTAGATTTCAGCTTCTTGTTTGTTTACTGTCTTTACCACAGAGACCTGTCTCTTACCCTATGCTTGTCTTCCCCAAACTGCATTCACAATAATAAATAAATAAGTAAAAGTGATTGACAACTGATGCTTCACTCCAAAAAGTTTTATGAATAACTCATATCCTTTATTCCATTGGTCTGCTTCTCTTCACTATGCCATGAACCAGGGTTTTCAGAAATACTCCGTGGAGTACTAGGAATACATGGATATGTTCTGTGGAGTCTCCGTTCTTGGCAAAAGCTTGATTTTGTTTTGATTTCATTGATAAATTTAAAAATTAATGTAAACATTCTGACTTACCAAAATGATTGCCTACTAACTCATTATGTAATTCTAGTGCCTGGGTTTGGGTTTATATATATGACTGTGTTTGCATCAGATCAAGCTCTAGTGGTGTGGTGGTTAAGAACTCAGCTGCTAATCAAAAGCTCAGCAGCTGGAATCTGTCAGCCATCCTTCAAAACCCTACAAGGGGGTTCCAATTCCCCTGACGGTGATGCATATCAAACAGCATCATGGAGTGCTAACAGACTGAAGTTTTCTCAATTTTAAAACTAGAGCAAAGGAATGAGAGAATGGAGTCATGATATGGAACACAATGGTGTAGGTATGAAGAATTTTAAGAAAACAAACTTCACTGTAGCATCTCATCTCCTACTTGGCAAGTGGGCATACCAAAAAACAAAACAAAGCAAAACCCACTGCCATCAAGTTGATTCTGACTTATAGAGCCCCTATAGGACGGAGTAGAACTGCTCACTAGATTCCAAGGAGTGCCTGGTAGACTCCAGCTGCCAGTCTTTCAGTTAGCAGCCATTACACTTAACCAGTAGGCCACCAGGGTTTCCACTCAGGTACTAAGTAGTAATAATTCTTTAACGATAAATATGTAATCAAGTACTCATTACTTAATAAAGTGCTTATATATTTTTAATGCCACAATGTTAATATGCAACCAAGTACTCACTGTTTTAATAGTTAAAGTACTCATATATAGTTTTTTTCATTGCCACAGTGTTAATGCTAAATGTTAAACTTATTTAAAGTAAACAAGTTTACAAAGACACTTCATGAAAATTATTCAAGGACTATTATTCACTGGTGAGAGTTCTGACGCACATGAAGACTGATTAGCCAGAACTAGGAACCAAAATCATACTTACTGGCCTTTTTTCTTGCATTAATATTGTTGGAGTCAAAACATAAAAAACCAATTAAACATAAAACCTGACCTGAGGCTGCATCTTTGTATATTAAGCCTGAGACCAGCAATATAGTTCCAGTTACCCATTACATTGAATTAATGCTCCTAATTTGAATTTTAATGACTTTTCAGTTTTGTTGATATTTAAGTTGCAAATATGCTTTTGTATTTTAGTTGGGTAAGAGTTATGAACATTTTTTTTTTACATTCAAATAAAATATGTGCATATTTATTTTGTAAAATAGTAAAATAATGTTAAAACAATGATGGGGTATGCATTTCACTTTAAATTGAGAATACATGCTACTGAAGTTATAGAAACACTGCATTTGGACAGTTATCACTCTCAGGAGCTCAAAAGTGACAATCTTTGAATCAGCACAGACTGCAATGAAGGGCTGACATAGAGACAAACTGGGCAAAGTAAGGACGAGGTGGTGAATTGCTAATAATATCATCTTTACTAATTAAAATATTAGTCAGCTATTCCACACAAAAAGTTAATCAGGGTGTTTTAGGCTGGCTTCTTTAGAGAAGCAAAATCAGTGAAGCATCCACATCATGCTCTCTCTCTTTCTCCATCTATCTATCCATCTATGAATCCTAGAGAGAGACATTTATCTCAGGGTTGTAGAGGCTGCCAAGTCCATGGGTGAGGTGTCAGGTTGGAAGCTTTTCCTAACTCAGGTAGCTGAAAGGAGTACTGAACCCAAAATCTATATGTCAATTGGCAGCCTGCTGACTCATGATCTCGAAGGTTGATGAATCCAAACTTGGCAGGTAAGATGTCAGGCTGGTGGCCCAAGTCCGAAGCATTGGAGGTCAGATGCTGAGGAGCCAAATGCAGGACGCAGAACAGAGCAAAAGCCCACAAGTTCTGCTAGGAAGTCCGCATATATTGGATGCAGGCCACATCCCCAATGAAATTCCCCATTCCACTGATATTCACAGCAAACTCCATTACGGGGTGATCACATTATATCACATCTCATCATGGAGGTAAATACATCATTACAGAACTGACAAACTGTACCATAACTACCAAACCACTGAGAGTCATGGCCTTGCCCAACCCACAATCTTAATGATCACATTGGGTTTATAGTTTTTCCTTAAATTTGGAGATTAATTCATACCACCAAAACTAGTTTATGTTGAGTTGATTCTGACTCATGGTGACCCCGTGTGTGTCAGAATAGAACTGTCCTCTATAGGGTTTTCTAAGTAGATTGCCAGGCCTTTCTTTCGAGGTACCTGTGGGTCAACTTGAGCCCCCAGTCCTTCAGTTAATAGCGAGCATTAGTATCATTTACACCACCCAGGTACTCCTACTTATTTCACGTAGGCATTTCGAATTCTCAATAACGGATGAGTCCACTGTTGTTTTTAATTGTCTGTTTTGAGGCCCTGTGTTGTAAAAAGTCAGAATGCCCAGCAAAAGTTCTTTGATCCTCTCAGAAAGGGCAGATTCTGCTCTGACCATGCAGGCCTCATTGTCAGTGGTTTCTCCAGCCGGGGTGTCTCCATTTACTCTCCCTTTGACACCGACCAAGCCACGTCACCCCACTCTGCCCGCCAGGCTTCGGTCCTGGTTCTTTTCCCTCTTTTCAGAACTACGACTAGCACAGGTGGCATGTAGTGATACCCTCTCTTGGATTGTTCACTGCCATCTCATGTGTTTATTTCTAGTCTCTCCAAAGCAGATTGCAAGTCCCTGACAGGATACACACAGCATCTCTATATTAGAGGTGCAAGTAATTGTCTTTTCAAGCTGAAATAGCCAGCAGGCTGTCAGAATAGTGTCGGTATGTTAAATAAACTGGCAGGCATTTCTGAGCAAGTGTTGTTTGTCCTATAGTAAGTGCTTTGAGGAATAGTTATAACCCTCCATCCCTAATCACAGCCAAATGACAACCCCCCCTGCTGTGGTGGCACAGAGGAGTTAGTGAAATTGTTGTTCCTAGGTGCTGTCAAGCTGGTGCCAACGCCTAGCGACCCTGTGAACAACACAGGGCCATGGAAGTCTGCTTTCATAAAGATGACAGCCAAGAAAACCCTATGTAGAGTTCTACTCTGTAATAGACAAGGTTGCCACGAGTCAGAATTCACACAACAGAATTTTTTTTTCTTTTTTAATTGAGATGAAAGGTATAGCTGCAGTACCGTGTCAGTACTGTGTCACTGAGAGTTTTACTCTCTCTCATTGACCCTCTGTCAAGCAAGAGGCCCTTTTCTAGGACTGATCCCTTCTGATAACATGTCCCAAGTACATGAACTGAAGCCGTGCTGTTGTTAATTCCAGCGAGCACTATGGCTGCCTGTACTTCTTCAAAGACAGACTTGTTCATTTTTCTGGAAGTCTGTGGTATATTAAATATTCTTCACCAACACCACAACTCAAAGGCATCAATTCTTCTTTGGTCTTCTTTGTTTATTATCCACTTTCACATAAGATAGACTTACTAAAATAGAAAGCCACAAGGTTCATTCATTTAGTGTCCTAAGTTAATCTCAGAAACAAATTTGCCTACTGCTCTTAGTACATAAATAGACGGAAGGAAGCTTGTGGCAGGCTTGCTTGGTCAGTTAGAATAATGCCTGGCACACAGCGAAATATTAGTTATCATAAAAAATGTGTGTTATCATCATCATTACTATACTCACAACCATCATGAGAACATTAGGATATGAACCAATGATTTGTTTGCAGTCATCAGCAAGAACAGCTGGACTTGGATTTGAGATTCACAAAGGCAACCAAAAGGTCTAAATAAACTTTTTATGATGAAAATTCCTTCTGCAAATTCTTTCTCTGTCTGTTTCACTTGCTTGCTGAAATGGAAAGGATTTTTCCCCTAAAGTTTTCCTTTGCTTTGCCTTTCCTTCAGAAGCAATTTTCTCCCAACAGGAACACTGTGTAACACAGCCTAATGTGTTTTCAGTGCAAGCTCCAGGACTCAACTGGACTGTCTCGTAGAAAAAAATCCTTTCTTTCTTTGTACCTTTCATCCTGTAAAATCTTCTGCTTCTTCAGACATCTCTAAGGAGCTGCTTTTATGATATTTAGGTATTCTGACTCAAAGTCAATAGACATGCTAATACACAGGAGGATAAACACACACATTTTTCTTTCTCTTTTCCAGGTTCTGGGTGGCAGCAATGAAAAACCAGCATAAGAATTTTATTTTCTGTTTCAGACCAAAGCTATATGCTTTTTCTCTGGATAGGCATCCCCCAGGAGGAATTAGTGTTAGCCTTTGGAGTGCCTGAGTCATTGACACAAGTGTACGGAAGTAACATTTCTCAAGAAAGAATTTGATGTATTAATATTACAAGAAGTGTATTTTCTCACTGTCAAGTCCTTCATGCACTGCTCCTGTCAAAAGCCCTTCTTTAACAGAGGAACTTATAGGTTCTTGGGGAAAACCCTAGTGGTATAGTGGTTAAGTGCTACAGCTGCTTACCAGCAGGTCTGCGGTTCAAATCTACCACGTCCTCCTTGGAAACTCTATGGAGCAGTTCTACTCTGTACTGTAGGGTCACTAGGAGTCAGAATTGACAGTAGTGGTTTGATTTTTTGGTTTATAGGTCCCTGGGAGATGCCAACAGTTTGCAATTAACTGCTAACTGAAGGGCAGACGATTCAAACCCAACTAGAGGCACTGCGGAAGAAAGCCCTGGAGGTCTGCTTTCATCAAGATTACAGCCAAGAAAACCCGATGTAGCAGTTCTACTCTGTAACAGACAAGGTTGCCACGAGTCAGAATTCACACAATAGAATTTTTTTTTCTTTTTTTAATTGAGATGAAAGGTATAGTTTGTAGGTATGATTCTGTTTCTAAGTCCATCCTCCTACCATTGCCCTTTCCCCTCTTTCCCTTCCTGGGAAATCTTCATTAAAAATTTGTTGGGCCAGTGTCATCCACTTCTCTATATTCTTTTCAGTTTATTTTTGTTGTAGGTTGGCTTTTGAAACTGAGTCTGTGTGAAGAATGTTTCTTAGAAAGGCCCTCCTGGGATCTGCACTTGTGGAAAGGAGGTGGGACACGGCAGAAGGTGGAGCAGAGCTGTGCTGCAGCCAGACCACAGCCTCTGCTGACCACTCAGTGTGCTCTGAAATGCAAACGAATGGTGATAGCGGTCCTGCCTTGGGCCAAAAGAGCCAGACCTTTATACCCCTGTCTCTATCAGCCACTGAGTGTAGGTTATCTCAGGAAGATTGTGACCCTACACATGAAGCTGTTTGCTGCTGGGGAAGTTCACAGGGGCTGCAGTGGAAGGCTGTCTTCAGACAGCAGTCCGAGCAGTTGGGGTAGCAAGCCCTTATCTGGAGGGAGATCTGGCTGCATCCCAGGTCCGTCACAAAAGTCGTGATGTATACTCTGTCTTATTGTCCTCAAGAACTTCTATTTTGGCCTTTGAAAGTTCTATTTGTAAGTCAAAACAAACAAACATAAAAATTATATTTTTTCTCTTTATATATATATATGCTATAATAATCTGAATTGTTCTCAAGCCACTGTGAATGGCTCATGATAACCAAGGGAAGGTCTGTATAAGGATGTGCCTAAGAAGACGAAAACTGACTAAAGATTAGTTATCTCCTGAGAATGTAGAGAAATGGTCTCTTTTACATTTGAAATGGCATGACTTAAGTCACTTTTTTAATGTTCTTTAATAGATAATTTGCTATTCCCAAAACCCCGATTTACCTTAATTTACATCTTAAACTATGAAAGAGTCCATGATTTTGTGATTTTCCCCTACAATATATGACCAAGCTGAGACTTGGTCGTAAATTATCTACAGTCTGATGGGATGACATCAGGGACATTGTATATGAAGAAAGGAAGAGATCATTTTTAAAAAAAGACAAATATGGATGTCAAAGGAGACTCCAAAACTTGCTCTTCTACATAGACTAGCTACACTGAAAGAAATAAATGATGACGTAAAACATTTGTAGAAATTTCAAAGGGCAACTCAAGAAGAAAAGTATTATAATGAAATGTGCTAAGACTTGGAGTTGTAAAAGCAAAAAGGAAGATCATGGTCGACACTTCTCA